>JARGGL010000002.1:15055000-16317500 GCA_029955375.1 Rubus parviflorus | reverse complement strand
AAATGTGGTGTTGTTGCTCCCCAAGCTGGGTTTGTGACATTGGATGAAAGGTTCAACTTATTGAGACAAGTTGATTGGGAAGCATTAACCAAGGATCAGCCTCTCCTGGAGACTGTCGCCACTGTATCAAATTGATAGTTAACAGTTTTGATCTGCTTCGTTTTCTTTAATTCTTTTCCTCTATTCTAGACTTGTATCAAATTGTTTTATTACTTCTTTTGTTTCTTTTTCTGTTTGCGCATGAAGATATGGGCTTAGGAGATCTATCCTCACTGAAACCCAAGGCTCGTAGGCCACATCTGTAGTACTTGTGGTGAATAATTTGTGCTTTTGATTGGTATTATACTAATGTATATGAGCAAGCGAAATATAGCCTTGTTTGTCCTGAATGTAACAAGTTCTTACTATCACTCTCAATGTGTGTAATTTCACATATTCTTCCATATCTTTTTTCATTCAGCAGCCTCAACATTTTTTATTGAGGTCAATAATTTTTTTTATTGAAGTCGACAACGAGAACGTCAGTGTAGCAACGATGCCGTATTGGTACCTCGTGAAGAAGAATTTTGGAGTAGGGAAATTAGTGCATGTGCAATATGTGATGGATTATCACCTCAATAAAAAAAATTTATTGAGATCAATAAAACTTTATTGAGGTCAATAATTTTTTTTCATTGAGGTCAGTAAAATTTTATTGAAGTCAACAAACGAGATCGTCAGTGCAACGATGCTGTATCGGTCCTGAACTTGAATTTCCAACGCCATAGAGTAATCTTGCCTCTCGGCCGCAGAGTCAAGAGAGAGGTTGTGAGCTCCGAGAAAATTTAAAAAAATGATGCAAAAATTATTCGAGATTAAAAATGTGATCTCAGCAATAATAAAGGATAGTTGAGAATTGTTTAGAATTTTATTAAATTTTATTGAGGTTAATAAAATTTTATTTTTCTTCACGCTCACAATTTTATTGAGGTTAATAAAATTTTATTGAGGTCAATAAAATTTTATCGAAGTCAACAAACGAGAACGCCAGTGCAACGATGCTGTATCGGTCATGAACTTGAATTTCCAACGCCATAGAGTAATCTCGCCTCTCGGCCGCAGAGTCAAGAGAAAGGTTGTGAGCTCCAAGAAAATTTTAAAAAATGATGCAAAAATTATTCGAGATTAAAAATGTGATCTCAGCAATAATAAAGGATAGTTGAGAATTGTTTAAAATTTTATTGTGGTCAATAAAATTTTATTGAGGTCAATAAATTTTTTTTTTCTTCACGCTCACAATTTTATTGAGGTTAATAAAATTTTATTGAGGTCAATAATTTTTTTTTATTGAGGTCAATAAAATTTTATTGAAGTCAACAAACGAGAACGCCAGTGCAACGATGCTATATCGGTCCTGAACTTGAATTTCCAACGCCATAGAGTAATCTCGCCTCTCGGCCGCAGAGCCAAGAGAGAGGTTGTGAGCTCCGGGAAAATTTTAAAAAATGATGCAAAAATTATTCGAGATTAAAAATGTGATCTCGGCAATAATAAAGGATAGTTGAGAATTGTTCAGAATTTTATTAAATTTTATTATGGTCAATAAAATTTTATTGAGGTCAATAAAATTTTATTTTTCTTCACGCTCACAATTTTATTGAGGTTAATAAAATTTTATTCAGGTCAATAAAATTTTATTCGAAATTAAAAAATATGATTTCAACAATAATCAAGGACAATCGGGAATTGTTCCGAATTTTTTTCAAGAAAAATCTTCAATTTGAGGACGTGAGAATAAAGTACATCACGACGAGTCCATGAGAATTTCGGGGAATTTTTCGGACTCCCGAGCTATTTTTAATGATTTCCGGACGTTTGGAAATAAAAGGAAATTATTTAATTAAAATAAAATAGAAATGGTGAGATCTAGACTGTTGATCTCAGAAGCTTTTGATATGGACCGTTAGATTGCATATAACCCAGATCAACAGGCCACTCAACTCGATCATGACCCGCGAACCCGAACCCGACCCGAATATTTCTCCTCCGTCCGGCCACTTCTCGGCGGCGCATAGGTGCCTGAAAATCCTGTTGAAGGTAAGTCGTAAGACACTAATTGGAGAGATTAAGTATATCAAAACTTATCTCTCACACACAAACAAACTACAACCAAATGCTCAAACAACATTCAATTGAACTAGCACTAAGTATGCACCAATAACATTCAATTGAACAATGCTAAACTCAAAGTGTGCATCAAACTAGCACACCACGGTCTATAACCTAGAATGTGTATCACACAATATATAGAACAAGTATGAGCACTAATCAATCCAAGCAATAATCAAGCACAACACACAACACACAACACCAAGGTGGTCACCCGGAACCTCTACCTCTAGAGGAAAACCGGAGGGGAGCCGTACCCCACGCTCTTGAATCACACTATGAAAAGCCAAATGGCAAACACATACAAGGGAGAACTCGGTCCCAAACTCTACACTATCTACCTATAGACTAGTGGCAGCTCTAACCTTGTGTAGCTTCCAATTACTTCTTCAAGTGCACATTCCTCAAGCTTCTTCAATTGGACTTCACCAACATGAACCTCCAATAGAAAGAACCGTGGCTATGAAATGAGTGTGTGTGAATATAGATTAAACCGTTCAACTCAGCAAAACAACAATCAACGTTTGCTAGAGTTGAACAAAATCTCCTAAATCCTCATCAAAGGCTAAACAAGCAACTAAGTGCAATACAAATGTGTTTAGCAAGGATTATAAGTGGAGCATCAAAGGTGGAACCTATAGCATGGAACTAGGCTCACACAATATCAAAGAACTTTCTCAGAGTCAGTTTTTCAGAGTTTTAGATTGGAAAATTATCAAATAAAACGACAAAGCTCTGTTTTATATAAACTAGAATTCCAGTACGCGATCGATCGTCCGATATGGTGCGATCGATCCCACAACAGAAATCAGTACAAATTTTGTATTGTACGATCGATCGTGATCAATATGCGATCGATCGCATAGTGCATAAAACATGTCCAGAAGCTACTGGAACTTGAAAACCTCATTTGCGATCGATCGCATAACAAGTTGCGATCGATCGCATAAAGAGTTGCAACGGATAGATTTGCAACGGTCATAAAATTCAAACGGACATATTGTCCAACGTGGCACAATCGATCGCAGAACTGTCTACTATCGATCGTAAAGCACACAGACAGCTTTAGAATAGAAAGTTTGCTAATCAAAACAAAACCAAATCAAATTCTAGCAAACCTAAGATGTTTGTGCAACTTCCTAAGGATAAACAAAGTGTATGAAATGCATATGCATGATACAAACCTTGAGGAAGACATGAAGCAAAGTCACAAGTGCCTTTGAGACGATATTGAACAACTTGAACTAAGCCGAATGATCACAATCCTAATGCCACGACTTCTAAACACTTATAAAGCCCTATCAACTATACAATAGGATGCATTTACAAGGAAGAGGTTTTGTCAAATTAGGAAATAGCCAATTGCAAGAAAACTTGCCCTTACAGTGCCGATCTCTTCGTCTCGGTGGCGCGAAGAAAACCACGGCCACGGCTTGTCAAACCGGCGACGGAAGACGACGGTTCGAAGGAAGAAAACTTTCCGGTTCCAAAGGTTTCCGGAACGTTTTTCGGCAACTCCGATCATTGTTTTTGACCAAAAAGGCATGAAACTCGACCCTCTTGACGAGCTTTACGTGTTTTTAAGCTTTGATTCGACATTTGATCGACATTTGTAGAAGTTGGAATTTGAACAAGGTGAATTTTGAAGTGCAGCTCGACCTCGATGAAAAAAAGGGCAAAAATGTCCCGAAAAAAATATAACAGATCAGGCTTTAGATATTTTGTCCTTGATGGGAGTAAAACAGGCCGAACCCAAGCCTGTTGGGAATAAATTAAAAATCTTCATCCTTAATGGAAAATATAAGGTGAAATTGAGGACTTATTGGATATTTACCTTTAAATTAATTTCCAACAAAATGTTTAATTATTCAATCTTAATATACTTATGTATAATATACGGCACCTCATTTGGCCCATGAATTCGAAGTTTGACCAAACCCCGACCCTATGTTTCGGTGTAATGAAGACCGTTTATGTATTCCTCAGTTTCTTTTTCATTTACTTGTTACATAATTTGATTACTTAATTAGGGGAGATTTTGGTTTGGTCTCCTTCCCTTGGTACTCTTTTCTTCTTTTTTTTCAATGGAGTGGTTCGATGATGAAATTATAATACATGCATTGATTACCCCATAAAACCAGTGTTATATCCTTCTTTGGTTGTGAAAATCAATTATTGTGATTTTTTTTATTAATATCCTTGTTGACGGTAACTTTGTATGTTAGAACTTTAGAATAAGTCACATTGCCCCAAGGTTTGTATTAATTAACCATATTCTATTGATGAAATTCTCTATTTCGATCAAAATATATCGAGTGCAGTGTCTTGTTCTCCCTCCAGAAGTGGGTGTGTATAAATTAATTGTTGATAGTCAACAACGAAATCTCATGGATTACTAATGAGGTATTGGTGTTGGTGATAGTTTGTTAATGGAAGCAAGACGTGGTAAACAAGAGGCATGTGATATGTTTTTGATACGTATAAACATAATATTAGTCATTTACCGTATATAATGGTCTTAATTTATGAAATTTCTCTAATGATAAAAGGGTATCGTATGTAGAATTGGTAAATCAAGGTTAGGAAACAATCTCTTTTCTCTTTAATTATATAAAGTATAAATTATCAACATTATACTCATAAACACCGAAGCAGATGATACCATTGGCTCAAAAGGCCTCCCAAACTCTAGCTCGTATATATGCAAAGCCGCCAACTTGGTTACAAACAAAAAGTAGTCTCTAGAAAGACATCATCATAGTCGTTTCAACATCACATTATATGTTCTGTTCCAATATTTTTTTTTTTTAATAAGGAGGCCTTTGCCTAGGGGGAGGGGGCACCAAGCTCGAACTTGGGTTGGAGCTGGGCAGGCCACTACGCGCCTTAATCAACTGAACTCCGTTAGCAAACCTTTTTCCACTAGGTTTCCACGACTTTCACCTTCTCATTAGCAATTCACTGCTTACAAGCACTTTGTAGGCATGAGGAAAATATGCTCAGAGCGTAAGAGACATGCAGAGAAATTATGGTAAAGTATTTGATAAATTAGAGAAATTTATAACTAACTCGACAAGTAAAATAAATTGAAATAGGAACTTCTTCATCTTACATTAATTCAATAATCTATATATATAATGTCAAAACATGAATTTTGGTAAACATTCAAAAACCCATATTTTGCCCCTTCAATCATATATTAAATAAAATAGAAAATTTAATAATATAAGGGTAAAAGAGTAAACAACATAACTAAAAGATAAATAAAATATAGGAGTGGTTCCACCCACTTGCCCACTTCAGTCAATTATAAATTTATTAATCTTTAACTCTATATTAATTTCTTTATTCAAAATATTTGAGCATTAATTTTTTATTTAATTCAAAAAATAAAATCATAATTTTAATGAATCCTTAATATAATCAATTCTTAACATTAGAGATCTCTATATCGATCTATTGCACCAGAAATCAGGATATGAATATTTAGGCACATCGAAAACCACTAGTGAATTTATAAAATCAAAAGGACATTATATATTGACAAGAATAAGTTATTCTGTGACAATAACAAATTATTGTCAAAGAAAAAAAGAGAACCCTAGGGTTTTCTCTCCATGAACGGTGTCGTTGCGGCGCCGTTACCAGTTCAAGGGCCTCTTGCCTTTGATTTCAACGGTCGTTCTTGGGCGACCAAATTATCTCCATATCGGCTCTTTCTATGGTGGTCCAGAGTGGTTGCGTCAACTCTCATGCGGGTGGGAGGTCCGATGGTTCTTCGGCTGCGCGTGATTGGGTTGTTCGTGGTTGCTGTTATTGTCGGGGTCACGTTTCAACGTGTTCTTCCCGATTTCCTTTTTGATTCTCCGACTTCAGATCTGGTGGTACCACTCCTCTTCGGATCTCGCCGAACTGATTGGGTGTTGGTGCCTTGTCTGTTGGGTTTCAAAGATTTACAACTCCAAGGTTTCAAGGTCTGGGATCCGGGAAAATTTTGGGTGCTTGGTTTTGACAGCTTAGCAGTTTTGGTCTTCCAAGTCATAGATCAAATTTGGTTCTTTGATTTGGGTCAATTTAATTTCTTGCTTAAGAATAAGCATGAGCAATTATGCAAGTTTAGATTGTGGTTTTACTTTCTTTTTCCATGGGTCCTAATTGAGCTTGATTGGATTTACTGGTCTCAATGGCAATACTTGTCGGAATTTTTCTGTTGGAGCTGGCGATTGCTGACAACAGTGATGCACGGTGTATGTATTGTTCTAGGTTTCGAATCATCGATTAGATTTCTAGATTTAGAATCATCGATTAGGCCTCTTGTGTGGTCTGTATTGCTCCTTTTTAGGATGTCCATACTAAGGATTGTAATCCGTTATTAATTAATAAAGTTTATGTGTTTTCCTCAAAAAAAAAATATATTGACAAGAATAAGAGTTTTTTTTTTTTTGATTGAAATGGACAAGAATAAGAGTTGAAGTATGGGAATGTCTTGATGTTTTTCTTCTCAAGAACGATGTAGTCACCCTGCAATATCTGTGACTTGGGGCCAACTAATTAATATGTTGCAAACACATGCATGAAGATGTCCAAGGGTTCATATATAGCTTCATATAAAATAAATGGCCGGGAAAAGGAAGTACGAAGTTCATGTTATTCAAATCGCAAAACTAGTACAAACAACTAAACTATAGACAGCTGCACGGAACCAAACTCTGTTTGTATATTGAAAGAACTGAGAATACTTTGAAAAGCGATTGAATAATACGACTGAGAACTTGATTTTATTCCTTGGACTCCAGTTACATATATAAAGACTTCACTGTAACAACTTTGACACAAACTAAGGAAATATATAGAACAGCAACAAATTAACTTATCCACTACTGAACAACTTAATCTACTAAGACTCCTAAAGACTTGGTCGACGAGCAGCAAATTCCCTAAGGAATAGGACAGCCCAGACTCATTCTAAAAATAAAACAAACATTCAAAAACTAACTTTAACATTGTAGAAGTAAGAAGCTATATTACACGTGGAAATTAACCTCTTCTCCTTTCTTATTTTGGAGCAGAATATATTACTAAGCTGCTCACAGCTTCTTCATCAAGAGTTCGACTCCATGTTCTGGTTCAAGAACCAATGTAAGACAGGGTTTGTGGCTGTACTTGGAAGACAGTGAGAAGGAGAAGTTGGAGAGTATGAGAGTCAAAATAATCTTGAGTTCAGCCATAGCGAAGTTCTGTCCAATACACACTCGGGTTCCGATCCCAAAAGGCATGTACACGCTGGGAAACTTGCAAGCTCCGGAGACCCCGTTGGCAAATCGATCTGGGTTGAACCTGTAGGCATCCGGTCCCCATAGTTCTGGATCAGTGTGAAGGGTTACCATATTGAGCCAAATATTGACACCCTTTGGAACAGTAATGTTTCCAAATTTCAAGTCCTGAAGAGCCTCCCTAGACACCACTGTGGTTGGGGGATATAGGCGCAACGTTTCATGAATCACCATTGTAAGCTGCACATTTAAAAATTAAAATTAATTTTGGACTGAAATCATCACCGAACTTCTAAAAACTTTGAGACATGTAGGTGTGTATATATAGAGCACTACTTAATTCATTCACCAAATGATAATATGATATTAATGTGGTACCGACATATTATATAGGATTAATTACAAAACACCCTCTCAATTATAGGGTTATTTTCAATTTTATACCCAAGTATTAAATTTTGTCATTTTCATACCTCACGTGATTTTGTTAACGAATTCATATATGTGAGGTATTAATTTGTTAATTATTCTGCTAACAATTTCATACCTTGAATTCGTTAGCAAAATCAAGCGTGAGGTATGAAAATGACGAAATTTGATACGTGGGTATGAAATTAAAAATCAACCTATAATTCGGAGAGTTTTTTGTATTTAATTCTATTATATATTGGTGAACAAATTTGACAATCCTAGCATATTTGTTAACTATGTGTGTTGATTGACAAGCGAATGAAATTACCTGTTTCATCTTATTAAGCATATCAGCATCTGGAATTCGGCCCTGGCAAATTTGAAGTACCTCCGCTCTCACACGTTCTTGCCAATCTTGATTCGCAGCCAACAACATGAGACACCATGTGGCAGTAAGTGATGAGGTTTCATATCCAGCCAAGTAAATGTTTTTGCAGTTGTCGACAATGAAGCGGTCTGTTTCCTCTCGGCTAAAGTCACTGTCTTTAGCCCCTTCAATAATCATTTGCAATAGGTCTTTCTTGTGCCCAGCCTGTCTCTCCTTCGCTACCCGCAGTATCAAATTTCCAGTTTCCTTCCCGATTTGCCACCCTTCTCTATTGTTCTTTGTGGGAAGGTGTCTGCATCATATAAAATATATCAACCAAGACTATATATGCAGCAACATCATCGAGTAATGTATGGTACATGCAACACATTCACTGACCACGCGAATCCTAGTTATTATCCGAGAGATGTGCACGTTAAATATGAAAGAAAAGGTTTTATATATTCGTACCTCAATCCAGGAATTCCAGTCAACCAAATTTTCTTGGCCATGGATTCCTGGAGTTCCCTTATTTTACCCCATATCTGTACCCCTTTGGTATAGCTGCTTCCAAAAAAAGCCCTTGAGATAACATCACAAGAGAACCTTCTCAAGTCGGCGTCGACATTTATGTCTGCAGCTCCTCGACCTGCCTCAATTTTACTGTTCCATGAGTTTACCAGAGTACTTGTAGCCTCTGTAATTAAGTTGATCATTGCCTGCATGCAGGAGAAATTAGTCACCATAAATAGTTACTATTTTACCAAATTAACAAGGCAATAATTCATATCAAACTAAACTACCAGACTCTCTTAGGCATTAAAACAAATACATCATATACCTTGACTTTCTCCATGTATAGTTCAGGAGCAATGATTTTTCTCTGTTTAGCCCATAAGGCGCCATTTGCGGTTAAAACACCAAGACCAAGTAAGGGACCGTGATCTTTACTTTGATGACTAGGCTTCCCCAAGTCCCAGGATGTGCATGTGGTAATCTCCTTCACTAGCTGAGGTTCAGTAACATACAGTATTTGCGTGTTGCCAAGTGAAAACACAAACACTTCACCTGTACATCAATCATTACGAACTTCGTTTTAGAGCATCGAAACAAAAAAACAACACTACTTGTTCCCTTAAAGGTAAGGAGCATCATAGTACGTCTTCCATACAACTTGAGATGTTATGTTGTAGACGAAAGAACATCGCTTGCCTCCTTATAAGTAGGAGAATCGCATCTTAAACAACTAATTAGCATGGACTACTGATTACCCAAACAACGATAACTGAATTGTAGGTGACTCAGATATGGTAAACAACCGGTGGATAACTCCGGCATGGCTTTGATAGCATGTTTTTTTTTTTGGTCTGAGGGTTTGATAGCATGTTAAAAAATAAAAATAATTAACCCCTACCACTAGATCGATGTGGGGTATAATTCAAAATAGTGAAAATATCTTGGTAGTCGGCCACTTACTGGCTTATATATATGTTTCATATTATTATGTCACTTTTCAATTGTTCAACATGAAGGTATTTCAAATAATCAAACATGTTACATTGCTAAACTGCATGTCAACACAAATCATTAAGAGACAAATTTTTGATAAATACACGATCTAATTGAGAATCCAAAAACATTATATGTTAGATATCCAAAAAGAACATAGAAACAAAAATAATATCAGAGTGTTCCAAACAATCTGACAAGTACTTAAGTTGTCAACAATCTAGATAATTGAGCAGGCAAGTTTTGATTAAATGTAGGATCTGAATTCAGATATATATATATATATATATATATATATATATATATATGTACGTAGTTGGAGATGATGAACATGCATTAGGTATTGTGTATATACCGTCAGATCAGAAAAGGGGTACGTTGGAGATGATGAACATATATATAGTTACATATATTAGGTATTGTGTATATACCATATTGCTTCCTCCACTGCTCAAAAATGGGGAAGAGAACAGGAGAACAGTTGTGGATGGTGGGGGTTTCGCTTGTCGGAGCCTTAGCAATGCTGCTCGGACGAGCCTTCCTTATCTCCCTGATATTTCCCAGAAGAAAAGCCGGCGAGGGACCGCTGATACCTTGCTTGGTTAGGAGAGACCGCAGCCTCTTCGGCTTCACCAAAATCCTATTATACAGATGTACTAATATCCCTATAACTCCAAGCACAGCAAGGGACATTAATATTTTTGCATCAAGCGGAAGAAGCTCCATGCTTTCCCAATACTTTAAAAGGGAAATCTGAAGGTTGATGATCTTCTAGCTCAATGAGTGTCATATATATATACACACATAGCAGTACTACGTGGAGGTTTTTGTTTGGGGGCCGAAATATAAATAAAGTTATGATTGAGTGTACATTGTACAATCAAATAATTCTTTGATTTGATTAAATATTACTATGATGTCCCTGCCTTTCATCTCTGGTATTATTATTTAATAAGCAAAACACTGATGACGGCAACAGTCCGCGTTAACGTTGACATATTGCGTAAAAATTTTATGATTATCAGTCTGTTGCCTCCCCTAATAATTGAAGAAGAAAATCTGATCAGATCGCGTACACTTTGGCCAAGTTTGTTTTGTCGGAGATAGAAGGTGGATTAGACAATTTAAATCTAGTCCGGTAACTGGTCTGATCGCATATGACTTTGTATTCTCACAGTACTGGTCTGATCTAATATAAGGTCTTGGTCTGTTCTGGCAACGCGTACTAGATCTGTTTGCAGAGCGCTCTCTCTCTCTCTCTCTCTCTCTCGATGGCAACTAGATCTGTTTCACTTGGGGAGATCGATGACGGTCATTTCTTATGCTGATTTCACTAGTTGCAGAGAGAGCTCACAAATTATGTCGATGCACTCCTCGTGCAAGGGATGAGATGACCAAAATTCTGGCGTAATGATGCCTGCAAATATTTGCAGTGATCTGTGAGAATAGATTACAATTCGGTAGTTATAGCCTCTGATAATAGATCACAATTGGGTAGTAATTAAAAGAATAGAGAGGAGTTCTTGCTGGGTAAGAGAAAATGAATTGATTTCATTTGGGAGAGGATCCAACTAGCTAGATCGATAAACAAAGTGACTTCTAGTTTGATTAGCCATGCATGAAAACCATTTTACTGACCAAGTCCAAAAAAAACTTAACGGCACGGACCCGAACGCCGTCCTGGGTACATACCAACCTTAGCCGCCCTACTATTAGATCCTTCTTCCCAACAGCTAGTGCAATATAATTTTCCCACCAATTAGTGCAATATAACTTTTCCAACAGCTCGTGCACTTTATCAATTTATCCCATCGAAAAAAAACAACCAATGCATTTTATAATTGACAATAGGACAAATTTACAAATGCACATTATAGGTCGCAGGTTGTAGCTAGACATGTAGCAATAATGGTGTCTTTATCTGACAGACAATAGAACAAGATTACGATGTTGTCACCTAATAAATTTACTCGATTTTTTAAATAAACATGAAAAAAACACACAAAATTATTGTACTAGGTTTGTTGGTCTCACCCTAACCGCCACCCCTACCTAAATTTTCCCACGTGCAAGATCTACCAGTATACACGCGTCTCTTGACCTAAATTTCCTCTCAATGCATTGGATTCTTTCTAACGTCTACTTATCATGATTGATGATTCATTGTCTAGGAGTAGTTTGGTTTTGCCTGTTTTTTTATTTGCTATCCCAACAATGACAGAGTGACATAATATTTTTGAAGGATTCAGATTCTCTCCTAACTTACTTTTTCTCTTAACTTACCTAATTTTTTAATCTCAGTCATCCATTCAAAATCTTAAAGGTCAAGATTAATCCATCTCAGCACATAGTTATTACATATTCAAAATTGCACCTTTCAGCACATAATTATTAAATACTCAACTCATGCCTTAATTAAATACTCATTATGTTAGGAGAGGATCCAGATCCATATTTGGACTCACCTCCCTACATCTCAAAGGTTTTCATTCAAAATATCCATGTCGATCTCTTGTACACTAGCTGAACTATCTAGAGCTTCTCCACAATGTTGTATTGTAATACCCTGAAAATTTTCGTATTATTTTTATTAAATAGTTCGTGAAATTTGAAGTGAAATGGAGTGATTTCATATTTTTAGAGATTTTCGTCGTAAAACGATAATTACGGCGGTAATTATAAGTTACACAAGGTAAATTAAGGTAACTTTTTATTCGTTGAGAATTTGGGAAAACTTCCTTCATGAAAGTTGTAGACCTCGTCGAATCGAGTTCGTAGGAATTTGGTTCACCGGAATGGACATCGTATGAAGGAGTTATGGCCCTCGGAAATTGCACGATTTCCTATAAAACATGAAAATGTTTTATTTTTGGAAATTATTTTCTCTCTCTCCTCACTCTCTCTCCCCGCGTGCTCTCCCCTCTCTCTACTCCCATGCATTTTCCGGCCACCACCTCCGGCCACCTTGGGATCTCACCGCCCCCACCATCGGAGGCAGAGGACGGCGGCGAGCTAGGCTGACCGGTCCCTGCCGGCTGCCTCGCCGGCGTGCCGCCGCACGCGGCAAGCAAATAAAGGGCCGACGGCCCCTTTTGTTTCCGACGTGATTCCGGCCACCCCGGACCACTTCATGTACTGGGTTTTGAAGCCCTCAACCCGATGAACACGATGGTGCCCTTGGATTTCACCGAAAACCACCGTAGGCGGTGGATTGAGCTCGGGAAGTTTTGGGTTTTCAAAAAGTCAACGCCGATTCCGGCCACTTTCGCTCCGATCCAGACTTTGAGGTAGTTACTAAACTTGTTGGGCTTGTTGAGTAGAACACACTGGTAAAATTTGGTGGCCATCGGACCACCTTGACCGGCGGCCGGCAGCCAGCTCCGGCGGCGCGTCGGCGGCGCGTCAGGTCGGTCCGGGAGCAGTTCTTTGCTCCGTTTGGCTTGTTTCGTCGATACGAACAACTTTCGTGTTTTGACTTTTGTCAAATTCGGTCGTTTGACCGATGGTCAATTAACCCGATTAATCGGATCGTACGATTTACGATTCGAGAGATCCGACCGTTGGATGATCATGAAATTTGATCGTGTGGTTAATATTGTGATTATAAGCATGTTGGACCGTTGGATTATTGAAATTAGATCGTTTGATCAACGATCAATTATGCAATGATTATGGATCGTTAGATCCGTGATGATCCGACCGTTGGATCATCACCATTTTTGGATATGATGTTAGGATGCTAGAAATAAGCATGTTGATGGATTTTGGAAGTTTCGGATTTCGTGTGGGACCCGTTGATGAATAGTAGACGTGGGACCCACGTTGACCGACGGTTGACTTTTGGTCAAACTGTCCCGAATTATGGTTATTGATGTCTAAGTGACATTTGAGGAATAATGT
Organism: Rubus parviflorus; assembly: GCA_029955375.1. Classification (NCBI taxonomy): domain Eukaryota; kingdom Viridiplantae; phylum Streptophyta; class Magnoliopsida; order Rosales; family Rosaceae; genus Rubus; species Rubus parviflorus. Next base: position 16,303,892 of record JARGGL010000002.1, on the reverse strand, counting down.
AACGTTTTGGGAAACTATGATATGCTAAATGGAAAATTGCATGTTCATAGGTATTTTGGAATCTTGAAGCTTTTGACTAGCATTGTCGATTCCCGGTTACTATTTGAAGACGCAGCAGGATTAAGAGGTGAGTGAATCTCACGATGTTTTTATATATGAATATTAATTCATATTGTGTTGTTTGTGATTTTGGTGTTGAAACAATATTTGAAAAATATTCATTTTATTGTTTTGATTTGTGAATTTGTGGGAACACAATAATTCAAAATAAGATATTGTGTTTGCCTATTTGAATGATTTTGTCTAAACGGACTGTCCTCGGGACAATGTTAAATGGGTGAAAAATGGTAGCCCATTCAGTTAGAGCTCTAGACTGTATATTGTTGATTAACTTGATGTATTAAAAGGAGAAGAAAAATAGTATTCTCACTTTTAATCAGGCGAAGTTAAAAATAACTTGATGTATTAAAAGGAGATGCATCTCACTTTTAATCAGGCTAAGTTATAAATGGTTTTGTGTGAGTAAAGATCGAGGGTTTATATTATTTAACATGCTGGATTACCCTGGTATTAACATACACGTTTATGGGGCGTGTGAGGTTAAAATACGTGGTATGGGACACGTAGGTTCAGTATATTAGATAATACGAATCTTCCGGATTTGAAATGGAACTTTTGAGTTTTAATTGATTCTTGAAAATAAAAGAATTCAGTTTTTGGGTAAACATGTATTCGGTGTGAGTAAAACGTAGTTCACTCATACCAGCTTCGTAAGCTGACCGGGTTTGTTGATATAACCCGGTACACTATTCCACGGTGTAGGGGTTATACCTGCAGGTTAGGATAACCAGGAGAAAGCAAGGTTGCATTAATTTATTGGTTTATAAGACTTCCGCTGTCTTGTAATAAATTACTCTGATGGATAAATTAAATTAATATCTTGTAATATCAATTTATTATTTAATTTATGGTTTGTAATATGTAACCCTAAAGAACGGGTCATCATTTACATTTGTTGGGCATGGAGTATGTTTTGATGTACTCGTATTAAAAGAAAAAAATTCTAGTGCATATTTGTATTTGATATTCCATGTCGTCACGTTTCCGAATTGATTTGTAATTAAGGGCAAAATGCCTTATTAATTGATTTAAAAATCGGGGCGTGACATGTATATATACCAATGTTACTGTACAAAGTTGTTTAAGGCAAACATACAATTATTCATCATCAATTCCAATATCTTTGTTTTCTGCCTTGCTTTTGTTTAAATGGAGTGAATTTGGCACTCCCCTCTTTACAAACCACAGTCCCCTTTAATTGTTTACTGTTGTAGGATATTATTATTGTGTGCCTTGTCAAACTAGGACTACCTAGAATAAGTTTATCCTTCTAGAACATGGATTGTATTTAGAATAGATTTTCTATATCAATACAAATTGTATCTTGTATTCCTCTATATATAGAGGCCCTTATTCATTAATGAAATACATCCTATTCTTTGCTCATCTCTCTCTTTATTTACGTTTCCCTTAAACACGTTATCAGCACGAGTTCTAGCCCTAGCTACAAAAACTCAAAAACCCAAAAACCCTAGAACCCTAACATCACCATTGATGATCACCATTGTGCATCTCCGATGCTGCTAGCTCCACCGCTACACCACCAATCAAGGATTGAAGTATCTTCTGCAATCCCGCATCATGGCTGCCAATTTCTGAGAAACTGCTTGCGCAGAACAATATCCTTTGAAAGCATTTTTATTCTTTTTAACCGTTGGATTGAGCAGAAACTTTGCTGATATTTTTATCTGTGTGTCTAATATTCGCAGTTCAAATTTCACGCAAATCAGACTGTTGGATCTCCGGATAATCGGTTCCAAAAGAGTGGTACTCAGGATCGAAATTTTCGGCGATTTTGCAACAAAAGAAAACCAAGTAAGATTTTCTAAAAGTTCATGCTTTGATTTAATTTCCGCATTCTTCTTTTTTCTTGAGGATTTCAAAGATTCAATTCTTCTTTATCCCGACCCCTCTTATGGCGTGGGACTTTATGAGTTTTAATTGAATCGTGGGGATTCATATTTTATGCTATGATAAAGTAACTTCATAAGCATAAAAAATAACGGTGATAAAGTATTTTCACAAAGCATTGAACACAACCAATTTGGGTCATAACTTTTTCGCGACTAGGCTCATCCAGTTGGATGCGATGTCTAGGCAAGGTTCGGAGAATACTGACACTATTCCGAATGAGGTTTGGTACTAAGTGAACCTCGCTCTACCAAAAACCTCACCCTACCTTATCTGGTCATATTTAATTGGAGCTACTGAAAAGTTTAAGTTATGGTCATTCACCATCTTGGTATGTTTCTTGGAGAGATTAAATGTCTTGCTGATAGTGGGACTGCCCACACAATACTCTGACATAGGCAATTATTCGTTGAGTTAATTCCCTATAACTCTTCGGTGACTACGATGACTGGATCATCTCAATTGATCAAAGGCCGAGGAATGACCCAATTTGTATTGCCTAATGGCACCTTACTTGATGTCACTAAAGCACTTTATGCTCCACGAGCTAATCGAACTCTTTTGAGTTTTAAAGATATTCGTGCCAATAGTTTTTATTTGGAAACTCATTGTGATAATGGACGAGAATACTTATGTATTACTTCTAATAATTGCGGAAGAAAGCACATATTAGAAAAACTTATGTGTCAATCTAGTGGGTTACACTTAACCACTATTCGAATTGTTGAATCCAATTATGTCATTAGAGATGATATTTGGGATTTCGACACATATAGACTTTGGCATGACCGTTTGGGACATCCCGGTCGTGATATGATGATCCGTATTTGAAAAGTTCTCACGGGCATCCATTCTTTTGAGTGAATAGAAGCAAGAACCAAACGAACATGATTCCACATGGACGCCTAACCGCTACCGTGTCAGGTGGCGGTGCCGCTGTTTACCATCGGCCAACTACTAGCCCTCAGCCCCGTGGCATTGACGCCACACCCCCTAGGTAGCCCAAGGATGCCTTTGATGCACAAAAGGATCCATGAATTCCCTATTATGCTTCTCATGATTTTCTGGGTGAACCAAATTCCTCAATGGTTATTTCTAAAGCCCATCACTCGTTTTACAACGCGTGTTCTTTAGCAAAATTAGAATCAAGACCATCCTATGCTAAAGATACTAAAGAAAATATTTCATTCTTACATCGAATCCAAGGAGATATTTGTGGACCCATCCACCCATATTGCGGACATTTTCAGATACTTTATGGTTTTGGTGGATGCATCGACACGCTGGTCACATGTCGCTTTATTGTCCTCACGCAATTAATGCTGCTTATGCAAAACTTATAGCACAAATTATACGCTTAAGGGCTTACCACCCGGATCATCCTATTAAGTCAAATACATCTTGACAATGCTAAAGAGTTTACATCACAGAAATTTGATGATTATTGCATGTCTATTGGGATTGATGTTGAGCATCTCGTACCCCATGTGCATACACAAAAATGGTCTCGCAGAAGCCACCATTAAAAGACTTCAAATGGTCGCTCGGGCATTGCTAATGCGCACCAATCTCCCATTATCTGTTTGGGGTAATGCAATATTGCATGCAGCTCTACTTATTCGTTTTAGACCCACTGTCAATCAACCGTTTTCTGCGTACCAGATGGTAGTTGGATATGAGCCGGATGTTTCACATTTACGCATTTTTTGGTTGTGCAGTTTATGTGCTAATTGCGCTCCCACAACGCACCAAAATGGGTCCTCAGAGATGTTTAGGTATTTATGTTGGTTACGAATCTCCAACTATTGTCCGCTATTTAGAACCCTTGACAGGCGATCTCTTTACCGCTAGATTTGGACTGTCGTCTGATTGATGAAAATTCTGTTGAGATAGGTCGTGTCGTCTGATGAACAAGTTTAGACGACGGATATTAACTGTCGTTTGCTATTAGATCATAGAATTTATACAGAGCTTATGTTGTTGTGTGAAGTCAACCAAATTTTAAGAAAGTGAGCACATCTGTTGTATGAAAGGAATATAATCAACATAAACTGCTATAATTAGTTGTTCCAAATAAACTTAAACAACATAACTAGACTAAATTGGATTGTCTGTAATGCTTTCCTACATCACAATTAGTTAATACATGTGGTTGGATTACAATATGAAAGACATATGTGAGCATTAACTGTCGACTGTGTATAAAAAATATAACACGAAGTTAACAAATGCTATTGCCACTTCTTATGTTATACAATAGTGATTCCCAAAAATCTATTGTTTGAAACTTCTCTAAGCAATTGATTTTTTCTCGATTTCGTTGTCAAAGTTTGTTTCCAACCACTTATATTTGGTAGCCGGTATTGTTAAATGCTTCACACAATGTTATTTTTTGAAATTGTGTTGGGAAAGGCCCATTGGAACAACATATATTTGGTTTGAAAATGTGATTCTCTTTCTATACATACAAGTGAAGTTTAGACAGTATTGTTGTGTTGTTGGCATTGGGACAATTAAAATTGTATGAAAAGTATTGTTGTGTAATGGCTCACACAACATTTTATGCTTTTAATTTAATTGTGCTGCATTCCCTTGGGCAATGGTTCTTTGTTAGTTTAGTATGGTCTATTAATGGCTCTTATGACCACTTTAGATAAGCTTTTGTTGAGACATAATGACCTTGAATCTGAATATTGATTGCAAAAAGCATGATTGAATTATCAAAAGAAGAACATTACATAATCTCCAAAACATATCCATGCCATCAGTCAATATAATTTCATCCCTAGCCCTAAATTAAACCATTGTTTTCACACATTATACATGAGGAAACAATAACCACAAAACATTTGTGTATAAATGTTTCTATGCACATCTACCTAAATGCTAGGGCTCTTAATCAAAATATACCTAAATGTTAGGTGTGATTCTTCAAGACAAACTTTGCCCACTCTCCCCTCACAACATTAAGATCTTTCTGAGTATAAATCAGATCTCGATCCCTCATCGATCACACTGAAACAAACAAAAAAGCACTCATAAAAAAATTATGGACAACCATTAATCCACATATATATAAACACTTTCAATTCACATAGTTCAAGTATAAAGAAAATCAGCATCCAAAATGTCATGAACAAGTTAAAGACATCTTCCTGACATGATGTAACAGAAAATTGCATATTCTAAATTATATATGACATCGAATGCACTTGTCACATTTCAATGTCTTTACCTTTGTAGCAAATTCCAAGTTTTTATCTTTGACTATGTCCTTCATGTACCACATTATGAATAACCCACAGTCCTTCTCGTTTTGTTGCGCTGGAATACCCTAAAAACATCACATTATAAACTCAATTGTACAACACACCATATACTAGCAGTGTACATAGCACGTAATGGTAAAAGAAGCAATCAACCCCCAAACAAGTTAAAGCACGTCACGTCAATACTTCATCAATATTCATAAAATTCTGTCTACACACATACTTACATAAACTAAAAAAATGACTCACACATAACTAATCACAAATGTTGAGTAAGAGATAAACCAAAGATGCTCACCACAAATGCTTATCCAGGTAAATGGAAGTTTATCGAGCACCACCAACCTTGGTTCGTTGATCCTGTCAATTACTTGTCAATCACCGAATTTTCCTATCACATACAAAACAGTAAAAAAAAATATTGTTTATCACAAAACTATATCAAATGAATCACCGAATTTCCCTAATGACACACAAGGGAATGATTCAGCAAGGAAAAATTTACAAACCCAAAATAGTTTTTAATTTACAATAATTAGAATAGCTAAAACATGGTTCAAGACAATAGTGTTGGTCCTGAATTTAAATATTGATCACCAAACCATTAACCTCGTTTGATAACTACTGCATTGGCTATAATTGACAATTATATATCGTGTGTATATATATATATATATATATATATATATATATACACTACTAGTTTCAGCTTAACTTTTGTAAATTAATAGACTCAAGCTCAAAAATCTTGTTATATGACGTAGAAGTTAGTCTGTACAATTAATAAGATCATGGTTCAACCAAATTTTTCAAAACAGCAGTTGATTGAGCAAGATATGAAGAACAAGATATGGTGAGCTGCGAAGCATAAAAGAAACAAAATATAACACCTTAAGACCAGAGGATGACAAGCTTCCAAAATCCAAAGCCACCATATCAATTTTGCTCCTCTTCAGATTCGTGCACAATTCCTTGAAATATATAAAGCAATGCATCAAGAACTAAAAATTTAGACCAACCTTGTCAAAAATCCCTTACCCAAAAAGACTTTTTTTTAATACTCAAAACATCTAAATATCCTCGATCTCCAAACTGAAATACTCATAGCGAATAATTGGAACATAGATAAAGACATCGTATAAATGATAACAAAAAGTGAAACACCAAAAGTGAAAAAACAAAAGGGATAATAGTTCCAAAAGTGGAACATAGATAAATAGTTCCGGCAACAACAAAAAGTGAAACACCAAAAGGGATAATAGGTAGACAATCCATTTGCATTGTTTAAACACGGAAACCACGGTTGTTCCTCTTTCCTCTGGCCTTCTCAAACTTGCTTCCCTTTGATCGCACTTAAGGCTTAGTGTGGCTGTGTGGGACACCAGGTGCTGGACCGAAATGCTTCACAACTTCACGACCATTCTTTGGTCCTCTGAAAGGAATCTGTAGACAAAACAATGTTTGTTCTGAGATAAAGCTTCTAATATAAAAGCTACTCCCATATTTAAAAGGATGAGCAGAGCAGAAGTATTATTAACATTGCATATAAGAAATCAGGAGTCAAACAGAATATATTTTCAAGTTTAAGATGAAAGAAATAAAAAAGAAAAAATGTGGGTCGTAACCAGGCCCTCAAATCAAAGCTAATAAAGCTCAGAGAGCTTCATTCAATTTCTATGCACATCACCATGCTACCTTCCTTTGAATCATCCAGAGCATCGACTTATTGTGCACAGATATAAACCCCAACAGATAAAATAGAATAAAAAACAAGACCCTAACTATTATGCATCTACTCTAAAAATTCAGATGTAAAAAAAAAAACAATTGGAGCAAAAGCAATACAGCAAAAAAGACAATTAATTTCTGCAGCACAGGTATCAACAGCTATACGTAATCTAGGAATGAACAAGTCAATTCCAAAGTCATAACACAAAGATCTAGACTTCACAACCAAGAGTCCTTTAGTAGACAAGCTCAATTAAAACTGAGCACTAAGCTAAATTGCACAAACAAGCTTCAACCAACTTAACATTTATAACACAACTATCAACCTTCCCCAAACACACACCACAACCACCTTCATTTCCATGATTCAAAAGCCAATTTTGTTCATGTCTCCAGAACCAGTCTCTCGTTATAACTATAAGTCGAGGTCATTTTCAATCAATTTTGCAATATATCAAATGCCACAGAACACAAACGAAGTAGCAAATCCAACTATAATATTAGCCAACAATACAACCCAAGCCCAAAATTTGCATTTCAATAACTAAACAAAAATTGACAAGTTGGTAAATATTACAATGTCACAAATCAAAGTAAGAATACCGTGTTCTGGCCAAGAGGAGCTCTGAGGGCTAACTGGTCCAAAGTCAAGCACTCTCCAACGGCCTTCTCAATGCGAGCCCTAGTCCTTTCAGTGAACGTGAGAGCAGTCACTTTCAGAGCAGAAACTTCGCTAACTTGGACATCGTCTGCACAACATCTTATCTTCCTTGCCTTGCATATACCGAATCAATCAGGACAGCGAGAGAGGGGCCTTGTTAACCTTGCTCATGCAAAGCCTGTGATGAATCACCTTACTGAAATGACATTTGGTTCTTCGGTGAATGAAATCATACAGCTTCACTGTGAGAATGAGGTAGATATCCTCGGACCTAAGCGACGTACGCTTGGTGTTCTTGCTCTTGCCGCCGGCGACCAAATCAATACACATGGTGGCTGCTACTTGAAGCTCTTCTTCACTAAACCCCAACACCCAAATCAAAAAAATACCCACCACCAAATTAACTTCAATAAGAACACCAATACCCAAATAAAAAAAACAACCAACACCAAATCTTCTTTAATTAACAGAAAACCCTTGCCCCAAATAGATTTCAACAGAAAATCCTACTAATCTCTAATTCGACTTCATACAAAACCTAACCCCTAAATCCAATTCAACTAAAAACCCTAAAATCCCTAATCCAACTTCAATATGTCAAACCTAAACAGAAATAAAGAGAGATTTGAACCACTAAGATGGGTATCTCGATGGGTAGTTGAGTAATCTTCAGGATAGTGATGATGAGATTAGTGAGATGTGAGAGTCGGCTGTGAAAGCGAGCTGTGAGAGATATGGGTTTGAAAGAGGAGAGAGTGAACTTTGAGAGATGCGGGTTTGAAAGAGGAGATCTGAGAGTCAGCTGAGAGATACGGGATTGAGCTGTGAGAGGAGATAGTGAGTTATGAGAGGAGAGAGTGAGCTGAGAGAGAGATGAAAGTGATCCAGACTTTGGTTTTTTTTTTTTGGGGTCAAAAGTGAGACTTAATTAGGCGCCACACTACGTGGGAAAATGTGAGGGAAAACGAAAATGAAATTTTCATTAAGTGCGGGAAGAATTTGTCTTCTTTAGCTAGGTTGTACACGAGAGAGAAAATATGTTTAGGACGACATCACTATAATCGCTGTTGTTTTAAATAACTTTAGAACAACAGCAATAACAAATCTGTTGTCTGAATATATAATTTGACACAACATCACTCACAAATCTATTGCACCAATTTTCTCAATTTTCATAAATTGGTTTAAGTATGGGTTAAAACCAACTCAGATCACACAATTAATGTCTATGTCATTTGATTATAACATACAACATCAAATATGGTTTCTGTCGTTAAATGTGTGTTGTCTGATGCCATTTTTGTAGTAGTGAAACCCCAGACCTAAATATAAGAATTAAATATAATAGTTACCATTAGTTAACATTTATTGAGATTTTTGATAGTGTCAAATTTCTTAGGAAATGTGAGGCTCACACCTTAACTAGGAGATGTCATAGTATATCATGAACTATATAATAAAACATATTGATAAATGTTGAATATCCATTATGATCTATCATGAACCAACATAATATATATATATATATATATATATATATACATATGTTTCTGCCTAGATCCGGGGGATCGGATCAGACCAGAGTTACGTGATGATATGACCACAAATTCCTTAAGTCAGGTCACCTGTCAAGAAAGATGCATTGGCGTCAAGGGAGAGACCGGGGTTACCGACCTTCGCTCCTTCGATGCCTAAGTCAGCACAATGTATCAATATTGACAGAGTAACTTTTATGAGTAATGAATGCGTACCATTAATGATGGAAGAGGTTGGCTCTTATAGGTGGTTGAGGGAGTTCTACTTTGCTTGCCATCGATGTGGGATCAGCATGACACTTCCTTTGTGAGAGGCAATGTGGCAAGTGATTTGTACCTGCAAGACGATAGGCTTCCGGGCAACTCCTGGCCAAGGACTTGCCCGGGTTTGGCCGTGAGAGTGTCAGAGGTAGCCGTGGGCTATCCCGGTGGGTCCCGGTATGACCGATGGAGTCCCCGAGTGTGAGCTATTTCTAGTTGGTGAGTGGGTGGTATATACAAGTCCCCGAAGTTCCCGGTAAAGATGCTCTCCAATTCACCGTATTGCCAAATAGAACTAGCGTGCGTGCGGTGCCCCACCATGGTCTTATCGGGCACACGCTTCACCCCGTGGGGGTAGGCCTCGGCTAGGCCCCGAAGTTCCTGATTAAGAAGAGGATATGTATTGCGCTAGCTAGCTAAGGGAACTGTAAGCAGTCCCCGGGTTTTTGGTCGGAGACCTAGAACGGGGTATTGGGTAGCGAACCCAACAAGAATCCCCTGTACCGAGAGGTCGTGCCTGATCAATGGCGATGCCGCAGACCGGAAGACCGGGCAGTTGTCCTGTTGGGAGGTTGTGAGCCTGTGACCGTTCCTCGGTTCTCGTCAGTCGGTGGCCTTAGGGTGGCCATGGTCTTGTAAGCCGTAAGCCGTAAAGGCAAGCGATAGCCGGGCCCGTTGGGTTGTGAATCCCCTTTACCTGAAGTTACAGGGCGGGTTATTGACCCGAGCCCGTTGGGCTGTGTCCATAGGGAGCTGACCGCTCATGTGTGTGTTGGAGGTTACCACATGCGTGAGTGGGTGGTTGCGCCACGTGTCACTGGATGAGTGGTGCGGGTGGGTTGGCAGTTTGTCGCTTCAGTTTCTTAGTGGAGTCATAAATGTTGTCTGTGACCGAGGTGACGCCTCGAATGTTGTGAGGCGTTAGGTTTTGCACTTGGCAGATGTCACCATTTGGCGAAAACGTCTTTTTGTTCCACGATTGTGATGGTTTTGGAATGGGCATAAAAGCTGGGGGAAAGAGATTGTTGGTTTCACTTTGTATTTTGAAAAATTTGAGATGCCAGAGCTCCGTCTTCTTTCCGTCGTTGGTGTTGTTCCTGAGTGTTGATTCGAACACTGGAAAATACTTCGTCTTTTCGATCAGGTTAGTGATCCGAACCTCTTGTTGTCTTCCTGGTTTTTCTTTTGTACTTCTGGTATTTGTGTTATTGTCAGAAAGGTAGGATTTTGGGTTTCTCTTGTGCTTCTGGGCTTGAATTATGGAGGAAGTTATGTCGATCTGTATAAGATGTGGTTTTTGAAATCCCAAAAGTTTTTTCGTAAATGTTAGAGTCGATTGGAGGAGGTTCCCCTAAGGACGTTGTGGTGATGTCTACGAGTATTGTGTAAAAATTGTGATTTAATTTACCCAACATAATCTCACTCTATCTCACTAATGGAAATAGAGTTTTGATTATGTCGAGTTCGACCCATTCAAGACAAAAATATCTCTTAATTACAATCTCTTATTTCAAAGAAAGACCCTTTGATTCCACATTCAAAAAAAAAATGTGTGTTTATTTGATTTTGCGGCTGCACCCAAAATATTCAACGGGTTGCCTACGTACCCCAGAAGGGATCAAGTCACTCGTAGTTCTAGCTTTGGATCCTCGATAGATGAATGACCCATCGAGGAAATTTGTGTGTGTTTGGGCTTATTTTGGCGACTTTGAGGTCATTTGGTAATTTGTAGGATTTTTGGAATATTTTCTAGATTTGGAATTTAATGGTGATTTTTGAGTTGATGAATTTGGTTTGGAAGCAACCAGAGATTTGGTTTAGGTTGCGGTTGTGTCTAATTTGATTGCTCTTGATTGATTATTCTATGGCTAGCACACACTACACCGAACATGCATTGGATACATTTCTTAATCATTTGGCGAACCATGAGGTTTGAATTGTGTGCTTAATTGAGTCTTGATGCGTAGCTTAGTGAGCTCGTTAAGGATTTGGTTGGAAAGGCAAAATGAATGTGATGTGGATTGTTAATTCTTTATTTGCTTGAGGACAAGCAAAGCTTAAGTGTGGGGGTGTGATTTGTATGTGATTTGCATACAAATTAGGCCTCTAATCACTTTAGTAATGCTAATCCAAAGGCCGTTTAGTGTCTCTAATCCTTGAATTGCACCATTGTAGGGTTCACATGCATCGGATGGATATCGGGAGCAAAAGGGGCGCGTTTTGGAGCTTTTAGTTGATTTCCGGCAAAAAGACGAAAAGTCAACTCGAGGACCAAAGTCAACTCGTGGTTAACCCCGACTTAGGAGCGTCAACGAGTCAACAAGAAGTCCCGGAAGTGAGTTGCACAAGAATCCCGAAAGTTTAGCCTAAAGTCAACCTTGGGTCAACTCCAAAGGTCGTGGTCAAAGTCAAGATAAAGTCAACCGTGTGACTCCAATTCAGCAAAAGACCACACTAGATATCATGAGGTCATCTTTAGATTATTCCTTCCCTTTTATTCCCTAGTACAATTACTTCCTTACCCTTCATTTAATTCATCCAACCCTTAGATCTAACCCTACCACATCCTAACCCTTCATTTCCCCCCTCCTTTGTCTATAAATAGCCATCTTTTCCTAATTTAGGTCAATTCCCAATTAGCCCCATCTCACCCATCACTCTCACCTTCCCTTTCCTCTCTTCCCTCTCTCTTAGGTTTAGCAACTGATCGACCGTCGACCGGTCAACACCTGACCGTCGAACGGTCGACGAGCGGCGGAGCAGCCACAATCCACCACTTCCACACCTCCTCTCCGCCACCATCCTTCATCAAAGTTCCTCACCACGACGTCTACTCCACCATCCACCATCTTGGGCAGCTGAGATCTTCACCAAGTCATCAAGATCCATCATCAAAGCCAAGGAGGAGTTAGAGAGCCATCTATTGAGCATTCCTCATCTCAACTCTCTCTTTTCCTTATGTTTAGAGCTTATATTTGTAAATTGATGATGTATACTATGATGCTTAGTGAGTAGTTACTTTGTTGGGGACTAGGGTTGTGTGCCCTTGTCCAATGTGACTATGTGATGCTTTGATTTATGAATAAATGCCTTTGTTGGTTCATGAGTATGTGTATTGTCTATTTTCATATGTATTGAATGTGTATTGGAAGATTTGTCACTCTTTCGTATACATTTGATCCATCTTGTATGAGTTGTGTATGGCTTGACAACTTTACTCTTCTCTAGGCAATTGGCAATATGTGTGATGAGCATGCTTTGCTTGTTTGGGTCCCTAAGCTTCGACACTCTTACGCCTTTTAAGCACTTTAGTTGATTCGGTATTAGGTAACTTAGAGGAATCCCCTATGACACCTAGAGAGTCCGAATGACCCATAACATGGCATTTGAATACCTTAGGAAAACACGGTCCTAGACCCATAATATGGCTAGGATACGGGGCTGCATTCATGGATACATTGGCATGTTTAGGCATTAGAGCATCATTGGTTGCATTGGACTTGGGGTTTGCCCGAAAACCCCAACATTTTCTTATTGTGCACACACTCTTTACATTATCTACTTGCTTTCCTTACTTGTTGATTGTTTCATTTCCTTTGCATCATTATCTTTCCAAAACCAAACTCACCACACTCACACTTCGCACATTGTTTAAATCACACTCACTCACTCTTTCATTTCTCGTCACTCCATAGTAGCTTTAGCAACCCGATTTATATGCTCCCTAAGCATCTTGGGCCGTCGATCCCTGTGAACACGACACTCCCGGATCTTAAATATACAAACTAAACTTTTCTACGTCAGTCGACGTTAAAGTATCGAGTTGTAATAAGAAAAGAGAGAGCCCTCTATTCGATCTAGACTCGACATTTGTCGACATTTTTTATATCCCAAGCCTTGACGGCTAGGGTTTGGGAGGAGGAGCAGAGAACTCTCATATTGGGTATTAATAACAAAAGCTTTTTTTATCTGTACTAATATTCTATATAAAGTATTTGTTAGACCATAAAATTGGTAAATAAAAAGTCATTGGAGTTAGCCCAAGTGGTGAGGGAGGGTTGAGAATTGGATTAGGATTAGGCGATGTAAAGGGTTCAATTCCCTCCGATATTACCAAAAAAATGAAATAAAGTTGCTGAATAAAAAAATAAAACATAGAAAAAAAATAGAAGTGTGCATGTGAGCATGTGGGCAAGTGGGTGTGAATCCTTTTTTGATGATCCAAGACAGGTGGAGGCACCAGTAGAGAGGCTAGCTAGTCAGCTTTCTATTGAGCATGGTCTTGGACCTATCAGATTTGAGAAAGACTGTCTTGGGTTGGTTCATGAATTATCTTCTTATGTTGCTTTTAGGGCACGTTTGGGCCCACGTTTATGAAGATATTGGTAGGCACCTTCAGGAGCTTCCAAGATCTTCTTTTCATCACATTTACCGGGAAGCTAATGAGGCAGCACGCCAGTTAGTTCGATGGGCTTTACATAGTCCTTCAGTTTCTAATTTTTTTAATTCACCATCACCTATTTTGGTTGACCTCCTTATGAAGGATTGTACTTGAACTTATGTTCACTATTAAATAAAATATTGTTGTCTTCTTCTAAAAAAAAAAAGGTGGGTGTGAATCCTTTTTTTTAATTTATTATTAATTTCTTTTTTAATATGTTATTTGTCACTGTATTGTTTTACCTTTATTGGATTAAATTTGTATTTTGTTGTAATTCACTTAAGTATTATGTTTATATATATTACTAGCCACCTGTGCAGTGCACGTGTTATTGCATAAGGGAAAATTTTCTCATAATAACGTAAAAGTTTCTTTGTCACCCACTTTTTCAATTTTCTCATACTCATGTTTTATTCTAAAGGGTATCATGGGCATTCCATAATTTGTTGAAGTATGTGACACCAAACTTCACGCTTGACTTTATAGTATATATACATACATGCCTTCTCAGCTACGGAGCTTCGCACTTTTAAAAGTTGTGAACTTCTAATGTCAGCTGTTATATCTATTTAAATGATTTGATCTGACAGCTGACATTAAAAATCCGTAACTTTTAAAAGTGCGGAGTTCCGTATTGGAGAAAAATCCTATATATATATATATATATATATATATATATATATATATCTATTCCGGAAAATCCTAAATGCACATTGAATTACTATCTAAAGTGGATTAGAGCCTATAATTACTTAGTATTGATACACGAAAAGTGGCAATAGGTTGACCTTAATTTTAAGCCTAATAATATTATTGACTTGAATTTAGCTTGTTAAACATGTATTAATTTAATTATGTCATGAAATAACTTTGATAAAACCGAGAAAATAGCTAGTAAAAAGGATCCAATCAAAAAAAATTGTCCTAGTGAACTGTACAACATTAGAGAGCGACCCCTAGGGTTTTCAAGCAGCGGCGGCGGCGGCGTCCCTCGTGTTCGTCCCGGACCAGTAGGATATTGTTTACGGCGTCGGGCCGGTCTGTGAGAAAGGAAGGTGGTGCTTTTCGTGGTATAGCTTTTGTCATTGGTGGTGTGGTTGGTTGTAGAAGGCCAGGTCAGCGATCCCGATCGTCTCTCTACTTGGATCCTCTTCTTGATTCTCAATAATCTAGGGTGCTCACTGTCTAGATCTCTGATTTCGTTTGGCAGGGTGACTTCACTCTGTTGGTTAGCAGTGAGGGGTTTTTGGGTCTTGGGCTCCCCTTCTTTGTGATTTGGGCTTGGGTTGGCTTGAGTTACCTAGTTGGGGGGTTCTCTTGCCTTTTTGGTATTACTTTCGTGGCAGGCTCATTCCGTTTGACTAGTAATGATGTACACCAATTGCGGTCTCTAAGCGGATATACTTGAGAATTTATTTGTAACACATGATTTCTATGAAAAATTGTATCTTTGAAATTCTCAAGTACGGTTTGTATGGGTTCTCAAAGTTATTTTAGAGTCTTAGTGAAG
Organism: Rubus parviflorus; assembly: GCA_029955375.1. Lineage (NCBI taxonomy): Eukaryota > Viridiplantae > Streptophyta > Magnoliopsida > Rosales > Rosaceae > Rubus > Rubus parviflorus. Next base: position 16,288,456 of record JARGGL010000002.1, on the reverse strand, counting down.
TCTAACGTGAAACCTTATAAGGACCGAAAGAGTCTTTTTTAATTATTTCATCAAATTAAAATAAATAAAAAATAAAAAAAGTTAGGAGCCTCTTGTAGCAACGACTAATTCGTCGCTACAAGTGTTTAATTTTTTTTTTTTAAGTTTGAAGAAATGTAAGAGTATTTACTTATTAGGGCTCTTTTGGACTCTATAATTAAACAAATTAATATGGACTTTGGCAACACATTGTCTATCGAAATCGGTGTTTCGCTTATTTTTGTCAATTGTGCAAATTGAGAAATTTTTCCTTATTATAGCACATGATTTCTATATAAAATAGTATTTTTGAAAATAATTAAATTCAGTTTACCCCCCTGAAGTTTGCACCAAACATCATGTTAGTCTCTGCACTTCTAATTTCATCAGAAATGCTCCTATACTCTTCAATTTAATCAGTTTAGTCCCTCCGTTAGTGACGTGACATGCCCAGTCAGCTTTGGTTGATGACTGGGCATGCCACGTCACTGCCAAGTCAGCCAAGAATGGGTCTCACTCATGCCATGTCATCACTTAACGGTCAAAGTTAACGGATTGACTGACGAAAGGACTAAAGTGATTAAATTGAAGAGTATAGGGGTGTTTCTGATAAAATTAGAAGTGCACGGACTAACATGATATTTGGTGTAAAGTTCAGGGGGGTAAACTGAATTTAATCCTTTATTTTTTCAGTCACTAAATAAAGTGTGTAACCCAAGATCGAATGGGTATTATTTGCTAGGGCATGTTTCCAGTGATGACCAAATGTCAGCTTAGACAATAGTTAAATTGCTTCCGGAGCTTGTCTCCTGGTGTATGTAATACTCTAGTATTGACCTAGTACTATCACTTATCTATGGATTTATCCTCTATTCTAAAAAAAAAGTATGTCATGAAATTCATATCAATTGCATGCACAATATGACCCAAATTACAATCGGGACTATTTAGTGGATTGTGGTTTGGAGGCACGAGGAGAAATGTGAAGGGTATGTATTATTCACTTGACTTGAATCAGGCCTTACGCACTTGGGAGAGAGAGACCTAACGATTCAAGCTTGCGGAAAATACGGGCAGATGCTAGATCAATCCAAGGCCGAAACCCAAAAGCCCAAATACCTTAGATAATTTGTCAATCCTGCCTATGATCGAGATCCAGCTTATAAAAAAAAGTCAATTATAAGAGCCCCTGTATTGCTTGGCAGATTGGAGTTGAAACACAAACAGATCCAGCAGGTGTAAAGATGTTTGTAGTGCTCCAAGAAGCAAGAATCTTCAACACTTTACCCAAGATTTAATCTAGTGGGTAAAAGAGAGTCGAACATTAAAATATCCAGGCCAAAATGTAGCTTTTGTTTTACCAAGAAAGTCTTATCATGAATAGAATGTGAGAGAAATAACCACAAGATAAATCAATTAACCTTAATGGTAGTGGTTATTAGAGAAACCTTTGGAGCTCTCCCTTTGGTCTATAAAAGGGAAATCATTTCTTTGAAAAGGGGACTTTTGGCCTCTAGGAGAAGAGAGAATTTGAGTCTTTCTCCAGATCCAGGAGCTTTCTCCAACAACCTTGCTGGATAATCCGACAGCTACTCATTCACACCCATTAATCAAGCAAACCTCAAGTATTCATATCTTCCAAGCCTAAACTCCATAGATCTAACCATGATCTAGCATCACCTTGTATATATCCTCGCTTGCATACCATGTTTCTACTATACTAGCTCACTGGATCAACATATATATGTGAATATAGTAGAAATATACTGTGAAAGAAGAATTCAGTACAAGTATTTATAAGCATATATGTTGATCAAATGGGCTAATATAATAGAAATATAGTGTGAAAGAAGCATTCAGTACGAGTATTCAATATTTTTTTTTGATTGAAGTACAAGTATTCATAAGCACATAGCTTCTCCACTAAGGAGGTCATTACTTTATAAAATAAGGAGTTTTAATCTTCAGCTGTCAAATCAGATCATTTTTACCGACTTCGTGAATGTCAATGTAAACTAAATTTATGATCAAGATGAAATAAACATAAGTATATATGCTTATGAAAAATGATTCTCAGGTAAGGATGTCATTACTTTATAAGGTAAGGAGTTTTGATCTTCAGTCGTCAAATCAAATCATTTAAATGGATCTGAAGGCTGATATCAAAACTTTTTACCTTATAAAGTAATGACCTCCTTACTTGAGAATCATTTTTCATAAGCATATATGCTTATGTTTATTTCATCTTGATCATAAATTTAGTTTACATTGACATTATAGGAAGTCGGTAAAAATGATTATGTGTGGGGATGTTTGAGAGGGTGATTATACATACTTTCTCGTATTGCACTACTAGCATATTGTGGTTTTTTTTTTTAATTACATTTTAGGGATTGCAGTTGACCCCATTGATTGACTTGCTGAGGCTTTGCTTCTGCCGATTCTACTACATTCCTTTTGAGATAGTTGAGAGAGAATTTATTTTCACTGTGTGGATTCCTTGGTCCGAAAGGTATGCTGTTGTGCATGGAGAGCAACACCAACGTCATCCTCTTGTACATTTGCTTCCTCCCCCTCATGGTTCATTCAAACTTAATGTTGATTCAGGTACCAGGGGGCTCGAGGCTATTGTACAAAATTCTGGATGAGAGAGAGAGTTAAAAAATAAATAATGCAAGGCAGAAGCTTTAGGCTACTGTCTTGCGGACTCACCACAGTAGAGAACAGTTCAAACATGAAGAACGAAGAAAATAAGATGCTACATTAGATAATTCCAACTCATCACATTTATTATTTTACCCTCAAAAACTTCCATTTTATTACCTTTTGACAAATTATTTTTTTTAACAATATTACCTTTTGAACTATGAACTATGAAACTATATACTGAGTTTACTGAATACTACAAAAAACTGCTCACAAAAACTCTTAACAAGCTATTTATAGTTTTATACGTAGCCCCAATAACCTATATGTAGGAGCAAAGCCTACACATAATAAATCCTAGAGGCGCCATAGGCGTTCCTTCTCGTCCAAAACACTTCAACCTCACCTGAGACTATTTAAAAAGACCAAGAGCAAAGCAAATGTCTACGAAATTAACTAGAACAAGCGAGAAAACAACAGACCCAATAAAAGATAACTACCAAACCCTAAATTAATTTTGGAAAGTCTCTTGGATGCTCCTGCATCAAACAAGAAACACAGAAATTGAGCAAAGGACTATCTGTCTATTTAGAATAGTTGTGAACAACCATGCTTCTTACTATGGAATTTTTAAGAAGACCCACTTTCTTTTCTATTTAATGGCATCCCTGACCACCACCGCCGTATTCCCTTATCAAAAGGAGAAGCAAACCTAGAAATGTCAAAAAAGAGGTGAAGACTCGCACGAGATTCCATCCCATAGTCCTCTACAGCCATCACAGATCAAGATATAGGTGGTCGAACATGTCAACATGTTAGCTGAGAAGGAGCGGGAGGCAGTAGAGTTTCATACTAATGGGCCACCAAAATCCAAATGTAGCAATTATTTAGTCTTCTTTTGTTGGTCAGAAACTCTTGAACCCATGATCTTACAAATGGGCTCATCTTTTGACCGAAGAAGCTTTAGAGTCGGATGAACCTTCAGGTCTCCCATTACTAGCTTTTGGCCGGCATCCAACTCACTAAGATCCACATCAATATATGGAGGAATTACATCTGCAGGGCAAAGGAACTTTGCCGTCCTCTTGATTGTATTTAAATATGCACCTGCCAATTTGTATAAAATGACTCAGTAATTAAAATTATCTTAACAAAAAGAACAAACTAATTCCAAGTACCCAAACAGGTCACTAGATGTTTTACCAAAAGGAAAAGATCGACAAGATTCCCAGAAAGATATTGGAACAGAAAGTATAAAGTAATCCACCTAGCGCACGAAGCTAAAAAAAATTCAATCTAGTCGAAATTAGGGAGCTAAATTTGCAATATCAAACAGATGGTCTAGACTCCAGTAAAAGTATGCAAGTCTCCTCCACAGCTGAAACCTCCGTTTTACCTCACGCATAAAATATATATTTCAAAACTGACCTTCACTTCCATTACTTCAGCATTTTTAACATAATACAACAGCCATAATAACAAGTACGTATCTCACTTACGAGAAACTGACCTACGTCCAAGTAACCAAACAACTCACTAGTTGCTTTACCCAAAACAAAAGGAAAAAAAAAACTGACAAGGTTCAAAGGAAAAGAGTGGAACAGAAACTATAAAGTAACCACCTAGCGCAGAAAGCAAATAGAAATTTAATCTATTCAAAATTATGGAACCAAAATAACTATATACAGTCTAGACTCTAGTAAAAGAAGCAAGCCTCCTCCAAAGCTTAAACCTCCAATCAGCTCACGCATATATTTTGAAACTGAACTTCGCATCCATGACTTAAGCATTTCAGACATAATACAACAAGCCATCTAACACTGCCTTGCTTCTTACCATACATACCAGATTTGTGAACTCACAATTACAGTTCAAGGAACCCATTAGGAATTTAAAGTTTTCATGTTGCACATCTAGGACTTGTAATAACACAAATTATTATATTGTGAACACTGTATAATACCCTTCTACTTCTCTATTTTTTTTTCTCTTTTTTCAAGACTAAAGGTATAGTTAGCATCTTAGAACAGTTCTTCCCCCTGTAATGAGTTGGCAAATGATTTTGATGAGTATTGTTCCATGAGAATGGCATGGCATTCAACCAATAACTAGTTTCATTCACAGATAATACCAGGACTTATCAAGCTATATTGCTAACCAACTACATACTGACAAATTCCCTAACGTGATTCAATGATAAAATTGCTAAACAGTTATGTTACTGACATACTCTATCACAAAAACTTCATATGAACAATCACAGGAAACATGAACTGCAATTGAAACAATGAAATCGCAAAAGGCCGGGCTTGTTACCTTTCTTCAATCCAGGAGACACATCATCTCCTATAAATACAAGAGGAATTTCCACTTTTAACAAAGCATTTGAAGGGGCCCTTATGAAGGTCACATTAAGCGGCGCATCAGTGCTCGAGTGGAGATGAATCTAACGAAATAAGAACATATGTGATATGAAACCTAGCAACAAATCAAATCTGTAATCAAAGAGACGAGAAGAGAAGAGAAGGGAATAGAGTAGAGTACCAAACGTGGTAAAACGCGGACTTTCTCAACGACGTCGTTGTCTGCATCAGCATCGAAGTCGGAGCGAACCTCGAGGTGAAAGAGCCTGGAGAGGAAGAAAGAGCGGCCGAGATGATTGACGAGCTTGCGGATCTGGTTGGTGCGAACGGAGATGAGGCGCTTGTTGCCACCGTGCTGGCCGTCCTCTTGCTCGAAGATGATGCCGGGAACGCGGCCGGCTTTTCGCTCTTTCGCGGCGATGCTTTTGCCGGAGGCTAACCGTGGGACTGCCAAGATTGTCTCGTCGTATTTCGGGTCGGGTTTAGGGAAGGATTCCGGGTCAGAATCATCGACCAGAGCGGCTGCGGCTGATTGGGCGTAGCGTCGGATTTGGAGGTGTGCGGATAGTGCGGAGCTGCAACGCCGCTGGAGGACCAACATTGTGACTTTTGGATTTGTGCTCGTCGCTGGAGAGTGGAGACTGGAGTGGGAGAGAAATGTCAAATGGGGTTTAAGGATTAAGAGGGTTTTTCCTTCTTCTTTTTTTTTTTATGAGAGAAAAAAAATTGCGGTTGTTTTTCCCAGAGTAAAAGGAAAAACTTACCTATAGGGCTATAGGTAATTGGCAATTTTTGTAGAAAATTTTCTCTTTTGCTAGTGACTTTAAAAAAAAATACTATAAATTTCTTTTGCGAAAAACCACTGTCATGAATTTATTTCGTTTATGGTCTATTGAAATAAATTAATCTTAATCTAAGGTCCAGTTTGGAGCAACTTTGGCTGTTTGGTAAAACATAAATAACATGTTTTAAGGAGAATCTCGCACTTTCCAAGATAGCTTATGAAAGCCATGAATTTGGTACTTCTATAAGCATGCATGTCAAAAGTTGTCTCTCTTTTTGGACTTTACCCTCTAATGCCCTCATCCAATATATCTGATATCTGCTACAAGTTGGCTACTTGGCTCATTCTCGCACCAGCAAACTGATCACTTTGACAACTCTATTCGTCTTTACGCAGAAGAAGGACTACTATGTTGGTAAGTACGTTATTCATGGTTTTGGCCATTTTCTTTGGTTTGATTGTTTACTCTTTGATCTAGATTGCACCCCAAAGGCAGCTCTTGTTTATGCGTTGTCAAGCTTGAATACTTGATCATATATTTGTTTACTGTGACTTCTTCTTTAGATTACCTTTTGTAATAGATTTTGGAATGAATATTTAAACACATATGTAAGGGCAAAATATTTGCTATTGGTTATTTCCTATTTGACAAAACCTTTTTCCTTGTATTACCATTTCTTGTGTATCTTGGCATTTTGGTTTATGGTTTAAGTGTCGTGGCTTAGGATGTCCTTATTCAACTTTGTTCATAGAAGTTGTCTTGGTATCGCATCCTTCATCAAATGGTCGTCGAAGTGTTTGTTCAAGCTCCTAAAGGTACTCATTTCATGCATATGCATTTTCATTCATATTGAGTCTCACCTAGTGTTTACTTAGGTTGCTTGCTTATCACTCATGTGATGTAAATCTCATAATGTTGCTTGCTTATTGTATAAGCATCCGGTTGCAACGCGACCGGCCCAAAATTTGTATGGGAATATTCATACACTTGGGTTTATCCTTTTAGGGTTGCTAGATCTCTTATTAGTTTTGTTGTGATTAGCAATTCTTCTGGTATGAGGCTGATTTAAGCTTTACGATCGATCGTCACTGTTCATGCGATCGATCGTACCACGTCAGCAAAATATGTCCGTTGCTTTTGAAATTATATCCGTTACGGAGTTTTATGCGATCGATCGTATACTGATTTACGATCGATCGCGATTGAGGTTTTCAGTTTCCTGACCTCTCTGCCTTCTGATTTTTACACTACGCGATCGATCGTGTTATGTCGTGCGATCGATGGTATAGTTGATGTGTCTGTTTTCTATAAATAGATTTCATTTGTTTCATTTTCGCCAACTCTTTGCCCTATAATCGAAAATCTGTTTTATGAGAGTTCTTTGATATTTGAGTGAGCCTAGTTCCATGCTATAGGTTCCTCCTTTGATGCTCCACATTTGAAATCCTTGCTAAACACATTTGAATTGCACTTAGTTGCTTGTTTAGCCTTTGATTAGGATTTAGGAGATTTTGTTCAACTCTAGCAAACGTTGATTGTTGTTTTGCTGAGTAGAACGGTTCAATCTATATTCACACACTCATTCATTTCATAAGTCGTGGTTCTTGCGATTGGAGTTTCACTTGGTGAAGTTCGATTGGAGAGGCTTGAGGTGGGAATGCTTGAAGAGCAAATTGGAGGCTACACAAGGTTAGAGCTGCCACTAGTCTATAGGTAGATAGTGTAGGGTTTGGGACCGAGTGCCCCCTTGTATGTGTTTGCTGATTTGGCTTTTCATAGTGTTACACAAGAGCATGGGGTACGGCTCCCCTCCGGTTTTCCTCTAGAGGTAGAGGTTCCGGGTGACCACTTTGTGTGTTGCTTGTGTGTTTGGTCGTTGGTTTGGTTATCTATTGTGCTTATGTTATTGCATATTGAGTGCATGATCATCATATAGATATTGTCCGTGGTGTGCTAGTTTGACGCACACTTTGGGATTTAGACTTGCACAATTGAAAGTGTATGTTGCACACTTGTGTTGTTTCAATTGTGATATTGCTTGGCAATAGTGTGTGGTGTTAAAAGAGTCAAGTTTTAAATCGTACATTATTCATACTCTTTGACTAAGTTTAGAGAACGACTACCGTGTGGGACTATTCCGACACAACGGAATTTCAAGTGGTATCAGAGCCTCTCTCTAGAGGCAAATAGAGTCGATCCGTTTAGTCGTTTCTCTCGTCATGACAATTTGTGAATTGCCTCCAAATTCAATTGTTTGTGACGACTTGTCTTTGTTGTCTAAAGACTATGATAAATTCCTAAAAGGCTTTAGAAATTTAAAGTCTAAAAGGCATGCTTGTAGAAGATCCCAAGGGAGTGATAGTGTTCTAGTTGTTACCAAAACAAACTTGGCTGAAATTAAGTCATCCTCTCATGAGGAAGAAAATGTCTTAGCCTTGGTTGTGTTAACCGCTCTTTCCGCCTTAAAATCCAACATGTGGTATGTTGATAGCGGTTGTTCAAAACATATGACCGGTGATAAGAGCTTGTTTATTGATTTCACTCCTCTCGAAAATGGGGGTAGTGTGACTTTTGGTGATGGAGTTAAGTCTAAAATCATTGGTAAAGGAACTATTTCGGCTCCCGGCATTCCTAAATTAGAGAATGTTATGTATGTTGAAAATCTTCAATCTAATCTTTTTAGTGTCGGACAAATTTGTGATAGTGATGATTTGAATGTGCTTTTCTCTAAAAAGGATTGTATTGTTTTGAATAAGCATTGGAATTGTATCTTAAAGGGTGTGAGGACTAGTGATGATTGCTATTGTCTTGGCACCCTAGATTTCAAGGGTCAAAATGTTTGCAATAAGGCAAGTAGTGAGTCTTTAGAGTTATGGCACCAAAGACTTGGTCATGTGAATCTCAAGAACTTGAAAAGATTGTCAAGAAAGGAGATTGTTAGAGGTCTTCCTATCCTTGGTAAAAATGATGATATGATTTGTGGACCTTGTCAAATTGGTAAACAAATCAAAAGTCCTCATAGGAAGTTGAATGTGATCACAACCTCTAGACCACTTGAGTTGGTGCATCTAGACTTAGTTGGACCGGTTCAAACTTTGAGTCTAGGAGGAAAGAAATATTTTCTTGTCATGGTTGATGATTTTTCTAGGTATACTTGGGTGGCCTTTCTTAAAGACAAAAGTGAAGCTTTTGAAAGTTTTCGTGCTATTTACACTCAAATTCAAAATGAAAAAGGCACTCAAAGTTTGTCTTTTGTTCGGATAAGAAGTGATCATGGAACCGAATTTGAAAATGCTTCTTTCAACGATTTTTGTAAAGAAAAGGGAATTAAACATGAGTTTTCCGCTCCCATTACCCCACAACAAAATGGTATTGTTGAAAGAAAGAATAGGGTTCTTCTTGACATGTCTAGAGTACTTTTGAATAGCAAAAATTTGGCCAAGCACTTTTGGGCCGAAGCGGTAAATACCTCTTGCTATATTGCTAATAGGGCTTATCTTAGACCCGGTACTAAGATTACTCCCTATGAACTTTGGAAAGGTAAAAGACCTCAAGTTAAGTACTTTAGAGTTTTTGGTAGCACTTGTTATATTCTTAGAGACCGTGAGCATCTAGGAAAGTTTGACTCTAGAAGTGATGAAGGGATATTCTTAGGTTATTCCACTACTAGCAGAGCTTATAGAGTTTACAATGTTAGAACCAAAACCATGATGGAATCTATAAATGTTGTTATTGATGATCTTGGTGCTTCTTTGGAAATTGCCAAAGAAGATGGTGAGTTATTTTCAAATGATATAACTCAAGAAATTGGTTCTAAGGACTCTCCTTCTAGCTCTCATTCTATTGATGTTCCTCCCACTAATAATAGACCTAGTTGTGACTCACAAGTTGTTAACCAAAGTCAAAGGGATCCAACTAGGATTAAGGATGGTCTTGATCCCTCAAACATTGTTGGATCTTCTAACAATGGTGTCAAAACTAGGAGACAAATAGAAGAAGAGGTTAACTATGTATGTTATGTTTCTTCCATAGAGCCCAAAAACATAAAGGGTGCTTTACTAGATGATGAATGGATTGTTGCTATGGAAGAAGAACTTAATCAATTTACTAGAAATGATGTGTGGCAACTTGTCCCTAGGCCAAAGAACACAAATGTCATCGGTACAAAATGGATTTACAAAAATAAGACCGATAATGAAGGGAATGTTGTGAGAAACAAGGCTAGGCTTGTTGCTCAAGGTTACACACAAGTTGAAGGCATAGATTTTGATGAAACTTTTGCTCCGGTTGCTAGGCTTGAGTCCATTAGACTTTTGTTTGCGGTTGCTTGTCATTTAAACTTCAAATTGCATCAAATGGATGTGAAAACTGCTTTTTTGAATGGTGTTCTACAAGAAGAGGTGTTTGTAGAACAACCTAAAGGTTTTGAAGACCCCCAATTCCCTAACCATGTCTACAAGTTGAAGAAGGCCCTTTATGGTCTTAAGCAAGCTCCTAGAGCTTGGTATGATAGGCTATCTACTCATCTTTTGAGTAAAGGTTATACTAGGGGAATTATTGACAAAACGTTGTTTGTCAAAAGAGATAATGGTGAGTTCACCATTGCTCAAGTCTATGTGGATGATATTGTTTTTGGATCCACTTCAAATGATGAAGTCAAAGCTTTCACTCATGTTATGTCAAATGAATTTGAAATGAGTCTTATGTGTGAGCTCACTTACTTTCTAGGCCTTCAAGTTCAACAAAGAGATGATGGACTTTTCTTCTCACAATCTAAATATGCTAAGGAACTTGTGAAAAAGTTTGGCCTAGAAACTTGTAAGATTGCTAAGTCACCCATGAGTACTAGTGTCTCTTTGCAACATGATCCAAGTGGAAAAAGTGTTGATCAAAAGATGTATAGGAGCATGATAGGTAGTCTTCTTTATCTCACGGCTAGTAGACCCGATATTTCCTATAGTGTCGGTGTTTGTGCTCGTTTTCAAAGTGATCCAAAGGAATCACACTTAAAGGCCGTGAAAAGAATCATTAAATATGTCTTAGGCACCTTTGAGTTTGGCATCTTTTACACTAAAGACACCAATATCTCAATTGTAGGTTTTTGTGATGCCGATTGGGGAAACAAAGATGAAAGGAAGAGTACTTCCGGTGGTTGTTTTTATGTTGGAAACAACCTTGTGTCTTGGCATAGTAAGAAGCAAACATGTATCTCACTTTCAACGGCGGAAGCCGAGTACATTGCTGCGGGTAGTTGTTGTACCCAACTTCTTTGGATGAAAAACATGCTAAGAGACTATGGTTTTCCTCAATCTTCTTTTGAACTCTATTGTGATAACACAAGTGCTATACAAATTGCCAAAAATCCAGTCCAACACACTAAGACAAAGCACATTGATCTTAGATATCACTTTATTAGAGATTTGGTTGAGCAAAACACTCTTGATTTGCTATACATCCCTACTGAAAGGCAGCTTGCTGACATATTTACTAAAGCCTTGGATGCAATTAGATTCACCGACCTTAGAATGTCCATTGGCGTAAGTAAACACAACTGAAGTGTTTTGGTCAGAAGGTTTTTACGATCGATCGTACCATGTTTTGCGATCGATCGTACGCATTGACAGAGAGCTGTTTATTTTGTTACTTCATTACGATCGATCGCATTGTGTTCCACGATCGATCGTAAATTTGCTGCTAGAAATTCTATCGACCAAAACTGATTTTAAAAGCTATATATTGAGGTATAGTTGCAATAGCACCACAAAACCCTTTTATACTCCATAGTGAGTTTTGGTTAAATTGTTGGTTTTATGCCTCCTTCAAATGGTGTTTTGTTTGGCTAGAACTCAATGTGCTTCTATTGTTATATACCAATTGATGTTTCTTTGGGTTGATATGCTTGACTTTATTTTTCTTTGGTATTATTGGCTTACCTTTTGTAAACTATTTGTTGTAGTTTCATAGTCTTCCGCTCACCGAGCCAATTTGCTAAAGCGTTTCATTTGGTGTCTAGCATTGCTTGTATCCCCTTGGGACTTGTTATTTGTATGTCCTTTGTATGTGTTCCACTATGGAATGATCGTTTATTTGTCTCATGCTCTCTAGTTCTTCTATGAAGTCTAGGTCGTTGTCCGAGTTGGTTATCCAATGAGCCTTTCTTTGAGCAAATAGATGTTAAAATTCTTTGCACACACCTACACAATGTGTTTATTTGGTGTCCTTCCCTTCATATGTTTTGGGAAGCCTTGCATGTTTCTAAGGATTTTATTGTTTATCTTCCTTATTTTTTTTTGTTTTGTTGGAAGATCTTGTAGTTGTTAATCTTGGATTGATTTACAACTTGTATTGTTTGTTATGGCTATTCTCCACTTGTACTTTTTGATTAGTACACCCCTACCTCGTTGAGGAGGAGACTCCTTGGAATTGCTTTCGAGTTTGCTTATGTCTTGTTCTTCATATTTTATATCTTGTTATGACTTGCATAACTTGCATATGATAGACTAAGCTTTATTCATCTATGCTTAATGATTATTGTTTTTCATTGCATGATGTTTTCTTGTTGGTATTCTTTTGAGGAGGAGACTTTGTATCCTTGTGGATTATTGTTTCAAAGTCTCTCATTTATGTCGTATGTGTTTAAATTGGTTTCAATTGTACATCATGTTTATGTTAATCATAACATACCTTCATTACGACTTCGTTTCTCTCCTTTGGCTTTTCTAGACAAAAAGGAGGAGAAATGTATTGTGAAGGGGTTAATTACACGTAAAGGGGGAGATTTAATTGTTTAAAGGAGAATGTCTCTTATGCCATATTGTTTATAACTCATTTCTTTTACCATACATGTTTCACGGTATCTTGTGCTTTAGTGTTTGTTATTGCAGGAATGTCATGTCGATATGAAAGATACCATGTTATAGCATAGGTTATTTGAGTTGTATTTTTATATGAGGTTTTGTCTAGGAAATACCAAAGGAGGAGATTGTAAGGGCAAAATATTTGCTATTGGTTATTTCCTATTTGACAAAACTTTTTTCCTTGTATTACCATTTCTTGTGTATCTTGGCATTTTGGTTTATGGTTTAAGTGTCGTGGCTTAGGATGTCCTTATTCAACTTTGTTCATAGAAGTTGTTTTGGTATCGCATCCTTCATCAAATGGTCGTCGAAGTGTTTGTTCAAGCTCCTAAAGGTACTCATTTCATGCATATGCATTTTCATTCATATTGAGTCTCACCTAGTGTTTACTTAGGTTGCTTGCTTATCACTCATGTGATGTAAATCTCATAATGTTGCTTGCTTATTGTATAAGCATCCGGTTGCAACGCGACCGGCCCAAAATTTGTATGGGAATATTCATACACTTGGGTTTATCCTTTTAGGGTTGCTAGATCTCTTATTAGTTTTGTTGTGATTAGCAATTCTTCTGGTATGAGGCTGATTTAAGCTTTACGATCGATCGTCACTGTTCATGCGATCGATCGTACCACGTCAGCAAAATATGTCCGTTGCTTTTGAAATTATATCCGTTACGGAGTTTTATGCGATCGATCGTATACTGATTTACGATCGATCGCGATTAAGGTTTTCAGTTTCCTGACCTCTCTGCCTTCTGATTTTTACACTACGCGATCGATCGTGTTATGTCGTGCGATCGATGGTATAGTTGCTGTGTCTGTTTTCTATAAATAGATTTCATTTGTTTCATTTTCGCCAACTCTTTGCCCTATAATCGAAAATCTGTTTTATGAGAGTTCTTTGATATTTGAGTGAGCCTAGTTCCATGCTATAGGTTCCTCCTTTGATGCTCCACATTTGAAATCCTTGCTAAACACATTTGAATTGCACTTAGTTGCTTGTTTAGCCTTTGATTAGGATTTAGGAGATTTTGTTCAACTCTAGCAAACGTTGATTGTTGTTTTGCTGAGTAGAACGGTTCAATCTATATTCACACACTCATTCATTTCATAAGTCGTGGTTCTTGCGATTGGAGTTTCACTTGGTGAAGTTCGATTGGAGAGGCTTGAGGTGGGAATGCTTGAAGAGCAAATTGGAGGCTACACAAGGTTAGAGCTGCCACTAGTCTATAGGTAGATAGTGTAGGGTTTGGGACCGAGTGCCCCCTTGTATGTGTTTGCTGATTTGGCTTTTCATAGTGTTACACAAGAGCATGGGGTACGGCTCCCCTCCGGTTTTCCTCTAGAGGTAGAGGTTCCGGGTGACCACTTTGTGTGTTGCTTGTGTGTTTGGTCGTTGGTTTGGTTATCTATTGTGCTTATGTTATTGCATATTGAGTGCATGATCATCATATAGATATTGTCCGTGGTGTGCTAGTTTGACGCACACTTTGGGATTTAGACTTGCACAATTGAAAGTGTATGTTGCACACTTGTGTTGTTTCAATTGTGATATTGCTTGGCAATAGTGTGTGGTGTTAAAAGAGTCAAGTTTTAAATCGTACATTATTCATACTCTTTGACTAAGTTTAGAGAACGACTACCGTGTGGGACTATTCCGACACAACGGAATTTCAACATATGGCAAACAAGAGTGTACCACAAGAAAAGTAAAGGTTGTTTGGACTTATCATAATGTAGATATCTTGTTTGACCTCTGTATCAAGGAGGTTGGGACATGGAGTCGTCCAAATACTCACCTCACACCAAAAGGATATGAAAATTTGAGCATTAACTTTGCTAAAGAGACGGGACTAGAATATACTAAGACCCAATTCAAAAATAAGTGGGATTTACTAAAAAGATCAATGCAAATTGTGGAAAGACCTGGTTAGGAAGGAAACCGGTTTGGGGTGGGATCCCAAGCTCAAAACTGTAGATGCTTTTGATGATTGGTGGCGTAATAAAATTTAGATTGGTAAAGTTTTAGCTAAGTTGTAATGTGTGTATTTTTCTTATGTTATAGTGAACTAATTGCCATAGTCATTTTTTTAAACTGTAGATAAACCCTGAATATGGCAAATTGCGTAAAAAAGGAATTAATCCTGAGTTGGAAGCGAAGCTAGATATGATGTTTCTGACAGTAACTGCAACTGGTGTTCATGCTGGGGGACCATCATCTGGTGTACTTTCACCTGATAGTGGAGAGGCATTCAACAACGTAGAAGTTTCATTAGAAAGTGATGATGATTTGGATTGTCCCATTGAGACCATTGCTAGTTCTTCGGGTAAGAGGAAAAGGACACCGACTAAAAAAGGGGATGAAGGTATTGGGAAAAATAATAAAGGCAAAGGTATAAGGAAGGGAAAGGTGGGAGGTGCTGCCAAGTTATCACAACAGATTGATCGGATGGTGGAATCAATTCAGAATAGGAGTATCGTAACTTTAGTGATGAATAGAGGTGTACCAGGAAATTCTATATATGAAGTGATGAAGTCAGTTTTATCTTTACCTGGGGTACACCCAAGTAGTAGCTTGTGGTTTTTCGCTACTAAGTTGTTTCTTAGTCAAGAAAAGAGAGAGATGTTTGTCACTATAGAAGAAACAGACGTCAAGATCCAATGGCTTTATTATGAAATAGGCGATGGTGACAAGTAAGATGAATGAGAGGCTACTAGGAAGAATATTTTGTTTTGACAACTATGTGCTGCTAGTAGTTGGATAATTTAGTACGTGTATGTTTTATTGTCACTTGATAATTTTATTTTGTTTCTTGCGTTGTTAACTTGGATAATTAAATTTCAATGGTAAACATATGCTTGGTTGTTTTTCTTTTTTCTTTTCAGTGGTAAACATAACATGAACTCAATGTATGGAATGATGATAACTCCAGGAAATTGCAAGTTTTTTTTCTTCTGTACAATATGGACATTGTAGGAGAGGAGGAGTTTTACTTCTACCAAGATGTATGCATGTTGCTTCACACGGCTGAATATTATCATGACACTTATCTAGTTAAAACTCCTTGCATGGATTCTTACCAAACATGGAATAGATAGATAATGGAATTATTAAGAGGACATGCACGTCGTTGTTATAGAATGTTTGTCAAGAATATGAATTTGAAGAATTTTCTGATATCTTATTCCTCTTCGTGTGGATGTATATAAAGAGATACAACCTAATACAATTTGGAAACTATTAATTACAGAGTAAATACATACAAGTCAACTAATCACAATAGGAATCAATCTCCTAATTAAATGTGAAATATACAGCTCACATCAACACTCCCCCTCAAGTTGGTGCATAGATATCAATCATGCCTAACTTGTCAAGTGAGTTGTTAAATACTTTCCCTGACACCGCTTTGGTGAGAACATCTGCTAACTGTTCTTCAGAAGGAACAAATGGAAACTGAATTATCTTTCTGTCTAGATTCTCTTTGATAAAATGTTTGTCCACCTTCACATGCTTTGTATGATCATGTTGTATAGGATTCTGGGATATTTCAATGGCTGCATGGTTGTCACAGTATAGATCCATAAACTTCTTAGACTTGAAACCCAAGTCCCTCAATATATATCTAATCCACAATAACTCGCACACTTCATGTGTCATTCTTCGGAATTCTGCTTCAGCACTAGATCGTGCAACCACTTTCTGTTTCTTGTTTCGCCATGTCACAAGATTTCCTCCAACAAAAGTGAAGTACCCTGAAGTAGATCTTCTGTCTACTTTAGGTCCTACCCAATCTGCATCTATGTATCCTTCAACTGAGAGTTCCCCTTTCTTTGCAAACAACAACCCTTTTTCCTGGTGTTCCCTTTAAATACTTCAAAATACGATATACAACATTCATGTGATCTTCACTGGGAGCATGCATAAATTGGCTGAATACATTTACTGCATATGCAATATCTGGTTTAGTGTGTGATAAATATATCAATCTTCCAACAAGACGCTGGTACCTGGATTTGTCAGTTGATAACTGGTCTTTGTATTCACCAATTGTATGGTTCATCTCAATGGGAGTTTCTGAAGGCTTACAATCTAACATCCATGTTTCAGTCAGTATACCAAGAACATACTTTCTCTAAGATAGTGAAATCCTTGCTTCGACATTGCCACCTCAATTCCTAAGAAATACTTTAATTGCCCAAGGTCTTTCATCTCAAACTTTGTAGACAAATAATCCTGCAAAGCCTTTATTTCTTTCGGGTCATCTCCAGTCACAATCATATCATCCACATACACAATCAGTGCAGTAAGCTTACCGGACTTCCTCTTAATGAAGAGTGTGTGATCTGAGTTGTTTTGCCGATATCCAAATGCTTTCATGGCTTGTGTAAATCTTCCAAACCATGCTCTTGGTGATTGTTTCAGACCATAGAGTAATTTCTTCAGCCTACACACCTTTCCAACTTCAGATGATTTGTATTGACTCCCAGGTGGAACATCCATGTACACTTCTTCTTTCAGGTCACCAAGTAAGAATGCATTCTTCACATCAAATTTTTGTAGTGGCCAGTCATATGTAGCAGCTAATGACATAAGAATCCTTATGGTGTTGATTTTTGAACTGGTGCGAACGTCTCTTAATAGTCCACTCCATACTTTTGAGTATACCCTTTCACCACAAGTCTTGTTTTATATCTATCTATGCATCCATATGTTTTAAGCTTGACTGTGAAGATCCATCTACACCCGACTGTCTTCTTTCTTTATGGTAAAGGTGTCATTTCTCATGTAGCATACTTTTGCAGCGCCTCTATCTCTCCATTCATTGCTTTCTTCCAACTTGGGTCATCTAATGCTTCCTGCACATTTCTAGGAATAGCCACAGTAGATAAATTGATTTATGGTTAGTGCATATGACTCAGACAACCTATGGGTAGACACATGATTAGCTATTTGGTACTTGGCTTTTGCTCTGGGGTCAGGATCATATTGTTTTCTGGGCACACCTTTGTTTGATTTCTATCGATACCTAGACTCGGGATTTGCTACAGGGTTAGATAAATGATTAACCACTTCAACATGATTATACACAACTATTTCTTGGCTAGGATTTACCTGGAGGGATGGAGCATCCTGGGAAGATTCTTTATGTGGCGATATAGAAGGGGGCAATTGTTCTTCATTCGGAAAATTGGTTGTATTGAGTTCAGCTGTCGGAAACAATTCAGTTTCGGGTTCGACCGGTCGGACCTGGACCTCACTTGTCGACCGGTGGATGTCCTCCGAAAAACCTGCTGGAAGTGCACTACGTTGTCCGACCGGCCGACCTCACTTGTTGACCGGTCAATGAGCTCCGGAAAACATGTTGGAACTGCACCGTTTTGTTTACCGATCGGACTCCACTTGTCAACTGGTGGACTGGGACTTGTGGTTCAGTACAAACTTGCTGCAGCATTCTCTCTTCAATTTCTTCAAGTTTCAAGAATATATTCTGAGGATCCTTTTTTATATTTCTTCTATTCTCCCTCTAAAGAGGAGACTCAGATATGAGGGGAGAAAATAGGCATCAACTTCGCGGAAAGAAACATAAAGAGTAATATGAAGTTTATTTGTTTGAGGATTATGACATCTGTAACATTTTTGAAATTCAGCATATCCAACGAACATACACTTCTGAGTACAAGGATCAAGTTTACTGCGTTGATGTCTAGGAACATGAACATATGCCACACAATCAAAAACCCGAAGTTCCTAGTTTGGTAGAGTGGGAGCAGACACTAACTTGAGCAACTTTTGTTGTGGAGTTTCAAAATCAATGACACTTGAAGGAGTCCAATTAATGAGATAAGCAGCAAATTTGAGAACTTCACCCAATATTTACAAGGAACAAGCATTGATGCATACCAAAGAGTGAGGCACGGAGCACTTCCAGAAGCTGACGAATTTTCCTATCAGCAAGGCCATTTTGTTGAGGCATATAGGCACACGAAGTTTGATGACGAATGCCATGAGAACCACAAAACACAGTCATTGCTTGACTCATATATTCCCCTCCACTATCTGACTGAAGGACTCGAATTTGTCGCTGATATTGGGTAGAGACCATCTTATGAAAGTCTTGCAAGGCCATACACACTTCTCTCTTATTCTGGAGTAACGCGACCCAAGTCATTCGGGTACACTCATCAATAAAAGTAACAAAGTACTTTGCCCCAGAAAGAGTAGGAATTTTTGCAGGACCCTAAACATCAGAATGGATAATCATGAAAGGAACAAAACTCTTATTAAAACTTGGAGAATACGAAATCCGATGGCTTTTGGTCAGTTCACAAATATCAAACTTAAAATCTGAATCACTAACAATGGAAAATAAATGAGGTTGTAATTTTCTAAGGTAACCAAAAGATAAGTGGCCCAAACGCCGATGCCATAACCAAACAGTTGACTTTGCCTCTTCTACTCCCCCTGCCTTGCGTGCTTGTCCCAATATCTGAGTGCCCTTGTTAGTCAGATCCAGGTAGTACAAATTGCCCCTTCTAACACCACAGCCAAGAATCTTCCGGGTTAGGATGTCTTGAAATACACAAAAGGCATGCCAAAAAATCACTAGGCAAGATAAAGCGAAAATAATTTGGCTAACCGATAAGAGGCTGTAGGCAAGAGAAGGAACAGTAAGCACAATATCTAAAGTTAGAGTTGAAGATAAAGTGACAGATCATTCGTCAGATACTTGGGAAGGACTACCATCGGCAGTGGAGATAATAGACTGTGAGGAAGGCTTAATACCCTTAACTTGACTGAGATCATTTGTCATATGGTTATATGCACCTGTATCAACTATCCATGTATTACTAGAAACATGAAGTGACTTACCTGCTTGTGCCACATGTGCTGTTGCTTGTGGGCTAGATGATTTATACATATTTTACATACAAAGTGTGTCTCTAACTACTTGAATAATGCTTCTCCAAAAACCAAATAATATCATTAATGTGTGTTTGTATGGTTTTTAGGTTGAATAAGTGAACGGGAGTAATTTGGAGCAAAGGGACGCGATTTTAGAGCTTTTGGAGCGTTTCCAAGAAAAAGACGAAAAGTCAACCGGTTGACCCGAAAGTCAACTCGTGGTTAACCTTGACGTTATGATGTCAAGATGGAGAAAGTCAATTCTTGGAGGTGGAGCACATATAGAGTTGGAGTATGGAGCATTAGAGGAGTAAAAGTCAAAGGGTTAATCCGAGAAGTCAACTTGGTCAACCAAAAAGTCAACTCCGAAGCATGGAAGCAAAGGTCAACCCTTGGAAAGTCAAAAATCAGATTTGCCATGTGCTCTTTGCCTATTTTTGTTCTTGCCCTCATAGCCTTTTCATTGTTACATCTTTTATTTCCTTTGCCAACTTATTAATGAAGGGCAAACAGTCTTTTCCTCTTTATTTTCTTCTAATCTTGGCCCTCCAACACAACCTCCTCTCCAAGAACAAATCTAAGCCATCAAAATAAGGACCATATATGCCCCAAATCAGCCCCTTGGCTGCCATACCCGAATTTACACACCAAAACCCTAATTTCTCTCTTTCTTTCAGTTAACTCATTGGGTAGACTCACCCATATCCATTTCTACCATTTTCACCTAGTTTCATCTAGATTTTTTCACATAGGTCACAAGATTCATCAAAAAGAGCAAGGATTCAACACCAAGAAGCAAGGAGGAACTTGGTTTGGAGAGGAGGAAGTTTGCCATCACCTTGAGCATTCTCTTACCCTTTCTCTTTCTCTTTGGCTTATTGCTATTGATGAATTATATTTGGATGATGATATTTTGTATGATGAGTGAGTAGATCTAGGGTTGGGGGTTAGGGTTGTGTGCCCTAGTCCATAGATATGTATTGAATCTCTTTTAATGATATGCGATGCAATCTTGATTCATGAGCATGTTTATATTCAAATTTCATATGTTAGATGCATGGGTTAGGGAATTCACCACTTTCTAGCTATGTTTCTAGCATTATCTTGATGTGGAATTGGTGGGTGGTGCCTCTAGTTTCATAGGCAATGGAATATAGCATGTGTTGTATGTTTGATTTGTGTTCATAGCCTTTTGATGCACTAGAGATCCTTGGTTGGACTTTAAGTGTGCCAATTGAGTTGATTATGACCTTGGTTGGCATAGTCATACTTTTTATATCGTAATTGTTGTGGTCATAGCCTCTTGATGTATTAGAGACCTTTGGTTAGGCTCTAAGTGTGCCAATTGAGTTGGTTTTAGTCCTAACCGGCATAACCATACTTTCTAGATGAATTTCGATAGCATTCATAGCCTTTGGTTATAGCTAGGGAACCATTGCATGGCTCTAGTTGTACCATTGAGTTCCTACGACGTAGGATATATCACATCAACCATTTCATTGTGTTCATAGCCTTTGGATGTAATTAGAGACCTTTGATTAGGCTCTAACTACGCCCATTGAGTTGTCTCGGCCCTTAGATCGGAGAGACATATCTTAGAATATATTTGAATGCCCTCATAGCCTCGCGATGTATGTTAGACCCTAGTACGGCTCTAGCATGCACACTTGAGTTGATCATGGCCTTGGTCGGCATGTTCATACATTGTTGTGATTATAAGAAGTTCATAGCCTCAAAGTGTTATTCCAATAACCATGGCATGGCTTGGATTGGCACTAGAGAGTTCACCTTGACCTTGGTTGGCAAGAGTGATACATTCTCGATTAATTGGAATCATGAATCATAGTTGTAGGCATCTCATTGTGGTTGTTCATTGCATTGAAGTAGGCTAGTGCTAACCCTTAGCTCCCGATCACTCTATCTTTGCATTTCCCTTACTTGCATTTAGTCTTGCCTAGCTTACTTTACTTGCTTGTTTTGTTTCTCATTTACTCAAAAACACAAAACATATACACTACCTCACCTTGCACATATCCATATCAGTATTGTCTTTCCATTTCATTCCCCACCATCTAGTACTAGTTTCCTAGGTTACCAATATTACCGAGTGGGTTTTGGGCCACCAATCCCCGAGGTACGACAATCCCGGTTAACAATCTATACTTCCATCATATTTTGACGTTAGTCACTTGAGCGGGTTTCTTGGACAATATCATGACCTTGGTCTGTGGTGGCAACAACTGCTTTCCCTCCGAAATTCTTCTGAGGTTTCTTGGTGAAGTCTCACCATTCCGGATAGCCAACAACTTCATAACACTTCCATTGGGAGTGTCCAGCCTCTCCAACATGATGACAAACCAGCCCTCCTGGTCGGAATGAGGAAGATTGATTTCGTGGTGTGAAATTTTGTGATCGAGCAATCTGTGAAGGACCCTGTCTAGCAGTCTGTGGAGAAAAATTAGATTGAGCAGTATGTGAAGAAAAATTAGATTGAGCAGTCTGTGGAGGGAATTCAAGTGGAGGATCCTGTCTAGGGCGAGACGAGGCCAATGCCGAGTTTTCTGAACTAGTCGCTAGAACAGAGCTTTCTGAATGTTAGGTTTCACTTCCCCAAGGTCTTCTTTTGCTGGTCCACCTTTCGAACAAATGCATAGCTACTTTCAAGATCAAGTTTTGGATCTTTCCGGAGAATTTCTCCCCGAACTTGATCAAACTCGGAGTTTAGTCCACTCAGAAATATGTGGACACATAACCGCTTCATGGAGGAGCTAAGATTCATAACCCCTTCTAAGGTATCTTCTTGAGATGTACTCCTGTGATCAATTTCTTGAAAAATAGCAATTAACTCATTGTAATAAGTAGAGAGAGGTCTACCATTTTGCATGGTGGTGAAGGACTTCCTATTCAACTCAAAGATCCTTGTTTCATCAGATCCATCATAGAAAGTTTTGGATACTGCCTCCCATATTTCATGTGTTGTTCCAAGGCGGATGAACCTCTACTTCAGTTTACCAAACACTTGAACACTACTTTTGTACTCACAACACTTTTAAAAATACAATTTACCAAACACTCAGCTACTTAATTTCACAGCTGATTATTCTCACAGCACAGCTACAGTTGTTTTTTTAATAAGTACATTTGCCCCAAACTGGGCCTAAATGAGAAAAAAAAAATTAAAATTAATGACGTGAATAATTAACCCATAGGCTACTACAATGTCCTAGCTTCTTTGTCTCAACACTCGAGCAGATCTTGATTCGACCAAAGACGAGATAGTCCTCCATGATATACGATAATTGTTGTCCGAATTTGATGCTATAAGCCTATAACATGGAAATACTGTCAAGATTTGTTTGTTACTTTGGTTTGGTTGGTTGCTGTGAAATCTGCTATAAAAGAAATTTAAGTGCATGTCTTCCGTTGATAAGCATCTATTATGATAGTCTCTTGAATTTTGATAGTGTTAACAAGTTAAGATAATTCTCAAACTGTGTATTTGACAACCAAATTTGATATTACAACTATTGTATATATACCATAAGCAATTGTACGTGTTCTAAGTGTCTTAAGCACTGTATGGAGTTATGCATTATTTAGGTAACTAATACTACTATTTATTTCAGTTTATGGTTGGTGAGATAGGTTTCAAACTTTCTGTGTAAGTTCTACGGTTATCTTGACAAACAATAGGAGGAACTCAAATGAGGAAATCATTGGTTTGTTTACTTAAGTTTGACGATGGAAATGTTGTCATGGTCACTGGTGGAAGACACAAGGGGCGTGTTGAAGTTATTGACAGGGAGAAGCATAAAAGAAGGTTTGTGATGATGAGAAATTAAGAATGTCTTCCATGGCTCGGTAATGTGCCATTAGCAAGGGTACAAAGCATCGAGTGATCCTTCCTTATAGTGTACGTACTATATAGTCATGTATATAGCTTTCTCTACAATTGGTTAAATTTTATTTTGTTTCATTAAGTAGTTGTACTAATAAGTATACTATAGGCGTGATAGTCTAGCCTCCCATTTGGTTCCAGGCATTAAATTGTATAATTGTATATCTATATGTACAATTTTGTAGAAAGTTTTTTTTTTTTTTTCAATTACTAATCTCTAAATGTTTTTCAACCATTTCATAATGTTTGTTCAACACAATGTGGTGAGAGCTACAAAATTTAGTACACAATAAAAATAAAGAAAGACTTTATGATGAAATTGAGGATATTAATGAAACGAAAATGTACACATTAGTGTGCTGAAGGGATTAGAAATTATGTACAACACAAAAAAAAAGGGAATGTATAATCAAATGGTCAAGAGGGGATTAAGTTGGTGTTGGTTTATCATTTGTCAATTAATGCATGTAAAGAGATTTGAAGACAGATCGATGATCAACCAAGCCAAGTATGAGTCTATTGACGGTAACAAAATTATATTGATAAATATTAATAATATAAAAGATTCTTCGCATGCGCGAGTGCTGTCGTTCTTGCACGCGGCTCATAATCAAAAACCAATGATTTTGATATTTCAATCTATGACGTTGATTCTGGCTACGATTTTGATATCTTAGATGATGAAATTGCACTGCTGCAGTGGGATGACGAGATTGAAGCTTGGGCATATCAAATGGGAGATGAAGACCAATCATATCTCCTGAAGAAGAGGAAGTGGAGGATTTTGATTCCGGTTACGATTTTGATATTAAGATGATGATATGGTGAATTTAGATAGCGAAGAAGACCAATCAGATCAGGAAGAAGAATTTGAAGTGGTTGGCAAAGAAGAAGAAGATGATGATTTAGATTGCCAATATGAGGAAGAAGAGAATAAAATTGGTGAGGAGGGTGGTGTGTTGACTATTTGGAGGTTTACACGATATATATAATCAAATAATCGACGTTGTTGAGATATGGCTGCATGATTTTGGTAGGGCATAAACCATCCATCTACGTGTCAAAGAGCTGCTTAGGGAGTATGGGCACAGCTGCCTAGGTTCGACTGGTCGACAACTTCATTTTCTACAATTTCACCCCTCATTTCTACAATTTTTCTCAACTTGTTCCCGGTCGACACTACTAGATCTGCCAATTTCACCTTCATTTTCTACCACTTCCACCCCTCATCTCACCTCACTCATTTCATCAAACTTCCTCCACTCACTCTCGACTACATTCCCAAATACTTTTCCCTTCCATTCCATCACTTCTACTCATCATCATCTTGGATCTCATCAAAAACTTCAAGGAAGAAGAGGCTTGGAGCAAGAAGGAGAGGGAGGGGAAGAAGGAGAGCAAGAGGAGAGGCTAGCACCACTTGAGTGACACAAGGAGCAACTGGCTATTCTTCTTAAGTATTTCTCAATCTCTTTTTACCTTTGTTTGTCTTTAATCTTTACATATTTGAAACATGATGTCTCCTACGATGAGTAGTGACTAGTTGCTTAGGATTAAGGACTAAAGTTGTGTGCTCTAGTCCATTGATGGTGGATTGAGAAAATAGTGATTTATATGCATGTTGGTTGATTATGGATATATTCATTGCCTATTTTCATTATGTGTTAGATGCATGTCTAGGAACTTAATCAATTCTAAAGCATGTGTTTAATCTATCTTGGTTGAGAATATGAGATTGATTACCTTATTATCTCTAGACAATGGACAATGAATATGATGAGCATGTTTTGTTTGATTTCCTTGGTATTGATGCTTTTAAGTCCCTTGTGTTAACTTTGTTAATACGTAATCAGGAGTTGTTGTGAACTATTAGTTTGACACAAAGATAACCTAGAAGACTCGATCCTAGAACTATAGGATAGCTAGGATACGGAAATTGATCAATAAATTAACTTTGTTTTATGTGTGAATTCTTGATGTGTGCACCTTGGTTCTTCACTTACTCTTGTGGTGAAAAATTCCTATAAACCATAGCATGGCATAGGAATACATTCGCAAACATTCTATTTCACACCATAGTATGGGTAGAATTGGGATTGACACATGACTGTTTCGACATATGTGTATATTCGCTTGCTTATCCATCAAATATGGATTAGAGTGACCCAAAGCCCCAATCGCTTCATCATTCTGAGCCTCACCTTATTTGCAGTTAGCTTAGTTTAGTTTAATTGTCAATTACTTGCTTGCTTTGTTTGCTCTTCACTCAATTGAAAACCAAAAATATCAATCACTACCCTCACATTGCATATAATCACAACTTTCTTGCATAGTCTCCAATCTCTCGTCCCCACCATTAGTGTTAGAATCCTGGGCTACTACATTACCAAAGGAGTTTTGGGCCTTCCAATCTTCGAGATACAACAACCTTGGTCATAAACTCTGCATTCCCTATTTTGACAACGTACGTGCGCTTGAGTTTAATTGTAAAAACATGCTACAAGTTAAGATATAAGCCTCCAATAGGTCATTCACTCATTGGAATTCTTGAACTACAAGTGGCTTGATCCCTTCTAGGGTACGTAGGCAAACAACTATAAATCTCGGGTGCAGCCGCAAAAACAAACAAATCCACATCTCTCAATTGGTTTCTTCATAGGTGAAATCAAAAGGTGTTCCCTATAACAAGCCACTATAAATCTCGGGTGCAGCCGCAAAAACAAACAAAAACAAATTTCTCAATTGGTTTCTTCATAAGTGGAATCAAAAGGTGTTCCCTATAACAAGGTATTTAAGAGACATATTTTATCTTGAATGAGTCGAACTCGAAATAATTAAAACTATATTTTTTTAATGAATGTGAGTGAAATTATGTTAGGTAACATTTTCGCTAACTATGTGCAATTTTTACTCAACACACATTGAATTAGTGTCTAAAGTGGATTAATGCCTTTGTTTACATAATTTATTAGTAAACCGAGTTGGACATAAATCAGGTTTAAGTTAGTGCCTTAAGATTTGAACTAGTCGATCTTCTTTTTGGGAGGGTCTTGGTCGTAAATATATTGTATATTGTAATAGGTTCCTGCTCTCACAATCCGTCAAGCATTCAGTACTCAATTAGGGTTCCTGAAATTATTCAAAAACATATATGCTTATGTTTATGGGAAAATATCCAATAACGTCGTGAACAAATTATATTTAATCACGAAACAACTCGAGTTAAACTTGAGCTTGACTTATTTATTGGAACCGGCTAATATAACTTAGATTCTTAGACATTTCAGTTTTATAACTCTTAATAACTTATTTTAGCTTGTTTACACATCATAAGAAAATAACGATTGAACAATCTAGAGAAATTAACAAATTTGTATTATTTGTTTGATTATTGGTTATTGAGTTGTGCCAAGCATAAGCTGGATCTTGTTATTTTAGTTTGTTAAACTAGCATTCGTGCCCGCGCGATGCTGCGGGTTTTAAAAACGTTTAAAATATGTCGAAAATACTAAAAACATAATTGAGATATTTAATTACATGTAGTATCAATTGAAATTCAACATAATTAAGATACATTTCAATTAAAGCTAACATTGAAGGACTCACACAACAGTATTGACTTGTGATTTTAGTTTGCAAGTCTTCTTTACTGTGAGACCCCGGAAAAATTAAAAGAATAATTTAGAGTTAATCGAGATTAAGATTCTTAATTTCGATTATTATCAAAGAGCTTTGGAAATTCTATAGAAATTTTTTTAACTCGTAAGTCAAATTTGAGGACTCGAGAATAAAGTACACGTCATGATGAGCTCGTATGAATTTTCGAGAAATTTTTCGGACAGCGGAGCTATTTATCATGAATTTCGGAAGGTTAAAAATTAAAGAAAATATTGTAGGGGCAATTTCGTCAAATCAGCCCTTTTTTTTTCTTCCTCTTCCTCTTCTTCTCCTCTCTCTCTCCTGCAACAGCACGGCATGACGGCACCACCTCTTCCGGCAACTTTCGATCCTCCAAACCACTTGGGTTTTGAAACCCTCCATCCCAGCAACCTCGTGGTACCCTCGGTTTTCAACGTCGACAGCCGTACGCGGAGAATCGACGCCGATGATTTTTATGGTTTCGGAACTTCCGGCATCGATATCTCTCGATGAACTCCGAATCTCACCTTGAGATAGTTACATAACTTTATCCTCAGGTTGTGCTCTACGTTTTGATGTAAATTTTGTAGTGTTTGGCGGTGATAGACGGCGGCGCAGAGGGAGAGGAGAGAGAGAGGCGCAGAGGGAGAGGAGAGAGAGAGGTCACGGGGAGAGAGAGAGGGGGAATGGCAGGACCGTAAACAAACAGGCAAGGAGAGACAAAACCGTAATTGTACACCGGAGGGTAAAACGGAAGTTAATAGAAAGAGCCAGGGGCAAAACTGTCCGGCCATTGCTACTAAGCTACAGTAGCGCCAAACCCAACTTTAGTATATATAGAATTTGAAGAAGTAAAATTAATGTATGGATAAGTATTGAGCAAAAATTAAATGATTCGTAATTTATTCCGAACTTCGTTTCGAAGACTTTTTCCATTCTCTAATATGAAATTTAACCCAAAAGTTACTAACATTTGTTTTAGTTGTAAACAAAAAATTACTAAATAATTAAAAGAGTGTTTAAGTAAATACAAATTACAACCACAAGACAGAAAGTAAATACGAAGTAAATAGCACAGGAATAGATCATCTCTTTATTAATGAATAGGTGCCTCTATATATAGAGAAACACAAAGGTACAATCCATGTCCCAATATGACTTCTATTCAATAAGTAATCCATATGCTAACCTAACTAAGATACTCCTAGGTTGACAAGGCACACACAAAGTAGGTTTCCTTCAACACTCCCCCTTGTGGCGTCAACACTAGGTGGTGCTCCTCGCGTTGTCTCATTAAAAACCTTGCCAAGTAACAAAAACCCAGTGGGAGAAAAATAACCTTGGTCGAAGGGAAAAAGAGTACAACACACCCTTCACATTTGGTATAGCATGGACGCCAGACTCCCCCTGAAGTCTGCGTCTCCCCCTGATTTCCACAATCATGGGAGGTCAGATAACTTAAGCAAACCAATGCTTTTCACATGCTTCTCAAATGTGGATTTAGGCAGTGACTTAGTAAATAAGTCAGCCACATTGTCCTCATAACGGACTTGATTCACTTTAATCTTAAGTAACTTCTGCTATTGCTGATTACAAAAGAACTTAGGCGATATATGCTTGGTGTTGTCGGCTTTAATGAAACCTTGCTTCATTTGTTCAATGCAAGCGGCATTATCCTCATAAATGCATGTAGGTTCATCGGTGGTTGACCTCAAACCACAAGTACTTCTTATATGTGTAGATATGGACCTCAACCATATACACTCACGAACCGCTTCATGGAGAGCAATAATCTCAGCATGGTTCGAAGAAGTGGCAACAAGAGTCTGTTTTGTAGACCTCCAAGATATCGCGGTGTTACCCATGGTAAATACATAACCAGTTTGGGAACGACCTTTATATGGGTCAGAGAGATACCCAGCATCAGCAAAACCCACCAATACATCACAAGGATTTTGTGAATATCGGACAGCAGCGCCCGTGCGATCGATCGTGACATCCTGCGATCGATCGCTCGACGGCAGGGGCTTGGTACGATCGATCGTGGAATTCCCTGCGATCGATCGTCCTACGGAAGAAGGTACGGGTTCCTCACCCATTTTGCCATATTTTCGAGACTCTCTGTAGGGAAAGAACAAACCCATATCAATCGTACCCTTCAAGTAACGAAAGATAGTTTTTATGCCAGTCCAATGACGTTGCGTGGGCGCAGTGCTAAATCTAGCCAACAAGTTAACAGCAAAGGAGATATCGGGTCTTGTACACTGTGCCAAGTACAATAATGCGCCTATTGCACTTAGGTACGGTACCTCAGCCTCTAAAACGTCTTCACCATCATCCTTTGGGCGAAACGGATCCTTCTTTGGATCTAGACTGCGACCAATCATGGGAGTGCTTACAGGATGGACTTTATCCATATTAAATCTCCTGAGCATCTTTTGGGTATAAGCTGATTGATGAATCAGAATCCCACTACTACGGTGCTCAAGTTCTAAACCGAGACAAAACCGTGTTTTCCCAAGATCTTTCATCTCAAACTCAGATTTCAAGTAGTCAGCGGTTTCTCTTAGTTCATCAAGAGTGCCTATAAGGTTCATGTCATCAACATAAACAGCTACTATTGCAAATCCGGAACTTGTTCTCTTAATAAACACGCAGGGGCATAAATCATTGTTCACATACCCTCTTCCAAGCAAGTAGTCACTTAGACGGGTATACCACATCCGTCCGGATTGTTTCAATCCATATAGTGAGCGTTTCAACCTTATTGCAAACGCGCTCCGTGGTCTGGAGCCACTTGACTTGGGTAACTGAAGCCCATCAGGGACCTTCATATAAATCTCTGTATCTAGATCCCCATAGAGATACGCTGTGACCACATCCATAAGCTGCATATTCAGTTTTTCGGAAACTACCAAACTGATAAGGTAGCGGAACGTTATAACGTCCATTACGGGAGAGTATGTCTCCTCGTAGTCGATTCCAGGGCGTTGTGAGAAGCCTTGCGCCACAAGGCGAGCTTTATATCTTATAATCTCGTTTCTCTCATTACGCTTTCTAACAAAGACCCATTTGTATCCAACAGGTTTTATTCCAGAAGGTATTGGCACAACAGGCCCGAATACCGTTCTCTTTGTTAGTGAGTCCAACTCAGCCTGGATCGCATCTTTCCATTTAGGCCAATCAGCTCTAAGTTGACATTCATCAACAGAGCGGGGTTCAATATCATCAGTCTCAATCAACTCTCGTGCACATGCATATGCAAACACATCATCAATGATGATGGAGTTTCTATCCCACGTTCCATGTATACTAGTATAATTAATTGAGATCTCTACATTCTCACGGGTAGGTTCTAACGACGGGGCGTCCCCCGAAGATGTCTCTTGGACATAACCATAATCCGGAATGTTTTCATGGGACGGATTTTGAGTGTCAATGATGAGAGGGTTATTGGGTGCCATCACAGCCCGCTTCCTGGGGCGTGAATCCCTCGAACCTGGTGGTCTCCCACGCTTCCTCAGCGGAGCCACGGCCTGAGCCACATCACCACCATTGCTGGCAGTGGCGCCACCAGCTGTCCCTCCTATAGGGTTAGCTGCAATAGCGACTTTGAGTCCAAGTCCTTGTTCAGGCACTTGCATCCTTGCAGGCATGTTTGCAGCTGGTATATATGATCTAGTCACTAAGATCTAAGAAAGTGTCAGGAAGAGAATCTCTGACTTTCTAAAGATCTATAATTCTATGCACTTTCTGCAGTAGGGGGATCGTTATGAGACAGAGTGGGGACAGGCCACGACAATTCCAGTCGTTCCTGCTGAACGTTCACGTTCTTATCTCCCCCTAACGACGGGAAGACTGTCTCACCGAAGTGACAAATAGATCGCCTGTCAAAGGGTTCTACATAGCGGATTGTGGTTGGAGACTCAAAACCAACATAAATACTCATTCGTCTCTGAGGACCCATTTGAATACGCTGTGGCGGCGTAATAGGCACATGAACAACACACCCAAATATGCGTAGGTACGATATGCTTGGCTCGTACCCAGTCACTAGCTGTAACGCAGAACATGATTGGGTGGTGATGGGCCTCAGACGAATAAGCAGAGCTGCATGCAATACTGCGTGCCCCCAGGCAGAGAGAGAAAGATTGGTGCGCATTACCAATGTCTTCGTGACCATTTGTACGCTATTAATGGCAATCTCTGCAAAACCATTCTGGGTTTGCACATGTGAGACTAGATGCCCAACATCTATCCCATGCAGTAGTCATCGAAAGTTTTCGATGTAAACTCCCTAGCATTATCAAGCCTGATAGTTAATGGGATGATCCGGGTAGTGAGCCGGCAGGCGAATACTCTGTGCTAGGAGTTTAGCATAAGCAGCATAACGAATGGACAACATCATGACATGTGACCAGCATGTCGATGCATCAACCAACACCATAAAATACATAAATGGCCCGCTTGGTGGTTGAATATGTCCACAGATATCCCCTTGGATTATCTGTAAGAATGGAAGAAGTACTTTAGAATCTTTTGCATAGGACGATCTTAGTCCTTTATTTCCCTTAGGAATACGCTTTGCATAATGAGCGTTTTGGCTTTGGGAGCTTCAGAAGCATAGGAGGAATTGTCTACATCCGAGAGAGAGTATTTTGTTCTATGCGATCGATCGCAAGGGGGATGCGATCGATCGCCCGTGCTCTCGGGTTCCTGTAACAATGCAGGATGAGACATGCGATCGATCGCAGGGGATGTGCGATCGATCGCCCGGGCTCTCTGGTTCCAGAAAACGTACAGGAAGGAACCTACGATCGATCGCAGGGGGATGCGATCGATTGTCCGAGCTCTCGGGTTTGTTAACGACGCAGCCTGGAAGGTTGCGATCGATCGCAGGTATCGTGCGATCGATCGTATGGCGTCGGACAGTGGCAAATTTGCTCTTTCTCATAACTGTCTCATCTCCTTGAATCGCTCTTCGATTCATGCTTCAATTAGCTCGAAAGAATGGATGTCCGTGTGAGGTTTTCAATACACGGATCATCATATCACGACCAGGATGTCACTACCTGTCGTGCCAAAGCCAATATGTGTCTGAATCCAAGAGGTCATCCCGAATGACATTGTTTGATTCAATAGTTCGGATAGTGGTTGCATACAATCCACTAGAGAGACACATAAGCTTCTCTAAGATGCGCTTTCTTCCGCAGTCATTAGAGGTAATGCAAAGGAATTCTTTTTCCATTCTTATCATGCATCTTAGCATGGAAACCATTGACTCTTATATCTTTAAAGCTCAACAGAGTTCAATTTCCTCTTGGAGCGTAGAGAGTATTTGTGACATCAATGTGAGTGCCATTAGGCAAGAGGAATTGAGCATATCCTCTTCCTTGCACAAAATTCGATGGTCCTGCCATCGTAGTCACAGATGAATGTAAGCTCATCATTAAAATCGAGGCTACGAAAGCAACTCAGATTTTATTAAAGATATTAGCCAAGGCTTTACACTCAAAGTTCCATCTTGATCTCAAATCAAAACTAAATCCATTGTCTTGGCAAACTTGCCATATTACATCAACTTGGAAAAACATAAAGGCTTAAGCAAAATTGCTTCCAAAGTCTTTAACCCTTAAACTCGACGTCTTGATCATTACAATTACATCTTCATATGTATTGCAAACTATGGCCCATTGATCAGACGCTCCATATCATTAATAGACATCATGAAGAGGATTCTCCATTGATTGAGGCATACAGGCTCAGTACTCACGGTCGCTAGGACGGTGGCAGATTACCTTAGCCGGTGGCGGTGCTGCCATCACTGATGGCCCAACAACGCTGACCAGCGGCGTCCCTCTTATAGGGATGGCGGTCTTCTCTCACTCTTTTGCGGCCCTATGCTCGCATGATCGCTTATTCTTATGGCGATTACCTTCCTGAGCAAATCAATCATACGGACCAAACATCCGGATTTGTCCCTAAATTTAGGGTTTTGCTCGTAGCGTCCTCCCTTAGGGGCGCTATCATCGTCATGCCTTTCCTCAAGGCAGAGATGGAGAAGGTGGTGAGAGTTTCCTCAATCAATCGTTCATCTGTGATGATTTTCCACAGAGATGCATCAAGTTTTTGATGCGGAGAATTTCCGAATTATATCCCATGACTTCATCAAAGTCAGAGAAGCGGAGATTAGTCCATTATGCTTCTAAATTCGGAATGATGAATGTTACCACAACATTCATGAAGCGCTTCTAGCGCTAACCTCTTTCATGAACTCAAACTGGAGTGCCATACCATATGGCGATTCATCAGGAAAAAATAACCTGGCATTGTACATCACAGTTTGAGGGTCTAGAGCGGTTTCTTCAAAACAACGCTCATGGATTCGAGCTAGAAGCTCTTGTGCGAATAGGTACATTAGGATATCATGAGCCCATCTCAGAATCTAATGTCCGCAGAATCCAATGGAGTAAAATCGAGTTCATTCATGTTCGACATCCAAGAATATGGAGAACAAGAATGTGGTGTGTTTCGGAGTCATTACTCCCACGAAACAATGAAGGGTAAGTTTCAGAGTTAATACTCCCACGAAACAATAGAGGGTTTCTGAGCAATATTTACTCCCAAGAAACGTTTCCAAGGATTTTGGATTTAGGTGAAACTTTGGTGTCGTATGGTCATAACCTTAAACCTTTTCGGTAGCTCTACTCAGATATAACCAGGTAAGTTATAAGAGATGTCGGTGGAGCAAGCTCTCTTAATACCACTTATCTCAAACTCCTTACCTAGACATCATACCTAAGCAGGTGAGCCTAGTTGGGAATAAGTCATGAACCATAGGTCGTTTCTTCTCTACGGATTCCTCATCCGGAGGTAAATCATTCAATGAACTCCTCGTTCAAGGTCTCTTCTCTCTACGGATTCCTCATCCGGAGTATTAGCTCGAACCCCCACAGTTCGGCTCTTGAGGTCATCACCAATAGCATGATGACATTAGAGGTGCTCATGACTTACACATACCGCAAGCGATATGAAGCTCGATCACTCCCCTAATGCTTCTCATAGTTTGTTGAGTCTCGTGTAAAGTATAGATCGAGAATCTCACGTTATAGAAAGGTGAGAGGTAGAGGAGGGATGTTGCAAGTCCCTTGAGAAAAAGAAAAGTCGAATTGAAATTCGGAAAGCAGCAACGTTTATAAAAGCTTACTTGGATTCTTTTCTCGGATTATCTTGAGTACCTCTTCTTCGAAGTTATATATCTGGAGATCCAACGGTCAGAATTGGCTGAATTTTTAACTGGAGATATTAGACTCATGGAGGAAGCTGTCGTCCAAATTTCAGCTTAATCCAACGGTGGAGAAGGGATAAAATCGCTATCGAATTGACTGTTCTGTGCAGGCAGATTCTTGAACTAGAGGAGATTGCACGGAGGTACTATTCACGGGTACTGTTCATCCGGTACTGTTCACGCGCACTGTTCATCGACACTGTTCATCCGGCACACCCTAGGGTTTTAGGGTTCTAGGGTTTTGGCGCTAGCAGGATGCTATGCTCAAGAGTTTTGGTTTTTGATTCAGGGTTAGAGGTTCGTGCTGATAACGTGTTTAAGTAAATACAAATTACAACCACAAGACAGAAAGTAAATACGAAGTAAATAGCACAGGAATAGATCATCTCTTTATTAATGAATAGGTGCCTCTATATATAGAGAAACACAAAGGTACAATCCATGTCCCAATATGACTTCTATTCAATAAGTAATCCATATGCTAACCTAACTAAGATACTCCTAGGTTGACAAGGCACACACAAAGTAGGTTTCCTTCAACAAAGAGAGTGTTGTTTGTAAAGACTAAAGAGGCCTTGTTTTTTCGTCCAAAAAAAAAAAAGAGGCATTGTTTTATCTTATCTCGAGTGTGAAGAAAGAAAAACACCCATCGGTACTGCAATTTTGTCGAATTGATTTATGATACACAGAATTGAAGGCAAAACCGTTTCGAGATTTTGAGATTCTTTGAACTGAGATTCAGAGATGCTGAAGATGATTCGGACAACTGCTACTGCTGCTTCTTATTCTCATTGCATCAGCAGAAGAAGAGGTATGCCATTTCTTCACACTACTACAGCTGCTACTACTCTGTTCAACAATTACAATTACATAGCCTTGTTTCATTCTCAATCCTCAATGCCAATCAAATCTAGAGAAACCTAGCCCAAAGTCACTACTCTTGAGGATGCCTTGAAGGTGTTTGATGAAATGCTTCCGAGGCGTCCTCTTCCATCGGTTGTCCGTTTCAATCAACTCTTGGGCCAACTTGCCAGATTGAAACATTTTTCGGCAGTCGTAACTTTGTGTAAACAAATGGGTCTGATCGGAATTGCTCATGATGTAAGCTCTAACTATTATCATTAATTGCTACTGTCATTTGAAACAAGCTGGGTTTAGCTTCTCTGTATTGGGACAGTTCTTCAAATTGCGTCTTCAACCACATGTTACGACCTTCAACACTCTAATCAACGGCTATATTCTCGAAAATAGAGTGGCCGAGGCAGCACGGCTTTTCTGCAAAATGCTGGAGGGAGGTCATTGTAAACCCAATGATGTAACATTCAACACACTAATTAAGGGACTTTGCATGAAGGGTAACAACAGTGCAGCTATTCAATTGCTCAGGAAGATGGAAGAAAGAGGTTGCAAGCCTGACAAAATTACCTATACCACCATCATTGACAGTCTTTGTAAGGATACACTAGTTGGTGATGCAATGAACCTCTTCTCAGAAATGATTAGTAGGGGTATTGCCCCTGACGTCATCACCTATAACTCCTTAATTCATGGAGTTTGCAAATTAGGCCTGTGGAAAGAAGCTACGAGGTTGTTTAATGAAATGGTGAGTCAAAATATCTTCCCCGATGTATACACCTTCAATATCTTGGTTGATACACTTTGCAAAGAAGGGATGGTCGTGGAAGAAAAAAGTGTGGTTCAAATGATGATTCAAAGAGATATTGTACCTGATACGATTACATACAATTCGCTTATGGATGGTTACTGTTTGCGAGGAGAAATGAACCAGGCGAAAAAAGTCTTTGATCTAATGGTTAGCAAGGGCTCCATGGTTAATGTTCATAGTTGTAACATATTGATAAACGGGTACTGTAAGCATAAAAAGATTGATGAGGCCAAGAAGGTGTTTCAGGAAATGCCTTGTAGGGAACTTGTTCCGAATACCATTACTTATACCACTCTTATTGACAGTTTTTGCAAAGCGGGGAGAATACGAGATGCACAAAGGCTGTTCTCTAAGATGCAAGAGTGTGGCCAGCTTCCAAATGTTCAAACTTACGCTGTTTTACTTGATGGCCTATGTAGCAACCAACAACTTTCTACGGCAATAGAATTGCTTACAGAGATGGAAGGCAAGAAGTTGGAACTAAATATTGTAGTTTACACTATTATCATTGAAGGTTTGTGCAAAGCTGGAAATATTGAATCCGCAAGAGATCTTTTCTCTGGTTTATCATCAAAAGGAGTTCAGCCTGATGTGAGGACATATAATATAATGATCAGTAGAATTTGTAATGAGGGCCTATTAAGTGAAGCGGAGAAGTTGCTTAGAGAAATGGAACAAAAAGGGTGTTCTGCTGATGGCTGCACCTATAACATAATTATCCGGGGGTTTATCAATAGCAATGAGGCATCAAGGGCTATGGGACTTATTCAAGAAATGGTGGAGAGGGGTTTCTCTGCAGATGCATCAACTATGGAATTGATAGTTGATTCATTGTCTAAGGATAGAGTAGATCCCACTTTGTTGCCATTATTGAAAAATTCATTGCAAAGTTAATTTGAATATTTTGAAACTGAATTTTCTCACTACGACAAGAAAACTTGAAACTGTTGCGCCTTTAGCATCCTTTGATGTATATGAATGTTATTGTTATTATGTTTTTTTTTTTTACCAAAGAAGACTTATGAATATTATTTGTTAGTGCATGATTTGAAAACACAATGCTATTTCCCACAAATTCATGGCCAGAAAAGTAAGCTAGTACTCTTTCATGTGATGGAACTACGAATTTATATAGATAAGGATATGACAAAATTAAAATGGTAAAATTGGATCGCAAATGAAGTGTAAGCTGCCAGTTATATGGTGCAATACTCAATATGAATACACAGATAGGGCTATGAGATTTGAATATCCATATCTGTATAATTTTTTTTTGGTATGGATGTGTCTTTTGCGTCTGTGCTTCCCCAGTATGCTTTGTAAATAATTTGTAAACTCGTGCAATCTTTCTCTTAGAATGCGTCGCTCGTGCAATCTTTCTGCATATCTTCTTTCTTACCTGTTTAAAACTTATTTACAGGCACAATGAATGTTACTTTGATACTGAATATTTAACTGGCAGGCAATAAGTATATCTGAAGAAGTATCGCTTATTCAATTGGTAAGACAAACGACGACTAAACGTGTAATTGTGAAGTTGTGATGTTTTACATCAGTTTGTGAAACGAACATCCAAAAATTCTTTATGTAATAAAGACCTGTATTCTAATTCAGCATTTGGACTAACCCCAGATTTGTTGCTAATCTATACAAGGAAAGATATGGAATTCAGGTTCCCAGATGAGTGCTCAATCTGAAGGATGTTGTGTTCTGTTAATATCCAGTGCATGAATACATACATGGAATTCTATTAGTATTTCCTGACCATATGCATTCATTAAGCTGATCTTCCTTTTATGCTTTCACTCATGGCTATGACTTATGAGGGCCTCCGGCGAGTGCTCTAGTGTTTCCTAATGCGGCAGTATTATCCGTGATCCATGTAACTTGTTTTGCAGGGCGAAATGCAGTGTTGTGAACAAGAACAATGATACTCGTGTTCCAAGGTAGTCTGCTTCTCTACTCTTGTTTATGTTTTTTGTTGAAAAGTAAGTTGAGCTAAGAATGCTGATTACGTTTGATAATTGTGTGATTAAACTTATAAGTATGAGAAGTAGTCACTCCCATCTGGAACTTATATTCAAGAAAGAAACAGACTTGTTGAGTTGACTGCGTCTCTATCATTGAACAATAATGTGGTTAATTCTCTAGCAGCCTAGCAGGCCCCAAATTAGGAATTGGAATTGGGTATTGACTTTCTACTCAATCTCAAATATTCAAGTTCTTTCTTGTTTTGTTTTGACAGGGAAGTATTAAATATTAGTCATTTGGGATTCTCAAAGCTCCCCAAAGTGTATAGAAACTGGTAAGTGATGCAGATGAGAAAACAAGATTTGGAAGGATTCATACTCACTTGTAGATTTCAGTCTTATTTGATCTTGATTCTTGATCATAAATTTAGTTTTACATTGGCATTACACGAAGTCATTGCATGAGATTCCATCTCATACTCCTCCACAGCCATTACAGATCAAGATATTGGTGGTCGAACATGTCAACATGTTAGCTGAGAAGGAGCTGGAATGGGCAACCGAAATCCAATGCAGCAATTATTTAATTTTCTTTTGTTGCTCACAAACTCTTGAACCATTGATCTTACAAATGGGCTCATCTTTTGACTGCAGAAGCTTTAGAGTCGGATGAACCTTGAGGTCTCCCATTACTAGCTTTTGGCTGAGATACACATCAATTTATGGAGGAATTACAGTCCTCTTGATTGTATTTAAATATGCACCTGCCAATTGTATAAAATGACTCAGTAATTAAAATTATCTTAACAAAGAGAACAAACTAATTCCAAGTAACCAAACAGGTCAATAGATGCTTTACCAAAAGGAAAAGACTGACAAGATTCCCAGAAAGATATTGGAACAGAAAGTATAAGTTAACCCACCTAGAGCGCACGGAGCTAAAAGAAATTCAATCTATTCGAAATTATGGAGCTAAATTTGCAATATTCAACAGATAGTCTAGTCTCCAGTAAGAGTATGCAAGTCTCCAAAGCTTAAACCTCCATTTTACCTCACGCATAAAATATATATTTTAAAACTGACCTTCACTTCCATGACTCAGCATTTTTAACATAATACAACAGCCATAATAACAAGTGTATTTTACTCACGTGAAACTGACCTACGTCCGAGTAACCAAACAACTCACTAGATGCTTTACCCAAAACAAAAGGGGAAAAAAAAAAATTGACAAGGTTCAAAGGAAAAGAGTGGAACAGAAACTATAATGTAACCACCTAGCACAGAAACATTTCCCCTTAATTAAACCTAAATTTAAGTTAAAGGGGCAAAAATGTCTAAATATCGTTAGCGTCTCTAATTTTATATATGTTGAGGACTTAAAAATGAAATTGTTAATTATGAGTCTTATGACATATTAACCATAAAGTATAGGATTTTCCTCCTGAAATATTGCCATATGGTTTTATTAACAAAGACAATAACAATAAAATTAGGACTAGGAGTAGGAATACACATAATTTATTTATGTATTTTAAATTGTCTATACTTCAAAAAATATATCGGCAAATACTTCAGTAATAATCGATTTGGTTTATTTTTGGTAATTTGTTTTGGTAATTTTTTTTCGGTAATCGGTTGGTAAATCGGTTCTTTCGGTTTTTTTCGGTTTCGGTTTCGGCTTTTGAAAATCAGTTACCAAACCAAAAAAAAATCGGTCGGTAATCGATCAGTTCGAAAAGTTCGGTAAAAAGTGGTAGGCTGGCAGCCCTAGTAAAAACCCTAAAAATATATGTTAGCTGATGTTGCAATTATTTAATCATAGAATTAGGTGGAGGATTAAGATTTAATGAAATTCATAAAACTTCACAGCCTAGTAACTTCAGAGGAACTGGATCCATTTCGGACATAATACAACAAGCCATCTAACAATGCCTTGTTTCTTACTATACATATATACCAGATTTGTGAACTCACAATTCCAGTTCAAGGAACCCATTAGGAATTTAAAGTTTTAATGTTGCACATCTAGGACTTGTAATAACACAAGTTATTATATTGTGAACACTGTATGATACCTTTCTACTTCTCTATTTTTTGTTCTCCTTTTTCAAGATTAAAGGTATCGCTAGCATCTTGGCACAGTTCTTCCCCCTGTAATGAGTTGGCAAATGATTGTAATTAACGAGTATTGTTCCATGAGAATGGCATGGCATTCAACCAATAACTCGTTTCATTCACAGATAATACTTGGACTTATGAAGCTATATTACTAACCAACTACATACCTGACAAATTCCCTAACTTGATTCAATGATAAAATTGCTAGACAGCATACTCCATCACAAAAATCTTCATATGCTCGCTGGTTTCAGAATTCCATCTTTGAACAAAAACTACCAATTATTTCAGGCTACGGCTAAATGCATCCCACCTAGGACTCACATTGGTTGTGCACAGGGGCATTTTCATCACTTCCAATTGTTTGCTTTCCAAAATAAATGAAGAGGAGCCCAATAGGAGTTGAACACGTGATCTCATTTGAAAATGTGGCAATGCCCAACCCACTGGACTGCACAATTGGAAGGGATGAAAATGCCCCTGGTCAGATATGCCACGTCAGGTATGAAATTGTTGACGGAAGTATACTTTGAGGTATGAAAATGAAAAAATTTGATAGTTGAGTATGAAAGTGAAAATGACTCTATAATCCGGGAAGTTATTTGTAATTAATCCAAAACTCAAACAAAACGGCCTAGCTATATCATAGCTCACAATAGCCAAGGTAAAAGAAAAAACGTGTGAGCATACTTGACGTATGGAACTAGTCACGTACACTTTATTTTGCTATACATCAACACTAATATTATCGAGGGTATAATTCAGTAATCGTTACTTCGTTAACAGAGCATGAGTTGCTAGGAAGTTGATTTGATGATTCAGAGGTTACTGATGGCATGTTCAGCTCTGGTCGACTATGCAGGAAAAATGCTGGCTTTTGAGGCAATGGCATGGTAACCGAGTAACTGCTCAGCATGAGAAATATGGTTTTCA
Source organism: Rubus parviflorus (assembly GCA_029955375.1). Classification (NCBI taxonomy): domain Eukaryota; kingdom Viridiplantae; phylum Streptophyta; class Magnoliopsida; order Rosales; family Rosaceae; genus Rubus; species Rubus parviflorus. The sequence continues at coordinate 16,247,366 of JARGGL010000002.1, read as the reverse complement.
TTGTAGGTCTCTCCTCCGGATCTTCCTGAACACACCGTAAACCAATATGGATACATGTGAGTAATTCTTTTCTTGAATAAGAACCTCTCAGTTTTGAATCCAACAATTCTTGCGGCGTCCCATCACTCCAATGTTTCCAAGCCTGCAGTTTCATATATTTTTCATGAATCACTCAAAATGTTGCAAGCATACCCTTCATTCATAATTGTTATATTAATTAAAATGTCTGAATTCTGTATTTATACTAACATAGGTGAAGAGGTTTTCGCCACAGTCTGATTGATAGAAGCTAGTGTTCTTCTCGCCAGTTACAATCTCTAAGATTAAGACCCCAAGACTGTACACATCAGACTTCTCTGAGAATTGTCCGTGCATTGCATACTCTGGAGGCATGTAACCACTTTACACCAGCAGCATCAATAAAGCTATATGTTAGTATGAGAATATTGATATCAATCACATGTATATATAAAGATAATCAAAGTTCTGTACTTACTACGTGCCGACAATCCTTCTGGTGTTTCCTTGAGTTTGATCAACTCCAAATATTCTTGCCATGCCAAAATCTGATATTTTTGGGTTCATTTCCCCATCTAACAATACGTTGCTGGCCTTAAGATCACGATGTATGATTTTAAGCCGAGAATCTTCATGGAGATAGAGCATCCCTCTAGCAATCCCACAGATAATCTTGTATCTGCTTGACCAATCCAACTTTACTTGAATGTCTGAGTCTGATTGCATTGTCAGAAGAAGTAGTGATTAAGTAAATTAATTTACTTACAGAAGAACTCATTAATTTCATCAATTCACCCATGATGATTATGCATGCAAATGTTAGAAGGCACATACCGAATAAAAAGTGGTCAAGGCTTTTGTTCTGCACAAGTTCATAGATTAATATCTTTTCTTGTCCTTCAGAGCAAAATCCTAAGAGCCTCACTAAATTTCTGTGCTGAAGCTTGGCTACCAAAACAATCTCATTCTTAAACTCCTTCACACCTTGCCCAGAGTTTATAGATAACCTCTTCACAGCTATTTCTTGCCCGTTAGGAAGTATGCCCTGAAAATATAGAAACCAACAAACGCCTAAGTATGCCATGAACTCTGGCATACATATTTTAAATTCAACATATTCTGAACTAAAAATCATAATTACCTTGTAGACCTCTCCAAAGCCACCTTCCCCTAATCTGTTATCGACAGAGAACTGGTTTGTGGCTGCTTTAATTGTAGCCAGATCAAACTGCAATGACTCAACAGTAGTGATTTCATTTTCCCCTACACATGTGTGTAACAATAAATTTATTATAAGAACAATTGAAAATCCACCTGTAGAAGAGAAAATAATTAAAATACATGTTACCACTTTGTTCTTGTATAGCACCATACTTCTTCCTTGCCTTTCTGCTTCTTAGTAAAAAGCAGCCTACCAAGAAAAGCACTATGGAAATCGGAACAACAATGGCCACTATGGTTAAGGATTTGATATGGTTATTTCCTACATAAAGTCAATATTAAGGTTATGTAACCGTATAAATAAGACCAAATACATTACATAATTAAGCTAGTACTTCTCTTCATTTTACCTTGAAACCTCGTTACTGAACCTGTAGGTGGGGGAAGAATAATCCGTGGTGATGGTGAGGCAGCTTGAATGTTATAAAATAGATACAGTTCATGTCGAACATTGCAACTAGGATTTAAAACATTTCCCCCTTTCTTTCCATTAGAAAGAACTAGAAGTTCTTTAATAGCTCCTCGAAGACAAAGATCACAAGCTAGGCTAGACAGGTCCGGCGTGCACTGCACTAGGGTATACAACTGCAGAAAATCTGTGAAAGTTGCTACATTTGTTGCAAACTTTTTAGCACCGGAAGGTGCATTAGCAGCAGAAGCCACCGAGCTGTTGAGTGTGTCTGCCAGCAGCTTCATAAAGCGGTCAGGCTCAGTGATATTCTCCTCGTTCGAGACAGCAAGTTGAGGAGAGTCCTCCATTTTGCCAAAGAAAGATGTGTTTGAGTAGCGTAACTTGCACAACTCATACCAAATTATTGATATTTTTCCAAGGGGACAGAAATTTTTGACTTCATTGACACTAGTATTCTTCACACATTCTTGGCACATTTCAGGGGTGACATCACCACGGCATTGAAAAGAACCGTAGACAGCCGTCGCTGGGTCTTGGCCGCTGATTGTGGTGTTGTAATATCCGAGGTCGTTGGTGGCGTTGGAGATGAGAGAAGAGAAGACCGCATTGCGATTGGATAGGTAGATGCTGTTAGTCGTTGGGTAACTGCAGGTACTGTTCTTGTAAACATTTTCAGTTTTGTAAAAATCTACAGTTTCAGTGCTGTTAAGGCCAAGGCTAAGGCTAAGGCGGCCAAGAATGGAGAACACCATGAACAAATGCGAAGAAGGCATTATCATATTCATTCTCTTCCTGATCGACGATGATCACTTCCGGCCTCAGGCCTCTTACCATATATGTATATATATAACAAATGGGATTAATTACAAAAAACTCCCGAAGTATAGGGCCATTTTCAGTTTGATACCCAAGTATCAAATTTTGTCATTTTCATATCTTAATTTTACTTCCGTTAGCAATTTCATACCTCCATTCATAACGCTGTCAAATAATTCCGTTATCCGCTGACATGGCAACCTGACCAGGGGCATTTTCGTCCCTTCAATTATTTGCTCTCCAAAATAAATGGAGAAGTGAGCCCAACATGGTTCGTAACTTCGTACACTTGAACTCAATAAAAATAAGGAATCCTTCAACCACTGCACTAAGCTATACAATTGATACTTATGCTACATTAACTATACATATAGAATATGAAAGACAAACCACATGTGTACAGTTTACTATTATAATTTGTTATTTATACAATTAAATTCATATTTAAAATTATTGTGTTATATTATTCTTAAGTTTCTTTTTTTTTTTGAGAAAAATATTATTCATAAGTTTATTCAATAAAGTTTCATATTGAAAACATTAAAAGTATATATTATATACGGCTATAGTAATTCAAGAAGTATAATTCTTACTTGAATACACTCGAAGTAAAATATTTTAAATATTATAATCTAAACAAATGGCATACTAATAAATAATCATGATTATCATATTTATAAATCATGATTAAATATGAATTTATTAGCATGCATCATAATTTTAAATATGAATTTGACTGTTTATAGTATAATATTTTAAATATTTTTCTTCAATTTTATTCAAGGATGAAAATTTGCCTATTCGATGATTTAGATATATGCTAATAAAAATATGCCTCATTTTGCGGCATAGGTTTCATGAAATCATTATATTTAATATCTTTTATATAAAAAAAAATTGGGGTGACAAAAATTATATTTAAATAATAAATTAAGTTTCATATGAATAATATAACACAATAATTTTAAATATGAATTTAATTGTAAAAATAACAAATTATAATAGTAAACTGTACACATGTGGTTTGTCTTTCATATTCTATATATAAAGTTAATGTATCATAAGTATCAATTGTATTGCTTAGTGCAGTGGTTGAAGGTTTCCTCATTTTTATTGAGGTCAAGTGTTCGAACCATGTTGGGCTCACTTCTCCATTTGTTTTGGAGAGCAATAATTGAAGGGACGAAAATGCCCCTGGTCAGGCGGAATTATTTGACAGCGTTATGGACGGAGGTATGAAATTGCTAACGGAAGTAAAGTTGAGGTATGAAAATGACAAAATGTCATGCACAGACTCAGTTAACTAGTGGTCCATACATAGCGAAGGAAAATATGAACAAGGTCCAATAAAGAATTGAATTGTCGCCGTAGACTAAAAACACGTTGGAAAAAAGGGCATTCTGAATTTCTGATAATGATTCTCTTCCACATGACCAGTTCCTTTTTTTACCGTGTATAGGAAGGATTAAGCTAATATGGCTCAAAGTAGATCATACGTCTTTATCATTATGTATAGCTATAAATTGACAGGAGTGGTCATAACTTGTTAGGTTGCAGTCGTCTCAACTTATGGTCAACATTCCCCATACGTTATAGTTTGGACGTGTGTATGACGATATTTCATCCTCTCTTATAGAGCTTTCAGGATCAACATTTGTTCATGTTTATCGTGAAGGCAACTCTCTAGTCTCTTGCTCATAATTTAGCTAGATATACTTTAAATTTTAGTTGTGATGTAACTTGGTTTGGGGATATCTCTTTCCAACTTAAGGGTTTATTTACCTCTCATACGTAAGATCTTCAATAAAATTATCGCTATTTATCAAAAAAAAAAAATTATGGTCAACATTTGTCTTTATTGAAGAAAAGAATAAAGAAGATCCTATTATTGAAAATTCATTGATAAATTGAGGAGGGTGGAATTTTCAGACAAAACTGTGTTCTTAATTGCTTTACTGTTTCCTGCATTTTTTTTTTGTTACAAAAAACCTCAAAGGGGAGAGGATGGCGTCTTTGACATATCTTTCCTGCATTAAGTGAGATAAATCAAACTTAATGAGTTAAATACTCATGTCATACTCCAGCCACTAATACAAGATATCAATGCGAACAGACTTGGTGGCTACCAGAATTTAAAGCACATCCTACATAAGAATGGTTGTTCTTTGTATTTTCTTTCTTTTTAATAAATTTGGGAGGATGGTTGTCCTCTAGTATTAAAAAAAAGCACATCCTACATAAGAATATTCAACCCAGACCCATAAAACATAATTTTTTTTCCAAGATAAAGCCATAAAGGTGTAAAGACTAAACCATGTGAACCACATTACGCGTTGATTTTCATCGGTAGAGATCCTAATCTATGCTCAAAATCAAGTTATTGAAACTCAGAAAACGGAAATTCCACTGAAGTTTCCAATCATAGCAACGGTCATATGCAACATGTAATTCAAGTTTCTTCCTTATAACAAATATAAACAGATATTACAACAGAAGGGTGCCTTATTTACTTACTCAAACGAGGATATACTTAAGTGATAGATCCGTCATAAACTGCTGACGGACTTGACTTGCTGATAGACTGATCAGACTCCAGCACTATCTTTGGCATGAACTCCGATCTACTCCTATGGAAAAATGCTGGCTCTTGAGGTAATGGTAGAGTAGCCGAGTAGCTATTGAGCATGAGAACTGGTGATTAATGCATTGTAGGTCCGTCAGCAGACCTATACCACTGCAAGCACAACCATCAGTGAAGAAATTCTTAGTAAAATGATAACAAAAGGAATTTTTCATATTCAAGAGACCTATTTTATCTTGAATGAGTCGAACCCGAAATAATTAAAATTCTATTTTTTTAATGAATGTGAGTGAAATTATATTGAGTAACATTTTCGCTAACTATGTGCGATTTTTACTCAACACACAGTGAATTAGTGTCTAAAGTGGATTAATGCCTTTGTTTACATAATTTATTAGTAAACCGAGTTGGACATAAATCAGGTTTAAGTTAGTGCCTTAAGATCGGAACCAAGTCGATCTACTTTTTGGGAGGGTCTTGGTCGTAAGTTTATTGTATATTGTAATAGGTTCCTGCTCTCACAATCCGTCAAGCATTCAGTACTCAATTAGGGTTCCTGAAATTATTCAAAAACATATATGCTTATGTTTATGGGAAAATATCCAATAACGTCGTGAACAAATTATATTTAATTACGAAACAACTTGAGTTAAACTTGAGTTTGACGTATTTATTGGAACCGGCTAATATAACTTAGATTCTTAGACATTTCAGTTTTATAACTCTTAATAACTCATTTTAGTTTGTTTACACATCATAAGAAAATAACGATTGAACAATCTAGAGAAATTAACACATTTGTATTATTTGTTTGATTATTGGTTATTGAGTTGTGCTAAGCATAAGCTGGATCTTGTTATTTTAGTTCGTTACATTTGAAGAAGTAAAATTAATGTATGGATAAGTATTGAGCAAAAATTAAATGTATTTGTAATTTATTCCATGTTTAAGGATATATGAAATACAACCACAAGACAGAAAGTAAATAACAAGGTAAATAGCACAGGAGTAGAGAGTATCTTTATTAATGAATAGGTGCCTCTATATATAGAGAAACACAAAGGGTACAATCTACATCCCAATAGGACTTCTATTCAATATGTAATCCTCATGCTATACTAACTAATCTAATCCTAGGTTGACAAGGCACACACAAAGTAGGTTTTCTTCAACACTCCCCCTTGTGGCGTCAACACTAGGTGGTGCTCCTCACGTTGTCTCATTAAAAACCTTGCCAAGTAACAAAAACTCAGTGGGATAAAAATAACCTTGGTCGAAGGGAAAAAGAGTACAACACACCCTTTACATTTGGAAACTTTGCATGGACGCCAGACTCCCTCCGAAGTCTGCATCTCCCCCTGATTTCCACAATCATGGGAGGTCAGATAACTTAAGCAAACCAATGCTTTTCACATGCTTCTCAAATATGGATTTAGGCAATGACTTAATAAATAAATCTGCCACATTGTCCTCAGAACGGACTTGATTCACTTTAATCTTAAGGAACTTCTGCTGTTGCGGATTATAGAAGAACTTAGGCGATATATGCTTGGTGTTGTCGCCTTTGATGAAACCTTGCTTCATCTGCTCAATGCAGGCAACATTATCCTCATAAATGGATGTAGGTTCATCAGTGGTTGACCTCAAACCACATGTACTTCTTATATGTGTATCAATGGACCTTAACCATATACACTCATGAATTGCTTCATGGAGAACAATAATCTCAACATGGTTCAAAGAAGTAGCGACAAGAGTCTGCTTAGTAGACCTCCAAGATATCGCGGTGTTACCCATGGTAAAGACATAACCAGTTTGGGAACAACCTTTATATGGGTCAGAGAGATACCCAGCATCAGCAAAACCCACCAAGACATCACAAGGATTTTGTGAATAGCGGGCAGCAGCGCCCGTGCGATCGATCGTGACATCCTGCGATCGATCGCTCGACGGCAGGGGCTTGGTACGATCGATCGTGGCATTCCATGCGATCGATCGTCCGACGGCGGAAGGCACGGGTTCCTCACCCATTTTGCCATATTTTCGAGACTCTCTGTAGGGAAAGAACAAACTCATATCAATCGTACCTTTCAAGTAACGAAAGATAGTTTTTATGCCAGTCCAATGACGTTGCGTGGGCGCAGTGCTAAATCTAGCCAACAAGTTAACAGCAAAGGAGATATCGGGTCTTGTACACTGTGCCAAGTACAATAATGCGCTATTGCACTTAGGTACGGTACCTCAGCCTCTAAAACATCTTCACCATCATACCTTGGGTGAAACGGATCCTTCTTCGATCTAGACTGTGACCAATCATGGGAGTGCTAACAGGATGGACTTTATCCATATTAAATCGCCTGAGCATCCTTTCCCAAGATCTTTCATCTCAAACACGGATTTCAAGTATTCACTGGCACTTGCAAATCCGGAACTTGTTTTCACGCAGGGGCATAATTTATTGTTCACATACCCTCTTCCAATCAAGTAGTCACTTAGACGGGTATACCACATCCGTCCGGATTGTTTCAATCCATATAGTGAACGTTGCAATCTTATTGCAAACGTGCTCTGTGGTCTAGAGCCACTTGACTTGGGTAGATGAAGCTCATCCGGGACCTTCATATAAATCTCCATATCTAGATCCCCATAGAGATATGTTATGACCACATCCATAAGCTGCATGTTCAGTTTTTCAGAAACTACCACTGACAAGGTAGCAGAACGTTATGACGTCCTTTACGAGAGAGTATGTCTCATCGTAGTCGATTCCAGGGTGTTGTGAGAAGCCTTGCGCCACAAGGCGAGCTTTATATCTCGTTCTCTCACTACACTTTCTAACAAAGACCCATTCATATCAACAGGTTTTATTCCAAAAGGTATTGGCACAACTGGCCCTAATACCGTTCTCTTTGTTAGTGAGTCCAACTCAACCTGGATCGCATGTTTCCATTTAGGCCAATCAGCTTCTACGTCGGCATTCATCAACGGAGCGAGGTTCAATATCATCATTCTCAATAAACTCTTGTGCACAAGCATATGCAAACACATCATCAACTGTGATGGAGTTTCTATCCCACGTCTCATGTACACTAGTGTAATAATCGAGATCTCTAGGTTCCCACGGATATGTCTTAGCGACAGGGCGTCCCCCGAAGATGTCTTTTGGACATAACCATAATCCGGAACGTTTTCATGGACGGATTTTGAGTATCAATGATGAGAGGGTTATTTGGTGCCATCGCAGCCCATTCCCTAGGGCGCGAATCCCTCGAACCTGGTGGTCTCCAACGCTTCCTCAGCGGAGCCACGGCCTAAGCCACATCACCACCATTACTGGCAGTGGCGCCACCAGCTGTCCCTCCCATAGGGTTAGCTGTAATAGCGATTTTGAGTCCAAGTCCTTGTTCAGGCACTTGCATCCTTGCAGGCATGTTTGCAGTTGGTATATATGATCTAGTCACTAAGATCTAAGAAAGTGTCAGGAAGAGAATCTCTGACTTTCTAAAGATCTATAATTCTACGCACTTTCTGCAGTAGGGGGATCGTTATGAGACAGAGTGGGGACAGGCCACGACAATTCCAGTCGTTCCTGCTGAACGTTTACGTTCTTATCTCCCCCTAACGACGGGAAGACTGTCTCACCGAAGTGACAAATAGATCGCCTGTCAAGGGTTCTACATAGCGGATTGTGGTTGGAGACTCAAATCCAACATAAATACTCATTCGTCTCTGAGGACCTATTTGAATACGCTGTGGCGGCGTAATAGGCACATAAACAACACACCCAAATATGCGTAAGTACGATATGCTTGGCTCGTACCCAGTCACTAGCTGTAACGCAGACAAAGATTGGGTGGTGATGGGCCTCAGACGAATAAGCACAGCTGCATGCAATACTGCGTGCCCCCAGGCAGAGAGAGAAAGGTTGGTGCGCATTACCAACGTCCTTGTGACCATTTGTATTCTATTAATGGCAATCTCTGCAAGACCATTCTGGGTATGCACATGTGAGACTAGATGCCTAACATTTATCCCATGCAGTAGTCATCGAAAATCTTCGATGTAAACTCCCTAGCATTATCAAGCCTGATAAGTTAAAGGGATGATCCGGGTAGTGAGCCGGCAGGCGAATCATTTGTGCTAGGAGTTTAGCATAAGCAGCATATCTAGTGGACAACATCGTGATATGTGACCAGCATGTCGATGCATCAACCACCACCATAAAACACGTAAATGGCCCGCTTGGTAGTTGAATATGTCCAAAAGAAAGAAGTACTTTAGAATCCTTTGCATAGGACGGTCTCAGTCCTTATTTCCCTAAGGAATAAGCTTTGCAAATGAGCATTTGGCTTTGGGAGCTTCAGAAGCATAGGAGGAATTGTCCACATCCGAGAGAGAGGATTTCGTTCTATGCGATCGATCGCAAGGGGGGTTCGATCGATCGCCCGTGTTCTCGGGTTCCTGTAACAATGCAGGATGGGACATGCGATCGATCGCAGGGAATGTACGATCGATCGCCCGGGCTCTCTGGTTCCAGAAAACGTACAGGAAGGAACCTGCGATCGATCGCAGGGGGGTGCGATCGATCGCCCGAGCTCTCGAGTTTGTTAACGACGCAGCCTGGAAGGTTGCGATCGATCGCAGGTATCGTGCGATCGATCGTACAGCGTCGGACAGTGGCAAATTTGCTCTTTCTCATAACTGTCTCATCTCCTTGAATCGCTCTTCGATTCATGCTTCAATTAGCTCGAAAGAATGGATATCTGTGTGAGGTTTTCAATACACGGATCATCATATCACGACCAGGGTGTCACAAACTGTCGTGCCAAAGCCAATATGTGTCTGAATCCAAGAGGTCATCCCGGATGACATTGTTTGATTCAATAGCTCGAATAGTGGTAACATATCACCCACTAGAGAGACACGTAAGCTTCTCTAAGATGCGTTTTCTTCCGCAGTCATTAGAGGTAATGCAAAGGAATTCTTTTCCATTCTCATCATGCATCTCTGCATGGAATTCATTGGTTCTTATATCTTTGAAACTCAGAAGATTTCTATTTCCTCTTGGAGCATATAGGGCATAGCAAGTAATTAAAATTGAGTATAGCAAACAACTCCAAATTTTATTAAAGATATAAACCAAATGAATAACATCCAAAGTTCTAACTTGGTCTTTACCAAAACTAAATCAACAATACAATGAAAAATAAAGGACTTAAGCGAAATCATGAGTGTCATCACTCTTCCCAGCTTCAAAGTCTTCAACCCTCAATTCGACGTTCTCTTCGTCATCCTCTTGTTCAAAGTTGTGAGCTTCCATGGCTTCGCGATACAGCTTGTATGCGTTAGCAACATTCTGAGAGGCTCTACAGATCTTGGCCCAATGGCCAGTCTTTCCACACCTGAAGCACAAAGATGTTTGATCGGAATCCTTTGATTGAGAGGCGTTGTTCACGCGTGGTGCTCTTACCCTTAGTGGCACCGCATTAGCGCCGGTCCCTATCATACGGCCGGCGGCTCTTCCTCTTGGGTGGCCTTCTTGGCCTCCTCCACGCCTATTTCGGCGGCTACCTTCTTGAGCAAAGCGATCATATGGACCAGGATGTCCAGGATTGTCCCTAGATTTAGGGTTTCGCTCGCGGCGGCCTCTCCTTGGGGCGCCATTATAATGGGTCTCCGGAACTTGCTTTGTTCCCACGGGCCTCGCATTATAATTCTTCACAAGTATCTTCTCGTGCTTTTCAGCAACAGAGAGAGCAGAGATAAGCTCATGAAATCTTGTGATCCGTTTATTCTGTACTTCAATGCGATAGTTCTTTGCAACTACCAAGTCAGAGACGGGAAAGGTAGAGAGGGTTTTCTCAATCAACATCGCATCAGTAATATTCTTCCCACAGAATTCCATGAGGGATTTGATGCGGAGTGCTTCCGAGTTGTACTCTAGGACCGAGGTATAATCACAGAGGCGCAATTGCTGCCATCTCACCTCTAGGTCAGGAAGCAGGGATTCACGAACATTGCCAAAACGCTCTTCGAGTGCAACCCATAGTCTTCTGGGATCCTCCTCATTGAGGTACTCGGATTGTAGAGATTCATCCATGTGACGTATCATCATGATGATTGCTTTGGCATTCTTAGCCTCTAAAGCATCAGCGGTGGCTTGTGCAGTAGCAGCAGCAGCGGCTGCAGCGGCGGCAGTTAGTGGTCCTTCCACAGGTGCGGCGGCGATATCTGCAGGTGCAGCTGCAGGGGGCTCATTAATTGCAGATATGCTACCTTGAGCTTTCAGGTGGTTGCGTACATCGCGAACCTACTTATGGTATCCAATGCCCGTGGAATCCAAAGGTGCGAAGTCCAACTTGTTCAGGTAATTTGCCATCTGAAACAACAAGAGAATTGAGGTTAGTTTTCGGAGTTAAACTCCCACGAAAACAAATATGGTTTCTGAGCTATGCTTTCAAGAAACGTTTTCCATGTATTGGATTTAGGTGAAACTTTGGTGTAGTATGGACATAACCTTAAACCTTTTTGGTAGCTCTACTCAGATATGACCAGATACATAATAAGAGATGTCGGTGTGAGCAAGCTCCCTTAATACCACTTATCTCAAATTACATACCTAGACATCATACCCAAGCAGGTGAGCCTAGTAGGGCCTAAGTCATGAACCATAGGTCGTTTCTTCTCTACGGATTTCTCATCCGGAGGTAAATCATTCAATGAACTCCTCGTTCAAGTTCTCTTCTCTCTACGGATTCCTCATCCGGAGTATTAGCTCGAACCCCCACAGTTCGGCTCTTGAGGTCATCACCAATAGCATGATGACATTAGAGGTGCTCATGACTTACACATACCGCAAGCGATATGAAGCTCGATCACTCCCCTAATGCTTCTCATAGTTTGGATAAGTTCAGATCAAGGATCCCACGTTATAGAAAGGTGGGAGGTAGAGGAGGGATGTTGGAAGTCCCTTGAGAAAAAGAAGGTGAATATAAATTCATAAACCAGCAACGTTTATAAAAGCTTACTTGGATTTCTTTTTCTAGATTGGCCTTGAGTCTTGAACTTAGGAGATAGAGAAGATTAAAGGCAACAGCAGCAAGTAGAAGCAGCGGCAGCAGGTAGGAGGAGCAGTAGCAAGCAGGAGCAGCAGGAAGAAAGAGGTGATTCTCGGCAGAAGCTTCTTGCGATCGATCGTCCGGTAAGTTGCGATCGATCGTGCGTCGTCCAGCAGCAAGAAGAACACGGGAGAATCCTAGGGTTAGGGTTCTAGGGTTTTTGATCTCAGGGCTAGAGGTTCGTGCTGATAACGTGTTTAAGGATATATGAAATACAACCACAAGACAGAAAGTAAATAACAAGGTAAATAGCACAGGAATAGAGAGTATCTTTATTAATGAATAGGTGCCTCTATATATAGAGAAACACAAATGGTACAATCCACATCCCAATAGGACTTCTATTCAATATGTAATCCTCATGCTATACTAACTAATCTAATCATAGGTTGACAAGGCACACACAAAGTATGTTTCCTTCAACATTCCAAACTTCGTTTCGAAGACTTTTTTCATTCACTAATATGAAATTTAACCCAAAAATTACTAACATTTGTTTTAGTTGTAAACAAAAAATTACTAAATAATTAAAAGAGAGTGTTGTTTGTAAAGAGGGCTTGTTTTATCTTATCTCGAGTAGGAAGAAAGAAAAACACCCATCGGTACTGCAATTTTGTCGAATTGATTTATGATACACAGAATTGAAGGCAAAACCGTTTCGAGATTTTGAGATTCTTTGAACTGAGATTCAGAGATGCTGAAGATGATTCGGACAACTGCTACTGCTGCTTCTTATTCTCATTGCATCAGCAGAAGAAGAGGTATGCCATTTCTTCACACTACTACTGCTACTACTCTGTTCAACAATTACAATTACATAGCCTTGTTTCATTCTCAATCCTCAATGCCAACCAAATCTAGAGAAACCCAGCCCAAAGTCACTACTCTTGAGGATGCCTTGAAGGTGTTTGATGAAATGCTTCAGAGGCGTCCTCTTCCATCGGTTGTCCGTTTCAATCAACTCTTGGGCCAACTTGCCAAATTGAAACATTATTCGGCAGTCGTAACTTTGTGTAAACAAATGGGTCTGATGGGAATTGCTCATGATGCTTATACTCTAACTATTATCATTAATTGCTACTGTCATTTGAAACAAGCTGGGTTTAGCTTCTCTGTCTTGGGACAGTTCTTCAAATTGGGTCTTCAACCAACTGTCGAGACCTGCAACACTATAATCAATGGCTATATTCTCGAGAATAGAGTGGCCGAGGCAGCACGGCTTTTCAGCAAAATGCTGGAGGCAGGTCATTGTAAACCTGATGTTGTAACATTGAATACACTAATAAAAGGCTTTTGCATGATGGGAAACAATAGTGCGGCTATTCAGTTACTTAGGAAGACGGAAAAAGGAGCTTGGAACCCTGACATATTTACCTATAACACCATAATTGACAGTCTATGTAAGGATACACTAGTTGATGATGCATTGAACCTCTTCTCAGAAATGATTAGTAGGGGTATTGCCGCTGACGTCATCACCTTACCACCTTAATTGATGGAGTTTGCAAATTAAGCCTGTGGAAAGAAGCTACGAGGTTGTTGAATGAAATGGTGAGTCAAAATATCTTCCCCAATGTATACACCTTCAATATCTTGGTTGATACACTCTGCAAGGAAGGGATGGTCGTGGAAGCAAAAAGTGTGGTTCAAATGATGATTCAAAGAGATATTGTACCTGATACGATTACATACAGTTCGCTTATGGATGGTTACTGTTTGCGAGGAGAAATGAACCAGGCAAAAAAAGTCTTTGATCTAATGGTTAGCAAGGGCTCCATGGTTAATGTTCATAGTTGTAACATATTGATAAACGGGTACTGTAAGCATAAAAAGATTGATGAGGCCAAGAAGGTGTTTCAGGAAATGCCTCGTAGGGAACTTGTTCCGAATACCATTACGTATACCACTCTTATTGACGGTTTTTGCAAAGCGGGGAGAATACGAGATGCACAAAGGCTGTTCTCTAAGATGCAAGAGTGTGGCCAGCTTCCAAATGTTCAAACTTACGTTGTTTTACTTGATGGCCTATGTAGCAACCAACAACTTTCTACGGCAATAGAATTGCTTACAGAGATGGAAGGCACGAAGTTGGAACTAAATATTGTAGTTTACACTATTATCATTGAAGGTTTGTGCAAAGCTGGAAATATTGAATCCGCAAGAGATCTTTTCTCTGGTTTATCATCAAAAGGAGTTCAGCCTGATGTGAGGACATATAATATAATGATCAGTGGAATTTGTAATGAGGGCCTATTAAGTGAAGCGGAGAAGTTGCTTAGAGAAATGGAACAAAAAGGGTGTTCTGCTGATGGCTGCACCTATAACATAATTATCCGGGGGTTTATCAATAGCAATGAGGCATCAAGGGCTGTGGGACTTATTCAAGAAATGGTGGAGAGGGGTTTCTCTGCAGATGCATCAACTATGGAATTGATAGTTGATTCATTGTCCAAGGATAGAGTAGATCCCGCTTTGTTGCCATTATTGAAAAATTCTTTGCAAAGTTAATTTGAATATTTGAAACAGAATTTTCTCACTACGACAAGAAAACTTGTAAACTCGTGCGTCTGTGCTTCCCCAGTATGGCTTAAATAATTTGTAAACTCGTGCAATCTTTCTCTTAGAATGAGTTGCTCATGCGTTGTAATTTTTTATTTCGGCAAATCTTCTTTCTTACCTGTTTAAAACTTATTTACAGGCACAATGAATGTTATTTTGATACTGAATATTTAACTGCAGGCAATAAGTATATCTGAAGAAGTATCGCTTATTCAATTGGTAAGACAAACGAAGACTGAACGTGTAATTGTGAAGTTGTGGTGTTTTACATCAGTTTGTGACACGAACATCCAAAAATTCTTTATTTAATAAAGACCTGAATTCTAACTTTCAGCATTTGGGCTAACCCCAGATTTGTTGCTAATCTTTAGTAGGAAAGATATGGAATTCAGGTTCCCAGATGAGTGCTCAATCTGAAGGATGTTGTGTTTTGTTAATATCCAGTGCATGAATACATACATGGAATTCTATTAGTATTTCCTGACCATATGCATTCATTAAGCTGATCTTCCTTTTATGCTTTGACTCATGGCTATGACTTATGAGGGCCTCCGGCGAGTTTTCTAGTGTTTCCTAATGCGGCAGTATTATCCGTGATCCATGTAATTTGTTTTGCAGGGCGAAATGCAGTGTCGTGAACAAGAACAATGATACTTGTGTTCCAAGGTAGTCTGCTTCTCTACTCTTGTTTATGTTTTTTGTTGAAAAGTAAGTTGAGCTAAGAATGCTGATTACGTTTGATAATTGTGTGATTAAACTTATAAGTATGAGAAGTAGTCACTCCTATCTGGAACTTATATTCAAGAAAGAAACAGACTTGTTGAGTTGACTGCGTCTCTATCATTGAACAATGATGTGGTTTATTCTCTAGCAGCCTAGCAGGCCCCAAATTAGGAATTGGAATTGGGTTTGACTTTCTACTCAATCCCAAGTAGTGGTATTGATACTGGGAAATATTCAAGTTCTTTCTTGTTTTGTTTTGACAGGGAAGTATTAAATATTAGTCATTTGGGATTCTCGAAGCTCCCCAAAGTGTCTATAGAAACTGGTAAGTGATGCAGATGAGAAAACAAAAGACGACTTATTGGCAAATGCAATGTTTTGCAAGCTTGCTATTTCGCAGAAAGTAAAAGATGGCCTCATTCAAGTCGAAGAAGATTAATCATCGATGAATCATAATACAGGAACCAGAAACTAACTGTACATAGCTTATTGAAATCGATCATTTTGTAGTAAGCATATATATCGATCATGAAAATTAAGCTCTACTTGTACCGTTTAGTCATGCAACAAGTATTAATTCATGACACATCTTTCACTTTTCCATATAATTCCATCACAAGATTTGGAAGGATTCATACTCACTTGTAGATTTCAGTCTTATTTGATCTTGATTCTTGATCATAAATTTAGTTTTACATTGGCATTACACGAAGTCATTACATGAGATTCCATCTCATACTCCTCCACAGCCATTACAGATCAAGATATTGGTGGTCGAACATGTCAACATGTTAGCTGAGAAGGAGCTGGAATGGGCAAGCGAAATCCAAATGCAGCAATTATTTAATTTTCTTTTGTTGGTCACAAACTATCGAACCCTTGATCTTACAAATGGGCTCATCTTTTGACTGCAGAAGCTTTAGAGTCGGATGAACCTTGAGGTCTCCCATTACTAGCTTTTGGCTGAGATCCACATCAATTTATGGAGGAATTACAGTCCTCTTGATTGTATTTAAATATGCACCTGCCAATTGTATAAAATAACTCAGTAATTAAAATTATCTTAACAAAGAGAACAAGCTAATTCCAAGTAACCAAACAGGTCAATAGATGCTTTACCAAAAGGAAAAGACTGACAAGATTCCCAGAAAGATATCGGAACAGAAAGTATAAGTTAACCAACCTAGAGCACGGAGCTAAAAGAAATTCAATCTATTCGAAATTATGGAGCTAAATTTGCAATATACAACAGATAGTCTAGTCTCCGGTAAGAGTATGCAAGTCTCCTCCAAAGCTTAAACCTCCATTTTACCTCACGCATAAAATATATTTTAAAACTGACCTTCACTTCCATGACTTCAGCATTTTTAACATAATACAACAGCCATAATAACAAGTGTATTTCACTCAGGTGAAACTGATCTACGTCCAAGTAACCAAACAACTCAGTAGATGCTTTACCCAAAACAAAAGGGGAAAAAAAAAACTGACAAGGTTCAAAGGAAAAGAGTGAAACAGAAACTATAAAGTAATCACCTAGTGCAGAAAGCAAATAGAAATTTAATCTATTCAAAATTATGGAGCCAAAATAACTATATACAGTCTAGACTCTAGTAAAAGAAGCAAGCCACCTCCAAAGCTTAAACCTCCAATCAGCTCACGCATATATTTTGAAACTGAACTTCACATCCATGACTTGAGCATTTCAGACATAATACAACAAGCCATCTAACAATGCCTTGCTTCTTACTATACATACCAGATTTGTGAACTCACAATTCCAGTTCAAGGAACCCATTAGGAATTAAAAGTTTTCATGTTGCACATCTAGGACTTGTAATGACACAAATTATTATATTGTGAACACTCTATGATACCTTTCTACTTCTCTATTTTTTTTTTTCTCTTTTTTCAAGACTAAAGGTTTCGTTAGCATCTTAGCACAGTTCTTCCCCCTGTAATGAGTTGGCAAATGATTTTGATGAGTATTGTTCCATGAGAATGGCATGGCATTCAACCAATAATTAGTTTCATTCACAGATAATACCTGGACTTATCAAGCTATATTGCTAACCAACTACATACTGACAAATTCCCTACCTTGATTCAATGATAAAATTTCTAAACAGTTCTGTTACTGACATACTCCATCACAAAAACTTCATATGCTCGCTGGTTTCAGAATTCCAGCTTTGAACAAAAACTACCAATTATTTCAGGCTGCGGCTACTCAGATGTGAACCCAAGGAGCTCTCATCCAAATGAAATAACATCCCAAAGCCCATAATGAAGTTCTTCCCACGAATCATGAAACTCCCAAACCCAAGGAGCTCTCATCCACACAATCACAGAGGGTGTGAAGGAAGGAAGTTCTTCTTCCCACGAATCATGAAACTCCCAACTGTAAGATACTCCCCTGTGGGAGCAGTTTTACACTTTTACTGACCTGGTAAGGATAAACCCACCAAGCACCAGTGACAATCTTTTACGCAGACATAACTATGAGTACATGCATTTCATCGCCTTAATTACAGAGCACTCAATCATTATTCATCTTTTTCAATACATAAGGTGTGTTAAGTTCACAATTATATCGTTGCAAATCTGCTGAGTTTTCCTTCAAATCTTGCAAAATGAAGTCTCTGATTATTTCAGTGATATCTGCAGCGAGAAGAAAATGAAGATTGTGGAATCTGAAGGCACTATTCTCCGAGTCATGATTCACTGTCACTCACATAAAAAGGGTGTGCTTGACAATCAGATTGGATGTGGGGTGTAGAGAGAAGAGATGAGGGAAAAATAGAAATATTTAGGGCAAAAATTTATTTTGGGGCGTAGTGAGTCCTAGGAGGGGTGCATTTAGCCGCAGCCTAATTTCATGATCACTCAAATATAAAAATCAATGGTTTCCCACATACCCCATAAACTAGAGGCACATGTTGACCAAAATTGAGTTTATGAAATATGAACAATCAGATATAATCGCAAACAGGATCAACTAAAATTAATAAAAATGCTTGAGCTGACACATTGACTGGAATATTGAAACACAGGAAATATGAATTGCAATTGAAACAATGAAATCGCAAAAGGCTGGGCTTGTTACCTTCTTCAATCCAGGAGACACATCATCTCCTCTAAATACAAGAGGAATTTCAACTTTTAACAAAGCATTTGAAGGGGCCCTTATGAAGGTCACATCAAGCAGCGCATCAGTGCTCGAGTGCAGATGAATCTAACAAAATTAGAACATATATAATATGTCATATTAAACCTAACAACAAACCAAATCTGTAATCAAAGAGAAGAGAACAGAATAGAGTACCAAATGCAGTAAAACATGGACTTTCTCAACAATGTCGTCTGCATCGAAGTCTGAGCGAACCTCGAGGTGAAAGAGCGTCCGAGATGATTGATGAGCTTGCGGATCTGGTTGGTGCAAACGGAGATGAGTCACTTGTTGCCACCGTGCTGGCCGTCCTCTTGCTCGAAGATGATGCTGGGAAAGCGGCTGGCCTTTTGCTCTTTGGCGGCATTGCTTTTGACGGAGGCTAACCGTGGGACTGCCAAGATTGTCTCGTCGTATTTCGGGTCGGGTGAGAGCGGCTGCGGCTGATTGGGCGTAGCGTCATTTGGAGGGGTTTGGATAATGCGGATGTGCAACGCCGCTGGAGGACCAACATTATGACTTTTGGATTTGTGCTCGTTGCTGGGGAGAGTTGGAGACTGGATTAAGAGGGTTTTTCCTTTTTGTTTTTTTTGTTTTTTTATATGAGAGAAGAAAATTGCAGTTGTTTTTCCCATAGTAAAGGTAGAAATTTTTCACGCATGTCCTAGCTATCAACAAAACATAGTTTGGAAACACCACTACCTTGACATGATCAACTGAAGAGCAACAACCTCCCCATGAAATCAACACCAACCGGCTTTGCACTCGATGAGCAACATCAGCCGCACATGGCAGAGCTAGACAATATCAATGCTTATCATGATGAAGTAGAAAAGATCATAGTGAGTTTATCAGCACATAGTAATCACACAGTAATACATTTGAATGCTACTGTCTAGAGTCATCAAAATAAGTATGCTGAGTTCCTAACCTTGCGATGATCAAGGATGAAAAGGATATTGGAGCAGTAAACAAATTCTAGCAGCAGTGACCTCCATATGCACATTCAGCACCATCCTCCATAAGCCTTTGTCCAGTGAGTCATCAAATTGTGCAGTGAGTCATCAGATTGTGAACAACAATCATTGGGTAGAAAACACACTACTTTCTGTCAGATGTCTCTTCATGCAGAAGCCAATGGATATCCTGCTCAATTAGTTGAGAATGAAAAATAAATACAAGGATGAAGGAAAAGAAGA
The DNA here is from genome assembly GCA_029955375.1 of Rubus parviflorus. Taxonomy (NCBI): domain Eukaryota; kingdom Viridiplantae; phylum Streptophyta; class Magnoliopsida; order Rosales; family Rosaceae; genus Rubus; species Rubus parviflorus. The sequence continues at coordinate 16,227,550 of JARGGL010000002.1, read as the reverse complement.
AAAAAAAACTAATGCACAATGATCTTCTTTTTCGGGTCGGATATCAAGGCACCTTTTAACCTAAAAACTAATACACAAAAGAAGAAGAAAAAAATGAAAAAAAACTCACAGGTAGCATAATATATAGCTCCTTTTATGGTAGCTTATTACACAGCTTGAGGCAGGACAATCACATAAAGCAGCAAACTAAGAGAGCTTCACACTTTTCTAGAGTATGTAAAATGTTTCCGGTATAGTAAGACAAACTTGAGAGACAAAAAATAAAATGAAAATTTTTTAAATGATCAATGATCTTAAACATAACAATGAAAAGAAGAGAGTGCCAGGAAGAGAATCTACCAGACTATGCTTAACAGACAGGTTCATCCAACCATTAAATTTGACATGTAGAAACAAAAAAAAAAGTTATTGTACAAAAGTTCCAAGATCACATGTCCTTGCCTCCTTGAAGGAGTAATTTTTCATAAAACTATACATGCAATACATATAAACATAGGCAACGAATGTAGTCACACTAAACAGAAATATATCACAGCAAAATCAAATTTTACAATAAGAATTAAAACTATAACTTAAAATAAGTCTAGGAAAGAAACAGTTCGATACTTTATCTAGTGCAAAGATTTCTCAATAAGAATTTAGAAGTTCTTCATGCAAGACTTTTAGTTTCAGCAATTGATAGAAGTTTATCTGGTCTGGGTCAGTGAAGAGGGCTTGTGGAACTAAAAGGTTAAGCCTCAAGGGATAGAACAGTTAAGAAGTAAATTCCCGCAATCAAGGGAAGGGAGTTAGAAAGACAAATTTCATGTAAAAGATTAAGGGAATCAGAACAAGAATCTGATATTTGATATGTTTCATGCAAAAGAATAGATTGATAGTATAATGTACTGTGGTAAGGAAGAGAAGAGAGTTAGAAAGACAAACCATCTGGCATACGCTATCCGATAGTTGAAGAGCTTCATCCCACCTATTAATTTTAATAAGGCCTTTGATGAGGTGGAAAAATGTACTTAGCTCTGGATAACCACCCAGCCTTATCATTTCCGCAAACATCTCCAATGCCTTATCAGCCTTATTTGCATGTGATAGGTTCTCGATCAGTAAAGTATACATATACTTGTTCACAGATGTAAAAGGTGAAGAAGAAGAAATCTCTTCATGCAGCTCAAGAGCCATTTCCAGTCTTCCAGCCTTAACAAAATTATCAACCAAAACTCCATATATGTGAATGATTGGCAATGAATCGCACTCACCTATCTCATTTAAAAGCCCAAGTGAGGCTATGAACTCTCGGTTGTAACCTTCAATAACTTTACGGTAGCCTGCCAAATGCTTTGGCCAATATGTTTGTTTCATTTCATCCAAAAGTTTATGAGCTTCATCCAAAAGACCAGTTGTACAGCAATGGTTTATCAAAACCTTGTAGGTGATAAAATTCGGAGCACAACCCTTAGAGCTCATTTCTTTAAAAAGCTCAAGACATTTGTCGATTTTGCCTGCCTTCCCAAGGCCATCTATCATTGCAGTATAAGTCACAACGTTTGGATAACATCCTTTTTCTTCCATCATTATCATAAGCTTATAAGCTTCATCTGTCTTTCCAACCTTACAAAGGCCATCGATCATCTCTGTGTAGATAACAACATTTGGTGCACAAGAGTTTTCTAACATTTTAGACAAGACTTTTAAAGCGAGATCCAGTCTTTTATCCTTGAACAACCTGTCAATCAAAGAGCTGTACGTATACACATTTGGACTATACCCCTGCTCTGACATTTTAGCAAAAACCTTTTGTGCTTCATCGAGCTTCCCAGACTTGCAAAATCCATCTATAAGAGCATCATACACAATGTGGTTAGGTTCACAACCTTCCACCAACATAGCATCCAATAAGTCACGGGCCTCTTTGACCTTGTGGGCTTTACATAAACCATCCACCAAAGCTCCATAAGTATAAACATTAGGTTCTTTCAAACTCTGATCATCAATTTTAAAATACATATCCACATCAGGGACTTCCACATTACCTCTCATTCTTGCATAAATCAGGCACGCCTTTTCAGTTTCTCCAGCTTTACAATGGCCATCGATCAAAGCACTATAAGTAACAGCATTAGGAATGCAACCTTCAGTCAACATCATCTCAAATAGTTTATTTGCATCAGGCACCTTCCTTGCTTTAAGGTATGCATGTATAAGGGCAGTATAAGTTACCACGTTTGGTGCACAACCATTTCCTACCATTTCATTAAACCAGCTCCGAGCCTGTTCAATAAGGCCAGCTTTAGAAAAACTATCAATTAAGATAGTATAGGTGTAGACATCAGGAACAACACCGTTTTGTTTCATTTCTTCAAACAACAAAAATGCTTGTTCTACCTTGGAGGCATTGCACAAAAAGCCAATAACTTTAGAGTATGTACTAGTGTCGGGAACAAAACCCTTGCTCATCATTTCATTGATGACCTTGTAGGCTTTGTCAAATTTTCCATGGCCACAAAGACACCGCACAAAATTGCTTACGTTTACCTTATTTAAGACAACCCCTGCATTAAGCATCTCACCATAAGCTTTTTCAGCCATGTCTAACATATCTAAGCTTGGTAATTTTTCGTTTCCACAGATACCACCAATCAAGATATTGTAAACCACATAGCCTGGCTGGCACCCACATCTTACCATTTTATTAAGCAACTTATAAGCATAAGAGTAATCTCCTGATCTGCAATAAGCATGAACAAGAGAATTAAATATCCTAGGGCTAGGATAACAACCTTCCGTGATCATCATACTAAGAATTCTCTTGCACCTGCCAAGCTGTTTTTTTCTCAAACATCCACAAAGAAAAATCCTATAGGTTACAACATTAGGAATGCAAGAATTACAGCGCATTCTGTTCAAGAAATCCATAGCTTCCTCAAAAAGTGAAGCTTCACACAACCCAGATATCATCTTAGTATAAAGAACTGTATTGGGCACAAACTCTTCCTTCTCAATCAATGTGAGGCCTTCCTTCCACCTCCCAGCTTTGCAAAGGGCATGACAGAAACAACCTAGTGTGTACTCATCCATCTTAAACCCCAACTCTAACATCTCCCCATGAACCAAGTGTGCTGTGTCCAATCTATCAGCTCTCAAAAACACTTGAACCAAAGCATTGTAAGTTGCTTGATTTGGCTTGTATCCGAAATCCTTAAGCCTCCCTAGCTCTTCCAAAGCAACATTCCACAACCCATTTCGGCAACACTTCCGAATCAACACATTAAGCAACTTCCCAAGCACCTCTTTATCATCACCCTTAATCTCTCGCAGAAAATGTTCTGGTACTCTGTCATTACTACCACACTCCAATAACTCTAACAATACATTATATACAGAACCAGTATGACTATACCCAATTTGTCTACCTGCCCATATGAAAAACTTCACACCCAACTCAGGATTTTTTAAATTATTCAACACCTCCGCCACCAAAGTTTCATTCAGATTATCCCTAAACTTCCTAAGAAACTTATGGGTTTTATCCCCAAACGAATCATTACTATTCCTAATCGCATTTGAAATTAAAAAAGCGTCGTTAGAACACTTATCGGGCTCAAATTTCTGCGTTGAAGACCCACAACCAGCACTGGAATCCAAAACCGAGTCGCGCAAAAAGGCGAATTCTTCCGCCGAAATAGACTCAACCTCGGAACTCTCCGGCGTAGAGCAGTCCAGGGGATCGACCAGACCGTCGAGATTGTCCGGCGAAGAGGTGCAGAGGACTCTGGCGAAGATGGGGAAGAGACATTGGCGGCAAAGATTGAGATTTTGGTGGTATAATTTGACTGAAGAAGCGAAAGATTGTGATGGGTTTCCAGAGGACGAAGATATGGTGGAGATTGAGTTCAAGAGTAGAGACTTCAACTGTCTTCTGCTCATTTTGGGTCAAGAGAGTTGGAAGGAGTATGAGTGGTTACTTCAGGGTTTATGCTGGGGTTTTTTGTTCAGGCTAAAAGAAATGGCAAATTATTAGCCAAAAAAAAATGACAAATTACAATGTCAAAATCAAAAAATATAGATCCCATATTCAAATATTATTATATAACATTAAAAATTGTAACATTTACAAAAAGTGTCACCCGTCTTTTTATTTGATAACATTTATAAAAATGTTACATCCAAAAAACTATTAACCGTTACTGTCAAAATCCAAAAGTTAATGGCCAATGCTACTATTGTGAAACATAAAAGCTACTAACCCAAACGTAAGTTACTGCTCTGAACTTTTTTTTTTAGAATGAACCGCTCTGAACTTAAAAGCTACTATTGTAATAACCCAAAAAAAAAAAATATATATATATATATGATAAAATAAATAGTTAAAACTAAAAGTATGAGAAGAAAACATATACTTACCTTGGCATTAACCTCTTGCAAAAGAAGGGTAACAAGGCTCCTATGATCCTCCATTGCATCCATCTGCCTCTTAAAAGGCTCTTGGGAATTCTCTTCAAACTGCCTAGCACTCGCTCTCATTTCCTCTTCAGACTGCCTAGCACTCACTCTCATTTCCTCTTGTTGGCTGATAATAATCTCTCCAACATAGCCGGTTCTCTAATTCTAGAAGCAGAAGCCTGAGAATGCAAGTCAACAACCTGAGACTGTAAGTTGCTAATTTTGTGATTGCATAGAACTGAACCGGAGATACAAAATTCCTATCAAACCAACAAGCCTAGTTAAAATGTATTCCGCCCAATGTTCTTTAATTCCTTGATCAACTCAGCAAATTGCCGAGCAAATCCAATAATTTCATCGAAACCGGAACTCTGATCCATTACAACAGAGAGGAAGAGAATTGAAATACCTTGTTGTGCCAACTGTTTCTCCATTGAAATAGTCTTGAAACGATGGTAGCATCGAAAATTTCAAGAATAAAAAAAATTGAAGCAACATCGGGGAGAGAGGGAAGTGTCGGGAACTAAGTAAAGTCATGAATTGTGATGGTTTAGGAAAGATTCAAATAGAGAGAGGCTGGGGAAGGGTCGAGAACTGAGTAAAGTTATGGATTGTGATGGTTTGGGAGGCTGGGGAACTGAGTAAAGTTATGATTCAAAGAGACTCGTTTCGTTTGGCCATACCTGTAAATGATGTGATATAGCAATAAAAAGAAACTATGTGCACATCATAGGTCCTCATTGAAGACTTCGTTGCCATTAGCAGCTCAATTGAAGGTTTCGTTGTCTCAATTAATTGAAAGTTTGAAACTTTGTTTGCCTCCATTAATTGAAACTCTGTTACCTTCATTCTTCCTCAATTTAGTATTATTAGCAATAAAATTTCATAAATTAAAAATTAGTAATTGTTGTATGACACATTGTGGGGTGGCTGTCCATTAAACTAAAGTCTGTACGTACATGATACAAGATGTGGACTAGATACATTGCTGAAGACCTTTTGTATTTCTCATACTTACTCCATAAGAGTTACACTACTTATGAGTGAGCATAAATAGTATAGTTAGTGGGGTTAGTGGGGTTAGTGGGGTTAGTGGTGATAGTGGGGAAACTAAAGGGTTTCTCCTCATTATGATGTACCATGAATACATCTCAACCTCTCCACTATATAAAGAGGTTGAGGCATCACCATTTCACACACCAATTGATCAATATCAATCGACTCATTCTACACTTCGCTCTCTTGTTTTTCTCTCTTTTCTACTTGAGTTAATAGGCGAATCACAACACGTTATCAGCACGCTCCAAGATTGAAGAACAAAGAGGAAGAACGACGAACGTCGAACGACGAACGACGAACACCTTCACAAAGTTCGAAGGAAGCAACCCAAATTTGTTGGTGATTTTTTTTCTTCACTCGTGGAACCCTAAATTTTTTTTAGGTGCATTTCTCAAGTAAGTTATGTTTTTTTTTATTTTTCAATCCTTGGAAAATAGTGAACCATAACCATTGAGCATGAACCCTAATTAATCTTAGGTCAAGAGAAATTGTAATTTGGATTGCATGTGTTTTATTATTTTTGTTTGATTACTTGATCACTAAATCAAAAAATAAAAGCATGTACAATGGTACACACGGCACATATATCTCCACATTAAGTCACGAAAGGTTATGAATCTTCCACGACTAGGCTCACCCAGTTGGATGCGATGTCTAGGCAAGGTTCGGCGGTTCGGTATTTAAGAGAGCCTCGCTCCACCAAAAACCTCACCCTATCTTACCTGGTCGTATTCAATTGGAGCTACCAAAAGGGTTGAGTAAATAACTTTTCATTCTAGAATTGTTTATTTTCTCACAATTATATGTATGTTTGTCAAAGGATGACCAGAAGATTTCATCTATATCGACCTGTCGATTTCGATATAAAACCATGAGAATTTATTTCTCACAAAACCATGATTACATGTTTCGAACCAGAAGATTTTCGAAATTGAACTTATGTTCACATGTCTAATCCGTAAATATTATCATGAACATATAAACCGGTCGATTTATATGATACACTAATCCAGTTTCTCCCGTTGTAGAAACTATGTCGATCAAACTTGACTTCCCGCTCTTGGACGTCGCTGGCAAGAATTATCTGGATTGGTCCCAGGACATCCAGAACCACTTGGACGCTCAAGGCTTGCTGGACGTTATTTATGAGGAGGACAATCGCGAGATTCCTGTTATGCGAGATATGAATGTTAAGGCGATGATCTTGTTCCGCCGCCACATGTCGAATTCCATGAAATCTGAGTTTGTGGCCATCACCTCCCTAAATGAGCTATGGGACTCCCTCAAAGATCGTTTTGACCATCAGAAAACTATCTGGCAGCCAGAAGCTCACTATGATTGGCTTAACCTGCGCTTCCAAGACTTCAAATCCGTTACTGAATATAACGCGGAAGTCTGCAGGATCTGTGCTCTTCTCCAGTACTGTGGTGATCAGTAGACTGACAATGACCTATTGGAGAAGATATACACCACCTTTCCTAGCTCGGATAACCTACTCCAAAAGCAGTACCGTCAATCCAAGTTCACCAAATTTTCCGAGCTCATCACCCAGTTGCTGCTGGACGAGAAAAATAGCCTCATCCTTATGAGGAACAACAACTCTCGTCCCACTGGTGCAAATGCAATTCTATTTCCAGAGGCTAATGCTGCTCGTGGACCTCGTCCACGACATGAGAACCGAGATATGGGCCAGTCGTCCAGTCAACCTCGGAACCGCCGTGAGCCTCATGCTCGCCCGGCCAAAGCAACCGAGACAGCCTCGAGAAAGAAACAACAACAGGGCCGGTCGTCCCGTAGCAAGAGCTAATGCTCTCGAGACCAATTTTTGCTATCGTTGTGGTGGTACGGATCATTGGCAATGAAACTAAGCCCGAAATTAATATGGTCTAAATAACTCAGGAGGCAACTCTTGACTCAGCCGACTTTGTCGCTGACATGGATTTGGATTAGTATTTTTCTCAATTTTCATGATAATAATTGGGCCTACGTGTAGCCCATAAATGTTTACGCTTTCTTTTGGATTATGGTTTTGTTTTTCTGAATAATATTTCGTTTCTCGAAATAATTTAAAGTATTTTTGAGCAAATTCCTTTAACATTGTGACCGGCTTTAAATTATTCTACTATTAGGCATGACTAGTGGGGAAGTTGATTGTCTGGCTGATAGTGGTACCACCCACACTATCTTATGAGATCAAAAGTATTTCATCAACTTCACGACTAAAGTAACCTCAGTGACAACGATTACGGGCCCGTCGACCCTAATTAAAGGCTTTGGCAAAGCCCAATTCGGGTTGTCCACATGGTACTCCTATGACCATATCTGAGGCCTTATACTCTCATAGGTCCAGTCGAACCTTATTGAGTTTTAAGGACATTCGAGCAAACGAATATCATGTTGAAACCGCTCATGAAAACGGTGTGGATTTCCTTTACACATGACCTGCAATAAATACGGCCAAAAGCGTATCTTGGAGAAATTGAGATGTTTTTTCAAGTGGTCTTTATGTTACCACAATACACTTGATTGGAAATAACTTTATCATTTCGCCTGGCGCCGAATTGATAAGAGCACTTATATGTTGTGGCATGACCGTCTGAGACATCCGGGTCATAATACGATGCTTAGAACTATGAATGCATCGAACGGGCATCCTATTGGAGGAAAGAACTTCGTGATTAATCCGAAAAGCCCATGCCAAGCTTGCTATATTTGAAAGACAAATCTCAAACCAATTCGTGTAAAGCCCACCAAACTAGTTTTGTAATTCCCTTGTGAGAATCCAAGGTGATATTTGTGGACCTATCCAACCAGCCTACGGACCATTTAAAAATTTCATGGTTCTGGTTGATGCATCGACAAGAAGGTCACAAGTTTATTTATTGTCCACAAGAAACGTTACTTTTGCTAAACTCTCGCCTAGAGGGCTCAGCACTCGGATTATCCAATAAAGTCCAGAAGACTTGATAATGCCGGAGAGTTTACATCGAAGTTTTCCGATGATTATTGCATGTCCCTTGGGATTGACGTTGAACATCTGGTTTCCCATGTTCACACCCAGAATAGTCTCGTAGAAGCTTTCATTAAATGATCGCATGAACCTTGGTAATGCGCACCAAGCTTCCAATTTCTACGTGGGACTATGCAATCTTGCATGCAGCCATGTTGGTCCGCTTGAGGCCCACTGCTACCCAACCTTATTCCGTGTTACAGCTGGTGACTGGGTACGAACATGACGTTTCGTACTTACACGTATTTGGGTATGCAGTTTACGTGCCAAATTGTGCCGTCACAACGTACAAATAGGTCCTCAATAAAAGATGAGCATATATGTCGATTATAAATCCTCATCCATTACACGCTTTTTAGAGCCCTTGACAGACGATCTCTTTACCGCATTTGCGGATTGTCACTTTGATGAGACTGTCTTCTTGTCGTTAGGGGGAGATTCGCACGTTAACGTTGATAAGGAACGACGTGAATTAACGTGGCATGTACCCACTATGTCTCATCTCGATCCCCGAACCGCACAATGTGATAAGTGAAGTGCGAAGAATTCTAGATCCACAGAGTGTAGCCTATAAAATGCCAGACGCTCTCTCTGATCTAGCTAAAGTGACGAGATCATATATACCTGCTGCAAACTTGCCTGCAAGGATAGACGTCCCTGTAGGACGCAAAGTCATCCCTGAAGGATGCAACGTCCCCGTAGGACGTGTCGTCCCAGATGGACGACGTACGGCTTAGCGGCTAACCAGTCATATGTCCCTGCCCAGAAGTGAGGTGGACTACTTAGGTTCAAAGGATTCTTATCCCCAGAAGAGGGTAAATTTAGCACAAACAAATCCTCTTACCATCGCAATCTCAATCGATCTATCCCACGAGATAATCCGGATTATGGGTCCGTACTAGAAGAGACGACGTTGGGGGGACGCTCCAACATCTGAACCTACTTCCGAGAATAGAGAAATCTCGATAATGCATGCTTATGTGAGATATGGAATCGAAATGAGATTATCATCGATGATATAATTGTATTCGTGGTAGCTACCGAAATCAAAACTAGCGATGACATCGAACCTTGCTCCGTTGATGATTTTCAACGTAGAGACGACTGGCTAAAAAGGAAACAAGCAATCCAGGTCTAATTGGATTCCTTAGCAAAACGAAGTGTGTTCGGACCAGTCGCTCCAACACCGCCCAATGTTAAACCAATTGGTCATAAATGGGTATTCGTAAGGAAACGTGATGAGAATAATGAGATTGTTCTCGCCTAGTGGCGCAAGGCTTCTCTCAACGCCCTGGAATTGACTACGAGGAGTCTTATTCTCTCGTAATGGACGTTATAACGTTCCGCTACTTAATCAGTTTAGTAGTTTCCGAAAAACTAAATATGCAGCTCATGGATGTGGTCACAGCTTATCTTTATGGGGATCTAGACACAGAGAGAGAGAGAGAGAGAGAGAGAGAGAGAGAGAGAGAGAGAGAGATATATATATATATATATATATATATATATATATATATATATGAAAGTCCCTCACGGACTTAAGTTTTCTAAATCAAGTAGTTCCCGACCACGGAACACATTCTCGATTAAACTGAGACGTTCACTATATGGATTAAAACAAACCGGACGGATGTGGTATAACCGTCTAAGTGAATACTTGATCGGCTTGGGATATGTGAACAACGAACTATTCCCCTGCGTGTTTATTAAGAAATCCATTTCAGGATTGTAATACCCCGAAAATTTCCGTATTATTTTTATTAAATAGTTCGTGAAATTTGAAGTGAAATGGAGAGAATTCATATTTTTAGGGGTTTTCTTCGTAAAACGATAATTACGGCGGTAATTATAAGTTACACAAGGTTAATTAAGGTAACTTTTTATCCGTCGAGAATTTGGGAAAACTTCCTTCATGAAAGTTGTAGAACTCGTCGAATCGAGTTCGTAGGAATTTAGTTCACCAGAAATGGATATCGTATGAAGGAGTTATGGCCCTCGGAAATTGCACGATTTTCTATAAAACATGAAAATGTTTTATTTTTCTGGAATTTTTTCTCTCTCCTCCCCGATTCTCTCTCCCCGCGTTCTCTCTCTCTCTCCCATCTGGGTTTTCCGGCAACCCAGTTCCGGCCACCGGTGACCCTCACCGCCCAGACCAGTCGACGCAGCCCGGGCCGACGGTCCTAACCGGACCGGTCGTGCCGTACGGCTCACCGGCGTGACGCCGCACGCGGAGGCCAAAGTAGCTCCGATTTGCCTCCATGATTTCCGACGTGATTCCGGCCACCTCGGACCAATCCGTGTATCGGGTTTTGAAGCCCTCAACCCCTGGAACACGATGGTGCCCTTGGATTTCACCGAAAACCACCGTAGGCGGCGGAACGAGCTCGGGAAGTTTTTGATTTTCAAAAAGTCAACGCCGATTCCGGCCACTTCCGCTCCGATCCAGACTTTGAGGTAGTTACTAAACTTGTTGGGCTTGTTGAGTTCTACACACTGGTAAAATTTGGTAGCCATCGGACCACCTTGACAGGCGGCCGGCAGCCACCTCCGGCGGCGCGTCGGCGGCGCGTCAGGTCGGTCCGGGAGCAATTCTTTGCTCCGTTTGGCTTGTTTCGTCGATACGAACAACTTTCGTGTTTTGACTTTTGTCAAATTCGGTCGTTTGATCAATGATCAATTAAGCTATGGTTATGGATCGTTAGATCCGTGATGATCCGACCGTTGGATCATCACCATTTTTGGATATGATGTTAGGATGCTAGAAATAAGCATGTTGATGGATTTTGGAAGTTTTGGGATTTCGTGTGGGACCCGTTGATGAATAGTAGACGTGGGACCCACGTTGACCGATGGTTGACTTTTGGTCAAATGGTCTCGATTAAATGTTCCGATGTCGTAGGAGACATTTGAGGAACATTTGGATTATTTTGGAAATGTATTATGCTAATTGGATATTGCATAATCATAGGTGTTTACGAGAAGTGTAGCTCGTGCTTGTCGATTCCTGGTTACTATTTGAAGACGCAGCAGGAATTAGAGGTGAGTGAATCTCACGATATTTTATATATGAATATTAATTCATATTGTGTTGTTTGCGAAAATAAATAATTATATTTATTTAAATGATTTTGCGATATATAAATTAAATACAGTTTTAATTTGATATATCAGCATGTGTGATTTTGTGTTAAAACAATATTTGAAAGTATTCATTTTATTGTTTTAATTGGTGGATTTTGTGGGAACAATATTTCAAAAATTATGATATTGTGTTTGCCTACTCGAATGTTTTTGTAGCCAATGGGTGAAGGTTAGAGCTTTAGACTGTGTAGCCAATGGGTGAAGGTTAGAGCTCTAGACTGTGTAGCCAGTGGTGAAGGTTAGAGCTTTAGACTGTGTAGCCAGAAGGTGAAGGTTAGAGTTCTAGACTGTGTAGCCATGTATTCATTGAAAACAAAGATGAATACTTTATGTAATAAAGGAGAAGAAAAATGGTATTCTCGCTTTATCTTGATGTATTAAAAGGAGAAGAAAAATGGTATTCTCGCTTTTAATCATTTGAAGTTGATTGTGGTTTTGTGTGAGTATGATATGAATTTGCTTCTTAAATAATTGAAGCATTGATTTATTGAATTACAATTCTTGGAGAATTATTGAATTGTATTTTGAAGTTTTTACTTCTTTAAAAATTGAAGTAATTATTATTATGATTTACGATTCTTAAAAAGAAAGAATCATAATTTTGGGAAATGATTTTGGGGAAAGTTTATATTGTATAATATTCTGAATTACCCTGGGATTAACATACACGTTTATGGGACGTGTGGGGTTAAAATACGTGATATGGGGCGCGTAGGTTCAGTATATTTTATAATATGAATTTTCGGGATTTGAATTGTTTTTGAAAAGTATAAGTTACATATATTTGTTTAAAACAAACTATATATGTATATTTTGTTAAACGGTTTAGGGTGAGTAAAACTGAGTTAACTCATACCAGCTTCGTAAGCTGACCGGGTTTGTTGATATAACCCGGTACACTATTCCACGGTGTAGGGGTTATACCTGCAGGTTAGGATAACCAGGAGTAATGCAAGGCTGCATATATTTTGTTGGGTTATAAGACTTCCGCTATTTTATGCTTCGCACTCTGAAGATTTATTTATGTAATATTTTGATGTATCAATTTATTATATAAATATTTGGTATGTAATATTCGACTCTTGTATTGAGTTTGAAATTACAATGTTGGGCATGGAGTTGGTGTTGTGTACTTGAATTAAAAAGAAAAAAATTCTAGTGCATATTTGTATTTGATATTCCATGTAGTCACGTTTCCGAATTGATTGTAATTTAGGGCAAAATGCCTTATTAATTGATTGAAAAATCGGGGCGTGACAGATTGGTATCAGAGCAAAACAATGCTCTAAGGAAGTGATTGAGCAATGGAACGCTCGACGGAGATGAAACGAGTTTTAGAATTGTGAAGTGAAGTTAGGGTTTAGAGCTTAGGATCGGTTTAGGGTTTGACGTTAGGTTCTTAGATTCATTCAAGTGATGGTTACTTCGTATGCTTAATAGCACACAGTATTTATCGAGTGATGGCCCGACCGCGGCGGATCCCCATCATGTGCTCTTCAGTGCTGTTGTGTTGTTAAGAATATAAAGTACAAATTACAATTCCGAAATTGATAGTCTTACATGGCTACATTTCTAATCCTCTCAACCGTACCCTGGATCAAACGACAGACTTGATCCACTGACCCTTTCTTGTTCTTCAGCAGCTCAGTAGAGATCTGTGTTGCTACCGTTACCAGACAACCAATGTATGGATTGTCTGAGACCCCTTCTGTTCTTCCAGCAGTAGGCATATCTGGTAGAATTGAAAAACCTGAAGTTAGGAATACAATTGTACCTAACTCACAACCGCCTATTAACTTCTGCACCGTTGACTGACTAATAGGGGCATAAATCACGTATGACCCTGTTGAATCAGTACAACTTTCTTGGAGTATATAGGTGTTGTGCATTTGCAACAAGGAGACACAATTGCGTGGATCATGACCAGTTGTGATGTGTGCAATCTCCTGTACTTCTTTTTCCAATGCTAGATGGTCCCACTGGTTCCGAGTTTGTACGTCAATGAAGAAGTCAAAGAGCTTTCTGTGAGAGACATGATGCTGGATTATTGCAGATGCAGTTCGAGTGAGGCCATGAGGCTTATTCAGCCTGTTCCAGATTTTGTTGGTGGAGACTCTTATCCCTGAACCCCTGAACTTGGTTTGTTCAGCTACCTTCCATTCATGAGCAGTAGAGTTGCCGATGTCTGTGAAAAAGTCTGTCACTATTCTGCATGCCATCTGCAACAAGTTTCTTCTTCCTTCCACAGATGGTATGACACAAAAGTCTTGAGGTGGATAAGTGTCTGCCGCGAAATAATTTAACCTTTCCGCTTGCCTCTGAAGTATTTCTACCCATCGCCTTGCTCCAAAGGCTAAGCCTGACTCCACTAGCGTTCGGTATGTTTGGTGCATGATTTGATCCTGTACATCAACATGTTCCACCCATACGACACGAGAGCTGCCGTTGAACAAATCTTGGATTAAGCATCCGGATGGACGCTTCTTGCATTGAGATCTTGGGTGTGGACCCAGATTTGAGCTTAAACCGTCCACAGAGACGTCAATTATTGCCCAACTTTGTTCTGTTTGTCGTTGGCAATAGCGAACAAAGTGAGTTACACGAGTGGAGACAGATTGACTGGTCACCTGGAATTCAGCAGTCATGACTTGGATGGTGTCGTGGTAGCTTTCAGTAGTCCCTGATGACAAGACATCAAGGATACTCGCCCTCGAGATGATGCTACCGAATATGGTGGACCATTGGTCCACATCCATGAAGAGATTCACGAGTACGACAGGACTGAGGGGAATAGTGGCTGTGTAGCGTGAAGCTTCAGTTTGGAAGTTAGTGGGAGTAAGATCAATACCGTTAGTGAAGATTCTCTTGTACTCTGCTTCATTCAGGAACTCATGAAGCGTAACAGAGCTGGATTTGAGTGCAGAGATCCACAGTGGCGCTGCAGCAGATGCCATGATGATTAGCTCATCTCTGACCGACACAATGATTTCAGAAATCTTAGTTGTGTCTGCCACGACAGATGCTTCTGCCACGGCAGATGCTTCTTCAGGTTCTGAACGGTTGATTTTGTCTGATGGTTGTTGTGTAGAAGAAGAGTGATGTGGGATCGACATACACTTTTGAATATCCCTCCTCATGTGAGACTTTTCCCTTGGACCGATGACTGCAGGAATTGGAAGAGTCTGAGGTTGTGGGGTAGTCTCTTCAATCCCTTTTAGTAGCTCACTATTGGGAGTAACTCGTTTTCCACAGTGGTTGCAGTTGATTCTGTTGAATGCTGCTTGGTACTGGCTAAGTTGAGCTTGAAGCTCATTGATTTGCTGTCTCAGCAGAAAATTTTGTTGACGAGTTGTTTGGGCAGGCGTTTTGGGTCGATGCTTTATCACCCACGCAGAGACTTGTGCAAACGTTAACTTTATTTGGTCACCCAAATCTTGTCGCTGTTGAACAGTTGGCTGTGGAAAAGCCTCGACGAAGTCCTTCAACGCTTGAACTTGGTATTTGGTGAAGCTCTTCCTCAGTGGAATACGTTTGGATGAACTAGGTTCAGCTTGTGGAGATGATACTTGTGGACTTGGGGCTACTTCAATGGTTTCGTCTTCTGCTAGAAGCATGTCTAGCATGTCGATATCGTTGTCGAATTCGATTGCTGGTGAAATTATTTCATCTAAGCCCTCAAAGAATTGGCTTTCAGAGGGATCAGATTGAAGTAATTCACTGAACGAATTCACTTTGCGTGACATGTTTGAGTTGGTGTAAATTCTGAGAAGTGGAGTGAAGAAGTCCTCTTTGAAAGAGAAAGGAAGTTATGGCACTAATGGAAAGTATCTGTTAGTGGATGCGTAAGGTGTATATTTATTGTTGGTGGAGGATTTGAAAATTTCAAAAGCAAAAGTGAGTGGCTGATTTACAGCTAATTGTCGGAGACCTTGGAGATCGTGGAAGATTTTTTTTCCCCGATGCATGGATTTTTCCACATACAGTTCCACTCTTGTGAGACCTCGCATCTTTTGAGGAATTAATTATGCGAAAGCAAAAGGAAAAGAGTCATTATGACCGGTGTTAGTGGAAGACTGAGTTTTTGTTGATTAAATCTTGTGGAATCTTGTATCGTGGGCGATACTTTTGAGTAATTGAGACAGATATGAGCAATAATTATTTTTAGTGGGTTGTTGAGTGCACCGCACTTACATTAAAGAAAGTTTTCCCTGACAGTGGAAAGTTTGGTTTAAATACATGGGATAAGGAGTTGTGTTACTCACTTCATATCTGTTATCAAACAAACACTTCGACTAAAATTTTTCTCTTGCAAAATGGTGAGCAAAGGAGAGTGCAGTAAGAGATCAAAGACTGATTGGAGTGAACTTCCGGTGGAGATCTGGAAATATATTTTCCAGTTGGTGGCTACCGCATCTCTGCAGAGCACAATGGAACTCCGTTGTGTCTCGAAGGACTTCAAGGAGTATGCCGATAGCTGGTCTACGTTGGCGGCGATCGACATGGATGGGTTCGATGGTGGATCCAGACCCACTGGTTCCATAGAAGCGGACAGGCAGGTGCGCATCTTCGCTAATCGATGCTGGGAAGCGAAGAACCCGGAGTCTCTGTTCCGAATGGGAATACGAGTACTCGTGGAGGCAGCGAACATATCTTTAGCCCTGGAGTATTTCGATGCGGCATGCAAACCAGGAACATTCTATGGTTCGCGTCCCAGTTCAGTGGTAGGTCATCATGTTGCATTTTATGCAGCATGTATGATTAAGATGATTTTAGGACCACGAGCCGAGCAGCAGAAAACGGTGCAGCGACTGTGTGAAACCCTCGACTGGTGGAGAAGCGGATGGAACATCTACTACTGTAGACAAGAAGTCGAGCGGATGATGCATCAGGCTGAGTTTTGTCATGAGCATCTACTGCTGTATTTTCCGTCGACTACTGCTTTCCTACCCGCCGGTAAATGTCTTACTTGTGGTGAGTCAAGTTTTTGGCGTCCTTTTGGCCAGGACATGTGGGATGTGGATGGAGATAGGCATGCAGCTAGAGAATGTTGCGACACTTGCAAGTGTTTCCTGGAGGCAGCATATTTCTACCAGCTGATGATGTATGGAATTCCGAGACATCCGGCCTCTTATCCACGAAGTCACTACTGGAGGTTCAAGGATGGCTTCTGGTAGTGTAAGCCCTGTGAGGCATCTTAAGAATCTGTAATAGAAGTGTGTGCAAGTTGTAGTTTCTTACCTTAAGTTGTGTTTGATTGTACTGCCCAGTTATTATCAATGAATGAAACTTTGGATTTCTGAATTGTGATTGTGATAACCTGGGAGTACTCTGCGTCCTAATTTCGGGACGAAATTTCTTTAAGGAGGGTAGACTGTAATACCCCGAAAATTTCCGTATTATTTTTATTAAATAGTTCGTGAAATTTGAAGTGAAATGGAGAGAATTCATATTTTTAGGGGTTTTCTTCGTAAAACGATAATTACGGCGGTAATTATAAGTTACACAAGGTTAATTAAGGTAACTTTTTATCCGTCGAGAATTTGGGAAAACTTCCTTCATGAAAGTTGTAGAACTCGTCGAATCGAGTTCGTAGGAATTTGGTTCACCAGAAATGGATATCGTATGAAGGAGTTATGGCCCTCGGAAATTGCACGATTTTCTATAAAACATGAAAATGTTTTATTTTTCTGGAATTTTTTCTCTCTCCTCCCCGATTCTCTCTCCCCGCGTTCTCTCTCTCTCTCCCATCTGGGTTTTCCGGCAACCCAGTTCCGGCCACCGGTGACCCTCACCGCCCAGACCAGTCGACGCAGCCCGGGCCGACGGTCCTAACCGGACCGGTCGTGCCGTACGGCTCACCGGCGTGACGCCGCACGCGGAGGCCAAAGTAGCTCCGATTTGCCTCCATGATTTCCGACGTGATTCCGGCCACCTCGGACCAATCCGTGTATCGGGTTTTGAAGCCCTCAACCCCTGGAACACGATGGTGCCCTTGGATTTCACCGAAAACCACCGTAGGCGGAGGAACGAGCTCGGGAAGTTTTTGATTTTCAAAAAGTCAACGCCGATTCCGGCCACTTCCGCTCCGATCCAGACTTTGAGGTAGTTACTAAACTTGTTGGGCTTGTTGAGTTCTACACACTGGTAAAATTTGGTAGCCATCGGACCACCTTGACAGGCGGCCGGCAGCCACCTCCGGCGGCGCGTCGGCGGCGCGTCAGGTCGGTCCGGGAGCAATTCTTTGCTCCGTTTGGCTTGTTTCGTCGATACGAACAACTTTCGTGTTTTGACTTTTGTCAAATTCGGTCGTTTGATCAATGATCAATTAAGCTATGGTTATGGATCGTTAGATCCGTGATGATCCGACCGTTGGATCATCACCATTTTTGGATATGATGTTAGGATGCTAGAAATAAGCATGTTGATGGATTTTGGAAGTTTTGGGATTTCGTGTGGGACCCGTTGATGAATAGTAGACGTGGGACCCACGTTGACCGATGGTTGACTTTTGGTCAAATGGTCTCGATTAAATGTTCCGATGTCGTAGGAGACATTTGAGGAACATTTGGATTATTTTGGAAATGTATTATGCTAATTGGATATTGCATAATCATAGGTGTTTACGAGAAGTGTAGCTCGTGCTTGTCGATTCCTGGTTACTATTTGAAGACGCAGCAGGAATTAGAGGTGAGTGAATCTCACGATATTTTATATATGAATATTAATTCATATTGTGTTGTTTGCGAAAATAAATAATTATATTTATTTAAATGATTTTGCGATATATAAATTAAATACAGTTTTAATTTGATATATCAGCATGTGTGATTTTGTGTTAAAACAATATTTGAAAGTATTCATTTTATTGTTTTAATTGGTGGATTTTGTGGGAACAATATTTCAAAAATTATGATATTGTGTTTGCCTACTCGAATGTTTTTGTAGCCAATGGGTGAAGGTTAGAGCTTTAGACTGTGTAGCCAATGGGTGAAGGTTAGAGCTCTAGACTGTGTAGCCAGTGGTGAAGGTTAGAGCTTTAGACTGTGTAGCCAGAAGGTGAAGGTTAGAGTTCTAGACTGTGTAGCCATGTATTCATTGAAAACAAAGATGAATACTTTATGTAATAAAGGAGAAGAAAAATGGTATTCTCGCTTTATCTTGATGTATTAAAAGGAGAAGAAAAATGGTATTCTCGCTTTTAATCATTTGAAGTTGATTGTGGTTTTGTGTGAGTATGATATGAATTTGCTTCTTAAATAATTGAAGCATTGATTTATTGAATTACAATTCTTGGAGAATTATTGAATTGTATTTTGAAGTTTTTACTTCTTTAAAAATTGAAGTAATTATTATTATGATTTACGATTCTTAAAAAGAAAGAATCATAATTTTGGGAAATGATTTTGGGGAAAGTTTATATTGTATAATATTCTGAATTACCCTGGGATTAACATACACGTTTATGGGACGTGTGGGGTTAAAATACGTGATATGGGGCGCGTAGGTTCAGTATATTTTATAATATGAATTTTCGGGATTTGAATTGTTTTTGAAAAGTATAAGTTACATATATTTGTTTAAAACAAACTATATATGTATATTTTGTTAAACGGTTTAGGGTGAGTAAAACTGAGTTAACTCATACCAGCTTCGTAAGCTGACCGGGTTTGTTGATATAACCCGGTACACTATTCCACGGTGTAGGGGTTATACCTGCAGGTTAGGATAACCAGGAGTAATGCAAGGCTGCATATATTTTGTTGGGTTATAAGACTTCCGCTATTTTATGCTTCGCACTCTGAAGATTTATTTATGTAATATTTTGATGTATCAATTTATTATATAAATATTTGGTATGTAATATTCGACTCTTGTATTGAGTTTGAAATTACAATGTTGGGCATGGAGTTGGTGTTGTGTACTTGAATTAAAAAGAAAAAAATTCTAGTGCATATTTGTATTTGATATTCCATGTAGTCACGTTTCCGAATTGATTGTAATTTAGGGCAAAATGCCTTATTAATTGATTGAAAAATCGGGGCGTGACAAGGATATTGGAAAGAAGGACTTCAAGATGAAGGATCTTGGGAAGACGCGGTATTGTCTCGGCCTGCAGATCGAGCACCGTAAAGATGAAATCCTAGTACATCAGTCGAACTACACCCAGAAGGTGTTGCGATATTTTTAGTCATCGTGAGGCTAAGTCATTACCTACTCACATGATCATTCGAACTCTAGACATTAACAAGGACCCATTCCGTCCTAAGGGAGACGATGAAGAGATATTGAGCCCTGAGTGTTCATATCTGAGTGCAATAGGCGCATTATTGTACTTAGCCCAATGTACTAGACCGGACATCTCGTTTGCTGTGAATTGTTTAGCTCGACACAGCACCGCGCCAACACGCCGCCACTGGAATGGCATCAAAGACATTTTCCGCTACCTTAAAGGTACTACGGATATGAGTTTGTTCTATCCCTACGCGTCATCGAGTGGATCTACCCCCCTTGGCACTCGAAATAATGCAACCTTTGTCGGTTACGCCGATGCTGGTTACTTATCAGACCCGCATAAGGGACGTTCTCAATCCGGTTATGTCTTTACCATTGGGAACACGGCAATATCTTGGAGGTCTCGAAAACAGACCTTAGTTGCTACTTACACAAACCACTCTAATCTACTCGCTCTCTACGAAGCGACTAGAGAGTGTGTATGGTTTCGAGCACTTATTGGCCATATACGAAGTACTTGTGAGCTATCTCATGATCTTGATGAACCAGAGAGATGCTACTAAGCATGGTTACATCAAGGGAGACGCTACTAAGCACATCTCGCCGAAGCTCTTCTTTACGCATCAACAGCAAGAGCACCAGAAGATCGAAGTGAAGCACATTGGTTCAGAGAGCAACCACACTGACTTATTCAACAAGTCACTACCAAAGTATTCGTTTTAGAAATATGTTAAGGCAATCGGTCTCAGGAAGCTATCCGAGCTACTGATTTGCACATATTTGTCGTGCAATTTGCATTCCTAATCACGGGAATTAAGTGACTCCGAAGGCCATTTATTGCATTTAAAGTGTGTTTTCATGTTTTCAGGTCATTTACGTGAGTTGAAGTAATTCGGCACAAAAAGGTGCATTTCGACAACATTTGTCACATTTCCGGCAAAAGGACGAAAAGTCAACCCGAGGACCAAAAGTCAACTCATGGTCAACCCCGACTTAGGAGCGTCAACAAGTCAACATAAAGTCCCGGAAAGGAGTCGCAAGAAGAATTCCGGAAGTTTGATCAAAGTCAACCTTTGGTCAACGCCGAAGGTCGCGGTCAAAGTCAAGGCGAAGTCAACCTTGTGACTCATCCACTTGTGCAATTAATTTTCAGCTAAGGACCACACTAGAAATGGTGAGGTCACCCATTGATTATTCCCCCTTTTTATTCCCTTTGGCAATTACCCCCTTACCCTTCATTTATTATAGCCAACCCTTAGATTAAACCCTAGCACATCCTAACCCTCCATTCTCCCCTCCTTTGCCTATATATAGTTTAGTTTTTGCCTCATTTAGGTCATTCCCAATCAGCCCCAACACACACAACAGCCCCCCTTCTTCCTCTTCTTCCTCTCCTCTCTTTCTTCTTCTTTTTCCCTTCTTCCTCTTCCAAATTCCAGCCACCTTCTTCCACCTTTCTTTCTTTCTTGTTCTTCATTTCTCACTCTTTTCTCTCTTCCATTCTCACCACAAAATTCGTGCTCCCCCCTCACCTCACCAAAACAGCCCTTATAACAACATCAAAGATTGCAAGGATTGAAGCTTGGAGCAAGAAGGAGTTCATAAAGGAGGAGGAGAAGTCTTGAATTCATCATTGAGCATTCTCTAACTCTTTTACCTTTTAATTTCTGTGCTTTATATTCTTGTAATTTGAGATATACACTATGATTTGAAATTGAGTTTGTTAGCTCAATAACTTTGTTTATCAAATTTACAAGTATTGCTTATTTACTTTCTTTGCATGTTCTCTTTGAAAACACCAAAAATATGAACACTACAACCATGTGCACATACTTCACTTCACAAGTATATAGTTCATCTCTTATCTCACCACTTTAGTGCTAGAATTACTTGGTTACCATACACATTACCAAGGTGGTTTTTGGGCCTTCCAATCCCTTGGGTACGACAACCCCGGTCTTAATCTATACATCCATACTATTGTTGACACTCGTAAAGACACTTGTTCTTAAGCGAAACTATACGACACGTCAAATGGCGCCGTTGCCGGGGATTGAGGTTTAACCTTGATCCTTTGGTAATTGGTTTCCGGGTGGTTCTTAGCACTATTCTTGTTTATATTGTTGTTGTTTGTTCATAAGTGTTTGTGTTATTTTGTGTTTTGCTTAGTTTTGCTTCTAGTTTTGCAAGTTTTTTTTTTCTGCTTGTTTTTAAGCTACTGTCCTCTGTGTTCCCGATTTTTTTAAAATACCAAATCAACCCAGAAAATTCCAAACTTTTTTGTGCTAGTGTCTTTGTATGTCTAGTTTCTGTGGTTAAAATTTCAGGTCATTTAGATAAGTCTAGGTTAGGTAAAAAAATAGTTTTTCGGCTACTGGTCGTCAGGATCCGTAGTGAGTATTTCCGATCGTCTGGGACCTTCCAGATTTGTGTTTTTCTTTGTTTTGTTGTCTCCAATTGGTTCCATATCTTGTATACTCTTTTTTTATTGATTAATTGCCTATTTATACCCTAGTTGTTGCCTCATTAGGGCATCCATTCAGCTGCCCCCATCTCCATCACTTTCCCTTTCCCTTTTCTCTCTTCTCCCTTAGATCTAGGTTTGCCCACGATTCGTTCGTCGACCGGTCGACCGGCGACGGGTCAGCCACAAACCACCACCTCCACACCTTCTTTCCTCCACCACTCTTCATCAAATCTTCTCCCCACGATGTCTACTACCTCCACCATCACTTTGGGCAGCTGGGATCCTCACCAAGTCATCAAGATCCATCATCAAAGCCAAGGAGGAGCAAGAGAGCATCTATTGAGCATTCCTCATCCTTACTCTCTCTTTTTCTTATGTCTAGAGCTTTATTGTATAATTTGATGATGTATATTTTGATGCTTAGTGAGTAGTAACTTTGTTGGGGACTAGGGTTGTGTGCCCTAGTCCAATGTGACTATGTGATACTTTGGTTTATGAATAAATGTCTTTGTTGGTTCATGGGTATGTGTATTGTCTAGTTTCATATGTATTGAATGTGTATGTGAAGATTTGCCACTCTTTTGTATGCATTTGGTCCATCTTGTATGAGTTGTGTATGGTTTGGCAACCTTACTTTTCTCTAGGCAATTGGCAATATGTGTGATGAGCATGTTTCACTATGTTTGACCCTTAATTCATGTGCTTTACGCCTCCTTTCTTTCTACCCTCCCGCGGAGAGTCCCTAGGACCCTAATAAGGCTTAGGAATACCTTAGAAGGAATCCACTCCACATCGATAACATCGGTGGAGTGGTGGGTTATGCATGTGTTGCTTGTTTGAGTCCCTAAGCTTCGACACTTTACGCCTCTTAAGCACTTTAGGGGATTCGGTATTAGGTAACATAGAGGGATCCCCTAAGACACCTAGAGAGTTCGAATGGCCCTAGTAAGGCATTTGAATACCTTAGGTAAGCACGGTCCTAGAACCATAGCATGGCTAGGATACGGGGCTTGATTCGTGGATACATTGGCATGGTTTCGTGTTAGAGGATCACTAGTTGCATTGGACTTGGGGTTTGCCCGAAAACCCCAACACCTATCTTACTTTATTTGCACATTTATACTTTCTTGCATTTTAATTGTTGTTTGTCATTACTTTGCACTATCTTTCGAAAACCCAAAAACACTACACCTCTACACACACATTGTGATATACACGCCTCATCCACTCTTTTCATCTCTTGTCTCATCATATTTGTGCATCTTCTTTGGTTGCTTATTTGCCAAGGGGTTGAAGGGCCTTCGATCTCCGTTGGAACGACAACCCCGGATCTTAAATATACTTACTAACTTTTGGCAATCGTCAGCTACCTTAGAGTAACGATTTATGCCTAAGTCGAAAACCTCGCACCCAGTCGTGTGCATGTGAGGGGGAGCATCCTGAAGAATGCTCGTATTTGATCGACGCTTGGCTTGTGTACTCTTTTTGTCCTTAGACCAAGGGTTTGTCCCACTGGGTTTACCTTGGCAAGGTTTTTAATGAGACACCATCTCAGCCACCGTCTACCTATTTGTCAAATCATTGACACTGATCACACCTTCACTAAGGATTGCCGAAATCAGGGGGAGTATCCAGTCGTATACTTCTAACCACCGTGTACTCTTTTTCCTTCGACCAGAGGTTTGTCCCACTGGGTTTACTCTGGCAAGGTTTTAATGAGGCACATCTCTTGTGGTTAGTTCCTCCACGCACTTACATCCTATAGTGCTTCGGTCTACATCATTCGGCAACACAATTTTCTCCTAAACTCCGGTTTTTGTCCCACACTGGGTTTTCCCGGACTTAAGGTTTTGTGTGTTGGCATCTGCGAATGAATGTTTATTTTCGACTCTACCCAACTATACAAGGCTCAAAGATGAAGGAGTTCAGATGCAGCAAAGTCAGTTTTTGGACATCCAAGGGGGAGTGTTGTAGGACACATTGTGGGGTGGTTGTCCATTAAACTAAAGTCTGTACGTACATGATACAAGATGTGGACTAGATACATTGCTGAAGACCTTTTGTATTTCTCCTACTTACTCCATAAGAGTTACACTACTTATGAGTGAGCATAAATAGTATAGTTAGTGGGGTTAGTGGGGTTAGTGGTGATAGTGGGGAAACTAAAGGGTTTCTCCTCATTATGATGTACCATGAATACACCTCAACCTCTCCACTATATAAAGAGGTTGAGGCATCACCATTTCACACACCAATTGATCAATATCAATCGACTCATTCTACACTTCGCTCTCTTGTTTTTCTCTCTTTTCTACTTGAGTTAATAGGCGAATCACAACAGTAATAAAAATAATAACAAATTACTCTAATGGTCACTATTAGAACTTGTGTTATAATCTAAGTCACTCTACATTATTTTTCTTCTTAAGGTCACTTATTGCTTCTATTTTGTGCATCAGTTCCTATTTAGCCCTTTGAGTTGAAAAAATTAATAAACTGATCTAAATTCAAACTTGATCAGAGCAAGAGAGAGAGAGAGCGAGAGAGAGAGAGAGAGTGAGATTGCGAGAGAGAGAGAGATCGAATTTCCCAAAACTTAGTTAAAGAAATAGGTTGCTCTCAGCCTCATTCTCTCTTCATATTTCCGCTGTGTGATTGAGCTTTCCGATCTCTTTCCATCGCCGATCTCTTTTCATTTTTACTCTGTTCGTCACTGAGATTGGGCAATCTCGAGATCTCGAAGTGTGAAGCTTATAATTCATCACTGAGGCTTTAAAGGTCGATTTCTATATCCTATTTTTGTTACATAATTGTGATTTTGGTTCTGTAGTTGTAATTAAACTTATATGATTGCTTTTTTGAATGATCGATGTTTTTTAGGTTGATTTGAATGGCTTATCGATGTTCTTTTCTATTCCGTTTGTGTTTTCTCTTATCTTTAATTTCTCTCATTTATATATTTGTGTTGCATTATTGTCATGGATAAGTAACTGATGGTGTTTTGTGAACAATTGATGAAGATCGAATAAGCTACTGTCTTTTCTATATAAAGTTACTGATCTTTCTAGATAAAAATACTGATGTTTCTAGATAAAATTATTGACCTGCTATGGACATGCTATATGAGTATATGTACTTACTGATGGTGTTTGGAGAATAATTGATGAAGATCGAAAAATCTACTGACCTATCTAGAAAAAGCTACTGACCTTTCTAGATAAAGCTATTGATCTTTTTAGATAAAGCTACTGACTTGCTACTGATCGACCTGTTATATGTTTTCATTGATATCAAAACTAGAAATTGATATTTTATTCCTCTAATATGACATTGCAGTTTAATTAGCCATGGAAAGAGACAGAATTGTATGCGAGGTGCATATATACGTTTGAGAATGTGATATTTTTTCTTGATACGAAGATGAAATTTGGCGATATTATGAGGGAGGTTTGTTTTTATTTTAGTTACAAGGAGTCCTATGCACATGGTATTAAGCCTATACCTAATAATGAAAAAATTTATGAGGATTCGTCAAGTTTGGGTGTTGCTATGAAACCTTCATTGACTAAGAGGTCATATGGTCGACCAAGAACTATTCGGATGAAGTCTGCTGCTGAAGGTGGCAAGAGAAGGCCTATGAAATGTGGTCGGTGTGGTGTCGTGGGGCGCCATAACAAGATAACATGCACAACGCCCATCTGAAATCTGTCAGCAACATTTCAACACTGGCAGTAGCTTTATTCAACATTGGTAGTAGTTTTATTCAACATTGGCAATAGCTTTATTCAACATTGGCAGTAGCTTTATTTAACATTGACTATATATCACAACATTAGCAGTAACTTTTATTTTTTGAACTTTT
Organism: Rubus parviflorus; assembly: GCA_029955375.1. NCBI lineage: Eukaryota > Viridiplantae > Streptophyta > Magnoliopsida > Rosales > Rosaceae > Rubus > Rubus parviflorus. Next base: position 16,201,339 of record JARGGL010000002.1, on the reverse strand, counting down.
TTGCTATGTTTTATGATAATTCTATTGGATCTCCTAGCTTTTCACAGTTGTTGTAGCATTTTTGATCTTGGTTGTATCGTTTACCATTCCATAGTTGGCCTAAAAATATTGATAGTAACATTTGTCATAATGATAATCATCGGAGTTGTTTGTCTACTAAGGTATACAAATTGTTGTTGTATGGTGATTTCTATTTCACTTTGTGTGATAAATGATTTTACTTCTAATGTTTCCAATTTCTACTTTTGCGTTTAGGCAAGAGACATATTTAGCTAACTCATTTAATGGCTTAGATCCACAAGTGTTCGTGGTTCTATTGTCAACATAATACGTACTTGAATTGATACATAGTAAAGGCCTAAAGACATGGACACTCCTCCAACAGTAAATACTTGAATCGATAACAAAAATATAGAGTTCGTAGACTTCAATATTCATTCATTCAACCAAAATATACATCAATTTCCATCTTATAGCTGAAAATGAAATAGACTAAATAAAATCTGATTGCAAATAGAACTAAGAGCCAACCATAAAAATCTATTGTCAACAAAAATAAAAGCTATTGTCATCACAACAACAAAAAGCTAATGGCAATCTAGAAATCCTCCTCTGAGTGTTCTCTCTCGTCTTTCTACACATCTTGAGTGCTTGTGTTCCGCTGTACATTTGTTCAATATAATTTTGTTAGTATGCACCGACATGTTTAGAAGAAAAACAACTGAATTAGTTAAATAGAGCTACTGAAATAATTAAATGAAGCTACTGAATTAATTAAACAAAGCTACTGACTTAGTTGAACAAAGCTACTGACTTAGTTAAACATAGCTACTGACTTAGTTGAACATAGCTACTGACTTAGTTGAACAAGGCTATTGATCTAGTTGAATAAGGCTATTGACCTAGTTGAACAAAGCTACTGACCCAGTTGAACAAAACTATTGACTTAGTTAAACAATGTTACTAACTTAGTTGAACAACTATACTGATCTAGTTGAACAATTATACTGACCTAGTTGAACAAAGCTACTGACCTAGTTGAACAAAGCTACTGACAACGAATCAGAAAGCTACTACAAAAGATAACAATGCTAGTTACTGCCAGACACGAGATCTGCCAAAACCAAATTGTTGTTGCTACGAAACTATTACAAAATATGAAAAATCTACAACAAAGCATGAAATAGCTATTACCTATGGTGGAGAGATGCTACAAACTATATGAAAAGTCATAAATTCTTAGTGATTTTATAGAGACTTACTAGGCCCTTGATTTTGGTTTGATTTCTGTGATTGGCAAAGCTCGATCTGTGAATCGTCTTCTTCCGTGGTTCTGCTAGAGAGAGAGAACTCTGATATGTGTCTTCCATGGTTTTGCTAGAGAGAGAGAGCTTGGATCTGTGAATCGCTTTCTTCCGTGGTTTTGCTAGAGAGAGAGAGAGAGAGAGAGAGAGAGAGAGAGAGAGAGAGAGGGAATGAATTGTGAAGAATCAGACTCAACAATAGCTCGATGGTTTTCAGTGGCATGAATCGTAATTTTTAATGTCAAATACAGAGGCTCATTTATTCCATGTGGCCTTATGTAGGTAAATAATATTAGGCGGCCTTTTAAAGAATATGGTCTATGTAAATGACTTTATTGATAATTGGCTCTAAAAATAATTATTTTATTGCTAATCTATATATATAAAGCCAAAACTTGAGTTTTGGTTAAATTTTTAAAAATCCAAGAATGCCCCTTCAAACATTTATTCATCTAAAAAATTAAATTTCATATGTAAAGGATAAAATAGTAAATATATTAACTAAAATATTTATGAAAGTTGGGCCCACTATCCACTACATATTTTTTTTATTTTTTTTATTATATAACTAAGGTTCGGCCCATTATCCACTACTTATAATTAGTCATTAAATCTTATTATAAAACAAATGAATCACTATACCTTATGTTTTTTTCTTAAATAAAAAATATTAATTAACATATGAGAAACACATTATACATTTTTTTTAAAGGTGCCGGTGCGGCAACTTCCTCATATATTTGTAAATAAGTAAATTCGACCACTAATTTGAAATTCATTTTTGCAACTTATAAAGTTTAAAAAATTAAAAATTGTGCAAACAATCGCACGCGTGAGCGCAACCCTTTCACACGCGCAAAGTGCGTGTAGAAAGGCTAGTACTAATAAAATAAAAATCGGCCCACTAGGCTGGACGGGCGCCCATGGGCTTCTGGGCCTACGGGCCAAATGATGACCCCGACATATATGAAAATGATCATTCTAGTATAGAAATGAAATTTCATACAACATCTGATAACAAATTATTACACCAATCTGACTATGGTGTCAAATTTTTTGTAATTTAGATTCTACAAACTACAAATTTTCTAGAGGCTTTAGTAGTTTATATGATGAGGGTGATAGACATAGGACATTCTAAGGTGTCCTCTTTTGTAAATATATGAAAATGATCATTCTAGTATAGAAATGAAATTTCATACAGCATCTGATGACAAATTATTACACCAATCTGACTATGGTGTCAAATTTTTTGTAATTTAGATTCTACAAACTACAAATTTTCTAGAGGCTTTAGTAGTGTATATGATGAGGGTGATAGACATAGGACATTCTAAGGTGTCCTCTTTTGTAAATATTTAATTGGGGCTAAATTCTGGGAATAAATGGGTCCCTTTCAAAACTTCAGGTTTGACCTGGTGTTCCAGATCAGCAAATCCTATTATGGTATCTTATATGATGGAAAATCTTTGACACATTGTGCAGAATGAAACTCAAATGTGATTTGTTCCCAAATATATCTTCAAGTGAATTATCTTCTTTAATTGTTATTTTTGACAAATTTAAAGGCCCCTGTAACATTTTTTTTTTCTTTTTGGTCTACGTTATTTTGCAAAAAAGTTAAAATTTAGTCTATCTTTGTATTGAATTAGTCTACCTCTGTATCGAGCTAGTCTACTTAATATACTGATACATTAATGTACAGTAGAACTTTCCGGTAAATTAACAACAATTTATTTGGGTTTTAATTAAAATTTGAAAACTGGCAAGAAGTTTTTTCTAATTTCTCCAACATTAAATATTCCTACATTTGGAAATTGTTTTTAAGGCATAACTGCAACTCCAACACCAACAATACAATCATATTATAGTGTACACACTACTAAAAAATTTGCATTTGCTTCGAAATTTGGCGACGACATGGATTGACGTAGCGAATAACTATCATTTGTGACGGGAGAAGCGACGGCCACGATGCCGATACAAACATTTGAAAAATATGCGATGACAATTAAATGCATACGAGAACTTTGAAGGAGATATATCGGTGAACATCCCACATCGCTTGGGAATGTGAAAGTAATGTGTCTTATATGTCAATATGTGTGGGCATATATGAGTCTTTCTAGCATAAGACCTTTTGGGTAAGATAACATTAGCTTGAACCCAAGAACAAAATAGTGAGCGTGCACGTAGTCCAAAGCGGACAATATCTTTCTAAGGGAGCTGGGTCATGACACCGGTAGTGTTTGATTAGAGGGAGGCGTCGGCCATGGTGGAGGAGCTCAGAACTAGTTACGGCTCTGGCCTAGTAGCTTTATGATTTTTTTTTTTGTACAGGTTCAAAAAAAAAACCAAACTAACTGAAAACCAAACCTGAAAAAACCAAATCGAACCAATTCGATTTTATACTTAAAAATGCAAAAATTGAACCGAAATTCCTGTTAGAACGATATTTGACCGAAACCGAAAACTGGGGTGAACCGAACCCACCCCTAGTGACGTTGCTTCGAAGCAGCTGAATTCGAAGCGGTCCTTTATTCTCTTGCTCTTGTTTGTTTGAGTTCTAGAGTTCTTGGCTTTTTCTCTCCAAAATTAATAGTTTTTAGGTTTTTATTCCGTTTGTGTTTAAGAATAGAATAGAATAGAGAATAGCATACATACTCAAATGGGTTTTGTTCGACCTAGTAGTGGGATGGCAGACACATAGGAGAGAGATTGAATTTTTGGGCGTTTAGAGCGCACTTTGGAGACGTTAACCATCGACATCTAAATTACGAAATTCATATAACGGCTTACGTTGGTTTCGTAATGGGCTCCCTTCTCATTAAGGGAAGTTTGAACTTTTCGTGTCAAAAAAATGCTAATTTTAAAGAATTAAAAACTCGACGATTTTTATATTTCTGAATAATAGTATCATTTTTGTGGTTTTCTCTAAAACAACATAAAAGTGGCGGACAAAATGGCGAACTTCTCGTCTACTAGGGTTTGCTCTCTTCCATGACGGTGGCTGGGTTTTGCCCTATTCGTCTGCCTCTTGCTTCTCGGGGGCACTCTGATCCGTTTGGATGGCTCTCTGCTGCAGGGTCACCTCGATTGGTTTCATGTTGTGGATGGATCTCACTCTCATTCTTCTTCTCCTTCCTCACCATCTTGGCATGGTGGTCATGGTGCAAATGTTTTCTTGCTAGTGGTTCCGGCCTTTGACAAGGGGTGAGATCCAATTGGTGGTGCTACTCTTGGGCAGCGTAGCGAATGGTCTTCATGTACCGTTGCGGCGTCAACCTTTGGTTATCTAAGGGAGGTGGCGAGGTCTCCGTTTGGTGTGGCAGGGATCGGTGGTTATGCGCCTTTTTGGTGCCGGTTTTTGTGGTCGATGATTTTTTTTTGGGTCTAGGTTTAGGCAGGTGTTTTCCTTGGCCTTTTTGCTATTACGTCGTGGCAGGCTCAGATCTTTTTTTTAGTATTTTAGTACATCAATTGGATCTTAGGCGAGTTTACTAGGTGATTCTCGAGTCATGTAACATTAGGTAGGTCAAGTTTTATTGTTTTCTTAGTTTTAGTTTTTATTTTCAGTCGTTTGAATAAAGCGTGTAACACAGTCTTCAATGGGTATTACTTACTAGGGATAGCATCCCACTCACGCCATTTGTAGCTTAGATTGTTTAGAGAGCTTCGTCTTTGAGGTATGTATTACTCTCACAGTAATCTAATACGATTGTATGATTTTAAATGAATGAGTTTATCTTTTTTTCTAAAAAAAAAACATAAAAGTGGCGGACAAGAAATCTTTTCACTCAGTCGCATGGTCACACTCAAACGACCAACTCTAAGTCTCCCTCCCACACAAAAAAAAAAAAAGAGGCTTTCCGTCTTTTGTTTTCCGCATTTTTCAAATTTGGAAGGCAACTTTTGCTTTCTTTATTCCCCACTATGGAACACAGTAACTGTCACAGTGACACACACCTACCTAGCGCATCTTCAGGGTCAAAAAGATTACGCAACAAGCAAGCTTCTTCTCTAGTCTAATTTTATAGGTAGCGGGCCCACAATATAACATATGCGGCTATTCCCTATTCCCATTATTATATACGGGGACTTTGATGATTATGGAATGAATCATATTCTCTGTTCCCAAAACTTTATGTACGTAAGCTTCGTGCCCTGCGGCCGAGTAATAATTGTATCTATATAATAACGTCTTAAAATAAGATTGCTTCTAAAATTGTTAAAAGTATTTTTAGACTATCAAATACAGTTTTGACAACGTTTGATAAGAAAAGTAAGAAGTGTTTTTTGAATTATAGAAATATTTTTTGGTAGTTTTTAAAGAAGCATTTGATATGTGCTTTTAAAAAAAGCGTTTTAAGTGCTTATGAATAAAACACTCGAAATCTTTATAAAAAAGCTCTATATGCTTTTTACAAAAAAAGCGTTGCGTAAAAAAAACACTGAAGCAATTCCAAACAAAAGCAAATAATGACAAGGTTGGAAACAAAAGGAAATAATGAAAAAGTATTTGCCGAACCAACATTGAACGGCTGTGAAACACTGTCACATAGAATTTGGAAACTCTGCTGAGTGCTGAGCCGTTGGATAGATAAAACCTCGTTTTCACAGTCGCTTATATTCAAAATTTCTGCCTATGAGTTCTTGAGTCATACGCAACACAGACTGCCAATTGGGTTTATGATATTGAGTTGAATTCTGTCCCTAAAGTCACAAACACTCAGGAGGAGTAGACCTTCTGCAAATGGGTCTTTGAGATTTTAGCTTCCAAGTTTTGGGTTTCCCACAAAACCTTTAAATTTTGGATCTTTCTGGGAATTTTCTCTTTTGGTGAAGATGAGGAGTTTCAGAGAGTTGTGGGTAAAGAAGACATTGGTGGGTCTTGGGTTGGGCCAGGTTCTCTCGCTTTTGATCACTTCCACAGGCTTTTCATCCTCAGAGTTAGCTAAAAAAGGTTCTCAATTTTCTTGCTGTTTGTTTTTGTAATCTGTTGACGACTTAAAATGTGTTTGTGAATGATTGCCACATGTTATTGCATATTTGTATTCATGCAAATATCACGAATTTATTGCTAAGGAGAGGAGAAAAGTTTTATTCTATGGAAATATCTTGTTTCTAAAGTTCTTATATTTGGTGTTTGATAACTTACTTTTGGGTACTTGCTCCATTTAATTTGATATAATGAATAGGATTGGCTATTTTGGGTACTGAACTCGATTCATAACTGAGTTTAGTTGGTTCTAAGTATATATGTGTGTCCCAATTTTACAGTCCAGTCCCATATTCCTTGGAGATTATAACTGTTTACATTTTCACCAATTAGCTCTTGTTTAGCTGGCCAGAATCTGGGGAGGCTAAGTGCATGGTTCTCTTTCAAAATTCTAATGAAACTCTTCTCATTGTGATGCATATAAAGTTTCATCATATTATACAGTCTCTCGATTCATAACTTGTTTCTTGTATTCCTTGTGCATTTAAAATTTAAGGTCTTTTGAAGAGGATTCTGATTCAATCATTCATTTGATGGTTTTTGTAGGAATTAATGCACCTACTTCGCAGTCTTTTCTGAACTATGTCCTCTTAGCAATTGTCTATGGAAGTATCCTGCTTTACCGGAGGAAACCACTTAAGGTTGTTCGACATGCATCTTTATGATTGCCTCTCCTCACAATTGAATTTCATTTGAGACACTTATATCGAACTAAGATTTTATATGCTGGAGTTTTATTGTATAGTGAAGGAGAAGACTCATAGTAAGACTATAGTCAGGAAGACACACAAACTTGGTTTAGTTAACAAGCAAGGTGTGTAGAAAACTAGAAATAGTAAAAGAGCGCCAGAACTCCAGGAACAAGGGTGTTTGGACTTAAAACTATATTGATGACGAAGAAGACCCTGTAACCGACCCCTTTGGAGAATTAAAGGAGATTTCTTAGAATTAATGGTTATGAATTTTATTTGTGCAACTAAGCAAATCATGGCTCTTGGAGTCTTGGGAGTAACAAAATTTTTGCAAAACTGGGATAGAACCTGCCCATGGTATTTTCATGATTGTCGAAAGCTCAAAATGATCTCAAGCATATTAAAACATGTTTAGAGAAAAGATATTAAACATCTTTCTTTCCATGTAGGATAACATGATTACATGACTGAGTTTGTTGGTAGGCTTTATGCTTATGATGTATAGTTGTTTGTGGATTTTCATCTTAACACTGGATATTCTGGGTTTATTTCAAGTAATGCACTGGTTTACCTTCCTCAAAAGACTTAATAGATGAACGTTAAGCATTATTTCATAGGTTGAATTATGAAAGTATCTGATTTCATGCTATTAGTATATGCTTAAAGACTTGTTATATCTCATTTTGGAAATTGTGCAGGCTAAATGGTATTACTATGTACTTCTTGGGTTGGTAGATGTGGAGGCCAATTTTCTAGGTCAGTATCTACCTCCTCTATTCGTAATTTGTATTTCATTTGTTGACTGAACTCATGTATTTTTTTTATTTTTAATATTTTTAATTGGACTGGTATGTTTTTATTCGTGAAATCCTGAGGATATGTTCCTACATGGGCAAATGGACTTATCTAATGTATGATTAATGTTTATTGGTTTCATATTTTTGAGACTCTGTAGCTTCCTTTTGGGTTGGTTTTTCGATACATTGGATGCCTACAACAAATTCTGCTTTCTGATTATGCAATCTTAAAATTGTTTACATATTTTCAATTGTTTGAAGTGTCAATCTGGGGAAATGAGCTGTGCAGTGTTCTTTTACTTCTATGGAGTTGAGGCTTGGGTAACATGCTTGATTATTTTACTGGTTTTTCAACATTGTAGGAGTAAGTTCTCCAGAAACTTGATTATGGGTGCCTCTAGACAGAAGATAACATACTTGAGAATGAAGAAATGAGTAGTGAAAGATTTGAAAAACAAAGTTTGAACTATACAGTATATAAGCAGCAACTAAATGCAACTTTTGAGTTAGAAGTAAAGCGATCACATTGTCAATATTAAGATGTATTCTGCTTATTGATTCGAGAAACTGAGTATGACTGCTATTTCTTTAATCTATACTTTTAAGAAAAGTTCTGTGGGCTTTCCAAAGCTGTCGCTTTGAAGTAAAATTTATTTTACAACAAGTTTATCTAATAGCTGATATCATATGTTGTGCAGTGGTGAAGGCTTATCAATACACATCTATAACGAGTGTAATGTTACTGGATTGTTGGACTATCCCATCTGTCATGCTTCTTACTTGGGTTTTCCTCAAAACAAAATATAGATTTAAAAAGATAACTGGTGTGGTGGCCTGTGTTGCTGGCCTTGTCATGGTTGTTTTCTCAGATGTTCATTCAGGCGATCGAGCAGGTAAAGAAAAATGTCTGGTCAATTGTATTTTCCTGCATTTTTTTCTTCATTTGCTTGATTTAAAGCTAAAGTAGATAATTTAGTTGTTCTTATACTCTCCAACGTATCTCTGTGCTCTGGGTTTTCTAATGGTATATGCATGGTTGTGGCTTGTAGGAGGGAGCAATCCTCGCAAAGGGGATATATTAGTAATTGCTGGTTCTACTTTGTATGCTGTCACTAACGTCAGTGAGGTAAAGCACACTTTATAATTACCGAAAAGTCTTGTCATGAACAAGAGAATGCAGATTATGTCTACTTCTGTTACATAGCTATTTAGATTGTAAAATGCAAAGGATTAACATAGGGAAAGTTTTCATATAGATGGTAATTTGATTCGTTTTTTGCATAGCTAATGCTTGATTCTCATTCCCTTTGCAGGAGTTTCTTGTGAAGAATGCTGACAGAGTTGAACTCATGTCCTTGCTAGGCTTTTTTGGTGCCATTGTCAGTGCTATCCAAATGTATCCTTTGGTGGATCTAGGCTTTAAGATTTTACTGATTGTGAGTTCTTAGGTACTGGTTGTCTTTTCCGATTGTTTTTACTCGATTCTTAAGGCGTTTTTATTTATTGGAAAAATGCTTACGCTAAATATTATTGGCTCATCCATATTTGCAGCTCTACTTGAACTATTTTACGTCTGATTTTATTGAACTTGAGCTTTCAATGTCATAATACTGAGAAATTATCAACCACAGAGTTATCTTCAATGTTATATATATATATATATATATATATATATATATATATGATTCAATTTACACCTTAATGAATTTCAATAGAAGCATACTAGAACGAAATGAGCTCAAATCCATCCAGTGGTCATCTGGGGCAGTATGTCTCTCTCTCTCTCTCTCTTATATATATATATTCTACATCTCTTCATGCTTGTCTCAAGGTAAACTGTGAATAAGGTGTTCAGAAGATGTGATTCAACACCTTATACTTGTATGATTTCCTATTGATACACAAATAATTAGTTTTAAATTGACAAAAGAGGAATGGTTTATGTGAAGTAGAAGTGTTCCTCTCTTTATTTACAAAAGAAATATAAATGGTTTAGTTCATAGCTCCGCTGGTAGAGAACTTACCATTACACCAGTATTAAACTCTTTGGCTCCCCCAAACCCAGGTTTTAGGTTTCCTTTGAACCAAAATAAATAAATAAAAATCTTCTCTCAGTTTTGTTGTAAAGCGCACATGAGAACAGTATGTCAAAAATCTTCTCTCACATTCAATTGGACTTATGACCGTTTCTGAAATCATATTCTTGAAAATGCACCCACAATGACTAAAATGACAGATTAATCAAATCATGTATTGGAGAGGAAAATACTAATAATTGATAAATTTGTGTTGTGCCTTACTGGATTATGTAAAGCAGCGGTTTACTATTATTTGGCATGAATATGTTAAAGTCTGAGCATTAATATTGACAAATTCAATTATGCTTGCATTTTGAATGATTTCTCATTTCAATTTCAGGTACTTCCTTTTGTTGGATTTTCATTGGCTATGTTCCTGTTTTACTCATTAGTCCCAATCTTACTTAAGGTAGGGGTCTGAGGTTTCCTTAAACTGGTATTTCCTTCACATTTTTTCTCATTGCTCTTCTCCTTTTGTTCTTAGTATTAGAAACATAGCTGTATTCTGGATAACCTTGTCCTTTTATTAATATAGTTTTGATCATAATTTTGTCCAATTTTTCATTATTACAGCTGAGAACAATGTTTTGACAAAGACTGGTTCATGTAAGAGCTGAGGAGAAATACATACTAGAAACTTCATGCTTTGTTTTTACATGGTTTTGTTCAGCAGTTGAAGAAATGGATTTTGTTAGGTTAAATATTGGGTACACGTATTGCCTAGGAAACCGATGCAAAAGTAATAAATATCTTGGAATGTAATGTATGATATAGAACATTCTGTAGTAAATTTTGTTTATCCTTTGCAGATTAATGGGTCTACAATGTTAAACCTGTCATTGCTGACCTCAGACATGTGGGCCGTCTTAATTCGCATTTTTGCTTACCATGAGAAGGTCTATAAGCTAACTATTGGCATCTTCATTTTTCATCACAAATAAGTATTGTATATTTGAATGTACAATTCTAAGCCAAGAATTCTCTCAGGTTGATTGGATGTACTTTGTGGCCTTTGCTATCGTCGTTGTTGGTCTTGTTATTTATTCATGGTACGTAAGGTTTTGTTTTTGTTTTTTTTTTTTGCTTTTGAATGAACATCCTGAATGTGAATTGCTTGAGCTTGGCTCATACCAAGCTTGTTTTTGTACTTTTCAGCATGTCCAACTTGAACAAGCTGTTCCTCATACTTGACAATGAGATAATTACAACTGCATACATAATTGATCTAGGAAATAACTTGGCTTTCTGAGAATAAATTGATATTGTATTATGGGAATTTATGATGACTAACATAGGTAGAAGCTTAGTGATCATATTAGATGTCGGCTCATCTGTTGAAAATTGATTGTTTTCTTGCCACTTCCGTGCTGCTGTGATTAAAAGCTTTTGTAGTGCAAAATTTTTCTTTTCCCCATCTCCCTATTATGTTATCAGACAAATAATATATCTATCACGTTGTCCTCTTAATTTGATGAAGGGGTGACAAGGAAGAGGATCAACGCTGGGCTGATGTTGCGGATGAAGATGCAGAGCGAAGCAAGCGCTTTGACGAAGAAGTTGGTTCAGTAAGTCGCGACCGAGGAACAATTGCTGGGACCTCAAAAACAGGGGATAACAGCAAGCATGAAGCTCCTGCTAGCACTACAGAAAGAGAAATCATTGACAACAAGAGCATAGGAAAAGATGGACAAGGGAAGAAATCTTGATTCACAATCTTCTTCTTGAAGGGTCCATGTCTACACTACAAGTGAGAAGACAGAAATGATTAAGAGAAAATTCATAATGTTGTTATTTGAACAAAAATATGAATAATGGTTGTTTGAGGCATGGAAAACTGTAAATTCATAATTTCCATTTTTCCTCAAATTTAGTTCGTTTAGCCTTGGGGTTGGGGATATATATAGTATTAATTTGGTAATAACAACCTTTGGCCTGTGATGGGTTATAGCTTTTGGTTTACTGTATCACTGTATGATTACTGGGTGGTGGCTATTTCATTCCACAGAATACCCATCTGTTTTATTTCACTTTAGATTATTAAGTGTCACCTTCTTTCTCAGATCTTTGGTAGATGAGAGACTCTGGTGTCAATCTTATCAAAAACATATACTGAGTCCAAAACCTTTAGTAGAGCTAAAATTATGAGTGGAGAGAAACTACAGAAGACAAGAGCATAGGCCCTCGGATCTAGGAAAGAAAAAAAATAATAGGTAAACGCCCTAGTATTGGGTTGGAAAGAAGCAAGCTTTCCAGGTATTTTCAGTCATGCAAGTTCTGTAGCTAAAGGAGAGCATGGTGGATTTGGCATTGCAGAAACTTAAGGATACATGGAGAAACTGCACCTATTCTAGCAGGCAGATCATGGCAAGAGGAGTTTGAAGCGCGCGGCTGGAACAACATTTGCAAGGCCCCAGAAACAAAGTTCCAACTCACGGCAACAACAATGGTAATGTAAAACTAAATTTTGATGGAGCAATGTGTAGGTAGGAAAAATGGTAAGCTTGGTGTCCCTTTTGAGGGACGTTATTGGCAAGCAAGGACTGTCGACAAATGGGGTGGAAACGAGTTGAAGTCGAGGGAGATGCTTAATTTGGGTGTAATTAAATCTTTGCAATCTGTTGAACAAGATCTCCGTGCTGATCGAGTGGCTCATAATGGATGAAATTTGGGCTTTCGTGTTCTGCAGTTGGGGTTTTGTCCTTCACCGGCCTATGCAACAGTGCTGCCCATGGTGCACTTGGGCATGGCTGGGCTACAATCGATAGTTCTTCATCAAAGTCTGGAGTTGTAGTCTAAATGATTGAGTTTCAAGTCTGTTTAGTAATTGGAAAATACTCTCATCCAAATGAGTTTGTATGAGCCCGTCCAAACTATCCATTTTTGCGTATATTCGGCTTCGTATTTTCATAATTAAACTATTCATCTTTTAAATCACCCTCTAAAGATCATCTATGCAAAAATTTAATCGAATTAAAAATCGTTTGATAATCCAATTATATCAAACAAATGGACGGTTTCGGTGAAAGTTAACATTCTCATTACAACCGTTCATTTGTTTGATATAGTTGGATAATCAAACGATCTCCAATATATTTGATTAAATTTTTGCATAGATGATCTTTAGAGTGTGATTTAAAAGATGAATGGTTGGATTATTAAAATATAATGTGTAATGAGTAAAAATTGGATGAGTTTGGATGAGAATATTTTCCTTAGTAACTCAGAGTGATGCTCAAATATATGCTTTCTTTTGAATTTTAAAACTTCTCTTGATGTAAATGTCACGCCCCAAACCCGAGACCGATATTATATTGAAATATGGTGCCCGAATTTGCGGTGCGACTAAAAATTAAAAACAAAATAAATCAAAAGAAACAAATGTCTGAATAATGCTTCTATTTGAAAACAAAATCGTTATAATTTTACAATACCAGAGTTTAGCGGAATAAAAGACATTACATTTATTTAATTAAAATCATAATAGAAAAACATTCGTTTATATGTTCTTCCCGTTTTTCCCCAAGGTTCGTAACCTGAAAATAAGAAAGTGTAGCATCATGAGCAACACAGGCCCAATAAGTACAGCTTACATTCTTATATTAATGTATCTTATAAGACATCAAAATTGAACAATCAATCAAAAATATACTAAGAATATTTTATATTACTTAGTACCAATTTTATCAAATATAATCCACTTATATCACAAACGTATTTGATCCAAATAATTCAGTCTCAAATATAATCGACTGATAATGCATCATTGGTGTATCCCAAAATAATATATGTTCGATCAAAATATCAAAATATCAATATATCACAAGTAGATATTGATTATCTCTAAACAATATATGCAACATAGCATATTATCAATATGTCACGAATATATATTGATTATCACGAAACAATGTATGCTCAATATCATAACAAAATCACAAATACATATTCTAATATTAAACATGTATTTTCTCTTCTCAGTAAATGTTTTAGATTTAACTGGTAGTAACAATTCATAACCCCACAAAAATTCTCAAGCCGAGGTCCAAAATACCAACCATGAGTAATAACCACAAATTCACAGACTGGCAATAAATGGCAATCAAATATTCAATCAAAATAATATGTACTCCCCCTTTTAGTGAATATTTTATAATGACTGGTAATAACAATTCAAAATAAATCCCAAGCCAAGGTTTCCAATACCAAGCATGGGTAAAAGTCCGCGTACTAGGTGTACGGGAAAGCGAACAGCATACCAAGGACAATACCAAGGCATGTACACTCAAGGTCGACAATTTCTTCCTATGAGTATAATAGTGCACTATCTGTAGGGACTTGAGCCCTGCGCTTAATCACCACAAAAACCCCATTTACCAGTAATTCACTTAATTAAGCACGGGGGGTTGTACGATCCACCCGGCTTCACAACTTCTTGTTCATAATTACATTCACAAATATAGTCTTCAATTAAGACAAGTTATAGATCACAATATATATGACAAATAAACATAAATATAGATTAAAATCTATATATCAAATATGCATGAACATATGTAAAACAAGATATACATATGTACGTATACACATGCTTAAGCCTTTCATATGAATGCATATGTGATATAGATGAAAGACATAAGTAGGTAAATCACATAATTAAGAAAATTACCAAGGTAAGCATGTGATATCTCAAATACACCCTTAACAATATATACTTCCATACATGTTAACATACATGTATAATACTAAGTTGATGTATTCACTTAGTAAACAAAATTATGCACCAATATAAGATTAATAGATAATCAAGTGCAAATAAAACATATATAAAGAAGAAGCATATGTAAAACATAAGTAATTAAACTCATGTAGTAAACAAGATCATAAATTATAGCAAATAAACATAAACATATGTAGAACAATATATAAGTAAAAATAAAAGACAAGCATTATATAAGGAAATCAGATTATTATTAATATTTTAGTTCTTAAGTCCAAAACCATAAAAGTTCATCAATGATTCTCCGATTAGAATCGTCAAACTTCAAACTTCGTTAAATTGTCCATCGCAAGTCCGATTTAAGCAAGTGAGTATACCATCTCGAAGGGATTTTCACAAGGAATCCAATAATATAGTCCAAGTAAACATGTCCAGAATGTCTAAGTCCAGAAATCAGGATTTACCAAACAGTCCAGAAATAAGTATACTCTGTTTTAACCCATTTTACCTAAATTATTACGTACTGTAATATTGGCCATTAATTATGATATTCTCCAGATTAGAAGTTCAAGTTCTAAGCTTCGTTTTGATATAAAGATCACAAAATTTGGTTAAGAGATGAGTGAGATATGACCACTTGAAATTATGAACAACATAGAGGTTCTTCAGTGAGTGTACCGGATTAAAACTTAGATACAGAACGTTTGGCTCGTTAGATGATCATAAAATTTTAATACACAATAGAAGACACAATTTGGAACAAATTTCATGAAGAAGTCCAGATGGTAAAATGATCGGAAATATGTGTTTAAAGGTTCCCAAGTTGGCTGCCGGAATAACTTCAGAAAATAGCATTTAAGTTTTCTATAAAACTTATTCTTTTCTATTTCCTTCTTGATCATGCACTTTGATGAATCTTAAAGATAAAAGACTATAAGGATGTATTCTGTACTTACTTGAACTTTAAAGGGTAGGAAGATTGAATTAGCTTCACAATTGAAGGTACATAAGTTCTTGAGTAATGGATTTTTGACTAAAGATTGCTTTTTCTTCAAAGAGTTTCTAGGGGAACTCTCTACTATTGGGAGGCTGAAGTAAGAGGAGTTAGAGAGGAGCAAGAGAGAAGTGAATTAGCAGAGAAAACAATGGCTGAACCATTCTATTTATAGAGTATGAGTATGGGAAATTACTTGACTCTTGGGATGATGAAGGAGGTGTAATGTACAAACCATTTTCACACTTAAGGTTAATTAACCAAAATTACTTGACTCTTGGGATGATGAAGGAGTGTATTTGCTATGCTGGAAATGATGAAATCAGCAACTAAAAAAAATGCTTAGATCACTTCCTTCATCAGCTCCAAGTCTTGCTCACCAAGTCTTGGCTTCATCCAATAATCTTGTGCCACATCACCACTTAATTTCCTTTCTTCTTGTACTCTACTTATTTTGTAAAAATCATAACTAAATTTAAAAATATGATTTTCAGGTGATTCCAATTCTGAGAGTTTCTTTATGATGTCCACTACAAATCATTAGAAGACTACATTCTCAAATAATAAACACATCAGTGTCATATTTTACGAAATAGGCGACTAGGTCAGAAAAGCTTCAAAAATACATTAAAATTCCGCTGACCATAACTCCTTCGTATGATATCAGAATTTAGCGTGCCACATGTCTACGAACTCGTATCGACAAGTTCTACGACTTTTGTGAAGGAAGCTTTCAGAGAAAATCAACGAATAAGAAAGTTAACTTTTGACCCCTCGAAAATAAAACATTTCGAGTACATATTCGTTCCAAAATACTTTTTCTTCATAAACTAGACAAGAAAACTAACATCCAGCCCTTACTTAATTTCAGAAATATTCAAGAAATGAAATATGAAAATTCGGGGTATTACAGTAAAGGTGTGCGGTACTCTTTTCCTACCTAAAATTATGTTCTCTCTTAGGAAATGTTTAATGAGGCCACAGTACAAGCACCTACTAGTATGTATTGGTTGGGGATTTCTCCCTCGGTAATAAAATAACTCGCTTTTGATAAAAAAAAATATATACTTTCCATTTTCATAGATTAATTTGACAATTAATTATAAAAACAAAAATCATGAAATTTTGTTTAAATGTGAATTCAAGGTGGTCGGTCGGCCTATAGGATTGTCGATCAGTTAGTCAGGTTGTTGGTCAGCCAATTAGACAGTGGGGTTGCTCGTTCAAGTGACAAATTGTTGGTCAATCATGGTGAATTTAGTGTGTTTGTCGTCGACCGAACTATGGCCAAATGCAATTTTTGGTACTTGAATTTTCATATTTGGAGATACCTGAACCAATGCTTTATTAGCCTTTATAGTACCTCCATTAAATATTCTGTTAAATTGTTGACGTGGCACCTACATAACACAAATTTGGTGACTATAGCATGTGCAAAACAGTCATTTCATTTATATTCAATTCCAAGTCAATTTAAATTTAAAAATATAAATAAATTAGGATTTGTATCAAGTTTTTAATGTATATTAACATAATCAAATTGAGGTTTTTATCCCTAAATATTCAAGATTAAAGATGAGAATTTTTTTTTATTGTTTAATATAATTTAGTGCTAGTAGGTGATTGTAGTATTAAAAATTTAAATTTAAATAAATTATTTTTAATAAATAAGAAATTTAAATTAATTTTTTTAATATAAATTATTTTGTTTTTAAATTAATAAGAAAACTACCTACTACATGACAATAATTATATTAAAAAAATAATAATATTTCACATATTTATGCTTGAATATTTGGGGATGAAACTCTAATTTGATTTTGTTAATATAAATATGATTTTTTATATGTATATAATTTATTTTTATTTTAAAATTTAATAGTAAAACAAAAATCTTTGCCTACTTGGAATTGAATATAAAGAAGAGGAGAAGAACAACTTCACCCCTTTTTTTTCAAATTAATTAATTTTCAGACAAAAAAAATATAATTTTGTTTTAATTACTTGTCCAATTGTATTTGTTCCAATTATATATTTGTGTGCGAAATTATCATAAATAGTACCTGACCTAAGGGTTTTACATCACTTTGGTATCCAACATTTAAAAACTATTACAGTAGTACATGACCTTTCAAACCCGACCTAATTTTGGTACCCATCGTTAATAACTCTGTGAAAAAAAAAAACTCAAAGGAAAAAAAAGCCACGTGGACATGTTTTAAACGAAATTATTGAAGGTGAGTTCCAAAATTGGGTCGGGTTTGAAAGGTCAGGTACTAATGTGATAGTTTTTAAATGTCGGGTACCAAACTCTTAAATGTTGGGTACCAAACTCTTAAATGTCGGGTACCAAACTCTTAAACTCTTAAATGTGATAGTTTTTAAATGTCGGGTTTGAAAGGTTAGGTACTAATGTGATGCACAACCCTTAAGTCATGTACTGTTTATGATAAAAGCATTATTTTTGTGGCTTATTGTGTTTGACAATTTTTTTTTTGTTTTAAACGGCAAAGTGGATGGAAGTACTATAAAGATTAACAGAGCATTAGTTCAAGTATCATCAGATTCTTTATGAAAATTCAAGTACCAAAATTTGTATTTGATTTTTTTTTTGAAAAGAAGCATTTGATCATAGTCCAAATACCGTATGAAGATTTTCCCTTTTTAAAAATATAGCAAATTACCACTAACTACAATTATAGGGAAATCGTTCCCATGCGCAAGGCCTGCTTTAGTGAAGCCCATGCGGTACTGTTAATTATCCAATAGTGAAGCCCAAATCCATGCGGCCCAAGCTCTGTTAACTTTTTTAAATTTCCGTTATATTGTTCTTTACGAAAATACCCTTCTATCAGCAGTGGGCTTTTTTCCCGTTTATTCAGTTTGCTTCAGTGATCGCAACTAACGCAGCCGAGCTCTGATTCTCTTGCTTCTGAATCAGAACTCTTCCATCTTCATGGAGGATCAGCCTCTTAATTCGTATACGAACCAGTGTTCAGGTATTTTTTTTCTCTGAATTTGCTCTTAATTCGTATGTTTATTTGCTCTGAATTCTCTCTGAACCAATGTTTTGCTTAGATTGGTTCTCATCGATTTAGGTTTAGGTTTTCTTTTTCGAACTTCTCCCTTTATTAATTTGATGATTTTCGTGATAATGTGGAAATCGTGAACACAATTCCTGTGCGATCGAGCTGGGGATAATTTGATGATTTTCGTATTAGAACATACAATTGACCGGGAAGTACGAGCAGGTGATTGATGATGTCTCCGATTCCGGTCTCTCTTTTATGTAATTCCTGGAAATTTTGTTTTGCGTCCGAATAAGTAAATCATGGAATTTGTGTTTTCAATTTGAATTTGACTTTTCCTTTTTAAGTTATTGTATGCCAGTAGGAATTTGTGATGCTGCCATTGTTCTTTAATCATGCATGTGATGTTTGGTTTTCCAGGAATTATGCATTTGGAGGTGATTGCTAGGTGTACTTATTTGGCAGAGACTGTGATGCTTGTCCTTGATAGTACCACGAAGCACCTTGATTTGTGTAATGAAGTTTGCATGCGGTTTAAAGATTTGAAACCAGGTGTGTTTGAGCTGAAATATTCCCTTCCAGATTTCCCTTCTTGTGCTCTTGATTGCGACCGCGATATCAATTTAATGTTTAAGTGTTTAGTTGAGTATAAGAGAACTTCTGTTGACATTTTTGTGAGGATTTGTAATTCTGGGGATAGTTTTGTTGATGGTGGAGTTCATTCTACTACTCCTTCTTCTTCTTGTTTGTCAGTGGCTTCAAGTTGCATCGATGAGAATGACTTTTTGGGTGATTTTAGGCCTGAAAATTCGAAAATATATTTGTCCAGGCAGTGGAAAGAGTACATTAAATGTGTGGACCAGAAATTTACTGGTGGAGTTGTGGAGTTTCGGCAGAAGTTGTGTATGTATGCAATTGAGGTGGGGTTTTTGTTTGTGTATGTGAGAAATGACAGATGGAGAGTGATTGCTGAATGTTTCAACAAGTTGTCTGAGGGATGCAAATGGAATGTGAATGCATCGTCATGCTCTGCGAATGGTTTCTTTTATATTAGACAACTTAATAATGTCCATACTTGTTCTGGTGTTTTAAGGCAGCAGAAGAGTAGGCTTCTGAGCTCTACTCTTGTGAAGACACTCATTAGTGATGAACTTCGTGCAAATCCCTCTCTTAAGCCGCATGATATTATAAGTAGGTTAAAGAATTCTTATGGTCTCGACATTACATACCGTGTTGCATGGAAAGGTAAAGAAAAGGCAATGAAAGAGTTGCATGGTTCAGATGCGGACTCGTATTCGATGTTAAGTTGGTATCGTGATGCAGTGATGGAGACTAACCCAGGTTCACAGTTTATTTTGGATTGTGATGAATCGACTGGTCGTTTTAAAAGGCTTTTTATGTGTTTTGGTGGCGTTATTGAGGGCTTCAAGTCTTGCATACCTCTTTTGTTCGTGGATGGTGCACATGTGAAAAACAAGTATAAGGGCCAGCTTTTATCTGCTACTGGAAAAGATGGCAATCAAGGTACAGATTAATGATATCATATCAAGTAAACTGATCAGTGACTCAGTCAGTGACTTGGTCAGTGACTGGATTGATTAATGCTACTGATTTACAGATTTTGGTCATTATCTGTTACTGTTTCAGGGTTTCATCTTTCATCTTTTGTAGTTTGCTGTTGATGCAATACTCTTTTGTGTTATGCAGGTTTTTTCCCTTTTGCTGTTGCTGTAGTTGATGCTGAAACTGATGCTAATTGGAATTGGTTTTTTGAGATTTTGAAGTCAATTTTGGATCCGCAAGGGAGGGTTATTACGTTTATTTCTGATCGCCACATAGGTTTGATGAATTCGTTGGCAAGAGTTTTCCCAGATTCTCCCCATTCTTTCTGCCTATACCATATGAAGAACAATCTTTTGAAGTTGTTTCCAGGTAATCATAATAGCATGCTCCGCCTCTCACTTGTCAATAAGTTCTATAGTGTTGCATATTCACCTACACAGAGTATGTATTACCGTAACTTGAAGGAACTTATTGACGAGGGTAAGGATATTATTGAGGAATTCCTAAGAGGACTACCTGTTGAGAAATGGTGTAACGCCTTCTTTCGGGGTAATAGATATGGTGAAATGGTAAATAGCACAGCGGAATCATTCAATAGTTGGACTGTCAAGGCTCGGGAGCTCCCTATCTTTGATATGCTGGACACTATTCGCGTGAAGATGATGGTGATTATGGGCTCGAGGAAACTTGGGGTAGACAAGTGGACTCTTCCTCTTTGTCCAGCAATGCAAGCTGAGCTTGTCAAAAATATGGAAACAGGGAGAGACTGGACAGTTAGTAGGGCGGATGAATTCCTTTATGAGGTGCACGCCAAGTACTCGACGAGTGTTGATTTAGAGGCATTTACATGTGCGTGTCGTCAATGGCAGATTAAATCTTTTCCATGCTCTCACGCTCTTGCCGCCATTCAAAAAGCAGGATCTGTGGTTTACACTTTTATTGATCGTCACTACTTTGCAGCAGAGTATTGGAAGAGTTATTCCTTTGGTATCAAGCCCATTCCTAATATCGAGAGGAATTATGTCCAATGCTCTAGTACCACTTCTATCAAACCTCCGCTGACCAGGAAACCTCCAGGAAGGCCCAAGACCAAGCGTATCAAGTCTGCTGGCGAGGTGTCTTCAAAGGAGAGGACATGTGGCCGTTGTGGTGAATTAGGGCGCCACAATAGGAAGACCTGCAATGTTCCGATATGATTTGCTGATTTGCTGATTCTGTTTTGTCTCTGATATTTTGATTCCTGCTTTTGATTCAGTAGTTTTTGAGCTATTTTGAATTTGATTGAGTCGATCAATTAAGGTTATTAGTTTCGATTTGATTAGGACATTAAGATTGTGTCAGATTAGTGATGTTTGGGAAATTTTGAAAGATATTGATTTTGTGTCTAAATTGAAATCATTATCATTAGTAATAGGGTCAGTGACTTGGTTAGTGACTTGGGTAGTGACATGGTCAGTGACGTAGTCATTTAATATTGATGACTGGTCACAAGAAGAAAACTTGACAGAAATTTGTTTTAAGATTCTAATATTGATGGAAGATATTGGATTGTTATTGAGAAATGAAGTGTTTCTTTGGTTTATGAATTTTTTGCCTGTTTGCAAGATTTTTCTTAAATGGTAAACAAAGAAGAAATCAGATTTACACACGTCTCAAATTGTACCGGCATTGTACCAAAATTCTCTGAATATTTTTATGATGTGGACAGATTATTAGATGGATTCAGTATTATTTTGTGTATCTTGAAATCGAGATTGTTTCTCTTCATTACCTCAGTGACATAGTCAGTGACATGGTCAGTGACTTGGTCAGCGACTTTGTCAGTGACATGTGAAATTCATACTTTATTACATATTGAAGCACAATACAGCTTCCTTATATTTTTTTGGAAATTAAGTTGCTTTATTGAAGCACAGTTTCTTTAAGGTTCAGGCATGAAGTCGATCTTCTTATAATGTAATAGAGATTAGGAACGTCTTCTAGTTGATTCAGTTGATATCAATATCAGTGTTTTTCATAGGCCAAACAAATTATGGTTCCACTTGACTTGAGATTTTAATGCCTTGAAGGAACCATTGGTTTTGAGAGAAGACAGATTTTGTGTGAAGTAAATTCTGTGGGAATTTCTTCTGAAAGAGTTCTCTCCTTTGGCTCTGTCTGTTGAACATGAATGGATTACTGGAAAGAAATTTCACATTTAAATTCAACTTGTTCACAGTAATCAACTTTGCATGCCAAAGCAAGTTAACTTGATATTTTTTGCAGCCACCAAATGCTGAAACGTCATATATTGCCATTGCTGAAGGTGTTAATCAAGCTTCTGCAACATATGACGTTGCTGTAATAGCTCAATCTTCATATACATACTTTTCTTTCTTATTAAATAATCAATTCTAGTAGTAAAAAAGAGAGGCAAGCAAGGAACCCAGTTTTCAAATCATCAACTCTCAGCAGTTTCAATGGGTTGCACCAGGACCTCAATTGAGTCCTTATCATACTCCACTTGAACTGAAAAACAACTACAAAATAAAATCAAGACAAAGAGGCTATTTTGTTGACCATGTAGTCCTTATCATACTCCACTTAGAAGTAGTGGTCACAACTCACAACTATAAAAAAAGAAGAAACCTATCACAACTATAAAAATACCATCTCAATTTTTTCCGAAACTTTTAATGAAACCAACTGTTAGCCCTAATACTAGTAACCAGAATTTAACTGTTATGGAATACATTGCACACTGTTATGGTACAAAGTGTTGGTTCATTACAAGCTGGAATTCTTAGCAAGCTGTACATGCATTACTAGCTAGCAAGTAACTTTAGAAGTAGATAAATGAATGACAAGTAAATACGAAATGAAACAACAACTAAGCTAAAAATTCAGTTGGAATAATGAAATAAAGTGAATCGAAAATCACAAGGTAATGTCTACTAAGAGCTGGTTCATTCCACTTGACAAGTTCCCTAACATAGCAAGAAGATTCATGTCGAACGGTTCTTCGAATTCCAACTCCATTTGTGCTCTATAAATCTTTCTAAAATATGGCCTCTATATTGCTGTATTTTCTTCTTGTTCATTGTATTTGGAAGCATCTCCTCCTTTGAGATCGCGTCCATGTAATACATCACAAATGCTCCACAATCCAATCTGCAAAAAATACATGTGTTTACATATAACAACCACAGAAAGTCAAACTCAATATCATGGTCAGTGACATTGCCAGTGACATGCTTTAGGCACAACAAATTAGAAAGAAACGAAGTTCACTTACGAAGCAGCATGTTGCTGAGGGCAACTGGAACTTTCTTTCATCGGAATTTCCTCCGACTTTAAATTCTTCACCCACTCTATTGTTTCAATTTCCTCTTCGCTTAATGCCACTTCCTTCATCTCCAACTCTGTACTGCTGCTTCTCCATCTATCAACTTGCATTCTGCAGCCTTGTTCCAGCAAATCATCTGCTTGCTCCCTCACTGCATGCATCCAAATTTCTACCATTTTAACCTGTTACATGATCAGTGACATCGTCAGTGACATGAATAGAGACATGGTTAGTGACATGAACAGAGATTATATTTTCAGGTCCTGTTTGAATTTTTATTACTAGACAACAGACATCAAAAATATAAATCAAAAGACAGCAAAAATATAATTGTTACCATCACTTTGGCATTCTTGAAGCATTGTCCTGTCCCGGGTGTTCTCCCTCTCTTTGAGTTGTAATGAATCCACTGCGGTACGTCTTTATCCAATATGAGTAGACTGTGATGGAATTCTTTGTCGTGTATGATTGGGAAGAAAAGCTTGTTACTCTTTCCCAATTGTGCAAACAGTGGTTCACATAGATACACATGAATGTTCTTGACATACAGGGCTTTTGTGGCAATCTGTTATGAAGAAACAAATTAGTAATTTAGCAAAGAAAACTGCAACTTGGTCAGTGACATGGTCAGTGACTTGGTCAGTGACTTGGTCATAAGGTATTTGAAGTAAGACTTACCCAGCTATCGGAACTGAAGAAAGCCGATCTACCCAATTGTTGCGAATCTTCTTGAAGCAAGTCATCGGCCAGCAGCTGTGCGTATGAATCAATGACATTGCTTGCAATTGCACGATCGCATATCAACTCCTTAACATCAAGTTTTGTGATTTCAGTCCCTAGAATCACTCCTTCCCAAAAAAAGGCCCTGCATAGGTTCAACACATTAAATATTGTTATTCTTATATTTATGTATCATGAGACATGCGATACAATTTAATGTATAAGAGAAGAAAATTACCCAAGCTCAGCCTTGTACCAATACTCTTGCAATTGATTTTGTGCAGCCGTATCCATCATTTTGAACACTTGATGGCTGTTCCAATCCAAAGTATCAAGTTTCTTGTCCTCATCATCTTCATTGTCGCTCAAACAATGGATCTCCAAGTTATTCTTTGGATCAATTGCAGTTATAGGGCTTGCACATACAAACGAGTCCTTGTTGTTCTTCTTCTTCTTCTTTTCTCCGCCCTTTTTCTTCTTTGCTTTCTCATACCAATAAATTTCATCTTTTTTCTGCACCCTTCCTCTGTTTTTCAACCTCACTACGTATGAGTAGAGGACGACGTCATCTACAGTAGTGACCGGTGCAGGAGTCTCGGGCGTCGGGGAAAGAATCTCGACCGAAAGGACACGAGGCGATTCCCAATCTTGTGCAGCTGACTGAACTTTGGGAGTGTGAATTTGTCGGTCCTTGGCTGGTTCTATTGCTGGAGACAATCCCAAAGATAGGTCAAAGGTAGGGCGGTCCATTTGTTGAGGTGCCAACGACGCCATTTCATGCTGCTGAGATGCTTTAACCATTGGAGTCTTCATTGCAGCATTGTTCGCTGTTTGTGAGGCCATTTCATGGTCCTCATAAGCTGGGGATTTTGCTCTTACAAATTCAACAATTTGCCAATCTTTTTCATACTCACCGACCTCAACTGTCTGAGACGGCATTTGCTGGTCCTCGGGAGCTGTGTACATCGTCTCATAGTCTCCAATCACTTCTGTTCGGCACTGACTCGGTTCTGCTTCATCCCGGTCTTGAGAGTAGGTGAATGGATCTTCGCTGTCTTCGTCCTTGTTTCCAGCAATGAAGCTTTGTAGCTTCTTGACTTTCCTGGACAGCGAAGCATTCTCTTCCATGAGAAGTATATTCTCATCTTGCAGCTTCCTCTTTCGCACTTCTTCATCCTTCTCCATCATTCCTTGCCCATTTGTGTCTTGAGAGAGTGCCGCAATCATCTTTTCAAGTGTTTGCACTCTCTCAAACAGCGAAGCCTTTTCTGCCATCAGCACCTCCTTCTCCTCTTCCCAAGCCCTTTTCTCCTCTCTTAACGCTTTGATTTTTTCCTCCTTTCCCTTCAATTCTGTCTCCAGCTCTCTATTACCTTGCTTCATTGTATCGGGCAGCTCATTTTCTCTTTCTTTGATTGCTTCAAATTGCTTCCTTGCCGTTAGTATGAGCTTCCAATATTTTTTGTTTTTCTTCTCACACAATCTCTTGTAATTGCACACCTTCTCTATTAGTTCGCCAGCAGCTGCCAAGTTTGGTCTCTCCTTTATCTCCTCTTTGATCACTTTGTCCAGTTTGGCAACCACTTTCTTCATCTTTTTCTTGCTCTCTTCTTCTTTGTTATCAGCTGCTGCGTTCTCCGATTGTGTGCTCACTTGACTCAACTGAAATTTTTTTTTTAAAAGCCACAGATTAGTGTTCTTAATATATACTAGGCAACTGGAATAAACTTTCAGCTTTTGTATGTGAGATTATGCTTACCCAAATGTTTACAGTTTCATCCTCCATACTATCGTCTATCTTGGACGAAGTAGATGAGTCGGAGTCTTCACCACTATCTTCTTCTTTTTCTTCCTCCGATTCTGAATCATCATCCTCGTCTTCTTGAACATTTTTGAAAAGTTTCTGCACACAAAAAGGTATCATGTTACTGTTAGTGACATGGTTAGTGACATGGTTAGTGACATGGTTAGTGACATGGTTCCCAGTCCCATATATACAGTAGGCATTAGGTACACCAGAAATTTTCTAGGTTAAAATACAAGTACAGTACAAATATACAACAATAATCCAATTACTCAAACTCTCATACTTTTAGGTGAATATGCTTATATGCCTAATCCAAATCAACAACAAAAACCAAGGGAAAAAAAACTGCAAATCTGACAGTGACTAGACTACAAGAAGAGACATCATACCTTCATCTTTTCAAGATTCTTGTATTCTGCCAGTTTCTGGTTTATTGCCTGAAGACACCACTTGCTCATACCAATATCTTCATTCTCTCTTCCGCATATCGGTGATATGAGCTTTGTCTTTTCACAAAACCAGAACTGTTTGAAGTACAGATTATATTAGAGCAGCACATTCAATACAAATCACTTTTTTAAATGTGAAAAACTGCTAGTGAATGAAAAGATTAATGCTTACCAGAATTAGGACTGCACATCCTCCCATAGCATGAGAACCCTGCTCCTTCTTTTTCCCTTTCAATGCCTTGATTGATTTGGTCAAGAAATTCTCAATAGCTTTCCCCCATCCATATTCCCCAATTTTGTCCAAATCTTGACAGTTCTTGACAAGATCCCAGGAAATTGTCATTCCAGCATTGGGGAAAAGAAGAGTGATGAACAACATCAACAAGATCAGCCGCACCACGTCCTTGTTGTTCTTGTCCACAGCTTGCTTCCCTTTACAGATTTTATCGGCTGCTATGTCCAATGCATGCTCAATACTGGTCTTCTTTATTCTGTCCAGCCCCGCAAAATATTCATCTACAAATGTTGACTGGTAGGCTCCCTTTCCAGGCCGTGGAGGCATTTCACCCTTTTCCGGCAGTCCCAACACTTGGCAAACGTCTTTGGGGGAGATTTTTAACCTTTTACCACAGAAAATAAATCTTTCGGTCTTCACGTCATACGCTTGTAAAAGTGTTGTCAAGGCTACGTCTGACTTCATCCCATCGTTCTCTTTAATTCTGCCGTTGTGGAATGCATCAATCAACTTGCCGAATGGTGTCGATTCCAGCAACTTTATTCTGTCCGCAGTGAAAATGTCCTTGTACTTCTTCATGAATTTGAGAAATGCCACGACGCTGCAGCGGTACTGGACATAGCCATCCTTGGCTACTCTTCTTCTCTTTACCTCAACTTCTTCAACCTCTTCATCTATATCTGTCTCGTGTTCTATATCTTCCTCGCTCTCTTCTACATATTTCCTTTTACGACCCATTTTTGTTACGTATGTCCTGCAAAACCATATAGAGTATTAGCTCTGTAAATAACAGAACCTGTTTTTAAATCTTAACATGGTCAGTGACATTAACAGTGACTTACTTAGTGACTCAATCAGCGACTTATTAATTAAACTTGATGCAAAATGACCGGAAACAGTTTGTGTTATTTAAGCTATATTTGGTTACATGCAAGTCCAGAGTTTCATATCAAACAATCTGTTATGAAGAAACTAATTAGTAATTTAAATTGAAAACTGCAACTTGGTCAGTGACATGGTCAGTGACTTGAGAACATAACATTGATATGGTTAGTGACTTAATCAGTAACTAGATTATTAACTCGATAAGTGACTGAAGCACAACCAGAATTATTTCTTTGTAGTAATCAAATATTAGTGAAAGCATAAACGTACTGAGAGAAGTGTGCATGATCAAATTCAAAACATAAAGTTAAGAAATGGTGATTATTTCAATTTCCATTGCTTCCTTGGAAGAAAATAACAAAAAAAAAACACACAATAACAAAGTCCAACTTTGCAACTTTGTCATCATTTTCAGAGTTCCTTGCACCTAAACATAAAGTGATTGAATTGATCAACACAACATTACTTGGCAGAACCAGCAAATGGTCAATACCATTCACCAAAGTCATCAAATTTTCCATCCCTTAACAGCAAAGGAACCCATGTGCCTACTGAAACTCAAAGACCAACAAAACCCAACAAAAAAAAATGAATTTTCCACACAAAGGGTCACCATCAAACCCAGAATTCCACACAAAAAAAAAAGAAAAAAAAGATCAAAACTTGCCTCAGTTGCATAAATTTGCTTAAGACTCCTACACTTCCTAAGCATCCTCATATCCTCAAATCAACAACAAAAACAAACCCAAATACCAAGAACAATAGCAGCACAAGAACAACCAAGCAGTAGATCGATACTTAAATGCAGCTTCATATTATTTAAGATGAGAGCAACCAAACCTGCTCAAGAGTCCAGACAAGATGTGGCTGAAACTTGGTCTGAAATGTGGTTGGACCAACCTGCAGAACAAAATTGCATTATTTGAAATCAGCACAGCAAAACTTCAAAAGTAATACTTGAAAAGTATCACAGATTACATAACAAGATTTACAACAAAAGGTAAAGTCAACTTAGTGGACGTAATCTCATATGTTTCTTAAAGCTTTAAAAGAAGCAAGGACGGGCCACCCCATAACAGTAAAATGGAAATATAAAGCTTTGAACCCTAGACCAACACTCCGGTCAGTTGGTCACTAGTATTGAACAATGGAAAATGCACAAGAACTACTGAATTTCCAACATATCAAGAAAAGGTAGATCCAATTACCAATCAAATAACATTTGAAACAAGCACAACCAGAATAACTTACCTTACAAATGTAGCCAAAAAGTC
Source organism: Rubus parviflorus (assembly GCA_029955375.1). Taxonomy (NCBI): domain Eukaryota; kingdom Viridiplantae; phylum Streptophyta; class Magnoliopsida; order Rosales; family Rosaceae; genus Rubus; species Rubus parviflorus. The sequence continues at coordinate 16,172,471 of JARGGL010000002.1, read as the reverse complement.
CAGGGAATCAGTCAAGCTGTGGTTGTGAATCAGTGAATTTTCTCTATATTGTCGAATTGCTTCGTGGCGATTTAAAGACTTCAGTAATGCAAACTGAAAAATCAAAAGCCAGAAAACAGTGACATGATCAGTTACTTGTTCATAAGTTCAGTGAATTGATCAGTGAGTAGATTAGTGACCCTAACAGTGTCTTTAAAGTAATTTTCATACATGCTTTTTAATCAGAAACAATCACAAACCATCACTTACTAATTTTAAAAATCAAATTAAGAGTACATATAAGAATAGCATGAGAATATCATAACTAGGATACCTTACCTTACAAAGTTAGCAAAAATGGCCAGTGAATCAATCAAGCTTTGGAGTGAATCCTCTCCAAATCTTCCTTGTTGCTTCTCGGTGACTTAGTGACTTCAGTAATGCAAGCTAAAAAAATAATAGCCACAATACAGTAAGGTCAGTGACTCGATCAGTGACTTGTTCATGAATCATTAACTGACTGGACAAAATAACATCAAACAATCTGCATTTGGTGAATCTAAGCTATCAAACACCAACATTATCTGTTTCCGATCCACTCAGGCATTTTATCAAAAACCTAAACCCTAAACTGCTCAATCACAAACATACTAAATTTGTACACTGATTTTGAAGAAAAATTGGGGAAATCAAGTAATTACCTCTAGAAATCAAGCCTCGGATAAGATTGATTAAGAGATTTTTCGATGTGAACCGATTTGATGAAGTCTCGGTTGCGACTGCTTTTTTTTTTCGGAGATTTGCAGTTTCACCGATATCTGGAATTTGTGTCTTGAAAGTAGGTTAGGTTTTGTTCGGTTTCTTGGACGGAGATGAACCGGCGGCAGAAGTTTTGCCGGATTTTTGCCGTCGATATTGGTTAGCTGAGGAGGGAAAGTGTTCTGGTTTTCAGTTTTCAGTTTTCGGGAGGTTTTCAAACTGAACCGAAGCGAGTGGGAGTGATGAAGGTTGAGTGGCATGCTGCGTAAATCTTACAAACTCGACTGGCCTTTCTGTAATTTCCTTTACAGGCCCGTTACTGTTCATCCCGTTAGTAGACCGCACGGGCCACGTTTGTCTGGGCCTTGCGCATGGGAAAAATCATAGGTCCATTGTAGCTAGTGGTAATTAACCCTTAAAAATACCTAAAGCATTTTACACATACTTTCGAGTTTGTAAAATGGAAAGCTATTTTACACATACTTTTAAACAGAGTGAATAACATTGAGGCTGTTGAAGGAAACCTACTTTGTGTGTGCCTTGTCAACCTAGGATTAGATTAGTTAGTATAGCATATGGATTACATATTGAATAGAAGTCCTATTGGGACATGGATTGTACCTTTGTGTTTCTCTATATATAGAGGCACCTATTCATTAATAAAGAGATGATCTATTCCTGTGCTATTTACTTTGTATTTACTTTCTGTCTTGTGGTTGTATTTCATATTCCCTTAAACACGTTATCAGCACGAACCTCTAACCCTGAATCAAAAACCAAAACTCTTGAGCATAGCATCCTGCTAGCGCCAAAACCCTAGAACCCCAAAACCCTAGGGTGTGCCGGATGAACAGTGTCGATGAACAGTGCGCGCGAACAGTACCGTATGAACAGTACCGTATGAACAGTATCTGATGAACAGTACCGGATGAACAGTACATCCGTGCAATCTCCTCTAGTTCAAGAATCTGCCTGCACAGAACAGTCAACTTCGATAGCGATTTTCTCCCTTCTCCACCGTTGGATTAAGCTGAAATTTGGACGAGAGCTTCTTCCGTGAGTCTAATATCTCCAGTTAAAAATTCAGCCAATTCGGACCGTTGGATCTCCTGATATATAACTTCGAAGAAGAGGTACTCAAGATAATCCGAGAAAAGAATCCAAGTAAGCTTTTATAAACATTGCTGCTTTCTGAATTTAATTCAACCTTCTTTTTCTCCGGGGACTTGCAACCTCCCTTCTTCTACCTCCCACCTTTCTTATAACGTGGGATAATATACGAGACTCGCCAAACTATGAGAAGCATTAGGGGAGTGATCGAGCTTCATATCGCTTGCGGTATGTGTAAGTCATGAGCACCTCTAATGTCATCATGCTATTGGTGATGACCTCAAGAGCCGAACTGTGGGGGTTCGAGCTAATACTCCGGATGAGGAATCCGTAGAGAGGAGAGACCTTGAACGAGGAGTTCATTGAATGATTTACCTCCGGATGAGGAATCCGTAGAGAAGAAACGACCTATGGTTCATGACTTATTCCCAACTAGGCTCACCTGCTTAGGTATGATGTCTAGGTAAGGAGTTTGAGATAAGTGGTATTAAGAGAGCTTGCTCCACCGACATCTCTTATAACTTACCTGGTTATATCTGAGTAGAGCTACCGAAAAGGTTTAAGGTTATGACCATACGACACCAAAGTTTCACCTAAATCCAAAATCCTTGGAAACGTTTCTTGGGAGCAAATATTGCTCAGAAACCCTCCATTGTTTCGTGGGAGTATTAACTCCGAAACTTACCCTTCATTGTTTCGTGGGAGTAATGACTCCGAAACACACCACATTCTTGTTCTCCATATTCTTGGATGTCGAACATGAATGAACTCGATTTTACTCCATTGGATTCTGCGGACATTAGATTCTGAGATGGGCTCATGATATCCTAATGTACCTATTCGCACAAGAGCTTCTAGCTCGAATCCATAAGCGTTGTTTTGAAGAAACCGCTCTAGACCCTCAAACTGTGATGTACAATGCCAGGTTATTTTTTCCTGATGAATCGCCATATGGTATGGCACTCCAGTTTGAGTTCATGAAAGAGGTTAGCGCTAGAAGCGCTTCATGAATGTAATGGTAACATTCATCATTCCGAATTTAGAAGCATAATGGACTAATCTCCGCTTCTCTGACTTTGAAGAAGTCATGGGACATAATTCGGAAATTCTCCGCATCAAAGACTTGATGCATCTCTGTGGATAATCATCACAGATGAACAATTGATTGAGGAATCTCTCACCACCTTCCCCATCTCTGCCTTGAGGAAAGGCATGACGATGATGACGCTCCTATGGGAGGAAGCCACGAGCAAAACCCTAAATCTAGGGACGATCCCGGACATTTTGGTCCGTAGAATCTATTTGCTTATGAAGGTAATCGCCATAAGAATAAGCGATCATGCGAGCATAGGGCCGCAAAAGAGTGAGAGAAGACCGCCATTCCTATAAGAGGGACACCGCCGGTCACCGCTGGTCAGCGTTGTTGCGCCACTAGTTATGGCAGCACCGCCACCGGCCAAGGTAATCTGCCACCGTCCTAGGGACCGTGAGTACTGAGCCTGTATACCTCAATCAATGGAGAATCCTCTTCATGATGTCTATTAATGATATGGAGCGTCTGATCTATGGGCCATAGTTTGCAATACATATGAAGATGTAACTGCAATGATCAAGACGTCGAGTTTAAGGGTTAAAGACTTTGGAAGCTGATTTTGCTCAAGTCTTTATGTTTTCCAAGTTGATGATATATGGCATGTTTGCCAAGACATTGGATTTAGTTTTGATTTAAGATCAAGATGGAACTTTGAGTGTAAAGCCTTGGCTAATATCTTTAATAAAATCTGAGTTGCTTTCGTAGCCTCGATTTTAATGATGAGCTTTTAGGAATGGGTTCTGGAGAACTTGAATGTCTCGGAGATAGCAGAACCACGCATGTCATATTGCGTCATAGGCATGATGCCTACACATTCCTTTGTGACTACGATGGCAGGACCATCGAATCTTGTGCAAGGAAGAGGATATGCCCAATTCCTCTTGCCTAATGGCACTCACATTGATGTCACAAATGCTCTCTACGCTCCAAGAGGAAATAGAACTCTGTTGAGCTTTAAAGATATAAGAACCAATGGTTTCCATGCTAAGATGCATGATGAGAATGGAAAAGAATCCCTTTGCATTACCTCTAATGACTGCGGTAGAAAGCGCATCTTAGAGAAGCTTATGTGTCTCTCTAGTGGGTTATACGTTACCACTATTCGAGCTATTGAATCAAACAATGTCATTCGGGATGACCTCTTGGATTCAGACACATATTGGCTTTGGCACGACAGGTTGTGACACCCTGGTCGTGATATGATGATCCGTGTATTGAAAACCTCACACGGACATCCATTCTTTCGAGCTAATTGAAGCATGAATCGAAGAGCGATTCAAGGAGATGAGACAGTTATGAGAAAGAGCAAATTTGCCACTGTCCGACGCTGTACGATCGATCGCACGATACCTGCGATCGATCGCAACCTTCCAGGCTGCGTCGTTAACAAACCCGAGAGCTCGGGCGATCGATCGCACCCCCCTGCGATCGATCGCAGGTTCCTTCCTGTACGTTTTCTGGAACCAGAGAGCCCGGGCGATCGATCGCACATTCCCTGCGATCGATCGCATGTCCCATCCTGCATTGTCACAGGAACCCGAGAGCACGGGCGATCGATCGCACCCCCCTTGCGATCGATCGCATAGAACGAAATCCTCTCTCTCGGATGTGGACAATTCCTCCTATGCTTCTGAAGCTCCCAAAGCCAAATGCTCATTTGCAAAGCTTGTTCCTTCGGGAAATAAGGACTGAGACCGTCCTATGTAAAGGATTCTAAAGTACTTCTTCCATTCTTACAGATAATCCAAGGGGATATCTGTGGACATATTCAACCACCAAGCGGGCCATTTATGTAGTTTATGGTGTTGGTTGATGCATCGACATGCTGGTCACATGTTATGATGTTGTCCATTCGTTATGCTGCTTATGCTAAACTCCTAGCACAGAGTATTCGCCTGCCGGCTCACTACCCGGATCATCCCATTAACTATCAGGCTTGATAATGCTAGCGAGTTTACATCGAAAACCTTCGATGACTACTGCATGGGATAGATGTTGGGCATCTAGTCTCACATGTGCAAACCCAGAATGGTTTTGCAGAGATTGCCATTAATAGAATACAAATGGTCACGAGGACATTGGTAATGCGCACCAATTTTTCTCTCTCTGCCTGGGGACACGCAGTATTGCATGCAGCTTTGCTTATTCGTCTGAGACCCATCACCACCCAATCTTTGTCTGCGTTACAGCTAGTGACTGGGTACGAGCCAAGCATATCGTACTTACGCATATTTGGGTGTGTTGTTTATGTGCCTATTACGCCGCCACAGCGTATCAATATGGGTCCTCAGAGACGAATGAGTATTTATGTTGGATTTGAGTCTCCAACCACAACCCGCTATGTAGAACCCTTGACAGGCGATCTATTTGTCACTTCGGTGAGACAGTCTTCCCGTCGTTAGGGGGAGATAAGAACGTACACGTTCAGCAGGAACGACTGGAATTGTCGTGGTCTGTCCCCACTCTGTCTCATAACGATCCCCCTACTGCAGAAAGTGCGTAGAATTATAGATCTTCAGAAAGTCAGAGATTCTCTTCCTGACGCTTTCTCAGATCTCAGTGACTAGATCATATATACCAGCTGTAAACATGCCTGCAAGGATGCAAGTGTCTGAACAAGGACTTGGACTCAAAGTCGCTATTACAACTAACCCTATGGGAGGGACAGCTGGTGGCGCCACTGCCAGTAATGGTGGTGATGTGGCTTAGGCCGTGGCTCCGCTGAGGAAGCGTTGGAGGCCACCAGGTTCGAGGGATTCGCGCCCTAGGGAATGGGCTGCGATGGCACCTAATAACCCTCTCATCATTGATACTCAAAATCCGTCCATGAAAACGTTCCGGATTATGGTTATGTCCAAAAGACATCTTCGGGGGACGCCCTGTCGCTAAGACCTATCCGTGGGAACCTAGAGATCTCGATTAATTACACTAGTGTACATGAGACGTGGGATAGAAACTCCATCACAGTTGATGATGTGTTTGCATATGCTTGTGCACAAGAGTTCATTGAGAATGATGATATTGAACCTCGCTCCGTTGATGAATACCGACGTAGAAGCTTATTGGCCTAAATGGAAATATGCGATCCAGGTTGAGTTGGACTCACTAACAAAGAGAACGGTATTAGGGCCAGTTGTGCCAATACCTTCTGGAATAAAACCTGTTGATATGAATGGGTCTTTGTTAGAAAGTGTAGTGAGAGAACGAGATATAAAGCTCGCCTTGTGGCGCAAGGCTTCTCACAACGCCCTGGAATCGACTACGATGAGACATACTCTCTCGTAAAGGACGTCATAACGTTCTGCTACCTTGTCAGTGGTAGTTTCCGAAAAACTGAACATGCAGCTTATGGATGTGGTCATAACATATCTCTAAGGGGATCTAGATATGGAGATTTATATGAAGGTCCCGGATGGGCTTCATCTACCCAAGTCAAGTGGCTCTAGACCACAGAGCACGTTTGCAATAAGATTGTAACGTTCACTATATGGATTGAAACAATCCGGACGGATGTGGTATACCCGTCTAAGTGACTACTTGATTGGAAGAGGGTATGTGAACAATAAATTATGCCCATGCGTGAAAACAAGTTCCGGATTTGCAAGTGCCAATGAATACTTGAAATCCGTGTTTGAGATGAAAGATCTTGGGAAAGGATGCTCAGGCGATTTAATATGGATAAAGTCTATCCTGTTAGCACTCCCATGATTGGTCACAGTCTAGATCCAAGAAGGATCCGTTTCACCCAAGGGATGATGGTGCATACGTTTTAGAGGCTGAGGTACCGTACCTAAGTGCAATAGCGCATTATTGTACTTGGCACAGTGTACAAGACCCGATATCTCCTTTGTTGTTAACTTGTTAGCTAGATTTAGCTTTGCGCCCACGCAACGCCATTGGATTGGCATAAAGACTATCTTTCGTTACTTGAAGGGTACGATTGATATGGGCTTGTTCTATCCCTACAGAGAGTCGAAACTAGGTGAGGAACCTATGTTTGCTGCGGTTGAACGACCCGGGCATCCGGACGAGGACTTACCGTCCGGATGGAGCACAAAGGGCACGTTACCTGCATAGAGGCATGAAAATATGGCAAAATGGGTGAAGAACCCGTGCCTACCGCCATCGGGCGATCGATCGCAGGATATGCCACGATCGATCGTACCGAGCTTCTGCCGTCGAGCGATCGATCGCAGAATGTCACGATCGATCGCACGAGTGCTGCTGCCCATTATTCCGAAAATCTTTGTGATGTTTTGGTGGGTTTTGCTGATGTTGGGTATCTCTCTGACCCATATAAAGGTTGTTCCCGAACTGGTTATGTCTTTACCATGGGTAACACCACGATATCTTGGAGGTCTACTAAGCAGACCATTGTCGCTACTTCTTTGAACCATGTTGAGATTATTATTCTCCATGAAGCAATTCGTGAGTGTATATGGTTAAGGTCCATTGATACACATATAAGAAGTACATGTGGTTTGAGGTCAACCACTGATGAACCTACATCCATTTATGAGGATAATGCTGCCTGCATTGAGCAGATGAAGCAAGGTTTCATCAAAGCCGACAACACCAAGCATATATCGCCTAAGTTCTTTTGTAATCAGCAATAGCAGAAGTTCCTTAAGATTAAAGTGAATCAAGTTCGTTATGAGGACAATGTGGCTGACTTATTTACTAAGTCACTGCCTAAATCCACATTTGAGAAGCATGTGAAAAGCATTGGTTTGCTTAAGTTATCTGACCTCCCATGATTGTGGAAATCAGGGGGAGACGCAGACTTCAGGGGGAGTCTGGCGTCCATGCAAAGTTTCCAAATGTGAAGGGTGTGTTGTACTCTTTTTCCCTTCGACCAAGGTTATTTTTCTCCCACTGGGTTTTTGTTACTTGGCAAGGTTTTTAATGAGACAACGCGAGGAGCACCACTTAGTGTTGACGCCACAAGGGGGAGTGTTGAAGGAAACCTACTTTGTGTGTGCCTTGTCAACCTAGGATTAGATTAGTTAGTATAGCATATGGATTACATATTGAATAGAAGTCCTATTGGGACATGGATTGTACCTTTGTGTTTCTCTATATATAGAGGCACCTATTCATTAATAAAGAGATGATCTATTCCTGTGCTATTTACTTTGTATTTACTTTCTGTCTTGTGGTTGTATTTCATATTCCCTTAAACAGAGGCGTAAATCTTGGAATTTTTTGCCATCCCTACTTTTTCTTAATTTCGAGAATAAAATTGGGAAAGAAATTAACACGTGCTGCAGTTGGTAACTTCTATAGGGGTGCCCTCCCTAAAACCTAAAAATATCTCCTCCCGCCTCCCATATGATAGAAGCTTAAAAAACCCTAAACCCTAAATTCTCACTTTCGTTTTAACACAAGCTCTCAGCCTCTCAGTCATGCTTTCAACCCAAGCCTCTCTTTAGCAAACTGAAGAAACCCTTTGTCCACAAGAACCATCCCAGTGGTTTCTTCAAACCATTTTCGGCAGCTCTTCACTGAAAACCTTGTATTTGGAATTTGCGTGTTTGTGCCACATCTTTAATGGCCTCCTCTGCGCTTAATAAGAGAAAGGGGGCAAAGCCACAGAAGGCTTCGCCCAAAAAGAAGCAAAAGAAGGAGTCTTTCACTGCTAAAAACCCAAAGAAGCCGGAGAATGTGCAACTTTTCGACCATTCTGATGAAGAAGAAATAGAGGAGCATGAAGAAGAGTTTGATGGGGATGAGGAAGGATCTGGTTCTGATAGTGACACTGATTCTTATGGTGGGGATGATCCCCTCCCTGGAAGTGATGACTCTCTCCATGGAAGTGATGATGATGATGATGATGATGAAGATGAAGGTACTTTGTTTTTAATGTTTTAGCTTCTGTTATTGTTTTGTGCTTCCAGTTCTTTGATAGCTGGACGTAATATATCATTATGTTGTTGTAGAGAAAGGTTCTTCGGATTCGGATTCCGACGCAGATATCGAGAAGAAATCAAAGAGCATTGACAAAAAAGGGGAGAGAATGAGAAGAGAAGCTGAAGCTGAAATGGAAGATAATATTAAGCAAGAATCTAATGAGTTCAGATTACCAACTAAACAGGTTTGCTTCTTTCAGATCAGTTATTGAAATATTAATTGATCATGTCTTCTCAACAAATTGATTATGTTGTTTTTATCATTTTAATTCATGCCTAAATTTTCAAGTCTTTTAATGATATAGGAACTTGAAGAAGAGGCACATCAACCTCCTGATCTTTCACACCTCCAGAGGAGGATACAAGAGAGTAAGTTATCTCCCTCAGTTTATGTATTATATATTCAACTAATTTCAAAGTTGTTGATGTTTGTTCAGACCTAATTTTAATATTTAAATATAGTTGTTAGAGTGCTGTCAAATTTCAACGAATTGAGGCAAAAAGAGGGGGCCTCAAGGAAGGATTATGTTGAACAGCTTAAGAGAGATTTAAGCTCATACTATGGCTACAATGACTTTTTGATCGGAGCTTTAGTAGAGGTGACTGATAGATTCTTTAAATGTTAGCTATTTTGTAATGGTCTTTCTTTGTTTGTTTTTGGCAATTTATCAGTGTTGCATTTTATTTTCTAGATGTTTAAAGTTGCTGAACTTTTGGAGCTCATAGAAGCTTTTGAAAAGCCTCGACCTATATGCCTCCGAACTAATACTCTAAAGGTGACAGAACAATTTAACATATCTACATGCTGCGACTTGTTTCTAGTTTTTCTTCTGAAGAGTTTGTGTTCTTATCAATGTTATTTTCCATTTTTGAATAGACACGAAGGAGGGATTTGGCAGATGTTTTAATAAACAGAGGAGTCAACCTAGATCCCTTAAGCAAGTGGTCAAAAGTAAGAATCACATCATATTCGTTTTTCCCTAGCTATTTCTTCTTCTTCTGATTCTTATCAAGATCATATTCTGATTGCAGGTTGGACTGGTCGTGTATGAATCACAAGTCCCAGTTGGTGCCACTCCTGAATATATGGCCGGTTATTACATGGTAGGTGGATTTTGAGTTAATGTTGTTTTGTGGTATTTCATATTTCATGCCAATTTTTATGCTTCGAGGGATTTACTGAGGGTTAACATTTGCTTACACAGCTCCAAAGTGCAAGCTCCTTTTTGCCTGTCATGGCCCTTGCTCCTCAGGAAAAGGAACGAGTTGTTGATATGGCGTAAGTAAATGTTACTTCTTTTTATTTATTATTTTATGTATGTTCCACTAGCAATACTGTTACCAGCCATAAATTTAATATTTCAGTTTTTGTTGACATGATTAAATCAGTGAATGATATTTTTTTTCTAAACATAATGTATCGATTGGATAACTACTTTGGTCCCATTTCAAGTTCTTCATGCTATAATTAAAGATCTGATGAGCTAAAATTGAAAAAAAGCAGGTGCATACCATTTATTGATAAGGTAGAATTCAATGTTGTTCTCGAATTGGTAGAATTAAGGGAACCTGGTTCTGTTAAAATGAGTTATCTTGTCTGAATGTATGTGATATAACCTCACCCATGCTCTTTGTGTCTGAGGGAGACACTGTCTTCATGCCTGAAGTTGTAAATTGCCTGAAATGTCATTTAACAAGGACAGAGTGGGTCTATTTTATTCTGAACTTTGTCCATGCCTTGTCCTAAAGGACGCCTACAATTATTTTGCAAATTAGTATCAGCATGGTACTATTATGATAACACTTTATCCTTTTGCAGGGCTGCGCCTGGTGGTAAAACAACCTATATTGCTGCTCTTATGAAAAATAGTGGTATGCGCAGTGATTTAATTGATTCAATGGCTTTATGGTATTCTCCTTGCTGTATGTGGCTCTGCATCCATTTCCATTTATTATATGTTGTAGTTTGTGATTCCTAAATCTAATGTTGACTTTCAGTCTGCACCGCATTGTGACAATGTTTTCTTCGTGCATTATTTTTTAGTTTCATGGCTTTATTAATCTTATTGATAACATGCTCAATGTGTTGATTGCCATGCTCTTTTTGACTGTTGCCTATTTTGTGAATGTGTGAATGTGAAGGCATGGTTTGCTTCAATCGTTATTTGCCTTGTGTGTGTGTGCAAATGCATGATCAAGCATGAATCATCCCGCTCCTAATATCACTATTTAGCTCTTAAGTTAAGATGTCTGTTATATTTTTGTTGTTAATGATATTCGGGTAGTTTTCTTAATAATATCTAGTAGTTCCATGTATTTGTTCCAGAGTTTTTAGTGCTGATGCAATTCTTAACAGGAATTATTTTTGCAAATGAAATGAAGGAGCCAAGGCTTAAGTCTCTCACTGCTAACTTACATCGTATGGGGGTGACAAACACAGTCGTTTGTAACTATGACGGCAAGGAGGTTTGATTTTTCCTTGGTATCTCTTTTATACTTTAGAAAGTCTAATCACTGTAGTTTTGAGACGTGCAATTTTCTAAACTTTAGCTCCTAGTTTGACACTGTTAGAAAGATGGATTGTGTCATTGAATATTTGTTTTTAGGCAATGTGAAGATTTACATCCGGCATGATGCGCAATGTGATACTTATGACAGTCTCATTACTTAAAAGAAGTTATATTGGATTTTTATCTCATATCCATAATGCATTTAATATACTCGTTGTTTGATGGATTCCAAATGTTTACTTCATATTGTTGTCAAGTGTTCTGAATGTTACTGGCCATCAATGTTCTTTGTTTCCTATAAAAAATTTAGCATCCAATGTGTTGTATTGTATATTCTCTTGGTTTTAACATCTTCTCTTTTTTGCTTCTGTTTATTGAATCTTCTATTTTAGCTCCCTAAGGTTCTGGGTAGCAATGCAGTTGATAGAGTTCTGTTAGATGCTCCTTGCAGCGGGACAGGGGTAAGCAGCTGGGTTTCAATTTGCAAAAGTTGGCTATAATTAGTAAGCTTCTTTTCTTCTTGGTTGTTCAATGAAACCAAATGAATGTTCTTTTGCAGGTTATATCCAAAGACGAGTCTGTTAAAACTTCTAAAAGTTCTGATGAAATACAGAAATTTGCTCATCTCCAGAAGGTAGACTGTTTCTTTATGCTTGTATTTTAATCCTTTTAAGAATTATTTGGGCTCTGTTTACGCACTTGTGATTTCTAGACTAGAAGTTATGTAGAAATTTGAAGTGACTCTAACTACATGTTTATTATGTTGTAAGTTAACTATCCCTGAAAGTGTGGGAAACTGCATCAATAAAGCCACTTATGAGATATTTATCTTGGTCACGGCATCCAGTTTTCATGTTATTATATGGCGGATGACCTTTAAAGTTTTAATTTTTTCTGTAGCAACTGATACTAGCTGCAATTGACATGGTGGATGCAAATTCGAAATCAGGGGGATACATTGTCTACTCCACATGCTCCCTTATGGTTGCTGAGGTTTGTTTGTTACAAACCCTTGATTGTATTTCTAGTTTTATGTATTCCTTACTGTTCAACTTTCGTGTTGCAGAATGAAGCTGTTGTTGACTATGCACTCAGGAAGAGAAATGTTAAACTTGTTCCATGCGGACTTGACTTTGGGCGTCCAGGGTAAAGATAATTCTCCCTTTTTTGTGACTCAGCTGCCAAGGCAATTGGATTTCTGCATTTAATGTTGCTCTCTTCTTCACCAGGTTTACCCGGTTTAGGGAACAGCGCTTCCACCCATCAGTGGAAAAGACGAGGCGGTTCTACCCTCATGTTCATAATATGGATGGCTTTTTTGTGGCAAAGGTAAATTGCGTTGCTTTGTTCCTTTTCTTTTTCATGTCTTCTCAGATTACCTGTAAAAAGGCCAGCTTGGAGTTGGATATGATGAGTAAAGTCAATTAATAATAGTAACTATTATGTTCAGAAGGCTTGTGAATCAGGCTAATCTATTTATTTGATTATTCAATATGTTTAGCTGAAAAAGGTGAGCAATTTGAAGCCTACTACAGCAGAATCTCGACTGTCTGAAACATTAGAGGCTGAAACAGTAGACGACATAGGTATCAGCATGACTGAAGACGACAGTGAAAAGAATGCCAGAGTAGATGATCAACAGCATTTGACAGATGAGGGCACAGAAAGTGAAAAAAATGTTTTGGAAGATGGGAAACTAGAATTGCCAGGCACTGTTAAAAAGAGGAAAGAAAAAAAGCTGCCCTCCTTTTTCTCTCATCTGAAAGAGCAATTCCCCTCTGACCAAAAAGATGAAAAGAAAGTGAAATTGCCCTCGGACCCAAAAAAGGAAAAGAAAGTGAAACTGAAATTCCCCCCAAGGGAAGAGATTGCAAAAGCCAGGTACAAAGCATTATCCCATATTTTATCATTTGCTTTCCATCCATAGTACTAATTTCAATTTGGCATCTCCTAAAATAAGTGGCTTGTAAATAATTATTGACGAGGATCGTATACATATGTCAACACTCGTCACAAATTAAACATAATCTGTGTGCTACAGTTTTGTTGTGTGTTTTGCATTATATTGGTCTTAGTTTTAGGCACTGACTTGACCCATACTCCTGCAGGGAAGAGAAGAGGAGAGCTTTGAGGAAAAGCAAAGCTTAGGTCCAGGAGAACAATGAGCAATGGTTACCACCCCAATGCAGGGCTGAAGCTTCACTGAGAAGTAGACGGGCTCTGCAAACTAAGTGCACTGGGGTTCTTAATTGGACTTGATTAGTTTGATACAACTTGCCCTCTATGCTCTGCAGAAATCCCCCAAAAGTTTTGTTTTAATTCATGTTGAGAACTGAAAATTGAACTCTTGTTCTTGTTGTTGCAAACACAGCGTTTCCATAATTCATTGTTGTTGCTAAAACAGATGAGGGAACCAATCCGAATTGGTAATTAACATGACAAACTAAAGGTGTGAAATATCGCATTTGTCAAATTCACATCATAAAAGTTTATAGGTTGGTATTCTGTTGAGATTAAAATTATAATAACTTTTTAATAATTGACAACTTAATTGACCTACATCCGTTCAAGTTTCACCACATGCAACAGTTTGTTTCTGATATATGACAATAAAGATTCAATTGTTTTCGACTTATTTCTCAGTTCATATTTTTTCATTGGTTCATGTATGTGTGTAACTAGGGGTGGACATTAAATTCCGCAATCTCAATCCCGTCCCGTCTCGTTTTGCACGGGATTGATTCTTATTTTTTAGTAATTGGGACGATCCCGACCTGTCCCGTTCCGAAATTATTGGGATAGATGCGGGACGGAAGATTGTATCTTGCTCTCATCCCGTCCTGTCCCGTAATAATAATTAACCTAATTTAAATTAAATTTTTAATATATGTCTAAATGTGATTGGGTGTTTGGGTAAGTCTATACATTTAGTAGACTTGACCACTCCCAATAATTTCTCTACCCTAATAAATTGTAATTTTTTAGTCTATTCTTGTAATTTTCTCACTGTGATTTAGTTATAAACTGTTATTGAATGTGTTTAATTTATTGATTACTTGAAAACACAGTGTATAGCAGTATAAATACAATGTCTTGAGTACATATAATACTAGCTTTCCTACATACGTTATGTGCTTGCGAGAAATGTTCTCGCCTATTTAGTGTTTTTTTTTCGCATAATTTTTTCATCTATTTTATTATTTTATTTTTGAAATTAAGTAATTTGAGAGAAGAAATAAAAAAAAATTTAGAAAAAATAAATAATAAAAAATAAAAGAAACCTGCAAATGTGCAAGTTGGTATAGAGCCTTTATATAATTTTATTTATTTATTTTATTATGTTATTTACTGTTTTATCGTGTAGGGGCTAATTTTGGATTTTTTAATATTTACTAAAACTCAAGTTTTCCCTTGATATATATAGATTATAGGATCAAAATTTGAAATATCAAAAATCTAAATGTTAAAAACGTTAAGCATGAATAATTCTAACATATGGATCTTGAGTAGGAAAAAAAGTTACTCCTACTTTTTTAAACAAAGGACGCAAGCAAAAATGTCATAGTACAAGAGAAATATATAAATATAGATCCATTGTATTTTAGTGGTCTTATAGGAAGAACGTCTTCGTAGAAAGAGCCCCTTAAGTTTTTCAGTTAGGAAAAATAATCACTTTAGTCTTTCAACTTTAATCGGTTTGACATTTTCATCTATGACATTCCAAAAATATCATTTTAGTCTCTCAACTTTAATTTCGTCTCACACTTGGTCCTTGTTGCTTATTAATTTATTATAATCGTTAAAATTGAGAGCATTTTTGTCAACTCACTAAAGAATAATTTTAGTAAAAAAATAAATTAGAAAAAAAATACGCTATCTAATAAAAAATGACACCTTTATGTTTTTTTATAGAAAGTCTTTTTTTTTCTTCTAATAAATAAAAAGTATTTAAAAATAAAGAATATATATTTCTAAAATTTATTAGAAAAAAAAAACACTAAATAATGTATCTTTAAAAATTTATAAATACCTTCAACTGAGATTTTACCGTGAATTGTGAGCCGGTGAGCTATAATATGTTGGTTATTTTTTTTTGTTACAATAATATGTTGGTTATTGACAAAACCAACTTTGTGAAGGTTGCAGCTTTGAATCTCATTGACATCTAGGGATGAATAAAGTAGAGATAAAAATTATTGTTTTCTCTAAAACAAAAAAAGTACAATGTGAAAAATGTCAAAAATATCCAAAATTTGAGTGCTGTTAAGTCGTGGATAAGTAAGAAACAGGGCAAGTGGGGTTGGACAGGTTTAAGAGTAGTCAAGTATAGTAGTGTTTCTCCATACGAAACTGGAGATTTTGTCATATGGCGCACAGGTTGCTTAGGAATGTGGAGGCCGATGGTTGGGAACGATCGGACTTCCCCATCATCTGCGAGTCATGCCTGGGAGACAACCCCTACGTTCGCATGACCAAAGCCGATTACGACAAGGAGTGCAAGATTTGCACTCGCCCCTTCACCGTTTTCCGGTGGAGGCCTGGCCGCGACGCGCGGTTCAAGAAGTCCGAGATTTGCCAGACTTGCAGCAAGTTGAAGAACGTTTGCCAAGTTTGCCTTTTGGATCTCGAGTACGGCCTTCCCGTTCAGGTTCGAGACACTGCTCTCGCCATCGGTTCCGACGACGCCATTCCCAAGAGCGATGTCAATCGGGAGTTCTTCGCCGAAGAACATGACCGCAAGGTAATCAATTACAAACCCTAATTTTTTATATATTTTTTTGGATCGGAGTGTGTTTCTGTGTAATTTGAGTTTCCTTCAACTTGGGTAGTTGATTAATTTTCAATTTTGTTGGTGAATTGATGCAGGCTAGAGCTGGTATAGATTATGAATCTTCCTACGGAAAGGCACGGCCGAATGACACTATTCTGAAGCTTCAGCGAACGACGCCGTATTACAAAAGGAACCGAGCTCATGTGTGCAGTTTCTACATTCGAGGCGAGTGCACAAGAGGTGCTGAGTGCCCTTACAGGCACGAGATGCCCATAACTGGGGAGTTGTCGCAACAAAATATCAAAGATCGTTATTATGGGTATGTGGACTGTGCTTTTCTATTTTTCAATATGTTAAGGATTTCTGAGCTTGCATTCTTAGTCTTCAGTGACTCTCTATTGGTTAGTTGAAGCATGTGAGTTTTGGTGATTATCATTGTTTCTCATTTATAATGTTGTTCCCACTCACTCGATTATTGCTGAGATTGAAACTGTAAGAGAGTGGTAGATAGCTAGCTCCTTTGCATTTCCAACTAGATGAAGTCGTTTTAAGAAATTCAGAGCCTGTTTCAACATAGCATCTTCCTATTAGGTTCGGGAGGTGATGGGAGTGTACTTCTGAAGCCCCGAGATGAAGTCTATATCCCTAATATTGCCGTCACATTTTTGCACATTCATGTTTGGGTTTTTAAATATTATGGGGTTCACTTTTCATTTTACATATTTGCAGAGTCAATGATCCTGTGGCAATGAAGCTACTTAACAAGGCTGGAGAGATGCCCTCCCTGGAACCTCCGGAGGATGAAAGCATTAGAACCCTATACGTGGGTGGGCTTGATGCAAGAGTTTCTGAGCAGGATTTAAGGGATCAGTTTTATGCTCATGGCGAAATAGAATCTGTTAGGATGGTGCTTCAACGAGCATGCGCTTTTGTAACATACACAACTAGAGAAGCTGCAGAAAAGGCTGCAGAAGAACTCTCTAATAAACTGGTAGTAAAGGGTTTGAGGTTGAAGTTAATGTGGGGTAGGCCGCAAGCACCAAAACAGGACTCGGAGGGCACAGATGAGGCTAGGCAACAAGCCGCGGCTCATAGTGGATTGTTACCTCGAGCAGTCATATCCCAACAGCAGAGCCAATTACAAGACCAATCTGCACCACCAGTACAACACTACTACAACATCCCACCTCCACCTTCACAGGAGAGAACATATTATCCATCCATGGACCCTCAAAGAATGGGTGCAGTTGTTCGATCCCAGGATGGGGCTCCAAGTGGTCCCAGAGGGTCAGGCGAGAACAATTCCGGTACAGAGAGGCAGCATTATGCTTTTCAAAGTATGGCTATGCCACATGGTCAATATAATCAGCAGTTTTATCCTCCTCAACCATATGGTGGTTATATGCCTCCACCACCGCCTTACCAACAATACCCTCCACAATATCATGCTGCAGTGCCGCCACCATCATCCTTGCCAGTGAACCATCAGTATCAGCATTCTGCAACACCTGGGTCTGCACCCTCAGGTTCTACATCGTCTGTATCTGCACCCTCAAATTCTGGACCTTCTGAGTCCACACCATCCGGGTCTGGACCGCCAGTAGGTTCGTCACAGCAGTGATACTACCCTTGTATTGTTGTTTTAATATTTTTGTTATGTAAACATAGTTATGTGGAAAAAACTGGCCTCGTCTTTCTAGATTCATTGTTTTTGTCCGATCCTTCAGGAAAGTAATCTTCTTTCTCTTCTTTTTCTTTTTGCCTTTTCCGGTTAAGGATCGTTCTTTGGTATAACTTATGAATACTGGTGCATTTACTTCATTGAACGAGCTACATTTGATTTGGGCTTGCATCAACTCTTTTGTTGAAGCTTCCTTCTTCCTCATATGAAACAGGATCAACTCTTTTGTTGTCGTTTCAATATGTAATCGGCAGAAGCTTGCATGTTTGCCATTTCTGTGTGTCTGCACTTACATCTGAACGATTCCCTACGCATGATTGTGTTTAACGTAGGCAGGTCGGCTAAACGAACTTGTGGTAGTGGAACTGGTGAGTGACCAGCTGGGCCTTGGAGGCTGTTTATCTGGGATGAATATGGTGCATACCGTGCATTGATGAGTGCGGTTTGCTTTGCAGACACTCAGTGGTGTCTATACTTTTACCGCAGAGTTATTCGCTCTGAAGACTTGTCTTGAATTTGCCATGTATGCAGGCTTCTCAGCTCTTCTAGTTGAGGCCAATTTGCTCTCATGGTTTTGTGGGGAAACAGAGATTTGGGATGACGATTATCCTCGTCAACTTGAGGTTAAATAGCATTAGTAATATAGCGATTCTGATCATTTGGCTGGGTCTCAAGTATCATCCTGGGTTGGGGCAATTCAGTTCATATCTTCAGTCTTCTAGTACCCATATCCCAATTTGTATAAATTGACTAATGTTTCGCTTTGCAATATATGGAGGTGTAGGTCTTGAAAACTATTGCTTTAAAATAAAAGTGGTGCAAATGATGAGCAAGGTTGTCTTCTCTTGTTTTGGAACTCAATTATTAATAGGCAGCATGTTCATACAGATTGCTTACAGATTTAGATAAATCACAAGCTTTGCCAGCAGAAGGACCTCCGCAAAAGGTAATCTGCAGTGGCCGATTTCCCCTCTTTTGCAATCAGTTTCGCTTAGCACGGTAATAAACTGCGCCATTTATTTGATGAAAAATAGATAAAAGAATAAATACAAGAGTGGACAAGATGATTGTTGTTTTCATTGTTACATATTATTCTGTGATCTCTGGACAATCTGCCATCCACATGTCCCATTACCAGCTTTGCCTTCATTTTGGTGCAGCTTTACGCAGATCATCAACAGAGAATTAACAACACTTGTTCCAGGTCAAAGGAGCTACAGGTTATTTATCATCTTCTTTTTCCTATCACCAAACAGAGCGAAAAAATAGCTACTCCTGTACAAGATCAAAGCTAATGTACAAAGCGAACAAAAAAATACCCTTCATTCAAGACTGAAGTTTATTTTGAAAATGGATTCCTTCACAGTAGCACAATGATACAATTAGTACGACTCCACACCCTGATAATTATTTCCATGACTTCTCAACTTTTTACGGCGAGAGCGTGGGAACAAAAGTTGCTCAATCTGTTTTTCAGCTGCAATTTCAGACGTAGCCTACATAATACATGTACAGAAAGCCCTTAGTGATATGTGCAGCTAAGTTTGTTAGTGTCAACCATCAACCATCAACCATCAACCTGGAGTTTGAAAATTTATATATACACCGTATGTTCAGTGTGTGTATATGAGCAATTGGGTTAAGAGGAGCCCTGCATATCTGATTAGGGTTCTACAAAGAGGCGGATAAATAAGTCCACAACGTCAAAGATACCATTTGCAACGTCAAAGATGCCATTCCCACCCTCCCTTCTGTGGGAACATATTAATCACCTCACAGTTCCTAAAATATCCTTGAAAGAAAAAAAGGTAAAGGCTTTTAAGCAATCTCTGAAAAAAGATTTTACTTCACCACCCCCCAAATTTTTTTTTTTTTTTAATAAATGACAAAATCAATGTGCTCTTTCTTTTGTAAGTGTGACCCAAAGTAAGATGAGAAATAAGTTCAATTCCCAAGAGAGAGAAGGGAGTAGTAAAAAAAAATGGAACCATCTTTGGCGTACATTTGTATTGAATATATTGAATACCAAGTGTTAGTTCTAACTTTCAACAGCCACAAGGGTAAAGCTAAATCAGTAGTCAAATAAAAATTGCACCCACAGGAAGGAAAACACAGCATGATACCATTATGATCAAGTAGAAAATAAAATGTAACTGCTAAAGCCTAATGCATTACTCCATATACATAGAGCCTGACATGGCATGTACAGTATGTACTTATATTCAATACGATTAACTGCTTAATGCTTACCCGGACTTTGAAGGGAAAACGATGAGTTTGTACTTCTGACCCTGAGAAGACTCTAACATCCATTCCAAGACTGTCAACCCCGATCAAGTGAGCTCCCTACAAGATAGTGATTTAACCTCAATTCAGTATTTATGTCTGAATGGAGTAAGCAACTAAAGAAACTTCTCAAGAGTTTTCCAACATATATAGAATAAATAAACAGAAAAAGAAAAAAGAACGATTTAATTTTTCACACAGGCCAGTCGGAGATCAACACACTCATTTTTCTTAATAGTCGGTAAATAATCAAGTAGCCTCCATTATGAATTCTTGGTAGCTCTACTATTACAAACTCCAACCATTGAAGGTATTCTAGGTATAGGGTTGGAAAACTTGGCTGATTGAGCCTTTCCTCTCCCCTTTCCTTTTTTATTATTTATTTTTAATTTTAATTTTTTTATTTGGAAAAAGAAGAAAGCAATACCAAAAAAAATAAAATAAAAAAACACAGAAAAACACAGAGAGACAAGCAACCAGAAAACACTAGAAGCCAGCCCCACTTCACAACAGCCAACAGATTCATCATAATAGAAGAGATGGATTAGTCCCTAAAACAGCAGTAACCAAAGCCCATAATGCATTCGATCCTGAAGCTCTTCCTCTCCCAATCCCTCTTCCTGTTTTCTTTCACCCTTCTATTAGTAATTCATAATACCAAACATTATCACAAGGTTTAGGGTATATAGACTAATGTTGTCTTGACAGAAACCTGGCATGTTAAGAGGAATCCCATGGTATTCCGACTTTAAGGTTTCCTAGTAAAGTTCCCACAACTACACTTGGTATGAATAAGTAAAATAGACAGGTTTGCTGTTATGGTTATGGCTTTCCTGCCCCTCCTTCTGAGCTGTAGTTTGTTTCTGTGATGGTTATGGCTTTGCTGTTATGTAGTTTTCTTTGTTTATTGGGTATTCTGGTGTAAGTTTCTTTTGCTGCTGCTGTTGTGCAGTTTCAATGAAAGCTTCATTCGTTAAAAAAAATAAAATAAAAAAATAGACAGGTTTGATTAATTTGACTCTTATGTGTAATTTGTCACACATTAGTGGTCAATATATATTCTTTATCTTTGTTTGTTGGAGTCTAAATACTCTTTTCTATTAGTCTATTTCATTTACACTAAAAGTCTGTTAACAATGCAGCTTATTAAAAAAAAAAATGTTCCATTACTTACCTCAACTTGAAGTCCTTTTCTTTTGCATAAAGCTTTAAGAGCGACATCGCATCTAATACCTCTTTCGTTGAAGCGTTCTACAATATCCAAAATAGAGTTTACAAGAAAATCAGGTTCTGCATCTTGAAAATCTTGCAAGCTAACTGTGGACTGCAAATATCAGAAAAACAAAAACTAATATAAGAAGAATTCAAATTATGTGAGTCCAAATTTTGTAAAGATAAGCAACATATTTGTATCCAATTAGCTGGCATAAAACACAGGCAACATCTTTCTGGATTTTAAATAAAAATGAAGACGATATTCTTAACAGAACTGATAAGTTTAAAAGCCCTTAAATTATAGGATAATCGGCAAAAAGGATAAAAGTAGCATAGATGGCAGTAGAAATTTCACACAAACCTGAACACCATATACCGAGAACAACTCTATTCTCATTATCTCCAACCGGTAAAGCGTTGAGCAAGTCTTGCTTCGATCACTTTTGGAACTAATGCTCACTCCTTTTCCATCTAAATAAAAATTTAATTTGGTTAACTTGAAATAGCCAGCTACTGTCAATTGCAAGAATAACCAGGTCAGAACAAGATTTTCTCCTGATTAGATTTCAACAGCAGACTGATTAACTAATATTGATACTTGACTAGTAGTAATATAGATATTAGTGACCAAAAATGTTGAATTCAAGTGAGAAATCAAAAGGAACATACAAACTTGTACAGTCAGAAAAGAAATTGGCAGCAGTAACAACCAAGTTGTTCACCTTACCCACCTAAAGAAAAAGCTCATTTTACTCAACCCACCAAGGTCCAGTGTATCAATTTTAATTAGTTAAGCATTCCAGTATGAACAGAAAAGTACCTTTCTCGTCCGAGTCGTAATAGTCGCTATCTTCATAATGAAATAGTCTTCTTACATAAAATTCTTCATCAGCAAGAGCAGGTATGAGGCATCCTAAAATAGAAACACCATTTGATGGGTGATCCATTTTTCTATCATATCTGATATTGATGGCCTGTAACAAAACATGGATAAAAGTAAATCATCTAAAATAATTGAAAGCAATGTCCAAAAGATCCACATATAGATTATTCTTATTCCTATATCAAATCAATTTTTTCTTCATCTATGGGCAAATTCTTCGAAACACCAAAGTGTTTAAGTTCAGTTCCAAAATAGCCATAACTTTCCCAGCTTCTAAAAGTACGTTCCCCACCATATGACAAAGAAGCCAGGTTTCTTTCTCTTTTTCTTTTTTTTGTAATGAGCCACAGCATATGGGATTCAAGGCAAGTAAAGATGTTACTATTTCGATTATGAGAGTACCACTTATCAAATTAACAAACTACTGACTGCGAAACATAAATGGCTCATTAAGAAAGCTAATAACTTTAGAACAGAATGCCTATGGCCCTTGGTCAGTATCTAGGATGAGTTCAAGGTATTTGCCTCCACACCATAGCAAAAAATGGAGTTAATTGCTTAACACTGGCTGTTGTAAGCAATGATTATTATGCAATATAATTTTATTCTAATCCTTCAGGGAATAGCCGGAACTACTTGCTCATGATTAACAAACAGCTTCAATCATGACGACTACACATACATATACTAATCAAAACATGAGGTAATCACCTTTGTCAAGCACTTTGCAAAATAAATAGGATGAATCAAGCTAGAAGCGTCTGGTATCTCCCAGTCTAGAACATCAAAAGCTTCAGATTCTACAACCTCCGTGAACAAAAAGATGCACGTGAGCATGTACTATGATTTATAGTATTGGAATTTAGAAAATGTGAGAAAGAGATTTAAGAAATGAAAGATGAAAAAAAAAAAACATGATATCATGCACAAAAAGGGTTGCTAGCCTTTATTTATCCTGTAACCTATCCAAGTATGTATTTGAATACCCAGGAAACTCATCAAGAGTACTGTGTCATTAAAAAAGCAGACTTACATGATTAATGGGGAGATGTTAGCCTTCCAGCCCTATTAGAATTTATATGGTCTTTGGCAGGAAACAGGTTGGCTAGCTAACACTGCCCAGTAATCCATGTAGTATCCAAATTCATAGAGATAGAGATGTTTGGCATCATTCATACATTTTATCTTGAGTTTATTTGTTATTGTTAAAAGGAGTTTCCTTGCTAATAATTCGAGGTCCAAGGCCAATCAGATGAACCACAATGACATTCAGAATTTGTTTTACTGTTACATTTTTTTTTCCATACGTTTTTTTACCATCATTATTCTCCAATTTCTCTGTCAAACCAAATAAGTAATGGCTCTACTTTTCTTTTCTTCACCCAAACCCCTATCTTCAATTTCTATCCATGTTTCTGGAACCTTCATCCAATCTAAATAAAAGGGAGATTGTCATATTTCTCCTAAAAAGCATTATTATCTTTGCTAACCTCTAGATAATCATCATCAAAAGAGATATCGTCATTGTTAAGGTCATCTAGTATGCTGAATTCTCCAGTTTTTCTTCCATTGTCGTACGCAGGGATATCCATCCCAAACAAAGCATTCTGAAGGCAGAGCACTCGTATTAGAAATGTGCAATTACTCTAAAGCATAAAAAATGATAAGGAAAATATAAATGAACAATCAAAATTTACAATCTGAACCATAATATAGTATAACTTTCTAGGCTGATAAAGATGTTGACATAGAATTTTCCTGAACTCCTATACAAGCAACTGTTTTGCTGCACTATGTAAAGTGAAAATTTCCAAGAACATATTAATATATAGATATCCAAGAACATATTAATATATAGATATCCAAGAACATATTAATATATAGAAGGAAAAATCCAGGATTAAATAACATCATAGGATAAGTTTATTAAATTTACTTTCATACAATTTGCCTATAGAAGTCCATCTAAATATTTAATTTAGTTGCCCCAATTAAGAGTTTCTCAAACTCTAAAAGAATTAGACCTAGAGATTTTCCATTTTAAGTACGGAAAACATATCAAACCAAGAAAATGCTCACCACAGGGCTACTTGCTGTAGGATCTTCTAATATGTTTGCATCATCAAAAAGTTCAAAATATAAATCTACAGAAACAATTAGAATAATAAAATGGAATTAGAATCAAGAGTCAGTTGACATAAAATATAAAGTTATGCACTTCAAAATAAGGATTCACAAGACCTCCATAATCGTCGATAACATATTGAAATTCAGCCCAAGAAATTTGTTCATGTGGTTCACAGTGTATCTTCCCAGGGAAAACCAGCAAAGCACTGCTGTTAGCCTAAGGCAGAAGGAAAACTTTTAACCATGGATGGTAATGGCACCAAGTACATTGATAGTTGACTCTAGGTATTTTTTCCCGCAAATAGATATTATACAGATCATAATATGGCCAACTAACTGAGATTTTGGTACTCAAACTTTAAAATTAGTGAACAGCCTTTTTCTAGAAAACAGAGACCTCGACTGTTGTTCTTGCTATTTCAGCAGAGGTGAGTTTAGTGTCTCGGACCATTTTGCACGCTTTCAATTCCTCAAGAGGATGATAACCCTGGTTAGTCATATAACTAGAAGAATCAGGAACAGAATCTGAGAAATCCGAAGCCACCAAAACTTTGGAAAGGCAATGACCATGTCCAATAGACAGCCAGTGGAATTGTGTTGGTCCAACTAATGGATTCCTGCACTTCAAACTGTAATAGAAACTTAATTTTTTGACCAACTATAAGGTAAGATTTGAAAAAAAAAAAGGTCTGAAATTATGAAATATAGATGAAAAGTTAATGAAAGTGAAGAAAAATTTCCTGTCAAGTTATGGACCTATGATCACAGACTCACTCTTTGCATTATTCATATTTCCATCATTTTCAATTTACACCAAAAACTCCATTTCTAGTTTGAAAACTTCATACCCAAATGCTGGGTAAATTTATAGGAAATTAGGAATAAAGGAATGAAGTTCATTCCCTCAATAAGAATTGAACATGAACCAAAAGTTCTAAGCAAAGATAACTCATGTTCATTCAAGTAGACTAAATTTCATCTAAAGGAGGACATTCTTTTCATTCCCTCCATTTCTCAGGCAACGGTAACAATAGTACTATTAAAAGCATTTATACTTGGCAAAGACTAATCCAAAACATTCTACATATTTTGTAGAAAACTAATGACTATGTAAATAAGAATAATCATCATAAACTAAGCTACACCTTGCACCCAGAAGATCAGGAGCTCTTCGACCATCAAGAGGTTTTATCCAACTGTTCAAGATCCCATGTTTTGTCGAACAACAAACTCCTTCTGTGTGGCATGACTGACAATGAGAGGGACCTGAAAACACCAATTAGAACGGTTTTAAAAGTGTCCAGCGCTGAAAATTTGAAGATTTAAAGTAGGAGCAAATGCAAACAAGAAACCTCTGGAGAAAAGAATACATAAACAATTGAAGTATCCAACATGACAGGACTGCTTAGTTTCTAACAGAACTAAAGATGATTATAGGAGAACAGCATAGAACCAGAACTTAGAAATACAAATTTCTTCATCATTTCCTTTTCTTCTTTTTCGTTTTTGTTTGAACTTTGAAGATCGATTAGGACAAAAGTGCATTGGACGTTCAATTAGGGTGAAAAGAGGGTAATAATCATCTCATATATTCCTACAAATACTCAGAAACCAATCCCAGTAAATTATCACTTGCAGCAATCAATCATTTTTTGCATGTGGGTATTTCTTCAAAAACTATGATATTACAAAGAAAAAGTGACACAACCATTCAAGCTAAGCTCTTTCCAAGCAAAAGGCGAAAAATTGTAATGGGTTTTCATCCAAGGCATGCAAATCGAAATGGGTATTTAACAATGGGTGGTTATGAACTGTCAGTGATTCCAGTAAATAAATTTAGAGAAAAGCAGAAACCCAATGGAAAAGAGGAATGTGATGGTGATTACCGAAGGGAAGAGAAGAAGCAGCTGCAAATGCCATGGGGGAGACGCAGAGATCGGTGGCGGAGTATGTCGTATGCTTGGCTTGGGTGGTTTATACTTTTAGGCCCTCCACATATTCCTCTCACAAAAACCTTCTTATTTTTTTTTAATGAATTTTGGAAGTGGGAAAAAAAAAATTAAATAGGAAATTGGTGCGGTGCAAATCTGAGCGTCGCAAATCATGACCCCTTGATCTGGACCGTTGAAATCAGTCAGTGGGACTGCTATAAATAGCCAGCCCAGTCAGACTGGTGCTATCAGTTTCCTCTGACGCGAAGGTCCGGCCGCACTTCTCCGTCCGTCCGTTTCAAGACGCCGGAATGGTGGCGACGGCTTCGTCTCGGTGGCTCGAGTACGCCAGTGACCTTGGTTCGTCCAATAGAAGTCGCACGAGGGAGAATCGAAGGGAAGAAGGACATTGTGGTCCGGCGGGTTTTCTGCAATTTCCGGCGACAATTAGCTTCGGACTAGGTAAGAAAGAGTATCTACTCATCATCGAGCTCTACGTGAATATATCTTTAGATTTCAATTTTTCAGTTGATGTTTGGAAATTGGGTGTTGTTCTGCCACCGCGAAACCACTGAGAACAGTGGCGGTCCGAGCTCGCCATGTTCCACTCCGGCCATATTATATTAGTTTTATTTTAAATACAGAGTTGTTAAGTAGAGTGGAGTCAAAGCTCCGAATTTGCTTGTGGTGGTGGTGTTGGCCTCAAGTAGAGTGGAGTCAAAGCTTTGACATTGCTTGTGGTGGTGGTTTTGACCTGGATAGCTTAGCTGCTATGACATCTAAATTGCTACTAACTTCCCCCTGGGTTGTTCTTCCGCCATCTTTTTCAAAGAAAAAATCATGTATTTTCTGATTATTTTTCTAAGTTTTTTTTTCGTTAGTCTAGCATATATAGCTTAAAAAAATTCCAAATTATAAAACATAAAAGAAAACATGTAATGTAGAGAGGAAATAACAAACACATGTATATTACATATGAAAGTTTACAAAGTTAAGATAACAACTTAAATATTAAAAGCTTGCACAACTTTTATAATATTGGAACTCAACTTTCAAACAAGCTTTTCTACAAAAGCTCAAACAACTCAAGCTAGCTATTTTAAATTATTATACACTATTTTATATTATCACTGCTTATTTAGACTCTTCTACGGAGAATTGCTAATGAGAATGACTCATAGAAAATCATTTATCAAGTTGCTAATGTCACTACTATCACTATTTAAATTTGAGTCTGATGATGGCTATGATGATAGCATTTCTAGGTGAGGCTCCCAAATGCCATTCAACTACAAGTTGGCTACGTAGTATATTATAAAAATTATCATTTGAAGCAGACGCTATTCCTCGTTGTATAGTGCCCAATTAGCTCCTAAGAGATTGTATAGTGCCCAATTAGCTCCTAAGAGATATCTCTTAGGAGCTACTTGGGCACTATACAACGAGGAATAGCGTTTGCTTCAAACGATAATTTTTATAATATACAATCATCTTAGGAGCTACTTGGGCACTATACAACGATGAATAACGTTTGCTTCAAACGATAATTTTTCTAATATACTACATAGCCAAGTTGTAGTTGAATCACATTTGGGAGCCTCACCTAGAAATGCTATCATCATAGTCATCATCAGACTCAAGTTTAAGTAGTGATAGTAGTGACACTAGTGACAGTAGAAACTTGATTTTGTACGAGTCATTCTCATCTCAAGCTTCAAATCTAATAAAAAGAGGTACAATTTTTCTATATTGTGTATCTTTGATTTAATTATTTTTATAATGCATTATATTATGAGATTGTAGTGGAAGTGGAAGTTATAAGATAAATGTAGTAGAAGCAGTGACTTAAATATAGTGGAAGCAGTCGGATACATACAGTGGAAGTTATGAGATAATTGTAGTGGAAGTAGTGAGTTAAATGTAGTGGAAGTTATGAGATAAATGTAGTGGAAACAGTGAGTTAAAATGTCGAAGAAGCAGTGAGATACATGCAGTGGAAGCAGTGAGTTAAAATGTAGTGCAAGCAGCGAGTTACATGCAGTGGAAGTTATGAGATATATGCAGTGGAAGCAGTGAGTTAAAATGTAGTGGAAGTAGTGAGTTACATGCAGTGGAAGTTATGAGATAAAATATAGTGGACGCAGTGAGTTAAATGTAGTGAAAGCTGATATAAATGTAGTGGAAACTGAGATTAATGCAGTGGAATGCTCACTGCAAAAACATGATAATTTGTAGTGAATGTTGAGAATTCTAGTACTAATTAAAATATGTTTAATTGCAGATATCGTGTAACATCACTTCAAAACATGTAAAAGAGATGTGCAACGAAGCAAGTGAAGTCAGTGAAGTCAGAGAAGCAAATGAAGTCGAAGGAAAAGAAGGCGGACAAGAAGGCAGAAAAGAAGGTGAAATGATAAAATCAACTATTGTTGTTTCTGCATATTATCTTATTTATTGTATCATTAACAAGCTATTTTATCATATGTTGCAGTTTCCACAAGATACAGTAAAAAAACCATACAAGCCAAAAAGGTTGGATGATCCAGATTATGCACCATATAAGTGCAACATTGTTGCATTTAGGAAACAGTGGGAGAAATTAAAACAGCTGCTACAAACTCAGCCTATGTTGATGGAGAAACTTAGGAAGGAGATAGAAAAAACACGATTTTGGAAAATCATAAAGATCTATGATGATGGAATGTTAAACCATATGGAGGAAGAAGATGACAAATGCAGTGGAAGCAACTTCCAAAAGTCAAACAGAACACTCGCAAGAATCGTGAAATGCTACTGTCCAACCGAAAAGAAGTTCATATTTGGAAACACAGCTGCTAAGCTTTCTGCCACAGATATTCATTCTATATTTGGGCTGCCTAATGAAGGATCGGTTTTGCCTCTCCCAAGTAACACATTCCAAAGGAACTCGGTGCAGGAATCAAGCATAATGAGGTATTTTGAGGGAAAACCTGTAATCAGAAAGACAACAATTGAAAATGCCATCATTTGTGCGATCACAGTCGGAGAGAATTCAGTTAAAGATGTGTCAAAGTTGGTGATTTTACATCTATTATGCACGCTATTGTTCGTCAATTCAGGTAAGCCAACTATACAATACTATCAGTTCAATAATGATTGTGTGGTGACACTATGATATTTGCATGATATGAAAATGAGCATACTAACATGGTTTGTTACTTTGTTTTCATAGGTTCAACCATATCATGGTATGGTTGAAAAATATAGAAAGTATGCACAAATATAATTGGTCTCAAGGGGTGAAAGATTACATTGAGATGTGTCTAAGTGCATTATGAAACAGGAAAAGAGAGAAAGCAGCATGTTTGGGTGGATGTGTAATCGCGATTCAGGTTAGAACT
Source organism: Rubus parviflorus (assembly GCA_029955375.1). NCBI lineage: Eukaryota > Viridiplantae > Streptophyta > Magnoliopsida > Rosales > Rosaceae > Rubus > Rubus parviflorus. The sequence goes on along the minus strand of JARGGL010000002.1, from coordinate 16,142,837 downwards.
ACAGAAACAGACTGCTGTTACTACAAACAAGTACTGCAGCTACTACATAATAATTGCATACTAATTTCTTTATTTAATTTTTTTTATTATTCTTACAATACTGGATATGTGAACATTCAAACATAATTGAGCCAATCCAAGGCAGGGAAGAAGTAGAACCTGCATTTGCAAAATGGAACATTCGTTCATTGTCAAGAGCGCTGAAAACAATGAAGATGGAGACCATAAAGATGAATAATGCAGAAGTAGTGGAAGAAGAGTCAAAAGAGTAAAAAAAGGAAGAGAAAAATAATGATATTGATGATGACTTTCAAAAAACTCTAACAAAACAAACAAAAACAAAGGGGAGCAAGAGGAAAGAAGAAAGAGAAGCAAAGGAGGAAAATGATGCAAAGAGAAGGAAAAAAAGTGTTGATGAGAAGAAGGAAAAAGAACTAGAAAATAAAAAGGAGAAACAAAAGGAATATGATAGTGGCATCCAGCGTTTACTACGAAAATCTCAAAGCCTGTCACCTGCATCCACTGCAGATCAGCTTGCATCCACTACAGATCAGCCTGCAAAGAGAAGGAAAAAAAGTGTTGATACAAATGAAAAAAGTCTAGATGAGAAGATGGAAAAAGATCATAAGGAATTTGATGATGGCAACCGGTTTTACTACAAAAACCTCACAGCCTACCACTTGCTATTATTGAGGATTGGGTAAGAAAGAATAAAACTAAATAGTTAATTTTTTTTGTGTAATTTCAAATTTTGTCATAGTTATAGATTTTAGTTATAAATTTTTTATTTTAAATTGTGATTGATGATACGGAAGATGAAAAAGACAATGTAGAGAGAACATACAATGATGATGAGGAGGAGGAGGATGATGATGATGATGAGGAGGAAAAGGAGGAAGAAGATGATGGTTCCACAGAAATTGAAGAAAAGGAGAATGTGGAGGAAGTGAAGAGTGTAAACATACCCAAAGAAGATGGAACATATCATAGTTTTGAGGAAATACTAAAAGAGCTAGGCTATGACATTCAAAATGAGGAAGATTACGACAGATTAAGAGATGATGTGCATAGTTTTCTACTTGATCACATGAGCATGGATGATGAGAAATGGACACATGTCGAGTCTTCTTATAAAAATTCTCAGGAAGAAGGTAAAAGTGCTTTGGAAGGATTGAGAAAAAGTCATGATGAAAAGCGAGATGTGATAGGCAATAAGGTAGAAAATTCCCTAAAGGATGTTTGTGAGCAAAATCAAAAGCTTAAGAAGCAAAACAAGAGTATTTGGAGAATGTGCAGAAAACAACTGAGAAAGATATCAAAATTAGAGGAAAAGCTGAACAAGAAAAGAAGCATGCGGATGCCAAAGCTTTCAGTTAAACCTGCATCCACTACAGTTTTTACTGCATCCACTTACATTTAAAATAAAACATTTATAAAAACTATAGTGGATGCATGCTGGACTGAAAGCTTTGGCATCCGCATGCTTCTCTTCTTGTTAAGTTTTTCCTCTAATTTTGATATCTTTCTCAGTTGTTTTCTGCACATTCTCCAAAGACTCTTGTTTTCCTTCTTAAGCTTTTGATTTTGCTCACATACATCCTTTAGGGAATTTTCTACCTTATTGCCTATCACATCTCGCTTTTCATCATGACTGTTTCTCAATCCTTCCAAAGCACTTTTACCTTCTTCCTGAGAATTTTTATAAGAAGACTTGACATGTGTCCATTTCTCATCATCCATGCTCATGTGATCAAGTAGAAAACTATGCACATCATCTCTTAATCTGTCGTAATCTTCCTCATTTTGAATGTAATAGCCTAGCTCTTTTAGTATTTCCTCAAAACTATGATATGTTTCATCTTCTTTGGGTATGTTTACACTCTTCACTTCCTCCACAGTCTCCTCTTCCTCCATTTCTGTGGAACCATCATTTCCTTCCTCTTTTTCCTCCTCATCATCATCATCATCCTCCTCCTCATCATCATCATTGTATGTTCTCTCTACACTGTCTTTTTCATCTTCCGTATCATCTTTCATCTGCAATCACAATTTAAAATAAAAAAATTATAACTATGACAAAATTTGAAATTACATAAAAAAAACAACTATTTAGTTTTATTTTTTCTTACCCGATCCTCAATAATAGCAAGTGGTAGGTTGTGAGGTTTTTGTAATAAAAACTGGTTGCCATATCAAATTCCTTATGTTCCTTTTCCTTCTTCTCATCTAGACTTTTTTCATTTGTATCAACATTTTTTCCCTTCTCTTTGCAGGCTGATCAGTAGTGGAAGCAGGCTGATCTGTAGTGGATGCAGGCTGATCTGCAGTGGATGCAGGTGCTAGGCTCTGAGGTTTTCGTAGTAAACGCTGGCTGCCACCAACAAATTCCTTTTGTTTCTCCTTTATATTTTCTGGTTCCTTTTCCTTCTTCTCATCAACACTTTTTTTCATTCGCTTTGCATCATTTTCTTCATTTTTCCTTCTCTTTGCATCATTTTCCTCCTTTGCTTCTCTTTCTTCTTTCCTCTTGATCCCCTTTGTTTTTGTTTGTTTTGTTAGAGTTTTTTGAAAGTCATCATCACTATCATTATTTTCCTCTTCCTTTTTTTACTCTTTTGACTCTTCTTCCACTACTTCTGCATTATTCATCTTTATGGCCTCCATCTTCATTGTTTTCAGCGCTCTTGACAATGAACGAATGTTCCATTTTGCAAATGCAGGTTCTACTTCTTCCCTGCCTTGGATTGGCTCAATTATGTTTGAATGTTCACATATCCAGTACTGTAAAAATAATAAAAAATTAAATAAAGAAATTAGTACGCAGTTATTATGTAGTAGCAGCAGTGCTTGTTTGTAGTAATAGTGTAAGGGCAAGTTTTCTTGCAATTGGCTATTTCCTAATTTGACAAAACCTCTTCCTTGTAATTGCATCCTATTGTATAGTTGATAGAGCATTATAAGTGTTTTAGAATCGTAGCATTAGGATTGTGTTCGTTTGCCTTCAAAGTTCGATTCAAATGTCAATTGGTGACTTCACTTCCTCCACTTGATTAAGGTATGCATCATGCATATGCATTCATACATTTTGGCTATACTTAGAAGTTGCAAAAACATCTTTGGTTTGTTAAAACTTTAATTGATTTTGTTTTGAATTGCAAACTTCTTATTATAAACTGTTTTCATCATTTACGATCGATCGTATACAATCCACGATCGATCGTCCCACGTGGACATTTATATCCGTTGAAATATGGCCGTTGTATTCGAATATGTCCGTTACAACTTTTCGTGCGATCGATCGCAACATGTTATGCGATCGATCGCAATTAAGGGTTTCAAGTTCCAGAAGCTTTGGTCATGTTTTTGCACTACGCGATCGATCGTAACTTATCGGGTGATCGATCGCACAGTACAAATCTGTGAGCTTTTATATCGTACGATCGATCGCACCAGATTGGACGATCGATCGCACCAGATTGGACGATCGATCGCATTCTGTTTCCAGTTTATATAAAAACATATTTGTCCGTTTCATTTTGTAACTTTCTAATCTGAAAAACCTTGATATTGATTCTGAGAAAGTTCTTTGGTATTGAGTGAGCCTAGTTCCATGCTATAGGTTCCTCCTTTGATGCTCCACATATAATCCATATGCTAAACCTTTGATTTGCTTGGTACAAGCTTGTTTAGCTTTTGATAGGATTAAGGAGATTTTGTTCAACTCTAGCAAACGTTAATTGTTGTTTTGCTGAGTTGAACGTTTCAATACACATTCATACATACATCATTTCACAGCCGTGGTTCTTGCGATTGAAGGTTCACGCCGGTGAGGTTCAATTGGAGAAGCTTGAGGAAGGTGCACTTGAAGGAGCAATTGGAAACTACACAAGGTTAGAACTGCCACTAGTCAATAGGTTGATAGTGTTTGAGTTTGGAAACGATTTCCCCTTGTACGTGTTTGCCGATTGGCGTTTTTCATAGTGTGATTCAAGAGCGTGGGGTACGGCTCCCCTCCGGTTTTCCTCTAGAGGTAGAGGTTCCGGGTGACCACATCGTGTGTTGTGTGTTTGTTGTGATTGCTGCTTTGCTTATCTATTGTTCATAATTGTATAACACATTGTGTGTTTCATTCAATAGATTATAGACCGTGGTGTGCTAGTTTGATGCACACTTTGGGTTCTAGGATTGTTCAATTGATTGTTGTTGTTGCATAGCTTGTGATTGTTCAATTGAACATTGTTTGAATCCTTGTTTGTTTGTTGGTTATAAGAGATAAGTTTTAAAATACTTAGTCTCTCCGGTTAGTGTCCTACGACTTACCATTGACGGAAATTTCAATTGGTATCAGTGCTTCTCTCTAGAGGCAAATAGAGTCGGTTAAGTCGAAGTTTGTTGTCATGTCGGATAGGGCAGTAGGTTCTTTGAGTCATCGACCTTATTTTGATGGCAATAATTATTCCGTGTGGAAAAATAAAATGAGATTCTTTCTTAGGTCTCAAGATGCTTACATTTGGAATATTATCCAAAGTGGTTATTCTGAGCCTACTAAGAAGGTGAATAATGAAGATGAACTAAAACCTAGAGCCGAATGGACTCTTGATGAAATAAGGCGTAGTGATGCAAACGCCAAGGGTCTAAATGCCATTGTCACCGCTATATCAACCGATGAATTTCGGCATATAGAGCATTGTGACTATCTCAAGGACGCTTGGGATAAGCTTAGGGACATCCATGAGGGTGATACCCGTGTTGGAAACTCAAAACTCCAAATGGTGGATTCCGAATTTGAAAACATCACTATGGGAGAATCCGAGTCTTTTTCTGATTTTTACTATAGGTTGAGCTTGCTTGTTAATGCGGCCAGGAATTTTGGTGAAACAATCACCGAAGAGAAAATTGTAAAGAAAATATTTAGGGTACTCCCTTCTAGATTTATCCCCAAAAAGGACGTTATTGAAGAACACTCACTACTTAGTGAGATTAAGCTTGATATTTTGATTAGCAAGCTTGTTACCTTTGAAATGGAGTTGTCTAATGGTGCTACTCCCAAAAAGAGTAAGGAAATTGCTCTACAAGTTCAAAGTGAGCATGTGAGTCCTCGAAAGTTGACAAAACTTACCATAGATTTTGAGAGCTCTAACATAGATAGTCAAATGGCACTTGTTGCCAAACATTACAAGAAGTTCCAAAAGAGTAGAGCAAGATTCTCAAATGAGAATTCTTCTAACTATCACAAGGGAAGCGGGTCTAATCCTCCTCCCAATGTGTTTAAGAATAGGGACAAGTCTTTTGACAATACTAGGGAAGATAAACCAATGAGGAAAGGTCCTCAATGTTATGAATGTGATGGCTTTTGTCACATTGCCTCGGAATGTGGTAATAGACTTAGAAAAGAGTCAAAATTTGATCTCAAAGCCATGAATGCTTCTTGGAGTGATTCCGAGGATTCTAGTTCCTCTTCCAATGAGGATGAACCTATTGTGGCTTTTGTAGCCAAGGTAGACTCTTCTAGTCAAAATATTTCGAACCATGGTTCGAATAATGATGACCTTCTTTCAAGCGATGATGAAAGTGAGGTTGAGACCCTAAGCCGTGAGGAGTTATATGCTCAACTTGATGAGCTTTATCGAATGGGAATCAAGGATAAAGAGATGATAATGAATCTCAATGTAAGGGTTATTGAACTAGAAAAGGAAAAGGATAACTCCGTTTGTGTCCTTAATGAGGAAATCATAGAGCTAGAAAAGGAAATCCTTGAAAAGAATTCCCTCATCAACACTTTATCAATTGAAAATGACAAACTTAAGAGTAGTGTCGATGATTTGAGGTCAAAGAGTCTTGGCATGACACTTGGTAGTGCCAAACTTGACAAAATGCTCAATATGGGCAAATGTCATAATGACAAGAGTGGTCTTGGCTTTAAAGGTGAGAGCTCTATCTGAAATTCCCGTCAATAGTAAGTCGTAGGACACTAACCGGAGAGACTAAGTATTTTAAAACTTATCTCTTATAACCAACAAACAAACAAGGATTCAAACAATGTTCAATTGAACAATCACAAGCTATGCAACAACAACAATCAATTGAACAATCCTAGAACCCAAAGTGTGCATCAAACTAGCACACCACGGTCTATAATCTATTGAATGAAACACACAATGTGTTATACAATTATGAACAATAGATAAGCAAAGCAGCAATCACAACAAACACACAACACACGATGTGGTCACCCGGAACCTCTACCTCTAGAGGAAAACCGGAGGGGAGCCGTACCCCACGCTCTTGAATCACACTATGAAAAACGCCAATCGGCAAACACGTACAAGGGGAAATCGTTTCCAAACTCAAACACTATCAACCTATTGACTAGTGGCAGTTCTAACCTTGTGTAGTTTCCAATTGCTCCTTCAAGTGCACCTTCCTCAAGCTTCTCCAATTGAACCTCCCCGGCGTGAACCTTCAATCGCAAGAACCACGGCTGTGCAATGATGTATGTATGAATGTGTATTGAAACGTTCAACTCAGCAAAACAACAATTAACGTTTGCTAGAGTTGAACAAAATCTCCTTAATCCTATCAAAAGCAAAACAAGCTTGTACCAAGCAAATCAAAGGTTTAGCATATGGATTATATGTGGAGCATCAAAGGAGGAACCTATAGCATGGAACTAGGCTCACTCAATACCAAAGAACTTTCTCAGAATCAATATCAAGGTTTTTCAAATTAGAAAGTTATAAAATGAAACGGACAAATCTGTTTTTATATAAACTGGAAACAGAATGCGATCGATCGTCCAATATGGTGCGATCGATCGTACGGTATAAAAGCTCACAGATTTGTACTGTGCGATCGATCGCCCGATAAGTTACGATCGATCGCGTAGTGCAAAAACATGACCAAAAGCTTCTGGAACTTGAAACCCTTAATTGCGATCGATCGCATAACATGTTGCGATCGATCGCACGAAAAGTTGCAACGGAAATAATCCGCACTACATTTGAATTGCAACGGTCATATTCCAACGGATATAAAAGTCCACGTTGGACGATCGATCGTGGATTGTATACGATCGATCGTACATGATAAAAACAGTTTATAATAAGAAGTTTGCAATTCAAAACAAAATCAATTAAAGTTTTAGCAAACCAAAGATGTTTTTGCAACTTCTAAGTATAGCCAAAATGTATGAATGCATATGCATGATCCATACCTTAATCAAGTGGAGGAAGTGAAGTCACCAATTGACATTTGAATCGAACTTTGAAGGCAAACGAACACAATCCTAATGCCACGATTCTAAAACACTTATAATGCCCTATCAACTATACAATAGGATGCAATTACAAGGAAGATGTTTTGTCAAATTAGGAAATAGCTAATTGCAAGAAAACTTGCCCTTACAATCTCCCCCTTTGGCATTTCCTAGACAAAACCTCATATAACCAAAACAACTCAATTTCAACACTATGCTATTACAAAGGTATCGAAAAGATATGGTGGAATCAAACCTGCAAATTCAACACTAAACACACGATACCATGAAGCATATATGGTATGAAACAATAATATTGAGTTGAAACAAAGTGCAATATATGGCCACAATACATACTCTCCCCCTTTTTGACTAGGAAGGCCAAAGGGGATAAATAACTTAGTCAAAGCACAAGCATATCATGCAAATCATAATATGAAGAATTGAAGCATAAGATGACTTAAGTAATAAGCAAAAGAGTTTACAAAGTATAACTCCCCCTCAAAATGTGGCAAAAATAAAATTAGAGTACTAAGGCCATAAAAACATTAACCACTTAATGTCAATACAATGAGATCAACAAGGAACTAATTCCTTACTAAAGATCCTAAGAGACAACTAGTCTATAAAAGATACATCAAGATGGTGGTACACCATCATCATCACGATCAATGTCATCATCACGAGCAAGTGCCAACTCCTCCATGCGATCACTCATGGCCTCAAGAGAACTCTCCACATAAGCGGTCAAACCATCAAAACGAGCATCAAAGTGAGTCGTCATAGTGTGGAAAGAGTGGGAAAGAAAACCATAGAGGTTAGGATATATCCTAGACACATCAAAAGGCGGTGGAGGAGGAATGGAGGAAGATGCCTCATGAATAGTGGAACTAGGAGGTGGATCCCTAACACCTCTAGAAGGACAATGAGAGTTGCTATGGCGGACAAGGACATCATCTAAGGTAGAAGTAATAGGACATAAGACATCAATATCCACATCCCGAATCTTACAACGCCTACACAACCTCATGATAAGGCAAGGGAAGAATAATTTAGAGGTAGGCTTGCCTAAGGCACACTTAACCATGACATCATAAATAATGGTGCCAAAAGGAATGGAAACATTTCCATCAATCATGGCCGACAAGAGTCGACATCCCTCAAGGGGAATATCCGACTTTTGGGTGGAAGGAAAGATATTATATCTCACCCAAAGCCAAAAAGTCCTATAAATGTCCTTCACCTTTCCACTCATGACTTTAGGAGTAGGAGCAACCCCTTCATAGTAGGCATTAGGTATGAAGTTAAGGAAAGTAATAGAAGAGGAAAATTCGGCATAGGCAAGTACTTCCTCATCCGTAGAAAGAGGAATTTCAAGAGTTTCCTCAATGAGGGAAGGAGAGAGCAAAATCCGTTCCCCCCTAAGCCTAATTTTAAGATGCTTACTCTTCCTAGAAGTATCTTCGGGAAAACCCGAATAGAATGATCGAACAAGGTCTTCATTATAGGGTTGATTCCTATAGGCTAATGCATCTAGATCCTTGGAATGAACGAAAGCTTGAAGAGACTTAAGGCAATCAAAAGAATGGGCAAGGTCACGGGTTATGTTTCGCTCGGGAAGAATATCTCTAGTGGCGGCCGAGGCAAATCGAGAAACCTTGGATTTTTTAGGATGTGGAGGGGATGAGGAGGAAGCAACATTTTTGCCTTTGTTTCTGGTGTTTCTAATCATCTAAAACAATAAAAAAGTAAACAAAGTCTCATCCCATGCACAATATAAGGCACACAATCAACAAAAATTCAAGTAATCAAATGAGAAACATACCCAATAGGTGAGCCAAGCCGATTCGATCAACCAAATGCACAAAAATGATTAATTTGGGCAATGTGACTCATTTTTGTGTCTTTTGATTGTGGTTTTGTGCATTTGGTTGATCGAATCGGCTTGGCTCACCTATTCGGTATGTTTCTCATTTGATTACTTGGATTTTTGTTGATTGTGTGCCTTATATTGTGCATGGGATGAGATTTTGTTTACTTTTTCATTGTTTTAGATGATTAGAAACACCAGAAACAAAGGCAAAAATGTTGCTTCCTCCTCATCCCCTCCACATCCTAAAAAATCCAAGGTTTCTCGGTTTGCCTCGGCCGCCACTAGAGATATTCTTCCCGAGCGAAACATAACTCGTGACCTTGCCCATTCTTTTGATTGCCTTAAGTCTCTTCAAGCTTTCGTTCATTCCAAGGATCTAGATGCATTAGCCTATAGGAATCAACCCTATAATGAAGACCTTGTTCGATCATTCTATTCGGGTTTTCCTGAAGATACTTCTAGGGAGAGTAAGCATCTTGAAATTAGGCTTAGGGGGAAACAGATTTTGCTCTCTCCTTCCCTCATTGAGGAAACTCTTGAAATTCCTCTTTCTACGGATGAGGAAGTACTTGCCTATGCCGAATTTTCCTCTTCTATTACTTTCTTTAACTTTATACCTAATGCCTACTATGAAGGAGTTGCTCCTACTCCTAAAGTCATGAGTGGAAAGGTGAAGGACATTTATAGGACTTTTTAGCTATGGGTGAGATATAATGTCTTACCTTCCACCCAAAAGTCGGATATTCCCCTTGAGGGATGTCGACTCTTGTCGGCCATGATTGATGGAAATGTTTCCATTCCTTTTGGCACCATTATTTATGATGCCATGGTTAAGTGTGCATTAGGCAAGCCTACCTCTAAATTATTCTTCCCTTGCCTTATCATGAGGTTGTGTAGGCGTTGTAAGATTCGGGATGTGGATATTGATGTCTTATGTCCTATTACTTCTACCTTAGATGATGTCCTTGTCCGCCATAGCAACTCTCATTGTCCTTCTAGAGGTGTTAGGGATCCACCTCCTATTTCCACCCTTCATGAGGCATCTTCCTCCATTCCTCCTCCACCTTCTTTTGATGTATCTAGGATAGATCCTAACCTCTATGGTTTTCTTTCCCACTCTTTCCACACTATGACGACTCACTTTGATGCTCGTTTTGATGGTTTGACCGCTTATGTGGAGAGTTCTCTTGAGGCCATGAGTGATCGCATGGAGGAGTTGGCACTTGCTCGTGATGATGACATTGATCGTGATGATGATGGTGTACCACCATCTTGATGTATCTTTTGTAGACTAATTGTCTCATAGGATCTTTTGTAAGAAATTAGTTCCTTGTTGATCTCTTTGTATTGACATTATTTAGTTAATGTTTTTATGGCCTTAGTACTCTAATTTTATTTTTGCCATATTTTGAGGGGGAGTTGTACTTTGTAAACTCTTTTGCTAATTACTTAAGTCATCTTATGCTTCAATTCTTCATATTATGATTTGCATGGTATGCTTGTGATTTGACTAAGTTATTTATCCCCTTTGGCCTTCCTAGTCAAAAAGGGGGAGAGTATGTATTGTGGCCATATATTGCACTTTGTTTCAACTCAATATTATTGTTTCATACCATATATGCTTCACGGTATCGTGTGTTTAGTGTTGAAATTGCAGGTTTAATTCCGGCATATCTTTTCGATACCTTTGTAATAGCATAGTGTTGAAATTGAGGTGTTTTGGTTATATGAGGTTTTGTCTAGGAAATGCCAAAGGGGGAGATTGTAAGGGCAAGTTTTCTTGCAATTGCTTATTTCCTAATTTGACAAAACCTCTTCCTTGTAATTGCATCCTATTGTATAGTTGATATGGCATTATAAGTGTTTTAGAATCGTGGCATTAGGATTGTGTTCGTTTGCCTTCAAAGTTCGATTCAAATGTCAATTGGTGACTTCACTTCCTCCACTTGATTAAGGTATGGATCATGCATATGCATTCATACATTTTGGCTATACTTAGAAGTTGCAAAAACATCTTTGGTTTGCTAAAACTTTAATTGATTTTGTTTCGAATTGCAAACTTCTTATTATAAAGTGTTTTTATCATGTACGATCGATCGTATACAATCCACGATCGATCGTCCCACGTGGACATTTATATCCGTTGAAATATGACCGTTGTATTCGAATATGTCCGGTACAACTTTTCGTGCGATCGATCGCAACATGTTATGCGATCGATCGCAATTAAGGGTTTCAAGTTCCAGAAGCTTTTGGTCATGTTTTTGCACTACGCGATCAATCGTAATTTATCGGGCGATCGATCGCACAGTACAAATCTGTGAGCTTTTATATCGTACGATCGATCGCACCAGATTGGACGATCGATCGCATTCTGTTTCCAGTTTATATAAAAACAGATTTATCCGTTTCATTTTGTTACTTTCTAATCTGAAAAACCTTGATATTGATTCTGAGAAAGTTCTTTGGTATTGAGTGAGCCTAGTTCCATCCTATAGGTTCCTCTTTGATGCTCCACATATAATCCATATGCTAAACCTTTGATTTGCTTGGTACAAGCTTGTTTAGCTTTTGATAGGATTAATGAGATTTTGTTCAACTCTAGCAAACGTTAATTGTTGTTTTGCTGAGTTGAACGTTTCAATACACATTCATATATACATCATTGCACAGCCGTGGTTCTTGCGATTGAAGGTTCATGCCGGTGAGGTTCAATTGGAGAAGCTTGAGGAACGTGCACTTGAAGGAGCAATTGGAAACTACACAAGGTTAGAACTGCCACTAGTCAATAGGTTGATAGTGTTTGAGTTTGGAAACGATTTCTCCTTGTACGTGTTTGCCGATTGGCGTTTTTCATAGTGTGATTCAAGAGCGTGGGGTACGGCTCCCGTCCGGTTTTCCTCTAGAGGTAGTGGTTCCGGGTGACCACATCGTGTGTTGTGTGTTTGTTGTGATTGCTGCTTTGCTTATCTATTGTTCATAATTGTATAACACATTGTGTGTTTCATTCAATAGATTATAGACCGTGGTGTGCTAGTTTGATGCACACTTTGGGTTCTAGGATTGTTCAATTGATTGTTGTTGTTGCATAGCTTGTGATTGTTCAATTGAACATTGTTTGAATCCTTGTTTGTTTGTTGGTTATAAGAGATAAATTTTAAAATACTTAGTCTCTCCGGTTAGTGTCCTACGACTTACTATTGACGGGAATTTCAAATAGCAGTCTATTTCTGTAGTCCTAACCTGAATCGCGATTACACATCCACCCAAACATGCTGCTTTCTCTCTTTTCCTGTTTCGTAATGCACTTAGACACATCTCAAGGTAATCTTTCACCCCTTGAGACCAATTATATTTGTGCATTTTATCATTTTACCAAATATATCCATGATATGGTTGAACCTATGAAAACAAAGTAACAAACCATGTTAGCATGCTCATTTTCATATCATGCAAATATCATAGTGTCACCACACAATCATTATTGAACTGATAGTATTGTATAGTTGGCTTACCTAAATTGACGAACAATAGTGTGCATGATAGATGTAAAATGACCAACTTTGACACATCGTTAACTGAATTCTCTCCGGCTGTGATTGCACAAATGATGGCATTTTCAATTGCTGTCTTTCTGATTACAGTTTTTCCCTCAAAATACCTCATTATGCTTGATTCCTGCGCCAAGTTCTTTTGGAATGTGTTACTTGGGAGAAGCAAATTAGCTAGCCCAAATATAGATTGAATATTTGTGGCAGAAAGCTTAGCGGCTGTGTTTCCAAATATGAACTTTTTTTCGGTTGGATAGTAGCATTTCTTGATTCTTGCGAGTGTTCTGTCTGACTTTTGGAAGTTGCTTCCATTGCATTGTCATCTTCTTCCTCCATATGGTTTAACATTCCATCATCATAGATATTTATGATTTTTCAAAATGGTGTTTTTTCTATCTCCTTCGTAAGTTTCTCCATCAACATAGGCTGAGTTTGTAGCAGCGGTTTTAATTTCTCCCACTGTTTTCTAAATGCAACAATGTTGCACTTATATGGTGCATAATCTGAATCATCCAACCTTTTTGACTTGTATGGTTTTTTCTCTGTATCTTGTGGAAACTGCAACATATGATAAAGTAGCTTGTTAATGATACAATAAATAAGATAATATGCAGAAACAACAATAGTCCATTTTATCATTTTACCTTCTTTTCTGCCTTCTTTTCCTTCGACTTCATTGGCTTCTCTGACTTCACTGGCTTCATTGGCTTGACTGGCTTAATTGACTTCACTTGCTTCACTGCGTATCTCTTTTGCATGTTTTGAAGTGATGTTACACGATATCTGCAATTAAACATATTCTAATCAGTACTAGAATTCTCAACATCCACTACAAATTATCATGTTTTTGCAGTGGAATGCTCAGCTTCCATTGCATTAATCTCAGCTTCCACTACATTTATATCAGCTTTCACTACATTTAACTCACTGCGTGCACTATATTTTATCTCATAACTTCCACTGCATGTAACTCACTACTTCCACTACATTTTAACTCGCTGCTTCCACTGCATGTATCTCACTGCTTCCACTGCATGTAACTCACTGCTTCCACTGCATTTTAACTCACTGCTTTCACTGCATGTATCTCATAACTTCCATTGCATGTATCCCACTGCTTCCACTACATTTTAACTCATTGTTTCCACTACATTTATGTCATAACTTCCACTACATTTAACTCACTGCTTCCACTACAATTATCTCATAACTTCCACTGCATGTATCCGACTGCTTCCACTACATTTAAGTCACTGCTTCTACTACATTTATCTCATAACTTTCACTTCCACTACAGTCTCAAAATTTAATGCATTCTAAAAATAATTAAATCAGAGATACACAATATAGAAAAATCGTACCTCTTTTTATTAGATTTGAAGCTTGAGATGAGAAAAACGATGAAATCCGAAGAATGTAGTGGAAGAACTATGAAATCTCGATGCAGAAATTGTGAAATCGCTGAAATCGTGGTTGAAGTTTTACGAAATCTTTGAAATTGTGGTGGAAGCTCTACGATATCGCTAAAATAGCGGTGGAAGATTTAGGAAATCGCCGAAATCGAGTTGGATCCTCTACGAAATCATTGAAATAGCAGTGGAAGATCTCCAAAATCGCTGAAATTGATGAAATCGTGGTGGAATAGGGGATGAACAGTTGAACACTGAAGAAACTGGCATAATGGACGATGTTATTGTGTAATGGCATCCGTCGTAATTATTAACAACATTATGTTATTTTGTGTAATTGCACGTTGAGACAGGGCCTAAAATGATCGTTTCTAATTGACTACGAAACTGGCCAGGCCTTATTTGTCAACTGGTGAAATTTGTGGACTTTATAGTCAACTACTATTATGTCTGGGCCTTATATGTCACAGACTATATATAATAAGAATTCCTTTAATGTCAACAAAAAGACTATAGAGACCAAAGATAAGACACGGATCTTTCCGTGTCAACTATAAACATGTAATACACTCTATAGTCATTTGGTAATATTATAAATAGTTATTTGAGCTTTGAACTATCTTGTAAATATTTACTCTGTTATAATAGCTTTATAAACTTTCATATGCAATATACGTGTGTGCATAGCTTTGTAAACATTCATATGTAATATACGTGTGTGTGTTATTTCCTCTCTACATTACATGTGTTCTTTTATGTTTTAGGATTTGGAATTTTTCTAAGATGGTGGAAGAACAACCCAGGGGGAATTTAGATGTCATAACAACTATTCAAGATACGGCAAGTGCGATAAGAGGAAATCACAAAGATAATCATTGATTTGCACATATTTGTTAGGCAAATTGCATTCCTAATTACGAAAATTAAGCTACTCCGAAGGCCTTTTGTTGTATTTAATGTGTGTTTATATGTTTGCAGGTCGTTTATGTGAGTTGAGGTAATTTGGCACAAAAAGATGCATTTTGACGACATTTGGCATATTACCGAGAAGAGGACGGGAAGTCAACCATGACTTTCGGATATCAGAGACCACACGAGTCAAGCTTCGGGTGATGTTGCCATTGAATACCGTGAAGAATCAGAAAGAGGAAGAAAAATGATGAAATTACATTTCCGGCGATTTTTCCGGCGAACCACCACCACAAGAGGCGGCAGTACCGCCGGACCACCACCGGAGCACCACCACCTATGGTGGAGAGGTCCAAGTCAGATCATGCATGGGGCTGCTGCACCCTAGGAAGTGGGGAGACCATTGTTTATTTAACCCATTATGGCATGCCCCTATTTTCCTCCCATGCACTTTGCTTTTTCATGTCTCTACGATAATGCTTTTCACCATCCCAAGAGAGTGGGCATTGGGGGCTGTGTGCAGCTGCTAGAGACACTCCTCAGACCCAAGAAGGGGGATAATTCAGTCTACCAAGATCGGAATAGACCAAGCTACACAATTCTCTCCCAAGCAATCCTTGAGAAAACCAATACTGACGAGCAATCCGTCCGGACGCCCCACTCCGTCCGGACGCCCAAGCTTCTGCCCGGTTTTGTTCTTCAGTTTTCTCCATTTTTCAGCATCCATCTCACTTCGATCCCTTCACGAAATATCTTCCACACATCCCATACACTACAACCATACACTTTCCACCACCAGTTACAAGATTTTCCATCTCACAAAGTTGCAGTCCATTGACATCAAGGGTTTGAAGGCTAAGGAACGAGTTTGGGGTTTGGAGAAGAAGAGAAGGGCACAAGGAGGCTTGCTTCATACTTGGAGTCACCAAGAGGCTGCTGGCTATCCACACCTTGAGCATTTCTCAACTCCTCTTCACTCTATATTTTGTATTAATGCTTTCCTACTTGAGAATATTGATGTATTTGACAATGATTTGTGAGTAGTCCTTTAAGTTGGGGGCTAGGGTCATGAACCCTAGCCCATGATGATGTATTTGATTTGCCATGATGTTTTTGAACCTTATTTGTGCTGTGAACATATTCATTTTCTAGTTTAATCATATTGAATGCATGTTTGGAGATCTTATCAATTGAAGAGCATGTGTTTAATTTATGTTTGTTGAATTTGTGAGCTTGATAACCTCTTGAATTCTAGACAATTTGGCATTGCATGTGATGAGTTAGGCCTTGGCTTAGCTTGTTTGAAATCCTAGTCTATGAACTTTATGCCTCTTTTAATGACCTTGAGTACCATTACATGGCTCAAGCTAGTTGATTGAGAGTCTCTCTTGAATCTTAAATGACAAGAGAGATACATGTGAGACTAAAATTGTAGAACTCTTATGGAGCTATGATTTGAAGGATTTTGGTTCATTAATCAATCTTTGTTCATAAGCATTTGGCTTGTCATGCATCGGATTGGTTAGGTTAGACTCGAAACCCCAACTATCTCATCCATTGAACACAACACACCCCATTTGTATTGAGTTTGTAAGCTCAAGCACTTGCTTTGATTAATCACATTTGCTTTTTTTAGTTACTGTTTTGGTTACAAGTCTCATTCACTTATTACAATCTATGATCACCACTCCATGTTGCACATAACTCACCTCACTAGTAAATAGACCATTTCTTACCTTACCATTTAGTGTCAAGAACCTTCGGTTATATTGTTCACCAAGCGGGATTTTGGGCCTTCCAATCCCCGTGGTACGACAACCCCCGGTCTTAATCTATACATCCACACTATTGTTGACACTCGTAAAAACACTTGTTTTTAAAGCGAACTATACGACACTTCAAATGGCGCCGTTGCCGGGGATTGAGGTTAATCCTTGATCCCTTGGTGATCGTTTCCGAGTGTGTTACTTGCCACTATTCTTTAGTTTAAATTGTTTGATAATTAGTTCTAAGTTTGTTTGTGCGTTTATATGTGTTTGTGTTTCATTTTGTTTTGTTCATTTTAGTATCTTATTGTGTGTTTTGCTTAAGGTTTGCATCTAGTCTTGCAAATTGTGTTTTCTGCTTGTTTTTAAGCTACTGTCCTCTGTGTCCCTCATTTTTTTTGAAGTATCAAACCAACCCAGAAAAAATCAAAAATGTTTGTGCTACTGTATTTGTGTATCTAGTATCTTCAGTTAAAATTTGGTGTTATTTGGTTAAGTCTAGATTAGGCAAAAAAAATAGTTTTCCGGCCTCTGGTCAGTACAATGGTATTTTGTGTAATTATTTCCGAACTCTCTGCCAATAGGCTTATTTTGCTGTTTTTGACAATCCGTCCGGACTCCCCTCTGTGTCCGGACGCCTGGACCTTCCAGACTTGTGTTTTTCTTCTGTTTTGTTGTTTCCAATTGCTCCTATCACTCATACTTGTGATTTCTTGTTTCTTTTGTGATCCTAATTTGTCCTGGTGTTGTCTAGGTGCATGAACGAGAACTCATTCCCATTAAGCACCGCTACATTGAGGAGTGGGAGAGTGGTAGACCGTGAAGCAATAAGAGTCCCAAGAAGAAGGCAAAGGACAGCGCCGAGAATTGTTGAAACTGAGACCACATCACCAAGAACTTTGTCACCAATCAGAGAGCCAATTATGGAAGAAGGAGCACCAGTTAATAATGACCAAGAGGAGCCTCGCATTGAGGACCCTCCACAAAGAAGAATGAGAGAGTACACTCTTCCACATGTGGTGGAACATCCTTCATGCATTGTGCTCAACCCGAATCTGCGATTTGAGATGAAGCCGACAACATTGAGCATCATGCCTATCTTCCTTGGACTGCCTGGCCAAAGTCCATATGATCATTTAATGGAGTTTGAGCAGTCATGTTCAACGGTGCAGCCATAAGGCCTTCCCGCCGATGAGTTGAGACTTAGAATCTTTCCATTCACATTGAAGGATGCAGCTAGGAAATGGTTGCACAAGCTCACCCCAAGGTCAATCACTACATGGGTGCAGTTGCAAGAGACCTTCCTTGCAAAATACTTTCCTCCAAGTAGAGCTGCCAAGGTTCGAAGCGACTTGGTTAGTTTTCATCAACTTCCACGTGAATCATTCTATGAGAGTTGGGAAAGATTCAATGATCTTGAGATGTCCTGCCCACATCATGGCTTAGAGAAGTGGTTCCTTGTGGACTTGTTCTATAGGGGATTGTCACCAGAGCAAAGACAAAGGGTTGATAC
Organism: Rubus parviflorus; assembly: GCA_029955375.1. NCBI lineage: Eukaryota > Viridiplantae > Streptophyta > Magnoliopsida > Rosales > Rosaceae > Rubus > Rubus parviflorus. The sequence goes on along the minus strand of JARGGL010000002.1, from coordinate 16,124,561 downwards.
TTTCAGCGGAGGTACAATAGCTAGCAAGTCTCCCGATGAGGCTTGGCAAACATGTGAAGACTTAGCTGAAAATTCTTTGCAATGGGATGATGTTGGTGCAAAGAAGGAAGGGAGTTACTACACCAAAGAGCATACAACCCGTGAGAGAGTATGTGATGCAGCTGGAGCCGTACCTACAAATGTGGCTTATGAGATGAAGAGGCTAGAAACAAAAATTGAGACAATGCTTGAGAGCAAGTTTGATCAACTACTAAGGCAAGGTGCCTCAAGACCAGCCCCTGCCCAAGTCAAGGTGGCTTGTAAGGGCAAAATATTTGCTATTGGCTATTTCCTATTTGACAAAACCTCTTCCCTTGTATTAGCATTTGTTTTGTATTCAATGCTAGATTGTTTAGGGATTATGTGTCGTGGCTTAGGTTGTTCTTACTCGAGATGGTTCGTGAAGACGCCTTTCTTATCCGGTCTTTTCTCCGGACTTCGATCATTGGTCATCGAAGGTTTCGTTCAAGCACCTCAAGGTATGACTCATGCATATGCACATGCATTTCATTCATATTATGTCTTCCTTGTTGTCCTAGGTTTATCTAGGTTGTTTTCCTTTCACTTATGATGTGAATCACATAAGTATAGGATGCTTGATTGCCACACTTGTGTCTTGTATCACAAGTTTCGAGTGCTTATTTTATAAGCACCCGGTCGCAACGCGACCGGCTCAAATTTTGTATGCATAGTTTCATACATTTGAGTTTATGATGTTAGGATTGCTAGATCTTCCTATAGATTTATTTTGATTAGCATTCCTTTATGTTTAAGGCTGTTTTATGCCTTGCGATCGATCGTCACTGTTCATGCGATCGATCGCACCACGTGGCAAATTTGTCCGTTGGATTTATGACCGTTGCAGTTCGAAAATATGTCCGTTGGGACTTTTTCGTGCGATCGATCGCAACTTTCCGCGATCGATCGCAAATGAGGGTTTCGCATTTCCAGACGTTTCTGTCTCTTCATTTTACACTGTGCGATCGATCGCATAATGTCGTGCGATCGATCGCAAATATCCCTGGGATGTTTTCTATAAATAGAACCCTTGTGTTTCATTTCGGTCAACTCTTTCCCCATAGTCGAAAATACACTTTGAGAGAGTTCTTTGGTATAGTGAGTGATCCTAGTTCCATGTTGTAGGTTCCTCATCTTGATCTCCATGATTAATCCTTGCTAAACACTTTGATTTGCACATAGTTGCTTGTTTAGCTTATGTTATAGGATTTAGGAGATTCTATTCAACTCTAGCAATTGTTCCTTGTTGAATTGCTGAGTTGAAGGATTGAATCATTAGTTTCAATCTCTTTGTTGTTTGTTGGCTTAGCTATTGTTCCTTGTGAATAGCTTAGTTAACCCTTGAATCATATTCAAGGCTTTTCAATTCGGTTTAGTTAATGCAAGCAATTGTTCCTTGTTGAATTGCTTGTGTTAATTGAATTGAATTCATTCATTCATACACACACACACACTTGCATAGTCGGTGTCTTGCGGTTGGAGGATTCACGCGGTGAAGTTCGATCAATCGGAGAAGCTTGAGGTGGGATCACTTGAAGAGCATTCGGGGCTACACAAGGTTAGAGCTGCCACTAGTCATATGGTTGATAGTGTAGAGTTTGGGACGGAGTTCCCCCTTGTACGTGTTGCCGTTTGGCGTTTTCATAGTGTTACACAAGAGCGTGGGGTACGGCTCCCCTCCGGTTTTCCTCTAGTGGTAGAGGTTCCGGGTGACCATATTGTGTGTTGCTTGTGTGATTGTTGATATCTATTGTATTGTGATTAATTGATTAGCATATTGTGTGCTTGTTCATACATAGATATATATAGTCCGTGGTGTGCTAGTTTGATGCACACTTTGGGATTCTAGGTTGTACAATCGATTGTGTATATTGCATAAGTAATTGTATTGATTGAACAATTGTTTGTTGAGGAGAGTTAAGGTTTAATTTGGTATATACTCTCCGATTAGTGTTTAAGACGACTACCGTTATTGGGACAATCCGGGTTACCGGAATTTCATGGCTTCATCCTCATGTTTACTTTGTGAATCCAATGACTATGAGATTCAAGAGTGTCATCTTGCTCCTCAATACCCCGATTTTGTGGCGGAACAGTTGTGTCGTTTTGAGCAACAATCTTACCCTCTAAGGAATCCCACAAATTTCCAAGGAAGAAGCCAAGGTTTTCAAGAGAGGTCTCAAGGGCCTTATCCATTTCAAAGAGGAACCTCAAGTTTCAGCAACAACTATGGAGCTGCAAGCAATCCTCAAGGCTTCCAAGGGAACTCACAAGGATACAATGGAGCTGCAAGCAACTCTCAAAGTTATCAAGGGGGTTCCCAAGGGTATAGTGGAACCACAGCCACAAATCATGCTTCTTCAAGTACCTATCAGCGCCCTAGCACATACACTACACCTCCCGGGTTTGGTGTACCACAATCACAGCAGGCTCAAGAGCCAAAGAAGACGAATGTGGAGCAGTTGATAGCTCAAATGGCTCAAACCAACTTGAATTTAGCTCAAAGCCAAATGAAGACCGATCAACAAGTGGCATTGTTGTCACATGGGCAGCAGGAGCTGAAGCAAGGGCAGATCAATCTTCAACAAGGTTTGATTAAGTTGGAGCAACAAATGGGGCAGTTTGCAAAGGAAAGAAATGAGAGGCCTCATGGAACATTATCTTCTCAACCGGAGCAAAATCCGGGGCACAAGAGATTGGAGCATGCAAATGTCATCTCCATCATCCATTCAGGCAAGCCTACTCACATCACTCTCCTCTTAATGGAGGTGGAGGAGCTCAATGAGTACTTGGATGAAGCAATGAGGAGAAACAACATATCTTCCGGCATTGTGAACATTGGAGGTGAGTCCAATGAAGAGAATGAACAATGTGTTGTACATGATGATGAGCAAGCGAAGGTGATCACCACCCTTCGATCAGGTAAACTCTACAACAACAAAATCTTATATGACCCCCAAACTAGAATGCAAGTTCCCCCTTCCTCTCTCCCTTTCGTGGAACCTTGTTTAGATTTTATCAATGATATAAATGAGGAGAATGGGGCCGGAGGGGAAGAAAATGTACCCTCCGGCAATTTGGAGCGTGGAGATGGTTTATTGTTGAAACATGGATGTGATAAGGGGGTGGATAAGGCAGCCGGTAGGGAAGAAAATGTACCTACCGGAGAAGCAAAGCAAAAGAAGAAGAAATCATCAGAGGGTAATCCGTCCGGACGCCAGGAGCCGTCCGGACTCCCATCAGCAGAATCGGAAAACCCGATTAATCCGTCCGGACGCCAGGAGCCGTCCGGACGCCCATCAGCAAAATCGGAAAACCCGATAAATCCGTCCGGACGGAACAGAGCGTCCGATCATCTGGGAGCTGGACAAAATGCTCCAGTTTCTGCCTCAAGTCAGAATTCTCAAGCCTCTACTTCAAGTTCAAGTGTTCAAGCGCCAAAATCTTCATCAAGTAGTGTTGTGAACAGCGAGGATGGTCTTCCATTGGGAAGAGGTTTTGGGCAATTATCATTGGAAGAAGACTTTGAGAAGCAAGACTACAACAAGAGGAAGAGTAAGAGTGTGTCCTTCAAAGAAGACGATGTCCCGAAAGATGTTGAAATAAGAAGAGGACCAACTTGTGTGCCACCACTTAACTTGGCAGATTATCAAGCACCGCTTCCATTCCCACAAGTGAAGCGGAAGGAGGAAATCAAGAAAAGACATGAGAAGCACCGGAAAGAGTTCATGGAGATCTTCAAGAAGGTGAACATAAACATTCCTCTTGTGGATGCCATTAAGCAAATTCCACCATATGCTAAGTTCTTGAAGGACATGTGCACCAACAAGAGGGGATTTCAAGACAATGAGCTTATTTGTTTGAGTGAAGAAGTGTCGGCAGTTCTACAAAGGAAATTGCCTCCTAAGCTTGAAGACCCCGGAACTTTCACGGTTTCATGTATGATCGGTGACACAACCTTTGGTCGAGCCATGTTGGATTTGGGGGCATCTATCAATCTCATGCCCCATGATGTTTACAAGAAACTTGGTTTGACCGATATCAAGCCAGCCAAGATGAGGATTAAGTTGGCGGATAGGATGGAAGTGTACCCATTGGGGGTGGTCGAAGATGTGCTAATCAAGGTTGAGCAGCTCCTCATCCCGGCTGATTTTGTGATCCTCGAAATGGAGGGGAACAGTCATGACGATGTTGATGATCTTCCTATCATTTTGGGAAGGGGTTTTATGGCTACTGCTGGCACCAAGATTGATGTGAACAAGGGATTGTTCACGATGACGGTTTTTAATGAAACCATCGGATTCAATATCTCTAATTTCATGAAAAGTCCACTTCAATTGGGGGACTGTTTTGCTATGGAGGTGGTTGACAAGGTAGCGAAGGACACCTTCATTGAGTCAACATCCAAGGACCCACATGAGACATCAAGTGCACATTGTGGCATGGACCTGCATGATGAGAGTATAAGGGCAGCAAGTCATGAGGATGTGAAGCGACACCTTATATCAACGAAACTGAAGGAGGAAACAAGTAGAGCTCCAAAGAAGAGAGTGGGTGGTCAAGCCAAGAAGAAGAAGAAGAATGTATCACTTGCTTGTTCAACACATTTCACTCCACAGTTCCTCGCTGCAAGTAGTTTTTTTGGTGGGAGCTGCAACAAAACCACCATGGTGGGTGGCAAGAAGGAGAGCTTTGAGCCTCCATGAGTGACAAGATGAAGAAGCAAGACCGGCTTGATGTCTATAAAGAAAAGCGCTTGTGGGGAGGCAACTCCATATCACTAGTAGTTGTTTTCAGTTTGAATAAAGAGTTTTTGGGAGCACAGGAGGTGCTAAGTTCGGAGTTCCGTTAATGGGGAGCTCAAATCAATCATTTTGCAATGTGTCCAGAATCTGCCTGGGCAGATCAGACCAGTTCCAGAGGCCTTTTCTCTCATCCTTGCCGTTAGAATGAGTTGAGCTGTTCATGAAAGTTGTTCCTCTTTGTGTCTACTGCCTGCAGTGAAAATTTCATCATGTTCGGACCATTGGATCTCCAGATATTCAATCTTCAATGAGTGGTACTCAGGCCTGAGTTGACTTTCTCAGCCCTCACTTTGACCAGTTCATGTTATGTCTTTCAGTAGGCGTTTGGGGTATTTCCAGTAGCCAACATGAAGCCATTTGAATCTATTTTTCAACGCTGCCGGAATTCCCACATTCTTGTCCTACTATTGGACTTAATCCCCTAGCAAAGGGGGGAGGTCAAAGCTGATTCACTGTACGCACTCTTGCTCAACAATTTTCACCACGGAGCACACTTGGAGCTTACGTGTGGAAGTCAAGGCTTTATGCATTGAGGTTGGTGATTTTTGGTGCTTACTGTATATCATTGTAGAGATCGCCATAAGGGAGTTTTCATTTCACTTCACTCACATTAGTTTGTTTTGTCTCATTCGTTTTGTTTTGTTTGGTTTGGTTGTTTTGTGTGTTGTTTGTCGTGTCCATCACCCAACGTAAATTGTTAAATTCACTTATCACATTGGGGACAATGTTAAGTTTAAGTGTGGGGGTGAGGTTTGGGTTCTAACCCGACAAAAGTTGTTTAAAAAAAAAATTATATTTTCTGTCTTTTGTTTGTTTGTTGTTTGTTTGTTGTGTTAGTTTTTTCCAACTCCAATGATGAATTGAGCTTACTTTGTTATTCTTGGGAATGTTGATCATTGCTAAGGCTTTGTATGATTTGCTTTGGGTTTAATATGCATGATTTGTGATTGCTCGATTTTCTATGTACACATCACCTTTGTCGGTTAGTTGATTGCAATCCGAGAAGCACACTTGACATGAATTACCATGCATACCCAGAAATTGTGAGGACTTGAGCTTATTGAATATTCACATGTATGCATCTTTCATACATTGTTTTGTTCTTCATGAGTGCATTTCACAAGTTGGTGAACCTAGAACTTGCATAATATCTCTCGAAATATTTTTTGTCATGCATGTGCATACCTTGGAAATGATCTTGGCATTAGGAATCCACCATGGCCAAATGAGCATTGATCCTGAAATGTTATATCTTTAGATTGCCCACTTTGTGCCTACTTGTTAGCCTTTCACTTCTCTCCACCACAAAAGTTTATCCCTTTAACTTAAACACTATCCTACCCTTTCCAAGCAAATTGGCAAGTGATTTGAGATTAATGTTTGATGCTTGAAAATGTGAGTTTGGGGATTGTGACAAAAGAATAAGTGTGGGGGAGTACCATTTGCAGTGTGTTGTATTTGTTTTAAGAAAATTAGAAAATCAAAAAGAAAATGAAGAAAGGTTCTCAAGAAAATAAAAATAGAAAAGGAGAAAGAAAGGAAGAAAAATCCAAAAAAGAAAGTCTTGTGTTTAGTTTAAATTCAATAAAAGGGTGGGAAATGTTTGGTGGAGTGACTTGGTGCAAGCATCTTAGAATTCTAAAATTGAAAAATCTCATCAAGTGCATCACTTGCTAGTTGCTTGGAATTTGTAATTCGCATTCCATTTCATTTCTTTTACCCTTCGCCTTTAGCCCCGTTACATCCAATAAAAGTCTTTTTGATCCAAGGTTTGTTTGTGCATGATGTTGCGGAGATGTGATTGACTTGCAAGCATATGGGAACATCATTTGTGAAATTATTTGAGAGCAATGTTTTAACCCTAAACACTTGAGCGGAAATATTTAGTGATCTTTGCGAATGTAATGGTTATTATGTCGAGTTGTGCCTGTTTGGTTGCATGAGATTGATTTGATACTTGGTTTCCACACACTTCACCAGAGCATGATTGAATTGCGCATGTTAAATACTTAGCAAATTTGTAAAGCCTTGGCATGTGATCTATTGACTCTTGTTTATAACATTGCGAGCTCGTTGAGGACTATGGTTGGAGGAAACTTTTAAATTCTGTTTCGTGTTTTGTGTTGTACTGTTTTTCCTTTATTGTAGTGTTTTGTACTTGCTCGAGGACTAGCAAGATTCAAGTGTGGGGGTGTGATTTGCACATATTTGTTATGCAAATTGCATTCCTAACACTACAAGAAAACCAGCTTTTCATGACGCGAAATCTACGGGGTGCTTTTTTGTGCGCCGTAAATAATACTCATTTATGGCGTGTATTTTGCGCACGTCGTCTATGAGTTATTTTTCATTCTTTCACGGCGTGTATTTGGTGCACGGCCTTATTTCTACTGGGTCTTTGCGACGCACATAGCTTGCCCGCCTTAATTTTTTATGGGTACCGCGAAAATTTTCGGTCAAAGTTAAAACTCCCACATTTATTTTCATTCCCCTCTCGCTTTTCACAAGTTTCAAAGACTCAGATCTATTCCAAATATCTCTCACATTTTGAGAAATTGAGAGTGGCAGACACCACCACTATCCCTTCAATTCCAACGTTCCTCTCCTTTCTTCCCCAATAATACCGACCCCCCAAATCCCCACATCTCCTCCTCCTCCTCCTCGCCCACAAAAAACCAAAAGTGTTTGAGATTGAGCTTCACAAAGCTTTACTCTTCAATTAAGGATTCTTCGGCAATTGCAGAGAATTTGGGTCAATTAGATGGAAGAGATGCAGAAAGAGACAGAGAAAATTAGAAAAGCGATATTAGCTTGAAGCTTCCCGAGTAAAATTTACAGCTTTGTGTATGTGAATGGCAAAATGATGATATTCTTTCAGTCTCCCACAATCTGTCTCCGCCAAAAGGTTCACCCCAAAACCGAAATAAACGAGGTAATCTGTAGAAGGTTTGATTTTCTTATTTTGAGCCTTATGGTTGATTTTCGCTTTAGGGTTTATAATGTTTATTTGAAAGTATTTAATTGTAAGAATGTGCTTTATATTCTTTCAATTATGTGTTATTTTGACTGAAATTAGGTTGATGGATAGCACATAAAGCAGTACATCCATCCTCTTTCGCACATCTCATCATGGTATGATTTTTGTATATGTCTCTGTATATTCCTTACATCTCCTCATGGTCATTTGAGTGTTCTTGTTTTTATCAGATTTGGCATATTAATTATTTAATGGTTGATAGAAAAATGAAAAGCATGATAGTTTAATGGTTAATAAATGAATTAATTAATTAATTGGCATGTTTTGGAGGTGAAGACGAGATTTGATTACAATCTCCTAGGGACAAAAAGTATAGTCAACTTTATTACAATTTCTGGAGGAAAAGAAATGTGACCATTAAGGCATCAAATCTAGGTATTTTACAATGTTAGTGTGCATGTTTGACAAATTTTATTGGACAAGGTGATGTTATTCAACCCACTCAGCTCTGTTCTTTTGTTTTTAGGAATTTCTTTCCCAACTTGTTGAGATTGATCTACTTGTGAGTTTAAATACACGGAGCATTGCTTTGTGAAACATGAAAGAGGTAGTATCTATTTCATTGCTTTCAATTTAGCCAATCCAACAAGTTGCACACAACTTATATTACCAGACCTTGAATGTCATGACTTGAAAACCTGCTAACTGGGTACATAATTTAAAATGCTCCACTGGTTATTCAAGTTCATTACGCTATTTGTTTGATTTCACTTCTGCTGGTTAGCACACACTCGTAGGATGAAATTTTCAGAGGTTAGATGCATCTTAGTGATTGAGCCCGGACTGTTATGTCTTCACCAATTAGATGCATCTTCAAATGATCACCAACATAGTTTCTCATAAAAACATAGCAGATTGCACAAATTAAGTGAGTTTACATTCTTAATTTATTGAATTATAACTTCTACTGCAATTTCTGTTTTATTCAAGGGATTCATTTTTCCATATATATATATATATGTTTTTTTTTCCTGTGTTGATAACTTAGCAGGACTTGTGACCATCTCTTTATTAACGAGCTTCTTATTCAATGTTCAATTCAACTTCAATTGGGAAACAAGAGGCATGTATCAATGTATTTTCTTTCAATACATTGGTACTCAATGTGTGTAATTAGACAGCATTAAGCATTGAGCCACACTAGGCTTCCCTTAGATAATATGGAGTTCAAATATATGTTCTTGCATCTGCTAGGTATAATGTTAGAGTGACCTAGTCCATGTTTTCTTCATGGAATTTGGGATTGGTTGTGTGCAACACCCTGTTTCTGTCACTTGTTTACTGTCGACTTATTATGTCCTTAAACTGACAGTGTTCCACCTAGTGCATACTAATACACTAGAAAGAAGACAGCTCATTTATGGCTTTGCATGCTTTTCGTTGGTATGGAGTTGCATGTGAATGAGTGTTCTTTTGCCAAGCCCCTGTGCTGGGACAATTTGCAACACCAATAATTTTCTGTTTATGATTGTGCATTCACTAAAATAACCAAGAATTGAACATTCAGAAGAAAAGAAAATAGAAAACAAGTGTTTGCAGCATCTACTCTTTTTTATTTTTCTTTTCTTTTTCCTTTTATATTACTATTTCCTGGCTACCTATATTAAGCTCTAGAGTCTTCATAGGGAATCTTGACAATGGGTGAAATCCTGACAGTGATTGTGGTATTCTTTTCAGGAGATAATAGGTAGCAACATTCTTCCTATATGTCGTGGTGATAACTACAAGATTCATGCTGCTGGCAGAGAAGATATTGATGTAATGGAGATCTGCTTTACTGTGCTTTGGCAAGATCTTAGGTCCAGACTGCCATACTTGCTACTTGCAGTTCTTGTATACATAATCTATTCTATTATAAGTTGTAAGCATTTGTGATTGCTTTCAAAGCAATTGTATGTACATTGAACACTTTTTATATAAATTAAATTTCAAAGCATTTGGATGTACAATTTTTTATTACAATGTTTGGATGATACAGAAACAACAAGGAATTAATTGATTTATTTTTTTTATTTTTTCAAATGATATTTACGGCGTGCATTGAATTCTATTTACGGCGTGCATTGCGTGCCGTAAATAATCATTTACGGCGTACATTTAGATTATTTACGGCGTGCATTTTACGCGCCGTAAATTCGTAAATTATTTACGGCGTGCAATGCATGCCGTAAATTATCATTTACGGTGTGTATTTAGATTATTTACGGCGCGCAAATTGCACGCCGTTAATGACTAATGTTATTTACGGCGCGGTCAATAAGGGCGTGCAAAAACACGCTGTAAAAAGTCATTTACGGCGTGCTTTGCGCGCCGTAAATGACCACTTTTCTTGTAGTGTAATTACGAGAATTAAGCTACTCCGAACGCCTTTTGTTGTATTTAATGTGTGTTTATATGTTTGCAGGTCGTTTATGTGAGTTGAGGTAATTCGGCACAAAAAAGTGCATTTTGACGACATTTGGCATATTACCGAGAAGAGGACGGGAAGTCAACCGTGGCTTTCGGATATCAGAGACCACACGAGTCAAGCTTCGGGTGATGTTGCCATTGAATACCGTGAAGAATCAGAAAGAGGAAGAAAAATGATGAAATTACCTTTCCGGCGATTTTTCCGGCGAACCACTACCACAAGAGGCGGCAGTACCGCTGGACCACCACCGGAGCACCACCACCTATGGTGGAGAGGTCCAAGTCAGATCATGCATGGGGCTGCTGCACCCTAGGAAGTGGGGAGACCATTGTTTATTTAACCCATTATGGCATGCCCCTATTTTCTTCCCATGCACTTTGCTTTTTCATGTCTCTAGGATAATGCTTTTCACCATCCCAAGAGAGTGGGTGACGAACGTCAAAATATGATGGAAGTATAGTTTGTGACCGGGGTTGTCGTACCTCGGGGATTGGTGGCCCAAGATCGCCTTTGGTAGATTAATAGCCTAGGTTTTCTAGCACTAATGGTGTGTGATTAGAGGTGGATAAGATGTGTGAGGTGAATAAGTGCAAATAAAGTAATGTAACTAACCTAATGCAACTAACCTAATGCAAATGAAATGCAAAGAAGAGGAACATGGATAGATAAGAAATGGTAGAATGATTGGGAGTTTCGGGTCTCTCCCTAATCCATATTGATGGATAGACAATCAAATTCACACACAAAGTCAAGTTGATTAATGGATCAAATCCCGTACCCTAGCCATGCAATGGTTCTAGGGCCATGGTCTTTTCTTTTGTATCTTTATGCCATGCAATGGTTCACAAAGACTCTTAATCTAGACAACCTAAGCCATGCAATGGTTCTCAAATTGCTAAACTAAGGCTATGGGCTTAAAGACCTAGAGATTCAAACAAGACATGCTCATCACATTCATTGTCCATTGTCTAGAAAGGGTAAGGTTACCAAGCTTACACTTTCATACCAAGATAGATCAAACACATGCTTAAGAATTGGTAGTTCCTAAACAAGCATCTAACACATAACAAAAATAGGCAATGAACATACCCAAATACCAACCAACATGTATATATATAAGAATCATCCAATCCATCATCAATGAACTAGGGCACACAACCCTAGTCCCCAACCCTAACAACTACTCACATATATATACTTAGAATGTACATCAATAATCTCAAGATTGACAAGTTACGAAATATATGAAAGTAAATAGAGATAGAGGAATGCTCAATGAAGATAGTGGCCCCAAACTTGCTGTCACCAAGTCTTGAAGCAAGCTCCTCTTGGCCTCCTCTTCTTCTTCTAGCTTCTTCTTGTCCAAATCTCCAAGGATCTTGAGGTTCTTGATGTCTCCAAGCTCATGTGAGGTAGAAGTGATAGAATGGTGGAGAAAAGAGGTTAGGAATATAGAGGAGGGTCTTAGGAAGAAGTTTGGTGAAGGAAGGAAAGAGATTTGAGGGGTGGAAGGATGAGAAAAGAGGGGAAGAAGTTGGCCGCCGTTGCCGGGCGACCGGTCGACCATCGGTCGACGACCGGTCGACCCGGACGGCCAAACCAAGTGTTTTGTGACTTTTTGGGAGAGGAGGAAGAGGAAAGGTTTTGAGAATTTTGTGGTGGAGGCTAGGGTTGATGAATGGTGTTATTCTCCCTGAAAATGGAAATGAAGATGAGTATATATAGAGGGAAAGAGAATGGATTGGAGGGTGGAGATGGATTGGAAATGATCCTAAGGCTAGCAACTAAGATTCTAAGCAAAGGAAATTACCTAGAAGGCTAGGGTAGGTGGGAGAGCAAAGAAGAGAGAAAGGGTAGAGAGGTAATGTGTTTATGGACAAGAAAAATCAGATTTGGAAGGTGAGGAGACAAAAAATGTGGTAGGGGAAGGCTAAGAGACAAATGGTGATTAAAGCATTAAATGCTTTGTCTCTATTTTGAATTTGAATTTCAAATCACCACCAAAGTATCTCAACTCATCAAATGATGCTCTTCTAGCTGAAATGGGAATCTTGATGGAGAAGTCACGTCTCGACGCGGTCGTCGTTTCCTCGGAGTTGACCATGGGTGGGCCCGGGGTGAGTCACGGTTGACTTTTCGGGGCCGAAAGTTGACTTTTCGGGTTCTTGGCTAAAACTCCAGAATGATCTTGTGCTTCACTTCCGAGGCTTGATTCTTGTGATCTTGATGCTCAAAAGTCACGGTTGACTTTTCGTCCTCTTCTCGGAAATGCTCTAAAAGCTCCCAAATTGCATCTTTAAGCTCCGGATTACTTCAACTCACTTATTCAACCTAAAAACAATACAAACACACATTAATGATATTATTTGGCTCTTGGAGAAACATTATTCAAGTAGTTAGAGGCATGTTTTGTACGTAAAATACGTACAAATCAGTGAGCATTGAGGGCTGTGTGCAGCTGCTAGAGACACTCCCCAGACCCAAGAAGGGGGACAATTCAGTCTACCAAGGTCGGAACAGACCAAGCTACACAATTCTCTCTCAAGCAATCCTTGAGAAAACCAATACTGACGAGCAATCCGTCCGGACGCCCCACTCCGTCCAGACGCCCAAGCTTCTGCCTGGTTTTGTTCTTCAGTTTTCTCCATTTTCCAGCATCCATCTCACTTCCATCCCTTCACGAAATATCTTCCACACATCCCATACACTACAACCATACACTTTTCACCACCAGTTACAAGATTTTCCATCTCACAAAGTTGCAGTCCATTGACATCAAGGGTTTGAAGGCTAAGGAACGAGTTTGGGGTTTGGAGAAGAAGAGAAGGGCACAAGGAGGCTTGCTTCATACTTGGAGTCACCAAGAGGCTGCTGGCTATCCACACCTTGAGCATTTCTCAACTCCTCTTCACTCTATATTTTGTATTCATGCTTTCCTACTTGAGAATATTGATGTATTTGACAATGATTTGTGAGTAGTCCTTTAAGTTGGGGGCTAGGGTCATGAACCCTAGCCCATGATGATGTATTTGATTTGCCATGATGTTTTTGAACCTTATTTGTGCTGTGAACATATTCATTGTCTAGTTTAATAATATTGAATGCATGTTTGGAGATCTTATCAATTGAAGAGCATGTGTTTAATTTATGTTTGTTGAATTTGTGAGCTTGATAACCTCTTGAATTCTAGACAATTTGGCATTGCATGTGATGAGTTAGGCCTTGGCTTAGCTTGTTTGAAATCCTAGTCTATGAACTTTATGCCTCTTTTAATGACCTTGAGTACCATTACATGGCTCAAGCTAATTGATTGAGAGTCTCTCTTGAATCTTAAATGACAAGAGAGATACATGTGAGACTAAAATTGTAGAACTCTTATGGAGATATGATTTGAAGGATTTTGGTTCATTAATCAATCTTTGTTCATAAGCATTTGGCTTGTCATGCATCGGATTGGGTTAGGTTAGACCCGAAACCCCAACTATCTCATCCATTGAACACAACACACCCCATTTGTATTGAGTTTGTAAGCTCAAGCACTTGCTTTGATTAATCACATTTGCTTGTTTTAGTTACTGTTTTGGTTACAAGTCTCATTCACTTATTACAATCTATGATCACCACTCCATGTTGCACATAACTCACCTCACTAGTAAATAGACCATTTCTTACCTTACCATTTAGTGTCAAGAACCTTCGGTTATATTGTTCACCAAGCGGGATTTTGGGCCTTCCAATCCCCATGGTACGACAACCCCCGGTCTTAATCTATACATCCACACTATTGTTGACACTCGTAAAAACACTTGTTTTTAAAGCGAACTATACGACACGTCAATCATCAAGTAGATAATGAGGATACAAGGAGAATTTGTCCTCATCTAGCAGTAGTAGTAGTAGAATAAAGTTATTGGCTATCTCAAGGTGGATGACCATTTGCCCTTATCCAGCAGCAGGAAGTGACAAATTTGAAGAATGAAGTTACTTTTATTTTCAAGTTGTTGTAAATAAAGTTATATAAGTGTGGAGCTTCCTAGAATGTCAATTTGTCATTATCCCGCAGCAGTAGAAACTGATTGCACTACTTGTCACAACCAAGTTTATTGGCTATATCAAGTAGTAAATCTTCGAAATCAACAACTTAATTCCCTCTTGGGGAATCCTGCAATTGATGTTGATTTTTGATGCACAACTAAGCTCTTGATTGCTTGATATATGTTGGATTTTAGGTGTTTGAGGGTACCATGGAAGTGAAAGAATTTATATAAAAAATAAATACGATTAATTGTTGGGTGGCTTTGATTCTCTACGACTGCAAGGGCCAACAATTCTCTAGCCATCATGTTAATCTATTTTTTTTAACAAACAACACAACACGAACAACTACAAAGAGAAATTTCTAATACAACCCCCGTCTAGCTGATCAAAACTAGAATGCTGGGCACACAAAAAGGGGGAGACAATGAGACCAAATCTTCAAGCTATTAGTATAATGACCCCAAACAGCGACATCAGCCAGCGATGACATCAGCAACAAAATTAGCTTCCCTATACACGAGTGAATTGAATTGAATGAATATCGGAGGCTAAATTTTTGATATCTTGAACAATAAGCTTAATCCTTGATTTATACATATTTTATGTATAAAGTATGCCTCTAATCACTCGAATTAGATTACTCCTTAAGCTATTTAGTGTCTCTAATCCTTGTTTGTATGTTTTGTAGTCATTTATGCAAGAGTTAGTCATTTGGAGCAAAAGAATGCAATTTAGGAGCTTTTAGAGCATTTTCGAAAAGATTGTGGTCAACTATGACGTTACGATGCTGAGATGTCCAAAGTTAAGTATTGGAAGTATAGCACAAGAATATTCCAGAGTTTTGACCAAGAATAAAAAAGTCAACGTTTTGACCCGAGAAGTCAACCAATGGTCAACCCCGAAGTCAAGATGGTGACTCACGTAGGAGCTTTCCAAATCAGCTGGGAATATTCCCTTCTCCTTGCGAATTTAGTGATGTCTTAATTTTTCCTAGTATTCCTTTTCTTCTACTTGTCACCATCAAATTTCTCCTTGTTTTATTCTCTTGGACTTTGAATTCTCTATTTTTATTTTCTGATTTTATTCTCTCCCCTCGGCTATTACCTCCGTATCCCCACATAATGTTCTTTTCCTCTCCCACATAACTTTGTCTTAGGGTAGTCTTGTCATTTTTCCTCACTAACCCTCTCATCTTAGCCCTAGGATTTTCCAAATTAATCTCCACCCTTTACTCTTATTCCCTCATCTATATATATAACCTCAATTTTGCTGCTTTTGCATCATTTAGGTCATCTCTAGCCCAGCCCTCAAACACTTCACCTCACCTTTCTTCACCTCCTTTCACAAAACTTCCTTCGTCAAAGTTGTTCCTCATACCTATATTTATCTAACCCACCACTTTTATACTGAAGATCCTTAGTTTTCCATCATGAGCATCAAGAATCATTAAGAACTAGGAGCTTGGAGCAAGGAGGAGAAGAAGGAGAGCTAGCCTCATGCCTTGTTTGAGATCTTAAGGGCCTGTTTGGTAACGTTTTCAAAAACGATTTTCAAAAATATTTTTTGAAAATAAAAACGAGAAAATGAGATTGTATTTTCGTGTTCGAAAATGTGTCTGGTAGCTTCGTTGAAAAACAGTTTCCGAAAACGAGAACGACAAAAACGTGTCTGGTACACATAACCGAGAAATTTGGAAAAATACCATATTGCATCTTCCTCTCTTCCTCTTTCTCTTTCCAACCCAGAAAGTCAAAAACTCTTTCTCTTTCTCTTTCTCTCTCTTATGATCACTCTTTCTCTCCTCTTTTTTCTTTCTTTCTTTTTCTTTCTTTCTCTTCTCTTCTCTTCCCCTCTCTCTCTTTTCTGGGCACGGCTCACTAGCCGAGATCTCTCTTTCTCTCTTCTCCTTTTTCTTTCTTTTTCTTTCTCTCTCTCATCTATTTTGGGCACGGCTCACTATCCCAGATTTTCTATCTCTCTCTTCTCCTCCTCCCTGCTCCACGACTGGGCTTGCGGCGCGGTTCAGAGAGAACGGTGGAGGAAATGGTGTTATGCACGGGTTGGAGCAACGGCGGTTTGGGCTTGAGCTCAGAGAGGGCGACTGAGGTCTGGGCTTGAACCGTGGTGAATTGCTTGGATTGATTTGCAGGTGATTGGCGGTGCTTGTGGGTGGTTGAAGGCTGTGGTGGTGCTGACTGCTGAGGTATGCGGGATTGAAGTGTTGGAGATGCAAGGATTAGAGGTGGTGTTGGGTTGAAGTTGAGGTCTTCGGGATGTGGGAATGAAAAACTGAAAATGAATTCATAGAAAATGCTGAAAACGATAATTCGACGTTTTTGGATTGTTAGTGTAAAAGTTGAAAACATTTTCAACTTTCATTTTCAGTGTTTTCAAAAATAAATCACTGAAAGTGATTTCTTAAAGTTTTCATTTTCAAAAATGAAAAAGAGGGGTTGAAAACGTAACCGAACGGGCCCTAAGTTTTGGTACGGTTCGCTTCTTAAGTAACCTAGAGAGTTTTTTGTGAACCATAGCATAACACTAAGAGCATATGCACCAAAGGATCAATGCACATGCCAAAGGCTTCCAAGGGTCAATGCAGCGGGGGAAAATCAGTCATGCCAATTGGTGGGGACCACATGACACACACTTGCACATGACCTCTCTCTCTCTCTCTCTCTCTCTCTCTCTCTCTTCAACTAACATTTAACCCGAGTCTTTGATTTCAAATTTTGGACGATCTGATGGCTAGAAACTGTTTCAAACGGTAATGAAATTTTTTATTCAATTTTTTTTTCACAAACTAAGTCCGGAAACAATAAAAAAATCTCAAATTTTATTCAAAAATTATATGAATTCCTATTTTATGCCGAGAATAAAATAATAAAATTCTTCTATTTTATTTTCAAAGATTAAATATTTAAAGGGTGTTGTTATTAACACACCCTAAAGTGTTAATAACACACCCCTTCTCTCTATCTCTCTCTAGGGTGTGTACATTAAAGAAAGAGAGGAAGGGGTGTGTTATTAACACTTTAGAATGTGTTAATAACAACACCCTATTTAAATGCATGTATGATTAATTTTTATTTATAAATTAATTACTAAATCAAATTTAAAAGATTAAAATGTATTGGTAGCAGAATTGTCCTTGATTGCTGCATTGACAAACTGAAGGCAATTGCCACAAATGATGAATAGTAAATTGGCAAGGTCTAAAAATTGGCAATTGCCCTCCAAAATGGGTGCATATGCTCTAATATAACATTGAGGACATGGTTTTACAACCATAACATGGGTAAAATACGGATCTTGATTCACTAATCATATTAGAATGCATTTGTAGCCAAAACATCAATCATCCATTTGGACTTTGGTTAACCCGAAAGCCCCAACCGTTTCTTTATTGTTGCTTATCTTTACTTGTCTTTGGTTTGTTTACATTATTGTTTGCTTACTTGTAGCATTTCATATTTTCAAAATGATAACCCCAAAACAGCGAGCTATTTTCATGTGTGCATACTCACTTCACATTGTATAACATCATTCCATCTCTATTCTCCCTATTTGCTAGAGTCTTAGGTTGCTTGTTACTAAGTGGGATTTTTGGGCCTTCCAATTCCCGTGGTACAATACTTCCCCTGTCTTCAAATACATACTCTATCTCGATACGATTCGTTCGCTTGCGATATGATTCGTGTCAATCCTTCAAAGCACATGACCATCATTGTTGATACTATGTATTAATGAGAATTTTAGAGTCTCCTTCCACCAACACCTGAGTAATTTGAAAATGCTTAACCACCAAAGAGACCTTCTCTTGGTGCCAAAGCTTCAACAACTAGGACTTCGTTTTTCCCAATGTTCTTTGTCGCATCAAGAATAGGATTTCTTGCACTATCCCGAATTACAAAGCCTGAAGATGCATCTTGATTGTCTCTAACAAAGCAATCAAAGTTCAATTTCACCACATCTTCAGTAGGGGCCTTCCACTTAATGTGAGTATGCTTGGTAGTCTTCCTCTTATGAATAACAAGATTTACATTACTATAATTCACTCCCATTGAAGCAGGTCTAAAAATGATTTGTGATGGAGAGGGAGGAATTTGATGAAAACCAAGTTTATTCGATGATGCCAAATTTCCCAAGCCAGTAAGAGAACTTGACTAAGATGATCCGAAGTATTGGCCTGCAAAGAAATATTTGAAATAGCTTCTAGCCAGTGGACAAATGATTGATTCCAATTCTGAGAAGTAGGGCAATTACCAACATTAGTTCCAACAGAATGAGCAAAGGGACAATTCATAAATAAATGATCCATTGTTTCTTCAGCAGAAGAACAAAAAGAAAATAAAGATGAAATATTACGATTAAATTGACCAAGTGTACTTCTCGTTTTGAGCCTTCCTCTAATAAAAAGCCAGCTAAAAATTTCACCTTTGGTGGAAGATTTAACTTCCACGTAGCTGTCAAGATCTTGGTCTTAGAGTGCGGTTGTACACCATTTGACTGTAACCAAGTTGCACGTACTCTTAATAGAAAACTTACAATTGCCTTCCGAACCATAAATAAATTCATCATTCATTGGAGAAATGGGTAAAGGAATAGCAAAAATTTTCAAGGCATCTTCATTCCAGGAATTATCATAAATAAAGTGAGCAACTGACAGAGACAAGTCTAAAGTATTTCTATTCTGATCTGGAATAAGATAATAAATGAGAAAAGGATAAACCGAATTGAAGGTCCAACACATATACATGTTGTTGCCCTAGTCCATTGATGATGGATTGAGCAAACTATGATATATATACAAGTTGGTTGATATTTGGAAATGTCCATTGCCTATTTCATTATGTGTTAGATGCTTGTTTAAGAATTATCAACTCTTAAGCATGTGTTTGATCTATCTTGGTGTGAGAGTGTGAGCTATGTACCCTTGTGAAGGAATGAATGGTTTTCAAAACTTTTTATTTAGTGCGGAATTAGTTTAACAATTAAACTACTAATTGACCATAAAATCCATTCCATGTCCCTTGTGATCTTGGCTTAGTTATGATACATATAAACATAGCTGATAAGCTATTTTCATACACCAAAAGAGATGCACAAACACAACCTACTAATTAACCCCACAAAGGTAAAGGATAGTCGAATGTAGCATGAGAAGTAGGGATCGAACCCGCTGGATATTGGTATTTAAATGCAACTACAATGACTCAAAACAAAATAAAACTTAAACTGTCCAGTCAAGAAGAACTGACCGGCAGACACAATACACTAGACACACAGAACTAGACACTGACTAAGTTTTAGATTTTTCTGAGTTGAATTGGTATTTTTATAAATTTCGACAAAACATAACAGTAAATAGTGACGAAAATAAAAGTAAATGATGATGTGAATTTAAGTTGTAAACAATGGCTGAAAGTGAATTAGGGAAGAGTCATCACCTACCAAACAATCATGAAATTACAATATGTTTCTCTTTAGTTCCTTTAACTTTGAATGAAGATGCTCAAGTTAAGACAATGGTGTGTTGGTCAAAACCTATTATTCTCTCTCACTTGGTATGTTAAGCGCATGGTGTCTACGTCATAACCTGTCTTCTAAAATGCAACCTAGAATGACATCTTCATAGATTTACCATATAAAAGCCGTTAGCATTCAAAGAGAATTTGAGACATCACAAGGCATCATAGGTACTAGTGTTGTCCTACCTATCCTAGAAACCAATTCACATAACGGGTACTTACGCCACTATTTGCTACTCTAGATCATACGATGATAAGGCGGTCATACAGATGATCATAACAATAAATCCTAAGCATGCTTACTAAGAATGCATCCAAAGAAAACAAGCATAGAATTATCGATGTAAAAGCAGTGAGAAGGTTTTTATTCATCATCAAAGAAACATAAAGAAAACTAATCATATCATAAAAACAATCATGTTCGGGGCTTCAAACAACCCCCTAATTACTGTAATTTAGCTAAACATGTCTAGGGTTGAAAAGAAAGATGGAAGGGAGAGAGAGGGGAGGAACACGGCTTCAGGGGCAGAAGATGAAGCGTCCCCTTGCTCCTGTCTTGGACGTCTATTAAAAAGGAATTAAAATCCTCCTAGGTTTTGGAAACTTCTTCTTTACAACTCCTTGAAATATTCTAATTGGTCCAACATAATATGACTTGTCAAAACCAATTAAAATACTCAATAATCTCTGAAATACATGAAAAAGTCGTACAAACTCCCTCGTTGGCTTCGCGGAGCAACTCGGGCCTCAAAACTTGAATTCCCAAACGTTTCCAGATTCGCGCACAGATTGACATTCTCTCACTTAAACGGAAATAACTCTTTCTAGAAAACTCTAAATCACAAATCATAAGAAGCTCTGGAAAATAGACATCCGGGGCTTTCCATGCATATAAAGTACATTCACTGGTTCATTGTGAGTTGTTCTCAGTGCTCTGTCGAAGTAGACTGATCTGCACAGGCAGATTCACCATTTCAGCTTTTAATTCCCTCTTTTGCTTCTTTTCTTCACCTTTGCTCCAGAAATACCTAAAAATATAAAACCAATGTAAATGACTCAAACAAATAAGAAACTAGCTAAGAAAACATAGGAATTTACAATATAAAAGTCGCATATAATGCTCCTATCAATAGCATGCTTAGTAAGAAAAATCAAAGAGGACGTTTATGTTCTACTCACCCTTGGAGCATGAATTTAATCCGATCCAAGTGAATTGAACCACCAAAGTTCCTCTCCTTGATTTCTCCTTGAAGATGTTTCCTCCACCTTGAAGCACCTTGAAATATAAACTTCTTGAACACCTTCCTGTGCTAGAGTTATGTCCCAAAACAATCATTTTGATGTAATTAATTATTATTGTAATTATTATTAATCAAAAGGACAAGTTTATTGTTCATTGCATGTATATTTAATATTTTGATTGAACAAAGTCCAAAGAATATGAGTTAAAAAGAAAGTAATCTAAAGACTTAGATGTGTGAGGGACTCAGATCCTCTCCTCACGAAGAGGTGTTTTTATTTCCCCACAAGTCAATCCTGGCCCTCCAATTTAATCTGGCGGCCAGGATTTGCTTGCTTTTTTTTTCCCTTCTTCTCTCTCATCCCCGATCTCTCTCTTCCCCTCTCTCTGTCTGCAGCAGTGCAGCCCAAGCACCATGATCGTTGTCGTTGATGGCAGTGAGGAGAGCATGAACGCCGAAGTGGCCGGCCGAATTCACGTCTCGATAGCCGTCGTGAAAGCAGGCACCTCCAAATCGCTGGGCCCACTGAAGGGGATGGCGGTGGGAGTGACGCTAGTGGCGATTGATGGCGAAGATTGAGCGTGGAGGACGTCGAAGTGGCCGGCGGAGGTGGAGTCGGGAGTAGAGGATCGGAGCTTGAGGTTGTCGAGGGAGGGGAATTGCAGACAAAGAGAGGGAAGAGAGAGGGGGATGAGAGAGAAAGAAAAAAAAAACAAAGCAATCTTGGCCACCAGATCAGATTGGAGGGCCAGGATTGACTTGTGGGGAAATAAAAGCACCTCTCCGTGAGGAGAGGATCCGAGTCCATTTGTGAGACCTTTACTCTTTTACACTCATATCCTAAAAGGTTCCTAGTCATAGGATTATAATTTGGACTTTGATAACCCGGAAAGACTAGCACATACTATGTATGTTCAGTAGGGAGGATGACAAGTCTCCAGTCATTCGTGTAGAGACACTTATACAAGTATGTGGGTGCTCTAGAGTACATTGAACGCGATCACTAAAGTTCTTGTATGGAGTTTTACTTGCATGTCAAACTTGAACTCTAAATTGCAATAATACAAATTAGTCATTTGACCTAAGACACCATGCATGTTTGTCTTATGAGTGAGTGGATTAACTCTTTATAATTAATATTATGTCCCTTAATGGATATGATCCATGTATTCATTGGTGTAATCAATTTGCTCATAGAGACATTGTGAGTGTACAATAAAGAATCTTTATCCTTTAGTAAATGAGGAGTATGTTCAAAGATGTGATTCAGTAAGTCTTTGGCTAAAACACTAAATGAGATTAGAAAAAAGTTTCTAATCACATTCTAAGAATCACGTAAGAATGGAAATCATATTAGGAGATTGACATATCAATTTCATGCCCCGATGATATGATTCAGAATATCGTATGAGAGAATGACCGTATTGTATTGTAACAAACACAATACTTCCCAATGGTTGACCGTATTTGTTTGTTCATATCCCATATTGTACTTCCCAATGTTTACCCTGGCTTTACTGATGGACCAATACTTATTCTCATTTAATTAGCAACCCTTTCTAGTCGACACCTCCTGCTTTCAATAGCCGACCTTTCATTGTTTAAAAAAAATATATCCGACCTTCTTTATCTCAACAGAGATCAGTTTTTCTCTCAATTTTCACTTAAATAAGTCATTTCTTTTCTTCTTTGTTCGAAGAAGCCATAGTAGAATCATATTTCAGGTAATTAACTTAGCCCTTTTAGGTTGTCTTCAATTGCTTAGTCTTGACTTATTTGTTTAGCCCATGACTTCCTATAATTAGACCGTTGTAGGATCTTGTCACTTTCAGAATTATAGATCAAACATAATCAGTTTGCTATTAATGGGTTGAGAAAGCAACCTTGTTATCGATCTTTACAAGTATATATATAGTTCTCTGTTGTATAGTTCTATGTTATATATCGATCTTTACAAGCAACCTTGTTATCGATCTTTACAACCTTGTTTGGAATGATTTTAGATATAGTTCTATGTTGTATAACACTACATATAAAATGAACTTGGAGACTTACACTTTCATATCTTTGTCTACTGTTTGTTTGCACTTGAAAAACAAAAGCTTTTGCTTCTTAAAGCATTTTCACCAGTTAGGGCTCTAGGGCAGGGGCTCTTGGGCTCTAGGGCATTGGGTAGGGGTCATCATGGGCCAGGCTAGGGCCGCCCAGCCCTAAATTTTAGGGCTTATGGCCGGGTCGGGCCGGGCCGGGCCTAGTCAAAGTCTACGAAACTTAGGGCCGGGCCAAGTCTTCAATATACCGGCCTTAGCCTGCTCATAGGCCCAAGCCCATTCGGGCTTGTAGGGCGGGATTAGGGCCAGCTTTTGTGGGCCGGGCCGAGCTTTTTTTTTAATAAACTTAATGAAAGCATAAAATTAAATTTATCCAACACTCAACAAAAAAAACATGTATTTTTTTTTTCAATAGGCATGTATTCTTGTATTGTCGTGCAATTGTGTAAAGACTAGAAAACAAAAAACAAAAAACAAAAAAAAATAAAAAGAAAAACATATATGAATAGAATTATAAAAAATAGAAAATATAGATTAAAATTAAGGCCGGCCCGGGCCGGGCTTGGCCCTAACGGGCTAAAACGGGCCGGGCTTAAATACTTGGGCTCAATCCCGGCCTTAAAAAAAAGAGGCCGGGCCAAATGGGCCGAGAGGAAGGGTTGGGCGGGCTTTAAATGGGCTTAGGGCTTATGGGCCAAATGATGACCCCTAGGTTAGTTATTATTTATGTACTCTTTTATGGTTGTTTCCACCCGTTGGGGCAGGGGCACAGTTACAAATTTTGTTTTTTGCATTATTGAGAATGATATATTATTTTATTTATTACAAATGTAAAAAATTTAACCTAAATAAATTGGAAAATAAGTTGGCGGGTACGGTATTGTTTCGAAATATATATATTTTTTTAAATCTGACCATTTTTAGAAAAATAAGTTGTTGGATCCACCACTTGTTGAGGTTGCCACTTGGCAACTGGGTCAAGACCTGGGGCTATAATTGCCCTGAGGATTGTCCTGATCTCCTGGGTCAGTTTTGGACATGGCTAGAAATGATGGGTGGAAGTTGAGTTTTCTTCATTTTTTGCTTTTTTGGACTAAATCTAGGTGGCAATATGGCTAAACTCTCTTGGTGGAAATGCTCTTAATGTTCTGTTAACTGTACTTCTCAAATTGAACATTTTCTTGTATATAATATTTTCATATAACTGCAGTTTTATGACTCAGCAGTTTGTTTTCTTAAAACTGTACCTTTTAGCTTATAATTTGAAATTGTTTTCTTCTGAGAATTTGTAGTAGACACCTTGATGAGTATTTCAGAGTTGGAATCTTCTCAAAAAGATTTTCCTTGATTTAGTTATGAATTTCTGAAATTACAGGTCTGTACTGCCAAAATTACTTTTCTGAGTTTCTGACTCAATGGCCTTTTTACTATAATCTATACACTTCAGTTTAGTATTTGAAGTTAGTATCTTCATGAAAGTTGTAGTAAACATCTCATATATTATGTCAGACTTAGATTTGCATAAAAATTATTTTTCTATATTAAACTATAAATTTTCAAAGTCAGGAGCTTGCCGCAGGATTTCTGTATAATCTACAGTATTGTCTTGTACTTTATATTTGTTTCAGTGGCTTCCCTAGTTTAAAATTTCTTCGGGGCACTAGTACTTGATAACTAGACATTCCCAGGTTTCCAATGAAACCAGCCCTGCCTTTTTTAGAGTTCGTATGAAGATTATACGTCACTATGAAGTTGACCTTGTGCATTAGGATTTCTATTGTATGGTTCACTTTCGCACCTCGTAATAACTCCAATTGTACGTCATACGATTTTACATGTATTCTTCTTAAGTATGTACCAAAGTACGTATAGGATTCGTGACTAAAGGTTCTAGGTCTTGAAATTAAGTCTTAAAATTCTAGCTTTGCAATAAGAGTAGAAGTGTATTAAATAGTTTGTATTTCTCATAGGAACCTGCGACATGAATGAAAGTCGACTGCAGCAGTAATGTCAAGGAGCTAACGTCGAGCCATACATTAGTGCTGGAATCAAAGTAAGGGAATCTTGGGGAACCTTTTTAAATGATTGGTAAACTTTCTGAACTATGGCTTGCTTACGATGTGCTTGTTTGATCGATATTCGGTGATTGATATGGCTTATATGCAAGTACAAGTTACATGTCTAAATGACTATCAACATTCCTATGCAATTAGTACACATGAAAAATAATTACATATTACTAATGACATTATTATGATTATTATGATGCATTATGATATATTGAAGGATTGATAGTTGGGAATGAATTTGATTATGATATGAGAAATGTGGATGGATATGGAAAGAATTGAATCTATGGGAAATAGCTTTTGCATGTGTAGTTGCGTTATACTCTCGATAGGTACCAGATCTCATGTCAGTCTAAAATGCATGAAATGCACTAGGATAATTTGGGACTAGCAACAGGGAGAAGAGCAAGATGACTAACAAAAGGGGCATGTGGATTGAATTGTTACGGGTGTTAGATTATATATTGAAACATTCATGGCCACGCTCGGTTGGTAAAATACACGGTATAGGACGTGTAGGCTATGCTTGTTTTGTTATATGAACTAACGGGTACATAAGTGAAGCTCATTTGACATGATTTTTGTGACATTTAATTTAGTTTAGTAAATGATAAATAGTTTATGTCCCTATTGAGCAACGAGGACGAAAGCTCACCCCTAAAATATGTGATTTATTTGCAAGAGTTACAATCAAGAATCAATTTCTCCAACCATGGAGGACCCAAATCTTTCCGGTAACTCTTTGCCAGAGATCGATAGCAGCTCTAGCTAATTCCATGTTTAACTTTGATAGAGTTGTTGATAAATAATTAGTTTCTTCAAATATCTCAATAAACCATGGAATATCCCAGCAAACTAGAACATCATAATCATTTTTGCTACGTACTAAACAGTGGCCGGAATGACATTGCTACTTGTTATTGTTCTTAATAAATAGACACAATATGCATTTATACACACATAAATCATGATAAGAAGTCACAACGTAGTTGCTTACTTACATGCCGAATTCATATGTGACATGATCACCATAATATTGTGTACGTTATTAATTTCAAGCTTGAATGATCTATATATTCGATCAGTATATTTAGGAATGTCATGAGAGTTGTTGGCGTCCGTGAAACAAATACATATCAATGCTATTAGAGCCTGCCTCACTAGCTAAGAGATGAGCCACCTAGTTGGCTGTAAGACGAACATGTTTGAGGACAGCAGCGAGGCTACATGAAGCGCATGATCAAGAAACCAAACTCCGACTCATCAAGGGAAGTGGATTGCATGGCCTGGACAATATCCAAACAGTCGGATTCAATTACAAGGGGAACAAAACAATATCCAAACAGTCGGACAATAAAGCCAAGAGTTCACCATGACGAGCAGAAGACACAGAAACCTGGTGGTAAGTGGTAACAAAACCGACCTAAAAAATTGTCGTCTGAGTGTGCATGAGATGGTGAAAAGTAGCATCCACGTTCAACTTGAAAAATAAATTGTAATTATAATATATGCATTTTTTTAAGATAAATTTTACTTTGCTAAATTGTAATTATGGAAAGTCAATTCCATAATTATAGAAACAATCTTAGCACAAGAGATCAATTACTCACCTCTGAATGCTTTAAATAGTACCCTGCATTGTCGCCTAAAGGAAGTAGGAACTAAAGAAGCCCCAATTCCTTGCATAAATAATTCTGTTGACCAGCTCATTATCAACTGCAATCGGAAACCAACTCTTTCAATTTCATCAGCAACACTCTAGTACTTACCAATTTGATCAGTCTAGTCTATTCAGTTAATTTTGACCGTTAAGTGTTGATATGACTCAAATGATATGTCATCGCCACGTCATCAAAAGGTGAGTCTCACTTTGAGCCATGTCACCACTTAATGGTCAAAATTGATGGATTGGACTAGACTAATGAAATTGGTAAGTACGGAAGTGTTGCTGATGAAATTGAAAAGGCAATGATTGAC
This sequence comes from Rubus parviflorus, assembly GCA_029955375.1. Classification (NCBI taxonomy): domain Eukaryota; kingdom Viridiplantae; phylum Streptophyta; class Magnoliopsida; order Rosales; family Rosaceae; genus Rubus; species Rubus parviflorus. The sequence continues at coordinate 16,097,345 of JARGGL010000002.1, read as the reverse complement.
ATGATTTTCGATCTAAATCTAAACTGAATTTAATCTAATATTACCAACATTTGTTGTATATATCAAACAGAAGTTAGTTAATCATTTTATGTAACTACAAAGTAGGGGTCATCATGGGCCGGGCTAGCACCGGCCCAACCCTAAATTTTAGGGCTTAGGGCCGGGCTGGGCCTAGTCAAAGTCAACGAAATTTAGGGTCGGGCCGGGTGACTAATGCAAAAAGAGTGGTAAGTGATATTGAGATCCGAGATTGTCGTTCCAACATGGATTGACGGTTACTAATCACTAGGTAGTGTGTGATCGAGTAACTCTAGCAATAATGGAGTGACAAGAGATGAAAAGAGTGGGTGGAGGTGTGTATTGACAATGTGCGGTGTGGTGTAGTGTTCGGTTTTGTGTAAGAAATGGTGGAATGCAAAGACAAACAACAAGTAATGCAAGTAAGTAAAAGTAAAGTGTGTGCAATGTATGAAAGTGTTGGGATTTTCGGACAAACACTAAGTCCAATGCAACAAACAATGCTTCTAATCACGAAATCATGCCAATGTGGTCACAAATCAAGCCCCGTATCCTAGCCATGTTATGGTTCTAGGACCGTGCTTTCCTAAGGTATTCAAATGTCGTATTAGGGTTATTCAAACTCTCTAGGTGTCATGAGAGATCCCTCTAGGTTACCTAATACCGAATCTCCTTAAGTGTTTAAGAGGCGTAAAGTGTCGAAGCTTAGAGACTCAAACAAGCAACACATGTATAACCCACCACTCCACCGATATTATTGAATTTGAGTGGATTCCTTCTAAGGTATTCCTAAGCCTTAGTAGGGTCTTAGGGACTCTCCGCGGGAGGGTATAAAGAAAAGAGGCGTAAAAGCACATGAATTAAGGGTCATACATGGGTAAACATGCTCATCATACATATTGTCAATTGCCTAGAGAAGAGTAAAGTTGCCAAACCATACACAACTCATACAAGATGGATCAAATGCATACCAAAGAGTGGCAAATATTCAAATACACATTCAATACATATGAAAATAGACAATACATATACTCATGAACCAACAAAGACATTTATTTATAAATCAAAGCATCACATAGTCACATTGGACTAGGGCACACAACCCTAGTCCCCAACAAAGTAACTACTCACTATCCATCAAAGTATACATCATCATATAATAAGTGTAACCTCTAAACATAAATACAAGAGAGAGAAAGGTTGAGTAAATCTCAATAAATGGTGTCTCCTTCTTCTCCTTGGATCTAGATGATGTCCTTGATGTTTGGTGAGGATCCCAGATGCCCAAAATGGTGGAGGAAGTGGTGGAAGTGGCCTGACCCGCCGCTGTTCGACCGGTCGATGGTCTGGTGTCGACCGGTCGACTGACGTGCAGAAGGTGAAGTGAAGGGAGAGAAGGAGAGGAGGAAAGGGAAAGGGAAAAGTGGAGTAAATGGGGGCTAGCTAAATTGGATGCCTTAATGGGGTAAAGAAAGGCTATTTAAAGGCAAGAGAGGGAGGAAATGAAAGGCTATGATGAGCTAAGGGAAAATCTAATGGTGAGATGGAATAAATGAAGGGCAAAAGAGTAAAAACACTTGGGAATAAAAGGGAATGAATAATCTATAGATGACCTCATGATATCTAGTGTGGTCCTTTCTGATTTTTTATGCTCATGTGGGTGAGTCACAAGGTTGACTTCGTCCTTGATTTTGACCATGACCCTCGGAGTTGACCAAAGGTGACTTTCGGCCAATCTTCCGGAATTCTCTTGGGACTCACTTCTGGGACTTCTTGTTGACTCGTTGACGCTCTAAAGTTAGGGTTGACCACGAATTGACCGACGGTCCTCGGGTTGACTTTTCGTCCTTTTGCCGAAAATGCACAAAAAGCTCCAAAACGCACCCTTTAGCTCCCGATATCAATCCGATGCTCGTGAACCCTACAATGATGCAAATCAAGTATTAGAGACACTAAACGACCATTGGATTAGAATTACTAAAGTGATTAGAGACCTAATTTGTATGCAAATCACATACAAATCACCGGGCCGGGCCGAAGCTTCAATATACCGGCCTTAGCCCCCCCAAAGGCCCAAGCCCGAATGGGCTTGTAAGGCCGGGCCGGGCCGAGCCTTTTTTTTAATAAATTTAATGAAAGCATAAAATTAAATTTATTCAACACTCAACAAAAAAAAACATGTATTTTTTTTTTCAATAGGCATGTATTTTTATATTGTCGTGCAATTGTGCAAAGGCTATAAAACAAAAAAAAAACATATATGAATAGAATTATAAAAAATAGAAAATATAGATTAAAATTAAGGCCAGGCCGGGCTTGGCCATAACGGGCTAAAACGGGCCGGGCTTAAATACTTGATCCCAAGTCCGGCCCTAAAAAAAAAAGGCCGGGCCAAATGGGCCGAGAGGAAGGGCTGGGCTGGGCCGGGCGGGCTTTAAATAGGATTAGGGCTTATGGGCCAAATGATGACCCCTACTACAAAGTGCATGTCTAAATCATCAATGGAATTAAGGCCACCCCACAGTAGAAGACTTCTTAGTAATATAATGTATTAAATTCAGTTTACCCCCCCCCCTGAACTTTACAACAAAAATTATTTTAGTCTCTGCACTTCTAATTTCATGAGAAACACTCTTATGCTCTTCAATTTAATCATTTTAGTTCATCCGTCAATCAATCCGTTAACTTTGACCGTTAAGTGATGACGTGGCATGAGTGAGGCCATTCTTGGTTGACTTGGCAGTGACGTGGCATGCCCAGTCATCAACCAAAGCTGACTAGATATGCCACGTCACTGACGAAGGGACTAAATTGATTAAATTGAAGAGTATAGCGGTGTTTCTGATGAAATTAGAAGTGTAGGAACTTACATGATGTTTGGTGTAAAGTTCAAGGGGGTAAACTGAATTTAATCCTAATATAATCTAGTAATTAAGTTCAAGTAATTAAGTCAGGATTGCCCATTTTTAATTCCAGGGTTTCTCTGAATTTGAAAGTTATAGGCATTTGTGGATTCAATGCGAAAATTGTTATGGATCAAATTATAAGAAATTTTTTAAATCCAAAATGAATATTTGTGAACATTGTGGATGTCATTTGAAAATGAGTACTTTCGATAGATCGAATCGAACTTTCGATTGATCCAGGTACTTGGGATCCTATGAATGAAGGCATAGTCTCTCTGGATACCATTGAATTTCATTCGGAGGAGGAACCTTATAAAGATTTTTTAAGAATTGATTAATCAAATAAGAATAAAGATAGTTGGCCAAAAAAAAAAAAGAATAAAGATAGAGTCCCATTATACAATTTCAATTCAAACATGGGTTTGATTCACACTTCATGTTCTGAGAAATATTTACTAGCCGAAAAGAGGAAAAAACGGGGTCGTTGTCTAAACAAATCCCTTTTCCTCCCACCCCGGCCAAAGAAATTAGAAAGGTAATTAAATATTCGATTTTTTTGTTGCAAAAAATGTTGCGGAGACGGGATAGTCCAACATTGATTCCTTCAGACGTGTCAATGGGGCAAATGCGTCCGTAGTGACTGGGTGAATATCTCGTATCAGAAAACTAGTATCATAAAACTAGTAATGCATCTGTAGTGAATATCTTATTAGATAACTCAATGTTCTCTCATGAACTATTTTTGTCAATGGATTAGGTCGATCCAAAACTTGAGATAATCGGTGTAATCCAAAAAAAGATTCATAATTAAGTGATTGTTAATGGAGTTGAAGTTACCAAATTCTAAGGATTGGGTATCAATTTATGCTTAGTATCGAAGATTCAAAGTCTATCATTTTTTTTTCATTCATTTAAAAGGATCGAGTACGTCTCTGATATATCTTAATTTTATTTAACTAGTTAACTGTGTGATTATTTGCACATGCATATGCCAATACCAGACTACTAGCTTCTGATAATAGGGACCAAAGTGTCCATATATATCTGCGTAGAATCCGATCATCAAGACATCAACCCTTGACAATTAAAAAGCAAAATTTAGTGAAAGACAAAATGTTTTTTTATTTTTTTTGGACAACTTGCAAAATGTTAAATATGGAAAGGGTCATTCCATGTAGCTACGTACGAAGTCATCAAATCACCCAAAGTCGAAGTCTATCATTCAAGTTTGGCTTAATAGCCAAAATGCCCCCTGAACTTGGCCATAATTGTCAATTTACACTCCGAACTTGTAATTGAGGAAATTAACCCCCTGAACTTGGTAACAATTGCCGATTTGCACCCTATCTGTCAAATCCAACGGTTTCCATCCAATTTTTTTTTTTTGGTCAAATTATTTTTTTGGGTCAAAAAAAAAAAAATTTCTGCTCTCTCTCTCTCTCCCCCGAAGCTTTCTCCTCTCTCTCTCTCCCGGAACTTTCTCCTCTCTTTCTCCGGCGATTGCTTCGCCGTCCGACCACCAATGACCTTGATATTGGTGGCGTTGGATTCGCCGTGAAGCAAGCTTCAAAGCCCACTAGGTCAAGCTCGTCGATTTGGCCGGGAAACAAGATCTTCGATCGGAGAATAAACCGACTATTCATGCTTCAATTCTCCTTCAAAATTGATTTTCGGTGAGAAAACTTGGTATGGGGATAAAGATCTCGAAGAGACGAAGAGAATGAGACTGGTATTGAGGTCAGTGGTGGTCGGACGGCAACGCAATCGCCGGAGAAAGCTCCGGCAGAGAGAGGAGACAAATTTTTTTTTTTTCCATTTTGTTTTTTTTTAATTATATTTATTTTTATTAAAAAAATTATAAAAAGACTATTTTACCCCTCATTTGGATGGAAACCGTTGGATTTGACCGATAGGGTGCAAATCGGCAATTGTTACCAAGTTCAGGGGGTTGATTTCCTCAATTACAAGTTCGGGGTGTAAGTTGACAATTATGGCCAAGTTCAGGGGGCATTTTGGCTATTAGGCCTTCAAGTTTTTATATTTATTTTACTAAGAAGGTTTTTTTTTCTCTTGCGGACAAAGATATTTGGCTTTTCCTTGCCCCTCTTTCCTGGCAATTAAGAAATACACATACAGCTATGAACTGATCGAACTTGGTCTTGGTCTTGGTCTTGGTCTTGGTTTTGGTCTTGGTCTTAATTGGTCTTGGTGTAACTATTAATTAATGTTACTACACGTCCAGCTAGTACGAATACGTACACTAATTAATATGGATGAAGTAGGTTGTTAAACTAATGTTTTTATCTATATGTAATTATAAATGTGCAATAAACTAATGTTTTCATCTATACTAATAATAAGAGTTATTACGATGTGGTTCGATCCGGTTGTTTGAACTACTCCCATCTAATATCATACAATAACTCCCAAATACATGAATTTTGATATCGATTGTACGTGGTACTTCATCACATGGGTATTGAATGTTTGTTGATCACTTCCTACATGTTGGTCATATATCAGATATTGTGAAATAACCCAATATAGTATTTCATTGTCGTTGGTTAGTTTTGGGTCATCCACCATTCATTTCCATGGTCGTTTTGTGTTTCAATATCGCAATTATTAACAAACTTAACCTAAATTTTGTTTCATTTTCTCTTGAAAAAGCCAAAGAATCAAAACTTCACCAACACTTTCTCCTTTGTAAAGTGTAATTTTTTGTCAGGTGTTAGAAAAAATTTCGGTGACATTTCGACCGATATTTCAGTGATATTTCTTTGATTTCTGTTATTTATGTGTAGATATTACGGAAATTAAGAATTTCGTTAAAATTTGCTTGAAATATTGGAAAATTACTGACGAAAATAATATAGTATGTAAATTTTGTTTCGGCACATCAATATTGCGGAGATTTTGATGAAAATTTCGACAATTTCAGAGAAATTTCAATCCTTGATTTTTAGTAAACTCATTACAAATTTACAACATATATATAAGTGTTCTTAACTTTTTATCCGTTAAACTAGCACTAACCCTAAGTTACTTTATGTCATCAATCAATAACATCCAGAAATGTGGAAAAATCAACATATATTTAGGAGATTGAATTCACATTTCCTATTTAACAATTCACACTGGCACACATATTTCCTCTTTTGGTCAAAATTCTTATAAAAAAATAAATTAAATTACTAAAAAGCGAATTATTGACTTTGTATTGTAAAAAAAAAGGGAGGGAAATGTGAATTTTTGTTATGAACTCGGTGTGAAAATCATTATAAATGATTGCTTAGTCGTCCAATTTGAGAAAAAGCAAGTCAGTCCAGTTGACCTTTATCAAATCTTTAACTTACTTTCACATAATTAAAATAAAGAAAGAGACAATTAGTACCAAGATAGTTGATAAGAATCCATTACTTTTAGACTTTTAGTTGCTGATACAAAAATATATACAAGTTCAGGCTTAATGTGAATTGTTAAAGTAATTAATCTTAAAGTAAAGGTTGCTTTTCTACAATGTGACCTCCACAGAAGAAAGGTCCTGAGATAATCACGCATCCTCTCATATGAGAGTATAGACCACGTCCATAGGCATTCTTCTTATCATTTGCTTATGGAAAACAATTGTAACTGGTTGTTGGAAAATTCGGGATCAAAGGAATAAATATGTGTTTCAACATAAGGTTCCTCAAGTTCAACATGTTGTGTTTCATATTACGCAATATCTTTTAGAATTTTGGGAAGACAATAAAATTACATTAAGGAAATTTAGACAAAAGATGAAGAATCAAATTGGCTGGAATCATCCACAATTTAATTATTTTAAATTAAATTTGATGGTGTTGTTTCTTCTTATGGAAAAGCTTCTGCTGGTTTTGTCATTAGGCATCGTAATGGTATTGCAATCGCTGGAGGTGCTATTCCTATTAGTTTTGCCTCAACTTTGCAAGCTAAGGCTCTTGGTTTGAGAGCTAGAAGAGTTTGGGCTCCACAACTTCATCTCAACAATTTAGAAGTTGATCGAAGGAGACTCCTTAGTTCTGATTCACAAATATTTCAAGATCCCATGAAAGCTTTCAACATTCTCGCAGGACATTGATCAAAATATAGACGCATCGTCAATACCATTAATTGCACTAGAAATGTGCTTGATGCCATAACTAAGGGTATTTTCGTTAATCGTTATTACTTGACGCATCTCTCAGTTCAGTATAAAACACTTTCATTTATCAAATTACCAACATTTGTTGTATCCAACAATTGATCCTTAGTTAAGGTTCTATTGAAGAGGTTTACGTACATTGTCATGAATCATGATGGTTCAAAACAAATTAAAGGTTTCAATCCTTGAAAATGAATCTCTTCGTGACTTTTATGAAAGGGAATGCCAAATCAATCAAAGCTCTTTTATACAACAAAAGGAAGAAGATATGAGAAGTACGTGGCTGTTTAGCATATATGACATGTTTAACTTCGATAGAGTTGTTGATAAATAATTAATTTCTTCAAATATCTCAATAAACCATGGAATATCCCAGCAAACTAGAACATCATAATAATTCTTGCAACGTACTAAACAGTGGAATGACATTGCTACTCGTTCTTAAGAAGTCGACCACAACGTACGTAGTTGCTTACTTACATGCCGAATTCACATGTGACATGATCGATCACCACAATATTGTGTTATTTCAAGCTTGAATAATCTATATATTCAGTATATTTAATTAGGAATGTCATGAGAGTTGTTGGCGTATGTGAAACAAATACTTGTCAAGTTACAAGGATGAAACATGCATTTTCTTCTAGGCTTATATGATCTCTATCTATGTAGCACGGAAATTTCCAAACTCAGCGCTGTCCTGTTTCCAAACGTTTCGGAAACGGAAATGTGAGAGAAACGCGATGAGTTGATGACTAAAGAAAATGTTATGGAAACATGAGTTTTCAAGATTGGAAATGTTTTGCGCAACAACCAGACCTGCAGATCTAGATATGGAGGAAAAAAGAGGACGAAAAAGAAAGGGAAGGGAAGAAGAGAAAGGAAGGAGAAGAAGAAAAGAAGAGAGAACGAGGAAAGGAGAAGAAGAAAAACAAAGGGCTTGGCTAATGAAGAAGAGGAAGAAGAGGAACACGATAATCTGAGGAAGAATAAGAAAGAGAATGGGCTGGATCTTTGCCCTTTTTTTAAACAAAAAAAGAACTTGAGTTGATAAATAAATACAAACTTTATACAAGATATAAAAAAACATGAGGAATGATCTTGTGGAAAATTGGCTTAACATTGCTTCTGATGACAAGGGTCAGCGGTATAAAATTTATTTTTTAATTAATTATTATATTCGGTTTTTTAATTATTTGTATATAATTATATAATATTTTATTCGTGTTTCCTTGCCCGCATTTCTTATTGAATTTTCAAGATTTGTCGTTTCTGCATTTCTAAACATTTCGGAAACGCTCTGTGCTTCATACTTCCATAGATCTCTATAAAAAAAATGTAGCTAGGTCCGTTGTCTTGTTTCATGTTGTGTTGAAAAATAAATTGTAATTATAATATAAGCATTTTTTAAGATAAATTTTATTTTCCAAAATTGTAATTATGGAAAGTCAATTCCATAATAGTATATAAGCCCAACATATATATGACAACAATATATAGTTCTCCCTTTGAAATGCATGCATCATATGTTGTTAATTTCCACGTACAATTTGTTTTGGAGTTGTAGGCCTAATTCCACTAATTCTTCATGATCTCTCTTGCACCAGTTAGCTCATAAAATCAGCCTCAACAAGTGAAGCTGTAATTGACGTAAAGGATTAGCGAAGCTCGTAATAAAGAGATGTTAATTTCTTTTCACAATACACAAGTAGAAATAAAAGAATCACATTAGAACTACAAGAAACTCTCAATGTTCATTTCTACATAAGAGCAAGGAACAGAAATATCAAATTTCTTCAAGTAATTAATAAAAGCTTATGATCGATGCAATAGAAACAATCTTAGCACAAGAGATCAATATACTAACCTCTGATTGCTTTAAATAGTACCCTGTATTGTCGTCACTAGGAACTAAAGCAGCCCCAATTATTTGCATATATAATTCTATTCACCAGCTCATATATCAACTGCAATCGGAAACCAAATGTAACCAATAAACATTAGGACTCATTTTCATTTACCACCCTGAACTTTAGACCAAAAATCTTGTCAGTCTTTGCTCTTTCAATTTTATCAGCAACATCCTTTTACTTACCAATTTGATCAGTTTAATCCATTCCATCAATTTTGACCGTTAAGTGTTGATGTGGCTCTAATGTTATGTCATCGCCACGTCATCAAAACGTGGTTCCCACTTTGAGTCACGTTACCACTTGACGGTCAAAATTGACAGAATGGACTATACTGATGAAATTGGTAAGTACGGGCCGAAATGTTGCTGATGAAATGGAAAAAGTAAGGATTGACATGATTTTCAATCTAAAACTCAAGGTGGTAAACTGAATTTAATCCTAAAATACCTATATTTGTTAATGTATCAAACATATATGTGTTCTTAACTTCTTATCTGTTAAACTACCACTAACCCTAAGTTACTTTATGTCATCAATCAATAACATCCAGAAATGTAGAAAAATCAACATATATTTAGAAGATTGAATTCACATTTCCTAATTAACAATTCACACTGGCACACATTTTTTTTCTCTTTTGGTCAAAATTCTTATAAAAAAATTAATTAATTACTAAAAAACGAAAGACCGAGTTTGTATTGTAAAAAAAAAAGAAAAAAAGAAGGGGGAAATGTCGAATAATGAACTCGGTGTGAAAATCATTGTAAAAGATTGCTTTAGTCGTCCACTTTGAAAAAAGCAAGTCAGTCAAGTTTACCTTTATCAAATCTTTAACTTACTTTCACATAATTAATATAAAAAAAGATACAACTAAAGAACGGAATCAATTACGTTTAGAGTACTTTAGACTTTTAATTTGAACCCAACAATGTAATAAAAGTAATATTGAAGTAAAGGTAGCTTTCCTAAAGAATCCATTACTTTTGCTGACAAAGAACTTTTTTTCTCTTGAACTGATCGAACTTGGTCTTGGTGTAAGTACACGTCCAACAACAGTCGTCTCTAGTCGTCTCTAGTGAAGAATCAAGTCGGGTCAGTCGTCTTCTGCAACTAGAAAGCATGCAACAGTATTCTTTTGGGCACTTAACCAGTTAACCTGATCATATATATCCTATAAATAACTTTGTTAGCCTCAAATGAAACTCATCCGTTTCACAACCCAACAATAGAATCTCCTCCTCTCTACTCAATATACCAATCAGTTCAAAATTAATGGGGGTTTTGGTTCTGCAATTCTTCTTACTTTACTCACTTTTTCATGCCTGGGTCATTTTATTTTGTAGCTCCCTGCACTTGAACCATGGGAATGAGACGGATAGGCTGGCACTGCTAGCAATCAAAGCTCACATACGACATGATCCCAACCGGGTCATGACCTCATGGAATGAATCCCTTCATTTTTGCCTGTGGCACGGCATCACCTGCAGTCCACGCCATCGCCAAAGGGTGACAGACCTGGACCTACAGTCCCTAGCGTTGGTTGGGTCCATACCCCCACACGTTGGAAATCTCAGCTTCTTGAGGGCACTATATCTCGAAAACAATACCTTTAGTCATCAAATCCCTCCCCAAATTGGGTGTTTGCATAGACTGCGGGTATTGCATCTACACAATAACTCACTTGATGGCACCATTCCTGCCAATATATCCAATTGCTTCAAACTCGGCGTACTCGGTCTTAGTAGAAACAATCTAGTGGGTAAAATTCCTACCAAACTGAGTTCCTTGTCAAAGCTTCAAGTGTTTGCTTTGCATAAAAACCATTTAACTGGAGAGATCCCTCCTTCTTTGGGGAACCTTTCGTCTCTTCAGGTATTTTCTACAGGTTCTAATAACTTACAAGGAAGCATTCCTAGTTCTCTATGCCAATGGAAAAAATTAACAAATTTCTATTTACACACAAATTGGCTGTCTGGTACAATCCCTTCCTGCATTTATAACCTCTCTCGAATAGTTAGTTTTTCTGTAGCAAGAAACCAAATTGAAGGGAGTATTCCCTCAGACTTGTTCAATGCTTTTCCAACTCTCCAGGTCTTTGACATTAGGAACAACGAATTTACTGGGGGCATTCCTTCGTCAATATCCAATGCAACATGTCTAGTGCTTTTCGATGTCAGCAGGAACAATCTAACAGGACAAATGCCAAACTTGGGAAAGCTTTATAACCTCATGGGTCTCTTCATCGCATCTAATAATCTCGGAAGAGATAAACATGGTGACTTGAGTTTTATCTCAAAATTGACCAATGCCACACATTTAAGTTGGTTGATTTTAGAAGACAACAATTTCGGAGGGACATTGCCCACATCAATATCCAATCTGTCGACCAGTCTTGAGCATCTTTATGTTTCAGCAAACAAACTACATGGAAGCATCCCAATTGGATTAGGGAATCTTGTTAACTTGCAAACACTGGATATGAGGAAAAACTCCTTCACAGGTAGCATCCCCACTGACATTGGAAAAATTTCAAGGCTTGGGGGATTATATCTTGATAGCAACAAATTATCAGGGAGCATTCCACCTTCTCTTGGAAATTTAACCATGTTAACCAGACTTTACTTACCAGGAAATAATCTTAATGGCAGCATCCCTTTAAGCCTAGGGAAATGCCGGGGGTTGCTAGAGTTGGATCTTTCTCAAAATAACCTTGATGGTACTATACCCCAGCAACTACTCTTTGGCCTCCCCTCCTTATCAATTTCTTTGAACTTGTCGAAAAACCACTTTACTGGTTCTCTTCCCATGGAGATTGGAAAGTTGAAGAATGTAGGTGCACTGGATATTTCTGACAATATGTTATCCGGAAAACTTCCTAGTAGCCTTGGAAGTTGTGAGAGTTTAGAAGTCCTACAATTGCAAGGCAATTTCTTCAAGGGGCTCATTCCTTCATCTATGAAAGAATTGAAAGGGATTCGAGATCTAGATCTTTCTCAAAACAATTTGTCAGGAGATATTCCACTGTTCTTGGAGGGCTTCATATTCTTGGAGAATTTGAACCTATCCTTTAACGATTTTTGGGGAGAAGTACCAATTGAAGGTGTTTTTAAGAATCTAAGTGCGACTTCAGTTGTTGGAAATACTAGGCTCTGTGGTGGTATTACTAATCTTCGACTTCCTATGTGCAAGTCTAAAGATTCTAAAGGAGGACGATTGTCTAGTAGAATGAAATTAATGATCTCTTTAGTATCCGGGTTTACTCTTTTGGGAAATGCTGTAGTGTTGTGTTTTTTACTTCTTCGTAAGAAAAGGAAAGAAAGTGAGTCGAAGACTTTGGGGAACTCTGTTTTGCAAGTTTCATATGCCACTCTCCTAAAAGCTACCGATGGGTTCTCTTCGGCTAATTTGATTGGTGTGGGCGCTTTTGGGTCTGTGTTCAAAGGAATTCTTGCTGAAGATAGTGTTATTGTCGCTGTGAAGGTGTTTAATATGTTACATCGGGGTGCTTCGAAGAGTTTCATAGCTGAATGTGAAGCATTGAGAAACATCAGGCATAGAAATCTGGTCAAGATCCTAACTGCATGTTCAAGTATTGATTTCAAGGGCAATGATTTCAAGGCTCTTGTTTATGAGTTCATGGAAAACGGGAGCTTAGAGGAGTGGTTGCATCCAAGCACCAGAATCGAAGAGGTCAGAGAGGCATCCAAAACTTTAAGTCTTGTTCAAAGGCTCGATATCGCCATTAATGTTTCTTGTGCATTGGATTATCTTCACAATCATTGTGAACCACCAATAGTTCATTGTGATCTCAAGCCAAGTAATGTTCTTTTGGACAAAAAGCTGACTGGACATGTTTCTGACTTTGGGCTGGCAAGGTTTCTCTCAACACTAACCCATAATGTTTCTGGAAATCAATCAAGCTCCATTGGAATCAGAGGATCGGTTGGTTATGCTGCTCCAGGTAATTTTCCTCGTATACTTCACAATATTCTCTCCTTTTTTACTGTTTCATAATTAAATGAGAGCTATTTTAGTTACATGCATGTAGTAAAGTTGTAGTGACGAATATTTGTGATATTGTTTGAACTGTAGAATATGGTATGGGAAGCGAGGTGTCGACAAAAGGGGATGTCTACAGCTTTGGCATTCTCTTGTTAGAATTGTTTACAGGAAAGAGACCCACTGATCACATGTTTAGTGACAACTTGAATCTTCATAACTATGTGAAGGCTGTTCTGCCTGACCATGTTACAAAGATCGTTGATTCACTAGTTCTTCAAGGAGGCATCACCGATATCGATGAAGCTCTTAATCAAGGTGGCGCCAGAGCAAAGAAAATTGAAGAGTGCTTGACTTTGATATTTGAAATTGGAATTGCGTGTTCTGCTGAATACCCAACAAACCGAAAAAATATCAGTCATGTTGTATCAGAATTGTGCTCCATTAGGAACAATCTTCTTGGCTAAAACCTTTTTAAATTATTACGGTTTTGTCAAGACTTTTATATTTGTTGTATGCTTTTTTTCTTTTCTTTTTTTCCCCAAGGAGGCCTTATGTTGTTTGCTTCTTTTATTTTGATCTCTCTTTTTTCAATTGTCATATGTTGTTTTTGATATCTTGTTGTTACTACAACGTCTTGAATTTAGTGTGCAACTATGTTTGAGGCCTTCAGCCCTATGTGTAATAAAAAGAGTACTACTACTACATCTTTTATAAATCTCTTATCTTGTAATCATCAAATTTTTTAATAACAGGAAATTTTTTACTAAACAATTTCATGCATCTTCCTTCAAAACTATCTTACTAGTAGAATCACTCATGACATTTAAGAGAAATGGATCAATTTTGCCATTAGTTGAGCCAAATGAGTTCAAACCTTTTGGTTAATGCAAGCCATTTGGTGATTCAATTGAAAACTAGCATCTCCTAAACCCTAAATAGCCAAAAAAAAATTATAAACTAACTTAAAAATTACTTATAGGAAAGCTATTGGAGATGTCTTAAATTTACTAGAAAACATTAGCAGACATCAAATTGATTTGCTTGTCATATTTTAATTTCCTGGAAATGAAGACACACCATGTTAATGTTGTATGAGATACTTGGAAAAATCAATAGATAAATTATGAACTTTATCTTGGTGTGGTAATTACTGAAATGCAAATTAGAATATACAATTATAGAAAAAAATAAAAATATATATATATATATATATGTGTGTGTGTGTGTATGATTGAACAAAACAGGGGAAAACAGAGTTAGTTACTAGTTTATTAGAAGTAAACTTAGAGTGTTAGTTGTAGAGCTACAGATGACTGACACTTGTCATATTGATAGATTACCATTTCACTTCCGGTCAATAGATGCTTCTCTTCCTCGTCAAGTCTTTCCAACCATTTCAGTCCAAGATCACATCCTGCTCTCGCAGCGATCTCAAAGCGCTCTCTAGCCATTTCTGCCTGGTCTCTTACAAGACTTTCTGCACTATTTCTCGCCTTTCTGGCTAAAGAACCCCTTTTTGAAGTCAAGTTCGCCACAGATTCTGGGATTTCAACACCTAAGACATGCAAATATCCCACTAAGGGTGAAAATTCATGAACAAATTGGGAACGGAAATATAAGTTCTGGCTGCAAGCAACCATAATTTCTATTTGAAGAATCACCCTTCATAGAAATGAACCTATGGCAATAATTTAATATATTGCAGTTACTCGTGAGAAATCTTGAAGACTAATTGACTACTCTGCAATAAAACAAAAGAAGCATGGTGGGGAAGAACAGACCTTGAAGAAGAAGAGACCCATATGCTATAGCTGCACCAGCATGTCCCTGCATATATTACAAGCAAGAACAGTTTAAACAGTGCACTGGTTGAAGAAACAATGATGTTCTCAGAATAGAGAGTCTGAGAAGAATCAGATGTGCTGAACAAACTTATAAAGATTTAATTTGTAAATAATAACTGTCAGATTAATTTAATGGTGTTCAAACAGTTATCTCCCCCAATTTTTGTTTGTCTTTCCCATTATGGGATAGCATCCAATTCCATTTCTATGTAAAGTAGAACATCCAAGCATGCCATTAATGCTAATAGTATAAAATATAAAATGCCACTTGCTTGATTAGAGAGAGTGAGAGAGTCGGACTGACTTAGTGTAAATACAAGACAGTGCTGCTCAACCCAAAAATGTAAATTTTTTAGGTTGCTCACATTGTTAGATGACAAAATAATCTATCAAATAACCTAGGCCTATTCAGAGAACACAAGTTTTGCCCAACAAAAATCTATAACTACTAAAACAGTTCAAATTTAATCAATGTCAATGACTAACATGGTCAAAAACTGGGTAAACAGTAACAGGAACTTCATTACCTTCTCTGATGCCCTATGGAAACACCATAAGGCGGAGATGACATCTTTCTTGACACAGTCTCCGGTCAGATACACAGCACCCAGAAGGTAAAGAGCACCTGGATGCAACTACAAAAATACCAAGCTCCAGTTAGAGTTTGAAATAGATTCTGGGAAGCACTATTATTTGCATCAACAATGTGAAAACCTACCTGGTCAACTGCCTTCTCTAAATAATGGAAAGCTTGTTGATCTGATTGGACATATTCATTCTAAAAAGCACCCAAGCAAGCGTCAGAAAGTAATACTAAAAAGATAAAGAATATCGGTTAAAGGAAAAAAAATTAAAATACAACAAAACAATTGGAAAATCCCCAACCAAAACCAAAAGAATATTGAGCTAGTACAGGAAATTTTATCACATGAGTCATCAAAATTCACAGGTTGCAAACAAAACCCATAAAACCAATATACTTCACATACAAATTGCTTGAACAGAGCAGCAAAAGATACAATTTTCCTAGAGTTTATACCTCAACTCTAAGACGACAAGCCAGTTCATATTGTGCATCCGGATCACCCATATTTGCTGCTTCAACTAACAAAGCAGCTCCTCTGTCGCGAAGAAAATGGCAAAACTATCAATTACATGACATTTTTTAATTTTACTTGTTTAAGAGTTGCTCTAGTGCCCCATGATACATCACACAGTAGAAATGTTGGGAATGCAGACCACCATCAGTGAAGTGACACAAAATAATGAAGAAAAGAGTCGATAAAACTTACAT
This sequence comes from Rubus parviflorus, assembly GCA_029955375.1. Classification (NCBI taxonomy): domain Eukaryota; kingdom Viridiplantae; phylum Streptophyta; class Magnoliopsida; order Rosales; family Rosaceae; genus Rubus; species Rubus parviflorus. Next base: position 16,081,203 of record JARGGL010000002.1, on the reverse strand, counting down.
AGCTTTACACGCTCCTGGGACATGGTATTTCAAATGTAGTTTGGACAACCAATACCTAGCATGGGTATTTGAGTTGTCAGTCTCTAGAGCCAACTCAAAGTTCTCCTTGGCTGCCTGATTTGATCAAAACACAGATTCAATTTTGTTTTCTTTTTATTATCCCAATTTCATTAACAAATTCCTATATTATGATCAGAAGGAAGGAGGGGCCAGCCTTCCCTATTTGTTTTGAATGATACTCCATATCTTGCCTCTGATTTAGAAGCCTAATATAAACAATTTCAGACTAAAACCTACCCAACAATCAACCAGCAGCAAAGTAAATAACAAGGGCAATCGAAAGCAAATCAGTGGACTTTATGCCAGTAGCCTTTTTTTTATAAATGTTACTCCTTTTCTGTCCTCACAAAACCCAAATGACAAAATGCATCAGAAACCCAAATTACCAATTTGGTTCCCCATTGTTTCCCACATTTCCTCAGAAACCAAAGTATATAACATACATACAACTCAGGGAACTTCAGACTAAAAAAGGAACATTTTTCTCCTTGATTTTTCTTTCAAGTGCATTTTGGCTTGTTGTTAAAACGCTACAGTGTTCTGGGCATTGGATTTAATTTCCAGTGGTTGTTAATTTGTGGGTCAGTTCAGTATCTTGAGCTTTATATTATTAATCAAATAGCAACTTTTTTAGCTATAATGGGTTTCACATTGCATATTTACTACTTGAAAAGAAGAAAATCTTCACTAGAGGACCCTCAAATTAAAGTCCTGGGATTTCAACAGCAAGCTCAAAATCACAAGGATGCCCATTTTGTTTAACTAAAACGCAAAGTGAGTCCAAAAATGGGATGAATAATTATAAAGAAGATAGATAAGATAGGGACCCTTAATAGAGGGATGAGGCGGCGATCATTGAGCTCGCAGTAATCGATGACTCTATCAACTTCCTTCAAAGCGCTCCACCCTTTGGCTATCAACTCCATGGCCTTCTTGTTCCTACTATGCATCTCTCTCTGAAAATCAACCAATCAAAATACGTAAAAAAAAAAAAAGTTAGCTTGGAAAAATATGCACTAACTCGTTGAGAGAATTGAGCAAATCCAGGTCTCCAAATGAGCTTGTTCAACAGGTGCCGCTGCATCATTTGTGTCCCTTCTCAACCCCAAAGCCTAAACGGAGCAGTTGAAGCTAACCTGCTCGCCGGTGATAGTGGTTAGTCTTTTGCGCGGTGGGTTTTTGGTAAAGAAGCTCATATATCAACTGGATCCAAAATCAGCTCAACAAGAGTCTATACATAACAAAAATCAACTGAAGTGTTTTTTTTTTCTCGATGAACTAGACTGAAGTTTTAATCTTTGTGTTTGGATGAAGTTAAAGGGTTTTAGGGGGTTGATATAAGAGAAAAATGTATTCTCTTAAAGGGGGAAGAGACAAATTGAGAGGTTGGATTCTATTTAGAGAAAAGAGACAAATTAAATGGGTTTGGAATTAAAATGTAGCCAAGTAGTAGAGACCTAAAATGACTTGAAGAGAAAGGCATAGATAGGCATCAAGGAGAGAGAGAATGAGGAGTCTTGTGGTGCAGCAGCAACCTCAACCTCAACCTCAGGTGCGTAGCAGAGACAATCTGAACTCACCTTCATTTGGGTCACATCTCCATCAACGATCACTTTCACTGCCCCACAAGTTAAATGCCTCTCCTCCTGTTCTTATCAAAAGCAAAAGGGGCGTCCTTCAAATCGTTGCAGCTTACTCAGGAGACTCAGCAGCGCCGGAGCCGGACCCTCCGGCGAAAGCGCTTCGCCGGATTCTGGAATTGCCGGGGGTTCACCAAGGCCCTGCTTGTTTTGATGCTCTCAGTGCCAAGCTTGTGGAAAGAGCTGGATTCCAATACTGCTTCACCAGTGGTATGTGATACCATTCTTTAATTTCAAGATTTGGGTTTTCTGTGTTGCTTGTATAATTGCATGTTTTGATCTGGGTTTGAAAGAATAGGTTTTTTTGAGCTAGGATTGGACTTGGGTTTTCAGCTTTATTAATGTGGGGTTGATTAACCTATTCAACTCCTACTTCCATTCACTTCCGGTGGACTAATGACTTAGATATTGTATGTATTTGTTGAAAAATATAGATTGTTTCCTTGGCTATTTAACCACTTTATACTTCTTTTTGATGAATAATCTAAGGATTCTAAACAAGCTGCAAACATTGCAGTCAGCAAAACAACAGAAAACACTCCCTTCTACATAAATTAAATAATAGAAAATGCATAATATCAGTAGGCTAACCCCAATTGAACCTTAAGAATTCTCATTCTCGATTTTCTATACAAACTGCATCTCAGTTCTGCACTTGGCCGAGTATGGTCTAGCAGTTCCTTTTTTGCCAAAACATAATAAAAGTGAGCTGTAACAAGTTCCCTTTCAATTTTGTTGCCGCCCATCTCACCTCAAAATTCCACCTTCCCAGTCTTATGTTAATCAAACCTAAATTTAGAAGCGTAGACCAGATGCCTTGTAGTAGTTGTAGTAGAATAGATGTGATATCTGGTTTCTGAAACTCTTCTACAGAAATGAAGAAACACATAAGGTTCCTTTGTAAACCTAGTGGATTAACCTGTTTTTGTTACCTAATCTATTTTTCACAGCCATCCAAGTGGAGAAACAAAATCTTGGAATCGATGACTAAGCATAGACTCCTCCCCCAATTTTCAGCAGGAAGCTTACCCCTTATACCATAATGTAGCTGTAAACCTAAATTTTCTCTATAGGACACGATACAGGTTGATCATGAGTAGTTAACTTCAACCATACAACTTATTTATTCATGTGGATTAGTAGACTACTTTTTTTCAAGATTTTGTCTGTTTTAGATGATTAGTTAGATATGTATTAGCGGTTCAGTAATTAGATGTTAATGGTTTACATTGGCAACTTGCTCACCTTGTATGCACTTGTTGTGTGGTGTAATGATTGAATAATTTTCTCCCTTACAAATCTCAATGAATGTAATTACACTCGAGTTACTACTGCATTGCATTTGCATCAAATTTCTTGGTCATTTTGTCGGTATATCTTCTTGTCTAAGCGTATCAAACAGAGAAACATGTTATTAATGCCATTTTGTTCTTCCATTAGGATTTTCGATATCTGCTGCTAGATTAGGGCTGCCAGATACAGGTTTTCTATCCTATGGAGAAATGGTGGATCAGGGGCAACAAATCACCCAAGCTGTGTCAATTCCTGTCATTGGGGATGGTGATAATGGATACGGGAATGCAATGAATGTCAAGAGAACTGTCAAGGGATATATTAGAGCTGGTTTTGCTGGGATTCTGCTTGAAGATCAGGTCCTTATTGGAAATTTACTTTTGCATCTTTGAATCTTCCTGTGTTCTTCTCTTGTTCTAAAATTCATTCTAGCCATACTTCCAAATGCGTCTATTTCGTGATTGTTTGATATGATCATAATAAAGTTTTGGCTAAGAATGACTAAAATAAAAAAGTAAACAGAAGAAAAATATTAAAAAATAACTTTTGTACTGATGCTTTGATGAAATTTTGTATTATTAATCTTGATAATAAGATCAAGTTAGTACTTAGTAGTAATGTGATTTGAATGGAACAAAATAGTCACTCTGTTGAAAAAAGCTTTGGTAATCAAAATCATCCATTGTTATCATTACCTTTTAACTTGTTCTATTAATTCCTAAAAAGTCTATTTGTTTGCTATTATTTTACATATAATTGACAGGTTACGTAAGTTTACATGGCATGATGTCAGGCTTTTCAGGTCTCATGGTTGTCTTTTTTATGATACTGAAAAAAGAAAAAAAATAATATAAAAGAGCAGGTATTTGTATTTTAGTCCAAAGAAAATATTGGTGAGGCTCTGCCACTGAAGTTAACTATGGCAGAAATGTTTCTTGATTGGTTACGTACCTAGGTTGTTCGAATCTAAGACAATAGCATCTGCCCTTTTAAGTGTTTTTCAAAACTTCTCTATAGGTACTGTGACATGCCTCTTTTATGTTTATTTAGTTGTGGGGCGTGGGAATGCTTGAAGGTTTGTGCATTTGTAATGCAAGATGGACATCGAATTCCTGGGACGATGGACTGTCTTGGATAAGGGTTGTACTTGTGATAAGGTGCAGGTGTTCTAGAAACTTATCAAATAGCATTTAGCAACCAAGTTTTCAGGGTTCAAGTTGTTGATTTCAGTATTGGGGGCACTAGCGATTAGAAATCTTGGTTGCTTGTTGCTTGTTGATAGGGGGTTGGAAAAATATGAGTTAAATTAATGAATGAGAAACTGAAAATGGGACAAGCAAGGTGATAAAAGTGCAGATGTGATAAAGGAAATAGAGAAAAGAGACTTCTATTTGCAAGAGCTTCTTCTCATATCTCACTAATGTTGAACAGAACAGTTGGTGGGCTTGAGAGGAAAATCTCGAGCTATTTTAACATAGACAATGTTGAAAATAGGGGAATATAAAACATTTTTCACTTCTTCATATTCACTCATATTTTGTAGTGTGAGAAAAGAACAGAGAGGATACAAGAGATGGAGATTGTTTAGGTTAAGAATCATTGTTGAGCTCTATCAGGTTGTCATGATGTCTCCTTGTTTCAGATGTGATACGCACAAGTTGCCTCAAGGTGACTGGTGACTATTTTGAAAAAGACTTTGACTTGATCTGCACAGGAAGATTTTGAATAGTATGAAATGGTGCTGAATGCATGCAAGGAGCAAGGCATCTTTTAATCATTTTGATCTCTCCTCTCCAGGAAAGCAGATTGAGAGGGCACAACTTCCTCTTAAAACATCTTTTGTTTGTATTGGCTACTACTGAAAAAATTGTGACTCTCAGTTTGCATTTAAGGTTGATTAGAATAGATTCGTGTTTATGTGTAAAAGGAGCAAGACATCTTGTAATGGTTTACTCCTGCACGTCTCATCACATGGGTATTGCAGAGCATCATGTTTGCTTTATTTGGTACTTCCTGGGTCTTGGTACTTTTGGTAACTGGCATGGGAAATTTATTGGGAAGAAATTTTGGGCAGTATGTATAGGGCTATGGAGGTCCATGTATTTACATGCTTTGTTGCCTCTAGCTAGAATGGAATTTTATATCTTTTGAAGGAGTGGATCAATCCATTGTGGAGTTGGAAGATGATTTTTAAAGGATGTTTTATATGTAAACATCTCAAATTTCGGCCATTTTCTTTTTATCTTTCTTAATAGTTTCCATGGCTTTTGATGCTTTTAGTTACTGTTTTCTTTTTGTTTCCTTGTTTGTCTACCAGTGAAGCAACTACACCTTCTGCTGAACTTGTAATTTATAAAAGGAGTCCCTTTCTTTTCTTTTTTCCATTGGCAAACCATAGCCTTAATGTCACTCTGTATTCATTCATCATTGGAAGAGAAGTTACATGCCTATGAATCAATTTAAGGTTCTTTTTTTTGTTCTTAAATTATGTAGTCCTCCCTTCTATCCCCAGCAACCTAAGTTTACCTTCAAAAAAGGGTAAGAGTTTCCCAACTAATAAATTACTACATTAGCATAAACGAGCAGTGCAGTTACTACATGATACAATGACTTGATCTTTCTTCTCAATAATTAAAAAACCACTAGTTATTGAATTTCAGCAAATATAAAATTAGAATGTGAATAATTGTAGTCTTGTAGCCTTGTGTAACCTTATGTTTTTTCGTAAGTCTAAAGTCAGGTCTATCCAAACACTTTCTTATATCCCTTTGCTACACCTATGTAATTTGTTTCAACTTATAACTATTTTTTTTTTTCAGGGAGATGTTATTGGCAAACAAGTCAATCTACTCTCTAAAGTTAATATTTTCTTATTTCCATACACTTAAGGAATAAGTGAAGACGGATGCAGAATGAATTTTTGGGAGTGCTAATAACATTTTCTATTGTTTTCTTTTTTAATCATTATTCAATTCACTCTTGTATTGAGTGCCTGCTTGAGACTTATGAAACTGTATTTTAGGTGTCTCCAAAAGCCTGCGGTCATACGCAAGGCAGGAAAGTGGTGTCAAGAGAGGAGGCTGTGATGCGGATAAAAGCAGCAGTTGATGCTCGGAAAGAGAGTGGCTCGGACATTGTCATTGTAGCACGATCTGATTCTCGTCAAGCAGTGTCTTTGGACGAAGCACTCTGGAGGTCAAGGGCATTCGCTGATGCTGGAGCAGATGTTCTTTTCATTGATGCACTAGCATCAAAAGAAGAGATGAAGGCTTTCTGTGGAATATATCCGCTAGTTCCGAAAATGGTATATTTACATTTTCCCTCCGTGGTAGAAACCATAAATTTATTTCCTACATCTTTCATTCCCAATGGCTTTTGTATACCTTTTGCTTATTACTTCTGTAAATGTGGCTTTTGGCAACCTAAACAGGATTGTACAAAATATGGTGACACTGCTTCTTTTGATGTAACATGCCTATTTGCCCACTTTTGAAAAATTAAATTAGGAGTCCCCTTGTTGTTAACAGGGATCCCTATTTTAAAGAAGAGAGAAATGGAAATAATTTCTAGTGATTGATAAAGCTCTATGTTTTATCAGGCGAATATGCTTGAAGGAGGGGGCAAAACACCAATACTGAATCCTCTTGAACTTGAGGATGTTGGATACAAACTTGTGGCTTATCCACTTTCCTTGATTGGGGTATCTATTCAAGCAATGCAGGTAACGCTCCTGCACCGTTTTCTTTTCAGTAAAGTTCATGAACAAAAGTAGGGATCAATTGTCTTGGACATCTTATAACTGAGCTACCGCTACTATAAAGACATTTAACTTAATATTGATTATAGATCTCTCTGATTTCTTACATGACTTTTTAATGATGTGTTCAAAGCCAAAAGCATAGAAAGCCAATAATGATAAAAATTTCTTATAAACTAAAAGTACAATCTGAAAGTGTTTAAATTGCTCCAGAAGAGTAAAGTTTCGCATCTTTTTGAGCTTGGTGTTCCATGGAAATGTAAATGGATGATTAGATAAATTAAAAGACAAATTGTTCCCTGATATTTTTCAGAGCATCGTTTTGTGGTATAACGTAGCATTTTCAATTAGTTATGGCTGCTACAATCTATGACGTGTAATAGTAACAATTTGTGATGTCATACTTCTAAACATAAGATACTCTGCAATAAATTGAGACAGTTTGTTTTGTTTATATACTTTATGTACTCTGCAATAAATTGAGATTTGCGAAGTACAATCTTGTAACATACATTGCTGCATAGACACTTTTCTGTGCAATTAACTCCCCCTATTCCATGGATTCAAATTCCTATGTTGCTCAAGAATATTATTAGACTCACAAGGTCTGCCATCAAGACTCATTTTGAGTAAAACATTGCTTTCTGGTTTGCTTTTCAGAAGTGTTAATTTTCTAGATTCACTAATTTATAATCTATACTATTATAAAGAGAAGACACTTTGTCAACCATAACCAACTTTTTTTACGTTAATAACCTTCAAAGATTAAAAAACCATTACTAACAAGTTAATCATCGAGGACAAAAGTGCCGATTTACAATTAATAAAAAAATTTATATGAATTGATTGCAGGATGCACTAGCTGCTATCAAAGGAGGTCGTATCCCTCCACCTGGAAGCATGCCATCTTTCGAAGAGATCAAGGAAATCCTAGGTTTCAACAATTATTATGAAGAAGAAAAGCGGTATTCTAGCAACAGCAGTCAGCTGTCTTCTGAAAGATGTGAGTAACTTGTACGGTCACATGACTCACATCATTACTGTTTACCCGCCATGGTTGTCATCATGACATTTGTTTCTAATTAGACCTCTAAGCTACAGTTGTAATTCAATGGAAGTCCATTGTCTTTCTACTGTTTTCATTAGAGTTGTGTACGTCAACGCAACTGAGTTAAAATTGGAACCATGTTAAGCCTAGGAGTCTGAAGTTTTTGAACTACGTTGAGTTCTTTGTCAATAACGAGTATAGTTTCTGATATTTTGCTATAAGGTCATATGCATAGATTGCCTATTTTTCCTGTACCAGTTAGACTCCTACCCAAGTTTTTTTAGAGAGATAGATAAGCATTTTCTGTTTCTTGGTTCTTATACACAAAAGTATTTTCCAGTGGCCAGTAGTGTATACAGTCTTCAAGGGAGAGCTAAAGATGATGCAGAGCCAAAAGATCAGAGTTCTCAAGATCCCATTGTTGAAGTTATAACACCTGACGTGTACAATGACTATGGTGCAGATGGTTCCAGGGATTCATTTTCTGGGATCTGGTCTCGGACGTTGAGAATCAAAATAACTGGAAGAGACGGATTCGAGAAACTTGATGTTAGGATTCCTGTAAGTCATCTCTCCTTTATGGCCATATATCTTACAGTAATTCTTCACTTGTGTTTCTGCTGTTAGAACTGAACTGTGTTATACAACAAGAAGAACATATAAACCAACTACAATTAATATAGTTGTGAAGCCTTGACTATTTTATGCAAACAAATAAAAAATAAAGTTGGGGTAATGTAAATAAAACCCCTCTTTAGTTGTTCCTTAACAGACGTACTCTTACGTTTGTTTGTTTTTAAAATGTCTTCTATCCTATTGCCAGATGAATCAGAATAATAAAGGAAATATAATTTGCAACGCACATGCATATATTCATCTGGAATTTACACGCATGCCTTTATGATCATGTGAATCATTTTATGACATTTAGAGTTATATTACACTGCCAAATTCTATTTTTCATTAGCAACATACTGTATTAAAAGTTTATATAAAGTGCATCACAGAAAACCAGATGTCCACTGAATTTGCTAGCTATGCACTTTACAGTTTCCTGAATTGCATGGTACATCTATAGCCAGCATCATGTTTGCTTGATCTGACAATAACATGTGAGCTTGTCATGTTTACTTCAGCGCATACTTGTTTGAGCAGATAGTCTCTCAACCCAGTCCATGGAAAGAAAGAAAAAAAGACTGCACACATGAATCCTCTGCATGCTAATTATGCTATTTCAGATTGTGTCTTATGGTGATCTGCTTTTTTTTTCGTTTTGAATATTTTATAGGCTGGATTCTTGGATGGAATCACCAATATAGTTCCAGGTATTATTCGTGATTTCCAAACTTAATGAAAATAATTAATTTCTTCAGACCAGTAGTCCCTGAAGTACAAGTGTAACTGAGTCTATGCATTTTCCATGCAGCTCTTGGGGGTGTAAACATCAAAGAATTGTTGAATGAGGCAGCTGATGGAATGGGAGGGAAGCAGCTGTTAGATTTTAATGACACAATCGGTGATAGGATTCAAGTTTTTCTAGAGTAAACCCCTTGTAGCTGGTTTTTACAAGACTATTGTAAAAGGTATATTCTATGTATATCAAGAATAGTCCTCGGATAGGCTATGTTTGCAAATAAAGACATGAAAAATAGTGTACACAGAGACTACAAGGTATCAAGGTATACTACGTTTTGGTTTAGAAGTGAGTATCTCTGAAAAATAGTGCACTCGGAAACTACAAGTATTTTCAAAAAAAAATGTGTAAAACGCGTATATGCCTTTTCCTTTTACTAACTATGGTGGTAAGCAGTTGAGCACTAGTAGGGCTATAGTTTATTGACTGTTGTAGTGGATTCGAAGATGAACACAATGTCATGTGGCTAGGATGTGAGGGGTTTTACCGCCCTCTTTTAAGCGATGTCGGCATTCCCTACAGGCCCTTACGGTTGCGGCAAGCCGGTAATGCTTGTGGGAAATATGGTGATTCATTGCCGGCCTTTTCCTTTTGCAGCAAGTCGCGTCTACTGCGCTCCTCTCATGCATAATCATGTTCTTTCAACTCTATGTACACATGTGATGTAAATTTTTCAAATTTGATAGGGTAGTTGGTTATCACTATCTTGTGACTTACTAGCTTACTGACCAAAATTCTGTGCATTTGTAATTTGCATATGTTGGGGCTGTTTTGGATTCTTCCCCAAATGAGCCAATGAAGATCATCCCAGGTTCTTGAAGACGAAGAATCAAATCCGAAACTTCTCAAACGACTTGTGCCTATGATGGGCCTCATTTGCGGTATAGCCTGCAGTATTAAAGAAAATAGAGAGAAACCTGAAATTACCCAACAAATATATATATATATATATATGTGTGTGTGTGTGTGATTGACAAGTTCCGTCCTGATATTCCGCCCTAATAAAAAAAGTTGACATAGAAATACATGAAACAAAAATTCAGAATTGATGTAATAAAGCAAATTTTTATAACTAAAACCTTTGAGCAATGTATAAAATTATCCTCAAATGACTGCCAAGATAACATGTCAAAAGTCATCAAAACAGCTTCAAAATGAGAAACTTTCATATTAAAGTACTGGGACTACAAATACTAATATGTTCAAACAAGAATAAGCTTAATACTAATTTAAAGAGATTATTAATTTATCGAGTATTAATTTAAAGAGATTCTATTGTATGTATATATGAGTCACAAGTTTGGTCCTGATATTCTGGAGGTTGGTGCAAAAATTTAAGGACACGCAAACTCAAATGACGCGTTCGTATTCGTCTTTGACACCCTACATATATCTGTCGGCGATTAAATCTCTTCACCGCCAACTACTAAGGACACGCAGGGCCCATGTCGTGCTCCACCGTGTCCACTGCCATCACTTTCAGACGTCGATTGCACAGCCAAACAAAACCACCGCGCCTCAGTTCTTCTTCTCCAGCAATCAAGACACCACGCTGCAATTCACTACCTCAAAGCCCAGACGCCAAGGGCAAAAGTGTCCCAAAAAATCACTTTTTAATAATTTTGTCCTTGTTGGGAGTATGTTTAAGTTGTATCTGTTGAGAAATATTAAAAATCATTAAACTGATAGGGATTTATAAGGTGAAAATGTGTACCTATTGGTATTTTTCCTAAAAATTTAAATGAGGCCCTAATAAAAAAAAATTCATAGAAATACTTGAAACAAAAATTCAGAATTGATGTAACAAAGCAAATTTTTATAACTAAAACCTTTAAGCAATGTATAAAATTATCCTCAAATGACTTGCCAAGATAAGATGTCAAAAGTCATCAAAACAGCTTTAAAATGAGAAACTTTCATATTAAAACTACAAATACTAATATGTTCACAAGAATAAGCTTAATACTAATCCTAAATAAAGACAAATCTTTTATTGTTCTTCTTTCTTTCTTTTTTGTTGTATGGCAAACCATCTCAACAGATTGAAATATTATGTTTAACGGTATGGTAGTCTTCTTCATCAAGACACACAATCAGATAGAGTCCGACATACGGAATGAGAAACTTGAAGAATGAACGATCACATTATTACCAACTGCTATATATCTCGGACAAGTGACAAAAAGAATATTCTCATAAACGAAGAACATGTGATAACCTGAGAATGGTTATCTCCTCTAATACAAAAACAGAACAACGGCTGAAACCAGCAATGCACCAAGGAGCTCTTGTGACCCAAAAAAGCCATCGACTTATAAAGAGGGCAAATAAAAATACATCACACTGGGCCACATAAGATTTACAGGACTCTTGTTTACAAATACAACCTTGTATACCAAATATTGGTCTAAATGTGAATTGTGTAAAATTTAATAGTAAAACTGGGCTTGCCATTCCAATCCTCGAACCAAACATGTATTGTTTCCTTTGGTCAATTTCATCGGTAGCCACCGCCATATGGCTGCTGAGGATAACCACCTTGGCCCATCATGGGGTTATAACCACTGGGCATGTTTGACCCAGGAGGTAATCCAGTTGGTGGTTGCATGCCCATGCCCATATTCATTCCCATCCCCATATTCATGCCCATGTTCATCCCCATCCCCATTCCGGCACCCATTGGTTGATTCATGCCTCCATACCCCCCCATGCCCATTCCTCCACCAGGACCGCCGCCCATACCCATACCCATACGCGGACCCATCCCCATGCCGATCCCAGAACCCACCATATGGTTTGCTGGAGCCCTAAGAACACCTGCACCGGCACGGCCCATACCAGAACCAGATCCCATAGCTTTACCCATGGAAATAGTAGATGTTGCAGAAGTTGCCGGCTGCTTCTCCATCCTCTTTTCCTTCCGATTAATGGAATCAAAATCAATTCCAATATCATTCAACGGATTAATTTTGGCTGCAATGAAGGATAAACAAAAGCCGTTACAAATCTCCAGTGACAACATAGATTTTTTTCTTTTGAGGAGGTATGACAACAAGATATTCAATAAATAAATGAAGCAACTAATCCTAAAAAACAAAGGCAGAAACTTCTTAGCACTCACCTCCAGATATATTCAAGTTAACTAGCCCTCTACTTAGTGTATCGGCCCAAACTGCTGATTTGGTCTCAAACTTGTTGTCTTTAGGTGGTTGAGCAACTATAGCTAGTGCCCCTGTTGCTGATGTCAGAGTGTTTGATCCTCCTTGTGGAAGAAGGTTACCCAGAGCATCAATGTTATGTTGCGAAGCTGGCCCAGTTGGAGATTGATGAGAAACCTGTGAAGCGACGGAACCTTGTTGTGTAACATAGTGTCCACCACCATACTGGGCAGCTGGTCCAGTTTGAGTTTGAGGAGCCATGTAAGATGTGATGGGACCAGTAGACCCTCCCTGCTGTGAATAGAAGTTTCCACTGTTGGGAGCTGCAAATCCACCTTGTTGTGACATGAAATTTCCATTGTTAAACTGTGAAGTTGGTCCTGCTGGCATTGGAGGAGCCACATGTGAATTGATAGGAGCTATAGGTCCTCCCTGCGAGGGAAAAGCCCCACTACCATGTTGTCCAGAAAATCCAGTTTGAGTATGAGGAACCATAGATCCTGGCTGTGGTTGAAAATTCCCATATATATTTGCAGTTGGCTGTGAAGGTTGACCTGCTGGACCTGCAAACGATGGCTGTGAAGCTCCAGAAGGTGGGAGAATATCTGCTAGAATATCAGTGTTCTGGTGTTCAGTGGACTGATCTTGTGGCAAAAACTGTGAGTTTGTTGGAGTTTGAACACTGGAAACACCAGAGGCAGAATAAGTTACAGCTGAAAATGAGTCCCCAAAAGGAAAGTTGGAGCCTGTATCTGCACTCTGGTTTGTGGTTGGTGGGAAAGAGTCTGTGGAAGTGGACGTCTGTGGCTGAGGTTGCACAGTTTCAGTGGAAGGGAGAGCTTTAAAGGGGGAGTCACCAAATGGATCGTCAAAAGACTGCATTGGAACAAAAAACTTTTGATTAACAAATTTAATCCCAATGAAAGTGAAAAACAAATAGTGGGTGCAGAAGGGGAGTTGCAAATTCTACAATGTCAACAGTCAACTACTCTAAGAATGTTGGCTGTTGAAAACATTTTTAATATAAGAAAAACATTTGATATTTCACACTTTTTTAATTTCATAAATCTCTTTCGTCAAATTTAAAGCCTAATAAATTTTACATACCATATTATGCTTGACCACTTTACTCTAATTTACTAATTGATGCAAGAAATGATTCCTACAAAAGATATATCGTTTTCAAGAACCTTATAAAAAAACGGAAGGTAAGGTTATCAGAAATAAAAGTGTGCCAATAAAAGTGGAATAAAAAATGGGATATTACACTTAAATGTGAAATTGAACAGTATGTTGAACAATTACAAACGTTGTCAGAAAATAACTCAAGAAAGATGGAACACGAGAAGTTTCTTTTAATAAAATAAAAAATGTCTACCTGATTCATGACATTAGACACTGGGGGAGTTGCCACAAATGTGGTCACAGGCGCAGAATTTACAAGGGCATCAGCTTCAGATGTAGTAGTGGTAGATGTACTCGGCACGATGGCCAATGAGTTTGAAGAAAATGACTCTGACAGGGAACCAAGTAAGTCCATCTCAGCATTGTTTGAGGTAGTTGGGGCAGCTGCCATCAGATAGACAGTGAGTTTCTAGTGGATGTTTCAAAAAAACAAAACAAAACCAAAAAACCCTAACCGATTATCCCGTAAAAGACCATGGCACATATATGTATCAAAACCCAGCATCTTGCAACCGGGTAAAAACCAAAAGTTGAAATAACAGAAACATACATACTTTAAAGATATTGCTTCTATATCCAGGAGCATCAACTGACAACACAAGAACACTTCCCTTTACACGAGATCTTAGTTTCTGTAACAAGGATAAAAAACTAAACTACCTTTACCTATACCAAGAACGTTCAAAAACCCTAACCCCAAAGCACCCATCCCGACACATGCAACAAACATTTAATAATGAGAAACAATGAGTTATAATCATTGACAAACTTTCTGTACCTGAAACAGAACCAAATGGAACACCCGAAACAGAACCACGTGGATCAAATTCATCAAAAGGCTCCGCTTCCTGCTTTTCAGGCGATGCAGAAGTAACTGGAGCACTAGTTGCTTGGCTTGAATTATAGCTTGCTGGAGGAGAAGCCCTAGGAACAGGAGGAGCTTGAACAGTGGTTGCTTGGCTTGGATTATTGCTTGCAGGTGGAGAAGAAGCTCTGGGAGCAGAAGCTGCTGGAGGTTCACCATCCCTGTAATCAAGAAGAAATGTTAAATCATTGTGCTACTGGTTATCATAGAAAGCATAAAAATAAAGGTGTATTATTACTTTTCGGATCAATTAATACCTCTCACTGTGAACAGGGCTTCTAGTTTCACTTACAACCTCTTCGTAACTAGGAGGAGCGCCAATGTTTTGTTCCGAAAATTTCCTACTTAGCCTGCCAAAAATGACTCATACTCTTAATGGTAACTAGCAATGTAACTAATATGGATGAAATGATATTACTGATTAATTAAAAAAATACAATCGAGAGTTCCATATTAAAAAGCAAATAAAAAACAATATTATACCTGATATATAAAATAAATCATTCTATATTCATAGAGTAAAAATTTCAGTTCCATCAAATGTTTTATGTAATTGCCTCCTTATTTGACAGAATCTTCTAAGGATCTACTTTGACCATTTTTAAAATATACTATAAATGGTTGGACCCAGTAGACAAATAACATCACCAAATCGAGTACTTATCCACTACCAAATTTACCTTCCATCCTGAGACTGGTCATCAGCTCTAGCACCACTTCCACTGCAATGAGGACAAAGAGAAGAGAATTAGGTTCACAATCTAGATCAAAGATATAATGAAGGAATGAAGTGCTGAAACACAAAATAGCGGACAGATTATTTGGAAAAGTTAACTACAGAGTTCGTGTTGAGATGAAAAAGTTGTGTTTAGTCCCTGTTGAAAAATTTTACATTCCACTTAAGTTTCCTTGTCATTTATAAGGGAATATATACACGAACAAAGCAAACAAAACGGCAAAAAGAACCAAAACAAAAGACGGTCAACAAAATTTGCCTTCTCAAAATTCAAGTGAGAAAAGAAACCGACTTCAACAAATGATATGGATGAGATGACAAGCAAAAACAAAATACATAAAGCCATCAATAAAATCAAATTGGTTCTTCATCAGATTATGATTCAAGGGTCTCTATGAAAATGAAAGTAGACCATTACCGAGATGAATATTGACCATCATCATCATATGCACGCTCTCTCTCTCTATCGGAGCTTCTACTTCTAGAGCCATACTGGTATTCATCAACACTCTGGCTTCTTCCCCGGTAATCATCATCCCTGAAACCTTCTCTGCCATTGCGTTCATCATATTCTCTGCCATAACGATCTCCATCACGACTATATGAATCCCCAGCTCTTCCATACCGGTCATCATCCCTATAACCCCAATCTCTCTCCTTTCCAGAACCATTCCTATCTTCATCCCTGCCTCCATAGCGGCCTTCATAACGATCATCTTCATATTTGTCAGAATAAGAACCGGGCCTATACATTCCACCTGATGACGGTGTGTTGCGAAACCTGTTGGGATACACAAGACAGTTATAAGCCCCATGCATGAATATTGCGTGTAGAAGAAGAACCTGTCATAGTTTTACAACACCAATCCTTTGTACTCACACATATAGATATAGAAAAAAACTACTTTTGTCTTGCATCTAGTTCTAGAAACATTTCCAAGAGGCAAAACATAAGAACTCTGTTTTGAGATATTCTTTTCACACCAACTCCTAAAATGAAGACCACAATAAACCCTGAATATGCTTGAAGTTTATCTTCCCCACAATGGATGTGGAATTTATAAAGTTCCTCAAAGAAAACATTAAAATTTTAATAAATTGAAAAAGGAAAAGATGTCCACTTTTCTTCAAGAATACAGCAATAAAAATACAGAAACAGCATTATAATTAACTCATACTTCCCAGGCAATGAAGACAAATTAAACTATATTGAAACACCAACTAAATGCTAGGGATATGGAAATAAAAACAAAATAAGTTACTCTCACTACTCGACTCAATACTGTATGGGGATTAAATAAAATTCAATATGAGCGTCGGAAATATATTAATATAATTCCAAGTGATGGATCATTTCACAGAAAGTTCATTGATTAATTGATTACAAATTTAGAAAGAAAAAGGAATTAAAGGCTAAACCTCCAGATGATGTTAAAACAGGGCAGGATGCTTAATAAATTACGGGCGAGGAAGAATTGGTTACGAACTACTGAGAATCACACATAAATGAAAATTAAACAGTTAATCCTGAAGCTAAAGGCACAACCACTGTATTATACAGTATAAGCCACATATCAATGACTACATTGGCAGTATTTTTGACAACCCTTTCTGAAAGCATACTTACTTGTCCCTGTTGGCAGCTGCTTTCTGTCTAACCTCAATTATCCTTTCCTTATCATTCACAAGAGCCACAAGACTCTGAGACTTCTTTCTGACATTACTTCCCTGGTCCCTCCCACTGGAATCAATGTATTGAAAATCGGACAATGTCTGTGATGTGGGAAAAGTACTAATTCAATTAGTTTAATAATTAAAGCAGATCATGTCAAGTTCTTCACAAGCTGCATTGAAATCAATACTCAATAAAAGTAACAAGAAAGCATTAACGGTTACCGATATTTGATATGCATGCTCCTTGATATCATCAATGACACGCTCCGACCCATGAGCCACCATGTAATCCAATACAGTTAAAGCCTGAAGTTGAACACAATATAAAATATAAACCCCATGGCGTAGCGTATAGTAACCAATACGTTGCCATACTGCTAGGTGCATCGTGAAACTAAAAATTATAAATCCTATAACAGTGATAATAGAAGTTACTCATATATTAGACATTAAGAGAGAGAGAGAGAGAGAGAGAGAGAGAGAGAGAGAGAGAGAGAAAGAAAGAGAGAGAGGTAAACAAAGTTTATCGGTGAGGCTACAAAATAAATACAGCATACAAACCTTGTAGACATGCCGCCAGTTTTTCCCAGTATCACTAAGCCGCTTCCAAATCACAGACATAATCATTTGGTATTCATGACTGCATAAATGTTACATATTGAGGTTCGTTCAAAGATAGTAAGTGATTTAAAGAACCAAAAAAGGAGACGTCTGACTTACTAGTTTCTGGTTGCTTGTGCAATATCAGCAAGAAGTGATCCATGAGGACCCCATGGCTCATTACTAGTAGAATCAAGAACCTGAAAGGGAAATGAGAAAGAGATTACATTCCAGGGCTAATATGGTTCTACCTACCCACCACCGAACCAAATATACTAAAGAACAATTCAGTTACCTTCTGTTCAATTCCAGGAACTTTAAGCACTTTCTTGTTCACCTCTCTCTTTCTGCAAGAATCCAATAAACAACATTGGCACTTGCAGTTTTGGTTGCAAAGTAAAAGGAAAAAAAACGATAACCCATTTATCAACAAAATCACAACAACAAAAAACATTTCAGATTGTAACAAACGTATGTAAGAAGAAGATGCAACTATTTTGGCATTAATCTTAAGGAAACAAGCAACCCTCATATGTCTAGGTACGCAGATCATTCTCCTAAGCATCAAATTGAGAAGAAACAAAAGTAAACAACTAAATCTGGACAAAACAATTGAAGACTTACAGGTCCCTGACAGTTTGATCAAAGACTTTCTTCATGGTAGCTCGTTTTCTGAATTACCAGTGATCTGTAACAGCAGAAAATTGCAAGATCAATTTCAAATGAGTCAAGGATCAAGACTTTGTAGCCAAGAATAGAAATTTCATGAGGCAAAGAAAAGAGCAGGATGCAAAATGCATGCAATGAATTGGATTGAATCCCAAATTCATGGAATTCAGAACTGGTTGGAACATTTGAGGCAGGAAAGAGAAATCTATATAATAGAAAAGCAAAACAGACCCATTTACATATAATAACGAATCCATTGAATCAATAATTAACAACCCAGATAACGTATCTATCTAATTTGACCCGATCAAAAAAAAAACAACAATAGAAATCAAATTTGAATCCAAATGTGCCATGATAAACTATTTTACAAAAACACTAAAGGCAAGGTAAGCAATGAGCACAGCTGAATCATAATAAGATTCAAAGAAATGGACTAGATCTGAGACAGAGTAAACGAAAGCAGAATCAAGATGACCCAGATCTAAATAGAATGAAACATACCTGATCCAATTGAACCGATTATTGGGAAAGAATGGTGAAAAAAGAATAAGAATTGGATCTGTTACAGACAAAGGAGGAGCAGAAACAGAGAGAAGAGCTCCTCAATTCTCTGCTGATTGTCTTCTTCTCTGAAAATAGAACAAAAAAATAAAAAATAAAAGAAGCCAGAGAGAGACGGAGAGAGAGAGGGAAGAGAGGGTCTTTCTTTCTTGGGCTTATTGATTTTTTTTTTTTAATTTGTTGATTTATTTGGGGTTTTGGTTCTTCTAGAATTAACGCAGAAAATAAAAATGAAATTAGCAAAATGACGAGAAAGACAGCGCATCTTACAACACGCAGCGATTTAAGGAAGGAAAGCACCTCTCTCTCTCTCTGTGTTAATCTTTATTTATTCCCTTCTCTGTTTTACTTTTCTTCAATTTGGAATGGTAATAATAGTGAGAGGTGTTGGATTAGATGGACTGCTGAAATGTCTTTCTCTTGTCCTTTGACAAGTCCAACCAATTTGTTCTTGCAGTCAACTAGGTAAAAAGTGTTGGGTGATTTTGGTCAACAAGGAAAAATTGACTTGTCTAAGCACACTAGTAAATGATATAAAAGCACACGAGCCTAAGTCTAATTTTTCAAGAAGCTTAGATGCGACCACAAATGCTATTAATGAGGTGCTTGGAATCTCATTCAACTTGAATATGTTGAAAACCTCAAGTTTTAGGAAGTTTGATTACGAGATGAGTTTCTTGAGATTCATATTTAATTGAGAATCGGTCATTTCTAATTCAACCCCATGTGAATTCATCAACCGTAGGTAACATAGGTAAAAGAATAGAACAAATTTTGTCTACAATATCAACTTATCAATAGGAAGATAATTCAATAACGTGTGTCTATCCAAGCACCATTTTGAATAAAATGAGACACTTTAAGATTCCAATTTGCAAGATTCATGTCTTGAATAGATATAAGAAAATAAAGAGGGAACCACTGCAAGTGGCTTAGTGGATCAACGTCCAGGTTGGGAACCCCCCTACCTGCGTTCGAATCACGAAGTTGTCAAAGTGGTCAAGCATTGTGCTGCAATGTATAGTTGGAGCATTTCACATGCGCCGCATGGATTAGTTATTGGGCCTAGTAAGCCTTTGGGATACCCTGACTAAGGTAAAAAAAATTAATAATAAAGAGGAAAGCAATTAGCAAATCTTTTGAATCTGGAGTTAGTAGATCCAACGCATTCTTTAAGTAGAACATCTCTTGAATCCAAAATTCACACCATAGAGTAAGTAGTTGTTTTCTAGCAATAAAAGGAAATGTAGTTTTTAAACAGTTTTGAATTTATTTATTTTTTTCATAATTTTGGTAGGACATCAACCTACTTCATTTTTTTTTCTGAAGATAAGTTTTGCAAAAGAAAAAATCTTATCGTGGAGAAGCACTCCAATCTTAAAGTTAAAATTCTTTGCTGCTGCATTCTTGCAGTTTTTATGAATGAATTTTCATTGTCCAAAAAAAAAAATTAAAATTCTTTTCATATCGATTTTAAAATTTTCAATATACACATTTATGTTTGTTCTACAAATCTCTCTGTTTGATTTGTGCTACGGTGCACGACTTTTTTTCAATTTTAGAGAAAGATAGGGGAGATAATCCATTTGACTTGATAATTGGCAAATATTTGGGGAAGGAAAGGATTTGAAGAAATGCTATTTCAAATTTGAGAAAAGATTTAGTGGAGGTGCTCTTAACTCTTGAGTGGTATTTCATTACTCTTGAAGTTTTCTTATACACATTTATGTTTCTTTACAATTTTATTTGAAAATTCATTAAGCTTACGAAGATTACAATTGCCTCGCTTGGTATTGGTAACTCAAAAATTAGAAAAATGGCAAAGGAAAAAATTTGTGATATTTGTGTCTCAGTTGTTCCGTACTGGGTCTAGGGAATGAGAAGTTGATCTTCTATCGACCTTTTTTCCTCCTGAGGATGTGCAGATGATTCTTTCCATCTCTCTTAGTCATAGTGATAGATATGATAGAATCATTTGGCGCTATGTGCCTCGAGGTAATTTCAGTGTTGGGAGTGCATATGCTCTAGTTCGGGATAGGCTTTTGCATGCCACAAATGGGAGTTATGTATCTTCTGCTACCGCCACAGGTACTGTTCCTCCAAAGGTTATGCTTTGTGTCTGGAAGTCCTGCCATAATATCCTCCCTACTCGTCCTAATCATTTTCCTTTCACTACAACAGTTCTGGGTTCATGATCGTTTCCACTTCTCCTACAGACTCTCTCATGTTCTGGTTATATTCCTGTGTGGACAATTATTCTCCTGGTCAATTCAAGAGTTTGATGGTTTCCATCTGAGCAATTAGCCTTCTCTAAGAGAAGAAACAATCTAGTCAAGTTGAGGTTGCTTTCCAGGCTTCTGCATGGCTGAACGCTTATCAGCGGGTGCATGCTCGACCCCCGAGGAGGGCCAAGACCCGTATCCATTGGACTTGTCCTCCGGTGGGATAGTGCAGTATTACTTTGGATGGTGCTTTCGATGAGGATCGTAGAGTTGGAAGGATCAGAGTGGTAGCTAGAGATCACGAGGGTCCTTTCCTCATGGGCTGCTCTTTAATTGATTGTTTAACATGTTTATGATTCAGGACAGGTGGAGACACTAGCAGGGAGATTGGCTAGTCAGTTCGCTATTGAGCATGGTCTAGGACCTGTCAGTTTTGAAACAAACTGCTTGGGGCTAGTTCAGGCATTATTTTTCTCTGACGTTTATGGGGTTTACATAGTCCCTCATGTTTTACTTTTGGGTCCTTGACCAGCAAGGACAAAAGTAGTCAAATATTTCTCATCCACTCTGCTATAGTAAAAAATTGCCCAATAAGTACATAAATATTTTGAATTTTCACTGTAGCGGAATGAACAGTGACAAAAAAATTTGTTGAGGTCAATAAATTCACTGTTCACAAAAAAATTATTGACCTCAATAATTTTTTAGTCACTGTTCATTCCGCTACAGTGAATTTTCGAGATCTTTCTGTCTTTGATGGGCAAAATTTTACTGTAGCAAACTTGTTGGGCAAAAAGTTGCCACGTTTGGACCTATGAGGTATTTTTCTTTTACTTTTTTTCATTCTCCGCCTCCTATTCTGGTTAACCTCTTTCTGAAGCATTGTAATTGAACCTTTGTTCATTTTTGAATAAAATTTTGTCGTCTCTTCCTCCAAAAAAAAAGTTAAAAATCAATACTCGTTTTGTGTCTTCTTTTCATTATGTGCTTCAATCGTGCAATATGGTTGTCCATTGTTAGTTAGGTTTTCATTTAATTTTCTAGGCTTTGGCCTCACCCTTCTATTTTCTATTTAATATGAATGGACCCTCCTTTTTTTCTTGTCGAACGTACGGAATCGGTGGTTTTATTGCATAAATGAATGGTTTATATATGTATGGTTGTTGCCTACCATCAGAATAATGAAGCCTTTCCAATCACAAGTCCCATCACATTTAATTTTGATTAATTAGATATTGGTTGTGTTAGAATTTTTTCTTTGTTTTTCTAATAAAAATAACGTTGCATCACATTTTAAAGCATGAGCGGCAAGTGGCAACCAAGTGAGCTGCCGATTTAGATAATCTACAAAATTTTATTTTTTCTCATAAAAATAACGTCGCATCACATTTTGAAGCATGAGTGACAACTAAGTGAGCTGCCAATTTACATAATCTACGCACATAAAAGAGCTTGTTATGCATCTACACCTTTAATAATTACTGATTTTTTTGTTTTATCCTCATTCTTACCCACTACACCCCACTCCATGATGCCTCTGAAATTTGAACATGTGATATCCACAATATTAGTTATTCTAAATAAACAACAGACCACATTTCACAGGCAATAATTAGTAAAATATCCGCTAAAAAATAAGGAAAAAAAAAAACCTCTGGGTGCATGACATCCGCTTTCTTAGCGCACAAGAAATAGGGGAAGTGAACCCGCCTGCATTAGTTACTATGCAGCACTTGTGATCAACACTTTTCATCCACTGGTAGGGCAATTATTAAAGATCTTTGGTATTTACTTTATTTTACGCCAAAAGGAAACTGATACTAAAGCAACCATCATCATGAAAGCCTCTTTCTATTTTTCTAATGTCTTCCTGAAAGGCGACCAAAAGAGAAACGAAAGAAAAGTCGGCATCTTCATGTATAAATAATATAGAACAAAAAACATTGATTAACAATTTATGAATTTATCCTAGAGGGTGAGAGAGAGGGCACCCTTATTCCAAACTAAAATCGCTTGCGAAGCAACATTTCACCAAACATAAGAAAATTTCCATTTTTTCGGTTGCTTTTCTTTTTTCGGACGATCATTTTTCGGTTGCTATGGAATGTCTCAACCTCCCGGTTACAATAGGAATAATCAGACCCATGACTCATCTCTAACCCTCGCATGACACTGAACTAATTTGCAAATTTCTATTTTTTTTGTCAATTTTTTTTTTCATGCAATTTCAAATTCAAAATTAACAAAAAGCATAAAATATAAAAGAAAAAGAAAGCTAATGGCCAACTATGATCAGGGTTGCAGAGACACCAAAAGAAAGAGAACAAATAAAAGGCCTAAATAGTAAATACACATTTTTCATAGCTGGACATCAACCCGCATTTGATAAAGTTTAACTTCTCTATTGAGTATGCGCGTATATATTCATATTGTCCTAATGATAAAGTCACAGGTGCTTTATCTTGTCAATCACAGTTGGCCAAAGAAATTCTTTCTTAAATTGACAGACAGCTTGGCCACGCATGAAATCAATCAAGCCCTCCATTTAAGACCACTTTGCATATATGCCAACTACTATATATGCTATATAGTATGTATATTATTGATGAAACAGGAGATGTATGTGAATACAACTTCAACAAACAATTTGTATTTAAAAGGGGATGATCTAAACAAACATGTGCACACATTCTCAGTCTTCTCAATCTTTCAGGCTTGTCTCCCTCAGACCTCAACACTAATTATACAGTTAATAAATCGACGAAAAAAATATGAAGGACTCTCAACTTGGGGTAGGGGTACCTTGACCTTTGTCTTTATAGGCAGCTTCTAAACATTCCTTGGCCCTGTGAACTTTTGACTGGAGGTAAAAGCTCCCGTTCTTGGCATTGTTTTCAAACAAAGTGTCGTATCTCTGCGCAGGTTTAGAGAGTATGTTTTAGAACCCCTATTCGCAATGCGTATATGAGAAGGAAAAGAAGATAAAAGTATGACAAAAGAAAAATACTTGCCTTCAGGACTTCCTCCCAAGCGGTTCCCTCTGAGATACCAAGAATCTGCCTAGCTTCTTGCTCCGTCATGACTTTGCCTGCTCTACGAGCAGCATTTTGTAGAGTTTCTTGGGCAACACCAGATTTTGAGGCATCTGCAAGATCGCACAGATGATTAAATACTGTATAGACATCTAAAGTTGGCATCAATTTTTATTGCTACCAGATCTAACACTCACAGACAGATACAGCATCCTTAAAAAATGACCTAAAATCAAGTCTAAACAGTAGGCAGCAGGAGGAAAGAGCAGACAAGTGACTTGAAAAATGTCATAGCTATGGTAGCACCCAAACACAGCACTAGAAAACTTCTCATTCCGTAATAAGATAAATCGCTATTCTATGTAACATATACATGAATAATTTCTAAGGTGAATGAAATGGGGCTATTTTTGATAGATGCCCAATAAGAAACAACATGACCAGACACTCTAATCTAACGACAAAGTTCAAGGTCAGGAAAAAACAAGCAAAGTGCAACAAAAAGCCATCACAAACCCGCTGATAAGGAATCCCCTTAAGATTTGCAGAGACTTACAATGCTGAACATAAGTTGACCCAAACCCTGAACCCAAAGATCCTCGAAAATTTTTATCAACCATTAATTGTTGGTAAAAGTATTTTGGGAATGTTAGCTTACGGACATAATCTTATTCATTTACAAATTTTATTTTTTTGAATTAGTCAACTAATTCAAGGAATGTTAATAAGGAACCTATACCTACTTAGCTCTATTTTAAATTCTATGGTTCCCAAGTTTATGCATTTGCACTGGATGCCAATACAAGTCTAAACGACAAAACGTTGTTACTTCGGAAGCAGTAGAAGTTCGAAATTTTGTGCAGCAGAAAACTACTTCAGAACACCACTGCCAGTCATCAAGCAAAAAAAAAAATTAATAACAAGTCACCTGGGAGAGGAGAAAGGTTTTCACACTCAAATCAGGGAAACCATACCACTGATCCATGACCAGGGCACAACCTTTCTTACTTATGAAGAATGGAGATAAGTTGAGGTGATTAAAATGTATACAGTGTGCGTAAGAAGGAACTAACAAGCCGAACAAGATAAAGTGGACCAAATGTGATTGCTAAGTTGGCAATTCTTGTTTATGTCTAGTAGTGTGGCCTTGAAACACGACAAGAAAAAGTGCTTTTGCTAGGCTTTGAAGAGCCAGAGCAAGATAGAGAAGATCAGTGCTCGCAGCCTCACAAGTGTTTTGAATTTGGGTAAAGATTCAGTATGGGCAAATCAGGGCACTCTATACCACGTCTAAGTGAGACTACAATATCATCCTCCCATGTCAACAGACAACAGTCATGGCTCAACCCTCCTCCCTCGGCCCAACAATGCGAAACATACTGTAAAACAGAGATCTTGAGTTTTATGTTGCTGCTAAAGGGATTCTCCAAATAATGATTTCTTTAACCTTTATTTAGTCTCAATCACATACGGTTACTTGTTTTTTTGGATACCCAGAAATTCCCCAAACCTGCTTCGCAGAACCAGGCTCATAACTTGGGCCTCCTGCTGAACCCACAATCTTTAGGAGGCACGAAACTCTAGCAAATAGCTAGGTAGGTACCATTAGGGGATTCAAACCCCAGACCATATGATCACTTGGTTTTCGGTGTTAACAAGTTAGAATTGTACTCTGTTGTGTTTGTAATGTGTTCTTTTATGGTGCTGTCTATAGGTTTCCAATGGAGGCAGCGAGTGTATCATGGTCCGACATTGTTGTGGTTGTAAGGCTTTGGATGAATATAAAACCCACTTTATATAAAAGGATTTGTGAAGGCCCAGCCAATGATTGCTCTAGGAAGTGGGTATGTATACATGTATTATAGTGTACGGCTCCGTTTGGGATTGCTTCTCTAGGAGCGTTTTTGTTACGTAGCGCTTCCACCGGAAGCGGTTATGTACTTTTGTCAGAAGCACATAAGAGTTTTTTTTATAAAATTTCAAGTGTTTTTTTTGTAAAAGCACTTGAAGTGTTTCTTTTAAAAAGAAAATACCAAGTGCTTCTTCAAAATCCACTAAAAAAGTGCTTTAATAACACAAAAAGCGCTTCTAACTCTTTTTGCCGAACGCTACCAAAAGCAATTTTGCCACTTTTAGAAGCAATCCCAAACAATGTGGAGCAGTGCGGCTGAGGTAGGGTTAGTTAGTTCACTATTTTGGATCACGACAAGAATTACAATTCCAATGAGGATTTGTAAGATGGGTATATTTTTAACCAGATATATAAAGGATATATTTACTAAGAATGTGATAAATGTTAATCTATATAGTATGCTAATGTACTACAGAGCAACCATCCTGGTATCCCTGCCAGCTTTGGGTGGATCTACCACCTTAATTACTATAATCATTTTCTTGATGACTAATATGTTTGGTTTATTCTTTGACTATTCAAAAGTGCATTTGACTTATTTATAATATGTTTGCTTAGTAATAGTAATAAAAATGGTTTTAAAATATTTATTATGTCACAAATCTGTTAAATACACATGGATTGAACACAAAGCGAGTAAGATTCTTTAGGGAGCACATCAATTTGTTTATTATCACTATAATTAACCAAACAGCTGCAAAACATAACCTGTTTGCAATTCAAAAAATCAATTTAGGTTCAATTCTAGGCCCACATAAATTGCTATGCAAGCTATTTGTAAAACGCAGCATAATATAACACACATAGCTAGTGCATTTATTGAACTCAGCACACACGCAACCCAAAAATGAACTAGCGGTGGAAAATTTTATAACTTATTTACCCCCTTGCATTCTTTTTTTTTAGAAGACCCTTTAGTTACAATCTCAATAAGGTAAAAATACCGAGTGGTAAATATTAGGCTGTGCAACCCAATCTTCAAGATCTAGAAAATGAATCATGTATACACCAAAATCATTAGAAAAACATAAAAACATTCAATGAAAGTGTCAATTAGGGAAAAACCTGAATAACAACAATTAAAAGGAATTTTGTTATTTTTGTCACATTTCTGAAGGAGATTACTTTATTGGGCTATGAAAGCAAATAGTGATGGTAAACATTAATTGCAAAAAGGCTTTTACATTGATAAACTAGAAATTCAAGAAAGTTTTCCATTTGGCACTCTCAATGGCCTGCTAGATCAGAAAGCTTGTACAAATGCTTGACCAGTATGTTTTATTCAGAATTTTCAAGACTCAAAAGATAATTGAACTAGTACCAGATTTATTTTCTATACCATTACTCACTGTTAGATACAACTTTGAATAAAATTCTGATCTTTACAAACATTCTCACATGAGTCGGAACCCTCAAAAGTCAAAACTAACTATTGCAGTATAAGAGAATAATGTAAAAGAATCAACTACCAATAATCTACATTTAATGAAAAAACTATATGAGAGCTGCAAGCCATGCATTGAGAGAAAACTTACTTGTAAGTGCCTGACGATATGCTTGAACTACGGCCCTTGCCAGTATACCAGAACCCATCACAATTAAGTTAGCAAGAATCTTTGCAGCCTGCACAAATGGATGAACAAGTGAGATAAACCACATAATCTAATGAAACAAGGAGCCAAGATTATTTTTTTTTTTAAATCAAAGAGCCAAGAAATGTTAATATCAATTAAATTTCTATCCTTCCTTCAACCCACCAGCACCCTCTCTCTCTCTCTCTCTCTCTCATGGTATGCACATTGCACATATGTTCAGATGAATGACTGAACTTCTTATTCGATTTACTCCTATCATGTTACTAAACAATCTTCAAAAAGTATACATATATATGTAGATATTTTTTTATGAGAAGCACATGTTTTATTACTATCCGATAAAATGAAAGTAAAAATCTACCATAGTGAACAAGCTGTCAACTGCAATGCACGCAAGATTCCCGACCAAGAAAGCGTACAATGACTAAACAAACTTGAGTAAAAGTATCAAAAACAGCACAGCTAAATAAAAGAGGGTTAAGAGACGGCCATCGTCTAATCTGCATCATAAGGACAAATTGTATCTCCCAAAACTCTGAGGAGGTTAAGGCCCACAAAGAAGCCAGAAAGCAAACTCTATGCCTCTGGGGTTCCATTTCCTCATCCCTAACATTTTCAAAAATCTCTTTGTTGCTTTCCATCCACACTACCAACGCAACTTCTCCAAAAACAAAATGCTTCTCACTAAACAAAGAAATGCATAATTTAAGTAGCTAATTGACTTCACCTATATTTCTAACAGAGAACTCATAACAATTTTGAGTAGCTAATGGACTTCATAATTGATACTTTTCTTTCATAAAGTTCCAGTAATAAGTGGGGACTTGTAGCTCTAGTAATTTAGAGCATTTACCGCATCACCTGAGGTCTCCAGTTCGAATACCTCCTCACCCTAATATCGCCAATAATCAAGCTGGTGTTTGTAGCTCTAGTCAACTTCCCCGTCCCTCAACATTGGTAATTAGCAGGAGGGGAAAAAAAAGGTGAAAGAAATAGTTCTACCTATGCCACTCGTGCAATTATGAAAGCTCATTAAACCTTAACCAAATCTTTCTCATATTCTTTTATAATTGGCCTTTAACCATACATCTTACAACTGGTAACCTGAACAAAGATCCTAAGAATTAATAATGAGAATATATGTACTTGAACTCCATTTAGACAAAGAGCAGGGTGTTTACAAGTAGTCAACTATTGTTTATCAATATTTTTATATTTCCGAAGGGGTCTTACGGGGAAGGCCCCAATATTTTTTTATTATGGGAACCCTTGCAAATAAAGTAAGCATATTCTCCCTTATTGTTCTAACTAATATCGTCAAATTTGCATATCATCAAAAGTAGTCCTAAAACAAATCACTTATATAGACATATAGTAGTGTTCACTTGTTTACATATAGTGGAAATCTATTCAGAGTAATATATCAAACCACAAACGTGCAAGGAAGACAATTGCATATCATAGAGTTTATTTTCTTGCAATCTACACACACACTGAGAACCTTCAACCATTAAATTTTTTTAATCAAACCTTCGACCTTCAACCTTTTTCTTTTCTTTTTTTAAATTAAGACAATTTCATTAAAATTAACCTTTCTGTTGAATGGCTAAACCAACTTTCCATTGCCTGGTATTACAAATAGACAGCATGAAATTATACAGATTTTTTTTATCAAATGCAAACCAAATCAAACATTACAAGTTGTTTACATTTTCACAAATCATACAAAAAAAATTTCCAAAATCTGAGCACCCTTGGTTGGTTCTGGTCAGAGCAGGTTAACAATTTTCACGATCAAAACACAATTCTCACATCATTTAACACTAAAAGAAATTTAAATTGCTTCCCTGACAAATTTTTTATTCTAAAATTCCAGAGTAATAATTCTCAAAACTTCTTTTTCAATGCAGCCACATACCTACAATTATATGAGCTAATCTACAATTATATGAGCTAATTAATAGAATAAATACAAAATTGTAAAGTTCGCGGCGAAGAAATGCAAGTTTGAATTTTCTTCCCCTTTTCACCCCATTCCCCAGTTCTATTCTACAAGAAGGAATTAAAGATACAACTGTGGAATAACAAAAAAAGAGGCGAGGGGATGGAACATACCATAGCTGAATCGATCAGTAGTATCAGGGTTTCGTTTTTCTAGTTCTTCCGAATTTCGTAGTTGCTGTTTTATCGACGTGTGGTTGATGGATTTGCGCAAATGAAGCTAAACTCTTTGGAGAGGTAGCTGCGTGAGGGCCTCGAGGGAGAGAGGGATTATGAGGGAAACGCCAGGTATTTGGGTAAGGGTAAAAAACTAAAAACCGTAAAATTGGAGAGGTAGCTGCGTGAGGGCCTCGAGGGAGAGAGGGATTATGAGGGAAACGCCATGTATTTGGGTAAGGGTAAAAAACTAAAAACCGTAAAATTGCATAATCCACCTGAACATTTTTTAATTTTTTTTCACCAGCTTTTTTTGTTACATTAGACGGGATTGAACCCTGAGTCCCTGACCTACCAAAATTATAACCCAATTCTCCATCCTTCCTGACCACTTGAGCTAACCTCAAGGGCTCTAACAACTTTACTATTCATCAGCCCCCTTTTGGTCCAACTTTTTTTAGGGAAAAATGTCAATCGATTGAATAATTTGGCATGTTAGAAATAGTTATTATCTAAGAAAAACTCACGTTAGAAAGAGTTACTATCTAAGAAAAACTCACATTTCTAGCCGAACAAACTCAATGACATATGGTAGGATCTCATGGAAAATTAAACAGGAGAATCAAACCAAACTTATTAACTATACACCTCCCTATGCAGAGGGTCCATCCCTAGGTTCAACTAAAAAAAAAAAAGCCTAGTAAGACCCAACTCACAGACTCGTCTACAAAACACTAACAGGCCTAGTGAAGAATGGGGTACAGCCGCACCCTTCCCAATCGGCTTGCCACCGCAACCGCTGCTGGCATCCAAATTAACCAGTCTTGACCACAATTGCTTCATGATTGCCCAACATCGGTAAAGGACCCTAGGATAATCGGTAGCTAACCTTCGGTAGACCAAAATCACAGATAAAGATACACAAAGACAATATTTAGAGTGGTTCACATAGTTCAATGTGAAGCTAGGCTACGTCCACTTGGGGTAGTGATTACTATGGATAAAGAGGTTACAAGTGAGAGAGCTTAGGAGCTCTATGAGAGAGAAATCTTATGTGTTCTCTATATGGAGAGGTGGTGTGAGGGTGTCCTACTTAGATAGTAGTGGAGGGCCCCTTATACAAGTGAGCTAGGAAGTGGGTACTTATTACAAGTATGTAATAATCCTATCTATTTATGTGGTGGAGAGCTCTCTATAGATGTGGAGCTCCCTCATCCATACATTTGGTATATTCCTTCTATTTTCTCGATGCCTCCATCTTGGCTGAGGCATGTACAGGAGTTAAGAACCTGGTAGTAACAACCATCAAGGAACCCCAACAACAAATCGAGAGGAGATCGATCCCTCCAAGAGAACAACACCACAACTCAAACCACTATAGCCTTGCCATATAAAGGAGACACTATATCTACCTGATCAAACCGATCGAGCACCGCTTGCACCCTATCAGTCCATGAGTGTAGAAGAATGAAAAACAAGGTCAAAGAAGACGACCAAACAAAAGGTTGCCAAGGAAATGCCATGGAGAGATTGCGTCTGCTATGCAGGCCAGACCGCTCATCATAGTGAGACAATAGTCTCGGAGAGTGTTGCCTCCATGCTTGTTGACTCCCAAGAGAGGCGGCGAAAAGCTTCGCATTGGGACAAAGCGAAAGAGAAAACCCTCACAACCCATTATTGTTTTTTTGTCGATCTTGAGACTTCCAGGAGCATTTTTTTGGAGAAATGTTATATCACTAGATGAAATGCTAATTGACTACTCTGTACGTAATTACGATTGAAAATAAGAAATATTGACAAGTATGACACTTTTTCAGAAAAATTTCAATTTAACCAAGACAATTTTTTCCCCATTGATCTTTTCACTAAGGGATAGTAAATCATTTTTTGAAGTAAATTAATTATTATGGGTCAATAAAAAAAGGAGAAAAAAAACTCTCATCATTCCAATTTAAATGGACCGGTTGAGAACAAAAAAAGAAAGAAGGACAAACTGATTGGGTTAAAAGTCTTTCCAAGTGTCCTTATCAGTCCAAGAACCAAAATATACACTTATAATTAATAACATACAAGACGCCACCCATAAAATACTTCAACGTACATTTAGGTGTTTTTTTTTAAAATGTAGTGAAAAACAATTATGCAAATATCAAATATTGCGAACATATAGAGGGTCAGAAAAAGAGCACTTAGAGCAGGGTTACTCATGGCTATTCATCAAGGGTGGTCCAATGTGGATTTGGAGAATGACTGCGTAGTACTTATCAGTGCTTTGGTGTCTAATAGCTTGGATTGCTCGGAAATTGGTCCGGTTGTGGAAGATTGTAAGGAGTATATGGCTGCTATTTCTTCCATTTCTTTTTTACACATCTATCGTGAAGCAAATGATGTGGCTAATCGTTTAGCTCATCTTGCAAGTAGATCTTACATTGATGACTTTTGGTTAGAGGAGACACCCTCTATTATTGAGGATGTGCTCTACGAGGATATTTACAAGTGTACCCGAGGTCAAGGCGCTATGTTCCCCTCGTTGTATGGTTCGGTCATTATCAATAAATAATAATGGTTCCCTCTCAAAAAAAAAAAAAAGAGGGTCAGAAAATATAAATGTAGGAAAGGTCTCAATATTGGAGAAAAACATGAAAAATTGAATAAAGTTTTATTAGATGTTGCAAGGAGGTCAGTCCTCCTTGGATTTATGATTTATTTAAGGCAAGTTAGCCAGAATTGCTGGTGTAGGGGTGGTTATGTTTGTTAGGAGCGTTGTTATCCAAACTCAATATTTGATTAATAAAGTTCCTATTCACATCAATAAATAAAAGTTAAGTTTGTAAAATTTGTTTTTTCCCTAGAAATACAGTAGATAATTGATCAAATAAGCATCTTACATACAAATTAATACTCTAATCACTATAATTATGTTAATCCTTTAGCCATTTAGTGTCTCTAATCTACATTTGTACATATTATAGGTGATGTATGCAAGGGATTGATTTTGGGGCAAAAAGACACATTTTGGAGTCTTTTAGTGCATTTCTAATAAGAAGACCAAATGCCAACCAGTTGACCACAAGGGTTTACCCGAAATCAACTCATGGTCAACCGTGACTTTTGAGTGTCAAAGTATCAAATATCAAGTATTGAAAGTGGAGCATAATAGTATTCCAAAGAATCGACCAAGAAACCGAAAAGTCAAACCGGGTCAACTATTGTCAACTCTGAAGGTTAAGGTCAAAAGTCAACATTGTGACTCACCATTGGAGACTTCCAAAATCAGTTAAGGAGGTTCCAAGTGTCCATATGTAAGCAATGACCTCACCTCTTGATTATTTTTCTTCTAGAAGAAAGAACATTTGTCCTCACAATATCTCTCACTTGTCTTATCCCATTTAACTTTGCATTTTCTATTTATTTTGCTGAGATTTTTGGCCAATTACCTCCTTGTCCCTCATCTAGTTTTCTCCTTCACACCACCTAACTTCTCCTAGGGTAGTCTTGTCATTTTTCCTCACCTACTCCCTTATTCCTAGCCCTTAGATCCTTATGAATTAATCATAGCCCTTCCTCATTTTCCCCCTTAGTATAAGTATTAGTTTTTACTTCATTTAAGTCATCTCTTAGCAGCCTCACCTCACATTCTTCTCTCCTTCCTCTCATCCTTTCCCTTTTTATTGTTCTTGGGCGTCAGGTTTCGAGAAGTCAACCTCAGTCCTTCGACTGGTTGAATTTTTGTGTACGTTGCCACCCTTCTTCCACCATTTTCTTCATCTTTCTCACCTCCTTCCCCATTTCTTCCTTCATCAAAGTTGTTCCTCACACTTTTCTCTGCACATATATACAACTTTCCTGCTGGAGATCCTGACCAATTCACCAAGAACATCAAGATTCCCAAGGAGGTGAAGCGTGGAGACAAGGTGAAGCATAGAGAAGTAGAAATAATTAAGCTTGCATCAAGCATTGAGTGACACAATCTAGGGGCAACCACCATCTATTTAGCATCACTCAACTCTTTTAATTTCTCTCTTTTGTTTGTATCTAGATTATATCTTTGTAGTCATGATCTACCTCGTGATGGATAGTGAGTAATTTTCTTTGGTTGTAGACTAGGGTTATGTGCCCTAGTCCATATATGTTCATGTGATGATTTGACTATATATGGATGCTTTGTGATGAATGGATATGTGTGTTTTCTAATTCATTATGTGTTGGATACTTGTTTAGGAATTTACTACTTCTTGAGCATGTTATCTAATCTACTTTGATGTGAATGTGTATAAGTTTGGTAACCTTGCATATTCTACGCAATTGGTAGCATGTGTGATGTGGACTTGATAACTATTGAATGATTCTTTTAATTCATGTGTCTTATTCCTTCATTAACTTTGGTGATGAAGAGTTCTCTTGACCATAATAAGGCTTGAGAATTCAATAGTGAGAATCCATTTCCACATCCATAACATGAGTGGAATTAATGTGAGGGTTGTTCTTTGAGTTTGGCTTGTTTGGGTTTCTAAGTCTTAGTGTGTCATACCTCATAAGTAACCTAGTTAGTTTTAGTGATCCCTAACACGGCACTAGAAAATCATTGAAGACATGGTCCTAGAACCATAACATGGCTAGGATATAGAACTTAATTCACTAATCACATAAGTATGAATATATAATCGAAACATCATTCATCATTGTGGACTTTGGTAAACCCGAAAACTCCAATTGTTTTTATCAATCTTGCATTCCATTCACTTGCTTTATCTTTTTTTGCTTGCATCATTTACTTATCGCATTACATTTTTTTTGAAATCAAAATCGCAAAAAATATCTCATTACACACACATTGTCTATACACTTCACTCACTCTTACTACTTATTTTTCCATCATTGCTAAAGTCTAGGTACTTGTGTTACCAATAGTGTTTTAGGACTATCGATCCCTGTGGACACGACATTTCTCGGTCTTTAACTTACTCACCCACTATCTTAACGACGTGCATACGCTTGCGTTAAGTACAAAAATATGCACCAAGTCAATGACACCGTTGCCGGGGATCAGAGTTAATCCTTAATCCCTTGGTCGCCGGTAGCCGAGTCTTTAGCATTTTTTTGTTTCTTTGTATGATTTCTTTTGTATTTGCTGCTTTTGTATAGTTTGTCTTGTCTTTTGCACTACAAAAAAAAAGGCCTTAGGGGACTGATTTTTTAGGAACAGATACGATTCTGTTCCTTATATTTCTGATTAGGGACAAATATGAGCATCTGTCCTCAATGGTTAGCTAGCTACTGATGATCTGTTCCTTAGGAATTTTTATGGGTCCACTCTCAAATAAAGGCATAGTTCATTTGTCTCTTAACAATTTTGGACCACTCATCTGTCCCTCAATTGGGTATTTTGATTTAGGCAATCGTAGAATACGAGATATGAAGCCTTTTATTTTGTGTTTTATTTTTGGTTTGATTCCTTTTGTATTGTATTGTTATTATTTGTATATTTGTGGACTAATAAACCATCTCTACGGATAACCCAGCTCTCTCCCGCCCCCGTCTATCTCGTTCGCGCCCAGGTCTCCTCTCCTTGGTCTATCAGATGCAAGGCAAACTCAATCCACCCAAATTGCCATACCTACTTAAGAATCAACACATGCCTCATTTCAACCACCCTCTCTCCTTGGTCTAAGTCTATCACAACCAGTGTTCTAAAAATCCCCGCCTAGGCCCGATTAATCCCCGCCTAGGCGCTAGGCGGAGGCTAACCGTCTCGATTAGTTGCAAATCCGCCTAGACGGGCGAAGACGAGTTTTAAAATATCATAATTTTTTTTACCTATGTTTTCAATCAATTATTGTACTTTTTATATACTTTCATTTTGTATGTTTATATTTCTTAATACAAATATAGTTTTTGTTTTAAGTATGCATTTATTTAGTTAATTATATATTGTATAATAAAATTAAAATAAAATAAAAAACCGCCTAGCCCGCCTAGGCGTCCAACTAATCCCCGCCTAGGCGTTAGGCCCCTCCCCGCCGCCCGACTAGCGCCTAGCGATTTTTAGAACATTGATCACAACGATGAATTTGCAGGTTTTCTGAGTATCCAGTCTCTCGTTAGGGATGCGAAGGCCCAACTTTGGTGGGGATCTTTAGGTTTTCTATCGACAGCCTGGCGGTGGGAAGACCGTGTTTCGATTGAGGAAGAGGAGCAGGTGCAAGAAAAATAAAGGGCAGAGAGATCTAGCATGGATGAGAAGATGAAGAGTGGTAGTAGAGTTGGTGTTTGCTTGAATAAGAGAAACACTACTGGGACCAATAACATAGCAGCCAAATGTATGTTGATCGTCTACTAATTTCAAAGGTTAATCTCTCAATTTCAAGTTATGCTGAATGTGTTTCTTTTATGATATGTATTGCTTTTCGTGTTAGTTGTTTGATTCAATATTGTAATTATAATTAGTACTAATCACAAATCAAAACCAAATTGTCTCAAGATGTACTTTTATCTGAAATTGAATTGAACATTGTACTGATATATAAAGTCCATACCAGCAAACAAGTTTTAATTTTGGATGACTGTAGCCAGGTTAAGTTTTATTGTTGATAGACATGAGCTATGATTATGACTTCCAAAATAATTTTGGATCACTATAACAAAAATCATCATACTTTCTTGGTTTTCTTCTTTGGGTGAATGTGATTGCTGGGAAAAAATATATACTTTTGGTTAGCAGTTATTTGTAAAGTAGGGTATTGATATTCTATTTGCTTTGATGTGTTGTCCTGAAGTTGACTTTGTTGGATAAAATGCTTACCGTTTTCTACTTGGCTGGCAAATATTTTTTTTTTATCCCCTCCTCGTCCTATATAATAATACTCAATATGAACGTGGCTTGGTGTTGATGTAAACTGTGAATGGACTGGATGGTTTTTGTTTAGAAATTTTTGATTGTGTCCCTCAACATTTTGTTGCCATCCTACTTTTATCTGAATCTTTTTATTGTCATTATATTTTCCCCAGTAACATGGAGAAAGAATGGGTATTTTTGCACAGGTGCAGTGCTGAATGAGGCTGGGTTACAAGCTTTTGTCTCTTACGCGATGGAGGTAGCAGCGATAGATGATGACATTAAGTGTCCTTATAAAGAATGTGGTAATAGACACCGGTTGTCATCTACAGTTGTTGAAGGTCATTTACAAATGTTTGGAATGGACGATACTTATGCTAATGGTATCTCATGGCGAGAAGGTGCCTAATGTTATTGATGAAATCTTAGAGGTTCAGAATGAGGATATTAGCAGATGCTTTTGGAATGCCTAATCATGGTTATGAACCTGATGTTAACGATGCAACTGCCTCTCCCACCCATGAGTCCACTCCCTATGCTGCTAAATTCTACCAAATGGTCGAGGAGGCTTAAACGGAACTGTATCCAGGCTGTGGAAGGTCAAAATTGGCATTTTTAGTCTGGTTGTACCAGATCAAAGTTATGTGTGGCTGGACTGATGTTGGTTTAACTATTCTTTTGGCTTTATTGAAAGAGTGGTTTCCAGATATTCAATTGCCTGACACCTTTTACAAGACTAAGAAGTTCATCACAGACTTGGGTTTGACATATGAAAAAATCGATGCATGTCCAAACGATTGCATGTTATTCTACAAAGAACATGCCAATGATACATCCTGCCACTTGTGTGGAGCTTCCCGCTACAAAATAAACACAGAGCCTGAGAATAACACTCCTACTAATGTTCCTCAGAAGGTATTACGCTACTTCCCATTAGGCCCACGACTTCAGCGCCTGTATCTGTCACGATATACAGCTGAGTCCATGATTTGGCATGCCAAACATAGACCGAAAGATGATGTTTTGAGATACCTAGCAGACTCCATGGCATGGTCGAAGCTTGATAAGATCAACCCAAATTTTGGGTCTGAGGCACGCAATGTTCGCCTTGGTTTGGCTAGTGATGGATATAATCCATTTGGCACAATGAGTCAATCTCACAGTACGTGGCCAGTTGTGATGTCAGTATACAACCTCCCTCCTTGGCTTTGCATGAAGAAACCTTACCTTATGTTGTCGTTGCTTATTCTTGGCCCCACAAGTCCCGGCAATAATATAGATGTCTACCTCCGACCTTTGATTCATCAAGAACATATGTTATCCCCTATTCCAATGACAGGTGCGGAGTGTTTGGCTTAATTGAGCACTTTGAGATTTCAGTTTGGAAAAAAAAAGTACACGAAAAAAAGGTCCAATCATCAAGGAGCAGCTAAGGAAACACCCTATGCTGAACCTTGGAAGAAACAAATTGTATTTTTTGAGTTACCGTATTGGAAAGATCTACTTCTAAGACACAGTCTTGATGTGATGCACATCGAGAAAAATGTCACGGATAGTGTGTTAGAGACTTTATTAGCAACTTATGGAAAAAACAAGGATACGTATAATGCTTGTTTGAATTGTTTGAATTGGTATTAAAAAGATATTACAGCCAAAAAGTGCAGGGGACAGACCTCTGGCTGGAGCCTTCACTTGAAAAATGATGAGAAGACATTGATGTGTGAGGTATTTGCTTCAAATAAACTTCCTGATGGCCTTGCTTCTAACATTTCTAGAAGTGTGAGAGTTGAAGAGAAAAAACCAGTAGGGCTTAAAAGCCATGATTCCCACATAATTACGCAATATTTGCTTCCCTTGGCAATCCGTCTTGCTCTCCCAAAATTTGTTGCTCGGATTTTTATAGAGTTAAGCTCATTTTTTCGCAACTTGTGCACCAAGGTGGGAACAGTGGATGTATTCAACTCATTGTCACGTCGTATTGCAATTGTCTTGTGTATGTTAGAACATCTAATGCCACCGGCTTTCTTTGACATCATGGTTCACTTGCCAATCCACTTAGCCGATGAAGCTGCCATTGCTGGTCCAGTGTATTTCAGGTGGATGTTTCCAATTGAGAGGTGATTGTATTCTTACTTTTATACATCTGCATCATTTGGTTAACTTGCTAGTTTCATGTATGTACTGGTTCCTAGCTGAAAAGTTCATGTAGTTTCATGTATATACTGGTTCCTTTCATATATATATATGCTTTCACTGTCGATGAATAAGAAGCAGCTAGATGACAGACAAGATTATTCATTTTCAAGTAGCTTTCTTTTAAGTAGATATTCTCAGAAACCATATCCACTAAGTTTACATGTAGTTACACTTTCTTGATCTATATTTCTTGCTAATTTGTTTTACCATTGTTCACTTGAGGAAACATTCATTTAGTTTTATGCATGTACTGGTTCCTTCAATGTACGTTGTCTGTTAATGATTAAGAAGAAGATGGCAGACAACATAATTCCTTTTTCAATTATGTTGCTTAGGTTCGTAAAAGTAGCTAGGTACGTATTAACAGAAACCATATCCATAAAGATGGGCCAAAATAATATATATTTTTGATTAATTAATATTGTACTTGATCTTACAGGAACCCTTCTGCAAAATGATGGAACAACTAGTTCCCAATTTAAGATATGATTTTGCCGAATATCTGTAAGGCACTCATGCAAGTGTTTAGGACCCACAATAAATACTCAAATTGAAATCTCTATGTATGCGTACTGCATAATATGCCTAACAGAATTGAAAGATATATTTTGATCTTAATTTATAAACCTAGTTGGATACTTGTTAAGATGTTTATATGTCTGCACTTTTAATTCATCCACTGATACAGGATGAAGATATTTGATTTCATTAAGCTAAGTTGCACTAGTTAACATCATCATAGTTACACTACAAGTTTTTAGGGAAACTCAAGAAATATGTTCATAACAAAGCTCGGCTAGAGGGCAGCATTGCCGAAGGGTACATTGTTGAGGAATGCTTAGACTTTTGTGGCATGTATCTTGGAGACAATACAATGGCTCCTATAAAAAGGCCAAGACGTAATGCTAATGCAATTGATAGTAGAAAGCGTGTCAGCCTCTCTGTATTTGCAAATCCTGGAAGATCTATTGGTACTCATGAATCGTTCCAGCTGGACGATGTTGAATGGAATAAGGCTCATCGGCATATCTTGGACAACACACCAGAAGTTTGGCCATATAAAAGGTGTGGTTATAATTAATATGGCTTGTTCCATTACAAGTAAGATCTTAGATTTATATTCCCGATCCTAATGCCAAAATTGTTGGATGATAGTGAGTTCGTTGAACGCAAGAAGACCAACAGAGGCCCGCGGATCAGTGCAATGGCGGCGACAAATCAAGCAAATATAGACTTCCCGGCGTACTTTGACAAACTGGTATGTGTTGTTGGCATAGATTATGAATATGAGTTTTATGTATCAATGCATTTTGTTTTTGGTTATAATCAACATTATTTGTAGAGTTGATGTACATGTTAACACATATCTTGCGACAGATTGACGACAAAAACCTCAATGGAATAGGTGATATTAGTGATGATTTTTTGGCTCTAGCCAAAGGGCTTAGCCGATGGGCTAGGCGTTGGACAAAGTACAATATGAATGGATTTAGACTCCATGTAAAATCTATTGATGGGGATAAAACACAAAATAGTTGTTTGTTTGTGGAAATGGAGACAGATAGTTATGCTACTGCCAATGATTCTAATCTCAAGTCTGGCATGATTGAATATTATGGAGTATTCAAAGATATAATAGAATTAGACTATCGAAATGGACGCAAAGTGGTGTTGTTTGACTGTGATTGGATCAATGGCAGGCTTCGTCGAAGTGGAGTTAAGAAAGATGATTTCGGTTTTACCTTCGTAAACTTTGACCGCTTGATACCGCCTCCCGACACACTTGTTTTTGGCAGCCAAGCACATCAAGCATTTTACCTGCAAGATCCAATTGAAAAAGAGTGGCATGTTGTTGTTAGAACAACAGCTAGAGATTATTTCGACATGGGGAGGACGACAAAGAATGACCTAGTTCCACCTCAAGATTTGGACAATGCTATGATGGAGGATGATGAGGTTGAAGGAAGATCGGATAATCCAGAAATTGTCACTGATGAAGAGCAATTAGACTCAGAGGGTGAAGCATGATTTTGTCAAATTGCCTTGTATTCCAAGATGTCTAGCTAATTGTTATATTATTTTGCTTAATGACTTGGGCTGAAACAAACTATAATGGGACCATATGATCAATGTTCATGCATGTATGTGTCCAAACCTTTTATATTTTGTAATGTATCAAGGTTACTTGTGCATGTAATTCTGGAATGTATAATTGTGATTCGTAATGACATCCAACATATAACCAAATAATGCGTCACGCAGATTAAAGATGCAAATGAAATACATTCGAAACGTTATTATACACATCAACATGCATACAAGTTACCTCATCTAGTTGCATACCTACATCATTGTTACAGACTTTAGAAACAAACTTGGTTGACATGCACCTTGGCCAACATCTTGAATGTTTCCCTCGTAGAACGGTTTAACTCTCTTCTTCTTTGACCTTACCCTTAGTGTTAGATGGTCTAGCCATCAACGATGTCTGAGTATCAGCATTAGTTGTTTTCACGCTAGACACTGATTTGTATGTGTTTTGCATACAAATTAGGCATCTAATCACTTTAGTAATGCTAATCCAATAGCCGTTTAGTGTCTCTAATCCTTGATTTGCACCATTGTAGTGAATTTGAACATCGGATGAATATCGGGAGCGAAAGGGCGCATTTTGGAGCTTTTTGTGCATTTTCGACAAAAGGACGAAAAGTCAGCCGGTTGACCCGAAGTCAACTCGTGGTCAACTCGTGGTCAACCCCGACTTTAGAGCGCCAACAAGTCAAATATGAAGTCTCAGAAGTGAAGCACAAGAGAATTCCGGAGGATTGCCAAATAAACCGCAAAGTCAAGAAAAGTCAACTTTGGTCAACCCCGAAGATCAAGGTCGAAAGTCAACCTTGTGACTCACCACAAGAAGCCCAAAATTCAGCAAGGAATATGTCATTTGCCTTATGTCATCTTTTGATTATTCCTTCCTTTCCTTACTTGGTAAGAAAAAGGACACTTGGCCTCACCATATCCATGGGTTTGTCCTACTCCCCTTTGATTGTCCTTTTGTGCATTTTAATTGCTGGAATTTATTGTCAATCACCTCCAAGCCCCTCACCTAAAAGTCTCCTCTACACCACCTACCATTCCACTGAGATAATCATGTCATTTCACCCCCCTTTTTCCTATTTTTCCTACCGATTAGATCCTAAGTTTTAATCCTAGCCTTTAATCTTTAGGAGCCTTATTATATATACCTAGTTTTAGCCATTTTAGGTTATCTTTTAGCTAGCAAACACCACCCATCACTCTCATTCCTCTCCACCTTCCCCTTTTGTTTTCCTCTCTACCTCCTCTACATCATCATCCATCTTGTGGCTAGATATCCTCACCAAACATCAAGATTCATCATCCAAGGCCAAGGAGAAGAAGGAGACACCATCCATTGAGCATTTCTTAACCTTTCTCTCTCTTGTACTTATGATTATAGCTTGCTGTTGTGATATGTTGATGTATACTTTGATGGATAGTGAGTAGTCACCTTGTTGGGGACTAGGGTTGTGTGCCCTAGTCCATTGTGATGTATGATGAATTGACTATGTATAAATGTTTTGTGATGAATGAGTATATCTATTATCCAATTCAATTTGTGTTGTGTGCATGTTTAGGGAATTTAGTCACTTCTTTGACCATGTGTTCAATCTACTTTGATTGAGATTGTTAGGGTGACTCCTAACTCTCTCTAGGCAATTGATATTAGATGTGATGAGGTCCCCTAGTTTGAGTTTCTAAGTTTTTGTGCTCTTCGCCTCTCAAGCCAAATTTGAGAGAGTTGTAGTGACCCATAACATGGCACTAAGAATATATAGGATAAGATGGTCTTAGACCCATAATATGGCTAAGATACAAAGCTTGATTCATTCATTGCACAAACATGAGTACTAAATTAGTTCATTAGGCATCATGATTGGACTTGGGGACCCGAAACCCCAACACCTTTATATATTTGCACACACTTTATCTTCCTTGCTTGTTTTCATTTCCTTGCATTTATTTGGTTGTTGCATCATTCTTTTTTTACACAAAATCACACTTCACCACTACACTACGCACATTGTTCAAACACATTTCACTCACTCTATTCACCTATTGCCATTCCATCTAGCTAGAGCACTCGATTACTTGCTACCGAGAGATTGGGGACCGTCAATCCCTATGGAACGACAATCCCCCGTCTCAATACACTTACCATCTATTTTTGCATTTGTCAGACACTTCCCCTTCGCTTTCGGCATATTGTTCTCCATGACAATGACATGTACTAACAACATCTAAATCAGTATCGCCACTAAATAAACTCACTTTTGGTTGTCGATGAGCAGATGGTGTCAAATGAGGGCCAGTTCGTGGAGTATTCGCAGCCGCACGCGGGGGTGTCCCAAATTGGAAAGTTCCATCATTAGGACTAGGTCTTGCATGACGTTTCTGAGCCGCTTCAATTGCTTGTTGGTTACGCTCTTCTGCAGTTAGTAGATTTAGATATGCGGGGACTACTATTCCTAGCATGTCATCCGCATTAACATATGGGGGGTTTGGCATGGTCACACTAGACGAGTGAGCCGGAGAGTGTTGTGGTTGGTTTTTCTCATTTGGTGCATCATCATAGTATTGAGTTCGCGGAGAATTAGCGCCACGCTTTATATTTCTGCACACTACAAAAATTAATACAAATCATAATAACAAATAAGTTGCAACGAAATTATGCAATATATGAAGAACATGCATGAAGACCACCAAATGAAATGGAACAACATAGCAGAGAGTAAGAGAAACACAAAGATGCATCCAAAAATTGTAACTCACCTATTCACCAAAGCTTGGAAGCACTCCGAACACTAATTTCTTATTTGTGCAATTTGACTGATTGATGATACTATATATAGAAGGGACTTGAGCGTGGTTATTGACATATAAAATAAAATACTGGTTGCATGGGGCATGATTTTTTTTCTTACCGTATCTAAAAGAAAGCTTATAGGATGAGAACATTGCAGCCTAGGGAATATTACAAGCACTATAAACAAAATTATAGGAATATTGCAGTGCACTTTCTGGTAACATGACAAATAATTAGGAAAACTCCGAGTAGGCACTATTATTTTATCTTGTCTCTTCTAACTTCTACGCAAAGTTAAATGCACTATATTTTTGCTAAGCTCATATTCAATATTCATTTGATTTCCGCGCCTGAAATGTTTTCATAATTTGTATTCTTGGCTGGGTATGGCAGGATATAAAAATTTATGCGCTTAAATATTAGGTTTTGCCATATATTATACAGGGGAACAAATAGGGATACATGCCTTTTATTTTGGATATGCAAATAAACGGTGGATTTGTTTCAATCCTGAGTATAAGGTCTTGCTCTTGTTTACTATTTACCTTCGTGCAAACCTACAGACTTTCTCAGAGAACACCAGTAAGAGAGGAAAATTGTTGTTGTCCTTATCTGAATCAACCAAGGAATCCAACAAATTAAACTAGTAAAACGTCGCTTCTCGAATTCTGTTGTCACGCTAATATTCGACATACGACATCTGCATATTCAAGTTATTATTTTAGAAATATGGTTATGAAATTGTTGATCTTATCCAATTTTGTTCAAAAAGGGTATCTTGCTATGTAGTTGTAACCTGCGTATTGTATTTCCATGAATAATTGATCTTTGAATTTGTAGCTATTCTAAATCACCAAATAGTTAATCCCATTGTCATTGGCAAT
The DNA here is from genome assembly GCA_029955375.1 of Rubus parviflorus. Classification (NCBI taxonomy): domain Eukaryota; kingdom Viridiplantae; phylum Streptophyta; class Magnoliopsida; order Rosales; family Rosaceae; genus Rubus; species Rubus parviflorus. The sequence goes on along the minus strand of JARGGL010000002.1, from coordinate 16,036,822 downwards.
TAATGACTTTGCAATTAATGGCTTGCTTTACTGGTTTGCTTCTTGTTCTGTGTGAAGTCTCGACTTCTTTGAGACTTTGTAGTATTGGGTATATTCCTAGTTATTATTTCTTACATCAGCAATCATATATGAATTTGTGTATTGAGTCATAGTCATCAGATGATTCCATATATGCAGATGAGTGATTACGTTACCACACCGCATTTGATAGCCAATTTATCTCAACACAATGACAGCCAATTCAAGGGGTCACGATCAAAGTGAAGAAATCCTTTTGGGAATGATTAGAGGGGGATGGTGATATGACACCAAACAATATCGTTAGCAATAGGATGGGTGCCTCTAATGTTGATGTCAATAGAGATGTTGTTGGGACTGGAGCACAACCTACCAAGCTTAATAAGGCTGGAAAAAACAAGAAAGGCATGGGTAAAAACAAAGTTCACTTTGGTTCCAATGGGGCTGTGAAATTGGTTTTTAACTCGTTTGGGCAGCCGATTCCACCGGCCAAATCTATGGCAAAATTCTATAGGTTCATTGGATCCATTGCAAGGGAACCCTCCATGTTTCCCATCAATGTTTATGACTTTAGGAAATTTAAAAGGACTGGCCGACTTGAAACTGCATGGGAGGATATAAAGGTGATATGTACGATCTATTAGTGATTGAATATTATATATGTTTAGTTTTATGCTTCACATTCTTTATCATATTTGTATCTATGCAGGCAAAGATAGATTGGTCTGACCCGGAAACATTATCAAAGATGAAGAGAATTAGAAAGATAATGGTCAGAAAGCTTAATGGTCGTTGGAGAGGACACAAACACAATTTGTATGTGGAGTACTATGTAGACAACACAAGACTTCCTGAACGATTTGTATGTCCAGATGGTGACGTTAATCAGCAACAGTGGCGTCCATTAGTACTCCATTGGTATAAATTTGGTGAGGTAAAGATTTACTATAAAACAAATTTTCAAGAAAAAGTGGGATAAATTTTTACAATTCCATAATGACTCAAACACAATTTGTTGGTTGGAAACAATAGAAAAAAAACTGAGACCTTCAAGAAGAATCGAGGTCAGTTGAAGGTGGCTCCTAACACCGGAACAAAGACATTTGCCCAAGTCCGATATGAATGGGTAATACATTGCAATCATACTTGTGAATGTTAGTACACTATGATGTAGTGATGGTTTATGTTAGGTAATATGATTAAAGGGGGCACAAGAGTCCTTTGGATTGTTGATTTTCATAACACTTTTCAAGCCGTACACATTATGGTCACACAATGTAATAATTGGTTGGCTATATTGATTCAATCATACGTAATGATAAATACAACATTATAATTGTATGTGATTGTGGGAACTCATTTAGTATAGGATCTTCTTGTGCTTATGCAGATAATAGCTAGTATCCATACCAATATATATAGGCTTGATAGTTTGAACTTTCTTGAAATGAACATAATCGAAATCTGTTGAAAATATATGATCAGATCTGCTCAAATCAATGAGGGTCAAATCTTGCTACCCACTTTTTAACACTTTCGATTAAGAGATGATAATACATATTAACTCTTATTTGATTCGATATGTTGATTGAAAAATATGTAATGATAAGGTAAATCTGTACAGGGTAATATGAACCATTAATTGTTCAGATATTGGTGTTAGACTTGAATGACAGTGTCTGGCTTTTATTGTGGCATTATGAGTGGGTCAAATGATACATAAATTATTGTTGTTTAACAATGCTACAATTTGCACTTGTGTATCCATAGGTTGCATTTGCTATGTAATAAAGTTGGCTCATATCCGTACAACTTTTTATCTATTTGTTCTGTATTGGCAGGAGCTTGCAAACCCAGGTAAGGATTTGGATCGATGCACCTTCTGGCGACTAGTCCACAACAAGACAAAGAACGATAGTAGTGGTATTGAACCGGTTAACGATGAAGCAAAAAAAAAAATATTGTAAGCAACTAATGTTCATTTGCTAGTTCTGCGTTTTAGTTTGTGCCAATGAATACTATTGTATCATTGTATATCAATATCATATTACATTTTAAATGATATGTCATTTATCTTCACATGGAGTTGGAAAAACTTGAGCACAGGGAGCTTTTGAATGGTAGGGAGCTTACGGTGGAAGTGTTGAATGAGTTGTTTGGAGAGCATTTTGGACAAGAGAAAAGAAACACAGTGAGGGGGTATGGGATTGGAGTTGAGTGGGCTAATGTTCCAGGAATACTTACTGAGAAAGAAATGGTTGCTAATGATGTTGGAGCACTTCGGTCCCAAGTAGAAGACTCAAGCCAAGAGATAGCAAGATTGAGAGAAGAATCGGCCAAAAAGGATGAGGAAATGATTGTTATTAAAACAAAATTGAGAGAAATTGAAGCTCGTCTTCAAACACCCTTGGATGGTCTACTGAGTGGTGGAGTTGATAACATCCATAAGTTGACTGCAACACTCACACAAGCAGCGGAAAAACACTCAACCTAGTGACCAAGGAATGCATTCAAATGCAGCCCCTTTTGGAGGTTCTGTGTCCCTTATCAGTCATTAGCACCGACACCTGTCCTCAAGATCCCTTTTTGAAGCATATTGCTTGTATCTATATTTCATCTCTCATAACTTGTACAATTGGATGATGTCCAGGGTTATGCTTTTTGTTAAACTTAAATAAGATGAAATATATATATATTTTTGGGTAATGGCTTATGTATTATTAGATTACTAGCAAACTCAATCCAAGATGTAAAAAAAGTCTTTGTATTCAGTTCTGTTATATGAATGGAAGTTGTCAACTTTTGCAACATTATGAAATTTACTGTTTTCATTAGATTTGTTGAGAATATATGTTCATATAGCAGGTGCGGCCGGAAACATTATGTTCATATAGCAGTTGTGGCCATATTACAGAATAGAAAAATTTTGGCCAAAAAAAAATATAAAAACAAAGGGCACAGTTCATTTGTCCCCAGCAAGAATCTACAATTATAATGATCCATTGTTCTATCTATACATATACGTATATGAACAGTAGAAAACATGATTTAGTAGTATTTGGAGTAGTTTGGAATATGATGGGGCCCATAAATAATTTGGGGACAAATATGATATTTGTTCTATATAAACAATAGAAACACCATTATATGGAACATATCTCTTATCTGTCCCTTTTAAGTAGCAGGCACTGATATCTGTGCCTATAAGCATCCAAGGGAACAGATAGCATCAGTCCCCTAAGGCCTTATTTGTTGTAGTGTTGATTGAAGCATCGTGAGCTTGTAGCACTACTGAAGTTTTGAAAGCATTGTTGTTCTCGTGTTGTCTTAATTTGTTGCTTGCCCCCTTGCTTGCTCTATTGTTTATTTTGTTTTCGTGCCTTAGTTGTTGCGCTCTTCGGCTTGTCAATATTGAATTTGAATTTTTGTTGGTTGATTTTTGCTTTGAATTATCTTTTGTTTAGTTGTTTTGGTTCCCTTGTTCATCTAGGGAATCATTGCTTTTATAAAAAAAATTCTAAGAAAACAGAACGTTTTTCGACCGTTCGACCCCTGATTTTCAACTAGTTGATCTTTGTGGGCACTTTCAGTTTTTGTTTGTCATATTAAATAGTTTTTCAATGAATTAGAAGTCATATATGTATTTTGAAAATACATAATTAAAATTTCCAACAATCCTCCACATATTTCAAAATACGAACAACTTCAACACAAATAGCTAAGTGAAAATAGAAATGTACCAAGTAAAATATGGAATACGAGATGTGCCAAAGGAAAGTGAGAATACAATGCATTTGAACTGCTGTCTTTTGGACTATGAACTTGCCATAGGATAAGATGGCCATGACCCACAGAAATTTTGTGAAAATTAGATTTTCTATGAACCAAGATTTCTTTATGTGAATCAGAGAACTACCGTCCACATTGAATCTCGAATCAAGCGTGTTCCATGGGTGACAAGAATAGGCCATATGCCCTACCTAAATATTCATGTCTATCTAGAAAACCTGCCCAAGTTTCAGTGGAAGCGGCCCTACTCGCACACTCATATAGGCAAGTCCATCAAGTTTGTACTGGAATTAAACACACCACCCATTTTGTAAGGGCTATGACACTCATTAAGAACAAAGTTACACCTTATACGTTCCAATTACAACACTATCTTTACATCATAAGGATGTTCTACATATATTAATTCAATTCGATAGTGCACAATTGATCAACAAAATACTTGTTTTTACCCATATGAACCTACTTCCTAGGATTGCCATTTGCATAGGTTGGGTTGCCATCACTCTTAACCTTTGTTATAGGCCTCATCTCATTTTAAACCACTAGTTATGGCATTTGTCCGATCGTGTGCGTGAAAGTAAGGACCATGTTGCTGAAAAATAAAAATAAAAATAAAAAAAACTCAATTTTTATTTCAAGGCCCCACTTAGGAGTTTATCTTACCACTCATGTATCATCTTGTGTAAATGGTCCTTCATGTAAAAAAAAGTTATTGTCTTAGCTCTTCCCATGTACAAGGGAAGGCCAAATACTTCTCATGGGATGTCATATGAACAACCACAAAAAATTTACTAATAGAAGTTGCTGAATACAACTTTTAGTTGGTTAGATATAAATAAGTGTAAGTTATGGGTCATAAGGACTACCTTACTTGGTTGGATTGTGTTTAAATTTTAGAGCCAATTACACATAAGGTCACTTTTGGTGACCTTGTTCTTTTTAAAGCCACTCAATATTTTTATCCCTTATAAAATCACCAAAATATTAGAAATTTTAATAATTACAAAAATAATTTCATTATTTAGAAAAATGCCATTGTGTACGAAAATCTATTGTTGATGAACCGAAAAGCTACAGTCATTCTTCAGAAAAGCTATTGTCATTTTCCAGAAAAATTACTGCCGACTAACCAAAAAGTTACTGTCATTTTCCAGAAAAGCTACTGCCATTCACAAGAAAAGTTATTGTCATCTTTCGAAAAGCTGCTGGCATCTTCCGAAAAGTTACTAGCCAGAAACAATAAACTACTGTGGACGAACCAAAAAGCTACCCAACCCAAACGCTACTGACCCATTTTCAGGCCAAACCTGAACCTGTTGGATCTCCGCTATCCGGCCACCTTTCGACGGCGAATCGGTGCACATGTGTTCCTCTCGCCGGCATGTATTAACAGATCGAGCTTGAAAGAGCATGATTCTCCTATGGCTTGAATTTCATTTTTAATCCATATATGGAGAAGATCATCTCTCTCTCTCTCTCTCTCTCTCTCTCTCTCTCTTCATTCCTTTCCTCTCTTTTTTTGGGTCTTAGTGGCCTTATGAGGGAAAACAAATATTTGGTGGCTTACAAAATAATAAGATCACCAAAAGTGACCTGATCTATAATTTGTTATATGTTGTAAATATTAATTCTTATGTGGCTGTCCATGTTATTACTTAGGGACTTACATGTAATATATCAATAGTCTGTATACTTATTGTGTAAACCCTTACCTCTATATAATGGAGGCCAATGAGAATGAATAAGACCACTCTTGAATTCTCCCTTCAATCTCTCTTTGCTCTCCTTACCTTTAACGAGTAAGTATTAGTTTATAACACGTTATCAGCACGAAGTAATTTAATGTCATGAACCAACAGCCAAAGGCATTGGAGTTTGGGGAGCATCTAGACTTATGTTACCTAGGACATATGCGCGTTGTACTCTTTTCTCCTTCGACCAGGGTTGTTTTTATCCCATTGGGTTTTTGTTACCTGGCAAGGTTTTGACGAGGCAACAATAAAGCGCGTCCAACACCATATCATTAATTGGTGGACATCCAAGGGGGAGTGTTATAAATATTATTATCTATGTGGCTGTCCACGTAAATACTCATTAGTTGTGTCCTTATGATGTAAACATTTCCTCTATATAAAGAGGCTAATGAGAATGAATAATACACTTCTATTCTCTCATATCATTTGTCTCTCTATACTCTCTCTGCGTTCTCTTTAGTTTATAACACGTTCTCTTTAGCTGTGATTATTGGAAGTAATACAAATGTTACCTAATATGAAATATCAATTGCATTAATTACCTCCAATACGGGTGTATGGAGACGATTGCTATCACATATGGAATGTGTTAAATATCCATAAGTAAATTGAATGTGTCATGAACCACATATTCATCAAGCCAAATACGTACATTAATTTGGCATGACCAGTTATGTCCTTTTGGATCTACCATGTTTGTGTAAGATCATTATCAAACTCCAATAACGTCATTCATTGTTTGAGTATAGATGTTTTCATACAGTTATGATAAAAAATTAAACTTGCTCACAAGGACAATTATTTTTCGCATAGTTTGCGAATTGTCACTTTAAATGAGACAATCCTCTCACTATTAGGGGGAGCAAAAATCGTTCTTAAAGAATGTCATGACTTGGTGTGAGATCTTTATCCACCATAAATCATTTTTATTTTGAATAATTGTCTCAACCAATTATGGAATAATTGTAAAAGTGACATATTAATTTTGACCTCAAATTTGGTTTGGGTTCATTACCCACCAATAGATATCTTCAACGCATGTTTTGCGAATGGTCAAATAAGATAGTCTTCCCGCCGTTAGGGGGAGAAAAGACTAATGTCCTTGAAAGAACGGCGTGAATTCATGTGGAAAATTTCTACTAGGTCCAAAGTTTTAACTCCCAAGTGGAGATCATATAGGCCCTATAACACTCTACACAAGGTTATGAGTACAAGATCCACATTCTCAAAATATTCATCTATGAGAGATGATTGTCCTAGAAGTGACAATAAATGCCCTAAAGAGGCATAAATACCTCATATCAATAAGCTTTTATAGCTAATGCATGCATATTAGAATGTTTGAGATCTCTAATTGATGATTATCAATGATACTTAAATCATGGTAGCTACATGATTCATCAAGGGTTATGTATTGACATTACCACGTTTCATTATGTCGACAAATTATATTATTGGCCAAATTGGAAATAGACAATTCCAATGAATTAAATATTGGAAACATGATGATACATTATGGACCTTGTTAACCCCTAAAGTTACAAAAGGGTGTTTATTAAAGTGAAGTGAAAATACTACGACACAATGTCTTTTTACATAGGCATGAGATTAAGAATATCATTCTTCGCTTATCCATGCTACAACTTTTCTATAAGTACAGTATATAGATGTCATATTGACGTGTGACTTATGGCACGTTGTCATGATATATTGTGAAGACCTAAAAGGTACATTGCTAAAAGCAAATACCCAAAGATAAGTGTCATTATAAGCATATTGCTTGATTAAATCCTTGAAGGATTCATATTGCTAAAGGCAAGTCCATGAATGACTAAATGAGCCTCAGCTCATAACTCATGGAATCAAAGTGTCTAAAGTTCATGTATACTCATTTTATTATAGTCAAAGTGACTTACATTGCCTCGATGAGTACTATGACAAGACTTTGAAATCGAATTCGAATTATGATCATAACGTTGCAACGAATTCTAACTTTCGTGTAGTTAGGTTAAGCTCCAACAGAGAGCCTGATATGAGATTTATCATTATTTACAAATATTGATATTTATGACTAGGTATGCCATAATAGTTGTATAATGCTCCGAATATTGTATAAACGTACATGTGTCGATTGTTATTCCTTTATATTGTTATTCTTCATCTAATGTCTTAATGTATACATTTGAGCATATGACATTGTTTCTAACCTTTTTATGTAAGGTAAGACTTGATGAAAATTGCCTAGTTTTGTTGGCTTTACTTTTGCATTGCATGAATGAAAATAATTGATGAGTCCCTTATATGTAAAGCATACGTGTTTTCTTTTTATGACAAACACAGCAAACCATTGAGCCTGGTACATGTGCTTTACCAAATGCATGATTGAAGCTTGCAACAATCAGGGGGAGATTCTCATCATGGGGAGCTTCCAGACGTATGCTACCTAGGACATATGCGCGTTGTACTCTTTTTTCCTTCGACCAGGGTTGTTTTTATCCCATTGGGTTTTTGTTACCTGGCAAGGTTTTGACGAGGCAACAATAAAGCACGTCCAACACCATATCATTAATTGGTGGACATCCAAGGGGGAGTGTTATAAATATTATTATCTATGTGGTTGTCCACGTAATTACTCATTAGTTGTGTCCTTATGATGTAAACATTTCCTCTATATAAAGAGGCTAATGAGAATGAATAATACACTTCTATTCCCTCATATCATTTGTCTCTCTATTCTCTCTCTGCGTTCTCTCTAGTTTATAGATGTTAATTTAAAATAACCCTTACCTCTATATGTGGAATACATTTGTATTACTTCCAATAATCACAGCCAAAGGCGTATATTGGAAAAGTTGGTTGCCTTATCATCTGGGTTGTATCATACAACGATAAAACCAATTGAGGCATATCATGTCATGAACCAACAGTTCAAATATCAAAATACTATTATGCTTTGGCATGACCGTTTGGGTCACCCCGGATCCACCATGATGCGTAGGATCATTACAAATTCCAATGGACATCCATTGTTGACAAAGCATATTGGTTTGTTAGGCAACAATCCTTGCAAAGCTTGCTCACAAGGAAAATTGGTCATTATACCATCACATGCAAAGATTGGCATTGAATCCCCATCTTTTCTACAAAGGATTCAAGGGGACATTTGTGGGCCTATTCAACCATCTTGCGGACCATTTCGATATTTTATGGTTTTGGTTGACGCATCAACAAGATGGTCACATGTTTGCCTCTTGTCTACTCGTAATATGGCTTTCGCCAAACTTCTTGCTCAGATAATTAAATTACGAGCACAATTCTCTGATTACTCTAAGATTGTTCCTAATGAACGTCGTGAATTGTCATGGGTAGTACCTACTATGTCTCATCTTGATCCTCGTACCAAACAAAGTGATATTGAAGTACGAAGGATTCTCCACCTCCAAAATATTGCTGACACAATGCCTGATGCATTCACTGATATAGCAAAAGTGACAAGATCACATATCCCAGCAGCAAATGCACCGGCAAGAATTGAAGTCCCAATTGGACAAAATAACGTGGCGGCCAGTGAGCCATCTGGTGCACGCCTAAAGCGTGGCAGACCTTTAGGTTCAAAAGATTCAGTTCCTAGAAAAAGAAAATCAAAGGCACATGTGAATCTTGATGAAATCACTCCTGAAAATGTTATTGGGCAAGACATTAATATCCGATCCACAATTCATGATTCTGTAATTACAGAAGAGGAAAATGCCCTTGGTGAAACACAAGCCTATGAAGAGGCTGAAGTACCCGAAAATAAGGAAATTTCCGTAAATTATGTGTACACCAATGAATTGTGGGATCGTAGAGATATGGCCATTGATAACATATTTTCATTTGCAGTGGCTACTGAAATAATTAAAAGTGATGACACTGAACCTCGCTCTATTAATGAATGTAAACAGAGACATGATTGGCTCAAATGGAAAGATGCAATCCAAGCAGAATTAGATTCTCTAGAAAAGCGCAGTGTTTTCGGACCAGTTGTCCAAACACCACCCAATGTAAAACCAGTTGGTTACAAATGGGTATTTGTAAGAAAGCGAAATGAGGAAAATGAGATTGCAAGATATAAAGCGCGACTTGTTGCGCAAGGTTTTTCACAAAGGCCTGGGATTGATTTTGATGAAACATATTCTCCCGTGATGGATGCCATTACGTTCCGCTATCTGATAAGTTTGGTGGTGTCAGAAAAACTTGATATGCGACTTATGGACGTTGTTACTGCATACCTATACGGTGAGTTGGATACTGATATTTACATGAAAGTTCCAGAAGGACTTACGTTGCCTCAAGCAACCACAAAACCACGCAATATGCACTCAATCAAATTGAGGCGTTCATTATATGGGTTGAAGCAATCTGGGCGGATGTGGTATAACCGTCTCAGTCAGTATCTAGTTAAGGAAGGATACATTAATGATCCCATATGTCCTTGCGTGTTCGTTAAGAAATCAAATTCTGGATTTGCAATAGTTGCAGTCTATGTCGATGACATGAATTTGATTGGAAGCCCTGATGAGCTTGAAAAGACTGCCAACTATTTGAAAAATGAATTTGAAATGAAAGATCTTGGACAAACAAAGTATTGTCTTGGTCTACAGATCGAGCATTTGAATAGTGGAATTCTTGTCCATCAATCAGCTTATACTGAAAAGATCCTAAAGAGATTCGGTATGGACAAAGCCCATCCACTAAGCACTCCAATGGTTGTCCGGTGTCTTGACATTACAAAAGATCAATTTCGCCCAAGGCAAGATGATGAAAATATTCTTGGTCAAGAAGTACCATATCTTAGTGCTATTGGTGCTTTATTATATTTGGCACAATGTACAAGACCAGATATTGCTTTTGCAGTAAGTGTGTTGGCAAGATATAGCTCTGCTCCAACCCTACGTCATTGGAAAGGTGTAAAAGATATTTTACGCTACCTTCGTGGTACTACAGATATGGGTTTATTTTATGCAAATAAATCTGTTAATGGCCCAACAATTGTTGGATATGCTGATGCAGGATATCTCTCTGATCCGCATAGAGGTCGCTCTCAAACAGGATATGTTTTTACTTGTGGGGACACAGCAATTTCATGGCGATCAACAAAGCAAACACTTGTGGCAACTTCCTCTAATCACTCTGAAATAATTGCACTATATGAGGCTGGCCGTGAATGTTTTTGGTTGAGGTCAATGATTCGCCATATCCGAAGTACATGTGATTTACCTTCTGTAACTGACACTCCAACAATCCTGCATGAAGATAATGCAGCTTGTATTGCTCAGATTAAAGAAGGGTTCATCAAAGGAGATAAAACCAAACATATTGCACCAAAGTTTTTCCACACCCATGAGCTTCAGAAGAATCAAGAAATTGAAGTTAAACAAATCCGATCCGATGAAAACCTGGCTGATCTATTTACCAAATCTCTACCAAAGTGTATTTTTCAGAAATTAATTAAAGGCATCGGAATGAGGCGACTCTCGAGGTTATCCAATGAAGAATGCAGTAATCAGGGGGAGATTCCTATCAGGGAGAGCATCCATAAACATGCTACTTAGGACATATGCGCGTTGTATTTTTTTCTCCTTCGACCAGGGTTATTTTTTGTCCCACTGGGTTTTTGTTACCTGGCAAGGTTTTTAACGAGGCAACAATATGCGCGTCCAACACCATGTCATTATTGGTGGACATCCAAGGGGGAGTGTTGTAAATATTAATTCTTATGTGGCTGTCCATGTTATTACTTAGGGACTTACATGTAATATATCAATAGTCTGTATACTTATTGTGTAAACCCTTACCTCTATATAATGGAGGCCAATGAGAATGAATAAGACCACTCTTGAATTCTCCCTTCAATCTCTCTTTGCTCTCCTTACCTTTAACGAGTAAGTATTAGTTTATAACATTATAAATTTTATCCCTTGCTAAAATTGTGTGGCTGAAATAAAAAGTTTGTGGGTTCCTTAATAAAGAAAAATTGCCAAAATTTGATAATATATATAATAAGAATAAAATCTTCCGATACAGAATTAGAAAAAGGGTTCTTGACCTACAAGTCAGATTGGCCCAAAGTATTTCCCATCTACTCACCCAAAAAAACGCGCTGCCCTTCCAGCCCAATTAAATTCGAAGCCCAACGGAAATTACCAAAATGTACAGACAACTTTCCATTATTATGAAATGCCACTGGCATTCTCTCTCTCTCTCTCTCTCTCTCTCTCTCTCTCTCTCTCTCTCTCTCTCTCTCTCTCTCTCTCTCTCTTTCCCGTCGACTGTCGTCTCTCATTCTCACAGACCCGCCGGCCTCCTCATTTTTTTTTCTCTTCGATTCTCTTTCCCCCTTCTTCTATTTCAGAATCTGAGACCAGATATGTGATCGTCTCTAGGGGTGGGTTCGGTTCAAACGGTTCGGTTTTTGCCCAAAACCGAATGCAGAACCGAACTAAAATGTTCGGTTCGGTTCGGTTCGGTTTTCTCATTTTTAAACATAGAACCGCGGTTCGTTCGGTTCGGTTTTTTCGGTGCGGTTTTCGGTTTTTTCGGTTTTTTTAATAAAACAAAAAAACAAAAGTTTATTGAGCAACAATAAACATTTTAAAAGTTTTTTTTTACTTAATCTCAATGGAGAATTACATAAAATGTAAACCTCACGAGAGATATTCCTTAAGTGAGAGAATAGCCTCTTTTATAAGTATAAGAGATTTCATCTTCCTCTCAATTTTCCAATGTGGGATGCTAAGAAAACATTCCCAAAAATTTTACTTAATCTCAATACAAGGATTACATAAAATGTAGACCTCAAGAGATATTTTTTTAAGTGAGAGAAGAGCCCCTTTTATAAGTATGGGAGACTCTCTCTTCCTCTCAAATTTTCAATGTGGGATGCTAAGAAAACATTCCCAAAAATTTTACTTGAACTCAATAGAAGGATTACATAAAATGTAAATCTCAAGAGATATTTTTTTAAGTGAGAGAAGAGCTCCTTTTATAAGTATGAGAGACTCTCTCTTCCTCTCACATTTCCAATGTGGGATGCTAGTGAGAGAATAGTCTCTTTTGTAAGTTTGAGAGACCCTCACTTCCTCACATATTTCCAATGTGGGATGCTAGCAAACATTCTCAAAGCCTTGTTACTTGATGAAATAGATGAATACATAGGATGTAGTTCTCTTAAGAGTGAATAGGTTCGGTTCGGTTCGGTTTTTAATGTTCGGTTTCGGTTTTTTCTCGGTTCGGTTTTTTTCGGCCGCGGTTCGGTTTTTTTCGGTTCGGTTTGCGGTTTTCGGTTTCTCGAACCCACCCCTAATCGTCTCGAACAGACGAAGCCGTCTATACAGGTTTCGACCTCTGTCGTTGTCGGAATCGGCAAAACAGATCTGAACAACCCGAACTTCTCTCTTAAAATTCACTCTTTTCCGGCGTCGGCTTGGCTACCCACGTGACCCCGTAACGAGATGAAGCTTCTGGTACCGTTTTGGCGCCGTGAAGTGGCTGAAGGACGACATCGAGCTCGGCGTTGTGGCAGTAGAGGAGAGAGAGACCGGAAAGGTCTCAAGGATTCTTGACCGTTAGATCTGATCTGACGGCTATAAATATCCCTTACATTACTTTAAATTTAACGGCCCAGATCTCGCAGTAATTGTAATCAACGGACCAGATTGCACCGCCTACATTTGCCTTTTTTCAAAAATATTTTCTTTAATTCTCAACCTTCCGAAATTCAAAAAAAATAGCGTCGCTATCCGAAAAATTCCCCGAAAATTTTCATGAACTCTTCGTGACATTTCCTTTTTATCGAGTCGTCAAAGGATAGAGATAGAACTAGCTAGCTTTTGTATATGTGAATTCTATTGAGTGCTCAATAGAAACGATATTGTGAGCCTCGAGAAAAATTAAGAAAATAATTGAACTAAATCCATAATCTCTATAATTGTTGGTAGGTTATTAATGAGGCTCGATAATATTTTAGAAATTTTTTTCATGTCGTAATTCAAATTTAAGGACTTGAAAAAATTCGAGTAACTTTTTGAACTCCCGAGCTATTTTTAATGATTTTCAAAAGTTTAAAATTCAATTGAGTGGTCAATAGAACTCTATTGATCTATTGAATGGTCAATAGAACTCTATTGAGTGGTCAATAGAAACGATATTGTGAGCCTCGAGAAAAATTAATAAAATTCATAATCCCTATAATTGTTGGTATGTTATTAATGAGGCTCGATAATATTTTAGAAATTTTTTTCATGTCGTAATTCAAATTTAAGGACTCAAAAAAATTTCGGGGAATTTTTTGAACTCCCGAGCTATTTTTAGTGATTTTCGGAAGTTTGAAATTCTATTGAGTGGTTAGTAGAACTTTATTGAGTGGTCAATAGAAACGATATTGTGAGCCTCGAGAAAAATTAAGAAAAACCATAATCCCTATAATTGTTGGTAGGTTATTAATGAGGCTCGATAATATTTTACAATTTTTTTATGTCGTAATTCAAATTTAAGGACTCAAAAAAAATTTGGGCATTTTTTTGAACTCCCGAGCTATTTTTAGTGATTTTCGGAAGTTTGAAATTCTATTGAGTGGTCAATAGAACTATGTTGAGTGGTCAATAGAACTCTGTTGAGTGGTCAATAGAACTCTGTTGAGTGGTCAATAGAACTCTGTTGAGTGGTCAATAGAACTCTATTGAGTGAAAAATAGAAACGATATTGTGAGCCTCGAGAAAAATTAAGAAAATAATTGAATTAAATCCATAATCCCTGTAATTGTTGGTAGGTTATTAATGAAGCTCGATAATATTTTAGAAATTTTTTTTATGTCGTAACTCCGATTTAAAGACTTGAAAAACTTCGGGGAATTTTATGACCCGAGTGATTTTTAATAATTTTCGAAAGTTTGGAATTCTATTGAGTGGTCAATAAAATAAAATTTTATTTACCTAGGACAATAATCAAGGATAGTAGGGAATTTTTCTGAATATTTCTTCACGAAAAATCTTCAATTTGAGAACTTCAGAATAAAGTACACGTCACAATGAGTTAGTGGGAATTTTCGGAGAATTTGTCGTACTCCCGAGCTATTTTTAATGATATTCGGAAGTTTGGAAATATATAAAATTATTTACTTAAAAGAAAATAAAAATGGTGCGACCTGGGCCGTTAGATTGGATATGGCCCAGATCAGTTCGACCCAAACGGGTCGAGATCCGAGAAGCCGCAATCTGACCGGCCGTATCTCCGTCGTCCAGCCACTTCCCAGCGTCGCATGGGTGCTGGTCGACTCATCTAGGTGGCGCGAGAGAAACCCCGGCTACAGCTAGTTGAACCGGCGACGGAAGACGGCGTTTTGAAGGAAGAATGGATCCCGGATTCCAACGGTTTTCGGGACTTTTTTCGATGACTCCGATCATTGTTGTTGACAAATGTGGTATGAAACTTGATCCTCTTGTCGAGCTCTACATGATTTCAAGCTTTGATTCGACATTTGATCGATATTTGTAGAACTTCGAATTTGATTATAGCCCATTTCTCTCGGATACCTCGACCACGATGAAGCAAAGGGCAAAATTGTCCAAAAAAAATCATAACTAGATCAGGCCTCAACAATTTTTACCTTAATGGGAGTAAAACATGCCCAATTGGGATCTATTCGGAATAATTAAAAATCACTTGAGTGAATGGGAAATATGATGTGAAGTTGTGTACCTATTGGTTATTTCCCTTTAGAAAAATAGTTAATTTTTTAGGTGGACTCATAAGGACTTGTGAGACTTTTTCCGATTAGATGACAATTTTAAATGGACGGATGACATTTTTTCTCATTTTTTTCATGTTTTTTACTAAACACAATAAATTAATTTACCGTCAAATAGTAAACAAATTTACTCTGCAATAGACATTTTAAATTCCCAATATTTTCAACCACATAATTCTTCCTACATATAGTCCATACATTTATATGGAAATTTCTAATATGATCAAGTCAAATAAAAATAAAACAAATAAAGACTGAGCATCTTTAGCAATGCTAGCTATTTTTTAACTAAATTTTAGCTAAAGTAGCTAAAAAGCTATTTTGGCTAATCAGTTTGAAAATAGGTCTGCACCAATACTCTCTACTTTAGCTAGTATTAAATTTAAATTATTTTATTAATGAATAAAAAATAGTTTAAGTGTATTTAATAATTACACAAAACAACTAAAAATGAATGTTTTAAATTAACAAAAATAATAGAAAGCCTCATCTCGCTCTTAATATTTAAGAGTCATATAGCTAAAAGATAAAATAGATAGCCACTTAGGAGGCTGGTGCAGCTACTAAAATAGCTGAAAAGCTAAACATGCTCTCTAAAATAACTAAAGAGCTAAGATAGAGAGTCTGCTAAAGATGCCCACTGTCATAGTATATAAAGAAAATTTTTGTCCGGTAAAACCTACACCTTAGACTTTTCCTTTCTTGTAACTTATTTATTGTCTGACAATAACATGATTAATTGGAAAGAAAAAAAAAAGAACAAATTTGTCTCGACTACATGGAAATTTATTTGCAAAACTGTCCTAATTCGGAATTTCATTTTTTTTTTCTTATGCCTAATCATATCTAGCTATGATGGTATAATAATTAATATTTGAGACAATGAGACCTATTTAAAAAGTGTCCTTGGTCCTCGTATTGCTAATTGTGTTCATAAGGATTGTAGTCCGATATATATCATCAGAGTCTTTTACAAGTGGAGTGCTTATTGATTTTCAAGAAGATAGAAAATTCAGAAGCTTTGTGGTGATTGTGATGATGCTACTAATCACAAGACACAATGTGCAAAATACAGCAATGGTACTTTCTTTTCCTTGGCTCCTTATCTTCCTTCAGTTCTCTCTCTCTCTCTCTCTCTCTCTCTCTCTCTCTCTCTCTCTCTCTCTCTCTCATATGAACAAATACTGTGGTGTTATTGTTGCAGATAAAAGGAAGATGAGGAACTGCATCCATAATTGCGCAAACAAATACTGCAACAAAACATAGAGTCCCCTACATGCATAATTTCTCGAACAAATACAACATCCGAGTGTCTGTGCATTTAAGCA
Source organism: Rubus parviflorus (assembly GCA_029955375.1). Lineage (NCBI taxonomy): Eukaryota > Viridiplantae > Streptophyta > Magnoliopsida > Rosales > Rosaceae > Rubus > Rubus parviflorus. The sequence goes on along the minus strand of JARGGL010000002.1, from coordinate 16,020,143 downwards.
TCAATATGAGTTAGAACAATAAATTTATGATTTTGTTGTATGAAATTATAAGTTAATAATTGTTCAATAAAATGTGGGAGAGTTCACAATCTCGTGCAATATGACAAGATAAAACATGTTGAAGAGTTCACAATCTCGTGCAATATGACAAGATAAAACGTGTTGGAGTAATTGATCGACATATCAACAAAGAAAACCTAAATAGTTAATGAAGAAAAGATTTAGAATTCTAGATATGATTTTGCCATTTTGGTTACTCTATCATATGCTATCTTTATGCCCCATAATTGTGTAAAGTTAAAAAAAAAAAAAAACCTTTTGTGGAAGATATAGTCACAATTCTACTGCATAAACAGTTAGTTAATGTAACTTTCATGGAGTCAAGTCCAACTGTGTTGCTTGTGAATACATGCAACTATACTTGATGGGAGAAAATTTGTGCACTCGAGATTCACAACAACAACATATATACATCAATAATTCATCAAATTTAAACACAACATGTCAATATATTACATCCAAACTTATTAATTCCAACCAGTTCATATAGTAATTAAACATATCATGCTTATCTTATATGAAATACCAAACCCAGAAACAACGATAAAAAAATAATAGCAAACTGCTTCAGGTTGAGGTAACTTGGCCTGCTTCGCTAGGTTTTTTTTTTTGCTCCAAGACAATTTCTTTCATAAAAACCCTAGCATGTTATTGATCTAAAGTTTTGTGAAAGAGGCTCTGATACCAATTGTTAACGTATATTTGCATATACAAGGATCACAATCACAAGAACAATAGATACAAAACATGCTTTAATATGATCATGTTAAGAACTAGGATTTGTATACCCTACATGGTCGATAACTTAAAGAAGAAAATAAATTTCAATAAAGCTGGCGATGGCCAACCCCACATTTGACTTACAAGATTTTGATGAATCATGCATGGCGTGGCAGATGGTGATCGATGAGGACTTTCTACCTGTAATCCATTTCATTTCATTTCACCTGCTCCAACTATTCATGGAAGAATTGAAAGCTAATTAAGGGATATATATATGGACAGCACAGAACTACTTAATTAAGTTCCATTGTTTCCAAAGTCCAAGCTTCCAATATGTAATTAATATTGCAAACCAAATCCTTCCATTTTCATAAGACAAAACATATATTTATGTATCTAAAGACTTTATTCGTAGTCCAATTACTAGTAGATACTAATCAAATTTTTTTTTTGGATACTCGATGAAAGAAAGCAATTAACCCAAAAAATAAACAAACTACAACTAAAAGCCTATCGTGCACGAACTTTCTTTTTAATCAAAATGAAAAGCAGGAGTGATGGAAAGAGGAAGCTCATGCATGATTCCAAATAACTCAAACATGACTATGACTAGCTGCGTGACCTAGTTTAGGCACATCGTCTGTAACAAAATTTGCTTATCTGAAAATATGTGTAAAAGATATGATCAAAAACTTGATTGTCTAGAACACAAGAATAGAACCAATCAAGATGCTCTCAATGGCAAGATTGACATCCCTTGGAAAATCAAGTTTCTAGTGTTTGATATTTTTGCGTTGGCTCGTCGTTTTATTATTATTTCTTTTCATCATATTTTACGGGAAGCTAATTTTGTTGCTGATAGTCTAGCTAATCTTGGTCATTCTGCTTCCCCTTCCTTGTCCTGGTGTAATCAAACGCTTTTATCCTCACGCACTGCCTTCTAATTTGATCAACTTGGGGGTAGTTCTCCTGGAGGTTTTTTATTGTAGTTTTCTTGTCTCAATAAAAAAAAATTAGAACCAATCAATGAAAAGCTTCAAATCACCTTCAACTTAAAGTTACCGAAAACCTTTTGAAGCTGCTACTCTGCTAGGTTAGGTAAAGGGTATTAGAATATTCCTGGTTTCTTTCATCCATCACTAGTTCACTACATATATACTATTAAAAAAAAACTAAAAAATTATTATCTTTTTTTTTGTTTGTTTTTGTGATTCTATAGGCCATCGATAAAGAAACTACATTTTTAATATTATCTATATATTAAGTTTCAGAATCAAACATGCAAATGGGGTCAGTGATTGCAACCATATTATTTGTTAATTAATTCTTTCTTTGTTTTTTCTTATCAATCTTTTTCTGGGCAATGCTTCAAGTTGTTAATCATGGCCAGCAGCCTAACTATTCTATATATGGAATTTGATTCCTCGATCGAATAGCTGCATCCAAGTTGACGACAAATTATGTGAACACCCCACAATCCACTCAAAATTCATTTTGCTGCCCACTTTGTGAACCCTACACTGTCCTTTAGATAGAGGACAGAGAGACCGAGTGGGAGAGAAGATGTCCAAGTGAAATTAATTAATTCATCATTTTATTGATAAATAACTCAGTACATGCCTAAAGAAACCAATAAATAGAAGACAATCATACAATTGAATTAAAAAAGGCCATGTAACTGCTACCCTATACAATCAAATATAATATAGAATTGACAAAATGACGAAACAGTGACGACCAAGCCAAATTATTGGTTCCTTCCAAGACCCAGCAAATTAATCCATCTTGCTTTGAATTAATCCCAATTTGGATGATGGAAATAGTAAAAGCATGTGCAAGACGGCCACCAAAAGGGAAGAAGAAGAAGAAGCATTCTGCAGGTTGATGATGTTTCTGCTCATAACTGATGGGTTTGGATTGGAAGCTTGATGTCTCAACTTTCGGCTCATGGAGCCTTCCTTTATTAAGCTGCCTAAATTAAAACCTGCAATTCCATTGTTAATAGAGCGTTAAGATTAGTTATGTTCCATTGTTAATCTATAAATTCAAAACGAAATAAGAGGAAAAAGAAGAAGATTAAATTTGACTTACATGATTGGTTTGAGCTTAGTAGTGAGTGGGGGGTGGAGGAGATGCATAAATGTACACCGGTTGTGGTGGTGACTTCACCGGAGGTGGAGGTGACGTGTAGATGTATGGAGGAGGAGGAGAAGGTGAAGGAGGTGGTGGGGACTTGTAAGCATATGGTGGGGGAGGAGATGGAGAAGGTGGAGGTGGGGAGGTGTAATGGTATGGTGGAGGAGGAGATGGCGTTGGTGGCGGTGGAGATGTGTAATGGTAGGGAGGTGTTGGCTCCTTGTGTGGAGGAGGTGGGGAGGTGTAGTGGTATGGTGGAGGAGGAGATGGGGATGGTGGTGGGGGAGAGGTGTAATGGTAGGGAGGTGTTGGCTCCTTGTGTGGAGGAGGTGGGGAGGTGTAGTGGTATGGTGGAGGAGGAGATGGGGATGGTGGTGGGGGAGAGGTGTAATGGTAAGGAGGTGTTGGCTCCTTGTGTGGAGGAGGTGGGGAGGTGTAGTGGTATGGTGGAGGAGGAGATGGGGATGGTGGTGGGGGAGAGGTGTAATGGTAGGGAGGTGTTGGCTCCTTGTGTGGAGGAGGTGGGGAGTTGTAGTGGTAGGGAGGTGTTGGCTCCTTGTGTGGAGGAGGTGGGGAGGTGTAGTGGTAGGGAGGTGGAGGGGATGGTGATGGTGGTGGGGGAGAGTTGTAGTGATAGGGAGGTGGAGGAGAAGGCGACGGTGGTGGGGGAGATGTGTAATGGTAAGAAGGTGTTGGGTGCTTGTGTGGAGGAGGTGGGGAGTTGTAGTAGTATGGTGGAGGAGGAGATGGTGAGGGTGGAGGTGGGGAGTTGTAGTAGTATGGGGGTGGGGGAGAAGGTGAGGGTGGTGGTGGTGACTTGTAAATGTATGTGGGTGGTGGGGGTGACTTGTAGTGGTAAGTTGGTGGTGGTGGAGAATTGTAGTAGTATTTTGGTGGTGGTGGCGGTGGAGACTTGTACACGTAAGGTGTAGGTGATGGTGGCGGTGGTGACTTGTAGATGTATGTGGGTGGTGGGGGTGACTTGTAGTGGTAAGTAGGTGGTGGTGGAGAATTGTAGTAGTACTTTGGTGGTGGCGGCGGTGGAGACTTGTACACGTAAGGTGTCGGTGATGGTGGCGGTGGTGACTTGTAGTAGTAAGTCGGTGGTGGTGGAGAATTGTAGTAGTACTTTGGTGGTGGTGGCGGTGGAGACTTGTACACGTAAGGTGTAGGTGATGGTGGCGGTGGTGACTTGTAGATGTATGTAGGTGGTGGGGGTGACTTGTAGTAGTAAGTCGGTGGTGGTGGAGACTTGTAGTAGTACTTTGGTGGTGGTGGTGGTGGAGACTTGTACACGTATGGCTCTGGAGATGGTGGTGGAGGAGACTTGTACACGTACGGCTTGGGAGATGGTGGTGGAGGAGACTTGTACACATACGGCTTCGGCGATGGTGGTGGTGGAGACTTGTACACGTACGGCTTGGGAGATGGCGGTGGAGGAGACTTGTACATGTACGGCTTCGGCGATGGCGGTGGTGGAGACTTGTACAAGTACGGTTCTGGAGATGGTGGTGGAGGAGACTTGTACACGTACGGCTTGGGAGATGGCGGTGGAGGAGACTTGTACATGTACGGCTTGGGCGATGGCGGTGGTGGAGACTTGTACACATACGGCTTCGGTGATGGTGGTGGTGGTGACTTGTACACGTACGGTTCTGGAGATGGTGGTGGAGGAGACTTGTACACGTACGGCTTTGGCGATGGCGGTGGTGGAGACTTGTACACGTACGGCTTCGGTGATGGCGGTGGTGGTGACTTGTAGTAGTAAGTGGGCGGTGGTGGTGACTTGTAGACGTAAGTAGGGGTTGGTGGAGGCGGCGACTTGTAGACGTAAGGAGGAGGGTGGTGGGGCGCTATCTTTTCACACTCCTTGTAAGGAGTCTTTGGAGCAAAAGCAAATGGCTTGGCCGAGAGCACAACCTCCCACTTGGTCTTGGACTTGACCTTCAGCTTGGCACCCTTGTTGCCCCAGTTGAGACTAGTTGGAATGCTGCACAGTGAACCCTTGGGTGCCACGTGGAGCTTGGCGGTGCAAGCCTTGGCCCCATATTTACCATAGTCAAAGTCTTCGACTGCGATGCTGTATTTGCCGTTGTTCTTGGTTTTACCGTACGCCTTGATTTCCTTTTTGTCTGCCCAGCATGTGATCTCAACAACAGCTCCTGCTCCATTATAAATAAAAATTAGCTCAATTATGATCTCCCATTTATAATAATAACAATCATTTTCAGACAAATCTAACTAATTATTACGTTAATCACTAATTAATTGATTGTGTTCCATGATCAAGCTCATTGATATCAATTCCAAATCCTTAAAATTGAAAAGGACAGGATCAATTTTTTTCTTGGCCAAGAAATAAAAAATGAGAGGATCAATTAGTTGGACAGCGAAAAAGGCACTTTTAAATTTCCAATACATTTTAAAAAATATATATATAGAAAATAACAACATATTGAGCACCATTAGTTTCATATATATATATATATATATATTTTATTGCAAAATTAATTAAAGTGCAACATGTGATTGATTAATTAAGCCGCCATCAAATTAATTTTATAAAAAGGACATGCGCAGTACCTAGTTTAGGGATTGTGCCCAGATCAGATTTGAAAAACATATCTTTCTTCGAAAATGAAGAACAAAAAACAACTAAGATTCATACAGTGCGTATTGAGAATATATGAATTAATGTTGTGGAGTTAATTAATACCTTTGAGATGTTTTTTGTCGTGAGACTTAATTGGATATCCCCAGTCGTAGCATCTGTAGCAGTAGACCTTTCCGACAACCTTGACAATCAATGGGTGGTGATGAGGGTGTGGGTGTGGGTAGTAAGGAGCAGGTGGTGGTGGAGATTGGTAGTAGTAAGGCTTTGGCGATGGTGGCGGTGGAGAATGGTAGTAGTAAGGCTTTGGCGATGGTGGCGGTGGAGACTGGTAGTAGTAAGGTTTTGGCGATGGTGGAGGTGGAGAATGGTAGTGGTAAGGCTTTGGCGATGGTGGAGGTGGAGAATGGTAGTAGTAAGGCTTTGGTGATGGTGGCGGTGGAGATTGGTAGTAGTAAGGCTTTGGCGATGGTGGAGGTGGAGAATTGTAGTAGTACTTTGGTGGTGGTGGCGGAGGAGACTTGTACACGTAAGGTGTAGGTGATGGTGGCGGTGGAGACTTGTACACGTACGGCTTTGGAGATGGTGGTGGAGGAGACTTGTACACATAAGGCTTGGGAGATGGTGGTGGTGGTGACTTGTACTCGTAAGGCTTGGGAGATGGTGGTGGAGGAGACTTGTACTCGTAAGGCTTAGGAGATGGTGGTGGTGGTGACTTGTACACGTACGGCTCTGGAGATGGTGGTGGAGGAGACTTGTACACATAAGGCTTGGGAGATGGTGGTGGAGGAGACTTGTACTCGTAAGGCTTGGGAGATGGTGGTGGAGGAGACTTGTACACGTACGGCTCTGGAGATGGTGGTGGAGGAGACTTGTACACATAAGGCTTGGGAGATGGTGGTGGTGGTGACTTGTACTCGTAAGGCTTGGGAGATGGTGGTGGAGGAGACTTGTACTCGTAAGGCTTGGGAGATGGTGGTGGTGGTGACTTGTACTCATAAGGCTTAGGAGATGGAGGTGGTGGTGACTTGTACACATACGGCTCTGGAGATGGTGGGGGAGGAGACTTGTACTCGTAAGGCTTGGGAGATGGTGGTGGTGGTGACTTGTACACGTACGGCTCTGGAGATGGTGGTGGAGGAGACTTGTACTCGTAAGGCTTGGGAGATGGTGGTGGTGGTGACTTGTATACATAAGGTGGTGGCGGTGAAGGGGATGGTGGAGGCGGTGACTTGTAGACATAAGGAGGCGGCGGCGAAGGCGAAGGCGGCGGTGGAGATTTGTATTCATAAGGAGGTGGAGAAGAGTGAACGGGAGGCGGTGGCGAGCTGTAGACATAAGGAGGTGGAGGAGAGTGAACGGGAGGTGGCGGCGAGCTGTAGACATAAGGCGGTGGGGGTGAAGAGTAAAGGTAAGGATGATCATCAGCTTGAACTGAACCCACATTGCTCGAAAACACGACAACTATGGCTGCTAAAGCCACCGCCATTTGAGGCCAAAGACGACCCCAAGAGGGGGGGTCGCCACTCGAACTCCTCATGTGGAATGAAGAGGTGGAGAAAAATCTGTGGAGGTGGGAAGATATCGATGGGGTTTGATGAAGTAGTACATGCAAATATGAAGAGTTTTATAGCGAGAGAGCTGATAGTCGTTGATGGAGAGCTGTCAAATGGGGCACCCTCGTTAGCTGGCCTTATCTATTTTAATACCAGAATAAAAAACACATGTTTGGATCACTAGGGATTCCTCCCAGTCCCAGTTTTGAACTAGCCAGACCAAACCAACCCAGTCCCACCCCAAATTGTTGATTTTCAATATTATTAGTTTAAATTGATAATGCTAAAATACTCACACTTAATTTGATAAATAATTCCACTTCCCGGGCTTGTTCTATTCACTATCTTGAGCCAAAAGCAACGCTACAACAGAATGTATGTAACACTGGGTCAATCATCAACGTATGATGTAACCCTAGTCTTGCTGGCACTTCTCATTGCCGTCGGATCGAAATCTCCCTTGTTAGTCAACCCCTTTCTCTTCAAAGTTTATAATATCTTGAATCTATAAGATCTGAATCGGTTTTGTGCCATCCAACTGTGGCTACAGAAGCCATGTGAAGCTTCCACATTATATGTATGTACGTTTACTTAATTATCAAATCATTTCTCAATTTTTTTCTGACTTATTCAAATTCTTGAGAAATTTGTAATTTAATTAATTACTTTCTCTCTAAATTCTAAAGTGGCCTGGACCAAAAAGCCAAAGTAAATCAAAAGGTAATTATGAAGAACCCAATTGATTAGATTGATTGGTATATAGTACCTAGACAAAGACTACAAGTTAATAGCAAGAAAACAAAATTTATGTACCCAAAAAACAAAAGAGGATAGTGCAAGTTCATGGCAGCCTCCCTAGACTTAAACTAGTAGGGAAGACTGAAATTTTTGGTCTTTAATTATTTATTTCAAATTTTGAAATATATATTGCATGTGATTTCTCAATTATGAGAATTATAGCATGTGAATTAGATCAAGTGGTACTTTTTGTTTGCAGCCTTTGCTGGAAATATCAGCTAAAAACATGAGTGTAAAGGAAAAATGGATGAAAAAGAAGAAGGAATAAATACATTTATGGTGATAATTTTACGGTGAATTTCATTTCGTGAAAGGAATAATAATGCATTGTTTCCTTTGAACATGAGAAATAGATGCCCACTCTGTCCCATGAAAATGACTTATTTATGGACCACCCCAAAATCATAGATCATATATATAGATGTTCACTATTTATGCATTGTAAAATTTGAACTGACCCATGAGCCTTTTCCTTTACTAGTTCCTTTAAATATGATCTTGATTGTGAACTGACCCCAATTCAATAATTTTCAATCGTCTATCCACCCAATTGATTGTGGATTTTGTTTTTACTTAATATATATTTTTTTTAAATTGTCAGTAGCTAGTTAGCTAACATCCACATTTGACATTTCCAATTTGTTGTTGCTTACAATTCAAGCTTCATGAGCCTAAAGACAAACTAAAATTAATCAAGTCGTTAGCATATGTTTTCAATGAAACCATTAGTAAATCACACTCTGAATTATATATGGAGGGAATCAAGGAAAACTGGTAGTACTGTGTCAGTTTTGTTGTTACGTTGCCTCAATCAATTCACTATAATTAGATACCAATAGTCAAAAATGATAGTTAGGGTTTAATTGAGTGTCCCAATGAGCTTTGAGCCTTTGAGCAATTTTGTAAGAAGTTTAAACCTTCTTGTTGACTATGAGTTGCCGTGTGAGGAAACACCACTAGAACAGAAGTGGTCTAATTAAGTAGGGCATTGAAATTTAGGGGTGAGTTGTTGAGGCTAAGGAAAGGTTATAGCAACCCCTTCTTTTGATTCAATGTATGAACTGCTTCCTCTTTTTGTTCTCACAGCCTAATTGAGTAGGAGGAAGACCGATGAAAATACTGAGAGTAGAAGGAAAAAATGGGTCCTTATCAATGGTTACTTATGATGTTGAAATGATGAAGTAAATGATATATTCCAAAAGAACAAAAATTCATGGAGTAAAATTGAGGCAAATGTGAAGAAAGACTTGCCAATTTTGGGTAGCTAATTATGTGAGGCCACTAAAGAACCACAGCATGCTTCTAACTGCTCTTGGTTTTTCAAAATCAATTTAGGTGTGGTGTGGGGTGGCAGAGATTTTATAAGTATAGACACATAAGTTATATATATATCTTCACCTAACAACTACTACTACTGCATCTTATGATTCATATCCCATATATTCTATGTCTTTTTGCTCTTTCAACTTCCATATTTTGGAGTTTAAGTGGTAGAAGTCCAGATGCATTAGGGTTTTGTTTTTTTCTCTCTCTTATGTATGCTAGCTCGATCTTTTTGCTTAATGTTTTTGGCACTTGTTTATTATGGGGTACGTACAGTTTGAATTCACTGACACATATATTAGTCCAACTTGAACTAAACCACTCAACCTGTCACAAAAAGTTTTAGTTCATGATATTATATTCGTTCTATGTTTTGTTTCATTTGAATTAAGAAGAATTACATAGAACTGCGTACCCTAAACCCTAAAAAAGTAAGAAGAAAACGTGAAAGATAATAAAAAATTAAAAGCAGGTAATTAAGAACAACGTTCTAAGACGACCCATCAATTCAACATTAGTATGATTAGCCGACTGTGGATTTGAAGTAAAATTTCAATTTATTATGTGTTTGGTAAGAGAGAGGGAGATTTCTGACACTATTCTTAAGTGAGTTAATTTTTGGGTCTAGGAAGCTTTTAGAATATCACGATCTCAATAAAAAAAATATTAATTAGTATGATTAGATTAATTGGAACTGTAACTTCAACCCTAGATGGAAACAGCTGTTCGACCATAGGGTGTTTGTGGGGACTCACTTTTGATATCCCTAGGGTAATATTAGGATGTTTACCAAATGATTGAGAAAATCAAGTGCATTTCTGAAGATCCAGAAACTTAAGGATGCATGTGAGGTTACTTGATTCCCAAGCAATCCAGTAGGGTTTTTATGGCCGAACCCTAATTAATCAAGCTCATCTCCTTACTAAAGAACCTTTAAAGAGCAAAAAGAAGGAGTAGTTTATAACAAACCCGACCTAATTAACCTAACGAATTCGAACTAGCAACTTAACGTTAAGGGAAAGTCCACAACCACTACAGCCTATGTATATAGCACCAATTAAGGTCGTTTTATCATCATTATTATTATTAAAGAACCTTATATACTCTTAAGAGGCCATATATAGAGATTCAAACACTTCAGACGTACACATATTTGTTCTATATATTCCCATGCATATATATAGCTCCCCTAGCTAATAAGGACTTTCATTCATATCCAACTGCAATTGACTGCTAATCCAATAGGTACTTATTGGTTAATGTTCAATATAGATTTCTGATTGAAGGTCGAGCTCTAAGAGAAGGTTTCGTACGTTTGGATGGTAATTTGCACAATTTCAATAGATTTTGAGCTCGATCGCAACTTTGTATTTATTTTCTTTGTCTTAAAGAACGGTAGATTCAAACCTATAGGCTTCATCTAATATTGGGACGAGAAGCCGATCGAATTAGACTAATAACTAGTTGGGTAAGCAGCATATTTTAAACTTATTGTTAATTTGTTAAGAATTAATGCAACTTGAAGTCTTGAACGTATATATACCAATCGACGACTCCAAAGTGTACTTCTGCAGTATACATAATAAGCCATACATATTGTGTTTAGTATCCCATTAATAGTAACAAAAATCTTGGTCATTATCATGACACTTGGTCATTATCGATTTGGATAAAGAAAAAGAAAAATCTATTTTCATGTCTCTTTCATTCTTCATTTTATAAATTATAAGGACAGTTCAATTACTTCAATATATAGATATATTATATATATTATCGTTGAGTGTGGAAATCGTTTAGGGATAAAACAAAGAGCAAAAAGAAGAAGTAGTTTATAACAAACTCGACCTAATTAACCTAACGGATTCGAACCAGCAACTTAACGTTAAGTGAAAGTCCAAAACATGCAGTCTATGAATATATATATATATATATATATATATAGTACCAATTAAGATCCAGCTAGCTGTTTTATTATTATTGCTTTTGCTTGTCGAAGCCACCAAAATCGACATTTGGTAGATTGGGGTTGAAGCATCCTTTAATTTCCACCATATATATATAATTTAAAAAGTATATATATTAATAAAGAAACTTAAATTCACAACCGTTTCATTTTTCCCCTTCTTCGTCTTCGTCTTCTTCTTCTTCTTCATTGGATTTGGAAATTGGAAGCAAAGAATATTGATTTTCCAGGTGTGATCTGTCCACATAAGAACAAACACAGGATTTTTAAATCTTAACCCAGCTAGCTAGCTCTACTCCTTTCACACGTACTCTCTCTTTCAAGAAGGGTACGCGTCACCTAGCTATATTCATTTCAAAACTTTAATCATTTTTTTATTTTCTTTGTATATTTGACGATTAATTAGCTCACAACTTTCTACGTAAATTATTCAAAATTCCCGCCACGAAATTTTGACCAATATAATCGGATAATGGATAATAATATATTTGGAGGAGACTTTTATTTTTTGATTAAGTATTCAAATTACAAAAAAGAAGAATTAAAATATGAACAAAAAATATTTTAAGACAAAACTTTTAAGCCTTCAAACCTAGTAGCTGCCTCCTCACCTCTTCTAGGGCCAAGGTTACTGGTTTTGATCAATTGCAAGTGATTTTGTTTGAGAGGATGATGATGTCGGTGGATGTACGTCTTGACTGATCCGTTAGCTAGCTTATGCTCTAGCGCGGCAGTGATCGATCTGCGACGACTTTTTTGTCTTGATCAAGCGGTGGAGGTCGAGCTTCAGTTTACCTAGCTATGAGAAGCTAATGGGTTGTCGATCGTCACAGTTGTCGGTTTTTGCCCCATATGGGGATAACTCGAGTGCGTTGGCTCTCCGTTACTAGACCTACCAAACATGCTATCTACGTACCTCGTGGTCTATTACCAATACTTTAGAGTTTCGCCGTCGTCGATCTTTTCAGAGCAAATTTCCCACACATTCCCAGCTAGCTTCACTCTTTGCTAGAGTGCAATTAGCTAGAGCACAATGAGTGTGACAATAACACCATTCTTTAAAATGAAAATAAAAAAAATGAAATTTCTAGGTAGGCTTTTACTAGCGATAAATCCGATAATAGATTAGTCTAGCTAATTAATTAAGAACGATTAATATATACAATGAACCTTCCCCATTACAAGTCAACAGAATTAATTAAAATTAATGCAAATATCTCGTTTGAAAGAAGCGCGGTGGCATTTTGTGATTAATGATCAGATCAAACAAACCGTCGCGCTCATCACATGAACAATTAATAGTGATCGAATTTCCGAATATTCTAATATATGCTATTAGTAGTATCATATATACCTTAATCGATCATCATCTTAATTAATACTAAACAAATGCATCATTAAGTAAAGGACCTGCTTGATCTAATCACAGTCCAGTACGTTCGCTTGTAATATATATATATATATATATATATATATATATATATGATTTTTCTCTACTACGGAGTTCCACAACTTTTAAAAGTGCGGAGTTTAGTAGTGGAGAAAGCCTATATATATGTAATTAAACTAAGTAAACCGTACAATTCAATCGATCTGTATAATGATTTTTCATGTACGCACTTCTCCAGCATCCATCTGCTGATCATGAATGATGCTGCAATGATTTGAAAAATGTTCAATAAACTAAATGCGACACTTGATTTGAGGAAAATAATATTTGAGGAAGGAATACTAACTGTATTAATTCCTTAATTAATGAGTTGCAGATTGCAGGTCGAGCTGGGTAAGTAGGTACCTAACTGTAAATTTAACACGTCGGGTGCTTACTTAAACAGATCTCATCTCTTCAAAGCAACACAAAAAAAAACTTTCAAGAAAGAAAGATGAAGACAAATTAAGACTAGAAAATGACGGTGCTTACTTCCATTTTTTTTTTGACTAAAAAAGAAAAAGCTACAGTAAATTAATGAGAGTTTGTAATGTGTCAGATCGGGAATGGAATTAAAGACCGACCGGCCAGAGACATCCATGTCTAGATTAAAAATAAGAGAGGGCGGCTAGGGTTCGTTGTCTAGGGTTTCTCCTTCTGCTTCTTTCAGCTAGCTAACAGTCAAATTGATGACACTGTTGCTGCGGCGAGTTGTTTAATTAGCTATTGCAAAATTAGAAGAGGTGGAAAAATAAAATTAATTTCTTCTAGTGATGTAGATCGAGTACTAAGCCCTTTTTATGTGCCAAAACAAATTGTTATTTCATTTCAGAAGGGGCAGCAAGCTAGCTAGTCAAGTATCCCATACATCTCATGTACAAATTCGAAACTATTATAAAGCCCTAATGGACTTGTTCAAAATGTTGATTCGGGTCAAGTCCGTCTATGTACGTGACTGTGTCAATAACATAGTGGTTACATTGGCGATGCGGAACCAATTCGCCGGGTAGGTCAAGAGACTAGGATATATTTCTCTGGTTACACGGTGGCGGAGGCTGGTTCCATAAGGGTGCGGTAGGGTTGTATTTCGGTTTTTCGCTACGCAACATTCGCTAGGGCAATGCACGCTACACAATACGTATGCCACGGCTTAGACTTGATTTTATATGTTAATATTGCGCCTTCAATTTAGTGAAACATTGACAGTTCAAGACATTGAAATTTTCAGGTGATAGTAACAGCATACACGCTATTCACAAATAAGTGAGTCATTAGTACTTGAATAAGTGAGAAATTTGAATATATAGTACTTGTAAGTATTCAGATTTATGCTGACTTGGTAATAATCAAACGTATGAAAATTCTTAAACGAGCAAGCAAATTGCAAATGGCATGTGAACAAAGAAGGAATATAAATGAGAATTACAGTTGTCAAAATGTTGACATTTTGGACATTGTAAAATTAATAATAACCACTTTTATAATCTACCAGTTGTTTAAGGGAATATGAAATACAACCACAAGCAGAAAGTAAATACAAAGATAAATAGCACATGAATAGATCATCTCTTTATTAATGAATAAGTGCCTCTATATATAGAGAAACACAAAGGTACAATCCATGTCCCAATAGGACTTCTATTCAATAAGTAATCCATATGCTAACCTAACTAAGATACTCCTAGGTTGACAAGGCACACACAAAGTAGGTTTCCTTCAACACTCCCCCTTGTGGCGTCAACACTAGGTGGTGCTCCTCGCGTTGTCTCATTAAAAACCTTGCCAAGTAACAAAAACCCAGTGGGAGAAAAATAACCTTGGTCGAAGGGAAAAAGAGTACAACACACCCTTCACATTTGGAAACTTTGCATGGACGCCAGACTCCCCCCGAAGTCTGCGTCTCCCCCTGATTTCCACAATCATGGGAGGTCAGATAACTTAAGCAAACCAATGCTTTTCACATGCTTCTCAAATGTGGATTTAGGCAATGACTTAGTAAATAAATCTGCCACATTGTCCTCAGAACGGACTTGATTCACTTTAATCTTTAAGTAACTTCTGCTATTGCTGATTACAAAAGAAATTTAGGCGATATATGCTTGGTGTTGTCGGCTTTGATGAAACCTTGCTTCATCTGCTCAATGCAGGTAGCATTATCCTCATAAATGGATGTAGGTTCATCAGTGGTTGACCTCAAACCACATGTACTTCTTATATGTGTATCAATGGACCTTAACCATATACACTCATGAATTTGCTTCATGGAGAACAATAATCTCAACATGGTTCAAAGAAGTAGCGACAAGAGTCTACTTAGTAGACCTCCAAGATATCGCAGTGTTACCCATGGCAAAGACATAACCAGTTCGGGAACAACCTTTATATGGGTCAGAGAGATACCCAACATCAGCAAAACCCACCAAAACATCACAAAGATTTTCGGAATAATGGGCAGCAGCACTCGTGCGATCGATCGTGACATTATGCGATCGATCGCCTCGATGGCAGAAGCTCGGTACGATCGATCGTGGCATATCCTGCGATCGATCGTCCGACGGCAGAAGGCACGGGTTCCTCACCCATTTTGCCATATTTTCATGCCTCTCTGTAGGGAAAGAACAAGCCCATATCAATCGTACCCTTCAAGTAACGAAAGATAGTCTTTATGCCATTCCAATGGCGTTGCGTGGGCGCAAAGCTAAATCTAGCCAACAAGTTAACAACAAAGGAGATATCGGGTCTTGTACACTGTGCCAAGTACAATAATGCGCTATTGCACTTAGGTACGGTACCTCAGCCTCTAAAACGTCTTCACCATCATCCCTTGGGTGAAACGGATCCTTCTTGGATCTAAGCTGTGACCAATCATGGGAGTGCTAACAGGATGGACTTTATCCATATTAAATCTCCTGAGCATCCTTTCCCAAGATCTTTCATCTCAAACACGGATTTCAAGTATTCACTGGCACTTGCAAATCCGGAACTTGTTTTCACGCAGGGGCATAATTTATTGTTCACATACCCTCTTCCAATCAAGTAGTCACTTAGACGGGTATACCACATCCGTCCGGATTGTTTCAATCCATATAGTGAACGTTGCAATCTTATTGCAAACGTGCTCTGTGGTCTAGAGCCACTTGACTTGGGTAAATGAAGCTCATCCGGGACCTCCATATAAATCTCCATATCTAGATCCCCATAGAGATATGTTATGACCACATTCATAAGCTGCATGTTCAGTTTTTCGGAAACTACCACTGACAAGGTAGCAGAACGTTATGACATCCTTTACGAGAGAGTATGTCTCATCGTAGTCGATTCCAGGGCGTTGTGAGAAGCCTTGCGCCACAAGGCGAGCTTTATATCTCGTTCTCTCACTACGCTTTCTAACAAAGACCTATTTGTATCCAACAGGTTTTATTCTAGAAGGTATTGGCACAACTGGCCCTAATACCGTTCTCTTTGTTAGTGAGTCCAACTCAACCTGAATCGCATATTTCCATTTAGGCCAATCAGCTTCTACGTTGGCATTCATCAACGGAGCGAGGTTCAATATCATCATTCTCAATGAACTCTTGTGCACAAGCATATGCAAACACATCATCAACTGTGATGGAGTTTCTATCCCACGTCTCATGTACACTAGTGTAATAATCGAGATCTCTAGGTTCCCACGGATAGGTCTTAGCGACAGGGCGTCCCCCGAAGATGTCTTTTGGACATAACCATAATCCGGAACGTTTTCATGGACGGATTTTGAGTATCAATGATGAGAGGGTTATTTGGTGCCATCGCAGCCCATTCCCTAGGGCGCGAATCCCTCGAACCTGGTGGCCTCCAACGCTTCCTCAGCGGAGCCACGGCCTAAGCCACATCACCACCATTACTGGCAGTGGCGCCACCAGTTGTCCCTCCCATAGGGTTAGCTGCAATAGCGACTTTGAGTCCAAGTCCTTGTTCAGGCACTTGCATCCTTGCAGGCATGTTTGCAGCTGGTATATATGATCTAGTCACTAAGATCTAAGAAAGCGTCAGGAAGAGAATCTCTGACTTTCTAAAGATCTATAATTCTACGCACTTTCTGCAGTAGGGGGATCGTTATGAGACAGAGTGGGGACAGGCCACGACAATTCCAGTCGTTCCTGTTGAACGTTCACGTTCTTATCTCCCCCTAACGACGGGAAGACTGTCTCACCAAAGTGACAAATAGATCGCCTGTCAAGGGTTCTACATAGCGGATTGTGGTTGGAGACTCAAATCCAACATAAATACTCATTCGTCTCTGAGGACCCATATTAATACGCTGTGGCGGCGTAATAGGCACATAAACAACACACCCAAATACGCGTAAGTACGATATGCTTGGCTCGTACCCAGTCACTAGCTGTAGCATAGAAAAAGATTGGGTGGTGATGGGCCTCAGACGAATAAGCAAAGCTGCATGCAGTACTGCGTGTCCCCAGGCAGAGAGAGAAAGATTGGTGCGCATTACCAATGTCCTCGTGACCATTTGTTTCTATTAATGGCAATCTCTGCAAGACCATTCTGGGTATGCACATGTGAGACTAGATGCCCAACATCTATTCCATGCAGTAGTCATCGAAAGTTTTCGATGTAAACTCCCTAGCATTATCAAGCCTGATAAGTGAAAGGGATGATCCGGGTAGTGAGCCGGCAGACGAATCATTTGTGCTAGGAGTTTAGCATAAGCAGCATAACGAATGGACAACATCATAACATGTGACCAGCATGTCGATGCATCAACCAACACCATAAACTGCATAAATGGCCCGCTTGGTGGTTGAATATGTCCACAGATATCCACTTGGATTCTCTGTAAGAATGGGAGAAGTACTTTAGAATCCTTTGCATAGGACGGTCTTAGTCCTTATTCCCCTTAGGAATACGCTTTGCATATTGAGCGTTTGGCTTTGAAAGCTTCAGAAGCATAGGAGGAATTGTCCACATCCGGGAGAGAGGATCAGGTCTGTGCGATCGATCGCCGGGGGGGGGGGGGGGGTGCAATCGATCGCCCGTGCTCTCGGGTTTCTGAAACCATACAGGATGGAACGTGCGATCGATCGCAGGTGGTGTGCGATCGATCGCCCGGGCTCTCTGGTTCCAGAAATCGTACAGGAAGGAACCTGCGATCGATCGCAGGGGGATGCGATCGATCGTCCGAGCTCTCGGGTTCGTTAACGACGCAGCCTGGAAGGTTGCGATCGATCGCAGGTATCGTGCGATCGATCGTACGGCGTCGGACAGTGGCAAATTTGCTCTTTCTCATAACTGTCTCATCTCCTTAAATCGCTCTTTGATTCATGCTTCAATTAGCTCGAATAGTGGTAACATATTACCCACTAGAGAGACACGTAAGCTTCTCTAAGATGCACTTTCTACCGCAGTCATTAGAGGTAATGCAAAGGGATTCTTTTCCATTCTCATCATGCATCTTGCATGGAATTCATTGGTTCTTATATCTTTAAAACTCACAAGATTTCTATTTCTTCTCGGAGCATATATGGCATAGCAAATAATTAAAATTGAGTATAGCAAACAACTCCAAATTTTATTAAAGATATAAACCAAATGAATAACATCCAAAGTGCCAACTTGGTCTTTACCAAAGCTAAATCAACAATACAATGGAAAATAAAGGACTTAAGCGAAATCAGGAGTGTCATCACTCTTCCCAGCTTTAAAGTCTTCAACCCTCAATTCGACGTTCTCTTCGTCATCCTCTTGTTCAAAGTTGTGAGCTTCCATGGCTTCGCGATACAGCTTGTATGCGTTAGCAACATTCTGAGAGGCTTTACAGATCTTGGCCCAATGGCCAGTCTTTCCACACCTGAAGCACAAAGATGTTTGATCAGAATCCTTTGATTGAGGCGCGTTGTTCACGCGTGGTGCTCTCACCCTTAGTGGCACCGCATTAGCGCCGGTCCCTATCATAGGGCCGGCGGCTCTTCCTCTTGGGTGGCCTTCTCGGCCTCCTCCACGCCTATTTCGGCGGCTACCTTCTTGAGCAAAGCGATCATATGGACCAGGATGTCCAGAATTGTCCCTAGACTTAGGGTTTCGCTCGCGGCGGCCTCTCCTTGGGGCGCCATTATAATGGGTCTCCGGAACATGCTTTGTTCCCACGGGCCTCGCATTATAATTCTTCACAAGTATCTTCTCGTGCTTTTCAGCAACAGAGAGAGCAGAGATAAGCTCATGAAATCTTGTGATCCGTTTATTCTGTACTTCAATGCGATAGTTCTTTGCAACTACCAAGTCAGAGACGGGAAAGGTAGAGAGGGTTTTCTCAATCATCATCGCATCAGTTATGTTCCTCTCACAGAATTCCATGAGGGATTTGATGCGGAGTGCTTCCGAGTTGTACTCTAGGACCGAGGTATAATCACAGAGGCGCAATTGTTGCCATCTCACCTCTAGGTCAGGAAGCAGGGATTCACGAACATTGCCAAAACGCTCTTCGAGTGCAACCCATAGTCTTCTGCGGTCCTCCTCATTGAGGTACTCGAATTGTAGAGATTCATCCATGTGACGTATCATCATGATGATTGCTTTGGCATTCTTAGCCTCTAAAGCATCAGCGGTGGCTTGTGCAGTAGCAGCGGCAGCGGCTGCAGCGGCGGCAGTTAGTGGTCCTTCCACAAGTGCGGCGGCGTTATCTGCAGGTGCAGCTGCAGGGGGCTCATTGATTGCAGATATGCTACCTTGAGCTTTCAGGTGGTTGCGTACATCGCGAACCCACTTATGGTATCCAATGCCCGTGGAATCCAAAGGTGTGAAGTCCAACTTGTTCAGGTAATTTGCCATCTGAAACAACAAGAGAATTGAGGTTAGTTTTCGGAGTTAAACTCCCACGAAAACAAATATGGTTTCTGAGCTATGCTTTCAAGAAACGTTTTCCATGTATTGGATTTAGGTGAAACTTTGGTGTAGTATGGCCACAACCCTAAACCTTTTCGGTAGCTCTACTCAGATATGACCAGATACATAATAAGAGATGTCGGTGTGAGCAAGCTCCCTTAATACCACTTATCTCAAATTACATACCTAGACATCATACCCAAACAGGTGAGCCTAGTAGGGAATAGGTCATGAACCATAGGTCGTTTCTTCTCTACGGATTCCTCATCCGGAGGTAAATCATTCAATGAACTCCTCGTTCAAGGTCTCTTCTCTCTACGGATTCATCATCCGGAGTATTAGCTCGAACCCCCACAGTTCGGCTTTTGAGGTCATCACCAATAGCATGATGACATTAGAGGTGCTCATGACTTACACATACCGCAAGCGATATGAAGCTCGATCACTCCCCTAATGCTTCTCATAGTTTGGATAAGTTCAGATCAAGGATCCCACGTTATAGAAAGGTGGGAGGTAGAGGAGGGATGTTGGAAGTCCCTTGAGAAAAAGAAGGTGAATATAAATTCATAAAGCAGCAACGTTTATAAAAGCTTACTTGGATTTCTTTTTCTAGATTGGCCTTGAGTCTTGAACTTAGGAGATAGAGAAGATTGAAGGCAGCAGCAGCAAGCAGAGGCAGCGGCAGCAGGTGGGAGGAGCAGTAGCCAGCAGGATCAGAAGGAAGAAGGAGATGATTCTCGGCAGAAGCTTCTTGCGATCGATCGTCCGGTAAGTTGCGATCGATCGTGCGTCGTCCAGCAGCAAGAAGAACACGGGAGAATCCTAGGGTTAGGGTTCTAGGGTTTTTGATCTCAGGGTTAGAGGTTCGTGCTGATAACGTGTTTAAGGGAATATGAAATACAACCACAAGCAGAAAGTAAATACAAAGATAAATAGCACAGGAATAGATAATCTCTTTATTAATGAATAGGTGCCTCTATATATAGAGAAACACAAAGGTACAATCCATGTCCCAATAGGACTTCTATTCAATAAGTAATCCATATGCTAACCTAACTAAGATACTCCTAGGTTGACAAGGCACACACAAAGTAGGTTTCCTTCAACACCAGTTTTATTTTATTTTATTTTTTATAAATACATCTTACCAGCTCCAAAGCATTGACACGTCAAATTGGTGCCGTGTTGCTTTTGATGATTTTTCTATGACTATTTTGTTAAGTTAATTTGGTATGTTGGTTGATAATCCATCAAAACTTGTATGTTTTGAATTTTTTATTTTGGTTATGGAATTGGTATTCCGATCCAATTATCATTTTGTGTTATATATTTTGTGTTAGGATAAGGTGTTGTTCGTATTTAAATTAGTTTTTCATATTAATTTTTAAATATTATATATTATTTTAATTGCCGTGTCGATAACTTATCGTGTCCTAATTTTTCGAGATTTGGTGTATCGCTGTGTCGGTGTCGGTGCTTCCTAGCTTTCTAGTTATGTCTTCCATGTTTAGTTGTATTAATTTGTCACAACTTGTTTTGAAGCATCACATGGTTATGATTAAGATTATAATCAGTTGACTTAATTAGGCACAAAATGCATCTGGTCGCATTTTATGTTATAATCTTGAAACCTTCTGTGGGATGTGGTGCATCAAGTGCAGACAATTAATTCAATCAATAATTGTAAGAAATATAGGGCCGGACAATTTAGTTTTTTTCATTGTTAATTCTTATCATAAAATAATTTTCACATAACTTATACGCTAGATTACTTCTGGATCTTCTGACTATTCTTTGGGTTTTTTCATTTGCCACGTACAAGGATACAACTAAGCTAATAATTAGCTGTCTTTAATCCTATCTCTTCTTCTTTTTCTATACGTACAGTACGAATCATATTGAGTCAACACATTATAGTTCATCTATCGTTATAGAGATGGAGCCCAAATGTACAAGTGAGTCTTATTTAAGTTATCTAATTAACTTGGGTAAATTATAAATTATATATACTCCAATGATATCACAATTTTGGTCCAAAAAATAAATGATATCAGAATAAGAGTTAGGGAGGTATTTACCGAAGGTCAATTCTGCACAAGTTATTTAGTATATGTACTATTCTGGCGGTCTAGTTTGATTCGCAATCATCATGAAGTCCACAATTTTTTTTTTATCAGAGGAGGGACGTCAGTTTACACACACACGGTATATTAATGGAGTTGAATTCAAGATCTCTTATGAAAGAATTTTGATGTCAAACTACTACACCAACCATCTTAGATATGAAGTCAACGACTTAAATCCTTGTCAAATATAGCCTGCCCTCACCATTCTCTCTCTTTTGCCAGGAAGAAAAAGCAGCAAATATGGAGGCCATATTTTGCTTCTCCATCCCCAGATGAGAACAAGGTTCTCTTTGACATGCATGCATATATGGGCTGCTTGCTTGCTTCCTTCCTTCCCCGACAGACAAACGCACGTGATCGATGTTTCTGTTCTTCCAAATTGACACCAGATCCGAGGTGATCGAGTCAGACATCATGACATGTTTGGAAGGAGCCATATGCGTTAGGTTAATGATGATCATTGACTTCAAACATTTTTAACATTAATTTTCTAATGGAAAGAAAAATAAGAGAGTAACTTCTGTCTATATTGATATAAATTTCGTCAACACGTGGAACAATGTCATGATTATTCTTGAGCATCTTTTCTTTGGTTAAAACATATATATATATATATATATATATATATATATATATATATATATATATATATATATATATATATATAAGGCTTCTTCACTAAGGAGTTCATTACTTTATAAAGTACGAAATTTGATTTCAGCTATCAGATCAGATCATTCAAATAGATCTGACGGCTGTCGGATCTGATAGCTGAGATCAAAAGTTCGCATTTTATAAAAGTTCGAGGTTTAATTCGTGGTAATTGTTGATCGTATGGCCGAACACTGGTAGTCAGGGTGTATGATCACGTTGTTTCAACCGATCGAGTAGGGTCACGAGCTTTTATGAGTCAATCCATCGTCATCTTTGATCATATCTAGTGGATAATAGCATTTTTGTAAATAACAACATTTTCATATGAAGGTGACATTTTCATAAACAATAACTATTTTAAGTTATTAATAGCGGGCCCTTGCCACTTGAATCACATGAGAAATATTTTTAGGACCTGTTTAGTTTACGGATTTGGAGTTGTGGATTTGGACCACCTAAATCAAAGTATACCCTATTGGTTTTTATTTTTTTAGTCTCCATTGTGGCTCTCTAACGGGCTTGAAATTCTCCTCCGTGTTACCGTGTATATATATATATATATATATATATATATATATATATATATATATATGATGCATGCACTTAGAGTATGTGCACTCATCAAGTCTAAATTCTAAAGTCTAAACTAAACTTTAAGCTCTGAAAGTGATACTATTCATCAATTTAGACTTCTAATCACTTTTGTATTTCCACCCATAAAGTCTAAAGTCTAGAGTCTCATTTTTTTTCATTGTACCATTGTCTATCACCTTTAGCCTAGCTTTTGATCATGTCTATATTTAGCCTCTTGGAAAGGCTAGCTTAGATATAGACTAGTCTAAATAGAGCCGGTTGCATATGTGTTTGAAAAAGACTAGCTTATAATTTAGTATAACCTAGTCTAAACAGAGTCGGGTGGACATGTTCTTAGAGGGACTAATATCTTTGATATCGGCAATAGTCCACTCTATGACACTCTTGTGATATTTAAAAACCCGAACGAGCTTCTCTTCTTTTAGCTAGCTTGCTCAACTTTGTAGACACAATCACTGGGAAAGTGTCATCATTACCAAGAAAGACATACTTGAGTGTGGGTGGGAGGGTTTTCAATTCAAGCTTTGGTGGGGTCTTCGAAGAAGGTAAAATTTAGATTAGGACTTGGCCAAATCTTAGATTTTGGAGCATGAATGACCAGTCCAAAAAACTGAGAGCATGAATGTATGTGTAATATTGATCACATCGGTCGTCAATAGCAGTAAAAGCTTGGCAGAGAGCATATCGGCTGTAATTGTGTGTTTTGCTGTTGGGCTTGGGCCTAGGTGCTTGTACTTAGGCATGTATGATGTTTTTCTTAAATATTCTATTAAAACGGACAAAGGGCATGTGGTTTTTTTTTTTTTTTGAGAATGGAAAACTTTTATTCATAACTGAAAATTACATAACATGAGAGCGACAAGCTGTAGGAACACCTTCACCCACATCTCGAGTTCTTCTACATGAGGGAGATGTTGCAGATCAACACTTAGATTTCATGTCTTTGAATTCTTTTTAGGGATTTGCAATTACTTATCTGACCGGGCTTTACGGTTTGAAAAAAATGAGATTGCAAGTGCTTATTATTGTCACGACTCACAATATATTTTGAAGCATCATAGGGTTAATGACTTAACTTAGCCACAAATGCATACATTAAAAGACGTATACTAATCATATATTTTTGGTATAATTGATTACAATCTAGGTATAGATCTTTATACGGTAGTTGATGAAGCACGTGGGTTGGGTCGCTTGCTATCTCAATCTGCTTTAGGGTGTCATTGGCGTCACTTCTTTAGGCAACGACATATACAGATATACTAACTTATGGTTGTCCAGGGATGAAGACTTTGATGGCCATTGATGATGTTGCTCTCTCTTGTTCGGGGAATCTGGTAGTTTGGATCTCTCGGCAGAAAGCTGGTTTTTAAGGGTGGTAATGGCTCGGCGACTAAGTCAGAGTTGCAACGGTTGTTACTCGTGGTGGCTGGCTACGCTTGTTAGCATCTGATGGGCTTAAGGTGGTTGGTCGCTTCAGGAATTCAAGTGGAGGAAACAATGGTTGTTGTGGCTCGTGGTTTGTGTTTTGGCGGGTTTGGGTTGATTTAGACTTTTGAGTTTGTTTGGGCCGAATTTGTCATTGATTATGTTTGATATTTGGTTGGAGTTTCTGTGCTTATTTGGGATGGATTTTAATTTGATCGACCTTCTTTAGACCATTTATGACTTCGGTTTTTTAACCGATGAGGAAAGCCTTGAATATGTGAAGTTGAAGCTGTTGTTGGATGCAAACTCAGATTCATAAGGCGTTGAAATCGGTTCTTTGTTATAAAATAGGGTGTGTTATTAACTCATAAAGGTGTGTTAATAACAACACCCATAAAATATATAGTAAACTACAGAAAAGCCCATGACATCTCTTCATTTTTCTCCAAAGTCCACAAACTTTTAATTCATGCATATAAGTAAATTTTTTTACACATAAGGACAAGTTGTTTACAAGCTTACATGTGGCAAGTGTTAAATTACTTTTTTGTCCTCTTCTAAGTTTTGGGTTTGGAACTCAATGTATATACCAACAAAACAAAAAAACTCAAAGTGTGCCGCCATATATCCGTGCAGTAGCAGATATCCGTATAATAGTAACAACAAATATATATGCAGTAGCAGTAACTGTAGCATATATTCATGCAATAATAGAAACATATATCCGTACATTAGCAGAAATAGATATCCGTGCAGTAGCAGTAACAATAACATATATTTGTGTAATAACATAAATAGATATTTGTGCAGTAGCAGTAGCATTTGTAAATGCAATAGCAGAAATAAATATTCGTATAATAACATATATCATTTAACATATATTTATACAGTAGCAGTAACAATACCATATATTCGTTTAGTAACAAAAATAGATATTCGTGAAGTACTGTTAGTGCAGTAGTAGTAATGGTAGCAGTAGGGTACAATACTAGTAGCATATATGCGTGTAGTAGAAGTGCAGTATCAGTGCAGTAGCAGTGCAGTATCAGTGCAGTGCAGTAGCAGTGCAGTATCAGTGCAGTAGCAGTAACGGTAGCAGTAGCAGTGCAGTATCAGTGCAGTATCAGTGAAGTAGCAGTGCAGTATCAGTGCAGTAGCAATAACTTGCAATACCTGTAGCATATATGTGTGTAGTAGCAGTAACGGTAGCAGTAGCGTGCAATACTAGTACAATATATGCGTGTAGTAGCAGTAGCAGTGCAATATCTCTTGATAGCTGCTACTGTAAACTTATCGTGATAGCTGCTACTGCATACTAATCTTGGTATATAGTTGTTACTGCATAGCAGCCTTAATAGCTGCTACTGCATAGTAGTCATAATAGTTGCTACTGCATAGTAATCATGATCGCTTCTACTGCATACTTGTCGTGATAGTTGCTACTGCATGATGATATATGCTACCGTTATTGCTACTGCACGGATATTTGCTAATACTACTACACGGATATTTGCTAATACTACTGCACGGATAATCACTACTGCTACTGCACGGATATACGTTATTGCTACTGCATGAATATTCACTACTGCTACTGCACAAATATCTAGTAGCACACTTTTGGGTTGGTATAATGGCAAACTTGTAAATAAAGTAAAGAAAGACCTGATTATGTAATTGCACCTTTAAAATTTGGGTCTAGGCTTAAATTGTAGTGTGTGGGCCTGGGCTGCATGTCCTTATTTGTATAACTCTAATCTTAGTTGGTTTATTTGTGTTTTGTAATGTTGTCATGGGTGTGTATGTTAAATACTATAAAATATATATAACTAAGAAAACCCCTTCATACCTTTATTCCTAGGCCTTTGTTTCTCTTCCTTCTGCCTGTTCCGTTTCATCAATTCATCCATTCAGGCCTGTTCGATGTTACTTTAGAATTGATTTCCTTTTGTGTTTTCTGAAAAAATATGCATTAATTAGCAATCCAAATCAAAATGATTCAGAACACTTATGATCGTATTAAGTAAAAATTGCACATAGTGAGTGAAAAATGTCATTCAACATAATTTCACTTATATTCATTAAGAGAATAAAGTTTTAATTATTTTGGGTCAAATAGATATTTAATGGGTAGATGACCCATTTATTTTGGATTTGTGTGTAACACATTTATGAGGTTTTAGAGCCCTTGAATTTGGTTCGCGTAATTTTGGATGAATTTGATTTTCTTGGTGATTGGTTGAATTTGACAGGGGGACTCAGAGATTCAATTTGAGATTGGTTGAATTTGACTGGTGGAGTCAAAGGTTCAATTTAAGATTGCGGTAGTGGGTTGCTAGATCGAATATGTGCCCTTTGTGAGATCATACCGCTATAGTTCATTGGAATGAGTTTGCTTTTGAATTTTTTGGTTTTGTACCGATCGAGTTTTTGATTTGACCATTTGTCAACCAACGAATATTTTTGGTTAAACCTGCTAATCAAACATTTGGGTGGACAATTCAATTTGAGTGAATAGTCCAGTTGGGCTTTGAAAATAGGTAATTTGATTTGGACACCCATTGTTTTGCGGCTTTACATTTTGAACTAAAGTTATCTTTGCTTTAGTGGTAGGATTTGATTGACACCAATCGAGATGGGAGCCTTTGAACATAAATGGGCCGCCGCTCATTAATGAGTCAAGCCTTTGAATTTTGACCCACGATTCAAAATTGGCCAGCTCCAAATGTGTTGTCAAATGGGTTGATTGGTCTTGTTAATTAAGAAGATATGTACTTGGAATGTGATCAACCAAAAAGTCTCGTTGATTGCCTCTGGCTTCTTCTTTGGAGCTGGGTTATTTCACTGCTGTGATATTTGAGTTTGGTCAAAGCTTAAAAGTGGCTGCTGGGTATTTGCTCTGCTCAATTCTTGGTTGAAGATTGTTAAACTGCATTTCGTTTGGGAACTAGAAGACTTTTTCCATATTCTATTCTTTTATATGCCCACTATCTGTTCGACGAAATGCTAGCTCAACACACCCTCGGAAGATTGTTAATTTGACGCAGTGGAGGTCACGTGATACGAGGCAAAACTAGCTTCAAAACTCTAGAAAAATAAATTGATGTAGGACAAGAAAAGGAACATGTTCGATATGTTCTCCTGCTGTTAAGAATAAGACGCGCTTGTTCGTTTCCTTATTGTTAAGGAGAATTAACGGCTATGATTAAAAGACTTGTTATGCAAGTAAGTACAGCAACAGAGATATTTTCTTTCCTTTACGATGAATTTCTTGTTCATGTGGGATTATGATTTCCTAATCCCTAAAGGATTTATTTAGGTTCTAAATTTGTATAGAAAGACCACTTTTGTTATTGCTTTGAATCTTTAAGATTTTTGCAATTCAAGCTTGGGCAATTTAAACATTGAAGAGGCTTTTGAAAGGTATCAAACTTTGTTGCTTGAATTTCTGTTTGCCTTTGCTGCTATTATTTATCGAAGAACACAAAACAATATTTTTTTTTTCTGTTCGTGAGTGGCATCAGTTGGGAAGGTATGGAAGAGCGCAAATATAAATATAGGAAGGAGGGTAGGGGTCACCGGGATCGGTATTGCGAAAAGCAGACGAATGGAGAGATGTACAGGGCCAAAGATAGAAGTTGGAGAGACGGTGATAGTCAACGTTTTGAGAGAGAAAAGATTTATGATGATGAGGACAGGTACGGTAGAGAGTATCCAGAGAAGGAGAGGGAGAAGAAAAGGGAAAGGGAAACAGAAATAGAGGTAGAATATCAACGGAGGGATAAGAGGGAGAGGGAAAAGGACATAAATCGAGAGAGGAGGATAAGGAAGAGGGAAAGGAGTAGGGATGTTGGTAATGATGATAGACTTGATGATGTTAGGGAGTGTGATAGGAAGAAGCATAGGAGAGACGGTGGAGGTGAGAAGCCAAGAAAGAACAGTGAGGGATATGGTTCAGTTAAGAAAGAGAAGAAGCCACCAATCTGTGAGGAGTTAGAGGACGAAGAGGGAATGGAAAAGCGGAGGAGGAGAGTTCAGCAGTGGCGAGAGAGGATGAAGGAAGAAACTCAGAGAGAGAATTGTGGGGAAGGGAGTGTTGATGAACTTAACTCGGGAGAGACCTGGACTCCATCTGATGATGATGATAAAGAATTACCCGGTGATGTTATGTTGGTATGTTCTGAGCCTGCACCAGCTTTGCAGAAGGGAGATGATGCTCCCGGGGATGAGGAACTTGATCCATTAGATGCCTTTATGAATTCTATGGTTTTGCCTGAAGTTAATGTTAGTGACAACAACAAGGATAGAAAAGATAAAAAGGATGATCAAAGTAATGGTGAACAACTGAGGAGAGGTTCAAATAAGTCTATGGGCAGAATAATTCCTGGGGAGGATTCTGACTCGGATTATGGGGACCTTGAGAGTGATGATGTTCCCTTAGAAAATGAGGCTGATGATGAGATGACAAAAACTGAGAAATCTTCTGCAGTTGACCACTCAAAGATAGATTATAAACCATTTCGTAGAGCTTTGTATAGTGAGGTGAAGGAGATCTCAAGGATGAGTCCAGAAGAGGTGGCTGCATATCGGAAACAATTGGAATTGAAGATACATGGTAAAGATGTGCCGAAGCCCATCAAGACATGGCCCCAAACTGGACTAACAAATAAAAGCTTGCAAATAATAAAGAAGCTTAAGTTTGAAGAGCCATTGCCAATTCAAGCTCAGGCATTGCCTGTAATTATGAGTGGTCGAGACTGCATTGGCGTTGGAAAAACGGGATCAGGCAAAACCCTTGCATATGTGCTGCCAATGCTGAGGCATATCAAGGATCAGCCACCTGTTGTATCTGGAGATGGACCTGTTGGGCTTATAATGGCTCCAACGAGAGAGCTTGTTCAGCAGATTCACAGTGACATTAAGAAGTTTTCCAAGGTACTGGGTCTTAAGTGTGTGCCTGTGTATGGAGGTTATGATGTTGCTCAACAAATCAGTGAATTGAAGCGTGGTGCTGAAATTGTTGTCTGTACCCCCGGTAGGATGATTGACATACTTTTCAAAAATGGAGGGAAAATTACAAACTTGCGTAGAGTAACTTATTTGGTCATGGATGAAGCTGATCGAATGTTTGACTGTGGTTTTGAACCTCAAATCACTCGAATTGTTCAAGATATTCGCCCAGATCGTCAAACTGTTTTATTTTCTGCTACTTTTCCTCGCCAGGTTGAACTCTTGGCACGTAAAGTCTTAGACAAACCTGTGGAAATACAAGTTGGAGGTAGGAGTATTGTGAATAAGGACATAATGCAATTGGTTGAAGTGAGGCCGGAAAGCGAGAGATTCTTGAGGCTGTTAGAGCTACTTGGGGATTGGTATGAGAAAGGAAAAATTTTGATATTTGTCCAGACGCATGACAAATGTGATGCTTTGTTTAGGGATCTGCTTAGGCATAGATATCCTTGTCTCTCACTTCATGGAGGCAAAGATCAAACAGATCGCGAGTCCGCCATATCTGATTTTAAGAGCCATGTTTGTAACTTGTTGATTGCCACAAGTGTTGCTGCCAGAGGGTTAGATGTGAAGGAGCTTGAACTGGTTATAAACTTTGACGTCCCAAATCACTATGAGGACTATGTTCACCGTGTTGGCCGTACTGGCCGAGCTGGGCGTAAAGGCTGTGCTATAACGTTTATCGCAGAGGAAGATGCTAGATATGCTCCAGATCTTGTCAAAGCATTGCAACTTTCTGGGAAACTTGTTCCAGATGACCTGAAATCTCTTGCGGATAATTTCATGGCAAAAGTAAAACAGGGACTCGAGCATGCCCATGGGACTGGTTATGGGGGAAGTGGTTTTAAATTTAATGAAGAGGAAGATGAAATGAGGAGAGCAGAGAAGAAATCACAGGCCAAAGAATATGGTTGTGAGTATGACATGTCAGATTCAGAAGATGGAGAGGAAGGTGTCCAAAAAGCAGGGGATGATATTTCGCGGCAGGGTGCCCTCTCTTGGATACCATCCACTCCTAGTCTGCCTGTTGTTGCCAATGATGGAGCAGCTCGAGCACTGGAAATTGCAAGTACCATGCACTCTCAGCATAACCTGGCAAAGATGAAAGCAATGCCTGAACACTATGCAGAGTTGGAGATAAATCATTTTCCTCTGACTGCTCGGAGGATTATCCACGACCAAATTCAGTCCATTTCAGAATTGACTGGAGCTGCCATTACACGCAAGGGAAAGTATTTCCCACCAGGCAAGGTTCCAGGACCAGGAGATCGCAAACTCTACTTGTTTTTCGAGGGTCCTACTGAACAGTCTGTGAAGAATGCTAAAGCAGAATTCAAACGTGCTTTGGAAGTCAAAACAAATCAGGCATTCTCACTTCCTGGCAGAGCTCGGCAAGGCAGATATCAAGTTATATAAGTAAGTATGAGAACTTACTCTGAGTTCCTGGTTAGGGTTTTTCTTGGTCTCTAATGAGTTTCATATTCAATGATTCTAGTTTACTGGTTAACTGATTCCTTGAGAACCTATATCTATAAAGCACTTGTTTTTTGTTATTAATTTGCCCCCTAGCCTTGTAATGATTTTCTTTTCTTTCTTTTGTTTATGTTTCCCATGGCGTGGCGCGAGGGATGTTACAAGCATATGCTCGGATGTTCAATATTGTCTCTGCCCATGACATAGCTCTGCAACAGATGCTACCTCTCCGCATATTATTCTTGTTCTTTGTTTGCTTTCCATGAGTTTGTGGGATCTGTTAGTACTTTATTTGTGTATGTGACAATATTCTTTAATGGATTTTTTTTTTCTTTTTCAGGTTTTGTTTGGAAATTCCTTCCTGGAGCCAATGCTGTTATACAGACACCCTTACGGTAGCACTGAATGACGTGTGTTTTGCATTTTTTGTTTTTTTTTTTTTCTGTTGGATTAGCAGTGCTCAAAATGGAGTAAGCTTTTGTGCCGTAAATGTTCCCTGTAACGGGTTATTCATCTCCTTATTGAGCTTTTGTGTCATTTATATTTCTTTAGAATTCTTTTATGATCTAAAATGAAATTTTTTGTTTTCTTCTTATAGTAGTTTAATTTGATCTTGTTTTTCGGTATTAGTGTAAGAGTTGCTGCTGTGTTGTTTGTTAGTTTCAGCTTGAGCTGTTATCAACCGAACAAATTCTAATGAGAATGAATCTCCATTGGTTGCTGGGATGACATGAAGGCTTTAATTTGAGTCTCCCACAGGCTCCAGCTAACTATTCTGTAAAATGATTGCTATATTTCTTTGTCAATAATCTCGGACACGATTTAGTAATAATCCCTTGACCTTACTGTCTATTTTTGGATCATCCACACAAAAGATAATAATACTTACGCTAGTGATCGAGGAACTAGAGATCCTAACTAGTTCTTGCATGGTACCATTGAATATGATCTCTTTTTTCCTAATACAGATCCAGATATCCCTCGATCACAATGCTGCAGAACGTCACTTAAGGTCATCCTGATCGATCCTCCGCCCACATGAGAGCAACTTCTTCATGAAGATCATAGCAGGTATCTGTACATTTAATTTCAATTTAATCAACGCATGGAACAAAGTCACAAGATTTATTCTGTAGTGTACATAGGTGTTACAAGCTTTGCGCGCTAATGGAATTTCTGTTATATGGATTATTCTATGTAAAAGAACAACTAAATTAGAGGATTTTCTTTTACAGTGTTGTATCACTGATTGTTTGCAACATAAGGAAATTACAGGAGAAGTTTGATAAAACAGTAGTGTCAGTAGTTTTCTTGATATGCATCTTGAGTAGTTAAAGACACTAGATAGTTTTGGTACTGTACTCCAAGATTTCCAGTGACATACAACAGCAGTTCGGAGCAACTAGCTGGGCCTCAATATTTAATATTCTTTGTCAAATAGAGTACAACAAACTGGTTTTTTTTTTGGCGTGGGTGTGTGTGTGTTTGGATTATTTTTTGTTGTTGTCAAATCTCTGTTCATCTTTGGCTGCAAATCTTCTGATGATTTGAAACAACTTACTTTGCGATTGATATGTTAACAAAGGGAATAAGAAATTCTTACATATATAATGCAGGGTAGATGAAGCTAAACTAGTTGGTACTCAATTGCATTTTTGGTCTGAAATCTCAACCATTAAATGCCACCTGAATTTGCTACTGTTCAGATTTTCTGTTGAAGCCTACCTCTTAATAACATTATTTAATTTTAACAAATCCATGGATGGTAGCATGTATTCTTTGACCTATTTTCTAATTTAGAAAGGGACGAGAGAAACAAAAGGATATTGTGCTCGCTATCTAGCACTCGCTGCAATAGTGCAATGTGACATCTACCTTTGTGGCTCGAGAGCCATTCGTTAATTTGATCTTTCACTGAATACCGAGAATTCTTTGAAAGTGATGTTGTTCAATGTGTTTCCTTATGATTCAGTATTTTTCCTTAAAAAAAAAAGTAAATGTAGGAGATTATTTTGTTGCTCTATAGATTAGTAATTTGGAGATTGAATCTGACTCGGCTATTCTGGTTAAGCTGATTGTCTTGCTGCAGAAATATTAGGGAGCGGTTTAGCTCAGTTTCCCTTGCTGACATATACAGAGAATGCAACATGTCCTTGGCTAACAACAGCATTGATCATGATTATGATGTCATTGTGTTTGAAAGTCCTCCTGTTCAAGCTTCTTTGGATGATACAGAAAGACTGGTGTAAGCCTTGGTGGCTAAGTTGTTTCTTTGTTTTTTTTCGCTCTTAGGTCTTTTTAGGCCTGCAATGTTGTTTTACATCTATCACCTATTTTTACCTCCTCTCATCAATTTGTGTAACAATCAAAGAATTTGAGACTTGTGTGTTTTTTAAGAAGCGTATTCTTCTTAGTCAGCTGTTGGTTTCTTAAGTTGGGATTATTATTAGTTCTTGCATAGTTAAGTTGGGAAAACATGACTGTTTCTGAGAAGTCAAACGTACAAATCTTTCAATGAAATTGACGATGAACCGTTTGCTAAATTGACTGAACTAACGGAATCATCAGGAATAGCAAAACACCCTTCAATGGAATTATTTGCTAATGGAAGAGTGGATAACTTTTCTCATGAGGGTGCATGTTGTCTGCAACCACAATCCCTCATCACTCAATTTGGAGATGATGGAAGACTAGTTTACGAAACAATTGAGCTTCTGCACCTTAGAAGCCGATATTAAATCTTGGTGGCAACGAAATTTATTTTCACCTTCTTTCGCTCGTTGCAAGCTTCAAAAAGGTATATCATAATCTCGAACCGGACACTTTAACAAAGAGTTATGAAGACTCAAAGTTTGGTTGTTCGTCATCATCCTCCTTTACGTGCCAATCAATCTTGTTAGAACTTTGATAGTCCCCAACTTTTTTCTGCAATGTCCTTTTTGGGTTAAATAATATACCGTTTCAAATCCATTGACGTACGAGACTAAAATTTAGAACAAGTTTGCATATTTTTTATTAGTGCTTTTCTATTTTTCAAGTTGCACTCCAAATGTAGATACTACTGGAAGACTAGTTTACGGAGAAATTGAGCTTTCAGACGTTCAGATCTAATATTTAAGCGTGGTACTTGACTTTCACCCTTGTACTTCTCGTCGCAAGCCTCTGACGGTATATCATACGTCTGAACCGGACGACTGAACTAAGATTTAGGAAGCCTAAAAGTATAGCCATTCGACGTCACCCTTTGTGTGCATGTGAATATGGTTATAAATTGGGTCATGCATAATTTTTGGCTCCGGTATTATTTTTGGGCAAATGAGATACCGTTAAGAAGCCCTTGACATGATGAAAAATTAGGACTCATTTGCTTGGTTTTTAGTTGTGAGTTTCTATTTCTCAAGTTCCACTCAATTTGGAGATGGTGGAAGACTAGTTGATGAAACAATTGAGATTCAGGACGTTAGGAGCCGATATTAAAGCTTGGTGGCAACGAAATTTACTTTCACCCTTCTTGCGCTCATTGCAAGTTTCGAGAAGGTATATCATAGGCTTAAACTAGACACTTCTGAAAAAAAAAAAGGGTCGAGATTTTCGAGTTCCATCAATTGGAACACATTCTAAAAATCATGCTTTACGAACAGTTAGATTATGACACAAGATAATTTCAAAAAACAAAAGGGACTTGACTTGGTTTGACACATTTGAAGATGCCATGGTGGCCCCTGTGACATGCTGAAACATACCAAACCTTGTCAACACAATTATTTCTTGAAATTTTTCTGTGCCATAATCTCATTGTTGGTAAAGTATAATTTTTTGAAGGTGTTCCAATTAATGGAACTAGAAAATCCTGATCCTTTTTCTTTTTGTACAAATTTTTTTGTATTCTGACTTTGGAAAGTCGTAAAAAAAAAAGAGTTGAGATTTTTGTGTTCCGTCAGTTCGAGAAGTGTTTAAAAATCATGATTTGAGGGTGTGGCGATTTTGGTGAGAAAACAAGAACATGTGATTTTTGCCAAAAAAAAAAAACCGTGTATAATCCACACTTTTGGATGAGAAACAAAGGCTCGGAAATCTAAATTTGATTTTTGTCTCGCATCACTATCAATATCTAAATGTTAATCTAGCTATACTCAATCTCGATGTAGTGGTGCTCATACTGGAAAACATATTATTTTGCACGTTATGACAGGGAAGGCATTCAAATATCAGTCATTGGGGATTCGTCAAAGCTCCCCGATTCTTTACAAAAACTGAAGTACTAATGCAGCGGAGAAGAAAACGAAACACAACTTTAGACTCAAACTTATTGTGGCAGTGGGAAATATGATGTATGTATGTAGTGCAAGTATGCAAAAGCATTTCTCAAAAAGTAAAAAGTGGCCTCATTCGAGTAACGAAAGTTGGTAACTTCTTGAGTTTCCGTTCAAGTAATTGTATGTATTGAGTTTCCGATCCTTACCACTAATTCGAACTAGTGGCAAGCTCAGAGTCGGTAACTTCTTGTTGTGGCAGTTGGCCTACAAAACAACTTTACTTTGGCTTGATTTTGGGAAATCCGAATGAGCGAAGGCCTTGATTTCATTTCAGCAAAGGCAGAGGTTATGGTACGTAAACGATATAGATTTATATATAGGCGATTCAGAGTTACAAATACTCGTACATTTTTTCAGAATTTATCAATACTGTTTGCCTAATGCCACCAAGGCTAAGGAGGAACACAGAATAGATTTTGAGGAGAGTTTGAGGTGCGATTTTAATTTTTTTTCGTTAGGGTGTAATGTTTTTTCATTGTCAAACATAAATGCCCAAAATTGTGAAATTTAATATTTATGGATCAAAGTTTCAATGTAAAAAAAATACAGTGAGCAAAAGGTAATTGTCCCAAGAAATAATAGCATTGCAGTGTAGAAAAAAAGTGATATTTAACCATAAATTGTACGTAGCGAAAGAGGATTATATAGAACAAAAAGAAAGAACAACACCCATCAGTAGGAAGAAGTGAACTGAACCAAATGAAAGCAATCAACTTTGTGTCGAATTGTAGACTCGAGCTTTCTCAAGCAAACCTGTTGGAGTTGGAGGTCAGGGTTTTTATTTGTGAACTGAGACTCAGATCGAGATGCTGAAGATGATTGGAACAATTGGTTCTTCTTTTTCTTATAGCAGAAGAGGTATGCCATCTCTTCACTCTATGACTACTCTTGTTGCTTTGTTTCATTCTCTATCCTCAAAGCCAAGCAAATCCCAGCTTGTGAGAGAGAGAGACCCAGTACCCTTAAAGCCCAAAGTCACTACTCTTGAGGATGCCTTGAACCTGTTCGATGAAATGCTTCACTCGCGTCCTCTGCCTTCCGTTGTCCGTTTCAATCAAATCTTGGGTCAACTTGCCAAATTGAAACACCATTCGGCAGTCATCTCTTTGAATAAGAAAATGCGTCTGTCGGGAATTGCTTCTGATGTTTATACCCTAACTATTATCATTAATTGCTTTTGCCATTTAAATCAAATGGGGTTTAGCTTCTCTGTCTTGGGACAATTCTTCAAATTGGGTCTTCAACCAACTGTCGAGACCTTTAACACTCTAATCAACGGCTTTATTCTTGAGAATAGAGTGGCGGAGGCAGCAGGACTTTTCAGCAAAATGCTGGAGGGAGGTCATTGTGTGCCCAATGTGGTTACATTCAGCACAATAATAAAGGGACTTTGCATGAAGGGTAACAACAGTGCAGCTATTCAATTGCTCTGGGAAGATGGAAGACAGAGGTTGCAAGCCGGACATATTTACCTATAACACCATCATTGACAGTCTTTGTAAGGATACACTAGTTGTTGATGCATTGAACCTCTTCTCAGAAATGATTAGTAGGGCTATTGCTCCCGATGTCATTACCTATAACTCCTTAATTGATGGAGTTTGTAGATTAGGCAAGTGGAAAGAAGCTATAATGTTGTTGAATGAAATGGTGAGTAAAAATATCTTTCCCAATGTACGTACCTTCACTGTCTTGGTTGATGCACTTTGTAAGGAGGGGTTGGTCGTGGAAGCCAAAAGTGTGGTTCAAATGATGGTTCAAAGAGATATTGAACCTAATGCGATTACATACAATTCACTTATGGATGGTTACTGTTTGCGAGGAGAAATGGACGAGGCCAGACAAGTTTTTGATCTTATGGTTAGCAAGGGCTCCATGGTTGATATTCGTAGTTGTAACACATTGATAAACGGGTACTGTAAGCATAAAAAGATTGATGAGGCCAAGAAGGTTTTTCAGGAAATGACTTGTTTGAAACTTCTTCCAAATACCGTTACTTATAGTAGTCTTATTGACTTTTTTTGCAAAGCAGGGAGAATAGGGGAAGCTAAAAAGTTGTTTTCTGAGATGCAAGGTTGTGGCCAGCTTCCAGATCTTCAAACTTATACCATTGTACTTGATGGCCTATGTAGCAACCAACAACTTTCTACGGCAATAGAATTACTTAAAGAGATGGAAGGCAAGAAGTTGGAACTAGATATTGTAATTTACACTGTTCTTATTGAAGGTTTGTACAGAGCTGGAAATATTGAATCTGCAAAAAACCTCTTCTGTGGTTTATCATCAAAAGGACTTCATCCTAATGTGAGGACATATAATGTAATGATCCATGCACTATGTGACGAGGGCCTATTAGATGAAGCAAAAAAGTTGCTTAGAGAAATGGAAGAGACAGGCTGTTCTCCTGATGGCTGGACCTATAACATCATTATCCGAGGGTTTATCAATAACAAAGAGACATCATGGGCTATGGGACTTATTCAAGAAATGGTGCAGAGGGGTTTCTCTGCAGATGCATCAACTATGGAATTGATAATTGATTTATTGTCTAAGGATAAAATAGATCCGGCTTTGTTGCCATTGCTAAAAGATTCATGATAAGGAAATGTGAGACTCTGCACCTTTGACATCCTTGGATGTACCGTATATGTTATTTATTAATTCATCATTTGAACACCCAATGCCATTTCCTAGATCACATAACAGTTTAGTATTGTGATATCCTTATCTATATAACTTGGATGCTTCGTTGCTATTGACTAATGCTAGCTAGATTGGTAAGCTGCTAGTTATATGATGCAGTACTGAATACTTGGTATGATTTATGAATATGCAGATTAGAGCTATTTTGAAATAAGCTAAATGATTGTGGTACATATTTTCTTTTGGAGATCCCTATCTTGGAGGTAGCAGTACTGCAGTAGTATATAAATTTAGAATAGTAGGATGTATTTTCATTTTCATTTGGTTTTTCTTTTGGTCTGAACTCTAAAGAATGTAATTTTAGTATTCTCTCTGGCATTGGTACCAGCTTTGCGCGCTAATGGAATTTCTGTTATAGGGATTATTCTATGTAAAAGAACAATTAAATTACAGGATTTTCTTTTTCAGTGTTGTATCACAGATTGTTTGCAATATAAGGAAATTACGAAGTGTGATAGACTTGAACCTCCCAAAACAGTAGTGTGAGCAGTTTTCTTGATATGCATCTTGTGTAGTTAAAGACACTAGATAGTTTTGGTACTGTACTCCAAGAATTTGAGACTTAAAGATATGTGTATTTTAAGAAGTGTATTCTTCTCAGCTGTTGGTTTCTTGAGTTGGGATTATTAGTTCTTGCATAGTTGAGTTTTTCTGGTTTCTTAACTATGCTAAAGACAATAACGCTATTTATAAGAATTTCTTGTAATAATGCCATCAGAAATTTTTTTGCTATATGTGATTTCCACAGATAGCATCAACAACATCAGCTCTATCTCCATCCAGAACAAGAAACAGTTCATTATAGTATTGAATGGGGCTCTACTTTTAGCAGGTTACTGCTTCTGGGCACAGGGAAAACATGATTGGAGATTGATCTAATTGTTTCTGACAAGTCAAACGTACAAATCTTTCAATGAAATTCGCAATGAAGCGTCTGTTTTTGGAGAAAGAAACTAAACAATGTCACGAAGACATACATCAATAAATTCATATCTGAATCTTAGGGAAAAGCTAAACTGACTGAACTAAAGGAATCAACACGAATAGCAAAACACCCTTCAATGGAATTATTTGCTAATGGAAGAGTGGATGACTTTTCTCATGAGGGTGTTGTCTGCAACCACAATACCCTGGGGAAGTTTATGTAAATTTCAAAGTGCAAGAGAATCACTGTGCTCTCAAGTTATGTTTCAAATTTTACCGAAAGAACAAAAAAAGAAATAGAATATCTACTGTCAGCCATCTCTTTTAAACCTCAAGTAGCACGGGGCAGGTTTAGGTTAGAGATTAAAGCACTTATTACTGCTGAATATACAGGTATCTCAGGTTTCATTTCCTTCTCTTCCATCTCACGGAGATAGACTACAGCTTCAGCAGGCCTACCACACTTGCAAAGACCGGTAACGAGAGCCTTAAAAGTAATTCTGTTTGGAGCACATCCTTTCTTTGCCATATTATTCCAAAGCATAAGAGCATCATCAATCCTTCCGGCATTGCATAATCCACCTATTAACGTTGTGTATGTAATCACGTTAGGTTCTCTGGCTTCACCAACAATCCTGGAAAGGCAGGTCATGGCTTTATCTACATCACCGTTTTTACACCATCCATTTATCAGCAGATTGTAGGTCACAACTGAGGGAACAAGCCCCTTCATCACCATCTCATTCAGAAGGTTTTCAGCTTCTGAAACTCTCTTGGCCTTACAAAGCCCATTTATCACTATGTTATAAAATACTACATCAGGACAATAGCCATGAGCAGAGATGTCCCGGAACAGCTGCAAAGCTTGATCTACTTCTTGAATTTTGAACAATCCATTCATAACCGCAGAATAGGAAACTATATGAGGGAGAAAACTTTCTTCAACCATGTTATCAAGAAAATTACAAGCTTCAACTGCCTTTCCGTGTTCGCACAGCTGCTTCACAAGCAAGGTGGAATATTTTATCCATGGTTCATGTCCACAAACACGCATCTCCTTCACTAGGTTAACGGCTCCTTGAACATCCTCTCTTCTACAGAGGCACCCAAATATCGAGTTATGGATAAAATGTGTTGGTTCAATTCCCGATTGCTCCATCTCTCTTAGAAGCTGATAACTTTCCTCCAATCTATTTGATTTGCAAAGTTCATCAATTAAGTTATTGTAAATCAATACATTTGGTTTACACCCACTCCGAATCATATCTTCGAAGAGGATTAAGGCCGCGTCCAACTTACCAATCTTTAGAAGCCCATCAATAACAATTTCAAAAAAAGGGTTGGCAGGACGAACCTTTTTCTTAACTGGTTGGAGCTTATCTACTACTGGATCAGCATCAGAATCTTTTTCCATCATTGCCTGAAGTAGTTGATAAGCTTTGTCAACAGAGCCGTTATTAACAAGACCATTCAGCACAGAAGTGTAAAGCAAAAGCATTTCCTCTTCATTGAAATCTTCCTGGCCTTCCCCAAGTATCCGGATCATTTCACCCTGATCAGAACAAGATAATATGAGCTTTGTAAGTACTCCAACATCAGAATGGATTCCCAACTCCTTCATTTCCGAATACATAGACAAGGCTTTCTCAATCTCTCTATTCTTACAGAGTCCTCCAATCAGTACATCATAAAGAGAAACGTCAACAGAGAAACCTGACTTGCGCATTTTATCAAACAGTTGGAGGGCCTTATCCACTCTGGACTCCTTCACAAACCCATGAATCAAAACACGAAATGTCTTCTCATTCAATCCAAGCTTGTGATCTTCCATTCTTTCAATCAAATCAAAAGCCTTGTCCACCTCACCCCACTTGCTAAACGACAACACCAAGATAGACATGGCATGGGCATCAACCCAGCGTTTCTCATGCATATCATCGTAAACATTCAAAGCCTTTTCGAACTTACCTGCATAGCAGTAAACCTTCAACGCCGGGGTCAACGTGTACCTATCGAATTCCGACCCAGAATCTCGCATTTCTTTCAATCGCTTCTCGAGCAATTCAATTGAACCAGACTTAGATATAGCCTCCAACAAACAATTATAGCTATAACTATTTGGAACACAAAGACCCTTTGTACGAACTTGATCAAACAACATGTTAGCTTCTTCAACCAACTCCAAACTACCTAAGCATCTTATAAAGAAACCCAATGCTCCAGGAGTCATAGAACAATTCGAATTCAAAATTTCCATGGCCAGGGATTTCATTGGAGCATTTTGTCGAGCACGTGATAGGTGTGAGGCCATGGCATTGTAAGTATAGCAATTGTGCTTGTACCCACCTTGGTTTGATGCCCAGGTGAAGAACAAATGAGCTAATTTCCAGCTCTTCAGGCCATTCAGCACAGATTCAACTTCTTTTGTGGTGAGTCTAGAAGCAAAGATCTTCAACTCTGGGTTGTCTTGGGAAAAAGGTTGCTTGGTGAAGATGGAAATGAGAGCATCGGCGATGTGGGCGACTTCTGAAGGAAGAGAAGGGTCATTAAGGCTTTTGGTGCAAATGGGTCTGGGTAAATTTGATGAGGGTGTGTGGTTCTTGGTGAAGATGAGTGAAAAAAACGCATTTGGGTTGATGGGCTTTATTGATTTCCAGTGGTTTTGATGTGTTTTTGAGATTCTTGGCAATGCCATTTTGAAATGATTATGATATCAGCTGCCTTACCATGTTGTGAAGTTATCTGTCAACTGATTGCGCACCAATCCTCCGCTCAATTGCTGCAAAAGCATATCAAGTGTCGAGTGTTGCAGACTTAACAGGCTCTACTTAAACGACACCAGAAATTAGCCAAACAACAGACTCTAACTTGGCTCTCTTTTTAGGCAAACAACTTGCTCGAGTGCCTAAATATTTTAATAAACAAATAATTAAGTCCCCAACCTCATGGGTGATTGAGAATTTTAAGGGCCTCACCGGCTCACCCATGACCAAAGATTTAAATTTCAATTTCGATATTTTAAATTTACGGAAATTTTGGAGAAAATTTCGATTTCGATGAAAATTTCGATTAAAAATAAAGAAATTACGAAAACTATATTTATAACATTACACTTTTGAATAAAACTTTTACATAGACTAAACTTAGGATTTTCACATCCTCCGTCCGACCAACTCCGGCCACCTCATGACCTCAAAATGGTCTCTTTCGACTCCTCTGCATCCCAGGAAGCTTCCCATAACCTTGGTTCATCCCAAAAACCGTTGTTGAGGGAGTTTCGAATCGTTGACTTTTTGAGTTTCGAAACTTTCGGTAATGATATCTCCCAATCCACTTCGAATTGGACCTCGATATAATTACTAAACGTGATCTCTAGATTGTGCTCTACATGTTGAAATAAATTTTGTGGTGTTTAGAGGTGATTGACGGCGGCGCCGAGGAGAGGAGAGAGAGAGTTCACAGGGGGAGAGAGAGAGAGAGAGAGTTTTTTTTTAATATTTTTATTTAAAAAAAATATATTTCTGGGTGATATGACAAAAATATCCTTGATTTTAACAGCTCTAACGATAGATTTAACAATGGGTCTGTTTGGGATTGCTTTTCGGAGACTCAAAAGCGCTTTTGAAATAATTGAAAAAATTAGTTATAAATATAAAAAAATTTGAAAAAAATAAAATGTGTTTTGGGTGAGTTTTAGAAGCATTTAGAAGTGGTTTTGAGAAGCACTTGTCAAGTGCTTCCTTGTATAAAAACGTTTTTACCAAATTTGAAAAGCGCCTTTAGGTCTTTCAAAAGCAGTTCCAAACCAGCCCGATGAGTGACCAAAGTGATAGACGATTTCAAACTTGAGTGACCAAAGTGACATTTCCGAATTTCAGTGATGAAAGTTTCGAATATGTCAAAATTGAGTGACCAAAAGTGATATTTTGCCTAGCTTTTTTGGGTTTTGGTGTGGGAGGTTATGTGGAATTAGTTCGACGAACATTTTCTTTGCATATCATAATTAAGTATTTCGATGAGTTGAAGATTATTTATTTTATCTAAGTGAAATTTTGTCGTAGTAGGCTCGATTAATAAATCAAGTGATCCCGCACCTAATGATGTGGTTTATTTTTTTCTTTTAGTGCTTGACAAAGATTATCAACGCATGTCTTGGATTTAATGTATGCTTCATTCTAATTTTAATAGAATATTAATCTACTTTCTTCAAAAATAGGTCATTGACGCCAAGCATTTTCAGAAACAAAAATTAAATGAAAATGATAATATGTTGTAACATCCTAGACCTGAAAATGCTATTTTTTCGTTAATTTTAATTGCGTTTAGATGACTTTATCATTTAGTTGTAAATTTTAGCTTGTTTAAAGGAGATCTAAAATAAAATGAAATTTAAATCCTATTTTTTGGCCAATCTATTTTTTTCATTATCGTCGTGAGCGTAAACGGTGCCCAATCTAGAATGTGAGCGTAAACAGTGCCCAAATTGGAGTTGTAATGAGGAAGTTATGAGTGTTTTATTATCGGGATCATTTCAGTCTTTTT
The DNA here is from genome assembly GCA_029955375.1 of Rubus parviflorus. Taxonomy (NCBI): domain Eukaryota; kingdom Viridiplantae; phylum Streptophyta; class Magnoliopsida; order Rosales; family Rosaceae; genus Rubus; species Rubus parviflorus. Next base: position 15,976,895 of record JARGGL010000002.1, on the reverse strand, counting down.
GACATAACTGAAAAAAATATATATATTCAGGCCGGGTCAGTAGGGTCGAGTCACCGACCCAGACTTGCGTTCCAGAAGCACCCAGAAACATACGCGAGCACCATGACTTGTCGAATTTTTGTCCGTCACTACCATGATTCCGGCCGACTCCAGCCGAGAAATCTATACCAAAATCTTCGTCTTCTCATATACTACTAGAATTATGCTCATATACATTACTTAAAAGAATTGGTTGGAATTGCACATGATGTAAAGTTCTTTTTTACATCAATTTGGAATTACGTAATTCTGTCCATACAAGCTTCATCTCCCATCATTTACCTTATGCGACGAATCAAAGAGAGGAAGTTTTGGGCAATTATGTTGTTTTTTGTAAACTTCGGCCAAATCGTCAACTTTCCGACGAAAGCCCAAGGTGTAAAGTTGTTATACTCTTCTTAGGCTTTCTTTTGAATATGGTTTTGCCTTTATATTTTGTGATTTTGGAATTGGTGGAGACTGCCATCATGGGTTGCAGCTACTCCACCGTATTTGGTGGTTCGTGTGGTTATTTTCAACTTCGTTGTTACCTTTCGAAGCTATTAGGATATGTAGGAACTAGGAACTAGTAAAATCCGAAATTGGTAAATTGGGCTGAAATTAGAATTTGTATCGCCACTTTGGGCAGCTTCCACCAATCGCTAAGGGTTAGCGATGTAGCCACTGGTTATATATATTGTAAGGACTTATGGATAAAGATTAATGGAACTAGAAAATGTTCAAGTATCGAATTGAGTTTGGAAGACCCAAATGTTCATAATGGTTCTCGATAAATGTGTCCATTGTTAAGAAATTAAATTAGCTAATTGGAAATTAATTAGGAGGTGAGAATGTTGGAAATTTATGTGTATGACCGGTTATCCCATTGCATGATTCTACAAGTAGCGAATGAATAGATTTAGCCATATTCATGTAATTTAACTTCTAGGTTTCATCGAACATGCATCATAATTTCGTGTACCTTGTGATTGTTCAAACTTTCTTCGAACGTTAATGACTACTGTATGTTAAATCTAGGAGTGCATCACATTAGGTTGCATATTAGGACCTAAATCGTGTCAAGTGGATCACTCACATAGCAAACCAAGTACGAGAAAGTGATAAAACTAGCATACACAGCATATTGGCTAGTTATTGTGAGCATCTTCATCATATAATCGAGAGTTGATCAGGAAAATATAACATATTTGCATGATTGTTTGGTGGTAAATGACTTTCCCCTAACTCGTTTCCATTAATTTTTTTCAAACCTTATAACAAATTCATCTTTCTTAGGTTTTCTATTTTGCCTTTCTATTCGGTTTTCACATACCAAATCACCTTAAAAAATTGTCTATATAATTATTTAGTGTGTCTAGAGTCGATCCTTTGTCCGAAATTCGTGATATTTGGATAGGGTTAGGTATGTTTGCTCTTCATTTTAGTTTTCTTGTGCAGTGTAGAGTCGTAGAGTAGATTGAGTCATAAGTTAATTTGCAATTAAATCTCAGCTAGTCTTATACTACCATAGACTAACTATTGAGAATGCAGAAAAAATAAATAATTACTTTTGTGCATCTACTTTAGGTGTGAGTAGTTATCAATGCCTCAGAACTTATAACAAAAAAAAAAATTAGAACTAGGATGTTACAATATCGGATTGAGCGGTTTCCCCGGGGGGGGGGGGGGGGGGGGGGGGGGGGCACTTGGTTTTACGATCTTCTTTTTGGATAATTTGAAAGATAAGAGAGAAATCAAATATTTTTTTTTTACCCTTTGAGTTTTGGTCATCACTACAAGAACCAAGTGTTCATACAAAACTTTATATATGTACCAACTTTTATGGTAAATTAAAAAAAAATTGTATGGTGAATGACATGAGTTGATATATTATTCGTTACAACATCAACTTTGTTGTAGGACACATTGTGGTGGCTGTCCATTAAACCAAGGTCTGTACTAACATGATTCAAGATGTGGACTACATATATTGTGCAAGACCTTTTATATTTCTTTGTATCTACTCCATAATGGTTACACTACTTATGAGAGGACATAAATTGTATAGTAAGTGGGGTTAGTGATGATAGTGGAGAAAGTAAAGGGTTTCTCTTCATTATGATATACCATGAATACACCTCAACCTCTTTACTATATAAAGAGGTTGAGGCATCACTATTTCACACACCAATACATCAAACATCAATCGATGAATAGAAAGCAACTTATTGCTCTCCATACTTCTCTTTCTCTTTGGTTTTTCTATCTTCCATACTTAAGTTAATAGACAACTCCCAACAAACTTTAAATAATATAAAGATTTAATTTAATTTATTTATTTCGTCTAATATCTGATGCCTAACAGTTTTCTTTTTCTTGTCAGCCTTCTTACCCTAAACTTTTCCAAAGATTTCTATGTTGCCCATCTAAGTTGTTTGACGCTCTTTCCAATTTTTTGTTAACTGTTAACGTTGCTGCTAAAAGCACCACTCATAAGGTACTTTTTTTTTCATTCGATGCAAATATATTTGTTGGAGTATCACTTCTTAGGCTGTGTGTACGTGCATCAAACAAGAGAACTAAAGAAATTTTGGATGGTAGAATATGATATGTTTTGTGCATAAATTTCGGTGGAGGCTTTGTACGAAGCTTTAGTTTCTCTTTTCTTTACTTTGGTCTACTAGTTGGGGTAGAGGCACTGAACATGGCTCTTCAGAGGGGGTGGCCTGATCGGGTCACAAATTCGTTGTCCGGATTCAGTCTTACAGGAGGAGGCACTGTTGTAGGCGTGAAGGTCTTCCAATTGGGGTGGTTTGATCATGGGGGAGATCTATTGGCAGTGCATGAGGTCGTAGCTGCTGTAATGGGTATTGCCGTTCTTGGTGTGCAAACGTGGTATTTTGCAGGTGCTGGTGGCATGTTCCTGGATGTTAAGCGTGGAGGTAGTGCTTCAAGGACAATCTTGGTCGTTGGCACGAGTGGGTTGCTAGCTGGTGGTTACAGAAGTTGGGTGCTGCTGCTAGGGTTGCTGAAACTTGTATTGGGCATAGCGTTTTGTCTTTGGTTTTGGGTTTTTATTTTTATGTTTTAATGGATGTAGGGCCTACGGCCTCTTCCGTTTGAGGGAGTTGTCGTAGATAGTAAAGTAGATCTCGAGTCTTGCATTTAGTTTTTTTTCTTCAGAATTTGCTTGTGGTTATTTGTATGGGCTTTATGGTTAGAAAAAAATGAGATTGCTTACGTAGCTACTCTTTTTACAGCTCCTTAGAGGCGAGTTGTTATGTTGTAATCTCATTGAATTTTAATGAATTTAGTTATCTTTCTCAAAATATATAGGCAAAAAAAATTAAAACATTCATTGAACTTTGCATCATTCGACATTTGGTCACTGAATTTTCTAATATATCACTTTAATCATTGAACTATAACACTGTGTATCACTTTAGTCAATGACGTTAAATCTGCCGTTAAAATCGAGGACATTTTGGTCAAATCACCAAAAAAAAAATTTTTTCCAAAAAAAAAAATTTCATCTTTCTCTCTTCCCTCCCTCCTCACCGCCGCCCATCCAAACCTCGAATCGAGGTGCAACACCTACGTCAAAATTTTTAGAAGAATGAAAGGAGTAACTTTTATATTTAGGGGGCTAACCTTGATTCGGCCTAGAATGGCCGGAATTTGACTTGAAAGCCGACGGTGACCAGAAATTTAATTCCTCGATTCTCCGCCATTCGGCAGCGGTTTGAGTCAGGGTTGGTGGCGTTAAACTCGCCTTGAGAAGGCTTCAAAGCCCAGTATGTGTTGTCGATCTATTTGGCCGGAATCAGAAGTTTATTGCGGTGAATAGTACGGCTAGAATTTTCGGGCTTCGTCTCCTTTATTCCTCATTCTACACTACAAATCGATAACTCAAATGAGTATAGGATTGAAGAGCGTGGAGAGACGAAAATTTCAAGACTAGTTTTGTAGTATATGGTGGTCGAAAGTGGGAGATATCGCCGGCGGTGGAGAGAGACTCGGGTGAGAGAGAGAGAGAGAGAGAGAGAAAGAGAAGAAGATAAATTTTTATTTTATTTTTAATCAATTTGCTTATGTTTAAAGCTTTAATTTGTAAATTGATGATGTATATTGAGATGATTGGTGAGTAGTTACCTTTGTTGGGGACTAGGGTTGTGTGCCCTAGTCCAATGATGTGTATTTGAACCTCTTTTAATGATATGTGATGAAATCTTGATTCATGAGCATGTTTATATTCAAATTTCATATGTTAGATGCATGGGTTAGGGAATTCACCACTTTCTAACTATGTTTCTAGCATTATCTTGATGTGAAATTGGTGGGTGGTTCCTCTAGTTTCATGGGCAATGGAATATAGCATGTGTTGTATGTTTGATTTGTGCTCATAGCCTCTTGACACATTAGAGACCTTCGATTAGGCTCTAATTGTGCCAATTGAGTTGGTTTTAGTCTTAACCGGCATAACCATACTTTCTAGATGAGTTTCGATAGCACTCATAGCCTTGGGATTATTCCATTGAGTTCCTACAATGTAGGATATATCACATCGACCATATCATTGTGTTCATCGCCTTTGGATGTAATTAGAGACCTTTCTTTAGGCTCTAGCTACGCCCATTGAGTTGTCTCGACCCTTAGACCGGAGAGACATATCTTAGAATATATTTTAATGCCCTCATCGCCTCAAAGTGTTATTCCAAGAACCATGACATGGCTTGGATTGACACTAGAGAGTTCACCTTGACCTTGGATGGTAAGAGTGATACATTCTCGATTAATTGGAATCATGAATCATAATTGCAAGCATCTCATTGTGGTTGTTCATTGCATTGAAGTGGGTTAGTGTTAACCCTTAGTTCCCCATCACTTTATCTTTGCATTTCCTTTACTTGCATTTAGTTTACTTGGTTGTTTGTTTTATTTCTCATTTACTCGAAAACCACCTCACTACACACTTCGCACATTGTAAACACGCACTTCACCCACTCTATTCACTCCTTGCCACCTCATATAGCTAGAGCACCCGCATACATCCACTACCGAGAAGTCAGGGACCGTCAATCTCTGTGGAACGACAACCCCCTTCTCTTCTATCACTTACCATCTATTTTTGCATTTGTCATGGAGCTTCACAGTGGTTCTACGACACCGTTTTTCTCAAGAACTAATGTGGGGTTTGGGCTTTTGGGACTTGGGATTTCAAAGTAATAACCTCTAAGAGGAGACATGAGAGATGGGAGGACGTTCTCAGGTTTTGTAGATGGGGATTTGGGAACAAATTTTTGGCAGTGGGAAACCGAAAAAGAGAGAAAGAGAGACTAGAGGCTAAGAGCGAAGGGTCGTTCACGGAGAGAATGAGAAATGGCTGATCTAGAGGAGGCGACGCGGAATATTTTTGGGATATTGGGGTTTTAGGGTTTCATGTTTGGGGCTTGGGATTTCAATAGAAAGGAGAGAGTTTGGCGTTTGAGAGAAAGAGAGAGGAAGAGCGAGCGAGTAGAGAAAGAGGAAAAGAGGTGACCTAAAAGCTCAGAGAGAAGAAAGAAAGAAAAGTCGATATTGATTTTGTTTTTCAATGAGTAGAGAGAGAGAGAGAGAGAGAGAAGAGACTCGAGGGCAAAGGAGTTATGAAAAAAGATAGGAGAGAAACAGACGACACAACTTGTATAGAACTGTCGTCCAACTTATTCCAGATTTCTTCAAATTTAGTTGAAGTTGCTTACACAACAGTTTTAGAATAATCTGTCGTCTGAGTGAAACAGACGACAGAAAATATGTGTTCTGTTGTCTGATGACTGTCGTGTTTAAGATTTTGTAGTAGTGTAACTTGACACGTGGACGACAACTGTTGAGCACTTATAAATACACATGTGCTGATTTACTGAGAGCTAAACTTGCTGATCACGAAAACCTTGAGAGCTTAATCCTTGAGTTGATCCTTGAGCTGATCGTACGTCATACTGTTGACAGGGTTTAGGGTTTGTTGTGTTTAGGTTTAGGGGGTAGGTTAGGTTTAGGATTCAAGTCTCAAAAATTTAGGGTTTAGGGTTTGTGGTGTTTAGGTTTTAGGGTTAGGTTTAGGGTTCATGTCTCAAAATGTAGGGTTTAGTCTTATTTATATTCTACTAATTACAAAGATTATTGATTGAGTCATTTAGGTCAGGTGGTTTAGGTTTGAATTGTGGATTCATTGTGACCTAAGTTCGAATTATATTTTAAAATTTTTATGGAATTTTTTTTTGTGCTTGCTAGAGGTGCAAAAAAATCAGTTTTTTTTTTTTTTTGTGGATTCACCTTAGATATTGGCTTGTACTAAAGCATCTTAGCTTTTAGTTCCTCTATACCTTGAAGAACAATGTTAGCTTTCATTATCATTTATAGATCATCATCTCTGAAAAGAAAATCAATTGAATCAGAGATTATTCAACTATCTAATTTTACGAAACAAATAGACGATTCTGACAACAATTATTACTATTATAATGAACTGTCTATTTATTTCATATAAATGAGTGACCTAAAGGTTTCTAATTTTATTAATTTTTTGCGGAGGTGATCTTTATATTATGTTATAATATATGACTGGTTGGAATGTGAAAATTTTATGTAAAAATGTGTTAATTACAAATAAGATGAATTCGGGGTAAACCCAAGAATTATCTTAAAAGAACTAAGCTTTTGTATGTTTAAGTCTTAACTGTACACTAATAATGAGATAATTAAACTTCATAAAATATTTCCTGTTGGGAGCTTATTACTTTTATTTTTTATTTTTTCCTTCAGGCATATCCAATTGGGTAAAAAATTAAGGAAAAACAAAATGGGGGCAATCCAAAACAAATCTTCATATTGACCATTTTTGTCAGCATAAATGCATGCACGTCGCATTGTTCCCATTGGCAAGTCGAACAGCCAGACTTTCTGTATGTATATAACCTCAATCCCCAATTAGGTCCACTTCAAGAGATCCACAAAATTACATTTAATTTAGTGCTAGTTCTTGCTAGTTATCATTGCATGCACTTTCCAATTATGGCATTATGACATTTCAGTATAATGCATTATTATAATTTTGAAATACCCTTCTCATAGTGATGAAGTGGTTTGACAGAAGCATGAAATTTCTCCTCATGAGTTTACACAAATTTATATATTTAAGAGTGGTTGTGGCACTTCACATTTCGAACACATTTTAACAGTTTCAAATAGTAGCTAGTTATAAGATAAGTGCCAAAATTACTCCTCTAAATCAATGGAAATGACTAAATTTGTGACAATGTTCAAACTAATCAGTCTGTTTCCTTCATCACAAATTATTTAGCACTATAACACTTTCGAACAGGAAAAATACAACCCAAAAAGGCAATTAATCACAAAGCAGAGCCATAAGACAAATATATAAGAGGCCAAATGACCCAACACAATGTAATTAAACACTAGCAAGATCATAGCATATATAACACTATCTGATAGTTTTCATTCAGCTTTGACCAGAAAGTTAGCAGGACAAGATCATTCAGATTATGTACAGAGAGCATATTGCCAAAAAAGTTACAAAATATATATACTCAAGGTTATTGGCTTTAAACTTTTAACGAACATTTTATTACCTATAGTGATTAGTAATTAACTTATCAACTATTGTAGTGCTTGTTTCGTATGGACGATCTTGACTGTTTCAAGGTACCTAAGAGTGTATGAAGTCTTTGTTGGATATGCCGAGTTCCAGAAGGGCTACCGGTGCTATGATCCTCTTACTGACAATGTTTATGTATCTATTGACGTGTCCTTCCAGGAGTCTGAACCTTACTACTCAGGGGAAGTTCCAGGGTGTTCCCTTCAAGGGGAGTTCCAGAGTCTTCCCTTCAGGGGGAGAGAAGGCGTGAATGGAATCATCTTCCTTCTCCTATCATCAAGTTTGAAGAAATTGAAAAATTGGAAGAAAGACTTAGTTTAGCAGATATCGACCGGTCGAAGCAGGAGACGCCGAATTTAGAAGTCTGACAAAGCAAAAATAGATGGTAAGTAATAGAAGAGAAGGGGGTTGTCGTTCCACGGAGGATTGACGGCTCCCCGACTTCTCGGTAGCATGTGTGCGAGTGCTTTAGCTATTTGGAATGACTAGAAGTGGAATAGAGTGAGTGAAATGTGTTTAAACAATGTGCGAAGAGTAGTGTGAGTGTGTTGTACGCAATGGTGGAATGCCAATCAATCAAACAAGAAAATGTAAGTAAACAAAGCAAGTAAAAGGTGTGCAAATATAGGAAAGTGTTGGGGTTTTCGGGCAAACCCCAATCCAATGCAACTACCAATGCCCTGACAACGAAATCATGCCTATGTGATCATGAATCAAGCCCCGTATCCTAGTCATGTTATGAGTGTAGGACCGTGTTCCAAAGGTATTTGAATGCCGGATTATGGATCATCCAAACTCTCTAGGTGTCTTAGGAAATCCCTCTATGTTACCTAATACCGGATTTCCTAAAGTGCTTAAGAGGCGTAATAGTGTCGAACCTAGGGACTCAAACAAACACTCATGCTCATCACACATATAGCCAATTGCCTAGAGTATAATATAGTTGCCAAACCATACACAACTCATACAAGATGGATCAAATGCATATAAAAGAGTGGCAAATCTTCACATACACATTCAATACATATGAAATTAGACCATACACATACTCATGAATCAACAAAGGCATTTATTCATAGATTAAAGCATCACAAAGTCACATTGGACTAGGGCACACAACCCTAGTCCCCAACAAGAGTACTACTCACTAACCATTAAGGTATACATCATCAAAGAACAAGTAAAGATTATGAACATGAATACAAGAGAGAAGAAGGGTTAAGAAATTCTCAATCCAAGGTGTCTTCTTCTTCTCCTTGAGTCCAGATGATGTCCTTGAGGTCTGGTGAGGATCCCAGCAGCCCGGAATGGTGGTGGAAGCGGATGAAGAAGCGGAGGTGGCACCTCCAGTCGATGACCGGTCGACTGGCGGCTCGGATCTAAGGGGAAAGGGAGGAGTGGAAGAGAGGAAAGGGAAGGTGAGAGTGATGGTTGATTTGGGGCTGAATGAGAATCACCTAATTCAGGAAAATGAGGCTATAAATAGGCAAAGGAGGGGGAGAATGGAGGGCTAGGATGTGCTAGGGTTAGATCTAAGCGCTAAATGGATTAAATGAAGGGTAAGGGGGTAATTTCCAAAGGAATAAAGGGGAGGAATAATCAAGGGGTGACCTCACCATATCTAGTGTGGTCCTTTGCTGATTTGGGGGCTTGTGAGGGTGAGTCACGCGGTTGACTTTTCGTTGACCTTGACTTTAACCTTCGGAGCTTGACCAAGGGTTGACTTTGACCAAATCTCCGGGATTCTCTCGCGGCTCACTTCCGGGACTTCATCTTGACTCGTTGACGCTCTAAGTCGGGGTTGACCACGAGTTGACTTTTGGTCCTCGGGTTGACTTTTCGTCCTTTAGCCGAACATGTCCAAAAAGCTCCAAATCGCATCCTTTCGCTCCCGATATCCGTCCGATGCTCATGAACCCTACAATGGTGCATTTCAAGGATTAGAGACACTAAACGGCCTTCGGATTAGCATAACTAGAGTGATTAGAGGCCCAATTTGTATGCAAATCGCATACGAATCAAAGTCGGTTCGACCGGTCGGAAGTTAATGAACGACCGATCGACGAAAACGAAGACGAGACAAGAACCCGGTTTGACCGGTCGGTGAATAGTGATCTGGTGAACAGTAACCCAGTGAATAGTGATCCGATGAACAATAATCTTATGAATAGTAAACCGATGAACATGTAATTGAAGAAAATTCCCTTTCTATGTCACCAATACAAACTGAAGAGTCTACCCATAATGTTCTGCCTCAAGAAAGCCTAAACCCTACACTCTGTCAATCTTTTGGGATAGGGAATGTAGAACCAAGAAAGTCACAAAGAGCAACTAAGGGCATTCCTAAGAAACAGTATAAACCAGAAATCAAGGCTAAGGCAAAATATCATATTGCCGAATTTATGTCTACCCTCAAGTTGGCTAAGCCATATGCATTTATTGTGGAGCAATTGTCTACTGCATCTATTCCAAGTAATGTACAAAATGTTTTTGTGGATCCGAAATGGAAAAAGGCAATGAACGAAGAGACGAAAGCCTTACAGAAGAACTCCACTTGGGAGCTTGTTTCTATGCCATCTAATTCAGACAGAAAAGCTAACATAGACGTTATGGGTCGGATTTTTTTATTTCGTTCATGTCTGAATCTGGGAATTTATCCATCTTCCATAAAGGAGCCGAGTGAAACCAAAGTTTCACGTTCAGTTTTGAATTAGAGACGTTAAAAATGATGAATCAACATCGACTATAACCCCTAGCCTTTCAAGCTAACAATGCGGGTTCGATTCCCGCTACCCGCTTTTACTTTATCGTTATAATCCTTAATATTCTAAAATTCGAAAAATGAAATTTTTTTTATTTAATAATAAAATTGAATGAATCGAATTAATTTAATGCATAATTGACTTGAATACTAAATTCTTGAAATTCTTTCAACTATTTTTCCGAATAGTAGTTAATTGATTAAAATATACAAAAGACTTTCTAAAAGCCGTTTTATTGGCCCCTCCGTTTTTATTTTACATAAAAAAAGTGTGGGATAGCATTTCCTACAAATCGCTTTTATTGTAATTGTAATGGAAAGTAAACTGTAGGGTGTCGATGGGTGTTTACAGTGAAGCTTAATGTGGATGAAATTATTGAAAGGTACAAAGATCGGTTGGTTGCAAAGGGATATACACAACGATATGGAGTAGACTATCAGGAGACTTTTGCTCCTATGGCGAAGATCAATACAATCAGGATCCTTATCTCGTTAACAGCTAACAGAGATTGGCATGTACATCAGTTTGACGTGAAGAATGTTTTTCTCAATAGAGACTTGGAAGAAGAAGTATATATGGATGTACCTCCAGGAACAAAATGTAAACCTTCTGATGTTGGAAAAGTGTGCAGGTTGAAGAAATCATTGTATGGTTTAAAGCAGTTACCTTGGGCATGGTTTGGAAGATTCACCAAGTCAATGAAGGCATTTGGATACAGGCAGAGTAATTCTGACCATACTTTATTCATTAAACGTAAGGCCGGAAAGATTACAGCACTTATTGTATATGTTGATGACATGATTGTTAACGTAGATGATCCTGAAGAGAATGAGGCATTGCAGAAGGATCTGTCATGTGAACTTGAGTTGAAGGACTTGGGTCAATTGAAGTATTTTTTGGGTATTGAAGTTGCAAGGTCAGAGAAAAGTATTTCCTTGTCACAAAGGAAATATGTCTTGGACCTGCTAGCAGAAACTGAAATGCTTGACTGCAAGCCTATTGAGACACCCATAGAGATTAATCACAAGCTGAGAATTTTTTCCAGATCAAGTCTCGACGGATAAAGACAGGTATCAACATTTAGTTGCTTATACTAGACTTGATATGTTGTCTGTAAGTTCATGCATTCTCCAAGTAAGAAACACATGGAAGCTATAAATCGAATACTCAGATATGGATAAATGAACCAGAACAAGTGAGCTGAAAATTGTAGGTTATACTGATACTGACTAAGTAGGATATCAGACTGACCGAAGATCCACATCTGGGTATTTTACCTTTGTTGGGGGTAATCTAGTTACTTGGTGAAGCAAGAAGCAGAAGGTCGTGGCCAGATCAAGTACAGAAGCATAATTTTGAGGTATGGACCATGGTGTATGCGAGCTATTGTGGATTAAGAATGTTTGAAGGATTTGGGCTTTAAGATTCAAAGGCCCATGGACTTACATTGTGATAATGAAGCTACAATCGAGATTGCTCATAACCCGGTTCAACATGATCGAACTAAACACGTGGAGGTTGATCGTCACTTCATTAAGGAGAATCTTGATCGTAAGATTATTCAGTTTCCTTTTGTTCCATCTGAAGATCAACTTGCAGATGTTCTCACGAAACTTGTTTCAGGGCGAGTATTTCACAGCTAAATCGACAAGTTGGGCATGATTTCATCTATGCTCCAACTTGAGGGGAAGTGTCAATGAGTTGTTTATATTATTTTCTTTTGTGCTTTATTGCAATCAATTGTAATTAATTGTAGATTAGATTATGGGTAGTTATTGGGAAAGTTTATTTCCTTGTCTGTATATGGTTGTAACACTATTTATACCTCCAATTAGAAAAGAATATAATCATCTCAGTATTCCTGAATACAAACTCTGATACTTTTAAATGGAAACGAACCAAATAATAATTTCTATTGTGCATTGATGATACTCTTTTGAATGGAAACGAACCTAATAATTTCGTACTAAGTGCATGAAATAATTTCATGCTAAAGTTAGATTTGACCCCTAATTGATCGGTGCAACCACTCTTTTTCAACTCCAGTAAATTTTCTTTGAGATATTTATTGTTGGGCATATTCCAGTTTGGTTCTACAGTACTCATCTTTCTTTCTTTTTTGGTGGGAAAATAAATTTTATTAAGCAAGAGAAGTATTGTACATCGAAGGAGACGTAACACCTGAACTTTGAGTATATAATCAAGCCAAAACTTATCAAAACTAGATAAATTAGCAACGTGTGCCAAACGATGTGCAACACATAAGATTTATCTCGCTGCGGCCATGCCGCATTTCAAAGGAATTGAAAGAGCACAGTACGCATCTTAAGGTTCCTTCAATTATTGCATGAGCTCAACTTTTTGTTTTTGCCATTTGTTTAAAAGTAATAATTTTGACACTTCACTTTTATGTAGTTAAAAAAGGAGTGCAAGTGACAAACTGGAGTGCCAAAATCATCGCTCTTGTTTAATCAACATTGGCACTCTATCATTAGTGTCTCTGTATTGAAACTATATTTTTACTAATGAATAGGAGGACCAACATAAACGAATATCCCAAATTGGTTCTACAGTCTTTTGGACTTCTGGTTTTAAATTAATATAGTGCAATCCAATTATTGTTAAACAACTTTTTCACCTTGTCCACAACCGGTGCTGGGGTGGTGATCTCTTAACCTACAACATCTCTCTTTGTCGTTTTCCAAAAGAAGAAAGAAAATATAAAATTGTCACAAATTCTCATTTCTCAGTGGCTCAATGAGTGAATGAGATTTTGTCAACATCATTTTTCCCCCAACTCTTGACATGAAGCGGAAAACATATTTAGGTGACAACTTCAAATTAAGTGGTTAGGTAAGTTAACTGGTTTGTGTAGTGAGCTAGGTTCCATCTCCAACACATCCATTTGTAATTAAGTCTTTGTGCCTGGTAAATAAAAACAAAACATATTTAGGTACAAGCAACACGAATACAACCCGGCCCAACAATTTTAAAAACATGAAGATGGATCGAAGGTGCATCCGAATTCTTAACCCTACATTGAAATAATTTGATTGTAAAGGAAAATGCATAGCTTCCTTATCATAGATAAGTAATTTCTTGTCACGGATGACATAATAGGCTGGCCCATTTCGTTTTTTGAACATATGAAGATGTTGTGATCCATACTCGGATTTAGTGACGTTGGCTTTTGTTCTTTTTAAGGGTGGTAGTGTCGCAGAAGACTTCAGACTCTGGCTCTACATTAGTACATTTACTCAAGATTTCAGAATTTGTTTCTGTTTTCTCTACCTAGTGCTTATTATTGCTTGGGTAGTTATTTTTTGACAGGGGACACAAGGAAAAAACTCTGGTCCAAACCAGTTCGGACATGTGTTCAAATTCTCTCTTATTTGTATACATTCGGCAGTGTAATTCTATGATTTGAACTATTCGTCTTCTAAAACAACATTATTTATAAATCAATTCTGCAAAAATCAACGTAAATATAAATTGTTTATTCATGTAATGGAGATTTGAACCGATTCTTTTTAAGAGTGCTAATAAGTAATAACAATTCTTATTAATTTTCTGGTTTTTTTTTTGGAGTTGATTTGCAAACCGGAATGACTCGCATATTCACATGCAATGCATCTATAAATTGCTGGCACCCAACTTTCGTCAGACTTTTGTCCAAACAAATTCCCAATGGCCTCTTACTATTCACCTCTTCATCAGCTCTGTAGTCTCTTCTCCTCTATAGCAACCTGAGATTCTCTTTTCTCATAACCATTCCTGCCTAGACCTGGTTCTCTCTAACAATACCTTACAATTTCTGTGTGCTTTTTCAAGATTTACTATGTATACACAACCTTCACTCTTCAACTTAGTTCACAATTTCTCTAAAACCCATATGATTTTTTTTTCTGATTAATTAACATCACCTTGTTTGTTTCTCCAAAGAAAAAAGAGATTGAGGACACAAACCCAGATCAGAATTCACTAATCACTATCCAACAATAATCCCCAAGGTCAAGGAAAGGAGGCACCTTTACCTGTGCCAATGAAGAGACTTAATGACCAAGGCCCTCCACCATTTGTCAACAAAACCTATGAAATCGTCGATGACTCGACAACCAACCATGTGGTGTCGTGGAGCAGAGAAAACAACACCTTTGTTGTATGGGATCCCCAGGACTTTGCCATCAGTCTTCTCCCCAAATACTTCAAGCACAACAATTTCTTAAGCTTTGTCAGGCAGCTCAGCACCTATGTAAGTGTTCTCTCTTTCTTTATTGGGTTCATTTGTATGATTCTTTAAGCCATTGTCAATTTGTCATATTGTTAATTTGTCTCAGAATGAGTGGAAAGTCTTTATCCTTTCCCCTCTTTTTTTAATTGCACCATTGTATAAATATATATTCATAAAATATGCTTTGGGGATTTTTAGATGTTAAATTATGCTCATGAAACAGCTAGAAAGATTTCATCTTTCTCTTTCCTGCCTTAGTTTAATGGATTACTTAATGTGGACATTGTGTTTGTTTAATCTTCAAAGAGGAAAGTGCAGGAATCAATGTATAAAATATATGCAGGAGGATAGTATTACAGAGGCAGCTGCTTTTGCATGGAGAGCATTTTTCTCTGCTATAAACTATTTTATAACTTAATCAATTGGGTCAGCTATCTTCATCGGAAAAAAAAGGGGTCAGCTATAGTTTGTTTGTTTGTTTGTTTTTTTAATATGTGTGACCTTTTGGACCTTCTTAGGACTAATGCAAGTCACAAATAGAAGCCAAAGCCTTTTTCTGGGTTTGATCATGAACTGGTTATTTGATTGATTAATGTAGGGATTTAAAAAGGTTGATACAGATAAATGGGAGTTTGCTCATGAAGGGTTTCTCAGAGGGCAAAAGCATCTTTTAAAGAATATCAGGAGAAGGAGGACATCTCTTAATATTCCTCATGCTTCACAGCAAGCTTTGGACTCTTGCATTGAAGTTGGAAGTTTCAGATCATTAGACGGAGAAATTGATCAGTTGAGGCGTGATAAGGAGGTTATAATGGGGGAACTGGTGAAGCTTACACAACAGCAGCAAACTACTAGAGCTCACCTCTGCGGAATGGAAGATAAGCTCAAGAGGTCAGAGATGAAGCAGCAACAGATGATGAATTTCTTGGCAAGAGCAATGCATAATCCCAACTTTGTACAACAATTGGTACAAATAAAGGACAGCAAGAAACAAGTTGAGGAAGCAATTACTAAGAAGAGAAGGCGATCTATTGCAGGGCCTAGTAGTGTTGAGGGGGGTGAACTAGGTCAAGGTGAAAGCTTTGTTAAAGTTGAACCCCAACATTATGGTGACCTATCTGAGCTTGATGTTTCAGAGTTCGACAAGTTTGTTATGGACATGCTAGAAACAGATGAAAACCAAAACGTCCATGGTGGGAAACAGTGTATGGAGATAGAAGAGGAACATGAAAATAGAGGCAAAGATCTGTATGAGGGTTTCTGGAAAGAGTTTTTGAATGACGTCGTTGATGAGGAAATTGAAGTACTGGGTGTTCAAGAAGAAGATGAGGAAGAAGTCAATGTGTTAATTGAGCAGCTTCGTTGCTTGGTATCCAGGCCCAAGTAAAGGAAATGAACTCTTTGCACGTACGTATATATTTTCTTCAAAGGAGCTGGGTAGGAGACCATCATTTAACAAATCTTGAAGTTCCCAAATCATTTTCTTTGTTGGTATTGTACAGAATGCAACCCCATTAACACTATTCCAATGCATACTAGCTACCTAGTTTCTGGGGTTTCCATCCCTGCTACTTATAGAATCTCTTAAATGTCTTGGTTTGTTTGTAGCACTGTCTCTCTTCCTTTCTTGTCTACAATGCAATTGTATTTCAGTCTAGGGTTGGAAGTTAATTAGGTATGTGTTTATTCTGATCGATCGTTTATGACCTGAAAATCCAAATTCTTAATGGAATCCTTGACAAGTATTTTTTTTATGTGCATGTGGTTGGACTCCAAGAGGGTTACTCCAAAGTCCAAACAATGGGAGATGATCGAGTATCTATATGAGACAGTATACTGGGATCATATTGTTCATAATTTGTCGCCGACTGCATAATGTTGGTAACATAGAGGTTTTGTCATTTAATCATTTTTGTGAAGGTGGTGGAAATGGTGGTGGTCTCAATAATATGATTAAAAAAACATGAAATTTTGCATCTTGAAAGACATGAGTGAATACCATGTTCAGGTCTGAGTTTCAGTGTTTCTACATATCCTTTGCGTACACTGTGTTAGATTATTATGTGGTTTAAGGGACGGATTAACAGAGAAAATGTACATTTTGACAACCATTTATAACCTCATATGCGCGCCATTCTAAGTTAAAGTGCTAGTTTCATACCTAGCTACGACCAGAGTTTGACTCTCGTTTCCCCATCCCCGGGACCAAAAAGAAAAAACTGCCAGTCATTTTGGGCTTTTGGCCTACTGATTTGGTAAGCTCCGCTTGGCTAGTTAAGAATCGATTTTGAGGTGAAAGAAGTAGAAAACTAGAAAACTAGTTTAAGTTCTGGACGGGGACTGATGCAAGAACTCTCTAGCCTAACACTAACGAATCAAGCATATGATTATTAATATTATTATACACGTACGTGCTGCTCTCAAAGAAGAGTTGGCAGATTACCTCTTTCTCTTTATGGGCAAAAGTAGAAAAAGTTGGAAAATTAGATTGAATTTTTTGGTGCAACATCGATCTGCGAAATTGAGTTGGCCGGAAGACATAGACTGTACGGTTTAAGGATGTATGGTAGACCCTTTAATTCGATCTCATGCTTCTCATGCATAACAAATTAAATAGCATGCATATTAGATATAGAGCACCAGCTAGCTAGCTAGCTGAACATGCACTACGTTGTTGCCCATTATCTACCTAGTTGAGAATCATGAAAATGAATATTATTATTATTTATTATTTATTAAATAGTCAGTGGTTAGATATATTCATATATACACTTTGCTAATTAGTAATTACCATAAGTGAGATTTTGTATGTGGCCGGCCGGAAGTAAGTCTTCAATTCATTCTCTCGTCTATTCCTATTATCATCTTTTGATCAATTCTCCACAAGATAGCGGAAAGCAGCTGAATATACCGTAAATATTTTGCAAGAGGCCAGGGAAAGATTAATTAAGAATTTTACTCGGCGTGAGATATTACATTAATTGTTCGAGAAACCCTAAATGCGTACTGTCGTTGAGATTTTTTGTTTATACAATAGTACAAAGAGGTTTCAAATGTAAGAAAGTTTTCCTCGTAATGTGGACCATATATGATATTTAATACGTGATGTCTATGGCATGTATGTGGTTGGACAGAAAGTTCAATGAACCTTGAATGATCAACAGAAGCAGTTCCTAAAGCTGTTTCCTAATACTGTGATCAACAGTAACAACTCATAAAGTTATTTCCGTGATGGATGGAAATTGCATTGAATCATATAAGGAAATAGGTCCTCTCTCTCCCTACATATGCAGTGCACAATTCCATAATTGTACACACGAAAGAAATGCATTAGAGAACAAAACACGTTGTTAGTGCAATATTTTTATAATTGGCATTTTCTAAACACAAACTAAGAGTCATGTTTTAGTGCAATAAATAATACTCTTGGAACCTCAAAAGAATGGAGTGCTGGACTCAAATGTTCAACTCACCTCAGTAAACTCAAGAGGTATGTTTGCATACATATGTGTTCATAGTTGTTTTAGGATTGAACATTATTTTCTATCACACTTAGGACTACTGATGCTTTTCAATTGTAAGGTGCTGAGCTGTGAGTTTTAAAAAAGTTTTTACGTTAAATAATTTAATTGTGAGTTGATTTGATTTGTGGGCTTTTAAATGATGTTTTTATTTTATCTCATGTTCATTAAAAATCATTTTGAAGTCCATGCACAACAACAACCCTAGTTCATTCATTCTTTTATAAATATAGGGTTTTCACGTTATTAGGTGTATGCATAAACAAGCAGAGAATATTTCACTGTTGCGTTTCTTGTGAGATTTCTATATTTATCTCCAGAAAGCATTGAGCCTAATCTCTTATGAAAATTCTTCATGAGCTCAAATCCCATAAACTTTTTGATCAAAAAGTTTCTTTGTTTTTATGCTTCATGTGTGTTGGTAGTTCATGCATGATTTGTGCTTTGCTGTGATTGACAACCAAGGTGAGAGTTATGCCATCTCAAGATTGACAAAGGAGAACAAAGTCGCTGATCTGGAAGTAGCAAAGACGAGGACACACCGCTGCCCACTATATTGATTATAGTAGATGAGTTGTGTACGTAAGATCTTTATGTACTTTCATTTTAATAGTAGATTGTTCACCGACATAGTGTCCGCAGTTGTTTACCTCTTTCAAAGGTTTTACTGCATCAACAGATCTTGTGTTATGTGTATGATGGTGTGACGAATAAGCAAATTACAAGTTCACAACGTATACAAGAATTTTGTTAACTTCTGACCTCCATGCCGCCGTTGAAAACTAGCATAGACAGTCACGTTGTTGCTGTCTCAATGTACTTGATAAGCAAGTTGTCGGATCCAGATCCAATCCAACCAACAAAGGACTAACAGGACAGTCATACCCAACATATCCAAACACTTGGGTCGATAAACCTTCCCAAGTAATAGTCGGTAAGATCGGAAAAGAATGTCGTGCCACCTCGCCACACCATCTATGAACCCAGGTCAACTCCGCTGCTCTGACCAACTCAATCCAACTATCTTTTAGCCGCCCTCGCTTAGGCCACAGACCAACAACCTCAAGAAGAAGCAATCCTGCAACGCTACTTTCCAAGAATGAATTCTAGCCAACATCGGAGAGAGATAGCCATGGAAAAGATTGGATTCGCTATCGAATCCATCAATAGATCGCCAGAGAGAGAGATAGAGAAACTCCCGCAGACATGTGGATGAGATCAACACAAGGTTGTGTCGAATAAAATCGTCGGCAAAAACCGCTGACTAGAGGATGTCGCCGAGGGACCTCTGCAACACCATCACTGAGTATATCAGAGTAAGAGGGCTTCTGATTAACAATTGGGAGAGCAAGGAGGCTAGGAAACCCTAGCCACTCTAGCCTCCTAGGGAGAGAGAAGAGAGGTCTCATCTAGGGTTTCACAGTTGCTATGCCATAACTTTGTTGAAGAAAGTCAACTTCGATGGCTCGGTTGAAAAATTGAATTTTTTGAAACCTGTGAACTAGACATATTAATCAATTGAATATACATCTTTGCATATATATCTATAAGATATGCAATTTTAGCTATTCATAAATTTTTTATTTTATTTTATTTTCTAAACTTGGTGCCCATGTTTAGTACTTTTATAAATAGAACATTTTGTAGCCTCTTTGGCAGATCATTGGAATATTGAATAAAAGTTTTAGAGGCTTTTCTTGTCATTCTCCAATGGAAAGCAATTCCAAATAGGAGAATCAACAAGTTTAAGGGCTTATTTGGGATTATTTTTCGGAGACCCAAAAACGTTTTTAAATTAATTAAAAAAATTAATTATAAATATTAAAAAAATTGAAAGAAAATAAAAATGTGTCTTGTGAGTTTCAGAAGCACTTAAAAGTGGTTTTGAAAAGCACTTGACAAGTGCTTCTTCGTACAAAAGCATTGCCATTTGGTAAAAGTGCTTTTATACCTTTCAGAAGCAATGTCAAACAAGCCCTAACGGAGGTTGAGTTCTAAAGACTTTATCTTCATCTTTGTCCACCACGTACTGCATCAAATGTGGAGGAACGAACTCAATGATTTTGGTATGGTCGATTCAAAAATCGAGATGGAGGGCGTGGGCAGCGAGATCTAAGGCAGGGCTAGAAGCCCTTAGGAGGATCCCATGTCCGACCATCAAAACAGATATGAGAAAAGAAAGTTTAGAGAGAGGGAGGAGACTCTCTCTCTCTCTCTCTCTCTCTCTCTCTCTCTCTCTCTCTCTCTCTCTCTCTATTCTCTTTGAGCACTACTCCAGTTGGGCAAGATATATAGATATATATATGCACCAACCTGAGAGGGAGTGTTCGCATGAGCTGTCAATATTATTCTTTGTATATTTAGTTTGTTATTGTAACTTGTTAAATATTTTGTATTTACTAATTTGCTAATTGTACAAAATATGAAACACTATAAATACCATAGAACTCTTAATAAGTACATCACCGATATCTATGATGCTCGACGGACACAGTGAGGAAGAAGAGAAGAGATTGTGCGCGGGAGGGAGAGAGAGAGAGAGAGAGAGAGAGAGAGAGAGAGAGAGAGAGAGAGAGAGAGAGAGAGAGAGAGAGAGAGAGAGAGAGAGAGATTTTTAACTAATTTGACCGAAATATCCTTAAGAAAATATATTATTTACAAAATTTTAACAGAGAAAACAAACTAGTGACCGAAGTGAAAAACAATTTTAAACTTGAGTGACTAACGTGACATTTTCCGAAACTTCAATGATGAAAGTGTCGAATATGTCAAACTTGAGTAACCAAAATTGATTTTTTGCCGGTATTTTAACTACCGTAGATCTCTTAATAAGTACATCACCGATATGGGTTTAGAAGTATCTCAGTCTTGGAACTTATTGATATACACACACACAAATTAAGAACAACTAGTTTGCAAAAAATAGTTGACAGAAAAGCCATTACTTATCACTAATGTTAACGTGCGTACTGCTTGAGCCTACGTACCCTGTAGTGCATCATTTCTTTGATTTTGGTTGGCACCAACTAAGCTTTGTTTCAGTTACAAGTTGCTGTTTTAATTTTCTGTACTACTTAACTAGAGCTATAGTGGTGAGGCTGTGAATGAGGTTAAATGGTGTGACTCTGATCATGATGTGATTAAGGTGAATTGTGATGGTGCATGGGATTCTGAAACTAAAAAGGTAGGAATTAGAGTTATTGCAAGAAATGAATTTGGCCAAGTGGTGTCTAGCTGGGACTTCTTTACCTTCTTTTTCAAGTTCTGCTATTTTGTCTGAGGCTTCTGCTGCTCTAGAGGGTATGAGATTGGCAAAATCTCTTGATTTTGATCAAAATGTGGTGATGGAGGTTGATTCAGAGTAAGTGTTTCTCTCTTTTATGAATCATCCTAAATGTTTAAAATTGAATAGGGTAACCTTTTGATGACGGCTAGGGTTTTCTCCTAAGGTCTTCTCCGCGCAGCACCGCCATGCGCACGTCCTAGGCCATCTGCCCTTGGGGATTTCTTTGGTCCCCTTTCCGATCATCACTCAAGGCCTCCAAGGCCTGAGCCATCAAAACCTCAGCGTCCAAAAACCTTCACATCAGTTTTGGCTGGGACAGAGGAAACTCATGTTCCTATTAGCAAATTGGCAACTCCTACCATCAAAGGCAACACAGTTTATGTGCGAATCAATGAGGAGATTTACCAGGAACAGATTAGAGCATGTCGCACTAATGTTATTGGGCATCAGCTTCTCCGCAAAGGAACGAAACCTATAAAGACTGAGGATTTAAAGCAATCAATGTACTCTAGGGCCATGGCGGCTTGTCCCAATTGGCAAAAGCTACTTTGACATTCATTTTTCTACTGAGGTTGATATGCACAAAGTTTGGGGTGGTGGTATGACAGGACCCGCCCCAGATTCCACCCTGCAATTCGAGGTGGCCTTATGGGGCCCACCTTAAGGGAAATTTATACCGAAAATTCGGCATAAACTCCCTTAAAAAAATGGACTACCCAAAAACCTGCAAACGAAAATCAACACTTCTATATAGTCCAACAAAACCAACCAATCTTCTGAGTCTACCTGCTCACCACAACAATCACAATCTTCCACAATAACATAGTAACCAAAGGGTTTCTAACCCAACAGTCTAATGCTTCTGAATCCAGTTTACAATAAGAGTTTAGTAAATCAGAGCATACTAATAACCCAACAGGAATTTTCTACAAATACAAATTTAAGAAAAGATACTACTAGGAAAATGGGAAGCAATGGTGAAATAATGCTCGACTGCATGGTGTGGCCCGACCTCAACTAATCTGCAACCTGGGTAATTTAAAAACCGAAGGGCCCAGGGAAAAACATTTAAGAAATCGTTAGAGTGAGTGGACGAAAATAATATTATCGAAAAACAATATTTATGCTTTCCTAAATTTTTCTTATTAAATAGTATGCATGCAATTATTTAAATCAAGAGCTCGAAAACATGAACTTCCAATCAATAAAAGTGTTGGAGAAATGGTGAGGAGGAGAGGTAATCACACCATACAAATCTAACAAATAAATCTCCCACTCTCCCGTAAGTATCCTCTCGCCATAGAGGCAGAGCGGACAATGGGCATCGGTGAGCTTATCACAAAAGACAAGACTTCACCTCGTCACAAAGACGGAAGGGCTCCGGGGACAACCGTCCCCTCGCCACGAAGGCGGAAAAACAAGCATGCATGCAGCTACGGGTAATAGTATGGTGATAAATCAAATATAGGAAAATCACCGAAACCTCTCATAGAAAACATCGAAAACGCTCCCCAAAATCAACTCATAAAGCATTGAGGCTTAACACGAAACTCATCATGAAGGAAAAATAGCTCAGAAGGGAAAAATCAATTCTTCGAATATCCAATTAAAACTATTAAGCCTCAAATAATACAATTCCCCAAAATATCCTCATAAAATCAAAAGTCTCAAATGCTAGCAAAACATTATCTTGAGCCTCAATAAAATTCCGGGAAGGAAAATAAATCCACATAATTAATTAAAATCCACAAATTCAATTATCGGATCGGAAATAACACTCGTGCTCGAGATATACGTATAAATCATGTGACTAACAATTCATATCCAAAATATGAAATAATTTCTCGAATAATGAATCATAAATCCCATGATGAAAAATCCTCGTAAAGAATCATAGGCCAAGTCTCGAGCTAATATTTTTAAAGACCATGAAGCTGGCATAAATAAGAAATCTAATAAAAATTAGGAATCGAAATAGGAGAATCGTAATCCAGGCCCGAGACTTAAAATCACAAATCAAGTATGATAAACAAGAATTTATTACGAGAAATTAATTATTTTAAAATATAGAACTGCATGCACATTTAATTTAAATCAAAAGTCACTCACAGATTTTTGGCTAAGCCCCACACCTAGCATAAGCCTCCTTGATCGATAGCTTTACTCGTCGTCCTGAACAAAACGAACTACGCTAAAAGATTAATTCGACGAACGAGCGATTAATTAGAAAATTACGAATTAACCGATTAGGGTTTCCATCGGGAATTCTTGTTTCCCTAATTTCAACAATGAATTCCAAAACCCAAACTCATCAAATAAATTACTCATTGACACCTTTAATTATTCAAAACACTCGGGCAACTTTTCCAACTGTCGGATCGTCGCTGTTCGATAAATCGAACGAACGTAAACTAATTTATTCGAACTTACTAATTGTAATTATACTCTAATTAATCAAATGGCCTAATTACAACGATCCAACCGCACAATAATCTCCAAATTAATATCTTAACATCTTAATCAAATTCGGTGGCCATCCAACGGTCATGCACTAATGTAATTTACGAATCGTACGAAAAATAAACCGAAAAATAATCGAATTAAATCCCAAACACCGATAACTTCCTACAAACCATATATCGTTATGCTCGGAACGAAAAACACATGCTAATAGACCAAAATGTACCACCATCAGAGGCCGGACACGCCTCCACAAGTGGCCCACGCGCCGCCACTCAACCATCTTCGATAGTCACCAAATTTCACCACAATGTTCACAACAACAAGATGATCAACTTTTATACTTGCCACGAAGTCCGAATCGGAATGGTTTGGCCGAAATTTCTCTCGAAAGTTCCGGGTGGCCGGAACTTTGACTCGTCGATTCTCCTTCCTCCGGCAACCAATGGGGTGAGACCGGTGGGTAAGGGTTCGTGGTGAGGAGGGCTTCAAAGCCCAGTGAGTGGCTTAGGTCGAATCGGCCGGAATCGTCGTCGACAAGGGAAAGAACTTTCGGCATATTTCGCTCCTAGATTTCTCCTCCTACACTAAGATTCAATCTATGAAATTGGTATAGGGTTGAAGAGGGTAGAGTGGTGAACATTTTGGGACCGATTTTAAGCCGTGAGGTGGCCGGACCGGTGAGAAATCGGTGGGCAAAGTGGCTGCTATGGGAGAGCTTGGGGAGAGAGAGGGTGACGCGGGGAGAGTGAGAGAAAGGAAAAAATCTGGAAAAATTGGAAACTTTCCCAAATGGGAAGTTTCCCTAAATAAATTTCCCCAAATGGTATCCTCTTTCGTGACCCATAACTCTCTTATACGAAGTCTGATTTTTGTTTACTTCGTGTTTACGAACTCGGCTTAACACGTTCTACAAATTTCGAGATGAAAATTTTCTTAAGTTTTAAACGAAACAAAAAATCAACCTAACGATCCCTTTAACGTGGTTTCAAAATTAAAACTTCCTCAAAACAACGTAAATTCTAAATAAAATTTATTTAATTACTTACTTTAGATACGGGTCGTTACATGGTACATGCTCTCTGGCATCTGGTTTATTCCGTTTATCTAAGTGGCAGCCTGATTTCAACCCTAGTGAGTTTTTGCCACAAACTCATGCACAGATTTGGATAAAAAATTTTGGTCTCAGCCAAGAGTATTGGCATCAACATTACATCATGGAAATTGCTCATGGAGTTGAGACTCCTCTTCAACTTGATGTCGCTACTAAGGAACAACGCTTCGGTTATTATGCTAGAGTTTTGGTGGATGTGGATCTGCTTGGGACTCTTCCAACCTCTATTATGGTAGAGCGGGAGCATCATTTCTTCCCAGTGTCTATTGAATTTGAAAATCTCTCACCTCAATGCACCCATTGTGGCGTGATTGGTCATGAGCAACGAAATTGCAGGCAACTAAGAAAGCAGGAAGCTTCGGTGAAGGCGAAATCTAAAGGGCACAGTGAGAATGGTAAACATGAGTATCGATTAAAAACTCGCACCCCTAATGTTCCTTCTACTGGGAATAATAAATAGGTTCCTTTGCCTGATTCAGTGAATATCGCACAGGCTGTCAATGCAACTCCTATTGTGAATGATAAACAAGTTCCTTTGCCTGATTTAGTGAATGCCGCCCAGGTTGTCAATGCAGCTCTGGTTAATCATTCTTCTGTTCAAGCTGCAAATGAGCTTAACAAGGTTGTTGATCAACCAATTACTGCATCTGTGACTTTGGAGCCCGTGGTTGAGGCCATATGTGCAGAGATACAGGAGCCTTTAATTGAAGTAAGTATGGCTGTTAGTCCATCACTGAACCTAGCGGCTCCTATGGATCGTAATCCATATGCTATTTTGGTAAATGGAACTTTTGAAAGCGCGGCAAATGAACATATTAAGCGCATTGCTGAGATTGTGATGAATGAATCTTGTGAGAATGTGATTGAACCATCTCCTTCTTCTTCTCATATTGAGAGAACCTCACAATCTGGAAACAAAACTACTGACAATACCCACGAGAGTATTGTTCCAAGTGAAAATATATCTAGGGGCTTGAATGTTATCCAGGCCATCTCCGGTTCGGCAACTAGTCCAATTCCAACAAGCTCTCCAGTAGCTGAGAAAGCTAAATTTTCTTGGGTGATTTGGAAAATGAAGAACCCCTTGGGAGTCATGCTCAATCTGATATCTATTATGCTAGTTTTTGGTTTGATGAGGGTAAACCAACTTTGGAATATGAGAATCTTCTTCAAACTATTCCAAAGACTCATCCCAAAATATTGAAGAACAAACAAAGTCAAACGAACATGAAAGATCGCTATTCCAAATGTGTTCGAACGCCTAATGTGCGTCTCAATCTTTGATTCATTTGGCTATGGTTTTGCCTTTTGAATTGTTGTTTATTTTCTCTAAAGGGTTTCGGCTTCTTGTCCCCCCTCTTAGTTGTACTTTTTTTTCAATCAATAAATTTTTCTTTGCCAAAAAAAAATCATCCTAAATGTGCCATTTGGGAAATCTACGTATCCTCTATAGGAAATCAGCACATTTTTTTCATCCGCATATGCGAGTCCTTTTGCCTCTCTGCTTTTTGTTTATTTTATTAACAATTTATAAGTTTAGTGTTAATGGATTTCCTGTCTTTATTAATAAGATTGTGGTTTACATAAGAAATTTTATGCTTTGGGGTTGTGAATCATCTTTTCTTGTTGTAGAGAAATTTGGGTTTGTTTTCTTTGTATTCTGAACTTTAGTGAAACAATACTCAACTTGTTTATGCCCAAGAACTAATGCATCTATCTAGCTCTGTTGGTTAATATTCCAAGAGAAGACCAAGCATCCCCAGCTTCAATACAAATCAAAATTGTATATGCTTCTTCAAGGAGGAAGTAAACCTCGTTGCTAGTGTAGTGGCTGGTGCCTTATTGAACTGAATCTCAATCATAGTCATGTTACATTAATTATGTTATTTTTTTTGTGACTTATACTGTTGAAATTGGTCATACGGCGATAACCTCATCCCTGGTGACTATTTAAAGTAATAAACACGTTGGCTACACCTATGAACTAACCTTGAGAGTTCAAGGTAATTAGCTGCATTTTGAAATTGGTTCTTATCCTCTTTGTGTATGTTTAATCTAAATTTAGTAATGTTTTTGTCTTTCCTGATAATCAAGCTAATTTGTCATGTAGATGCAATTGCTTGGCATGATAAGGTATTTTCTGTTTACAAAGCTTCTTGGATAGAATGGGATTAGTTGGTGTATTAGTTAAAGAATCTAAGCAGCTTATATATTCCTTAAATTTTTCTATTGATTACAAACATGTATACTTGTATTGTTTTTCACCGAAGATGATGCATGCATGAATCTCTACATTTGGTAATGTAACTTAGCATTAATTTATATAGAAGGAAAGAATCTTATTGTATCTGCAAATTGATCTTTAGTTAATTGTGTATATGGTAACACTTAATTATAGCCCTAGACTGTGGATCTAATTGTAACTAGTTGTGTATAAAGGTTGTAAACCTATTCGATGAATATCAAGAAAGTAAATTCTTCATCACATCGTTTCTCTTTATGGTATCAGAGCAATAAGATCTGAGACCTAGAACGTGAAACAAACAACTACAATCAACTCATGGCAATTGACGAAGTTCTGAAGATCACTGAGCATGAGCATGGGAAGTCTTCTACTTCGCAGAGGATCCCAGAACAATGGGAAAATTCAAATCATCCTTTATTTCTCCATCATTCAGATCAGCCTGGCGCGGTGCTCGTGTCACAATCGTTGGTGGAAGACAATTACACAACTTGGTCTCAATCTATGAGCATGGCCCTTACCATCAAGAACAAGAAAGGGTTTGTTGATGGAACCATTAAGAGGGCAACTCACAGGGTTGAAGAACAACTACAATGGGATCGATGCAACACGTTGGTAAAGACGTGGCTGCTGGGATCTATGTCAAAAGAGATTTCTGGAAGTGTTATTCACTACAAGGATGCAAGAGGTATGTGGCTTGAATTGAAAGAAAGATTTTCTCATACCAATACTGTACAACTGTTTCATATAGAAAATGCAATACATGACTGTGAACAAGGCACCAGCACCGTCACATCTTTCTTTACCAAACTCAAGAGTCTATGGGATGAAAAAGATGCGCTTTGTGAGATTCCTCCATGCAGTTGTGAGACAGCCAAAGAGATCCAAGATTACATGGCGACACAAAAGACGATGAAGTTCTTGATGGGTCTTAACGAAAGATATGCCACAATTCGAAGCAACATAGTGGGCATGGACCCTCTTCCAACTGTGAACAAGGCATATTCGATGGCACTACGGCATGAAAAACAAGCAGAGGTGTCGGCTGGAAAGTCATTGGCACAACCGGAAGCGGCTGCCTTTGCTGTGAAGAAGGCAAGCCGTGATTTTGAATTTGGAGAAGGAGAGACCAGGTACGAAAACTGCAACAAAAACAATCATAGCACGAAAAACTGCAGAGCACACCTCAAATGCACATTTTGTAATTGGAAGGGTCATACCTATGATTATTGTCGAAAAAGGAAGGCTGCTATGGAGGGAGGACAAGCACGTTCAAGGGGGAATCATGTTACCACCATGAATGATAAGAGGGAAGATGTTGCTAACTTTCCATTCTCACAGGAAGAGTGTCAACAGCTCATGAGCCTTTTGAACAAAAGCAAGACTGCCACAGTGAATCAAGTTGGTAATGTTCCTAACTATGAGGAACTTTCAGGTAAAGCATTTTCTCTCTCTCAATGTGGTAAAGAAACCATATGGATATTGGATAGTGGTGCTAGTGATCACATAGTTTGTAATTCTTCTCTTCTTACATCATTGCAATCGGTTAACAATCGATTTGTTAAGTTACCAGATGGTACCTCGGCCAAAGTCACTCATATTGGCAAAGTAGTTTTCTCTCCTCACTTCATTCTTCATAATGTTTTATGTGTCCCATTCTTCTACCTGAACTTGGTTTCTATTAGCAAATTGGCTTTTGATTCCTTTTATATTACCATATTTCTCAGACAAATTTGTGTTATTCTGGACCTACGATCGGGGAAGATGATTGGGATGGGAACTGAGAGGGAGGGACTCTACTGCCTCGACCCAATACAGCAAGGAACATGCAATTCGGTCCATAGCCAAGCACACCTTTTCTGGCATCAAAGACTTGGTCATCCTTCCAGCAAAGTATCTTCATTGTTTCCTTTTTCTGCAAATAAAGCTTGTGACACAAGCAAATGTTATATTTGTCCTTTGGCCAAACAAACTAGAATGTCATTTCCTTTAAGTACAACTTCTAGTGAGTCTTCTTTTGATTTAATACATGTTGACATTTGGGGTGGCTATCATGTTCCTTCTCTTTCGGGTGCACAATATTTTCTCACCATCATTGATGATCACACTAGGAGCACTTGGGTGTACTTGATGAAGTACAAGTCTGAAACACGAAATTTTCTCACTAATTTTATTCACATGGTTGAGAATCAATTTGACAAGAGGATCAAGGTTGTGCGTAGTGATAATGGTCCCGAGTTTAAGCTTGAAACCTTTTATTCATCAAAAGGGATAATTCATCAAACTAGTTGCGTCAACACACCACAACAAAATGGTGTTGCCGAGCGCAAACATAGGCACTTGCTCAATGTTGCTCGAGCCATTCTTTTTCAAGCTCACTTACCTAAACAGTTTTGGGGGGATGCCATTCTTACTTCTACCTATCTAATCAATAGGACTCCAACACCACTTCTCAAGGGCAAGACACCTTTCGAAAAATTGTTCAATAAGGTACCAACTTACTCTCATTTACGGGTATTTGGGTGTTTGTGTTTTGCTTCAACTCATCCTCACAAACCAACCAAATTTGATCCACGGTCAACTAAATGTATTTTTCTAGGTTATCCTCATGGTCAAAAGGGTTACAAAGTTTATGACCTAGACAAACACAAAACCTTTGTTTCACGTGATGTTACTTTCTCTGAGGATATCTTCCCATTTCAATCTCAATCTAATTTGGATTCTTCATCTCATCTACCGATTTTTCCACCGCAATCACAATCATCTTGCCTTGATTTCGAGGCTCCCATATCTGATCCTAGGGTTCTCATCCCTGAAAACACTCATCATGATTCCATTTCCGCTGCTAGTTCACCATCCAATCCTAGTGTGTCTCCTACTCCTCTCTCACCGACTCCACTTTCTTCTCCACAACTTGATAATACCATCTCCTCTCTTCCACCACCGTCACCACCACGTCGATCCTCTCGACCTACCAAACCTCCATCCTTTTTGCAGGACTTTCATGTTGAGGCAGCTCTCCCCTCACGACCTGCACCGACATCTTCAACGAGCGAGGTCATTCCCTCAGGTACTCCTCATTCTTTGTCTCATGTTTTGGCTTATGATCGACTTTCTTCTAATCATAGAGTCTTCACCACTCAACTCACACTCCAAAGAGAACCTACATCATTTTCACAGGCAGTCCAAAATCCATTATGGCGTGAGGCCATGCACAAGGAAATCCAAGCACTCCAAGCAAATCATACTTGGAGTTTGGTGCCTCTCCCACCTCACAAGCATCCCATTGGCTGCAAATGGGTTTACAAGATCAAACTTCATCCAGATGGATCCGTTGAGAGGTATAAAGCACGGCTGGTTGCTAAAGGATACAGTCAGATCGAAGGTGTGGACTACCGTGAAACTTTTGCACCTGTAGCCAAATTGACAACAGTGAGGGTACTTCTTAGTCTCGCTGCCATGCAAGGCTGGCATCTCCATCAACTGGACGTTAACAATGCCTTCCTTAATGGTGATCTTTATGAGGAAGTCTACATGCACATTCCTCCTGGGTTCGGACGAAAGGGGGAGAATAGGGTTTGTAAGTTACACAAATCCATTTACGGTCTAAAACAAGCATCACGACAGTGGTTCATTAAGCTTTCTACTGCTCTCAAATCAGCAGGGTTTCAACAATCATGGTCGGATTACTCATTGTTTGTCCGAACTCGTTATGGGAAATTCACAGCATTGTTAGTATACGTTGATGATGTAATATTGACAGGGAATAGCCTGAAGGATATCATGGACACCAAGCAATTTCTTTCAAGTCATTTCAAGCTAAAAGACATGGGGAAGCTTAAGTATTTTCTGGGAATAGAAGTGGCTAGATCAAAGCAAGGCATTGCTTTATGTCAAAGAAAGTATGCCCTAGAAATTCTTGAAGACACGGGTTTTCTCGGTGCCAAGTCATCTCGATTCCCAGTAGATCAAGGTTTGTCACTCACACAGACAAATGGAGATTTGTTAGATGATCCATCTCAATACCGCAGATTGGTAGGGCGGCTCATATACCTCACTATTACGAGGCCGGATCTTGTCTATGCAGTTCATATATTAAGTCAGTTCATGGATAAGCCTAGGCAACCACATCTTGAGGCAGCACATAAGGTCTTGAGATATATCAAGCAAGCACCAGGGCAAGGGATACTTTTGCCTTCCACAGGAGCATTGGAGTTGAGAGCATTTTGTGATGCTGACTGGGCTCGTTGCAAGGATACAAGGAGATCAGTGACAGGGTATTGTGTCTTCTTTGGGCATGCACCGATATCATGGAAGACAAAGAAGCAAAGTACAGTGGCTCGTTCAAGTGCGGAGGCAGAATATCGATCCATGGCTACTACATGTTGTGAGATAACTTGGTTACGTAACATATTGAAAGATTTGAACGTGCATCACACACAGCCAGTTAAGTTATTTTGTGACAATCAAGCTGCTATTCATATAGCTTCAAATCCAGTGTTTCATGAGCGCACAAAACACATTGAAATTGACTGTCATGTGATACGTGAAAAGGTGCAACGAGGAGTGATTCAAACAGCACATATTCGAACCAAAGAGCAACCTGCAGACTTGTTTAGCAAACCCTTGAGTTCGATTCAGTTTGAAGTGCTACTTGGCAAGTTGAGTGTAATTAACATACACTCCAACTTGAGGGGGAGTATAGAAGGAAAGAATCTTATTGTATCTGCAAATTGATCTTTAGTTAATTGTGTATATGGTAACACTTAATTATAGCCCTAGACTGTGGATCTAATTGTAACTAGTTGTGTATAAAGGTTGTAAACCTATTCGATGAATATTAAGAAAGTAAATTCTTCATCATATCGTTTCTCTTTAATTTATATCAGCAAACTCATGCATGATGTTACTCAATAATCCATGCCCAAGTTAAAACAGTTGGTCATTTCCTCTTGTTTACAATATCCTAAAATAGTTTTTTCTGTTGTGGTAATGCCTAAAATGATTTAATTTTTTTCATCGAGATCCGTGGTATCTCAAAAGTTTCCTATGCTCAATGATTAATCTACTCGGGGGCAGTATCAGAAGCCTTCCTAAAATGATCTATTTGAGTCTCTTGATTGCAGGTAGTTGTTAATTTACGCTTTAATATAAGGCAGATGTAGTCAAACAACTTTTTCCAATGGTTGACATCTTTTCTAAAGTAGTTCTCTTACTCCAGGTTAGAATTATTCTATTGATCTACAATTGTAATTATTCACATAAAATTAAACTATGAAGCCCTGTGTATGTATCCTTTTCACTTTTGTCGTCGTCATGTCATATCCATTGGACATCTAGCTAATAATCTTAACAGAACGTACTGAGAAAGAGATAGCAGAGAGTACAAGTATGGATCTTTAATTTCTATAATAAGCATCCACTTTAACTTAAGTAACTTGTTAATCTATGTTGCATCCACATCTCACATAGGCATTCAAATGTTTTGTTATAATTATAGTAGGTTTGGATTGGAATTACTACATTGAGTAAATGGTATTGTAAATTAATCTTGAATTCTGGGGCAAGATGTATGAAATCTTGAATTTTGATCATATATACTCCTGGAATGTGGTTCTATTTAACTGCTTTACATGTGTGTGACAAACTACCTAAAAAATTTTATCTGCTGAATGCGTGCAAATTGACTTAAAATGGTAGTTATGTTTTGAAAAAGCTTGCGAATCATTAATGATATTCATTATATGTTCCACAGTAAAGCTGTAGTACGTTCAACACCTTTATTTGGGAAGAAAACCACCATAGTAAATATGACTTATAATGCTTTGGTACTTCGGTTATAGAGAGGAGAGAGTTCTAGTCATAGCTAGGTACAGGTAATAGAAGGACAACTAAGAGCAACACTCATGAGGACTATCAAGGGAGTGGATGAGATGTTTCATTTATTGTATTTTTCTTTTCATATATGTGTTTCTAAATGTGGTAGCATTGAAACAACTTGTGTATTTAGGAGGTTACATGCATTCTCCAAGTGCTTTTGTTTTGTTATATTGTGAGAAGTTTAGACTTTATGTCCCATTATCTTTCCTCTTTGTATTTTGTTCTTTTATCAAAAGTAAATATCCTTCCGTTAATGAGCACTAATATATATTACGAATGAATGTGTGTTTTAGATATGTGGTTGATTTGGTTGTATATGCTCAGGTTTTTCAATATTCCGAAATTTTATGGTCAAAACTATTATCCAAGAGAATTGAACACAATGAAATAGAAAACAAAAACTGTTGTCTGAGCCATTAAATTATAATACTTTTTAGACCTTGTCAATTGCCCAACTACCAAAACACATAAGAAGTACAAATTTTTCTTGTATGAAGTATGAGAGGACCACAAGAGCAAGTCATTTGTCGACGTAGAAAATAACAACAAACAACAGTTTCTTAATTTATCATGTTGTCTAACTTCTCTTAGACAACATGGTGCTCATGAGTATATGTTGTATGAAAGACAATTAGATGACAAAAAGTGTCTGTTGTCTAAGGGACAATCAGACGGCTGTAGGATTAACAATAGAAAAAACATTGATCAGACAACGGAGAAAAACTGTCGTCTGGTCAATTTTTTGGCCTAGTGCTATTCAAGGAGATTAGAAGACTGCAAGGGCATTTCAAGATGTGTAGTTGGAACTTGGTGAAGAGAGGAACTAATGCTGCATGAGGCTGATTGGCTTGCTTGTCAAGCAAAAATGAGGATGGATCTCAGGAACTGGATTTTGTGCCCTTGGCCTCCATCTTCATTGGTTCGTGTCCTGAAGCGTGATAGATTTCCTGCTCTGCCTATGATCTAGTTTGTGTTTCTATGTTGTATTTGCTTGTTAGTTTCTTTGGTTTTCTGGTGTTGTTGTTTGTCGTTTCTCTGCCTTGTGCAGTTATATGAACTTTTCATCGTCCACAAAAAAAAATAGAGCTATAGTACTATTTTCACCCAAAAAAAATTAATTATAATCAAAATTTAAATAGCCCTACTGGTATGTCAATCCGTATTGAGTGTTGGTTATCCTAATATTTTCTATGCTTTGTTGGTTAGTTTATTATTGTTTTGGGTTTTTTAATTTGTTTTTGAGTTTTGTAGTGAGTCTAATGCAAAGATAAGAAAAATAAATTAAAGAGAGTTTTATGCAAGATGGAGATTTCCGATGAAAGAAGGAAGTTTTGATGATGAGTCCCAAACCGAGAAGGAAGTTTAATTAAAAAAGGAATTGTTAAGAGATTCTTCTCTAATGAGTTTCCTTATGGGATTAGGATTCAATTATAAGTTGAAAAAGTTAATATATTGCGGGAGTGCTGGAGCTTAATTATAAAAAGGCCTCTCAAACTTCAAAAGAAACTCTATTCGTGCGTAAGAGAACGGAGAAAAGAAGAAAAATAAGAAGAATCAGAATTGCTCCCGACCGGTCGAACAAACCTGATGACCGGTCGACCCTTCAGATTTTCTTGCCCTTTGACTCTTCATCTTTCATGTATTTTCTTATGCTTTCATACCTAGTCATGTCTGGCTAAACTCTTAGTAGTTGGGGGCTATTTGAAGCCCTAAACATGATTGTTAGAATGCTTTGATTATTTTATGCAAACTTCTTTTGGATTGGATGATAATTTATTCTCTAGTTTTACATTGAGAAATTTCTCTATGTGTTTCTTTGAGTGCATGCTTAGATGCATGCATAGGATTTCATTGCTAGGAATTATCTGTGGACCGTCATATCATCATATAGTCTTGAGTAGCAAAAGGATAATAATAATCTTGTGAAGAGGTTGCTTGGTTACATATGATACATGTCATGTCTTATGGCCGATGTGATGTTCGTTCTCTTTGTTCTTAATTATTATTGAATGTTAAATCTATGAACATGTCATTCTAGGTTACATGTTAAGAACTAAGTTAGAGATCGAGTATATGACATGCACCTAGCATATCAACTATGAGAAAATAATAGGATTTGATCAACATGTCATTGACTAATATTGAGCATCATCATCCATGAATTAAGGTGAATAATTGTTCCCTACCTATTCCATCACCATCATTGGTTACAACAAACTCTCAATCAACTTTCCATTCATTTTCGTTATTTATCCCTGCCCTGTTTTCACAGGTTATTTTCGTCTACTTAAACATCTCCAAATCTCCTGAAATTTTGTCCAGGTCTTCATTAGATAGTCTAGTTTCTAGGGTTTAAATTTCGTAATTTTTAGAGTCAGTTTAGTCTGTCTGCTAGTAGAGCCTTTCTGTCTGAGTCAGTTAGTTGTAATATATATTTGAGTTGTGTTTGCAATTGAATCTCATTCTCCGGCGGGAATGATCCCTACTTATCATATTATATATGATTACCATATCTACAATAA
The DNA here is from genome assembly GCA_029955375.1 of Rubus parviflorus. Classification (NCBI taxonomy): domain Eukaryota; kingdom Viridiplantae; phylum Streptophyta; class Magnoliopsida; order Rosales; family Rosaceae; genus Rubus; species Rubus parviflorus. The sequence continues at coordinate 15,941,205 of JARGGL010000002.1, read as the reverse complement.
AGTTTATTTATTGGTTGTTTTTGTGCATCTCTTTTGGTGTGTGAAAATATCATATCACATATGGATCCCTAGATCAACTTGCATATGGATCCCTATATATATATATATAAGTTCTGCTGTGCGTTGATGCTCTTTTGAATGGAAATTAACCAACCAAATAATTTCGTAATTCGTATTGAGTGCATGACATAATTTCATGCTAAAGTTAATTTGGCCCCTAATCGATTGGTGCCACCACTCATCCTAGGCTGCCTTCAATTATTGGATAAGCTCAACTTTTTGCTTTTGCCATTTGTTTAATGCTGGCACTCTATCATTAGTTTTACTGTATTGAAACTATATTTTTATAATAAATAGGAGAACCACTACGATGCTTGTGAGTATTTTTTTTAGAGTTTTTATCATATATAGTATCTAAATTATTTCTCAATTATATATTTGGTATCTGAACTACAGTTTTAATTTGTCATAAGTAGTACCCAATATTTTCAATTTTATCACAAGTAGTACTCAAAGTTTTCGATTTCATCTCTTATGATACCTAACACCATTTTTGTCACATATATATGCGCATGAGGGCATGTGTTTAAAAAAAAATTGAAAACTTTGGGTACTACTTGTGACAAAATTGAAGTTCAGGTACTACAAGAGATGAAATCGAAAACTTTGGGTAACACTTGTGACAAAAATTAAAGTTCAGGTATCAAGTATATAATTGAGAAATAGTTCAGGTACTATATATGATAATAACCCTTTTTTTTATTGAGATAATGGTATCTCAAAGGCTTTATAGGCCTAAAGACTAATCCACTTGGCGGCAATGTCAGAAGATTTTCTCCCCTTGGCCATCCACATAATGGATTGAAATTTAACTTTAATTCGCAGTCGGCAGGATTCGAACTCAGTTGGGAGGTTATACACCTGGAGGCTTTTACCAACTCGACTACTAGTGGTGATTCAATGTTTGGCAGCACTGAAACTACCCCTTTTGCACCATTGGATAGGGTGGGGTCCTTCCTAATTCCTAAACCCAAAACCCATCCCTTAAAGCAGGTCGTCATATCGAATGGAGTATGGGTGCTGATAGGAACGGAGCTAGAGATTTAAGTGAAGGAACAAATATAAGACTTTAAGTGCAGGAACTAAGAACCTTTTTTTTTTAAGTGCAAGAACTAGGAACCTCTTTTTTTTGGGCCGAGAGGAGCTAGGAGCCTAGGAACTCAGGAAGCTTTCTACAATTATTTAGTAAAACTAGGTTTCTAGGAAGTTGTTTTCCAGTTAAAGTTTCGGAGTATTGTAAACAACCCCAACGGATAATCCAAAATTGGTTATACAACCTTCTGGACTTCTGGTTTTAAATTAAGAGTAAAAACCTCAAATGGTACATGAACTATCATGTAAAGTATTTTTTAGTACCTACAAATTTTTGTTACCAAATATGGTACCTGAACTATTGCGATGTTACCTAATATGGTATCTCTGTTACTTTTTCCCTTATTTTGAGGGGTAAAACGGTCCGCACAACCACTAATACTAAGAATAAAAACCTCAAATGGTACCTAAACTATCGCATAAGGTATTTTTTTAGTACCTATGAATTTTTTTTTTACCAAATATGGTACCTGAACTATTACGCCGTTACCTAATATAATACATCATGTACCATATTAAGTAAATGCGCAATAGTTCAGGTATCATATTTGGTAACAAAAATTCGTAGGTATTAAAAAATACCTTACGCGATACTTCAGGTACTATTTGATATTTTTATCCTTAAATTAATATAGTGCAATCCAATTATTATTAAGGCTATTATTAAACAACTTTTTCCCCTTTCCAAAAACAGTGTAGGGGGTGCTGGTCTCTTAAGTCTTTTGCCTCCACTACATCTCTCTTTGTCGTTTTCCAAAAGAAGAAGGAAAATATAAGACAAAAAATTGTCACAAATTCTCATTTCTCATTGGCTCACTGAGATTTTGTCAACATTATTTTTCCCAACTCTTGACATCAAGCGGAAAACATATTTAGGTACAAATAACACGAACATAACCCGACCCAAAAATTTTAAAAACATGAAGATGGATCGAATGTGCATCTGAATTCTTAATCCGACATTGAAATAATTTGATGGTAAAGAAAAATGCATAGAGTCCTTGTCATAAATAAGTAATTTCTCGTCACATATGATATAATGGGCTTACTTCATTCGCTTTTTGAACATGTGAAGATGTTGTGATCCATTCTTGAATTTAGTGACGTTGACTTTTGTTTTTTGGTTTTTTTTTTTGCGGTGGTTGTGTCGCGGAAGACTTTAGACTCTAGGCTCTACATTTACTCAAGATTTCAGAATTTGTTTTTATTTTCTCTGCTTTGTGCTTATTCCTATATTGCTTAATTGGGTAGTTATTTTTTCATGGGGGTCACAAGGAAAAAATTATGGTTTAACTTAGTTCGGACATGTGTGTCCAAACTCTCTCTTATTTGTATACATTCGGCAATGTAATTCCATGATTTGAACCGTTCGTCTTCTTAAACAACATTTATAAATCAATTATGCAGAAAATCAACGTAAATAAAAATCGTTTATTCATGTAATTGCATCAAATAATTTTCTGGTTTTAAGAGTGCTAATAAGTAATAACAATTCTTATTAATTTTCTGGTTTTTTTTTTGAATTTGATTTGCAAAGCGAAATGACTTGCAATGCATCTATAAATTAAAATAGAAATGGCAACACACCCTACGTGTGTGAAAGTGTACTGTGTATTTTGGATGTCACGTGTACTGGGACTTGTGGCTGGTAATGTGTATTTTGGATGTCACGTGATTTAGGATAATTTTACATATTGCTTGGAAACTTCATGACAAAAATAGTGTGTCCTAATAGTTAATAGAGGACATTTAATTTCACTTTTTTTGTGTAGTCATCTATTATCTAGCTACAATCACTCTTTTTTTGGATATTTTAGGACACAAAGTACGTGTCCTAATAGATAATATATGACAGTTTTTTAGCATATGAACACATTTTTTGAACACCCTGGCCTCTTATATGTACAAGGACATCCTTCTAATATAAATAATTAGAAATGTATGAAAAAATTAAAATTAAGAATATAATCAATTTTTAGATATTCAAAGTATGGGTGACAAACTTTTTCGTCTCCCATTCCCAGCAGTCCCGTCATTTCTATTCAATTACCCGCCATATCCAATATTTCCCGGCATTGTGACACTTTAGGAGACAAAATAATTTCGTCGCCCGTATGTTTTGGTGACAAAATGTTGTCGTCGCCCATTCCCAGCAGGCAATTGTGAAACACTAATGGGCAATTGTGAAACACTTTAGAAGACAAAATAATTTCGTCGCCCGTATCTTTGGGGGACACAATATAGGAGACAAAATAATTTCGTCCCTATATCGTTGGGGGACATAATATAGGAGACAAAATAATTTCGTCCCCAATAATATCTTTGGGGGACAAAATATAGCTGTTGTCACTAATAAGAATCTGTCACACTGTATTAGAGACAAAACTAGAGACGAAAGTTTTTCGTCACCCATATGGATGAGTGACGAATTTGTTTGAATTGGGGACAAAACAGCTCTGTCTCTAAAAGGGTTTTCTCTTGTAGTGTGTGTAGTTTTTTTTATATTATTATTTTACATTATTGACCCTAACTAGTAATTGTTTTATAAAATTTTTTTACTATTTAAAAGATATTTTGGTACATTTTTTCTGTTTTGATTAACAATGTCAATTCTTTTAAATATAGTATAGATATATATTCATATATATAAAGCCAAAATATGAGTTTGGTTAAATTTTCAAAAACCCAACAAATGTCCCTTCATACTTATATCATCTAAAATATATAATTTTATATATCAAGGGCAAAACAGTAAAATATATAATCAAGAAATAAATTAATGATGTGGAGGTCCCACATCCCCTTGCCCACTTGCCAAATTTATTTAATGATTTGTATTTTTTATATTTTTTGCTAATTTTATATTAAAACATTTATTTTATAAAATAAACTAACTTTTGATAAAAATAAAAATACGAATATTTTGCACCCGCAAGCGCAGATTTTGCATGCGCATAACGCGTGTAGGAAATTTAGTATACATTAAATTAAATTGCTGCCACCCAACTTCCAGCAGACTTTTGTCCAAACAAATTCCCAATGGCCTCTTACTATTCACCTCTTCATCAGCTCTGTAGTCGCTTCGTCTCCACGGCAACCTGAGATTCTCTTTCCTCATAACTATTCCTGCCTAGCTAGACCTGGTATTCTCTCTAACAATACCTTACAATTTCTGTGTGCTTTTTCAAGATTTACTATGCATACACAACATTCACTCTTCAACTTAGTTCACAATTTCTCTAAAACCCATATGAATTTTTTTTTCTGATTAATTAACACCACCTTGTTTGTTTCTCCAAATAAAAAGAGACTGAGGACACAAACCCAGATCAGAATTTTCTAATCACTATCCAACAATGAATCCCCAAGGTCAAGTAAAGGAGGCACCTTTACCTGTGCCAATGGAGAGACTTAATGACCGAGGCCCTCCACCATTTCTCAACAAAACCTATGAAATGGTCGATGACTCAACAACCAACCATATAGTGTCTTGGGGCAGAGAAAACAACACCTTTGTTGTATGGGATCTCCATGACTTTGCCATCAGTCTTCTCCCCATATACTTCAAGCACAACAATTTCTCAAGCTTTGTTAGGCAGCTCAACACCTATGTAAGTGCACTCTCTTTCATATTGTTTTTTGTTTTGAGAAGCTCTTTCATATTGTTAATTTGTCTAAGAATGAGTGGAAAGTCTTTATTTTTTCCGCTCTTTTTTTAATTGCACCATTGTATAGATATATATTCATAAAATATGCTTTGGGGATTTTTCGATGTTAAATTATGCTCATGAAACAGTTAGAAAGATTTCACCTTTATCTTTCCTGCCTTTGTATAATGGATTACTTAATGTGGACATATTGTTTGTTTAATGGCTTCAATGAGCAAAGTGCAGAAATCAATGTATAAAATATATGCAGGAGGATACTACTACTGTACTACAAAGGCGCTGCTTTTGCATCTGTTATGAAATGGGTTTATTTGGAATTGCTTTTCAGAGATCCAAAAGCGATTTTGAAATAATTGAAAAAATTAATTATAAATATACAAAAATTTGAAAAAAAATAAAATGTGTTTTTGGTGAGTTTTAAAAGCACTTGGAAGTGGTTTTGAGAAGTACTTGATAAGTGTTTTTTTATATAAAATTTGAAAAACGCTTTCAAACTATTTTATAACTTAATCAATTGAGTCAGCTATCCTTTTTTTTTTTGACGAAAAAAAATAAAAAGATAGCTAACTCAATTGATGAAGTTATAAAATAAGTTATAAAAAGATAGCTGACGGGAAAAAAAAAAAAGATAGCTGAGTCAGCTATAGTTTGTTTGTTTGGTTTTTATTTTTTATTTTTTTTTATCTGTGAGACCTTTTGAACCTTAATCTTAGGGCAAGTCACAAATTAGTAGCCAAAGCCTTTTTCTGAGTTTGATCATGAACAGGTTATTTGATTGATTAATGTAGGGATTTAAAAAGGTTGATACAGATAAATGGGAGTTTGCTCATGAAGGGTTTCTCAGAGGGAAAAAGCATCTTTTAAAGAATATCAGGAGGAGGACATCTCATAATATTCCTCATGCTTCACAACAAGCTTTGGACTCTTGCATTGAAGTTGGAAGTTTCGGACCATTAGACGGAGAAATTGATCAGTTGAGGCGTGATAAGGAGGTTATAATGGGGGAACTGGTGAAGCTTACAGAACAGCTGCAAACTACTAGAGCTCACCTCCACGGAATGGAAGATAAGTTCAAGAGGGCAGAAATGAAACAGGAACAGATGATGAATTTCTTGGCAAGAGCAATGCAGAATCCCAACTTTGTACAACAATTGGTACAAATGAAGGACAGGAAGAAACAAGTTGAGGAAGCAATTACTAAGAAGAGAAGGCGATCTATTGCAGGGTCTAGTAGTGTTGAGGACGGTGAACTAGGTCAAGGTGAAAGTTTTGTTAAAGTTGAACCCCAACATTATGGTGACATATCTGAGCTTGATGTTTCAGAGTTGGACAAGTTTGTTATGGACATGCTAGAAACAGATGAAAACCAAAAGGTCCATGGTGGGAAAGAGTGTATGGAGAAAGAAGAGGAACATGAAAGTAGAGGCAAAGATCTGTGTGAGGGTTTCTGGAAAGAGTTTTTGAATGACGTCGTTGATGAGGAAATTGAAGTACCGGGTGTTCAAGAAGAAGATGAGGAAGAAGTCAATGTGTTAATTGAGCAGCTTCGTTGCTTGGTATCCAGGCCCAAGTAAAGAAAATGAGCTCTTTGCACGTACATATATATTTTCTTCAAAGGAGCTGGGTAGGAGACCATCATTTAACAAATCTCGAAGTGCCCAAATCGTTTTCTTAGTTGGTATTGTACAGAATGCAAGCGCATTAACACTATTCCAATGCATACTACCTAGTTTCTGGGGTTTCCATCCCTGCTACTTATAGAATCTCTTAAATTTCTTGGTTAATTTGTTTGTAGCACTATCTCTCTTCCTTTCTTGTCTACATTAATGCAATTGTATTTCAGTCTGTGGTTGGAAGTTAGATATGTGTTTATTCTGATCGATCGTTTATGACCTGAAAATCCAAATTCTTAATGGAATCCTTTACAATGGGAGATGAGTAGATATATGAGACAGAATACGTACTGAGATCATATTATTCTTAATTTGTCGCCGACTGCATAATGTTGGTAACATAGAGCTTTTGTCATTTAATCATTTTTGTGAAGGTGGTGGAAATGGTGGTGGTCTCACCAATATGATTAAAAACAAACATGAAGTTTTACTTGCATCTCCAAAGACATGAGTGAATGCCATGTTCAGGTCTGAGTTTCAGTGTTCTATATACACATCCTTTGTGTACACTGTGTTAGATTATTAATTATGTGGTTTAAAGGACGGATTAACAGAGCAAATGTACATTTTGACAACCATTTATAACCTCATATGCCATTCTAATTTGTTATGATAGACCCATTCGATCTCATGCTTCTCATAACAAATTAAAAGGCATGCGCGCAGATTAGATATAGCTAGCTGAACATGCACTACGTACGTTGTTGCCCATTATCTAGCTAGTTGACAATCATGAAAATGAATATTATTATTAATTACTTATTAAACATATATAGTCCTCGATCATAAGTGGTTAATTAGATATATACAGTTTGCTAATTACTGTTAGTGAGATTTTGTATGTGGCCGGAAATAAGTCTTCAATTCATTCTCTCTTGTCGATCTCGATCTTCTCCCAACAGAGCTATTATTCTTATTATCATCTCTTGATCAATTTGTTAGGAATGGTTGGTTTTTTAAAAATTTATTTAGTGCGGAATAAGTTTAACAATTAAACTACTAAATAACCAAAATCCATTCCTTAGCCCTTGAGATCTTTGGCTTAGTTATGATATATATATAAACATAATATACTTAGTAGGAAAATCAAGAGGAAGTTCTTGTTCTACTCACCCTTGGAGCGTGATATCAATCCGATCCAAGTGTACCACCAAAGTTCCTCTCCTTGATTTCTCCTTGATGAGGTTTCCTCCACCTTGAAGCACCTTGGAATGTCAACTCCTTGAACACCTTCTTGTGCTGGAAATTTTCTTCTTGACGTATCAAGAAAGCCACAAAATTATATGGCCTCTAAGGATCTTCACCTAAGTGGATGTGAGATGAAGAAAGATGATAGGAAAAGAAAGTGTGCAAGCTTTTCTCTTTCTCTATGTTGTAGCAGCCGAATGGTATGAGAGAGTGTGTAAAAGAGAGCTGTTCTCTTTTGCTTTTGAACACACCAAAACGTTCATGCATGCTTCAAAAGCATTAATTAATATAATAGCCATCCACTTGATTAAATAGATAGAAACATTTTCTAGCAATTAATTAATGGTGGCATATTGATATTCTCTACACACATGTGGCTGCCATGTTATACTATTGGGCTATTAATTTGGGCCTTGGGCTTTTGCTAAGTCTTACTTAGTGAAGCCCAAGCCCACACCTAAAAGATCCGACAATCGTTTAGGCCCAATAGCTTCGGTTTTAGCCGAGAACTCTAATTACGTCCAAATAATTAATCAAATTAAATATTTAGTCATAACCAACTCTTGTTTAATCTTCTTCATATACAATCTCAAGGATCCACTTATACGGTGTGCGATCTCTTAGGTTCTAATTAACAAGGCAGTGAAGTTTATAGAACCATTCTATTTCGTTTACGAATCAAAACTCCATTTTGATTCTCCCTTTAAATTAGGATTGATAATGTTTATCAATTCTCGTGGACTTCACAAATCATGAGTGACGTCTTGCAACATATCATGACTACCCAAGTTAATATAGAATAGTAAAGAACCTATTCAATTGGAATTACAATACAATACGGTCCTTCTCTAATACGATGTTCTAAATCACATCATCGGGGTATGGAATTGATATGTCAATCCCCTAATGTGATTTCCATATTTATGTGATTCTAATAATGTGTAATGTGATTAGAAACTCTTTTTCTAATCTCATTCAATGCTTTGGCCAAAGACTCACCGAATCACATCTTTGAACATACTCCTCATTTACTTAAGGATAGAGATTCCTTATTGTACACTCACATGTCTCTACGAGCGAATTGATTACACCAATGAATGCATGGATCATATCCATTAAGGGACATAATGTTATTGCATCATCAAGAGTTAATCCATTCACTCATAAGACAACTATGGTGTCTCAGGTCAAAGGACTAATTTGTATTATTGCAATTTAGAGTTCAAGTTTGACATGTAAGTAAAACTCCATACAAGAACTCTAGTGATCGCGTTCAGTGTACTCTTCAAAACAAGAGCACCCACATACTTGTATTAGTGTCTCTACATGAATGACTGGAAACTAATCATCCTCCATATTGAGCATACATAGTATGTGCTAGTCTTTCCGGGTTATCAATGTCCAAATGATAAACCTATGACTAGGAACATTTTAGGATATGAGTGTAAAAGAGTAAATGTTTCACAAATCTAACTCCTTAGATTATTTTCTCTTTAACTCATATTCCTTGGACCTTGTTCAATCAAATATTAAATATAAGCAATGAACAATAAACTTGCCCTTTTGATTAATAACAATTACAATAATAATTACATCAAAATGATTGTTTTAGGACACAACTCCTTCACAATTGTCCACAAGATAGCGGTAGGCAGAATAGACAGTAATTTTTTTGCAAGAGGGGGAAGGCTAGAGTTAGTTAAGAAACCCTAAATGCATGCTGTCGTTGAGATTTTATGTTTATGTAGTAGTACAATGAGGTTTGAAAACCCTAGACCCTAGATCGATTTGGTGAATGATCAATGAAATCCCAGATGTAATGCAGGCTCAGTTTAAAAAGTAAAAGAATTTGTATCATGTGTGACATTTAATCTAATGAACATGGCACGACTGGATATCACAATTACTTTGAATTTTAATTTCCATTGCAAACCACACGTACCAGCTGCTAATCGTGTTTTTTTTAAAATAAAACTATGTTATCTTCTTCACCAACAAAACAATAAAGCTAGAACAAATGCTAGTCATCAGGTATTACCAGCTTATTTAATTTCATTCTCTATATGAGAAGAATTCTTTTAAGAATTCGTTGAACTCCTCACCTCAAGTTGCATATATATATATATACATATATATATATAGGGGTAGGCTAGGGTACGGTGATGTATGCCATACCCCCATTTACAATTTTTTTGAACAAAAAATTACATCTAATTGAAATAAAATTACTACATTGACAACAAAGTTACCACATTCGTTTTACACTATTTACATATAATTGAACCAAAATTACAACTTTGACAACAAATTGTTCATAAACTTGTAACAAGGTCATAGATGGAGTAATTACCTCTAATAGAACAAAGATTACACAAAAAAAGACTCTCGTTACCATAATGACAACACATTTTGTTGTTATATTTGTAAATGGAGGTATGACATGCATCTCAGTATTGTAGAACTTCCCTATATATATATATATATATATATATATATATATATTAATTCTCTAGTAAGGAGATCCGATCCTTACTTTATAAGGTGCAGAGTTTTGATCTAAGCCATTAGATTAGTTTAAATGATTTGATCTGACAGTTGAGATCAAAATTTCACACCTTATAGAGTAAGAACCTCCTTACCTGAGAATTATTTTATACAGGCTTCTCCACTAAAGTAAGGACTTCCTTACCTTAGTGGAGAAGTCATGTATAGATATATATATATATATACACACACGCACACACACACACACACACACTCACCTTCACATGTGGACGTTCACACGTGAATTAAAATGCGAACTTTCTCATCCCGATCAATTGACAACATAATTCAATCATCGGAATCGTTCATCGTTTAGATTTATTTTCAAAAATTATTCTTGCAAAAAATCAGCCGAATTGGAAATTGTTTAGTCATTTGTTCGTTATATAGTTTATAGACAAATACAGTCTGTCAGATAAAGTTGAAACGATGAATGTGGTAATCAAATGGCTAAATAATTTCCAATTTGAAATTTTTTTTATTAAAATAATTTCCAAATTGCTAAATATATATATATATATATACAGTTCCTTTCACATACGGACGTCCGCACGTGAATTAAAATGCGAACATCTTCATCCCGACCAATTGACAACATAACTCAATCATCGGAACCGTTCATCGTTTAGATTTATTTTCAAGAATTATCCTTGCAAAAAATCAGCCGAATTGGAGATTGTTTGGTCATCTGTTCGTTGTATAGTTTACAGACAAATACAGTCCGTCAGATAGAGTTAAAACGATGAATGTGGAAATCAAATGGCTAAATAATTTGAAATTTGAAATTTTTTTTTATCAAAATGATCCTTCAAGGATGACCTAAAATATAGACGGTTGTGATCATTAGTTTGCACCCGTAATGAGGATGTTCGCATTTTAATTCACGTGCGGACGTCCGCATGTGAAGGGGACTGTATATATATATATATATATATATATATATAGGGAGATGATCTAATGAGGACCCTTATAATGAGGACTTGGTGAGAACTTTTCGATTAGACTTACTTTTTTATTACATCTCGACAAATCAACCGTTCAATATTTAAATATTTATGAGTAGATCACTTTTACAAATTTTCAATGAAATCGAAAATCGTTAAGTCATCTATAATTGTGATTTACCATGGGAGAGGCTCTAATGAGGACCCTTATAATGAGGACTTGGTGATGACTTTTCGATTAGACCTACTTTTTTATTACATCTCGACAAATCAACCGTTCAATATGTAGATATTTATGAGTAGATCACTTCTACAAATTTTCAATGAAATCGGAAATCGTTAAGTCATCTATAATTGTAATTTACCATTTATGAATATGAATGGTTCAAAATTGACAGATTTGGTTCATCCATTTGTTTGGTCTAGTTCGGTACCTTAACGATTTCAGATTTTGTTGAAAATTTGTATAAGTGATCTACTCATGAATATCTTAACATTGAACGGTTGATTTGTCGAGACGTAATCGAAAAATAGATATCACAACTATTAATCGAAAAGTCTTCACAAAGTCTTCATTATAAGGGTCCTCATTATAGGCTCTCCCTATATATATATATATTAGAATGAGTTTGAATGTTTGATCCCATGACCACCTAAAATAAACCATTAAACCCTAAGACCATCTCCCATGGTAAGTCAAATATCCAAATATGGGGAATGACATGCTCCCATGGTAAGCTAAGTCAAATTGGAAATTATTTTTATTAAAATAATTATAGGGAGCCAATTCTATACATGGCTTACACAAACCGTAAGCCAAATCCAACTTTTTCTTATTATATTATATTTCTTTTCCTCTTTTGCCATTCCAACTTCACTAAATAATTTTACAATTCCATTTGTGTCCATAATATTTTTAACTATTAATCTTTTTTCTTATAAAAATTTATACTTATAAATTTTTTTAATAATAAAAATTATATTATTACGAAGATCTCAACGAGATCTTTCATTTGAGCCTAATATTGTTTACTTCTGATCAAAATAATTTTAATACATAATTTGGCTTTTAGTAAAATTTGGCTTAGTGTTATAGCTTATGGTGGGAGTAGTTTAGGGATTGGAAGGCATATTTATTGGAATATGCCAAGTTGGTAAGCTATATTGAAAGGCAAAGTTGGCTTACCATGGGAGATGGTCTAATTAATTAAGGGCTTCTCATTCTCACGTTACTGATCCATTCCATCAGAAAAATGCCAAATTTCAATATATATATATATATATATATGGAAATACCCAGTTCAAGCTGCAAGATTTTCATGCAATCATACATTGCTTGAAGATCCCAAACTTCGGCACCCTTTGGGAACCCAAAAGGAAGCGAAAATTAAGCTAGTCAAATGTCATAAAAGAATTAAGCTTTTATATGTTTAAAGTCTTAACTGTCCACTAAATGAAGCTTCATAAAATATTTCTCATCCAGTTGGGAGCTTATTACTTTTTCTCAGGCATATAAAATTGTGCAACAAATTAAAGGAAAAACAAAATGGGGCGGCAATCCAAAAGAAATCTTCATATTAAACACCACCAAGATCATAGCATAACACTATCTTATAGTTTTGATTCAGTTTTGACTAGAAAGTTAGCAGGACAAGATCATTCAGATTACAGAGAGCATATTACCAGAAAAGTTACAAAATATATATATATACTCAAGGTTATTGGCCGGCTTAAAACTCTAACGACCATTTTATTACCTATAGTGATTAGTAATTAACTTATCAACTATTCTAGTGCTTGTTTCGTATGGACAATCTTGACTGTTTCAAGGTACCTATGAAAGTATGAAGTCATTGTGCAAGGTTAGTGGCATCCCATTACCAAATTGTTAATATATAGCTGGATTTGATTATTGGTTTGCTAAGTACATACAGGTTGGGATTAAACTTCATATACCATTAAAGAAATGGTTGAAAGCTAACTATATAAGCTGTGCACATCTTCTTCGATTCTCATTCAGAAACATCTTTAAGTCATAGAAGTCCCAAATTTGGGGCGGTCTCAACAGTTGTGCTCGATCAAAATGGCGAATCTTTGGCCTAGCCTTCTTTATGCCTTGGCTATATCCTTGATAGCCACCAGTGTAGCTGCTAGTTATGACAAACCATATATTTATGCATCTCCACCACCACCACACTCTTATCATTACAAGTCACCACCACCACCAGCTTATCACAAGTTACCATCCTATGATTCCTATCATTACAAGTCACCACCACCATCCTATCATTACAAGTCACCACCACCATCCTATCATTACAAGTCACCAAAATATTATTACAAGTCCCCACCTCCTCCATATGTTCGCAAATCACCAAGACATTCGCCATCACATCCCCCTCCTTATGTCTACAAGTCACCTCCACCTCCCTCTCCATCACCACCCCCTCCATATATTTATAAGTCACCTCCTCCACCATCTCCATCACCTCCCCCTCCTTATGTGTACAAATCACCACCGCCTCCCTCACCATCTCCTCCTCCACCTTACACTTACAAGTCACCACCACCCCCGTCTACATTATCACGTCCTCATTACGTCTACAAGTCACCACCACCACCACCTCCATCTCCATCACCTCCTCCTCCTTACGTCTACAAATCACCACCACCTCCGTCTCCATTGCCTCCACCACCTTACATTTACAAGTCACCACCACCCCCGTCTACATTATCACGTCCTCATTACGTCTACAAGTCACCACCACCTCCATCTCCATCACCTCCTCCTCCTTACGTCTACAAATCACCACCACCTCCGTCTCCATCGCCTCCACCACCTTACGTCTACAAGTCACCACCACCTCCGTCTCCATCACCTCCACCACCATACATATACAAGTCACCACCACCTCCGTCTCCATCACCTCCACCACCATACATATACAAGTCACCACCACCTCCGTCTCCATCGCCTCCTCCTCCTTACGTCTACAAATCACCACCACCCCCGTCTCCATTGCCTCCACCACCTTACATTTACAAGTCACCACCACCCCCTTCTACATTATCACTTCCCCATTACGTCTACAAGTCACCACCACCTCCGTCTCCATCACCTCCACCACCATACATATACAAGTCACCACCACCTCCGTCTCCATCACCTCCTCCTCCTTACGTCTACAAATCACCACCACCCCCGTCTCCATCGCCTCCACCACCTTACATTTACAAGTCACCACCACCCCCTTCTACATTATCACTTCCCCATTACGTCTACAAGTCACCACCACCTCCGTCTCCATCACCTCCACCACCATACATATACAAGTCACCACCACCTCCGTCTCCATCACCTCCTCCTCCTTACGTCTACAAATCACCACCACCCCCGTCTCCATCGCCTCCACCACCTTACATTTACAAGTCACCACCACCCCCTTCTACATTATCACTTCCCCATTATGTCTACAAGTCACCACCACCTCCGTCTCCATCACCTCCTCCTCCTTACGTCTACAAATCACCACCACCCCCGTCTCCATCGCCTCCACCACCTTACATTTACAAGTCACCACCACCCCCGTCTTCATTATCACTTCCTCATTACGTCTATAAGTCACCACCACCTCCGTCTCCATCACCTCCCCCTCCTTACGTTTACAAATCACCACCACCCCCGTCTCCATCGCCTCCACCACCTTACATTTACAAGTCACCACCACCCCCGTCTACATTATCACTTCCTCATTACGTCTACAAGTCACCACCACCTCCATCTCCATCACCTCCCCCTCGTTATGTCTACAAGTCACCACCACCACCACCACCACCTTCTCCATCCCCACCTCCTCCTTATATTTATAAATCACCACCACCACCCTCACGATCACCTCCCCCACCTTATCTTTACAAGTCACCACCACCCCCATCTCGATCACCACCACCTCGTTACATCTACAAATCTCCACCTCCACCACATCCTCGTTATGCTGAGGCGTCACCAGATTCAACATCTACCCCACCTCCTTATTACTAAACTGACTGAATTTGTGTTTGCATTGTGTAAGTAAACCTTGCAACAAGTTAAATTTATGTGTTTCTCTTGTGTTCATCTACAGTTGTTTTGACTATCTAGGTATGTATATTGACATATTGTTTTGCATTGCAGGTTATCAATTGGTAAGATCCATATTTGATGTGAGAGAGAGTTCTATTCTTGTGATTACTTGTTTACATTTGATCAATCCAGTAAAGCACTTGAGAATAAGAGGGTGCTTTGCAGATTTCATGCAATTTTAAATTTTATTGCTTTTGCAGCTTTCATGTAATTTATAGTTTTATTATCATAATGTTATGTATTTATTTGTGGTTCCCATTTTTAGTTTCATAATTCATACGCTGAAATTTAATGCAATCAATGGGCTACGATTTGTTCATCCCCTACATTTGTATGAAAGAGTTGAGTTTTTGAAATTAATTTAAATATGCATGAGACTTATAAGATTACGTACGTAGTGTGTCATTTTGCTCTAAATTGCTTTTGCAATCAACTCTACCAATTTGCCAGAGGTCTCTCAGCACAGCTATACATGTTATTATCCTAATTATAGGCCAATTTAAAGTAACAATAAATCAACAAGGATTGGGGAGACAAATTTTTTTATTAGAAATTATAACCATTCATCGATTTATAAAGAGAAATGTTATAAACATTAGAATCGTTTTTAATCAATTCCATGAGTAATTCCTACCCGTACTCAATACAAGTAAAGGATCGGGGGGACAATTAACATAGAACAATGAGGATCGGAAATTAAATGATGTCATTAGTCTAGGATCATTGATATTAATGAACCAAAGCCTATAAAAGAAGCTACATACTGCAAAACATGCACTTGAACAAATAAGAATGTCTAACCTCGAGCCTCTAGCTATCATGTTTTGAATTGGAATCCTGCTCAAGCTCGCTCACATATTGTTGTTTCGCTTCCCCTATTACTCAATAGATTGTGCCAAACTTTTCTACACTCCATATATGGGAGTTTCCTTTTGTTCTATTTGGCTGAGGTTTTACATTGTGCTACGTACGGTGGGTGTTTAACACTGGCTTTGTGGGTTCTTTTAACCATATCGATCAATCAAATCTTAACCGTTGCATTTAATCAGGCAGCTTAAACTAGCAAAATGAAACAATCAAGTCACCTTTTGTTTTACACGGGTTTTGTGGGTTCTTTCGCCCTTTTGTGTGTTATGTGCTTCTAGTGACATAAGTCTCCCTTTTGTAAGTGAGAGGTCTTAAGTTCAACTCACATAGTTATTGTATATTATCAGCTGTTATAATTTTTTTTTGAAAGAAACATAATATATATATATGTTTAACAATTAATTGATTAGGCGTCCTTGGAGGCAGTCGCCATAAGGCACAATACCCACCCTCAAACCTGAAGTAGAGGGAATTGTTCCTCTATAAGAACCCGCTGCTTGTTGCCCCATTTTATTCCATTAATAATAAACAAGAAATACAAAACACGAAGAAAAAAGAAAAGAAAAGTGGGGTGGGGGGGGGGAAGGGGACCTTACCTCAAATTACAAGAAACCCAAAAAATACCTTTCAAATAGCTCATCAACACACTAAAGAAGTATAAGAAACCCACGAATGGATGCTAACATGATGAGCACCATAGTTTTTCGATCTATACGTAAACCTAATTTCCCTCACGATAAGCATGAGAAAAATACAACTGCTTTGATGAAATTAAATGACGAAAATTAATTTTTGTCATTTAATTTTTCGTCATGGATGAGTAATCGCAAAATGAAATGATGAAAATTATACCACAAAAACCCATCAAGCCCAAACAACCCCGAGAATTTCCATTAGTATTAACCTAGGAGTCATCATTTGGCCCGCAGATCGAGAGGTCGATAGAGACCCGCCTAGCTGGATAGACAAAAGCCTGACCCGTTGTTGTAGAGGGCCAGGCTTGGGCTAGGGGTTCCAAGCCTGTCCCTGCCCGTGAAAGGCCTGAAGAAGCTTGCCCGGTCTAGCTCGTAAAAGCCTAGCCCGCCTTAATTATAATAAAATTTAATAAATATAAAACCGAAAAAAAAAAAAATTATATTCATGGTTTGTTTTATGCTAAAGAAGTACGTCAAGAGACTATGGAAGGTATCCAAAACGTTGTTACCAAATATTTTTTGTGGATGTTTACTGCCACAAACCTGAATGATACAACCATTAACCATGTGCTCTCCCTTATTACCCTTGAAGTTACAGCTGATATGAATTCTCCTCTTCTGGCACCTTTTTCTACTGAGGAAACTAAAGTGGCACTATTTGTTATGCATCCATCCAAATCTTCGGGTTAAGATGGTATATATGTTCGCTCTATTTTTTCAAAAATAATGTGAATTGTTGGTAATGTAGTTGTTAATTAATGGTGTGCATAGATTTTGGAATCAGGTTTTTGCTTTTGAAGGAGATCAACTATACCTATGTTTGTCTCATCCCAAAGGTTGATAATCCTGAAACGATTGCTCAGTTGCGTCTTATTGCTTACAAAATTGGTACAAAGGCCATTGCAAATAAACTCAAAGTTATTCCACCTCTTCTGATCTTCTCTTCCCAAAGTTGTTTTGTGCATATGAGACTAATTACTGATAATATCCTAGTGGCTTATGAGGCGATGCATTATCTTCATAATAAGCGGTCCGGGGATGAAGGTTATGTAACACTTAAACTTGATATGAGTAAAGTTATGATTGTGTGGAATAGAGTGTTTAATCTCAGATTTTCCAGCGTCCTGGTTTTGCTTATCAATGGATTAATTTAATTTTACAATGTGTTACTTCTACTCATTATTCTTTCCTGGTTAATGTAGTTCCTTGTGGTTATGTTACTCTCTTGCGGGAAATGCTTCAAGGTGATTCTTCATCTCCCTGTCTTTTTTCGCTATGTACTGAGTGCTTCTTGGCTTTACTGGATGATATGGCTCAGTGTCAACTTTTGCTGAGTTTGAGTAATTGCTTTGGTGCTCTTTATGTTCATCACTTGCTTTTCACAGATGATAGCTTATACTGTTTTCTCGTGCTTCTTTTTATGTTTGTGCTTACATTAAAGATGTCTTACTAACCTATGAAATGGCTACCGGTCATCAGGTTAATCTTACAAAATGTACAGTGGCCTTTAATAAGAATGTTGATCCTTCTGCTAGTGCATCTATCTGTCATTCTCTTTAAATATTCCAGGACATGATCGATTAATATCTGGGGCTTCCTACGCATATTGGTCGTGCTCGTTCTAATACTTTTCAATAAATTAAAGAATGTCTTAGTGAATGATAAGAACATAAATATGCGACTGTTATATTGTAAATCTCTATATATGTTTTC
This sequence comes from Rubus parviflorus, assembly GCA_029955375.1. Taxonomy (NCBI): domain Eukaryota; kingdom Viridiplantae; phylum Streptophyta; class Magnoliopsida; order Rosales; family Rosaceae; genus Rubus; species Rubus parviflorus. The sequence goes on along the minus strand of JARGGL010000002.1, from coordinate 15,922,638 downwards.
TTAGATTATTTTATTTGAGTGATTTTTTTAGTTTTCGTGTTTTGTAGGTTTTTGGAGAAAGGGAGAAGAAATAGTCTTAATTTTTGTGGCAAAGAAGGAGTATATATATATATATATTCCTGAAGATACATGAAAATCCTGACTGATCGAGGAAAGTCGGAACAGTTGTGATGCCAATTGATTCCAAGATGATATTTTAATGACGTCGCGCGCTCTTATATATTGATTGTTACATATTATTTGTGCCAGACCAATTAGATAATTTTTTGGAGTTTTCCTAGAAATTAAAGAGTTTCAGACCTAAAAAGAAGGGATGAAGGAAACGATATAAAAGGAACCCTAATTGCAATGTAAAAAGAACTTTTGACTCTTAGGATTTTTGAGAACACAAGGAGAGTAGATGAGTTCAAGGAAGAAAAGCAGAAAATGCATGAACGACCAGTTGTCAATAATCAACGATCGGTCGATGTGACGCCGATTCCTTAACTTCTTTTTGGTTTTTGGTTTTCTCTTTCCTCATGTATTCTTTTGGATTTTCAGTAATAGACATGAGTGACCAATTTTCCTGTAGTTGGGGCTCGATTGAAGCCCTAGACATGATTGTTTGATGACATGATTTGATTAATTTTTAAAGTTTTGTTTTCCAGATGATAATGTATACACTGTTCGTAAATCTTTATTCTATTATATGTTTCTATGATTGATCGCCTTAGGAGTATGTACTAGGATTGATTTTCCATAAGCATATGTGTGACTACCCATGGTAATGGTAGCTCTAACGTTGACAACGCATGTAGATATGCATTTATGTCATTATGCTTTCGATGGATCTAAATTTGGGTTCAATATGTTTGGCTTTTTTCTTTCTTTTTCAAAACAATATTTCAGTCCTTGTTTTTTGTTGAATCAAGAATTCATTTCATGTTTGTACTTGTTCCTTGTTAACATATAGATTTTGTACCAAATAATTACACCAAATCCTAACTTTTATTTTTTGTCTGGGTACCAAATCGTAATTGAATGACACTAAATAATAATTGAGAGACAACATATTACGCTATGTTGTAGCCAAATCGTACATGGCCATCTCAAAAGGTTAGAAGAGAAAAGATCTTGTTGTTTGATAAAACAATGACATACTGAAATATGGTAATGTAGCTTAAATATTTTTTTTTTAGGAAAGGAAACTTTATTCCTTAATCAATAAGAATGGGTTCTTGACCCATAAGGACAAAATTGGACAAATATTTACCATCAAGGACAAGGGAAAAACACGGTGCCCTCCCGGTCCATTAATTGACCAATTTACGTTTTTGTATTATACATTTTACAAAAATTACGAAACTGCCACTGGCAAAAATTATTGACCTCAATAAATTTTTTTTAGAAAACGATACTTTCAGTGGTAGGAGAGAAATAACAAAGAAGCATCACTTTTGTGTATTTTATTGACCTCAATAAAATTTTATTGAGGTCAATAAACTGTCGATATTTTCCGTGGTAGGAGGGAAAGAACAAATGAACATCACATTTGAGTATTTTATTGACCACAATAAAATTTTATTGAGGTCAATAAACTGTTTTCTTGAGGTCAATAATTCTTGTGTATTTTCTTGATTTGATCATGTACATGACCTCAAGTTGCCAAACAAATTTTATTGAGGTCAATAAACTTTTATTGAGGTCAATAAACTTTTATTCAGGTCACTTTCAATCATTCTCTTCACTTCACAATCACAATCATCCACTGACAGATTTTATTGACCTCAATAATTTTTTTATAAGGAATCTATATTTTCCGTGGTAGGAAGGAAAGAACAAAGGAACATCACTTTTATGTTTTTATTGACCTCAATAAAGTTTTATTAAGGTCAATAAACTATTTTATTGAAGTCGATAACGATAACACCAGTGCAGCAACAATGAAGTATCAGTCCAGATTTTATTGACCTCAATAACCAAAATTATTGACATCAATAAAAAAAAATTATTGATCTCCAGGCCTTACATCCATGGAGAAACTATCAATCTCTATTCTTTAATTTTCTTATTCTTATCTCTCTTTCTTCTTCTCTTTCTTATGTCCCTCCCACGTGCTCCTCTTTTTTTTTTTTTCTTTTCTTCTTCTCTCCCTCTCTTTCTCTCACCCATGTGCTCCTCTTTGTTTTTTTTTTTCTATTCTTCTTCTTCTTCTTCTTCGTCTTCTTCTTCTATTTCTTCTGTTCTTCTTTTCCTGCATCTTTCTTTCCATTCTCTCTACTGCAGCATCTCTTTTTCTTTCCTTTCTCTCTCCCCTCTGCCTAATTTTGCCCCTCTGCCTCATTCTACCACAGAACCGGTGTCAAATGGAACGAGATCGCGGTCGCTGGTGAAGTACACGCTCTTTTCCAAAACTGTTTCCCATCTAATAAAACCAAAAAATAAAATTTGAATGAAAAAATTGAGCTTTTGATATGGTTGTGTGAGTTAATTAACTTAATTCATGGCGGATTATGAGAAAAAAAAGAGAGAAGAGAGGAGAGAAAGAGAGAGAGAAGAAGAAGAAGACGGAGAGAAAACAAAGATACCAAAAGCAGACACTAAGGGCAATAATGTCACAAAAAATCATTATTTAATATTTTTGTCCTTACTGGGAGTGAAAGATGCTCAACTGAAACTTAGTGGGAATTATTTAAAATCTATCAAACTTGAAGGGAAATATGTAGTGTAAAAGAGGACCTATTGGTTATTTACCTCAATAAGAATACATAGATCAGAATGACATCATAAATTCTCATCATCAGACAAACGAGGAGGAGGACTCCTTATTTCTCTAACATAGAACCAATGGTCATGGACACCATGATCCAATAAGGCCCAAACTCTAACCACAATAATTGTCTCATTCCAGGGGCCACAAATTGCCAACCAATCCTGAGAGTCACAATACATTCTCATAACCAACATCAAGGTGAACTTCAGCCTCTCCCGCACTATGTCCCAAAAGTTTTAAACTACGTGCAATGATGGCTCACCAGCACATTGACAACAAGAACACACCAATGATAAAACAATTAGTCCCTAGGAACAATACCATAACCATGGCACAACAGTAAGACTGCAACTAGGACCTAGACTAAGATTTCCACTAGAAAACCATCTAAAAAACAAATCCTGACCCTAGCTAAAAAAAGTAGGGACTTATTTGAACAACCAATAACCAAAAAATGAAACTTTAACAAAATTAGAAAATAAAATAGCTATGCTGCCACGACCTGCATCCAACCTCTAAGAATTCGACGCCAGCCTCTCAACAAGTTCGTCAAAGACAACTGGCACAACCATAGAATGATATAGAGCACCTCCACGAACCAAAACACTTGAAAAAAACAAACAAACTTTGGAGATAGAAGAAAGAAAGGAAAAGATAAGAAAGTCAAAAGGATAACATGTTTGAAGATGCAAAGAGGCTCCGCCGGATGGAAAAAAAGGAAGAAAAGGGAAATGGCAAAGGTTTTTTCTTTTGGGAGACTAGGTTTTTTTTTTCTTTGGTGATTGTCTGATGTAGCTTAACTATGAAATCTATGATCCAAAGGAATGAGAGAAATTAATGGCACGTTTACTTGGAATGAGAATGAAAGAATTAATTCTAATTTCTGAGTTCTTCTGTGTTTATTAACACGTACATGAATCAAAATGGTTGTGGGTCTCACGTAAAAATGAGAAATTTATTCCTGAATATCCGGAGTTTGATTACCACCGGAGTATGTATTATGAATGAATTTTAATTTATTCTTATTCTCATTCCTAATAAATAAACATGCCGTAAAAATTTTGGGGGGATTTTGGAGTCATAAATGCTTGAACAAAGAAGTGCATTGTCAAACAAGTGCATTTCAAGTTTTTTTTTTTTGGGCTTTTCAAAAAAAAAAAAAAATCGTGCCCCGGAATTAGACCTCAAAAAGAGTCCAAACCAGGTACAATTAAAGCTTTCCTCTCCAAATCACCATTGCCGATGCCATTCTACAGCTGAGTAGAAGGTCTCTCTCTCTCTCTATGTACAATCTTTTGGGTTTCCTCTTAATTTTATTGAGCTATTCCATTAGGGTATTTCATTGGGTTCGATCTTCTTTCCCGCAAATTGCAGTTTGTGCTTTTCGCTAGTCATCGTCAACTAGAATTGCCAAGATGGCTTATGAATTGAGTGAGCAAAAAAGTAAGCGGTGTTTTTTTATTTTCCTTGTATTTTTCCCCACATTTTGAATCAGGAAACGATATATGGCTCATAAGCTTGAGTTTTTTGGTGCACATTGGCAGAGGTTGGGTTGGGTCTGCTTGGGTTTGGCATCTTATTCTCATTTCTCGGTGTAGTGCTTTTCTTCGACAGAGGTTTACTTGCTCTAGGGAATGTAAGTGCTTGCCTTAGTTTTGAAAGCCTTAATTTGACTAGTGTTGTAATTGCTTGTATTTGTGTATAAAAAACAGGTATTTTGGTTAACTGGGGTGGCCCTTTTACTTGGTTGGAGTTCTATGTGGAATGTCTTCACTAACAAAGAAAACATAAAGGTATGAGAAACAAGCTACTTAGGTTGAACTCATATTAGGAATTTTCATTTCCATTTTTTTCTTTTTATAAATAATTTTGTTGATGGAAGAACATGCTGAATCTCCCTCAGAAAGAGCTACTTATGAAAGTAGAGCAATGGTGGTTGTCTACTACCGCATGAATGTGCACACAGTTAAGGAAATCATGCCAACTCTGAAACAAGAACAAAAGCTACCTAAATCACTAATGATCAAAAGCATGCAACTTCTCTCAGAGTAAAGAACACCAATGTTCAGATGAAACCCTAGTTTTGCTTCCCAACAAACTAGGAACATCAAATAGGAACTGAAAGTTTACTCGATTTTAAATGATCTTGATTTGTTTTTTGTTTAATTGAAGGCGAAGTTGACAGGCCAGCACTTTGGACAATTTGTGATACTATCAACATATTAAATCGATGCTTATTTCTTTTGTCATGATTTGTTTCATCTAGACAGATGCTTGCTGTTTTTAGCCAAAGAAAAAAAAATGATAGATGCTTGCTGTTAGAGGCAAACAGATCAAACTACATTAGTACAAAGTTATATGTGCTGTCTTTAACAACTTGGGGACCTTTTTGAGTCTTCAAGTATCCACCCATCTGGATGTGTGCTTGACATCTTGTAGTTGGGAGCCTTCTTAAGTTGCTTTGCCCATCCAAATTTAAGATGCTGGATAGGATCAGTACGATGTTTTTAAATATTTTTCGAGGGAAATATGGTTTTAAATTTTACTTGCCTCTCCCCTAATTTTAGCCCTGGTATGTTACAATAGCATGGTGGTAATGTATATTGCTGTTGACCCTAGAAAATGTGACAAAACTGACCCTGATCTTTGTGTCTTCGTTAAAAATTCTGTTAAGCCATTTATTTATTTAGTTTTAGATTAATCAGAATTTATTGAATTGGGAGAAAGTTATTCTTCTGCAGTTGGCATCTGTTCCATGTTTGGTTGTCATTTTTAGGTCAGGGGAATAGGGTAGTGACAAATTAAATATGCATGAATGTTCTCCTTTCATCTTTTTATAAGATTTTGAGGGTTATTTCCAAAACAAATCAGTCATGAGTTTCAGACGCTACCTGGTTGTGCATATTTTGAATATGAAAGAACTGGATATATAGCTGCATTGTTTTGTATGCTGTAATTATATGGTATAGAGATACAACTTATGTTGATTTTTTTTTTAATTCTTGCAGGGTTCTGCATCTTTTCTTCTTGGTCTCTTTTTCCTTTTTGTTCGGTGGCCAATACTTGGCATAATCTTGGAACTATATGGTTGTCTCGTTCTGTTCGGGTTCGTTTCTTCTCTCTACATTATGCTCCAAGTACATAATCTATTCTAGGGCTAGTGAATCTTTTGACTCTAGAGGAATCTTGTGGTAACATTGGTACAAACACAATTGAAATGTAGAGGTTGTCATATAAATCAATCTTATAAGATTTATTAATAGTAGAATTGTAGACTTTAGCAGTGAAGGTATAAATACAAGCTTAAAAGTTTTTCCAACCCTTGGACCTTAGACACACACACTCACTCTCTCTCACTCTTAATAGTAGAATTGTAGACTTTAGCAGTGGAGGTATAAATACAAGCTTAAAAGTTTTTCCAACCCTTGGACCTTAGACACACACACTCACTCCGGCTCCGGCTCTCTCTCTCTCTCTCTCTCTCTCTCTCTCTCTCTCTCTCTCTCTCTCTCTCTCTCTCATAAACTTCCTCGCACAGAAATTTGATCCCACTTATAGAATTCCATTTCACAATTTTTCTTGTTTTTGAGATTCATTTTGAGCTTTAATGGGCTCTAGGGTCATCTATGTTTGTGACCCTTATGGATTAAGTGGAATGAAGTAAGAGTCGAATTTATCTTTGGGGTGGGGAGATAAAAGTTTCAAATATGTGCCAGCTTGCCCTTCGAATGGTAATTTCAGACCATTGTTCAGTTTTATTTTATACAAACCATGTTACGAGGGGCCGGGACCTTTTAGATTTGAAACATGTGGATGGAGCATCCTTCCCTTGTGAAGAATATAAAGGAGTAGTGGGATTAGGGGTGTTTTCAAGGTGGGGAGGGATTTAAATTTATGCAGAAGCTGAAGCTTTAGAAAATGAAGATCAAAGGAGTGGAGTAAGGAGGAGTTTGGGGACTTCTGTAAGAAAAAATACAGGTTAGAGCAAAACTAAAAGATCTGGATGTTTAGAAGAGAGTGAAGGCTTGAGTGCTGAAAGATTGCAAGAGAGAAGTCTCTTAGGATCAGAATGGGTGAATTAGTCAGTAGAGAGGAGATTCGCTGGAGGCAAAGATCAAATGTGGTGTGGTGAGAGAAGGGGACAGCAACACTAAATTCTTTCACAAAGTTCCAAATGGGAGAGAGAAGAAGAATCTTATTGAAAAACTGGAGGTGAGGGCATGGTAGTTGTTGACATTGTGGGCTTCTATGCATATCTGTATTCAACCTCAGGAAGATCTTGTTCGGGATTTTGAAGGGATGAATTGGAACTCAATTTCTGAAAATCAAGTGAGGTGGCTGGAAAGGCGTTTTGAGGAGGTGGGGGCGGGGGGGGGAGTCGACACGGCAATATCAGTTTGCTTTCAAGGATAAATTGCTGGGACATGATGTCTTTACCATGTTATATTTTTAGAGGTGCTGACAGTTTTTAAAGGTGAATTTGATGCAGGTGTTTGGGGATTTTTAGTTTTACGGCAATGGCTGAGTTAAAGACTTAAAGCTGTCAGTGTCACAAACAACACTTACATTTGTCTCATTCCAAAGAAAATGGAGTCTTTGAAGATTGGGGGACTATAGGCATTAGCTAAAGTGCTAGCTGCTAGGCTCCGAGAGGTTCTAAGTTTTATTATTTCTTGTGCTCAGGCGCCTTTGTGTAAAATATACAAACCCTAGTGAGCTAGTTGAGGAGATACGAAGAAGAAATGTCATCAATGGCTTTACAAATAATGCACCACTGAGTTGACAAGTAGTGTGGTCTTCTCTTTTGGATTCTATCACTGGTGTTGACCCAGACACTAGCCGGAGGCACATATGTGGCCTTCTTTTTATACCTTCGGAGGAGGCACTTTCGTTTTCCAAATAGAATGATAAGGATGAAACACTAACCCACCTGCAACATCACCAGAGCATTTAAAGTATCAGTGGACTGAAAATTTTCTGGACTTCTTCAGTACCCATCTTCCTGTGTCCTCTCTATTGGTGTATAAACTAAACCCATCTCAGATCTGAGACAATATAGCTGACTACCCAACTTCCTCCTCCCTTAGATTCCTTCTGAAACCGCAATCCCAGCTCACCTGGCAATTGTGAGCCACAACCATCCATACAATGATAAGTTGTACGAGTTTACTACTTTCAAAAAAGAAATTCAAGTATTTAAGAAACTTGATTTAACTGCATCCCCTTATGTATCTTGTCAGTATTGGTGTATTGATTCTTTTTCTTTTCTTTTTCTCTTGTAGTGGTTTTTGGCCAACAGTAAAAGTGTTCCTCTGTGAAGTTCCATTTTTGGGATGGGTTATACGATATATATTCTGGTGAGTAGAACTTTATGTTGTTTTATTGTTATGGTCTATGCTCGGAAGCCTTCTCATGTCGATGGATGTTCTGATTACATGGAACTCATAATTCAATTGTGACGGTGGGAAGTTATCTATCTTCACTTGGTGACAGCTGACTTGTTTACTCACAATTCATATTCTGTTCTTTTCCTTGTTATTATGCAGAGAATTATCATTGTACCAGTCAAGTCTGCCACATTTGTCCGTCACAAAGAGTCGGTCCATGTGTGCACTGCAAAGGGTTTGACCATAGAAAGGATGTCACGTTTTTGGGACTATGGAGTTTGACCATAGGTTATTGTGGAAAATGCTGTATTATCAGAATTGGTATGGAAGAAGGTACAGTAGGGTTTTCATATCACGTGCATTGCTTCTTAAGAGAGAATAGGTTGGAAGTTATTTTAAAGTGAATTGTTAGGCAAGAGAGTTGTGAAAGTTAAAAGTTTATTTGTTAGAAAGCTATGTTATCTGTTCATAAGGGATTCTGATATACTTTTTAATGGTTGAGCACTGGAGCATGTAGACGAAATCCCTGCATTCATGAGCTCTTCTTACTTGAATTCACACGTTGCTTTGAGTAGTATGAACTCCATTTACTTCTAGTTCTCCTAGTTTCAATTTTAGCAATGATGTTCTTATAGTCTCTAGGCCGCACGCTCCTTCGACGACATCACCCTGCGTCACCTCAGTTTTTTCATGTTTAAGCACTGTGCAGGGGGTGACGCTCAGATTCCGCCAAGGAATGTATCTGGAACCCAGTTTCCATTGAAAAGAGAATTGAAATATCAACTAGCTCGATAGAAATATAGCAGAATAGGAAATCTAAATCTAATTAATCTCTGCAATTTAATTTGAGACATTAATCTCAAAATTTGTTGCTTGCTTTTAGTACATTCGGATTTGGTGCATCCAACCTGAAACTCTTCTCATCTGATTCCTAAATGTTGTGCTAGCTGCCTCCAGCAATCTTGGTCATAGTTTATCTATTGGACTCTCCAATCTACATTTCTTTCGAAGGAGAGGAATAATCAGAAAATTTATGGGAGAAACTTCAAATCCGTATTCTGTCCTCAAGATCATTATGGTACAATGAGGCTCCCTCGTCTGTGTTCTTTGGAAATCGGATGCTGCCTAGCAAGCATGGAAATCATCTGGGATTGGCATCTCTAATGTCATTTTTTTGCTGATTTAGTTTCTTTGTTTCTTGGTATTGTTATGTTCCTCGAGGTTGGTTTGGTTGGTTCTGTGTTCTGGGTGGTGGTTGATCCATGTGGGGATCTTGTTTTTCTTCTTGTTCCCTCCTTTGTGAGGTAGGTCTTCCCTCCATGTCTGATGTTTATCCCAGGTGGTGTTTTGCTTCCTGGTGTGTTAATATAATCATTGATTACCAAAAAAAAAAAATATGAAAGAAAGTCTTCTCTTCTTTGTTACTATCATCACTCTTGAACCTCTAAGCTTAAATCTCTATTAACATCAAGTGCAATGGCATGAGTGTGTTTTATTAGGTAAACTTTTGCCGCAGTATGCTATCAAGAAGTAAGAATTAAACTCATCATAAAATTACTACAATAACTGTGTGTAATACCAATGTGCGACTGTTCTTTCAACTACTTATTATGTGATTTTGAATCCAAATGCAATCGTTAATCCCTATATGATTAGAATGATTAGTAGCTATACTGCTAACTAAAATAACTAAACCCGTTTATAAATTACAGATTTATGATTTGAAATCTCGAACTACTAGCTATGAAATGGAGTGGTTTAAACAAATGTTTCAAACTGGTACCCACTAGCTATTATTTCTTGTCCAAAATGGTGAATGAAAGTTTCATCCTCCTTCCCAAATTAAGAACTATGAAAAGAAATTAGTAAATTGGTTATTGCAAATTTTAGTGACTTACTAAATCAAAGTCTAGGGTTAACCCAAGTAGTTAGGTACGGCAGAAAATTGAGTTAAGATTATGATAAGTTAGTTGTTCAATCTCATTCAATAGTACGTGTACAAAAAGAAATTAATAAAAGAAGGTAACAACTTATCAATCCTGTTTATGTAGAATTTTTCATGATTATGATATTTTGAAATGAGAATTAGACTCCATAAAAAATTATAGTAATTACATTCATGAGCCAATTCGACCCATCGCTACCTAAAAATAAAGACCTCACTCATGTACAATGTGATGGAACAACATCTCGCAGTCTAAGTTAATTAATAACAATTGCAGGAGCATTAAATTGTCTTAGTAATTAGCTAGACCCCAGATTTCTTCTTGTTTATTTAATTCATTTTCTCCAAGTAATTAGTCTCCAACAATTATTAGAGTCGACCCAAAATAAATTCAAAACCTGTATTTAGAGCATGAAGTTTAGTAGCTAAAACATATATGGCTTAGAAAACAAAGGGACAATAGTTGGTACACCGGAGGAAAAAAAAAACATATGGTCCAATCATAATAGAAGGTCATGCTATATGGCAATATGACGGGTCACACTGAAAAACTTCTCATCATTATAGCTCTTGCTTAGCCACTGGTCTCATCAGTAAGCATGCATTCATGGCCATTCATGATAATTATAAAAAGTGGATGTCAGACCTTAATTATGATTAGGTTTGCTTCAAACTTTCATCAGCATATCACTGTCTACAAATTAAACAGGCCCTTTTGAATAATGATACATTTATAGAAGAGAAAAATTTATATCCAAGCATCATATCACAATTAAATGAGAAGTTTAAAAGTTCCACATTAACAAACGATAAAGGAATTTTCTCCACTACGAAACTCCGCATTTTTAAAATTTGCGGAGTTCCAATGTCAGCTGTCCAATATGTTTAAATGATCTTATCTGATGACTGACATTGGAACTCCGCAAATTTAAAAAAAAATGCGGAGCTCTGTAATGGAGAAGGCCTGAACGATAAAGATTTATAAATTCGTTCAAGTTGGCGCAATAGATACTAAAGTGAAGTCTAACACTCTAACCTAAATTAAGTATATGTAAAAACAAAATATAGAAAGTTTAACCCAAAAAAATATAGGTCCTTAAAGGAATGGGTATAAGAATAAAAGAATTGATTTTCATTCCTGAGTTCTCTTGTGTTTACTAACATGCACATGAATTGGAATGATTGTGGGTCCCACGAAAAAGTGACTAAAAAAGAGAAATTCATTCCTGAATATCCGGAGTTTGATTATCAAGAGGGGGTAGGTATTAGGAACAATGTTTGAAAAATCTCCGATTAGGTCCGATTAATCCCCGATTAATCACTGAAAGGTACCCTGCCGATTCGATTTTGTAAAAATCCCTGGACTAATCGGTCTTTGAAAAATCGGCCAAAAATGGGCAAAAATCGGCCAAAAATCAGCCCAAAATCGGGATTTTTTTTTAAAATCGTTTTTTTTTAAATATTTTTTTTTAAATAAGTACTCATTAAAATAAGTATGCTACTATGCTTAATATTTTGAGTTTTTTTTTTTCATGTTTCAATCATTTGTATGACTTTATAATTTTATATTTTGATATATCCTTCAATTTTGCATTTATATGTGGTAAAATAAAATAAAAATAAAAATAAACAAACCGAATAATCCCTCGATTAATCCCCGATTAATCCCCTAGGCACTAATCCCCTGCCCGCCGCTCGACTACCGCCTAGCAATTTTTTGAACTTTGATTATGAATGAATTCCGATTTATTCACATTTTCATTCTAAGTAAGTAAGTATGCCATAAAGGTGTAGAGGTCGGAGAGATATTATTAATTGACCCTGCAACCATAAACTGCATCAACCAAAGGGCGGGGCTAGTCTCGTAGTATGGTTCACGGTTTAGAGTTTAGAGTTTGTATCAACCAAACAAACCCTAAACCCTACTACGTGTCACACATGCGTGGTTCCATGCAAATTAAAATGTATATTAATTCATTGTTTCTTTACTATTTGCTGATCGATCAATGACAACATGAATTTCTTTGATTTAGAATCAAAAACTTCAAAGCCAAGAATGAATGGCTAGGGTTTGTAAAATGAAAGCGAAAACAAGAAATATGATTTTTACATTCTTAAAATCTGATAATGCATCTGGCTACTTAATTCAAGATTGACTACTTTTCTGAAAACGAAAAAAAACTAGTGAGTTTAATTTGTTGTATATGTATATCGATCTGAATAGCATTTAAGAAAAGGGGGTGAGTAATTATGAATATTTGCTGAGAATTAAATTAAGTTGGCGTAGAGTTGGAGAGTTCTGAGGTGGTGTGTCTAGATTGGTCTTAAATGCTTTGATGGAGCTAGAGAGTTAGATTTTGAGGCATTAAAGTGATATCTACTTGCCACCTTAAATAAATGCTTTGGCCTGCCCTCCTCTCTTTAATGCATGGCTTCTATCTGATCGATCCATCGATGAACCCAATTTTAACAACACTAGCTCTTTAATTACTAGACCCGAACACCCTCCTTTGCAACTCTTGAAATAATCCATAAATGGAGGAGATCTGGTTTATGTAGCTAGCTGGTTCGAAATGGAACTTACGGAGCTCTCTTTAGCTCCAATGGAATCTGCAGAAAGCAAGAACATGATTACTAGCAGGAAGAAGAGGAAGCTTTTCGAAGACCACCACCTCCTAAATGAAACATCAGTAGTTCGTACAAGCCATGTTGATCTTCAGCTGAAGAACCCCTTGCCATTGGATTGGGAGCAGTGCCTTGATCTTGAGGCAACTAAATACAACTCTCTCTAGCTCTCTCTATCTGTCATATATTTTTTTTTTTTCTCAATTTCGATCAAGTGCATATTCTTTCAGGTAGTTATCTCGATCATAATATATATAATTTGATATATGCCGGTGTGTTGCAGTCAGGAAAAGTGTACTATCTGAACAGAAAGACGTCGACAAAGAGTTGGAAGCGGCCATTAAGGGAGCAGATGGAGGAGGAGGCACATCTGGACCTTAAGCTCAACATTTCAAGCAACTTCTCTGGCGATGATTCGTGTTCGGAGCAGCCATGTTCGAAGCAAGTAACAGCCCAAGAGGTCGTGATCGGCAGCAGTAGTAGGAACATGATGGTGGCTTTGGCTTGTTTGAATTGCCATCTGCTTGTCATACTCTCCAAGTCTTGTCCTTGTTGCCCCAACTGCAAATATGTCCACTCATTTCCACTTCCAAGTGCCAACCAAAATCTCAACTCAAGTCCTTGAACTTGATCCAACAACTAGCTAGCTCGGATTAATCAATTAAAGAATTGTAGTAATGAGCTATGTTAATTGGTTTGCATTGTTGTATATATTCAGAAAAATAAAATATGCGAAGACCTACGTTTCTGTCAATTAATTACTTGTTATGGTTTCTCCATTCCCAATTTAGTTTGGTAATTGGTAATTGGTTATTAGTTATCCTAACAAGCTAGTACCAACTTGTGTTTCATAAAATTGGAAACTTTTAACACACCCAGATAACTGGTAGAGTTGGTTGGTTAAACCGATTTTTTTTGGGAGCGTAACACGATTGAGTAGTATTAATTATAGAGTTGAAGTACATTAGTTAACAAAGCCTAAAGCATGGACCCCGAAAAATTTATCGACTTAAAGGAAGAACAATAAAAAAGTACAGTAAAATCGGTTGCCAAAGGCAATAAACTAATGTGTACATGATAAACTTAATTTCATTGCATAAACATTAACCCTAAGCAAAACAAGATGCCTAACAGGAGTTAATAGAGCGGTGACATGCACATACAGAATGAAGATATATATATACACAGACACATCTCAAAGAAGATTGAAGATCGAAGATTGAAGATTGATTACCCTTTACACATTAATATTTACTGTTTAAATGTAAGTGTATGAGGCGATTTTAACTATCTGCCCAATATCTTCATTCCTCTTCACCATAACATGTTAACAATTTTATCTAACACTAGCCTTTGGACAAGTGTTCACGCGTACTTTAATCGATTGAAACTATTTATTCTATATATTTTATTTTTTGGTGTAGGAATAATTTCATTTAATTTTTTTTTTGTTCTATTAGTTACATTGAATGAGATTGAACTCCTGACATATCCTAATTATAACCCAATTTTCACCCTCCCTTACCACTTGGGCTTATCCCAAGGGATATCTTTTTTCTTATTATTATTTTTTATTTTTTGGTTACAAGGGAAGCCCAAAGGCAAAGCAAAGAAACAAAGAAAACTAGCTACAAGGCCTATTCAGACCTATCATTCTAGAGCAGCCATCACCAGAGATATCATCAAAAACCAACCGAGATATGTGAGCAGGAGGACTGCAGAAAGGAGTAGTGCCAAGAGGGAGGCTAATACTATCTTTAGCCAGAGCATCAGCAACAAAGTTGCATTCCCAATGGACATGGTAAATTTGGCAAGAATCAAAAAGTTGCATAAGAGCATGACAGTTGCCAATGATAGTAGCCATTGGGTGCAGAGAGATGTCAATGGAGTTAAGGAGATTCACAGCAGTAACAGAATCACTTTCAACCAAAATTTTCTTGATCTGCAAGTCAGCAGCCAGCTTTAAACCAATGTAAATGCCCCAAACCTCAGTTGTAATTTTCTTTCTTATTGTTTTTAATTATTAAAAAATCTATTTAAAAAACATTTTTTAATAGTTTTTTGTTGTAGAGAACTGAAAGTAAATAACAAAAGAGAATAGCACAAGAATAGAATGATTTTTATTGATGAATAGGGGCCTCTATTTATAGAGGAATACATGGGTACAATCCACATCGTAATTGAAATCCTATTCAATACATAATCCTTATTTCATACTAACTAAAGATACTCCTAGGTTGACAAGGCATACACAAAGTAGTTTTCCTTCAACACTTCCCCTTATGATGTCAACACTAGGTGGTGCTCCTCGCGTTGTCTCATTAAAAACCTTGCCAAGTAACAAAAACCCACTGAGATAAAAATAACCTTAGTCGAAGGGAAAAAGAGTACAACACACCCTTCACATTTGGAATAGCATGGACGCCAGACTCCCCTTGATGTTTGCGTCTCCCCTTGATTTCCACAATCATGAGAGGTCAGATACCTTAAGCAAACCAATGCTTTTCACATGCTTCTCAAATGTGGATTTAGGCAACGACTTGGTAAACAAAATTGGCCACATTATCCTCAGATCGAACTTGATTCACTTTGATCTTGAGGAACTTCTGCTGTTGTTGATTATAGAAGAATTTAAGCGATATATGCTTGGTGTTGTCGCCTTTGATGAAATCTTGCTTCATTTGCTCAATGCAAGCAACATTATCCTCATAAATGCATGTAGGTTCATCTGTGGTTGACCTCAAACCACATGTATTTCTTATATGTGTAACTATGGACCTTAACCATATACACTCTCGAACAGTTTCATGGAGAGCAATAATCTCAGCATGGTTCGAAGAAGTAGCGACAAGGGTCTGTTTAGTAGACCTCCAAGATATCGCAGTGTTTCCCATGGTAAAGACATAACCAGTCTGGAAATGACATTTGTATGGGTCAGAGAGATACCCAGCATCAGCAAAATCCACCAAAACATCACAAGGATTGTGGAAATAGGGGATAGCAGGTTGGCGACCGGTCGACAAGGGTACGGCGATCGGTCGACCAGCGGCAGCAAGCATAGGTTCCTCACCCATCTTGTCATATTTTTGTGACTCTCTGTAGGGAAAACAAACAAGCCCAAATCAATCGTACCCTTCAAGTAATGAAATATAGTCTTTATGCCAGTCCAATGGCGTTGCGCAGAGCTAAATCTAGCTAACAAGTTGACATCAAAGGAGATATCGGGTCTTGTACATTGTGCCAAGTACAATAATGCGCCTATTGCACTTAGGTACGGTACCTCAGCCTCTAAAACGTCTTCACAATTATCCCTTGGGCGAAACGGATCCTTCTTTGGATCTAGACTGCGACCAATCATGGGAGTGCTAACAGGATGAACTTTATCCATATTAAAACGTCTGAACATCTTTTGGGTATAAGCTGATTGATGAATCAGAATTCCACTATCACGGTGCTCAAGTTCCAAACCGAGACAAAACCGTTTTTTCCCAAGATCTTTCATCTCAAACTCGGATTTCAAGTATTTAGCGGTTTCTCTTAATTCATCAAGAGTTCCAACAATGTTCATGTCATCAACATAGACTGCGACTATTGCAAATCCTGAACTTGTTTTCTTAATAAACATGCAGGGGCATAATTCATTGTTCACATACCCTCTTCCAATCAAGTAGTCACTTAGACGGGTATACCACATCTGTCCGAATTGTTTCAATCCATATAGTGAGCGTCGCAATCTTATTGCAAACACGCTCCGTGGTCTAGAGCTACTTGACTTGGGTAACTGAAGCCCATCCGGGACCTTCATATAAATTTCCGTATTTAGATCCCCATAGAGATACGCTGTGACCACATCCATAAGCTACATATTCAGTTTTTTAGAAACTACTAAACTGACAAGGTAGCGGAACGTTATGAAGTCCATTACGGGAGAATATGTCTCCTCGTAGTCGATTCCAGGGCGTTGTGAGAAGCCTTGCGCCACAAGGCGAGCTTTATATCTTATAACCTCGTTTCTCTCATTACGCTTTCTAACAAAGACCCATTTATATCCAATAGGCTTTATTCTAGAAGGTATTGGCACTACCGGCCTAAATACCGTTCTCTTTGTACGTGAGTCCAACTCAGCCTGGATCGCATCTTTCCATTTAGGCCAATCAACTCTACGTTGGCATTCCTCAACTGAGTGAGGTTCGATATCATCGGTCTCAATCAACTCACGTTCACAAACATATGCAAAGGCATCGTCAACTACAATGGAGTTTCTATCCCACGTCCCATGTATATTAGTGTAATTAATCGAGATATTTGTGTTCCCACGGATAGGTTCTAGCAATGGAGCGTCCTCCAAAGATGTCTCTTGGACATAACCATAATCCGGAACGTTTTCATGTGACGGATTTTGAGTATCGATGAGAAGGGGATTATTTTGTGTCATCACCACCATTACTAGCAGTGGCGCCGGCGGCCGACCATCCCATAGGGGCGGCTGCTGCAGCGACTTTGAGTCCAAATCCTTTCTCAGGTACTTGCATCCTTGCAAGCACGTTTGCAGCTGATATATCGGATCTAATCACTTTAGCAAGACCTGAGAAAGCGTCAGGAAGAGAATTTGCGACTTTCTGAAGATCTATATTTCTACGTACTTCTATTTCCTAGGGCGCACATCCTTCTAACCTGGTGGCCTTCCACGCTTCCTCAGCGGAGCCACGGCCTGAGCCATATCACCACCATCACTGGTTGTGGCGCTAACGGCCGGCCCTCCCATAAGGGCGGCTGCTGCAACGACTTTGAGTCCAAGTCGTTTTTCAGGTACTTGCATCTTTGCAGGCACGTTTGTGATTCGTATGCAATTTACGTACGAATTGGGCCTCTAATCACTTAAGTAATGCTAATTCGAAGGCCGTTTAGCGTCTCTAACCCTTGAATTGAACCATTGTAGGGCAAACGAGCATCGGATGGATATCGGGAGCAAAGAGGCGCAATTTGGGAGATTTTGTGGATTTCCGGCTAAAGGACGAAAAGTCAACCCGAGGACCAAAAGTCAACTTGTGGTCAACCCCGACTTAGGAGCGTCAACGAGTCAACATGAAGTCCCGGAAGTGAGTTGCACAAGAATTCCGGAGGTTTGGTCAAAAGTCAACATTTGGTCAACTCCGAAGGTCACGGTCAAAGTCAAGGCAAAGTCAACCGTGTGACTCATCCACATGAGCATTCAAAATCAGCAAAGGACCACACTAGAAATGGTGAGGTCACCCAATAATTACTCCCACTCTTATTCCCTTTTGGCAATTACCCCCTTACCCTTCATTTAT
Source organism: Rubus parviflorus (assembly GCA_029955375.1). NCBI lineage: Eukaryota > Viridiplantae > Streptophyta > Magnoliopsida > Rosales > Rosaceae > Rubus > Rubus parviflorus. The sequence continues at coordinate 15,904,617 of JARGGL010000002.1, read as the reverse complement.
TATAGCCAACCCTTGGATTAAACCCTAACACATCTTAGCCCTCCATTCTTCCCCTTCTTTGCCTATTTATAGTTTAGTTGTTGCCTCATTTAGGTCATCTCTCATTCAGCCCCAATTCACCCATCACTTTCACCTTCCTCTCTCTCTATTTTCTTCCTTCCACCTTTCCTGCCGCACACCAGTCGACCGGTCGACGGGAAGCTGTCGAACGGTCGACCACCGGTCGACAGACGGCGTATCAGCCATCTTCTGCCACCTCCGCTTCTTCCACCGCTTCTTCCACCGCTTCTTCACCATTCCGGGCTGCTGGGGATCCTCACAACCATCAAGGACGACGTCTAGATCAGAGGAGAAGAAGGGGGCATCACTTATTGAGATTTCTTTAACCCTTTTCTCTTTTGTATTCATGCTTATAGCTTGCTATTGTGATATGATGTTGTATACCTTAATGGTTAGTGAGTAGTACTCTTGTTGGGGACTAGGGTTGTGTGCCCTAGTCCAATGTGACTTTGTGATGCTTTAATCAATGAATAAAATGTCTTTGTGTTGTATGAATATGCGTGCTACCTAATTCAATATGTGTTGGTTGCTTGTCTTTAGAATTACCACTTTTTTGGCATGTTAACTAATCTATCTTGATGAGATTGTGTGAGATTGGTACCCTTGCATGACTTAGGCAATTGGTAGCATATGTGATGAGTTGTTACTTGTTTGAGTCCCTAGGTTCGACACTATTACGCCTCTTAAGCACTTTAGGAAATCCGGTATTAGGTAACATAGAGGGATTTCCTAAGACACCTAGAGAGTTTGGATGATCCATAATCCGGCATTCAAATACCTTAGGCAACACGGTCCTAGAACCATAACATGGCTAGGATACGGGGCTTGATTCACACACACATTGGCATGATTGAGTTGATTAGGCATTGCTTGTTGCATTGGATTGGGGTTTGCCCGAAAACCCCAACACTTTCCTATATTTGCACACCTTTTACTTGCTTTGTCTATTTACATTTTCTTGTTTGTTTGATTGGCATTCCACAATTGCATACACCAAACTCACCACACTACACTCCGCACATTGTTTATACACACATTCACTCACCCTATCCATCTCCTTATCACTCCATATTAGCTAAAGCACTCGCACACACGCTACCGAGAGTTGGGGAGCCGTCAATCCTCCGTGGAACGACAACCCCGGATCTCAAAACTACCTACCACTCTTTTGCATTAGTCAAAATGAATGGCAAATGTGCGTATAGAGTCAAGCAACCATCAATTACTCATATTAACCACAAGGCAACTCAATGATTTCTAAGCACATGCTCTTTATCCTCCTAATTCACAACTTAGTAGGCTCACAATTATCATTGGGATTGAAAAGGGCAATCAAAACACACACAAAACCTTCAAAGACCCAAAATCACATTATTTTATGCTCATGCACCTGTCGACCGTTCGACGGAAACACCCTGGACGTGTGTCGACCGTTCGACAACAAGGTCGACCGTTCGTGAAAACTTTGAGAAATTTGAAAATTTTGGTGGTTTGAAAATGTGAAATCATTTTGACCCAACCTCACCCCCACACTTAAAACCAACATTGTCCTCAATGTTGTGAGGGGTTTTGAAAATGAAAATCATGTGGTGAAAGTGAGAGAGTAAAGTCGGGCGAATGCACACATACAAAAGATAGCAAATGGATGATAGAGTAAGAAAAACCCCCCCTTTGTAGACTCCCTTAGCTAGCCGAGAAACCGCAAATAGACACCAACCTCAGGGCACAAGGCCCTGACTTCCATACGTTTGCTCCTCGGGTGCCAAATGAATGAGCAAGTGTGATTGCATCGGGATCATTTGAAAACAGGGGACAGCAGCAACACAGCAGCGACCTTCTCCCAAAGATTTGGGCATAGCTCCAAGAATAGGCAGCCAAGGTTCGGGATTCCATTGTCAACTTCAAACACCAATCGGGTGATGCTTTCTATGAAACATGGGAGAGATTCAAGGACTTAATGATGAGTTGTCCACACCATGGCTTGGAGCAATGGTTTCTTGTGGATGTGTTCTACCGAGGATTATCTTCTAATCAAAGACAAAGGGTGGATACATTCCGTGGAAGCACCATAGCAGGCATGTCTCCCGAGGAGGCATGGGACACTTTTGAGGATCTAGCCACTAACTCCGAACTTTGGGATGATTTTGGGCCTAGGAAATTTCCTCCCACACAACCGGCATCTCAAATACCAAAGGCATACAATGTCTCAAGTGAGCCAATGAGTGATGATTTATTGAGCACTCAATTTGATAGGTTGGAAGCGGCTTTCAACAAGAAGATGGACATGCTCCTACAAGCACAATTGAAGGCTACACCATCTCAAGTCAATAGTGTGGTATCTTCACCTCCTTGCTTTTATTGTGGTTCTCATGGTCATGAAACGGAGGAGTGTTCTTATATGGTGGACAAGGAGAAGGAAGAGAGGCAACAGGTGAACCAAGTGGGCTCATACCCACAAGGTTCTTATCAAGCACCTCCTAAGCCGTACAACAACTATGCATCCCGGAATGATCAAGGAAGGACTCAAGGGTATCAACCAAAGTCTTATGGGGGCAATGCTCAAGGTTACCAAGAGAGATCTCAAGGTTACAACACTTACCAAGGAGGAGAGAAGTCCCATGTGAGTGGTGCTTATGGAGGACACAAGAGCTCAACTTATGGAGCACCCCCCGGGTTTTCTAACCAAGGAGGAAACACTTACAATCAAGGTGTCTCATCCTCTTTTGCTGCCCCAAGTACATCTCAAGCAAAAGATTCAACGGACCAAACTTTGAAAGATATGCTTGCTACCCTTGTCCAAAGCCAAGTGAAGTGTGATCAAGCAATTTCGGCACTTCAACAAGGGTACCACAATATGCAACAAGGCATGTCAAATATTGAATTTCAAATGGGCCAAATGGCTAAGGAGATTGGTGAAAGACAAAAGGGTGCATTACCTTCGAAGGTGGAGCCGAACTTAAAGTTCAAGTCAAAGGAGGAGTGCAATGCTATCTCCACTTCTTATTCCGGTATATCTCATGCTACTTACACCCCTACTCCCCCAACTTCTAATTACTATATCCCTTCTCCCTCCATTCCCATTCATGAGGCCTTTGATCATATGCATTGCATGGAGGATGGGGCTAAGGAGGAAGAAAATGTACTCCTTAGCAATTATGGATTGGATGATGAGGTGACTTGTAGGGAGGAAGGAGTGGTGCTTGGGAAGGGACTTGGGCACTTATATTTTGAGAATGATGTTACCTCTCACGGTGGAGTGAAGACACAAGAAGGAGCATTGTGTGAGGAGACTCCTAGGCATGAGAGTGCCATGGTTTCTAACCTTGGTGGTGAGGCCATGATGGCTATGGATCCACCAAGAACCATGAGCACCTCTAGGGAGCTCCTTGATGATGATGTGCTTGCTGCCCATGAAGTGAAGAAGATCACCCCCAATGAGAGGAAGAACAAGAAGGCTACCTTGATGAATGAGCTACATGAAGTGTTCCAAAAGGTGGAAATTAACATCCCATTGCTAGAGCTCATTTGCCAAGTGCCGGTCTATGCAAAGTTTCTCAAAGACTTGTGTACCAAGAAGAAGAGGCTTGAGGAGCATACGGTTTATAAGATTGAGGGGCATGTGAGCTCAATGATACAACACAACATGCCACCTAAGAGGATGGATCCCGGAAGCTTCACTATTGGATGTCAAATCGGTGAAACTCACCTTGATGGAGCGCTTATGGATCTTGGGGCAAGTGTCAATGTGATGCCCTTATCTCTCTACAAGAGGTTGAGCATTGGTGCCTTGCATTCTACCCCTATTGCACTTACCTTTGCGGATGGAAGCAAACGAAGACCGGCGGGTGTTGTGGAAGATGTGCTAGTAAGAGTTGACAAGTTTATTCTTCCCGCCGACTTTGTTGTGCTTGACATGGGTGAAGACCCCAATGGAGACAATGGATTCCCCCTTATCTTTGGACGCCCTTTCATGGCTACGGCGGGTGTGAAGATTAATGTTTTAAAGGGCACCATTAGCTTCAAAGTGTTGGGAGAGAAGGTGAAGTTCGAAATGTTCAAGCCCATTCATCCACCGGAGGTAGTTGAGGAGGTGTTTTCTATTAACTTGGTGAAAGGAAATAGCGCCAAAAGCGAAAGGATTTTTGGTCCTTTGAACCCACCGAAGCCTACACCACGTGCTCATGATCACTTCTCACCAATTTGGGGGTATGACAACCTCCCTTCCATTGAGCATACGAAGCCACCACCTTGGCCCCATGAAGACATGCTTGCGAAGGATCCATTCCTTGAAGGAGCTACAAAGAAGAGCCCTCCCATGAATGAGCTACAAAAGCTCTTTGAGTCTACTTTCCAATGCCACTGGAATCACTCAACTTGGATGCCTATTCTTGGAGCTATGCCCAAATCTTTGGGAGAAGGTCGCTGCTGTGTTGCTGCTGTCCCCTGTTTTCAAATGATCCCGATGCAATCACACTTGCTCATTCATTTGGCACCCGAGGAGCAAACGTATGGAAGTCAGGGCCTTGTGCCCTGAGGTTGGTGTCTATTTGCGGTTTCTCGGCTAGCTAAGGGAGTCTACAAAAGGGGGGTTTTTCTTACTCTATCATCCATTTGCTATCTTTTGTATGTGTGCATTCGCCCGACTTTACTCTCTCACTTTCACCACATGATTTTCATTTTCAAAACCCCTCACAACATTGAGGACAATGTTGGTTTTAAGTGTGGGGGTGAGGTTGGGTCAAAATGATTTCACATTTTCAAACCACCAAAATTTTCAAATTTCTCAAAGTTTTCACGAACGGTCGACCTTGTTGTCGAACGGTCGACACACGTCCAGGGTGTTTCCGTCGAACGGTCGACAGGTGCATGAGCATAAAATAATGTGATTTTGGGTCTTTGAAGGTTTTGTGTGTGTTTTGATTGCCCTTTTCAATCCCAATGATAATTGTGAGCCTACTAAGTTGTGAATTAGGAGGATAAAGAGCATGTGCTTAGAAATCATTGAGTTGCCTTGTGGTTAATATGAGTAATTGATGGTTGCTTGACTCTATACGCACATTTGCCATGTTGATTGGTCACTTGCAATTGGAAAAGCATATCTTGACATGTATTGCCATGCATACCTAGAAATTGTGAGGATTTGAGCCCATTGAAAATTCGCATGTATGCATCTTTCATACATTTACTTGTTCTTCATGAGTGTACATTGCATAAGTCTTGAACCTAGAACTTGCTCAAAGACCTTTTGTAACGTTTTGTTGATCCACATTGAGTTAGAAATGATTAAGGCATTAGATAAGCACCATGGCCAAATTGACCACCATCCATGTGAACTTGAACTTTAGGATTAGCCCACTTGAACTATATACATCATTAGCTTTTTCTTTGTTCAACCACATCACTTTCACCCATTCCACCACTCAAACACCATCTCACCCTTGTTTCGTTGTGTTTGCAAGACGATGATAGTGACTTGTTATGTCGTTTATGCTTGAAAATTCGTTAATAGTTTGCTAAAAGGCAAGTGTGGGGGTGCAATTTTATTATTGTTGTACTTGTTTCAAAGAAAGAAAGAAAGAAAGAAAATCAAAAACAAAAAGAAGGAAGAAAGTTCCTCAAGAAAAGAAAAATAGAAAATGAGAAAGAAAAAAAAAATAGAGTTGTTTCTTGTATTGCTTTTACTTTCAATAAAAGGATAGAGGAAGAATAAGGAAGTTGTTTCGGTTGTAGCATTGATTTGAGTTTCTAAGTCGTTGTCTTGTCTTGCAATCATATGGAACATTTGACATATCCATCCCTTCATTTCATTTAACCATTCACCCCTTGGCCCCATTACACCATTTAAAGTCCTTTTGATTTAACGATTTGTGGTTCAATTTGTGGAGACTTGGTTGATGAGCAAGCATATGGGAACATTATTTGTGCATTTGTTTTGAGAGTAAACACTTAACCCTAAACACAAGAGCGGAAATATTTAGTGAATCATGTGAGTTTAGCGGTTAGTCTTGTCAAGCATATGCTAATTTGATTGCTCTTGATTGATTATTCCATGGCTAGCACACACTTCACCAAGCATGCATTAGATACACATATTAAACACTTGGCAAATCATGAGGTTTGAGTTTATGCTTAATTGAATCTTGATTTGTAGCATGGCGGTCTCTCTTTGAGGATATGGTTGTTAAGGCAAAAATTTTAATGTGATATGGATTGTTGATTCTTTATTTGCTTGAGGACAAGCAAAGCTTAAGTGTGGGGGTGTGATTCGTATGCAATTTACGTACGAATTGGGCCTCTAATCACTTAAGTAATGCTAATTCGAAGGCCGTTTAGCGTCTCTAACCCTTGAATTGCACCATTGTAGGGCAAACGAGCATCGGATGGATATCGGGAGCAAAGAGGCGCAATTTGGGAGATTTTGTGGATTTCCGGCTAAAGGACGAAAAGTCAACCCGAGGACCAAAAGTCAACTTGTGGTCAACCCCGACTTAGGAGCGTCAACGAGTCAACATGAAGTCCCGGAAGTGAGTTGCACAAGAATTCCGGAGGTTTGGTCAAAAGTCAACATTTGGTCAACTCCGAAGGTCACGGTCAAAGTCAAGGCAAAGTCAACCGTGTGACTCATCCACATGAGCATTCAAAATCAGCAAAGGACCACACTAGAAATGGTGAGGTCACCCAATAATTACTCCCACTCTTATTCCCTTTTGGCAATTACCCCCTTACCCTTCATTTATTATAGCCAACCCTTTGATTAAACCCTAACACATCTTAGCCCTCCATTCTTCCCCTTCTTTGCCTATTTATAGTTTAGTTGTTGCCTCATTTAGGTCATCTCTCATTCAGCCCCAATTCACCCATCACTTTCACCTTCCTCTCTCTCCATTTTCTTCCTTCCACCTTTCCTGCCGCACACCAGTCGACCGGTCGACGGGAAGCTGTCGAACGGTCGACCACCGGTCGACAGACGGCGTATCAGCCATCTTCTGCCACCTCCGCTTCTTCCACCGCTTCTTCCACCGCTTCTTCACCATTCCGGGCTGCTGGGGATCCTCACAACCATCAAGGACGACGTCTAGATCAGAGGAGAAGAAGGGGGCATCACTTATTGAGATTTCTTTAACCCTTTTCTCTTTTGTATTCATGCTTATAGCTTGCTATTGTGATATGATGTTGTATACCTTAATGGTTAGTGAGTAGTACTCTTGTTGGGGACTAGGGTTGTGTGCCCTAGTCCAATGTGACTTTGTGATGCTTTAATCAATGAATAAAATGTCTTTGTGTTGTATGAATATGCGTGCTACCTAATTCAATATGTGTTGGTTGCTTGTCTTTAGAATTACCACTTTTTTGGCATGTTAACTAATCTATCTTGATGAGATTGTGTGAGATTGGTACCCTTGCATGACTTAGGCAATTGGTAGCATATGTGATGAGTTGTTACTTGTTTGAGTCCCTAGGTTCGACACTATTACGCCTCTTAAGCACTTTAGGAAATCCGGTATTAGGTAACATAGAGGGATTTCCTAAGACACCTAGAGAGTTTGGATGATCCATAATCCGGCATTCAAATACCTTAGGCAACACGGTCCTAGAACCATAACATGGCTAGGATACGGGGCTTGATTCACACACACATTGGCATGATTGAGTTGATTAGGCATTGCTTGTTGCATTGGATTGGGGTTTGCCCGAAAACCCCAACACTTTCCTATATTTGCACACCTTTTACTTGCTTTGTCTATTTACATTTTCTTGTTTGTTTGATTGGCATTCCACAATTGCATACACCAAACTCACCATACTACACTCCGCACATTGTTTATACACACATTCACTCACCCTATCCATCTCCTTATCACTCCATATTAGCTAAAGCACTCGCACACACGCTACCGAGAGTTGGGGAGCCGTCAATCCTCCGTGGAACGACAACCCCGGATCTCAAAACTACCTACCACTCTTTTGCATTAGTCAGTTTGCAACATGTATATGAGATCTAGTCACTTTAGCAAGATTTGAGAAAGCGTCAGGAAGAGAATCTGCGACTTTCTGAAGATCTATTATTCTACGCACTTCTATTTCTCTTTGTGCAGTATGGGGATCGTTATGAGACAGAGTGGGGACAGACCATGACTATTCCAGTCGTTCTTGCTGAGCATTCACGTTCTTATCTCCCCCTAATGACTGGAAGACTATCTCATTGAAGTGACAATCCGCAAATCTTGCGGTATATAGATCGCTTATCAAGGGTTCTATATAGCGGATTATGGTTGGAGACTTAAATATGATTTGTATGTGATTTGCATACAAATTAGGCCTCTAATCACTTTAGTAATACTAATCTAATGGTCGTTTAGTATCTCTAATCCTTGATTTGCACCATTGTAGGGTTCACGAGCATCGGATTGATATCGGGAGCAAAATGACGCGTTTTAGAGTTTTTAGTGGATTTCCGGCAAAAGGACGAAAAGTCAACCCGAGGACCAAAAGTCAACACGTGGTCTACCCCGACTTTTGAGCGTCAACGAGTCAACATGAAGTCCCAGGAGTGAGTTGCAAAAGAATTCCGGAAGATTGGCCGATAAGTCAAGCAAAGTCAAGGAAGTCAACTTTGGTCAACTCTGAGGGTCATGGTCAAAGTCAACAACGAAGTCAACCTTGTGACTCATCCACAAGAGGGTCCAAAATCAGCAAGGAGCATATTAGATACCATGAGGTCACCCTTAGATTACTCCTTCCTTTTATTCCCTAGAGAATTTACCCTCTTACCCTTCATTTAATCTATCTAACCATTAGATCTTTCCCTAGTTGATCCTAGCCTTTCATCCCTCTCTACCCTAGCCTATTTAAACCTAGTTTTTGCCATTTAGATTCATTCCCCATCTCTTCATAGCAGCCCTCACCTAGATCTCACCCAATTCTCTCCCTTTTTCCTCCCCCAAACCCTTTCTTTTCTTGGTGACCCATCCAAGGTCGACCGGTCGACAAGGGGCGTCGACCGATCGACGAATGAACCGTGGGCAACTATCTCCTTTGTTTTCTCCTCTTTCCACCACCCAAATCCTTTTCCTTCCTTCACCAACTTTCTTCCTCACTTCCTCCTTTATATCCTTGACCATTTTTCTCCATCATTCTAGCACTTCTACATCACATATGCTTGGATCCATCAAGAACACCAAGATTGGGAAGCCATGAGCAAGGAGAAGCTTGGAGAAGAAGATGGAGACTTAGAAGAGGAGCTTGCTACTACTTGAGTGACACAAGGATCCCTCAACCTCTCTTTATCTTTTCCTAGTTCATTGTTGATGTATAATCCAAGCATGTGTGACTAATTGTTTAGGATTGGGGACTAGGGTTGTGTGCCCTAGTCCATTTGTGATGTGATGATGATTTTAATTATGTGTGGATGCTTGAAGATGAATAAATATGTGTATTGTCTATTCTAATATGTGTTGGATGTATATTTGAGGAATTTGGTATGCATTTGATCCATCTTGTGTGAGTGTGTAGGGTTTGACCACTTTATTCTACTCTAGGCAATTGGCAATATGTGTGATGAACATGTTTCACTTGTGTAATCCTTCATTCATGTGCTTTACGCCTCCTTTCTTTCTACCCTCCCGCGGAGAGTCTCTAGGACCCTAATAAGGCTTAGGAATACCTTAGAAGGAATCCACTCCATATTGATAATATCGGTGGAGTGGTGGATTATACTTGTGTTGCTTGTTTGAGTCCCTAAGCTTTGACAGTTTACGCTTCTTAAGCACTTTAGGGGATTCGGTATTAGGTAACATAGAGGAATCCCCTATGACACCTAGAGAGTTCGAATGACCCTAATAAGGCATTTGAATACCTTAGGAAAGCACGGTCCTAGAACCATAACATGGCTAGGATACGGGGCTTGATTTATTCATCACTTAAGCATAAATGCATAACCGGAACATCATTCATCATTGTGGGCTTTGGTAGACCCCGAATACTCAATCGTTCTATCATTTCTATTCTCTTCATGTTCCTCCTCTTTACGTTTTGTGCATTAGCTAGTTTACTTTATGTTTCGTGTTTGCATTTCACTCTTTCATCTTTCCAATAACGTTACACTACACTCATTTGTATATCCATTTCACCATTTCATTTTTCCATCTCTTGCCTCATCATATTTGTGCATCTTCTTTGGTTACTTGTTCGCCAAGGGGTTGAAGGGTCATCGATCCCCGTTGGAATGACAACCCCGGATCTTAAATATACACACACTTTTGGCAATCGTCAAAATCCAACATAAATACCCATTCGTCTCTGAGGACCCATTTTAATACGCAGTGGCGGCGTAATATGCACATAGACAGCACACCTAAATATCCGTAAGTGCGAGATGTTTGGCTCGTACCTAGTCACTAGCTGTTGTGCAGAAAAGGATTTGGTGGCAATGGGCCTCAGACTAATAAGCATAACTGCATGCAATACTGCGTGCCCCTAGGCAGAGAGAGGAAGGTCGGTGCGCATTACCAACGTCCTTGTGACCATTTGTAATCTTTTAATGACAGCTTCTGCGAGACCATTTTGGGTATGCACATGTGGAACTGAATGCTTAACATCCATCCCAATAGACATGCAGTAGTCATCGAAAGTCTTCGATGTAAACTCTCCAGCATTATCAAGCCTGATAGATTTGATGGGATGATCCGGGTAGTGAGCCCGCAAGCGAATTATCTGTACTAGGAGTTTAGCATAAACAGCATTACGAGTGGACAACAGCGTGACATGTGACTAGCATGTCGATGCATCAACCAATACTATAAAATACTTAAATGGCCCGCTTGGTGGTTGAATAGGTCCACAGATATCCTCTCGGATTCTCTGTAAGAATGGGAGAAGTACTTTATAATCCTTTGCATATGATGGTTTCGGTCCTAGTTTCCCTAAGGAACAAGCTTTGCAAAATGATCGTTTGGCTTTGGAGGCTTCAGAAGCATAGGAGGCATCCTGATTAAGACTTGAATCAGGGTTCACATCAGAGGAAAAACAGACTTTTTCTTTCTACAGGTCGCCAAATTTCTCGACCGGTCGATCATGCTTCTGGAAATTATCGACCGGTCGTCGAGTGTGTCTTGATCGGTCGCCAGAACTTCTGTGTTTGGTCGTCGACCGGTCGCCAAGATATCGTCGACCGGTCGCCGGGACGGCAGAAACGCCAGTCTCCTCTCCTTGAATCAATTTTTTATCCTTGCTTCGATTAGCTCGATAGAATGGATGTATGTGTCAGGTTTTCAGTACACAGATCATCATATCACGACCGGGATGTCCCAATCTGTCGTGCCAAAGCCAATATGTATCTGAATCCAAGAGGTCATCCCGAATGACATTGTTTGATTCAATAGCTCGAATAGTGGTAGCATATAACCCATTAGAGAGACACATAAGCTTATCTAAGATGCGCTTTCTTCCGCAGTCATTAGAGGTAATGCAAATGAATTCTTTTCCATTCTCATCATGTGTTTCAGCATGGAATCCATTGGCTCTTATATCTTGAAAGCTCAAAAGAGTTTTATTTCCTCTTGGAGCATAGAGAGCATTTGTGACATAAATTTGAGTGCCATTAGGCAAGAGGAATTGGGCAGGTCCTCTTCCTTGCACAAGTTTCGATGGTCTTGGCATCGTAGTCACAGAGGAATGTGAGGGCACCATTGTTGAAAACAATTGCATATGACGCAATATGGTATGCGTAGTTCCGCTATCTGCGAGACATTCAAGTTCTCCGGAACTCATTCTTAATAAGAAAGCTCATAATTAAAATCGAGTAAAGCAAACAACTCCAAATTTTATTAAAGATATAAACCAACGAATTACATCCAAAGTTCCAACTTGGTCTTTACCAAAACTAAATCAACAATACAATGGAAAATAAAGGACTTAAGCGAATTCAAGAGTTTCATCACTCTTCCCAGCTTTAAAGTCTTCAACCCTCAATTCAACGTTCTCATCGTCATTCTCTTGTTCAATGTGTGAGCTTCAGTGGCTTCACGATACAGCTTGTATGAGTTAGCGACATTTTGGGAAGCTCTACATATCATGGCCCAATGACAGGTTTTTCCACACCTGAAGCACAAGGATGTTTGATCGGAATCTTTTGATTGAGAGGCGTTATTCGCCTGCGGTGCCCTCCTCTTGAGTGGCACGGCATTGGCTCCTGTGGGTACCACAGAGCCGGCAGCGCCATGTCCTATTGGGCTACCTCCTCCTCGCCTAGTTCGGCGGCTACCTTCTTGAGTAGAGCTATCATATGGACCCGAACGTCCCGAATTGTCCCTAGATTTAGGGTTTCGCTCACGGCGGCCTCTCTTTGGGGCGCCATTATAATGTATCTCCGGAATTTGTTTAGTTCCCATGGGCCTCTCATTATAATTCTTCACAAGTATCTTCTCGTGCATTTCAACAACATAGAGAGTAGAGATAAGCTCATGAAATCTTGTGATCCGTCTATTTTGCACTTCAATGCGATAGTTCTTTGGAACTACCATATCAGAGACGGGGAAGGTAGAGAGGGTTTTCTCAATCAACATCGCATCAGTGATATTCCTCTGACAGAATTTCATCAGGGACTTGATGCAAAGTGCTTCCGAGTTGAACTCTAGGACTGAGGCATAATCACAGAAGCGCATTTGTTGCAACTTCACCTCTAAGTCAAGAAGCAAGGATTCACGAACATTGCCAAACCGCTCTTCGAGTGCAACCTATAGTCTTATAGGATCCTCCTCATTGAGGTACTCAGATTATAGTGATTCATCCATATGACGGATCATAAGGATGATTGCTTTGGCATTCTTAAGCTCTAAAGCATCAGCGATGACATGTGCTGCAATAGGATCAACTACTACTTTGGCTCATCTCTCAAACCATTGAAACTCATGAGTCTTCTGAACATTAGAGTCAGCAACTTGGTCAGCGAAATCTCTCTCATTGGGAAGTAATTACTTTGGACAAATGTTTATTTGGGCAAGTACAATTGGCAATGCTTATTATCCTTTGGTTGACATCGAAAGCAGCTAATAAAATAAGGATCCACCAACAAGGGGATACGCACTTGCATTGAGAAACCAATCCACAGCAAGGAAGTCGACAAATGAGTTCAACCAATACAAATCCGGGGAGATCTTCAAAATTCATGAATCTTCTCATAGTTGTTCGTGCTTGATGGGACGACTGAGACATTGTGATTATCTTCATTTGGTAGCAGTAAGATTACCCCTCTAGCAGCTGGCAGAATTATACATAGAATATAGATATCTAATTTTAGGGTTTCTTAATTGATTACCTTAAACAGATTATTGTAAATACATACATATATATACGGACACGTCTCATAGAAGATTGAAGATTGATTACCCTTAACACATTAACTTTTACTGTTTTAATCCAAGTGTATCAGGCAATTTTAACAATCTGGCCCGATATCATCATTCATCTTGACCGTAACACGTTAAATTTTTTATCTAACACATGCCTTTTGACACGCGTTTAAGCGTACTCTGACCTATTGACACTATTTATTCTATATTTGTTTTTTAGGTGTAGAAATAATTTCATTTGAAATCGTTCTTTTTTCTTTTAGTTACATCGAATGGTATCGAACTCCTGACGTAGCCTAATCATAACCCAATTCTCACCCTCCCTCACCACTTGGGATAACCCCAAGGGTTTTTTCTTTTTCACTTTTGTTTTTCTTATTAAAAAAAAAACTATTTAAAAACCACTTTTTTATAACTTTTTTCTTTTTGTTGTTGAATATAATCAAAAATAGCTTTAAAAAAGTTTTACTTGTTTTTCCTCAAACTGCGATAACAGTTTTTGTGTTTTGTTTCTCTGGCAATTGCAGTTAAGAGTAGTTGGTTTGGATTTCCGTTATCTTTTATATACATGTAGAAATCTATGTTTGTGAGTTTACCATGATGTCCCTTATATATCAGGTTGCTTACTATTAAAATTTAATAAACCAGGGGCGTATTTGGGCTTTCGAAAATTTAACCATCCCTTTAGGTTGTTTGCTTAATTAATAACAGAAATCGAGCAACAGTAATTAGTTATAAATAGAGATCGTTTAGTCCGTTTTCTACAGTATATATTCAGAACCCACAATGCCAAATCCCATCAGTACGACAGAAATTAATAGGAGTTCCAAATGGCCACCAAGCTCGTCCTCGTCTCTCTTCTCCTCTTCCAGCTTGCAGCGACCGTTTTCTGCAAACACAGGCCACATGTTAGTTCTTAATGATTAGTCTATGACCCACATTTTCATCCATTTGTTTGTTAATTTACTTATTTATTTGTCTGAAACCACATGTGTTTGATTTTAATTTCTAACGGGAACTTTAGTACAAGTCTCTCATTTTCTAACTATCGCAACACATGCAACATGCAATCTTGTACCATATAGGGTGGACACCACCGTAAGCCTTGGGTTCCGGGAAGGGGAATTCCAAGTAACCCAGGAGGCCCCGCAGGAGGAACTCCAGGGGGTCCCGCAGGAGGAATTCCCGGAGGTCCGGCTGAAGGAATTCCAAGTCAACCTGGGGGTTCGGCACGTGGGATTCCTGCACCTAGCGCGGCAACAATAGGAGCCCAAGGCGGCAGCGGCGGGAAGAAGTGGTGCATTGGGAACCAAAATATTAAGAAAGGTCTTTTGAAGGCGGCCTTCGAAGAGTTGTGCAAAGAGGTCGATTGCTCGCCCACAGGACCACAAGGACTATGCTATGACGAATCTATATGGTCCAAGGCATCCTACGCCATGAATCTTAGATATCAAAAGAATGGTCAGAAGGATTCCGACTGTCATCTTGAAGGAAGAGCACAGATCGTCACCACCGACCCAAGTACGTCATCAACATCATTTCTTTTCTCGCTTTAATTGCTTACTTTTTAATTTTTATACAATAAGAATAACAAATTCCGTTTTTTTCTTTTTCTTTTTTCAGGCTGGGGAAAATGTGTATTGGTCTCCTCTTAAGAGTTGAAGGCGAAACGAGAAGTAGATCGATGGTGTTGAGATCAGATTATGTATCATTTTATAACTATAAGCAATGGACCAAAAAAAACATACGTATATGCAACAGATAAATAGATGTTGAGCATTTTCCAAATGTGAGATTGTACGTTTGAAATAAGATTGAGTTTTTCTATTGGGACCTCCAAATATTCCCGCTTGATCGATCTCCCTGTTTTATAAATTAGCAAATTGTATTTCTCCTCTTATATAATAAACGTTATGGACAAGATATAATAGATGCACAATACGTACATTTCCTTTTCTGATCTCCCAATTTTATTGGGCATATAGAATTGAATCGGAGATGTATTCCATGCCCAGACGCGTTGGTGATGAAAATTTCACGGGCTTGATTGGTGGTGTTGATATGTGGGAGGGTTGGAATGACATACGATGAAGATTCCCAATAACATTGATTTTTGTTACTGGACACCGAAGTCTCAAAGATTCACAATTACCGAGTTCAATAAAACGAAATATATAACGATCACCATTGTCGTTCCTGTTAGTGTTACTGGGTAAACTACCGGAACGTTAGCCATGAATGAATCTGACGAAACGCAAAAGTATGGTGGGTAGTATTGTGATCCGGGAGTGTCGTTCCACAGAGGATTGACGGCTCCCCAACTCTCGGTAGCGTGTGTGGTCGTGTCTCTAGCTATGTGTGGATGGCAAGATGTGAATAGAGTGAGTGAATGTGTGTATGAACAATGTGCGAAGTGTGAGTGTAGTGTTCGGTTTGTGTGAAATGTATGGTGGAATGCCAAGACAACAAACAACAAAATAAATGCAAGCAAGTAAACAAAACAAGTAGAAGGTGTGCAAATATAGGAAGGTGTTGGGGTTTCGGGTTAACCCAAGTCCAAATGTGATGCATAACAAACTAACTAGTACTCATGCTTGTGCAACGAATGAATCAAACTTCGTATCTTAGCCATGTTATGGATCTAAGACCATCTTATCATGTGTATTCTAGTGCCGGATTATGGATCACTAGAACTCTCTCAAATTGGTTTGAGAGGCGAAGAGTACAAAGACTTAGAAGCTCAAACAAGGAAACCTCATCACATCTAATATCTATTGCCTAGAGAAAGCTAGGAGTCACCCCAACAATCTCAATCAAAATAGGTTGCACACATGCTCAAGAAAGTGACTAAATTTCCTACACATGCATTCAACACAAATTGAAATGGATAAAAGACATACTCATTCATCACATAGCATTCATACCTAATCAATCCATTAATACATCACATTGGACTAGGGCACACAACCCTAGTCCCCAACAAAGTGACTACTCACTATACATCAAAGTGTACATCATCATCTCACAAGAGTAAGCAATAAACATGAATATAAGAGAGAAAAGGGTTAAGAGAGTCTCAATCAAAGGTGTCTCCTTCTTCTCCCTTGATCTAGATGACGTCCTTGATGTCTAATGAGGATCCCCAGCTGCCCAGAACGGAGGAAGAAGCGGTGGAAGAAGCGGAGGCGGCGGAGCTGTGCAGGTCCGTCGTGCGTCGACCGTTCGACGGCCAGGTGTCGACCGGTCGACGGTCGTGCAGGGCTGAACCGGAAGGGAGAGATGGGGGAGAGAAAGAGGAAATGGAAAAATGGGATTTTGGGGCTGATGATGGGAATGACCTAATTCAGGAAAAGAGGGCTATTTATAGGCTAGAGAGGAGGGAAATAAAGGGCTAGGATGGGCTAGGGTTTGATCTAAGGGTTGGATGAGTTAAATGAAGGGTAAGGGGGTCATTTCATAGGGGAATGAAAAGAAGGAATAATCTAAGGGTGACCTCATGATATCTTGTGTGGTCCTTTGCTGATTTGGGGGCTTGTGAGGGTGAGTCACGCGGTTGACTTTGTCGTTGACCTTGACTTTAACCTTCGGAGCTTGACCAAGGGTTGACTTTGACCAAACCTCCGGGATTCTTTCGCGGCTCACTTCCGGGACTTCATCTTGACTCGTTGACGCTCTTAAGTCGGGGTTGACCACGAGTTGACTTTTGGTCCTCGGGTTGACTTTTCGTCCTTTTGCCGAAAATCTCCAAAAAGCTCCAAATCGCATCCTTTCGCTCCCGATATCCGTCCGATGCTCGATTCACCTACAATGGTGCAATTCAAGGATTAGGGACACTAAATAGCCTTTGGATTAGCATTACTAAAGTGATTAGAGGCCTAATTTGTATGCAAATTACATACGAATCAGAATCCAACCCAATAACAACATTTTCATCACCATAATTCATCCAGTCCAATATACCAATAGAAACAAAAGCTCATACTTACGGTGGTGTGCTTGTGAGACTTAAGTGCAAGCGGCAACGATACAATTGATCCTCTCCATTCACCCGTCTCAGAAGAGAAGATCTGTATTTTGAGTAGTCAATTAGCTTGTAATCAAAAATTAATATTACAACCTCGAACTTATACTCAGCATTGAGCTGGATGATATTATTTTGGTCTTTCCCATTGTCTTTCTCACAGTTATAGAAGGGAAATTCGCAGACAAATCACACTTGTGCATAGTACTCGTGGAATCCTTGAGGCAGGGAAAGAGGGAGAAGAGCCCATTCGATTTTGTGTAGGTTACAGATGTAGCATCTAGGTCAATACATAATATCCTAGGCCTGGATGACACAAAACTAAGTCATTACAAGTGCATACAACTTTTGGCTCATCTCTCAAACCATTGAAACTCATGCATGAGTCTTCTGAACATTAGAGGCAGCAACTTGGTCAGCGAAATCTCTCTCATTGGGAAGTAATTACTTTGGACAAATGTTTATTTGGGCAAGTACAATTGGCAATGCTTATTATCCTTTGGTTGACATCGAAAGCAGCTAATAAAATAAGGATCCACCAACAAGGGGATACGCACTTGCATTGAGAAACCAATCCACAGCAAGGAAGTCGACAAATGAGTTCAACCAATACAAATCCGGGGAGATCTTCAAAATTCATGAATCTTCTCATAGTTGTTCGTGCTTGATGGGACGACTGAGACATTGTGATTATCTTCATTTGGTAGCAGTAAGATTACCCCTCTAGCAGCTGGCAGAATTATACATAGAATATAGATATCTAATTTTAGGGTTTCTTAATTGATTACCTTAAACAGATTATTGTAAATACATACATATATATACGGACACGTCTCATAGAAGATTGAAGATTGATTACCCTTAACACATTAACTTTTACTGTTTTAATCCAAGTGTATCAGGCAATTTTAACAATCTGGCCCGATATCATCATTCATCTTGACCGTAACACGTTAAATTTTTTATCTAACACATGCCTTTTGACACGCGTTTAAGCGTACTCTGACCTATTGACACTATTTATTCTATATTTGTTTTTTAGGTGTAGAAATAATTTCATTTGAAATCGTTCTTTTTTCTTTTAGTTACATCGAATGGTATCGAACTCCTGACGTAGCCTAATCATAACCCAATTCTCACCCTCCCTCACCACTTGGGATAACCCCAAGGGTTTTTTCTTTTTCACTTTTGTTTTTCTTATTAAAAAAAAAACTATTTAAAAACCACTTTTTTATAACTTTTTTCTTTTTGTTGTTGAATATAATCAAAAATAGCTTTAAAAAAGTTTTACTTGTTTTTCCTCAAACTGCGATAACAGTTTTTGTGTTTTGTTTCTCTGGCAATTGCAGTTAAGAGTAGTTGGTTTGGATTTCCGTTATCTTTTATATACATGTAGAAATCTATGTTTGTGAGTTTACCATGATGTCCCTTATATATCAGGTTGCTTACTATTAAAATTTAATAAACCAGGGGCGTATTTGGGCTTTCGAAAATTTAACCATCCCTTTAGGTTGTTTGCTTAATTAATAACAGAAATCGAGCAACAGTAATTAGTTATAAATAGAGATCGTTTAGTCCGTTTTCTACAGTATATATTCAGAACCCACAATGCCAAATCCCATCAGTACGACAGAAATTAATAAGAGTTCCAAATGGCCACCAAGCTCGTCCTCGTCTCTCTTCTCCTCTTCCAGCTTGCAGCGACCGTTTTCTGCAAACACAGGCCACATGTTAGTTCTTAATGATTAGTCTATGACCCACATTTTCATCCATTTGTTTGTTAATTTACTTATTTATTTGTCTGAAACCACATGTTTTTGATTTTAATTTCGAACGGGAACTTTAGTACAAGTCTCTCATTTTCTAACTATCGCAACACATGCAACATGCAATCTTGTACCATATAGGGTGGACACCACCGTAAGCCTTGGGTTCCGGGAAGGGGAATTCCAAGTAACCCAGGAGGCCCCGCAGGAGGAACTCCAGGGGGTCCCGCAGGAGGAATTCCCGGAGGTCCGGCTGAAGGAATTCCAAGTCAACCTGGGGGTTCGGCACGTGGGATTCCTGCACCTAGCGCGGCAACAATAGGAGCCCAAGGCGGCAGCGGCGGGAAGAAGTGGTGCATTGGGAACCAAAATATTAAGAAAGGTTTTTTGAAGGCGGCCTTCGAAGAGTTGTGCAAAGAGGTCGATTGCTCGCCCACAGGACCACAAGGACTATGCTATGACGAATCTATATGGTCCAAGGCATCCTACGCCATGAATCTTAGATATCAAAAGAATGGTCAGAAGGATTCCGACTGTCATCTTGAAGGAAGAGCACAGATCGTCACCACCGACCCAAGTACGTCATCAACATCATTTCTTTTCTCGCTTTAATTGCTTACTTTTTAATTTTTATACAATAAGAATAACAAATTCCGTTTTTTTCTTTTTCTTTTTTCAGGCTGGGGAAAATGTGTATTGGTCTCCTCTTAAGAGTTGAAGGCGAAACGAGAAGTAGATCGATGGTGTTGAGATCAGATTATGTATCATTTTATAACTATAAGCAATGGACCAAAAAAAACATACGTATATGCAACAGATAAATAGATGTTGAGCATTTTCCAAATGTGAGATTGTACGTTTGAAATAAGATTGAGTTTTTCTATTGGGACCTCCAAATATTCCCGCTTGATCGATCTCCCTGTTTTATAAATTAGCAAATTGTATTTCTCCTTTTATATAAATAAACGTTATGGACAAGATATAATAGATGCACAATACGTACATTTCCTTTTCTGATCTCCCAATTTTATTGGGCATATAGAATTGAATCGGAGATGTATTCCATGCCCAGACGCGTTGGTGATGAAAATTTCACGGGCTTGATTGGTGGTGTTGATATGTGGGAGGGTTGGAATGACATACGATGAAGATTCCCAATAACATTGATTTTTGTTACTGGACACCGAAGTCTCAAAGATTCACAATTACCGAGTTCAATAAAACGAAATATATAACGATCACCATTGTCGTTCCTGTTAGTGTTACTGGGTAAACTACCGGAACGTTAGCCATGAATGAATCCAACCCAATAACAACATTTTCATCACCATAATTCATCCAGTCCAATATACCAATAGAAACAAAAGCTCATACTTACGGTGGTGTGCTTGTGAGACTTAAGTGCAAGCGGCAACGATACAATTGATCCTCTCCATTCACCCGTCTCAGAAGAGAAGATCTGTATTTTGAGTAGTCAATTAGCTTGTAATCAAAAATTAATATTACAACCTCGAACTTATACTCAGCATTGAGCTGGATGATATTATTTTGGTCTTTCCCATTGTCTTTCTCACAGTTATAGAAGGGAAATTCGCAGACAAATCACACTTGTGCATAGTACTCGTGGAATCCTTGAGGCAGGGAAAGAGGGAGAAGAGCCCATTCGATTTTGTGTAGGTTACAGATGTAGCATCTAGGTCAATACATAATATCCTAGGCCTGGATGACACAAAACTAAGTCATTACAAGTGCATACAACTTTTGGCTCATCTCTCAAACCATTGAAACTCATGCATGAGTCTTCTGAACATTAGAGGCAGCAACTTGGTCAGCGAAATCTCTCTCATTGGGAAGTAATTACTTTGGACAAATGTTTATTTGGGCAAGTACAATTGGCAATGCTTATTATCCTTTGGTTGACATCGAAAGCAGCTAATAAAATAAGGATCCACCAACAAGGGGATACGCACTTGCATTGAGAAACCAATCCACAGCAAGGAAGTCGACAAATGAGTTCAACCAATACAAATCCGGGGAGATCTTCAAAATTCATGAATCTTCTCATAGTTGTTCGTGCTTGATGGGACGACTGAGACATTGTGATTATCTTCATTTGGTAGCAGTAAGATTACCCCTCTAGCAGCTGGCAGAATTATACATAGAATATAGATATCTAATTTTAGGGTTTCTTAATTGATTACCTTAAACAGATTATTGTAAATACATACATATATATACGGACACGTCTCATAGAAGATTGAAGATTGATTACCCTTAACACATTAACTTTTACTGTTTTAATCCAAGTGTATCAGGCAATTTTAACAATCTGGCCCGATATCATCATTCATCTTGACCGTAACACGTTAAATTTTTTATCTAACACATGCCTTTTGACACGCGTTTAAGCGTACTCTGACCTATTGACACTATTTATTCTATATTTGTTTTTTAGGTGTAGAAATAATTTCATTTGAAATCGTTCTTTTTTCTTTTAGTTACATCGAATGGTATCGAACTCCTGACGTAGCCTAATCATAACCCAATTCTCACCCTCCCTCACCACTTGGGATAACCCCAAGGGTTTTTTCTTTTTCACTTTTGTTTTTCTTATTAAAAAAAAAACTATTTAAAAACCACTTTTTTATAACTTTTTTCTTTTTGTTGTTGAATATAATCAAAAATAGCTTTAAAAAAGTTTTACTTGTTTTTCCTCAAACTGCGATAACAGTTTTTGTGTTTTGTTTCTCTGGCAATTGCAGTTAAGAGTAGTTGGTTTGGATTTCCGTTATCTTTTATATACATGTAGAAATCTATGTTTGTGAGTTTACCATGATGTCCCTTATATATCAGGTTGCTTACTATTAAAATTTAATAAACCAGGGGCGTATTTGGGCTTTCGAAAATTTAACCATCCCTTTAGGTTGTTTGCTTAATTAATAACAGAAATCGAGCAACAGTAATTAGTTATAAATAGAGATCGTTTAGTCCGTTTTCTACAGTATATATTCAGAACCCACAATGCCAAATCCCATCAGTACGACAGAAATTAATAAGAGTTCCAAATGGCCACCAAGCTCGTCCTCGTCTCTCTTCTCCTCTTCCAGCTTGCAGCGACCGTTTTCTGCAAACACAGGCCACATGTTAGTTCTTAATGATTAGTCTATGACCCACATTTTCATCCATTTGTTTGTTAATTTACTTATTTATTTGTCTGAAACCACATGTGTTTGATTTTAATTTCGAACGGGAACTTTAGTACAAGTCTCTCATTTTCTAACTATCGCAACACATGCAACATGCAATCTTGTACCATATAGGGTGGACACCACCGTAAGCCTTGGGTTCCGGGAAGGGGAATTCCAAGTAACCCAGGAGGCCCCGCAGGAGGAACTCCAGGGGGTCCCGCAGGAGGAATTCCCGGAGGTCCGGCTGAAGGAATTCCAAGTCAACCTGGGGGTTCGTCACGTGGGATTCCTGCACCTAGCGCGGCAACAATAGGAGCCCAAGGCGGCAGCGGCGGGAAGAAGTGGTGCATTGGGAACCAAAATATTAAGAAAGGTCTTTTGAAGGCGGCCTTCGAAGAGTTGTGCAAAGAGGTCGATTGCTCGCCCACAGGACCACAAGGACTATGCTATGACGAATCTATATGGTCCAAGGCATCCTACGCCATGAATCTTAGATATCAAAAGAATGGTCAGAAGGATTCCGACTGTCATCTTGAAGGAAGAGCACAGATCGTCACCACCGACCCAAGTACGTCATCAACATCATTTCTTTTCTCGCTTTAATTGCTTACTTTTTAATTTTTATACAATAAGAATAACAAATTCCGTGTTTTTCTTTTTCTTTTTTCAGGCTGGGGAAAATGTGTATTGGTCTCCTCTTAAGAGTTGAAGGCGAAACGAGAAGTAGATCGATGGTGTTGAGATCAGATTATGTATCATTTTATAACTATAAGCAATGGACCAAAAAAAACATACGTATATGCAACAGATAAATAGATGTTGAGCATTTTCCAAATGTGAGATTGTACGTTTGAAATAAGATTGAGTTTTTCTATTGGGACCTCCAAATATTCCCGCTTGATCGATCTCCCTGTTTTATAAATTAGCAAATTGTATTTCTCCTCTTATATAAATAAACGTTATGGACAAGATATAATAGATGCACAATACGTACATTTCCTTTTCTGATCTCCCAATTTTATTGGGCATATAGAATTGAATCGGAGATGTATTCCATGCCCAGACGCGTTGGTGATGAAAATTTCACGGGCTTGATTGGTGGTGTTGATATGTGGGAGGGTTGGAATGACATACGATGAAGATTCCCAATAACATTGATTTTTGTTACTGGACACCGAAGTCTCAAAGATTCACAATTACCGAGTTCAATAAAACGAAATATATAACGATCACCATTGTCGTTCCTGTTAGTGTTACTGGGTAAACTACCGGAACGTTAGCCATGAATGAATCCAACCCAATAACAACATTTTCATCACCATAATTCATCCAGTCCAATATACCAATAGAAACAAAAGCTCATACTTACGGTGGTGTGCTTGTGAGACTTAAGTGCAAGCGGCAACGATACAATTGATCCTCTCCATTCACCCGTCTCAGAAGAGAAGATCTGTATTTTGAGTAGTCAATTAGCTTGTAATCAAAAATTAATATTACAACCTCGAACTTATACTCAGCATTGAGCTGGATGATATTATTTTGGTCTTTCCCATTGTCTTTCTCACAGTTATAGAAGGGAAATTCGCAGACAAATCACACTTGTGCATAGTACTCGTGGAATCCTTGAGGCAGGGAAAGAGGGAGAAGAGCCCATTCGATTTTGTGTAGGTTACAGATGTAGCATCTAGGTCAATACATAATATCCTAGGCCTGGATGACACAAAACTAAGTCATTACAAGTGCATACAACTTTTGGCTCATCTCTCAAACCATTGAAACTCATGCATGAGTCTTCTGAACATTAGAGGCAGCAACTTGGTCAGCGAAATCTCTCTCATTGGGAAGTAATTACTTTGGACAAATGTTTATTTGGGCAAGTACAATTGGCAATGCTTATTATCCTTTGGTTGACATCGAAAGCAGCTAATAAAATAAGGATCCACCAACAAGGGGATACGCACTTGCATTGAGAAACCAATCCACAGCAAGGAAGTCGACAAATGAGTTCAACCAATACAAATCCGGGGAGATCTTCAAAATTCATGAATCTTCTCATAGTTGTTCGTGCTTGATGGGACGACTGAGACATTGTGATTATCTTCATTTGGTAGCAGTAAGATTACCCCTCTAGCAGCTGGCAGAATTATACATAGAATATAGATATCTAATTTTAGGGTTTCTTAATTGATTACCTTAAACAGATTATTGTAAATACATACATATATATACGGACACGTCTCATAGAAGATTGAAGATTGATTACCCTTAACACATTAACTTTTACTGTTTTAATCCAAGTGTATCAGGCAATTTTAACAATCTGGCCCGATATCATCATTCATCTTGACCGTAACACGTTAAATTTTTTATCTAACACATGCCTTTTGACACGCGTTTAAGCGTACTCTGACCTATTGACACTATTTATTCTATATTTGTTTTTTAGGTGTAGAAATAATTTCATTTGAAATCGTTCTTTTTTCTTTTAGTTACATCGAATGGTATCGAACTCCTGACGTAGCCTAATCATAACCCAATTCTCACCCTCCCTCACCACTTGGGATAACCCCAAGGGTTTTTTCTTTTTCACTTTTGTTTTTCTTATTAAAAAAAAAACTATTTAAAAACCACTTTTTTATAACTTTTTTCTTTTTGTTGTTGAATATAATCAAAAATAGCTTTAAAAAAGTTTTACTTGTTTTTCCTCAAACTGCGATAACAGTTTTTGTGTTTTGTTTCTCTGGCAATTGCAGTTAAGAGTAGTTGGTTTGGATTTCCGTTATCTTTTATATACATGTAGAAATCTATGTTTGTGAGTTTACCATGATGTCCCTTATATATCAGGTTGCTTACTATTAAAATTTAATAAACCAGGGGCGTATTTGGGCTTTCGAAAATTTAACCATCCCTTTAGGTTGTTTGCTTAATTAATAACAGAAATCGAGCAACAGTAATTAGTTATAAATAGAGATCGTTTAGTCCGTTTTCTACAGTATATATTCAGAACCCACAATGCCAAATCCCATCAGTACGACAGAAATTAATAAGAGTTCCAAATGGCCACCAAGCTCGTCCTCGTCTCTCTTCTCCTCTTCCAGCTTGCAGCGACCGTTTTCTGCAAACACAGGCCACATGTTAGTTCTTAATGATTAGTCTATGACCCACATTTTCATCCATTTGTTTGTTTATTTACTTATTTATTTGTCTGAAACCACATGTGTTTGATTTTAATTTCGAACGGGAACTTTAGTACAAGTCTCTCATTTTCTAACTATCGCAACACATGCAACATGCAATCTTGTACCATATAGGGTGGACACCACCGTAAGCCTTGGGTTCCGGGAAGGGGAATTCCAAGTAACCCAGGAGGCCCCGCAGGAGGAACTCCAGGGGGTCCCGCAGGAGGAATTCCCGGAGGTCCGGCTGAAGGAATTCCAAGTCAACCTGGGGGTTCGGCACGTGGGATTCCTGCACCTAGCGCGGCAACAATAGGAGCCCAAGGCGGCAGCGGCGGGAAGAAGTGGTGCATTGGGAACCAAAATATTAAGAAAGGTTTTTTGAAGGCGGCCTTCGAAGAGTTGTGCAAAGAGGTCGATTGCTCGCCCACAGGACCACAAGGACTATGCTATGACGAATCTATATGGTCCAAGGCATCCTACGCCATGAATCTTAGATATCAAAAGAATGGTCAGAAGGATTCCGACTGTCATCTTGAAGGAAGAGCACAGATCGTCACCACCGACCCAAGTACGTCATCAACATCATTTCTTTTCTCGCTTTACTTACTTTTTAATTTTTATACAATAAGAATAACAAATTCCGTTTTTTTCTTTTTCGTTTTTCAGGCTGGGGAAAATGTGTATTGGTCTCCTCTTAAGAGTTGAAGGCGAAACGAGAAGTAGATCGATGGTGTTGAGATCAGATTATGTATCATTTTATAACTATAAGCAATGGACCAAAAAAAACATACGTATATGCAACATAGAAATAGATGTTGAGCATTTTCCAAATGTGAGATTGTACGTTTGAAATAAGATTGAGTTTTTCTATTGGAACCTCCAAATATTCCCGCTTGATCGATCTCCCTGTTTTATAAATTAGCAAATTGTATTTCTCCCCTTATATAATAAACGTTATGGACAAGATATAATAGATGCACAATACGTACATTTCCTTTTCTGATCTCCCAATTTTATTGGGCATATAGAATTGAATCGGAGATGTATTCCATGCCCAGACGCGTTGGTGATGAAAATTTCACGGGCTTGATTGGTGGTGTTGATATGTGGGAGGGTTGGAATGACATACGATGAAGATTCCCAATAACATTGATTTTTGTTACTGGACACCGAAGTCTCAAAGATTCACAATTACCGAGTTCAATAAAACGAAATATATAACGATCACCATTGTCGTTCCTGTTAGTGTTACTGGGTAAACTACCGGAACGTTAGCCATGAATGAATCCAACCCAATAACAACATTTTCATCACCATAATTCATCCAGTCCAATATACCAATAGAAACAAAAGCTCATACTTACGGTGGTGTGCTTGTGAGACTTAAGTGCAAGCGGCAACGATACAATTGATCCTCTCCATTCACCCGTCTCAGAAGAGAAGATCTGTATTTTGAGTAGTCAATTAGCTTGTAATCAAAAATTAATATTACAACCTCGAACTTATACTCAGCATTGAGCTGGATGATATTATTTTGGTCTTTCCCATTGTCTTTCTCACAGTTATAGAAGGGAAATTCGCAGACAAATCACACTTGTGCATAGTACTCGTGGAATCCTTGAGGCAGGGAAAGAGGGAGAAGAGCCCATTTGATTTTGTGTAGGTTACAGATGTAGCATCTAGGTCAATACATAATATCCTAGGCCTGGATGACACAAAACTAAGTCATTACAAGTGCACAAAACTAAGTCCCATTGTTTTTTCTCAAACTGCGATAACAGTTTTTGTGTTTTGTTTCTCTGGCAATTGCAGTTAAGAGTAGTTGGTTTGGATTTCCGTTATCTTATATACATGTAGAAATCTATGTTTGTGAGTTTACCCTGATGTCTCTTACATATCAGGTTGCTTACTATTAAAATTTAATAAACCAGGGGCGTATTTGGGCTTTCGAAAATTTAACCATCCCTTTAGGTTGTTTGCTTAATTAATAACAGAAATCGAGCAACAGTAATTAGTTGTAAATAGAAATCGTTTAGTCCGTTTTCTACAGTATATATTCAGAACCCACAATGCCAAATCCCATCAGTACGACATAAATTAATAAGAGTTCCAAATGGCCACCAAGCTCGTCCTCGTCTCTCTTCTCCTCTTCCAGCTTGCAGCGACCGCTTTCTGCAAACACAGGCCACATGTTAGTTCTTAATGATTAGTCTATGACCCACATTTTCATCCATTTGTTTGTTTATTTACTTATTTATTTGTCTGAAACCACATGTGTTTGATTTTAATTTCGAACGGGAACTTCATCAAAAGTGAGTAGTTAAAGTGTCGAATGAGCGAAAGTTCCATTTGTGATTTTTTCTGTTCCAAATATATCAAAATGGTTAATGAGATTTTGATCATTTAGAGCAAATGCACCGGCAATCCAATTGGATTCCAAAAGGTCAAAACATCACAATTAAATAATGCATGGGCAATAAACTGATAGGGCAATTGTTGGGCCCTACATGGTCCGGCAATTCAATTTCCAATCCTCAGCATTTCATTTGGTCGACCAAGCTGTAGCCCCTACACACATGGGAAGCTGCCAACTGCCAACAGTTACATGTCTTTTAAAAAAAAAAACTGCAACGGTCATTGAACGGATGATGAGATTTAATTGATTTGAAATCAATGGTTGATATTAAATTACAACGGTTATGTTTATATTTAATTTTTTTTTTCAAATAAATTTATAAATCCGAAAAAAATTCCCCAATTTTTTCTAAATACTCATTCACTCTCCTTCACTTCCCACTCCAAAATTTTCAAAAATTTTAGAACTTTCTATCTTCTTCCTCCATCAATTTTTACTCTTCCTTCAATTGTCCTCCAAGAATGGGAGACCGGGGTTCTAGTTGGCAAATCGATGACGAAGTTCAATTGTGTGAATTGTGGGCGCATATCACCATTTGTCCTATCACCGGAAAATGTCAATCCATGACAAAGTTATGGAAAAAAGTTCATGCCGACTATAAGAAAAATTGGGGGGAGGGGGGTGGTAATCCAACAAAACTCCGATCTGCTCAAGCTCTCTAATCTCATTTTCGAAATTTGAAGCATACTCTCAAAGAATGGCACAATGCACTACAATTAGCATGTTCTCCATGTTGATCCACATGCCGGTCATACACAGTTGCCATTGATGGATTCATTAGGTCATCTTTATGAGGCTGCACGAATTCTTCCTCAACAAACTCATCATCCACGGCACTATCATGTTATGAAGAATGATACAAGTTATCATGATTGTTCGAAGGTCCTCCAACTTGAAGAACCTAGAACCGTGATGAAGTATGGCCCCACGAGATTGTAGGATTCTGAAACACCTCTCCACATCTTTCTGGTAAGCCTCTTGCTTTTTGCAATAGTGTTTCTCCTCATCGGTTCAGGATTTTGACATTGATTTGACAAATGTCGATCACCTTGGGTATATTCTGTTGGCTAAATAGTACTTGTTGGTGTATGTTGTGCCATTGATGTTAAACACCACCATATGAGAACTTCCAGAGATGACTCGATCGAGCACTTGAGACTCACCAAGAACGTTGAGATCATTTTGAGCTCTAGGAGTTCCGAAGAACGCGTGTCATATATGCGTGTCGTGGGATGTCACCGCCTCAAGAATAATTGTTGGTCAACCCTTTCGGCCTGAGTAAGCTCCAGCCCGGCCAGGCTGTTTGGCAATTCTTCCACTCCTAGTGCATGCAATCGATGCTCCCAATCATGCCTGGAAAACTGCGGCACTGTCCTCTGTTGAGAAGCCTTTGTAAGTCAGCAGCATTTGGAGCACGAAGAAACCAACCCGATTAAAGACTCTCGACTTGTCCACAAAATTTCTTCAGATACTTCAGCGTAGTAGACGCTCCCATCCTAGTAATTTCATCGCATTGATCGACAGCTGCACCATACGCAAGCATCCATAGAGCAGTTGTCATTTTCTGTTTGGCAAGTAATCCCATCTTGCCAACAACATCTGGTTTTTGCCTCCAGAAACTATCGAGGTTGCAAAGGTCCTCCATAATGCGTTGGAATACATGTTTTTGCATTCTGTACCGCCTCCGAAAATCTGCTAGCTTGTACACTGGTTATTCGACGAAATAATCCTCCATGAGAAAGTGACCCCATGCTTGCCTATGTCTTTTGACATTCGAGGGCACGACTAGGTCGTGAACCACGCCCTCTCGTTGCCTTGGAGGTTTGATACTGCACCAACATCGCAATGGCTTGAGATTTTGTCGCTTGAATTCGCTCAAGGTCTTCTGTAGTTTCCCGTTACCTAGCTAACAACCAATCGCTCAAATCCTCCATGAAAAAGATGAGGAATGGGAAAAGGTGTGTGGTTGGAAGAAAACTTGTGGAAAAAGAGATGGAGTTGTAGAATAAGAGGAATGTGTGAGTAGAGAATAAAGTATCAATGCCCTCTCGTTGGCTTGGAGGATTGATACTGCACCAACATCACAGCGGCTTGAGAGTTTGTCGATTGAATTCGCTCAAGGTCTTATGTAGTTTCCCGTTGCCTAGCTAACAACTAATCGCTCAAATCCTCCATGAAAAAGACAAGGAATGGGAAGAGGTGTGTGGTTGGTAGAAAACTTGTGGAAAAAGAGATGGAGTTGTAGAATGAGAGGAATGTGTGAGTAGAGAATAAAGTATCCATGCCCTCTCGTTACCTTGGAGGATTGATACTGCACCATCATCGCAGAGCTTTAGAGTTTGTCGCTTGAATTCGCTGGTCTTTTGTAGTTTCCCGTTGCCTAGCTAACAACCAATCGCTCAAATGCTCCATGAAAAAGATGAGGAATGGGAAGAGGTGTGTGGTTGGAAGAAAACTTGTGGAAAAAGAGATGGAGTTATAGAATGAGAGGAATGTGTGAGTAGAGAATAAAGTATGAAGTTTATTTATTGTCAATCTTGATAGATAGAAAGTTAAGATAAGTACACGTGGCACATGGAGATTGGCCAAAAATCTTATTGCAAATCCTAGATATTTTGGAGATATTTTGGCCAAAAATATCTAGATATTTTTTCTGAAGATAACGATTCTATAATTGACACGTGGCAAGATAAAATTGGTCTGAAATCTTATCAGAAATCCTATATATTTTTTCTTAAGATAACGAAATCTGTAATTGATACGTGTCATCGAGAAATTGGACCGAACTCTAAATTGATATCTAAGATATTTGTTACGAATAAGAAAAAATTTGGCATTGGTACGTGTCATATAGATTCATAGGGTAAAAATTAATTTGGAAATCCATTATATTATTTATGAAAATAAAATACTGTATTAATTAATCTCATTTGTAATTTAATTAATTAATTAAATTTTAAGTTTAATTTCATTTGTAAATTAATTAATAGGGAAAAAATCACCTTTAATCCCTCAACTTTGACTCGTTCGACACTTTCGTCCCTGAACTTTGAAATATATCACTTTCGTCCCTGAACTTCAACACCGACTCTCACTTTCGTCCTTGACCGGAAAAAAATGGTGCAAAATCTATGCCAAAATGTTCGCATGGATGATAGGAGTAACTTTTATAACTGGGGCTAAGCTCGATTCGGCATAGAATGACTCGAATTTAGCCCGAAAGCCGGTGGTGGCCGAAGCTTTAATTGTAAAATTCTCCGCCGTCCGGCGACGGTTTGAGGCGGGGTTGGTGGCGTTGAACTCGCCTCAAGGAGGGTTTCAAAGCCCAGTATGTGTTGTCGTTCGAATTGGCCGGAATCAGAGGTTTATTCGGTGAAAACTTCGGTCAGGGACGAAAGTGATAGTCTTTTTCAAAGTTCAGGGACTAAAGTGATATATTTCAAAGTTCATGGACGAAAGTGTCGAATGAGTTAAAGTTCAAGGACTAAATGTAATTTTTTCCCTAATTAATAAATCAAATATGTATGTTCAAATAGTGTATTACAGTATTGACATTAGAATTGTCTTTTATTACTGCATTTGAAAACTAAAGACAATTGTTAATTTGGATTAATAGTGAATTGTCAAATTGCGAATTGGCCGCAAATTTGCAATTGCCCTTTTGCTCTAAGCAAAAAAAAATAAAATTGTTAATCAGAGCCAACCTCCATCGCCAGCGGACCCAAGCCAACCCACCGCAACCAGACCCATTTTGGTCTCTAGAGCTCCTTCTTTCCTCAAGTCATGTCTGTCTAAGACTTCCTTCCTGCCAGGTTTCTCTGATGCTCTAATCTCTCTCTGTTTATCTCATTTTCTATTTACTTTTTGAATTTCTCGCCATCTTTCCTTGTGTAGTAGTGTACTAGTTTGAACGAAATTCGATATCTCGAAGACTACACCTATCGTTTCAGAAATTCAGAAGCCTTACTTGAATAACTCCCAATCCATTGGCGCAACGAATAGAAGGGAAAGCATAGACATAGATAGATTGAGGCAATGTGGGTCTCAAAGCTCAAGAACATGAGATGTGCCGCCATGATTTTGGGCACTGCCAATTCCGTGGTGCTCATTGTTGGTAGCTACTTTGTCATCTTGGGTTTTCCTTCTTGTGATCGCTACCTCCTCCTTCTGCTTGTGGCTCTTCCTTTCTTGGCTGCTCTCCGAATTGGCACCATGGTCAAGACTGGTATAACCCAAGAAGCCACAGCCAAGACCATTATTGAGAAATCTCCAGCTGATAGCTCCAATGGTGTAGAAGATGTTTTTCTCCCCGAAAGACGGGTATGCATTATTTTTGTCCTGTGGTTCATGTATCATTGTTTGGTTGTGGATACCCATGACTGATGAAGGAATGGTATAGACTTAAAGCGTGTTTAGGGATAAATGTTAACTGTGATTCATTCACTAAATAATCTGTGATGACACTGTTTCATTTCAGCTGTATTTTCAATATGTAGCATAGTTTTTATGTGATTAATTTCAGCTGTATTTTCCACAGATATCATGCTTGTCTTTACCATCCTGCTTTATTATGTTAGTAGCAGAAAATGATATTACTATTTGTATTTTTGCTACCTGTCTACTTGATGTTATGCAAATAATTAGGACCTTGGTGAGTGAGTGAAATACTCTGGAGATATGGAATGTCACAAGTACATGAAATAGTTAACTTTTCTGCAGAATATAATCTAGAGAGTTTTTAAAGGTTTAGAAACTTAAGGAAAGATGACCCTGTTGTCTCACTGACGATTTATGATACTTCAGGATGCTGCCTAGGTTAGGAAGAAACCAACAGGGGAAGCAGAAAACATTGAGCAGACATGGAACTATCTAAAAAAGTCTCAAAGACAGCTTGGATGTGCTTTTAACCTTCTTTTGAATTTAAATATGTGCAATGTTATCAACAACCTTTTTGGGAGGTATACGGTTTCAGCCAGTGTAATCCTCATTCTTCCAAATGTGCAATGACTGGAAATCTGGCATACCCCAGAAAGTAATATGTTCTTGAAGAATTGAAATTTGCAATAGGTTGAAGACCTCAGTAGGCAGAATGTAATGGTGAAATTAGTGAAAAATCAATGCACACTTGATTTGTATCGTACAAACAGAACATTTCAAAAATGGAAGATTGACACGCGATAAAACTATTTGATGAGTGACGTAGTTTGCAAAATTGAATGTGGGGCTGTATTTTCCTCAGCAGTGATTTTTATCTTTTCTTTTTTTAACCAAAAGGCTCATGCCTTGCCTTTATCTTTATGATTTGCATTAGATAGAGATGGTTGAGGTGCCACCTGATGCTTAGTGTGCAGAATAATTAGTCAAGTGTCTTACTTGATCAAAAGAGCCATGAAAGTGCCCTCTTGCAAAGTTGTTGATTTAGCATTAGGGCTGATAATTCATGATCTCTTATGTTGAGAAATAGCAAGAACTCATCTTATATTCTTCGGAAACTTTTATTTTTGTTTGTTGATTTGCTTTATTTGTCATTATGTCCTACTATTTTATACTTCTTGCATATTAAATGAAATAGTTTTCAAACATTATGTGAATTTTCAAGTAGATAAGTGATTGCATTTTATTTTTTGACCATACGTTGTACCACAATGGTATTTACAGTGAAAAATTATTTTCGGATTGAACAGATTAGGTACAAGAAATGGCTTTGGTGGACTCGGTTTGCAACTGTTATTACGATACTACAATTTTTTGGTGCATCTTACCTTCTGTTAAATATGGCCAACTACATGACCCACTCTGAAAACAGAACATCAAGTTATTGTGTTTTAGGTAAGACGCGGTCCTTGTCGTATTTATCATTGTATTAGACATTTCTATGTACTTCTTTCTGTTAAACGACAAGGATTTTAATTCTAAGACTATACCAAGAATTTAAAGATAATTGGTTGGTAACATACAACAGTGCCTTTTATCCTAACAGTATTAACTTTATGGATTTTATTTGGGAGGAGGTGAGAAAGGAAAAAAAAAATGGTCTTGTTTTCAAAGTTGACTCGAAAAGGCCTATGATCATGTGGACTGGGTGAGAAGAAGGGGTTTGTGATACTTTGGAGGAAGTGGATGAGGGGATGCTTGAAATCTGCAAATGGTGGATAGAGCCAGGGAGTGGTACGTTTGGGGTTTCCAGAGGGCTAAGGCAGGATTGTTTATTCACTTTGATCCGTTGTCAGGGAGAGGCATTTGATCGAAGGTCTGAGTGTGGGGAGAGAATAAGTGGAATATCTGATCTTTAATTTATATATGATACTAATATTTTTTTCTCTCTAAGGGGAATCAGAACTTGGCTAATCTTTTAAGGGTAATTAAATTCCTTTGTGCTTTTTTTTTTTCTGGGTTGAAAATTAATAGCGAGAAGTGTTCAATAGTTGGGATTAACATTCATGTTCAGTTGGCCAAAATCTTGGGATTTGGAGTTGGAAGATGGCCAATGAAATAGTTTGGGCTGCCTTTATGTGGGAATACTAGGTCGGTGAGTTCTTGGGATCCGGTAGTGGAGAAAGTGGGGAGGAGGCTAGGCGGGCGGAAAAAGGCCTTTCTATCAGTAGGGGGCAGATTAACTTTTGGTTCAATCGGTGTTGAGCAGTTTGCCAATTTATTATCTGTCCCCATTTTGAATTCCTGCTAGAGTGGCAAAGTGGATTGAGAGATTGATGAGAGACTTCTTATGGGAGGGGATGGACGATGGAAAAAAAGATCATGTAATAAATTGGGAATTGGTGACACAAGTAAAAGAACGAGGTGGTCTGGGGCTGGGGAAATTGGCCAAAAAAGAATGAGGCTCTACTTGGCGGAAATGGCCATGGAGATTCCAGGAGGAAAGAAATTCATTATGGTATGCAGTCATTAGAAGTAAATAAGGGCTGCAAGCAAATGGCTGGGATTCCAATATTGTTCTTCAAGGTTCAAACTGTAATCCTTGGAAAGATACATTGCTTGGAATCAATTCTTTTACTGCTTGTATAGTTTTATGGTGGGCAATGGGAAAAGAGGAAGGTTTTGGGAAGAGAGGTGGGTCCGGGAAAGACCTTTCTTTCGTTCCGTTCCTCGTTTGTACAGATTATCTGAAAATCATAATTTTTCTATTGTCAGAATGTGTGTCAATTCTCATGTCCTTCCTCTAAGTTGAGATTTTGGGTTTCAAAGGAACCTAAATGGCCTGGAAGTTGAGGAACTCTTAGCACTATTATCTCAAATTTAGAAAGTAATGCTGGTCCCATCTAGATCAGATAGGAGAAAGTGGATATTAGAGTCTTTGGGGAATTTTACTTGTAAGTCTTATTCGAAGCATGTGATGGACAACCCTACTCTTACACAATTTATTCCCTCTTCTGTAATCTGGAAGGCCAAAGTACCTCTTAACGTACGGGTGTTAGCATGCATTATTGCTCATGGGAAGATTAATGACTGTGATATGGTGCAGAGGAGAAGGCCTTCTTTTTGGCTTCCTCCTCACTGGTGTGTGATGTGAAATTCTGGAGCTGAGAGTGGGAAGCACCTATTTTTACATTGCCCAATTACTTTAGCGCTTTGGAATAGGCTGATTCGAGAGGCCATGTTAAGTTGGGTCATCCCGGCAAATTGTGTGCCCTTTCACTGTCTTTTGCATTTACCCTGCAACTTAACACTTGGCTTTGTTAGTTCTTAAGCCGGATAGTGCACAAAGAACCTCCACTGTTTATAGGTAATCACATTCTTACCCATACCAGATAAGAAGAATTAAATGTTGTCAAGGGGCATCTTGTCCCCTATTGTACTTTCATCTTTCCTAATCAAGATTGTATTTACAAAAATAAATAAGTCATGGGCTGAAATATCAGAGTAATCTTTTGAGATTATCTTGTTATATGTTACCATTTGGCAATGTAATTTTTCTCACATCCTGAATTCTTAAGAATTCTTTTCGTCCTGATTTTTTTGTGGAATGTCACAAGTTTGGCAAATGTTTGTAATCCAGTGGCAGCTTCAAGCAATATTTCGTGGAAGCAACAGTTACTCATCTTTTTTGTGATCACGGTGTGTTTTGCTGCACTGCTACAATGTTTTACTGGATCTGATGTTTTAAAATGGAGATCCTTTTATGCAACCCAAGATGATGCATGGAAAGCTCATTACAGGGAGGTATTTGATCATGGTATTCGCGAGGCTTTGTGCTGTATGGGACGAGTCAAATACTTGTAGGTCCTACATTTTGATCAACGAACATCACATATACATACAGACTGTCAACACATTTATGTTTTGCTCTATAATATCAATTTATGCCTTTTGATTTTATTGTCTTATCTTATTTATGTAGGAGTGTATTGGAAGAAGATGAGGTTTTCTCAGTAGCTCGACTACTGGGTGACCTTGTTGCCTATCG
This sequence comes from Rubus parviflorus, assembly GCA_029955375.1. Lineage (NCBI taxonomy): Eukaryota > Viridiplantae > Streptophyta > Magnoliopsida > Rosales > Rosaceae > Rubus > Rubus parviflorus. Next base: position 15,868,216 of record JARGGL010000002.1, on the reverse strand, counting down.
TGCAGCAGGCACAGGACATCTGGAACTCATGGCAGGTTCATTTTAAACTTGTGGAGCTTCATCTTGTGAATTGTTTGCGCCTCTTACATTTTCTAGTTGAGCATACATTTACTTTGTGCCATGCATTTACTATAGGCATACATCGGTCACCCCAGAGTTTAGAAACTACTCCCTTTCAGCCTTAATGTTAGATTCGAAAGCAGTAGTGTCTTAATAGTTTTGGTTTTTTCTTGTAGTTTCTGTTGTTCCTGTTAGTCATGAGCTGTTTTAGTTTGTTTTGAAGACTTCTTGTCCTCTAAGTTCTTTGGCTTTTTGCTCCTAATAAAATCTCAGTTTCTTTCTCAAAAAAAAAAAGTTACCATTTCCCAGTTTCATCTCTCTTATTTCTTGTTTTACAAAGTGACTGTGTACTATATCTGGTTCAGGTCTCGCACTATTGCGGAACCAGAGGCAGTCACCAAAATCCTTTGACGAGTGCATGGAGGCACCTGAAGAAAAGATCAGGGAGGCTGCAGATCTTCATAAGTTTGCAGAAGCTGCTTACACGGTATTATGATAAAGTATTTTCTTATGTAGCTTTTCTTTTTTCTGTAGATTATTATTCCAAATTTTCATATTTATAAGCACTGTATGATTCAGGGTCCATTACTTGATTTTGGAAGAAATCCTTTCTTATTTCCTTGTGCGTGGCTCTATAGACAAGGGATTTTGACCCCGTGGACTCGTAACAGGTCATTAGTTCATCGGGTATCTTACTCGTGCACATGTGTAATGCTTATAGCATTTTTTTTACAAATATAGATATATCTATATATATATATATATATATATATATATATATATTTAGAAACTTGAGTTAATCATTGTTTCTCAAAAATGTGTTCTTGCCATCTTTTAGGCAACCGATACTTGATGGTGATAATTGGTTGCGAGGTCATGCAGCAGCCTTTTTAAAATATGTTAAGTTATCCCCAGAGGTACTTAGACAAGGGCGTGTTAACCAGGTGAGATAATCACTTTCTCTTATGCCTCACAGAACACTATTTTAGCTATGGACTTTTCATTTTTTAAATTCATTTGGATCAAATTTCAATTTTTTTTATGGCTGGGATCGATACATTAACATTTCATTAGATTCCAGATCTAGATATTTCGGTTATGTGTTTTTAGAGTAAAATTTCTTAAGAAGATTAGAATCTATATGGGAGATGTTAACTTTAGAGCATTCAACCCAAAATTGATTGGCGAGATGTGGAGAGGCCCAGGATATTATATATTGTGATGGAATGCCTTTTATATTCTCCAGAAGACTTCTTTTCAAAATTAAAAATAAAAACATTCTCAACAAGACCGCTAACAAATGGCCGGATTATGTCACACAGATATATTGGATGACTTGGAGCACGTGTGGCCTAAGTGGTGTTATACTGGAAGTCTCTGTTTCCTTGTTAGTAATATATCCCTTAGGCTTAGAAGAGCTTTATTTGCTGTTGTTCTTTGAAAGTAGAATTCTTGTCCACTTGTATTTTGCTGTCCTTTCAGTAAAATTTCTGTTTCTCCTAAAAACTTTATTTCTTATATATACTTACTATTACATTACAGGCGAAGTGCAAAGCTGCATACTTTGTTATTGTGCTGCATCATCTAAGATCTGTGGTGATTGCTGTTCGGGGAACTGAGACCCCAGAAGATCTAATTACTGACAGTTTATGTAGGGACTGTCGTCTTTCTGCAGAAGACTTGGATGGATTGATAAAGTATCTCTCTCTCTCTCTCTCTCTCTCTCTCTCTCTCTCTCTCTAAAATAAAAAAAAGAGAGATAAAAGATGGAATAAAATAATTGAAGTAATAACATCTCCCTTGCTTTGGTCTCATCCATATGTACCACTGGCACTTGTTTACTGTTTCATTCCCACACCATGAGCACTCTATTTTTATTTACTAGAGAGTTTTATTTATCTGTTGTTTGTTTGCAGTAGCAGTCATCTTCACCCTGATGTAAAAGAGAGCCTGATGTCTTTGCCTCACCATGCACACTCTGGTATAGTTGAGGCTGCAAGGGATCTTTTCATGCAACTTGAAGGTGAATATACTTTTTGTTCCCCTTGAAACTCACTGGGTTGTTTGATGCTGATCTGTTACTCTCCAGCTGTTGTTTAGGGTGCTGACATGTTTTTTGATTATAAGTTCTGTGGTGGTTTTATGAATTATTGATTGTCTTTGGACTCCATGACTCTTTCTGATTCTATTTGTCAAAACTTGGTTATACTTGGCTCGTGTGATTTGGTCTCATAATCTATGACTTTTCCTTACCAAAAGTTTCCATTTTCCTAATATCTTATTTATGCTTTAACATATTCTCAGTTTTGGCACTGAGTAATGTTGATGGTGTTGCAGGGTCCGACTCAAGTGGCCTTCTTTCTTCTTTGTTGGGAGCTGGATGTGAGTGTGAGGGGTACAGCGTTCGCATAGTGGGGCATTCCCTAGGAGGTGCAATTGCCGCTTTGCTAGGACTCAGAGTATGAAATTTCTCACTTGAAACTAATGTGATTGTGCAAATTCATTTCTTTGGCACACATTTCTAGTTCATGATTGAATCATTATTAGTTTCAGTGTTCATGTGCAGTCATGCTTGTCTTGAACATTTGAATTGCAGGCAAAACATGCAAATTAGTAATATGTTTAAATCTAATGGTATCTGTCATATTTTGTTCACTTTCCCATATTATGTGAAAAAGGAATACAAATCAAGTATTTGGTCACATATGTAATTGCTAGTCTGTAGCACAGCTTCTTGACTAGGCTTCTGGTAAAGCAAAGATACATCAGTACTTGGGTTCTAACCAAAAATAAACTAAGGGTGAATAAACTGTTCCCTCCCAGACCATGAGTTGTTTCTTTGAGTTGTGTACGGTAACATATACGGTAGATTTTCAGCGCCTCTTGGCTCTTGGATCCCTGTAAAATTGTTCTTTATTGAAATATCTACTCTTCAAACCATGACAAGAATGATTATATACAGGCCTTCTCCTGTAAGGACGACATCCACACTTTTTTAAAGTGCAGACATTCTTACTGGTGAAGACCTGGGATTATATAAACACCTAGATTTGTCTAAATATCCCTTTTTCTTCAAGTTGATGGAAGCCCATATATTCTTAGAAAGATAGACCATGTAATTAGAGTATCTACACCAGTCATTTTTCTTTCACTTGTTTCTTTGTCAATTCTCTCCCTTTTCATTTTGATGAAAATCCTTGTGTTTTTATTCTCAAAATATTTTTTGTGTAGCTATATCACCGATACCCAAATTTGCATGTCTATACATATGGCCCCCTTCCATGTGTGGACTCAGTTGTAGCGAATGCATGTTCTGAATTTATTACAAGGTAAATGTGCTTGTTGCTCATACCACTGATAATTTAACATAGAAAATAAAAATCTCAGCCTGTTTTAATATGTCATTTTCTCCCATGTACATTATAAGTGCTTGACCTTTCTGCAGCATTGTATACAACAATGAATTTTCAGCACGCCTTTCAGTTGGATCTATCCTGCGGCTTCGAGGTGCTGCAATTACAGCAATGTCACAAGATTCAGAAACCGATTCGGCTATGATATTAAGGCTTGCACGTCATTTTCTTAACGTAAGCAAACATCAGCAAGATAGGACTGAGATAAAGGATCCAGATTCAGATGCCATTTCTGGGGCAATCACTGCCGAAAATCTTAACCACCCAATCTATGGAACTCAGTCTGATATAGAAGGTATCCAAATAGTTATAGCATCCTGACGTTTAAATCAAATATTTTCTGAAAAGAGCCTATATCGACTATTTCTATTATATACTCATGGGTATGAGTGGTGTATTACTTTATAATTGCAGCGTGCAAGGAACATGATCGAGGTTTCATCGCGTGGAAGGATGCTCATACGGAGGAAAGAGATTTTGGAAATGATAACGATGAATTTACTAACCCTTTCGCTAGTGATGTCATAACAAATCAAGATCCTGTGTCTGAGTTTATGGAAAGTGTCCCCAGATCTGATAGTGTGTCACCTAGGGACCCCCCAGAGATGTATCTGCCTGGCCTTGTGATTCATATAGTACCACAACCGAGTAATTTCAATATGCCTATGTGGAAAGGCTGGGGAGTCCAAGAGAAGACACAATGTCACAAAGCTTATATTGCAGACAGAGAAAGCTTCAAAGATATGATTGTGTCACCATCAATGTTTCTCGACCATCTTCCTTGGAGGTATCAAAATATAGTTTCATTGAACTATTCTTTATTTCATTTGACCATGAAATTGCTCTTTTATGTCTGTGTTTTGACCAAATATATTTAGATGTCACGATGCAATGCTAAAATTATTGCAAGCTCGAAGCTCCCAGGTTCGAAGTGCCCAGGTTCATCCTAATGAATCTCCAATGGTGTGATTTGTTCACTGATATTATATATGGGCCCCTATGTGAAGAGACTCGAGACACGCTCCTTTTTGCCCTTGGAGTTTAGTTTCTTTGGCGGAAATAACATGACTATATCTTGATCAGTGTTGTCACAGCTTCGTGTGCCATCGCAATTGTCTATGTGAACTGGGATGTCCAAAATGCAGCATTTCATAACTCAGTTCAATGGGCGGTTGGAAAGAGTATATTTATTCATCAAATATTTTTAGGTGGGTATGGTTCTAGCTTCATCAACAAAAGCTACAGAACGTTTGATCATCTTTCTCGATTTTGACCATTTAGCTAGATGCCTGGATGCTCTGGAGCAAGGGAATTATGATAGTAGAAGGTGATCTAAAAACATGTATTGCAGTTTGATGCAGCCTGATTTAAATCTCAGTTTTTTATCATTAGTCTGCTAGAATAAACAGCAGTAGTTCCAGGTGGTGTCCCGTTTGTGAAATATGATCCTGAAAATTAATCTATGAACATGATATCAAAAAATTGACATTGTCAGTTATGTGGCCTCATCGCTTTCTAGCATGTCTTTAAAGAAGCAAACTTTGTTGCCGATGTCTGTCTCTTTAGGTCAATCTAAAGCTAATCCTCAGATTTGAGGGCATTCCATTTCGAATAGTAAGACTGCATAGGGTCAGAATGTGTTGGCATTCCGATTTCGAATAACCAGTTTTACCTTCTTAGTATATGCTCTCTCCCACGCATGGGTTTATTTACTTGCATCTTAACATATTAACCCTTTCAGATATATTATCTGTGAGTTAAATTTTTCCCGGTCATGTATATGTTTAGGCATTCCTATTTTCGGTGAAGTCTGTGATACCAAGCATGCGTTTCCATTTCGAAAAAACAAGAACTAATTTATATGCAGAATGTGTGATACCTTCTTCGTAGTAAGTAAGGCCTTCAAACTTTTAGACCACTTGCCTTTCATTAAGGCCACTATCATTGCAAAAACTAGCTACTACTATTAAAATGAGTTGAATACTAATTTTGAAACCAATGGCCGCCCTTGCATGAATCAATTCCTTAACTAGTTAGTTAGCTAGGAAACAACCAGGAACTAATACAAATCGTAAGACAAACCAAAATTCCAATTCCCTTTTGATGTTAGACCATGCATAAATGCAGTAAAGCAAACTGAGAAAAGGAATTCCATTTTCAACTAAAAGGAATTCCATTTTCAACGCAATGAGGGGCGTTACATACATTGAAAAAGAGCAGTCTTTAAGATACTTCAACTCAAGTCAGAGACTTTAACAAGTTTAGGCCAAGATATCTCTTAGTATTATTAATCTACTGAATTCAAAAGCTAAAAAGAAACCAAACTGAAGCCCAGAATTGAATTTTAGTATTTTGAAGACCAAGGTAAACGTTCAAAAAAGAGCTTAGCATGAGATATGAGATGGAAATCAACCCTTTTTGTTTTTAAACTTGAAAAACAGAGACATGCCATTTTTTTTGTTTTTATTGGAACTTGGAATTTTATTCATTATTGTGAATGAGAAACACTACTAAACACATAGCCTTGGCCTCCCACGCTATGGAGGGAAAATACTCTCATCCAAATGAATTCATCCAAACTCATCCAATTTTTGTTCATTACACATTATATTTTCATAATCCAACCATTCATCTTTTAAATCACACTCTAGAGATCATCTATGTAAAAATTTAATCAAATTGGAGATCGTTTGACCATCCAACTATATCAAACAAATGAACGGTTGAAATGAGAATGTTAACTTTCACCGAACCCGTCCATTTGTTTGATATAATTGGATGATCAAACGATCTCCAATTTGATTAAATTTTTGCACAGATGATCTTTAGAGTATGATTTAAAAGATGAATGGTTGGATTATGAAAATACGAAGCCAAATATACGCAAAAATGAATAGTTTAGACAAACTCATCTAAACTCATTTGGATGAGAGTATTTTCCCACGCTATTGTCTCGTAGATCCTAGTTATGTAATTCATGTGTATGTTACTACATCTAAGTTGGTATTTCTAATAACAATTAAGCGAGTCGGATGTTTTTGTAATCTGAAACCTTAGGATTACTAATAGACAATCACAAGCATATAAACACAATCATATTTAGGCATGCTAGAATTAAGTATAGAGAACATACCTGAAGCAGTGAAGGAATCAAACGCCATTAGTGCAAGCTTTGGTCTTCTGCAATCTCTCTAGTTCTTGAGTAATCTCTTATGGGGTAAGCGACTGTCAACTCAATGTTAAGAGAGTGCAGGGACCTAGGCTATTTAAAGAATAGAGTCTTAGGAACCTTCCCATAACAGTTTCCTAATACCTCAAGGTATAACCTCTATGAAACATGTATCAATATACTTACTTGATTTACAAGAATGTTAAGCTCCTATTAAGGTAAGGAATTAGATACAAGTTCCTTACATACTCAGGATTAGATTTTTAGGTAATCTCCGATTAAATCATTCTAGAGTAACTATATGTGATTGCTTAATGTGTAATCATAGTCCAATTCTTACATTCTCCCACTTGGACTAGCATTACACAATCAATCACAGATAATTAGAATTAATGAAGTAATCACTGAAGTGTGCACGTGAGATCACATAAGAATCAAGACTTAACACAAGCTTAGTCAAGTCACAATTGCTGATCAGAGCCAAGGAAAGAATCTGTTAAAACAAACAGAACACTCCAAGACTACTAGACCAGTTCCTGCAACCCACAGAAGCTCAATTGATACAAAATAATACATACACATGCCGGACGTATCTAATTATGGCTGAAGAGCAAGTGTAAATGGTCCAACATAAGGATTTTGACTATCAAAATCTCAAACACAAAACAAAACCTGAATGGATCATAACTGAAAGTGTTTGCAACTGTAAACTGAACTGAAACGTTGATATGAATCAACTTAATCCATCCAACAAAAGACAAATAGCTATCTGTTAATGTAACTAAATTGCAGCAACAATATAAACATCAAAACTGCATTAAATCATATCTGAAAATAGTACCATGGATTTTATTAAACTGTAAATAATGAAAACAAAAGTCATTACATAATTTCTCAAGTTTCAGAAACAATAGAAACTGGAAATCAAACAAAACTGAACTGAACTGAAAACGAAAAACTGAAGATAACAAAACAATTATGCTCCCACTGATCCTAAGCATCTAAGGTAGGAAACCTAAGGAAGCATTACAAAATTTTGTGAAAGTTTTGAGTAAAAGGATAAACTGTTGATTCAATTTTATTTGCTCAAGGTAAGTGTTTTCTGTTAAATTTTATTGTTTTAAACTCAAGCAATCACAGAAAACATCAAAAGTAAACAATAACCAATTTGAGCAATAACAATCAACAATATCAAACAATGCAATATACGAAAACTGAAAAATTGCATTAAGCCCCCAAAATTGAGATTTTCTGTAAACATGCCAAGCATCACATATGAGCAGAAGACATGGCATAACTTAATACTGAATCACAAGACCAAATGGAATAAAACATAGTATTCATAAATCAGTCATCACCTATATGGCAGAAGAAAAGACTCATGAATCCGAATATATTTTATTCAATCCGTAATGTGCTATCCTTGTGCCTTAAGACTACGTAAAGAGAATACCCTTCTATGGAAGATACAGTCATAGTCCTAAAACACAAGATACAAGCTTTGATTTGTTCAATCTTAATGATTGACTGAAAATGCTAAGGAAGAATGCTAAGTGCACTATGTTCCTTAACACTTCCAGAAAATCACAAACCAAAAACAGTTAGTTTCTTAAGGTTCTCAACTGAGTATAAACTCTATAGAGAACACCAACTTTGTTGCTTATGAACTATGTTAAACAAGGCCATATTGGGAGTGCAATCTTGTTATTTATCGAGCAAGCAACAACTAGAATTCAGTTTAGTTATCAAATCAAGCATAAGAGCATATACATGTTCATATTGATCAAAAATAACCATTCAAGAATAGTCAATACTAAATTAACCAATGAATACTTATTTTACCAACCAGGACAGCATGCTTTATATAGAAATTTAATCCTATGTGTGTCCCTGCTACGCTCTAAGCATGAATTTAATAACAGAATTGAAAATACATAAAAGGTTATGAACTAACCTGGAAGCATATATGTACTGCTAAAACTTGTCCTTAGCAGAATCATTCCGAACAATATCCTTAATGGTTCTAACAAAACAAGAACCTTCTTTAAAGCTTCTAATGAAGCCTGTAAGTTTCAATAGAAACCAAAATCCTGAATACTGCTAAAATTTCTTACAGCAGTCCCAATAAATAGTTAATTTCATCAATCATGCATATGTAAATCCAAAAAACATCAATAAGGTTCAAGTTAGAAACAAGAACAATCATAAAACTGTAAGTGCACTTTATCAAGGTAATCTAAACAAAATATTTTCGAGAAGTATAGTTCAATTACCAGAAAATTCTTTTCTCTCACTAGACATGCAATTGTATCATATATAACAGTGTTTATCAACAAACTGACAAGGCTTTCAAGTGAAAGAAACAAGTTTACTTACTGTGCTCTTACTAATAATCTGCTGCACTAAAAGAATTTAAATGTAAGCATGAATTCAATGAATTTCTTAAGAACAAGAGTAAGTTTCAAAATGAAACATTCATTCATATAACACATGCATATAATATATCTGTATACTTTAATCTTTCAGGTGCTTTCAAGGATCAGTACGTTTTCATGATATTATTGTACTCCATAAACTAAACCAAAAACTTATTAAGATGAAAAATGATATATATTACCAAAATAACTCAAAATAATTACCATGGTATCAGGTTTTCATTATCAAAACAAAAGGACAACAAGCAATTATTTTCATTCAAACCACTATCATAATTTATAGTTCCATCGAAGCAATTTATAGTCGCCTACTACATATACCAAAAGGTGGAACTGATTACTCATGAAACTTAATAGTCTTTTTCGCTTAGACTTATAACCAATAATTTTCTTTCCCTTTTATGAACCAAAGAAAAGAGAATAAAATCACATCCCCTCTTTAGGATCGGAAGAAAAGAGGATAAACTTTCTTCCCCCTTTTTAGAACTAAAGAAAACAGGAAAAACTTTCTTCCCCTTTTTAGGAACTAAAGAAAAGTGGCAAAGTTCTCTCATTTATATATCTGCATATATTAAATACATGTAGTCACACATATATGCAGCAAAAAATTAAATTAATAAGAGGCTCAGTATTTTCTCTTATGCAATATATACATGACTACTATGTTGTTGTATTAAAGCATCATTACTGCTAGTCATCAAGGTATAATCTAAATGCATTGCAAGTTCAAACTAATGCATATTTACTTGCAACTTTATCAGATAAATATACCAAAAAATTTGATCAAAATGAAGCAATTCCACTTACCAGCATAATTTTAGGTGGCTACCTTTGGAAAAACAATGAATATCATACTGAATAAACACAAGGCTTACCATTACCAAACTGCAGTCGAATAGATTACAAGTATGTTTCATCTTTTCTAAGTCGTCATGCTTTGTTGCAGCATGTCTAGGCCTAGGCTAAAAAACTTTGAACATATCTTTATTTTGAACAAGTCTTATTACAAGAAAACATGGTTTCCGCAAAAAACACATATCAAAACGTAATATTGCTGTCAAAAGTCCATAACATATAACCAAAACGTAATCTTCAGTATATGTGTATATTCAATGATTTTTCTAGAAGAAAATTTTCCGATCAAAATTATGGATAGCTATAGTACAAAGTACCAGAAGGAAATGAAGTTTCCACTATATTTTATTCGAACCATTTGCTTTCAACAATCAGACCCAAACATTTTACTATATATATATATATATATATATATATATATATATATATATATATATATATATATATATATATATATATATATCTTATACTAGATGTATTTATTACCATAAACAATTGGCAGCTAGCAACCAAAATTTAAGCACCAAGACGTAATAAGCTAAAGGGAATGAAAACAATTAAAAGAAACCAAAACCAGAGCTGCAGTTGTCAAATAAATACTTATGCAACTATAATTTCGATCTGCACATCTTTCTCATCACTATAAGGAAGCTTACTCTTGAAGCAACAAAAGAGAAATCACCAGATAAGTAACATCAGCTTATATATATGTTATACAAACAATTAAGCACAATTTGTTCGAAAACAGATCAATGAAGTAAAGACAAAATTATTGAGTTTAAAGAGGCTGGAGACTTCCTAAGTGGCAAGAGTTCTTAAAAGGTAAGAATTCTTTCCTCTTTAAAACAGATCATGAACATACTTAGTTTTCACATAAAGGTTCTCTAACCACATCTTATGATTTGCGGTATATGTGATATTAGCAGAAGCAAAAGAAACCATAGAAATCATATATTGAAGCAACAAATATTAATGACATATTAAATTATTAATATTGGTATCCTAACTTCATTGATGCATTTAAGTTATCAATTAATTTGGTAGAAAACTAGTGATGCACCCCAAGTTTCTATAGCATATAATATGAGAATATATCCAAATGCCAAAACTTGAGAAAAACTTGATATTCGCACACAAGGTTTTACATCAATGCAGAAGAAACATGTCAACTGTGTATGTCAGAAACAGTCATAAAAGTGTTTTTCAACTTCTAGCTTAAGGTAATGAAAGTATGAAACAAAATATGATAACATTTTCCCCTTCTTTCCAGTTTACACCCACTGATGCATATATAAAATTTATATAGAAAGCAATCACAATATAGCTATCACAATTCAAAACAACCCTACGATATGAAATTACCAAACATGACTAGAATTACTATCCATTGATCCCATTCGTGCAGTAAAACCAAATGGATATTGATGTATGTGGCAAATACTTTAGGCCGCACCTAATATGCTGAAATCACGAGAGATGATTCACAAAAGTCTCTCAGCATGTATATTTTTACATTCTAGACTATGGTTATGAAATGGTGGATAGCAGATATCACCAGAACCTATTCAGAGGCATCAAGCTCTAAGTTATACCATATGTGGTTTGTTAAAGCTAAATGATTTACTTAAATTGCTAAAAGAGGATGCTAAATGCACCATGTCTCTTGACGTTTTCAGCAAATCACAAACCAAATTTTCCAGTCAAGAAGATGACAATAAACTAAAGATGGCAATAAAACGTATATTGATAATTTTGTGAAGGAGACGAGATGACAAGATGATTCATGCTTATCTCACTTAAATATTAATTGGTGAGCCTCAATTTTATGGAAGATAATTCCTCTTTTAATAAACTGAAATAAGAGTGATAAAATAATTAAAATTATCTTCCCCCTTTTAAGAACTAAGAACAATCAATTGCAAATCCTGCAGAGACATGTAGTTGCAGATATCAACAATACCCATAAAAAAATAGAAAACAAGTTTCAGTACTGGAATTAGAAAACGAGATTTGAGCATAGAAACATGATTATCAACTAAATAATAGGTTATTATCTAATCAAGCAACTTTACAAACATGATTATCAGTACTAGAATTAGAAAACGAGATTTGAGCATAGAAACCTGAGCAAATCTCAGTTTGGCTATAAAAGAAAACTGTAGGCGGAAGCAAAAATTGATATGCAACCATGTAGTACGAACTGGTCTGATCCCAAATTGCAATCTAAATGTTCTTGTAATGCCCAGAATCAAGAAACCCCAATTTTGGGATGGAGGAGGTCGAAGACTCGTACCCAGAAGAATGAAAAAATGACCGTTTGTCAAAACAACGACCAAAAAGATTTTGTGCGTTGTAAGCTGTAATGAAAACTTGAAAAGAAATCCGAGTATGGGCCTTGGGCCTCAAATTTTGCACTTTTGGATCAGAAATCTAAAGACAGGCTTAAGCCTGCAGTTCGTAAATTTTTTTTTTTTTTTTTTTTTTTATTTGCGAAAAACGTTTTCATGAAAACAAAATTATTAACAAATAAATCGAGCATGCAATTTGTACTGAAGCGGTCTATAATTTTGTGAAAGTGGCTCTGATACCACATGTAATCTGAAACCTTAGGATTACTAATAGACAATCACAAGCATATAAACACAATCATATTTAGGCATGCTAGAATTAAGTATAGAGAACATACCTGAAGCAGTGAAGGAATCAAACGCCATTAGTGCAAGCTTTGGTCTTCTGCAATCTCTCTAGTTCTTGAGTAATCTCTTATGGGGTAAGCGACTGTCAACTCAATGTTAAGAGAGTGCAGGGACCTAGGCTATTTAAAGAATAGAGTCTTAGGAACCTTCCCATAACAGTTTCCTAATACCTCAAGGTATAACCTCTATGAAACATGTATCAATATACTTACTTGATTTACAAGAATGTTAAGCTCCTATTAAGGTAAGGAATTAGATACAAGTTCCTTACATACTCAGGATTAGATTTTTAGGTAATCTCCGATTAAATCATTCTAGAGTAACTATATGTGATTGCTTAATGTGTAATCATAGTCCAATTCTTACAGTTTTAACTTCTATATGGTATCGGAGCATATGTCTTCCATGTTATCAAATTAATATATATTGATATTTGGCACACACGAGGGGAAGTGTTATGAGATTTTTTCTTTTCCTTCACATGCATGCATGAAGCCATACCTGAAAGTTGAACCTAAATTTATATACTTATTGCCAAATGCTAGCTTTACTCTAACCTTCTACATCTAGTAGTATAAAAGCTAGCTGTTAAAAGACATGGATGGGAGAAAGTTGAAGTAATAAAATCAAAAGCTCTCTCTAGGGGACTCGTACTAGAATTTACTACCAAAGCAAAAAGGAGCAAAGCATATAAATTAAGATATGATTACTTAGATTTTCAAATGCCAGATGCACCATATTTAATTATTCAAATTTTCATCCAAACGGAGCAACCAAGAGGAATTTTCATCCAACATAGATCTAAATAAAATACTATCACATGTCAGATGCACCATAATTAATTATTCAAAGTTACTTATCAGTAAAGTTAAATACTAGTACTCTTAACATAAGAAAGTAAAAAAAAAAAACTCTCTCTCTCTCTCTAAGATTTCGCTAAAACTTCTCACGCTCCGTCCGTCGGCTTGACAATGGGACGTCGTCGTCTGCCTGGGCGCTGGTATCGATGGACTGCCATGTTGGGGTCGTGGTGCAATCTTGACGGGTTTTTCCATACTCGATTGGATATGGTTTTCTAGCAGTAAGCTAGGGTGACTGGACTAGTCCATTGTCGTCACTTTGGTTTGGTTTTGGTGGGGAGATTGGGATTATTTTGTTCACTAGATTAGATTGGGTTGGTTCGATGGCTGGTGGTGTGTGGTGGGTGGTTTGCGTCGCTGCTCTATACTCTGTTTTGAGGTTATTCCTGAGATCCTGGTGGTCTCAAAGTGGTTGTGTGGTAGTGAGGGTGGGGCTGGGGGCAGAGGTTGGTGATAAGTGTGCTCGATCCGATTTGAGGGGAAACTTCTTCAGCTCCGATCTGCCTGGCTGCACAGGAATGGGTGGCGCGTTAGTGTTGGAGAGGCGGCCAAAGTGGGGGTACAAAGTCAGTGGTGTCAGGTGGCAGTGGTGGTACTGGACATGGGTCGGGTTGGATTTTGGTGTGGCTTTGTATGGGTTTAGCCTTTGGCCTCGGGTTATTTTTTGGGTTTAGGGTTTATGTAAAACGTAAAACGTAAAAGCAATGAGATGCACAAAAGCATCTGAACGTAAAAGCAATGAGATGCACAAGATGAAACCGTCCATTTGTTTGATATAATTGGATAGTCAAACGATCTCCAATTTGATTAAATTTTTGCATAGATGATCTTTAGAGGGTGATTTAAAAGATGAATGGTTGGATTCTGAAAATACGAAGCCAAAAATACGCAAAAATGGATAGTTTAGACGGGTTCATCCAAACTCATTTGGATGAGAGTATTTTCCCCGTGCTATTGTCTCTAGATCCTAATTATGTAATTCATATGTATGTTACTACATCTATGTTGGTATTTCTAATAACAATTAAGCGAGTTAGATGTTCTAACTTCTATATGGTATCGGAGCATCTGTCTTACATGTTATCAAATTAATATATATTGATATTTGGCACACGCGAGGGGAAGTGTTATGAGATTTTTTTTTTTTCCCTTCACATGCATGCATGAAGCCATACCTGAAAGTTGAACCTAAATTTCTTTACTTATTGCCAAATACTAGCTTACTCTAACCTTCTACATCTAGTAGTATAAACAGCTAGCTGTTTAAAGACATGGATGGGAGAAAGTTGAAGTAATAAAGTCAAAAGCTCTCTCTTGGGGACTCATACTAGAATTTACTACCAAAGCAAAAAGGAGCAAAGCATATAAATCAAGATATGATTACTTAGATTTTCAAATACCAGATGCACCATAATTAATTATTCAAATTTTCATCCAAACGGAGCAACCAAAAGGAAATTTCATCCAACATAGATCTAAATAAAATATTATCACATGTCAAATGCACCATAATTAATTATTCAAAGTTTCTTATCAGTAAAGTTGCATACTTGTACCCTTAACATAAGAAAGTAAAAATTAAAAAACCTCTCTCTCTCTCTAGGATTTCGCTAAAACTTCTCACGCTCCATCCGGCAACGTCGTCGTCTGCCTAGGCGCTGGTATCGATGGACTGCCCTGTTGGGGTCGTGGTGCAATCTTGATGGGTTTTTCCATTCCTGATTGGATCTGGTTTTCTAGCAGCAAGCTAGGGTAACTGGACTAGTCTGTTGTCGTCACTTTGGTTTGGTTTTGGTGGGGAGATCGGGGTTATTTTGTTCACTATATCAGATTGGGTTGGTTCGGTGGCTGGTGGTGTGTGGTGGGTGGTTTGCGTCGCTGCTCCATAAGCTGTTTTGAGGTTATTCCTGAGATCTTTTGGTGGTCTCGAAGTGGTTGTGTGGTAGTGATGGTGGGGCTGGGGGCAGAGGTTGGTGATAAGTGTGCTCGATCCGATTTGGGGGGGGGTGACTTCTTCAACTCCGATCTGCCTGGCTGCACAGGTATGGGTGGCGCGTTAGTGTTGGAGTGGCGGCCAAAGTGGGGGTGCGAAGTCAGTGGTGTCAGGTGGCAGTGGTGGTACTGGACATGGGTCGGGTTGGATTTTGGTGTGGCTTTGTATGGGCTTGGCCTTTGACCTCAAGTTATTTTTTGGGTTTAGGTTTTACGTAAAACGTAAAACGTAAAAACATAACTAGATGCACAAAAGCTTCTGAACGTAAAAGCAATGAGATGCACAAGATGAAACCGTCTATTTGTTTGATATAATTGGATGATCAAATGATCTCCAATTTGATTAAATTTTTGCATAGATGATCTTTAGAGGGTGATTTAAAAGATGAGTGGTTGGATTATGAAAATACGAAGCCAAATATACGCAAAAATGGATAGTTTAGACGGGCTCATCCAAACTCATTTGGATGAGAGTATTTTCCCCGCGCTATTGTCTCGTAGATCCTAATTATGTAATTCATATGTATGTTACTACATCTATATATGTTGGTATTTCTAATAACAATTAAGCGAGTCGAATGTTCTAACTTCTATATGGTATTAGAGCATATGTCTTCCATGTTATCAAATTAATATATATTGATATTTGGCACACGCGAGGGGAAGTGTTATGAAATTTTTTTTCTTTTCCTTCACATGCATGCATGAAGCCATACCTGAAAGTTGAACCTAAATTTCTTTACTTATTGCCAAATACTAGCTTTACTCTAACCTTCTACATCTAGTAGTATAAAAAGCTAGCTGTTTAAAGACATGGATGGGAGAAAGTTGAAGTAATAAAGTCAAAAGCTCTCTCTAGGGTACTTGTACTAGAATTTACTACCAAAGCAAAAAGGAGCAAAGCACATAAATCAAGATATGATTACTTAGATTTTCAAATGCCAGATGCACCATAATTAATTATTCAAATTTTCACCCAAACGGAGCAACCAAAAGGAATTTTCATCCAACATAGATCTAAATAAAATACTATCACATGTCAGATGCACCATAATTAATTATTCAATGTTTCTTATCAGTAAAGTTAAATACTTGTACCCTTAACATAAGAAAATAAAAAATAAAAACCTCTCTCTCTCTCTAGGGTGTCGTCTGCCTGGGCGCTGGTATCGCTAGACTTCCCTGTTGGGGTCGTGGTGACGTGGTGTAGTCTTGACGGGTTTTTCCATTCTCGATTGGATCTGGTTTTCTAGTGGCAAGCTAGGGTGACCGGACTAGTCTGTTGTCGTCGATTTGGTTTGGTTTTGGTGGGGACATCAGGGTTATTTTGTTCACTAGATCAGATTGGATTGGTTCGGTGGTTGTTCGTGTCGTGGTGGGTGGTTTGTGTCGCTGCTCCATACGCTGTTTTGAGGTTATTCCTGAGATCCTCTAGTGGTCTCAAAGTGGTTGTGTGGTAGTGATGGTGGGGCTGGGGGCAGAGGTTGGTGATAAGTGTGCTCGATCCGATGTGGGGGGGAACTTCTTCAGCTCCGATCTGCCTGGCTGCACAGGTATGGGTGGCGCATTAGTGTTAGAGAGGTGGCCAAAGTGGGGGTGCGAAGTCAGTGGTGTCAGATGGCAGTGGTGGTACTAGACATGGGTCGGGTTGGGTTTTGGTGTGGCTTTGTATGGGCTTGGCCTTTGGCCTCAGGTTATTTTTTGGGTTTAGGGTTTACGTAAAACGTAAAAACATAACTAGATGCACAAAAGCATCTAAACGTAAAAGTAATGAGATGCACAAGCGCATCTAAAGGTGAAAGTAACAAAGATGTAACAAATTGCCAAGAGGTATCGACCAATACACTTCGATGGTCAATTGAGCAGTGAAGAATATAGTTGTAACCATAACCATAATCGATGTGAACTGCCCAACAATGTCGGTGTAAAGTACCAACACCGAAAAAAGGTGATCCAAACACAGAGAAATCGATGTCTGCCAAGGGTGTCAGAATCCGAGTGCAACAAGGATGATGAACGGGTGCATCAACCGAATGACTAAACAGAGAGGGTGCTCGAGATTAGAAAACTCGACTGCCAGGCACCATGAGAGCCGCTACCACCATCACAGGCCAAAGGGAAAGACTGATGAAACCCTAGGATTTGCCGTCGCATGAGAAGAGGGAGAGCGAGAGTTCTCATTTTAAATTCATTCGGTAATTAAAACAAATGCTCTCTTGGTTTTTCACTCGTTTTAAAATAAAAATGTTCCCCAAAATAATAAATAAAAATGTTCCCCATAATACTAAATAAAAATTTGATTCTATAAAAAAAAAAATTTAATTAATTCTCTTGTTATCAAAATATGAACTAATTTTAATAAAACTTTAATTAATACTCTATATTATCCAGAAAATTAAATAATATTTTTTTCTTAAAATAAGCTTGAAATGACAATTATGCCTTTATATTTAACGAAAAAATAGATAGAAGTATCAAATGGTCTAACAGAGGATAACTAGTCAAGTTGTCCTCTTTTCTTTTTTTTATTGACTAGGTATCAAAAATTTCCAAGTAGCAATACGTCAAGTACCATAGAAGGAATTTACCCTTAATTGTATTATCGCACTCTTTTGGCGTTATCTTTTTGGTATGTCACCGCAATTGTAAAGCAATTAAAGTAGCCAGTCGTGCTATTCTTGTTATTTTGTGCTTATTTGAATACATGAATTTAATAAAGACTCCTGATACTCCTGATATTATTTTAGGGTGTTGTCTCGAGACTTATTGTAATATTGGGTTAACCCCCCATGTTTGTTTCATTGATTAAGGCTCTTTAATTGAGGGCGGCCCTTCCATGTCAAAAAAAAGTTAAATACTTGTAACATCAAACTTATTTTGGGGACTAAGCAGGGAGATTACCAATGGAACTAGAAGAGAATGACATGCATATAACCCAACGCATTATTATAGTGTTAAGGGAAACAAGAAACTTGAAACAATTGTTCAAAACGCAAGGAGAGAAAATCCTAGTATTTAGCATTTTTGCTCTGATACCAAAGCAGAAAGAATGAACACGAATATTTGAAAAATTCAAAATGATTTATTCTTCTTCCTTATGAGATTTTACGTAATTACACCGAAACTAATAAAGAATTACAAATATAGCATAGAATATTCTAGAATGACCTAATTATATAACTAGGAAGGTAAAACCTAATAATGCGTCATGCCTGGCGTATATATGCACAGACTAGCCTGATCTCTATATATACTTGATCATCCTCCCTTTGGTTTTCAAGTCGTGTAGATGACTTTGTGTGTAACTTAATTTATTGACGAGAAAATTAGCTCCATTTGATTACCTATATATATATATAATGTCAAATGTCAAAGTGTATATTTCAATATTTGATTCAAATGTCGAAGTGTATATTTCATTTGATTACAAACTTGCCTCCCTCACTTGGACTAGTTTCATTCTTAATTTCCATGCGATTCACGGTTGTACATACGTGTATATTGGACTGGACAAAACCCTGCCAGCAAGTGTCAATTCTTATACTTGTTATGCCCTCATGCGTGACATACCTTAATCTTAAGGTGGGTCGAAATTTGAGTTTATTCAGTTTGATTTTTTTTCTTTATGGAATTAACAAGACAAAAGAAAAAAATTCTTCTGACCTGGGCGTCTTTGGCATTGCTACCAGCGCGCGTCCAGGTCAGGAAAACTAAAATAATGTCTGATTTGGTTTGTGGGGGTGTTGGCAGGCCTGGGTGTTGGGGATCTAATTGCGAAGGTGGTGAGGTGTTGGGGATCTAATTGCGAAGGTGGTGAGGGTGGTTCAATTACGACAGTGAATGCTCGATGGAGGTTGAGATCGATTTGCAGGAATGAGGTGGCAGATCGTGCAAACTCGAGACCAACACTGTTCGGTTGAGAGATCATGGTCACCCAATAGTTCACTATTTTGTGCATCTATCCCCGGTTGTTGCTCCATTTGGTCAATTAGGCTCGATCAGACACCAATTAATCCCTTCCCTGTGTTTGGATTCATTTAAGGTCACATTTGGTTCACGGAATGAAATTCTTGGGAAAGTAATTCCGTAGCTATATATTCCCATGGGAAGGGAAATAAAGATTCCCATTAAGTCGCACCTCCTTTTGATAAACAAAAAAAAAATTCTCATTGCAGTGTTTGGTAACACTAAGGAAAACAATCAATAAATAATAATAAATGAAACATTATTTGTATGTGATTTACATACAAATTAGGCTCCTAATCACCACAATAATGTTAATTCAATAGCCATTTAATGTCTCTAATCCATGTTTTGCAATAATGTAGGGAATGTGAGCAAGGGATTGTTACTGAGTGCAAAAGGACGCATTTTGGAGACTTTTAGTACATTTTCGACAAGAAGACGAAAAGTCAACCCGTTGACCCAAAGTCAACTCGTGGTCAACCATGACTTTTGAGTACTGAAGTGTCAAATATCAAGCCTTGGAAGTAAAGCACAAGAGAATTTTAGAAGTTTGACCGAGAAACCAAAAAGTCAAGATTTCCCCGAAAAGTCAACTATGGTCAACCTCAAAGGTGAAGGTCAAGATCAAAAGTCAGCCTTATGACTCACTATGGAAAGGTTCTAAATTTAGCCAAAAGGTCTTTGGTACACATATGTAAGCAATTAATGACATCATCGTTGATTATTTCTTTTGGATAAAAGGACATTTGTCCTTACTATATTTATCCCTTTGTCCATTTCCTTATTGACTTTGGTTTAGCATTTTTTGGCTGGAAATAAATGGATATTACCCTCTCGTACCTCGTTTACATTTCTCTTACACACTACCTAACTTTCCACTTGGGTAGCCATGTCATTTTACCTCCCTTTTTCCTATTTTTTCTAACCCTTAGATCTTAAGTTTTAATCCTAACCCTCCATCTTTGTTCATCATGAGTATATCTTCTTTTTCTTACCCATTTTAGGTATCTTTCAGCTAGCCTTCACCGTCACTCTTCCCTTTTCCTCTCCATCTTTCCCTTTTTATTTTTACTCACCACGTCCACTCGACCGGTCAAATCCCCATCCGACCGGTCTGACATCGTCGGCTGCCATATTCTTCCTTCATTTCCACCACCTTCCTCACTTCTTTTTCCATAACTTCCTTCATCAAAGTTGCTCACCACATCTTCCTCTACATCATCAACCTTTTAGTTGGTGGAGATCCTCACCACATCACTCAAGGAGTCAAGATTCACAAGGAAGTAGAGCTTAGAGACAAAGTGAAGAAAGGAGAAGGAGATAGAAGCTTGCAACAAGCATTTTGTGACACAATCTTGTGGCAGACACCATTTACTGAGCATTCATCAACCTTACTCTCTCTTTTACTTGTATTTAGTTCCTATCTTATAGTCATGATGTACTTATTGATGAATTGTGAGTAGTTACTCTTTGTTGGGAACTAGGGTTGTGTGCCCTAGTTCAATGTGATTTTGTGATAATTTGGTGATGAATAAATGTCTTGTGATGAATGAATACATGTGCTTTATCTAATTAATTATATGTTAGTTAATTTTTTTTTTGAATTTACTACTTCTTTGACATGTAATCCAATCTATTTTGATGTGATTGTGTGATCTTGGTAACCTTGCACAATCTAGGCAATGGGTAGCACATATGATGAGCATATTTAACTCTTAAATGATCTTTTAGTTCATGTACTTTATGCCCTCATGATGAGGAGTTCTTTTGACCCTAATCCGGCTTAAGAATACTTTAGCAAGAATCTATTTCATATTATAATCTAGGTGGAATGGAGAATTGTTCTTGAGTTGCTTGTTTAAGTTCCTATGTTTCGATATTTTACGCCTCTTAAGAACATTAGAGAATTGGGTATTAAGTAACATAGAGGAATTACTCTAAGACACCTAGAGAGTCATCATTACCATAACATGGGATGAATATACCTTAGAGAAACACGGTTTTTTACCATATATAACATGGGGGGATACGGGATTTGATTCATGATTCGCATATGCATGCATTTATTGTTGGAAAATCACTTGTCACATTGGACTTTGGTGACCCTAAGACCCAACCGTTTTCCAAAACTAGCACACACTTTTACTTTACTTGCATTCTTGCTTGCACAGTTGCACTTATTTACTTGTCTTATTTGTTACATTTCAATCTCTTTCCAAAAATCGAACACACCATTTACTTATTGTTGATATCACTCACCCACACTTTTTACACACTTTGTGCATTTCATCAAAAAAAAATTAATATTTATAATTTCATAAATAGTTATTTTAGTCATAAAAGTAATTAATTAAAGCTAAATTAGTGCAATAAATGTATAAAATTAAGAGGAAAAATGAATCCCTTAAGGGTGTAGAAGGAACCATTTTCCCTCTTATTTTACTTTCCTTCAGGAAAGTATTTTCTTTACTTTTGCATCTCAAACACAGGAAATGATTAAGTTTCTTTTCCCAAGACCTCAATTCCACAAACCAAACAAGGCTTAATTTTAGTTTTTTCGGCTTTCGAGTGAGGATGATAAGTACTAGTTGTCGTTTTTTTCGTTGAAGTTGTAATCCCTTAGTGGGTGTTGTTATCAGCAATGAATTATCTTTTGATCAAAAACAAAAACAAAACAAAATCTGTCCTTGCATTTGTTCGGTTGAGTACGATAAGTGATAATTTTAGCTCCACAATTGTCCCCAAACTCAGGCAAGGAGGTTGTTGTACATAGTGTGACGGTCCATTAATTTCTTTGCATTTTCGTCACTTAATAGGATTCCTTCTCAACGAGAGCACCAACCGTTGGACCTGATTTGTATGAGATATCTTAAAATAGAGAGAAAGTATATTGAAGAAGAATAATTGGTATAAAATGTAGCGAATGAGATCTCTCTCGCATTGTTGAGTATTAATTTGAGATCGAGTGTATATCACATGTAAGAGTATTAAATTATGGCTATACTCAATAAATCTTGGCATAATTAACTACTAAATCAGGAATGTTATAAATATTATTATCTATGTGGCTGTCCACGTAAATACTCATTAGTTGTGTCCTTATGATGTAAACATTTCCTCTATATAAAGAGGCTAATGAGAATGAATAATACACTTCTATTCCCTCTATACTTTGTCTCTCTATTTTCTCTCTACGTTCATCTCTAGTTTATAACACGTTATCAACACGCTTCGCTCAAATTTTTTTTTCTTTGAACTCCATGATAATCTACGAGTCCTATGGTGCAACATCGTTGCTTTTTTTACCATACTCATGATCTATGAGTTTCATATATATTTTTTTTAACAAATACAATATATATTATTGTTTATGTTCATATAATTGCTATAATGCATAAAGTGAGCCTCTTGTTTCACTTTAGCTACTCGAATCCACTTTTTCGAGTATATTGTTTGAACCTCCTGTTCAACATTCGATGTTTAGAACCTCTGTTCAACATTCAATTTTTAGGACTTCATGTTCTAATTGTCAACACGAGCCACATGCTTCGTATCTATCCATGGGATCCATCGTTCAAATTGATGAACATTTCGAACCTCATGTTCTAATATATTATGGATCCTGATCTATTTCATCTTGGAAAATCAACGAGTCATATAAGTTTTACATATTTGATTCACCATGACATATTGATACTCAAATCTATCAATATGATATTTGTTATATTTCACAATTATTCTTTGTGAAAGATATAACTCACCATATGAGTTTTTGTAAATTATTTCAATTGAATTCTCTAATTCATTGTGCAATATTACATATGGTGGTTACGTTTCAATTTGATTACTTACTATTTATTTCAATGTAATAAATTGAAATATTAAACTCACATTTATATTTATATTTATAAGTGGTGATGAGTTTACAATCAAACGAGATCGAAACCGCATGTTTTTTGATGCGATTATATGAGGACATTAAATTCCTCAAAGGTTATACAATAACAAAAAAAAAAAAAATCAAAGTTATGGAATCGAAACAACATGTTTCTTGATCCAATTATACATAAGGGCCTAAAATTCCAACTTGCTCCTATTTATGATTACATGAGAATCTCACGTTCCATCCACTTTTAGGACATGATGTTCCTAATTGTGTAAATTCAAACTCAAGTTTTGAGTAATATTTGGCCACCAATTTTTCTTACTTTCATTAAAGTAAATACTTTATTTTCATATGGACCGTTGTCCTCAACTCGAAATTCGAGTATATAATTTTGGCCAATAAAGTTGCAATTATTGATTCAAATTAAGCAATAATATGAACCTCATGTTCATATCTAATTGAATTTGAATTATGGATATTTATTATCAAGAGTAATGACAAATTAATTTACTTTATTGTATTAAGTGCAATTATAGTAATATTCGTTGTGATTGCTAATTAATGCTTATTAAAGCTATATATGGTAACAAATCATCTCAAGAGCTGCAGATCTTGATTGATGGCTCCGACAGAGCTTTTATCATGTTACCTAATATGAAATATCAATTGCATTAATTACCTCCAATACGAGTGTATGGAGACGATTGCTATCACATATGGAATGTGTTAAATATCCATAAGTAAATTGAATGTGTCATGAACCACATATTCATCAAGCCAAATACGTACATTAATTTGGCATGACCAGTTGTGTTATTTTGGATCTACCATGTTTGTGTAAGATCATTAACATACTCCAATGACGTCATTCATTGTTTGAGTATAGATGTTTTCATACAGTTATGATAGCAAATTAAACTTGCTCTCAAGGACAATTATTTTTCGCATAGTTTGCGAATTGTCACTTTAAATGAGACAATCCTCTCACTATTAGGGGGAGCAAAAATCGTTCTTAAAGAATGTCATGACTTGGTGTGAGATCTTTATCCACCATAAATCATTTTTATTTTGAATAATAGTCTCAACCAATTATGGAAAAATTGTAAAAGTGACATTAATTTTGACCTCAAAATTGGTTTGGGTTCATTACCCACCAATAGATATCTTCAACGCATGTTTTGCGAATGGTCAAATAAGATAGTCTTCCCGCCGTTAGGGGGAGAAAAGACTAATGTCCTTGAAAGAACGGCGTGAATTCATGTGGAAAATTTCCACTAGGTCCAAAGTTGTAACTCCCAAGTGGAGATCATACATGCCCTATAACACTCTACACACGGTTATGAGTACAAGATCCACATTCTCAAAATATTCATCTATGAGAGATGATTGTCCTAGAAGTGACAATAAATGTCCTAAAGAGGCATAGATACCTCATATCAATAAGCTTTTATAGCTAATGCATATTAGAATGTTTGAGATCTCTAATTGATGATTATCGATGATACTTAAATCATGGTAGCTACATGATTCATCAAGGGTTATGTATTGACATTACCACGTTTCATTATGTCGACAAATTATATTATTGGCCAAATTGGAAAGAGGCAATTCCAATGAATTAAATATTGGAAACGTGATGATACATTATGGACCTTGTTAACCCCTAAAGTTACAAAAGGGTGTTTATTAAAGTGAAGTGAAAATACTACGACACAATGTCTTTTTACATAGGCATGAGATTAAGAATATCATTCTTCGTTTATCCATGCGACAACTTTTCTATAAGTACAGTATATAGATGTCATATTGACGTGTGACTTATGGCGCGTTGTCATGATATATTGTGAAGACCTAAAAGGCACATTGCTAAAAGCAAATGCCCAAAAATAAGTGTCATTATAAGTATATTGCTTGATTAAATCCTTGAAGGATTCATATTGCCAAAGGCAAGTCCATGAATGACTAAAAGAGCCTCAGCTCATGACTCATGGAATCAAAGTGTCTAAAGTTCATGTATACTCATTTTATTATAGTCAAAGTGACTTCTATTGCCTCAATGAGTACTATGACAAGACTTTGAATCGAATTCGAATTATGATCATAACGTTGCAACATATTCTAACTTTTCGCAAAGTTATTTAAGCTCCAACAGAGCGCCTAATATGAGATTTATCAATATATACAGATATTGATATTTATGGCTAGGTATGCCACAATAGTTTTACGATGTTCTGAATATTGTATAAACGTACATGTGTCGATTGTTATTCCTTTATATTGTTATTCTTCATCTAATGTCTTAATGTATAAATTTGAGCATATGACATTGTTTCTAACCTTTTTTATGTAAGGTAAGACTTGATGAAAATTGCCTAGTTTTGTTGGCTTTACTTTTACATTGCAGGAATGAAAATAAATGATGAGTCCCCTATACGTAAAGCACATGTGGTTTCTCTTTATGACAAACACACCAAACCATTGAACATGGTACATGTACTTTACTAAATGCATGATTGAAGGTTGCAACAATCAGGGGGAGATTCTCATCAGGGGGAGCATCTAGACGTATGCTACCTAGGACATATGCGCGTTGTACTCTTTTCTCCTTCGACCAGGGTTGTTTTTATCCCATTGGGTTTTTGTTACCTGGCAAGGTTTTGACGAGGCAACAATTAATAAAGCGCGTCCAACACCATATCATTAATTGGTGGACATCCAAGGGGGAGTGTTATAAATATTATTATCTATGTGGCTGTCCACGTAAATACTCATTAGTTGTGTCCTTATGATGTAAACATTTCCTCTATATAAAGAGGCTAATGAGAATGAATAATACACTTCTATTCCCTCTATACTTTGTCTCTCTATTTTCTCTCTACGTTCATCTCTAGTTTATAACAAGGAACTCAATTCCAATTAATTATCATATCGTCGCCACATGATTCATATATATAACAAAGCAGGCAGCTTTAAATTGGTTATATTTATATAATATCATTAATATATATATTTTTATCAATAATTCAGTTTGTAGAACATAATAATAAAAACGAACTAATCGAAAAAAAACAAAAATTTACAAGCAAGCACAAGTGGAGCCTGGGCATTCCTTGAAAACTAATGTACGTGCGTACTGCATCTGCATGCATGCGTACGTACGTTAGAGGCAGTACGTACCTATGCATACCAAAACGACCTACGATGATCGACCTAAGAATAAGTATATATGCCGCTGCTTGGTTAGATCGAGGTGACACCAAATTAAGTTTCTTGACTGTCTTGAAATAATTAAGCCTCTTATTTTGCTCTCTATATGTTGACGTACAGAACCGAAAGACGTACTATATATGGTTTGGAAATGAAACTGGCCGGAAAGTAAAACTAGAGCCGGAATAGGGGCCGGCCGGGGTCGGTGCTAGATAAGTGGAAGTGAAAAAGGGTCCAACTCAAGGCACTCATCTTGTTTGTTTTTTATATAGAATTAATGAATATAGAATATAGGAAGTGGGCAGCTGATGATGAGGGAGACCCTCAGACCCAGGCTTTGCATCAGAAATCCATCAAGAAGTACGTAGTCTACTTACTAGTACTACTCGCCGCGTTGAATTTTGAGCAAAGGCAGGCGTGCGTCAAATAACAATTTTAATTAGTACTAGAACTCTTTTTTTTTTTTTAATTAGTACTAGTACTCTAGTCTCTAGTACTACTGCTGCTTTATTTTTCAGGTCAATTACAGTCAAGTTGAGCAACCAGATGCAAAATACTCTGCCATATATTGCCTCCCTCTCAACTCTCGAGCTTCTGCATTGCCTCGCCCTCTCAACTATCACACTGACTGACAAAGTGTGCTTCCCGGATTTCTCCTAGAACAACCTTGGATGTATGGTCGGATTTCTCCTAGAACAACCTTGGATGTATGGTCGTGAACTCGTGATATTAGTGTCTAACAACCATATATTGGAGCCTTATGACACTTATTTGTCTAGCCGCCTACAACAATCTCTATGTAATTTGCACGCACATGCTATATTGCTATATTTGCTTCAAGTAATTTCTCCTCAATGACATGGTAGCTAGCTAGATCGCGTGCGACGGGCTTTTGCTCTCTATTTCACCAAACAATGAAAACGAATAAAGCAAAAAACCAAAGGAGAAAGCTGTTTTACCTCCAAAGTGTATTCATTTGGGGAATTATAAAAAGCATTATTTCATATCATTGAATTTACAGCCAACTCAAAGTTGCTTTAATTTTCCCTTTAATTTGTACAAATATTCCATCTCTCTTTCTATTCATACAGATCGAATGGCATCAACTATATATTTAGATTACTAGTTCGTCAAAATTAACCTCCTAGCCTCCAACCACGTACATTAGGTGTTCAATAATTGGTTCTTCTTTCTCTAAACATTTCTCAATTATTGCAACTGATTTGACAAAATAAGATGTTGGCGCAAAGGACTTCTTGACCTTTAGTGATACAGTGTACAATACATTAATAAAGCATTCAAAGCCTTTTGAAAAACTAACATCTGTGTGTAATTAATTATATGTAGTACATGAATAATGTGGGATTGGGTTTTTATGTTTTCTAGTTTTGTTTACTAAGAGCATATTCGATGATGATATATATCATCTCAACCATGCCTTATATCACTTGGAATGGATCTCATCTCAATAATGTAACAGATTTATATATATATATAATATTAGAAACAATATACACTCGATGGGTGTGGGCAATTAATTGAAATAAATATGGGAGTAGTGGATAGTTAAGCAATTATAGATAATTATTTTTTAAATTTTTTTCTATTATTTTTGTTTTTACATTATTGACCATAACTACTAACTGCTGAGCAAAGCTTTGTTACCAAGGTCAAGGGGTTGCGTAGGGCTTATGGTTTGTTCAACCATGTAGTACGTAATCGTGTGTGATCAGTTCCTAGTTCTTTAAGCGACCAAGACGGTGGCCCTTGCGACTCTTACCAGTGTTGGCATTTGCGTCTTCAAGCGAAGGAGGGCATGGTGTCAACTTAGTTGGCACGAGGCTTTGGGCTTACCTTTCTTGAAATAGCCCAAATAACACTTCTATTCACTTTATTGGGATTTCCGACCCAAGATTTTTGCGCCATTTCGCATAGCATATTGGTACTTCAATGGTTGTTCCTCAGATGTGCAATCTAGATATCCACGTTATTGGGTCGACTCAACGTGAAGCGCCTACTGAAATGTTGAAATTGGGTAAGAAGGCTCAGTTGTTGAGCTCTCTGAACCCCAAACTCAGTTTGATGTGCTTCCAGTGCTAGCCCTGATCACTACTAGCATATCGCCCAGAAGCCACTCCCCTATTAGACACAGTTAAGTAACGGTATCTATTAACATAACAAATGACATCATTTTCTTCTGTTGTGTATCGTTTGATCTAAGGATACGGAAAACTATGGCAAAATAAAGGGTAGAATCAGTATAGACCATTTTAGGGAGACATTGGATACGGAATAAAGGGTACATAAGTGGAATATATATATATATATATATATATATATATATATATATATATATATATATATATATATATATATATGTTATCTGATGGGCTATTTATTCTTTCTCCTTCCAAAAAGAAGAAGACTAAGCTTGGAAGAACTCGGCTAGCAAGAATAAAGTCAAAAGCGCTGAGATTGAAGATCGTCTAAGGTTAAGGGGTGGAAGAAACAAATAGTTAAAATGGATGAGGGTCTGCAACTCTTCTGCCTGAGGGAAATGCCATAGATCTGCCCGCATTTTCCGTTTATTTTTGCATTATCTCAATGTATGTAAGGGATTCCTTGACTGGGTTTCATAGCTTGAAAGTGCGAGTTAACACTCAGGTAATGATAACAATCTTACTAGGGCAGATTGTTATGTTATTTTGTTGCTGAACCCATTTGGATAGATATCACTTATTTTTTTAATTAGTTGGTATAATACATGGTATGATGTATTGATTTTAGGGATTCAGTTCCCATGTAAATTATGTAATATGTGGTCTAATAACAGATCCAAGAGTGTAATACCACAAAATAAGCACTTAGAAGTAATATTATAAGATTCCCACGTAAGAAAACAATTTTCAACAAGTATAAGTACATATAACACCGTACGAACTAATCAACACAAAATTTGATTATGAATTACGTAATTTTGTAGTACAGTAGTTTTTCTTTGTAGAATCTAAGACAAGAGTTTGCGTCTCTCACTTCTGTCTAAATTTTTTGCTATTAAAACAGAATTTGGATTTGACTATATGTTATATTTGGTCAAAGTATCAAATATAGCAAATGACCACTAGCTACTTGCAAAATTATACACACGACTTTTATTATATATGTGTATAATATTTTTTTTTACAAGTATAATTTATAAATTGAAGAATTAAGGTGGACTCCAACCACTGCAAGTGTCCTAATGGTTCAACGTACAAGTTGAAAACTCCCTATCCACGTTCGAATCACAAAGTTGTCAAAATTATTTCACATGTTCCGCAGAGAAGGTAGACGCCAAAAACAGAAGTTCACAAAAAGAAGTTCACAAAAAGAAAAAGAGACGGGAAAAAGTTCGCAGAAAAAATAATAAAACACACTAGAAAAAGAAAACAAGAAAAGAAGAAGACAGAAAAGCGAATCAAGCTGTAAACAAATAGTAGATAGGCATTGCACCTTTACCAACAATACCAAATCATCATTTGTTAGAAAGTTAGTTCTCCAAATATATATATATATATATATATGTACACTATAAAAGCGTAACACAATCGGAGGCCTCTAAATTTTGGAGGCCCCTGCCCGGAGCGGCTGCACCATCCGAGGGTCGACCATGTCAGCAATTGGATCGTCCGGGTGAATATGCACTTGAGTGAATTGGAAGACTCTTTGAATAAAATGGGCAAAAATACAAAGTGACGCTGATAAAAAAACAGAACATGACATAACATGACTTGACTTAATTGTCACTCTTTGTATTTGGGTTTTCCGACCATGGAGCCCAATTAAAATGAAAAACCTGAGGTTTCAAACGTTGAAGTCAACATCATCCCATGGAGGATTTGACCCAAAAAAAAAAAACATAATCCATGGAGGAGGGCATCAGCACAAAAAGGCTATTTTTCTTATTAATTCACAGCCGCAACTGAAATCAGAGGGGTATATATGTCTACACTGTGGCCTTAAAACCCAACCGACCACTTAAATTAAGCCATTGTTGGAATTTTGAAGATCTCCGGTCAAATACTCGCCAAACATGCTTTTACTTTTCTCTCTGCTGACCCACACACACATATACCATGAGAGAAATGCGACCAAAATCTCACACGCCCCCTTTCCATCTTCATAAATATGTATACCCCTCACTTGTCTTCTCCCACAACATACTCTAGCTCTTTCTCTGTCTTTAACTTGCTGTGCTCTCTAGCTCGTCTTTTTGCACAGAGCTAGCTAGCTTAGCCGGCCGGCAATTGATGGCTTCCATCAACATTCACATGCCCAGAACCAACCTAAACAACCATGTCACTTTTTCCGAAACCACTCGGCCTCTGCGGTCGGTTTGCATTGGACAGGTTTGTCTGCAGACAACAAAACCCAAAACAATGTCAGCTTCTCCTGCAAAACAAACTCCTGTCGCATCTCCGGTAGCCATTGAAGTTGCAACTATAAGTAATAATAATGTCAAACTTTGTCCTAGTACTACTACTAGTTCTAGTACATGTTTGGCTCATTCGTGGAGACAGATTCAAGGCTCCGACAACTGGGAAAATCTAGTTGACCCATTGCACCCTCTTCTCCGGCAAGAGATAATCCGGTACGGCGACTTTGTAACCGCGTGTTACAAGGCTTTCGACCTCGACCCCAACTCCAAGCGCTACCTCAACTGCAAGTACGGCAAGAGAAACATGATGAGAGAGGTTGGGATGGAGAGCAGCGGCTACGAAGTCACCAAGTACATCTACGCTACTCCCGACATCAACATTCCAATCCAAAACGGCGAGTCGTGCGGACGCTGGATCGGGTACGTCGCCGTTGCGACGGACGAGGCGGTCAAGACGCTTGGAAGGAGAGATATTACCATCACCTTCCGAGGCACAGTTACAAACCCCGAGTGGGTCGCAAACCTAATGAGCTCCCTCACTCCGGCCAGGCTTGATCCTCATAATGAACGGCCGGATGTGAAAGTAGAATCCGGATTCCTCAGCTTATACACTTCGGATGAAAGCGACAGTAGGTTCGGGCTGGGAAGTTGCCGGGAGCAGCTTCTTTCGGAAGTGTCGAGGCTACTAAACAAGTACAAAGGGGAAGAGTTGAGCATAACTTTAGCTGGACATAGCATGGGAAGTTCTCTGGCTCTTCTTCTCGCTTACGACATCACGGAGCTAGGGTTGAACCGTGTTAATTGGAGATCGAAAACGCCCGTCACAGTGTTTTCCTTCGGAGGCCCAAGAGTTGGGAACTCCGGGTTCAAGAGACGGTGCGAGGAGTTGGGTGTCAAGGTGCTGAGGATCGTGAACGTGAACGATCCGATCACCAAGATGCCCGGAATGGTTTTCAATCACGAGAATTTTAGGGTTTTGGGAAGTGGGCGATTGTCATTTGAGTTCCCTTGGAGTTGCTCGTGTTATGCGCATGTGGGTGTTGAATTGGCGCTTGATTTCTTTAACATGCAAAATCCTTCGTGTGTTCATGATCTGGGGGCTTATATTAGTTTGCTCAAATGTCCCAAGAGACCATCCATGGAGATTCAAAGGGATAATCAAGGTGGGGATTTTGTGAATAAGGCAAAAGAATTGCTCTCCAACATGATCAGTGTGCAAAATTTGAACATGCAGCTGCCCATCCCATGGAGGAGTACTAGTGCTACTGCTGAAAGCAATATGGTGAATATGCAGGTTCAATCACAAAGAACATAATTTATATTTGTTGCTCAAAAAATTAGGTTGTATCAATTAACTCCCCAGCCTAGTACATAATTTTTTGGGAAAAGGGGTAGTTTGATATTAGAATAGTCATTCATTGAGTTTACTGATGTACATCTTAGAGAAGAGTTCTATAGCCTCTGGAAAGAAATGATAATCGATCTAGAGGTTAAATTTCTGTAAGCAATGGAAATATTTATTAATTCTGGATGAATTTGTATGTTTCCGGTGCTGTTCTTCAGTATTTGGCATTTTGGTATGACATATACGTACACAACTAATTAAGAGTCTTTAAAAAAAGTTAAAAACCAGAGGATCGAGAGGACCATTCTCTCTTCTCTGAGGAAAAAGAAAAAACCCTAGCTACCATTACAAGGGGAGGAGGTTACCTCTTTTCTATTCGTTCTGTCTTGTTTTAGTCCCTTGTGGTGAATATAAGTCCCTAAGGGTGATTTGATCTGAGTAAGTCATGCTTAGATCTAAGATTCAATCCAGAGATTCCCCTAAAATTCAATCTTTTAAGATTTCTTGTTTTCTCTAAATTTAATTCTCCCCTCGAGTTGAAGACTTTTGTTGTTATATGGTCATGTATTTTTGGCCATCTTCGTCAAGTTCAGATTATTATGGGTTTAAAGGGAGTTTGTTTGGCAATTTGCTATTATGCGCAGTTTGATCATTGGAGATAGTCATTTTCAAATTTGGCCCCTGTTTTTGCAGTCGCTTTTTTGTTAGATGCAATTAATGGTACCTATGACACATTGTTTCAATTCGTGGTGATGGTCATGATATAGGTTTATAGGTTCTTTTAGAGTTTTTGTTGTTTTAAGTTGTGTGGAATTGGCTAGGTTCAAGCTTAATTATGGTGATGTGAGATCAATAGTTATTAGTGCGACTGTGCGCCGGACATGCACACTTTGGTCAGTCAACTACTCAATACTTCAATATTTCATTTCACAAGTGGTATGGCGGTAAAAATAACTACAACTCGTGACATAAAAAAGTCCAACGAAGATTTTATTTGACTCTAATATCTTTCAACATTTCAATTTGACTACAAAGGCTCAAACCAGCCAATTAAAAACGAAGCAAAACTAGATTTTAATTATTTGACTAATAATAATAATACATATGAAAATTCTCAATATTATTGATTGGCATCGTGTCACATCTTAAATCATAAATAAAACTATTTCTCTCTTTAAGTTTAGGGAGTATAGGGGAGTGGGGGAGTTTTGATACTCCCAAGCACCCTAAAATTTGCGCTTTAAGTTTGTGTTTGCCCTTAATTAAGCTGTCTTTTCCCTTAAAGCCTACTTCTAGCTAGAAACCGTTTTTGCCTATTTGTTGCCTTGAAAACCTTGTATTTTTTTTTATCAAAACGATGTTCGTCTTTACTAAAGTTCAGTAAGCAGTACAATAATAATATGCTCGTATTAATTGCTATTGTGAATCAATAATCTTTGTATATGCCTGTTCATGTCCACCAAACCCCAACCATATATCAATAATATTATTAATTAGTTACTATAAATAATAATTAGAAATATTCACATTCCTGATGGGTACGTGTAGAAGTGAAGGTAACTACCTAATGAAGTTAAGCAATTAAGTTTTTTTTTTTTCTGCTATTTTACTGTTTGACACTTTTATATTTTATTTATTTATTTATTTTTAAAGTATTTTAATATATGAGGGGCATTTATGTAAAAAAATTTGGTTATGGTTGACAACCCCTCTTCTCTTAAATATAATAATATATAGATATAGATAATAATAATAATAAAAAAGAGTAAATAATCATAGATTCGTCTATGGTACATTAATGTACAGATACATCAAGTAGATTAGTTCGATACAAATGTAGACTTATTCGATACAAAAGTAGACTAATTCAAGATCAAGCAAACTAGTCTACTTATGTATGGAGTGAATTCACCTCTATATCAAACTAGTCTACTTGATGTATCGATATATTAATGTACCGTAAAACTTTTCAATAATTACAGTAAACTTCACAATATGCCAGTGTGAGGCGGCCATGTCAAGCGAGCTTGGGTATTAATGATCACCATGTTGTAGTGACGTTTTTTAAATGGAAAAAAAAAAGAGTGATGTGTGATTAATTAGAAGTAGATGAATTAAAAAATAAAATAAAAAATAAAGTAGAGAGAAGTGTTACTTGTCCAACAAAAAAAAAAACAAGCGATGTGTAACTTTACTATTTTTAATTTAGGGTCTTTTTCCATTTTAACCATATTATATATCAATGTGGGTTTTTATCATTTTAGTTAATTAGGGGCATATATTTATAAGTTTTTGAAAATTCAACTAAAATCATATTTTGGCTTTTTATATATAGATTAACAAGTGAATCGCAAAAAAAAAAAGTGAATCTAATCATTGGCTTAAAAAAGAACAAGTGAATCTGATCTTTGGCTAAAAAAATAACAACTGCATTCGAATCTGATCTAAAGTATTAATTAATTTCTATTCTATTTTTTTTTTGGCAAAAATTAATTTCTTCTATGAAACTAAAATGAGTAAAATCACTTACATTATAATGAAAAGCTCAAGTACTGTTAGAACGAAATCACTTTGTCATCATTTTGTTTTTTCCTTTTTGGATGACACATTTTGTCATCCTTCTTGATGGGACAGCCATATCAGACCGACCAATTTTCTTGATTTGACAGTAATTGAATACTATAATAAGACATTATTATCAAGAAAAATGGGTTTTTATGAATTGGCTTTATTGGTGATTCAGCATTAAATCACGATGATTGGGTAACTAACGAATATCTCATTTGCTTCATTTGATTTTTAGATACTATCCTTAAATTGTGACCTACAAAATGGAAGCTTCTAATTATGAGACCATATCGTGAACTTTTAATTATGTCGGTGAGTTGTGATTTGTTAGTAATTTGTAAAATTATTATCGTGAAAGTCATGAGTTTTGAATTTTACAAACATATAATAATGGATAGGGGGGGATAAGAAAAAAAAATTATGAGACCATATTGCAATTAAGATGAAAATATGAAGTGAGAAAGTAAAATAAAAGGTGGAAATGAGTAGCGATGACAAAAAATTTTGTCGCATAGGAAATCGAGTTCAATTGGGGAAAGTTCAAAGAGAAATCGAGCAACGAGGATGAGGATTTGTGTTCTCTGGTTTTTGAATGAAGGACGAGGTACAGTTGTGCAGCATATAATCATAATTTATATAGGAGATTGAAATTCACACTCTTACAATAATCCACACTCAATATCTTATCTTTCGAGTCAAAATCTTACAAAAAGAAAAATTTTAAAATACTAAAAAAAAATGATTATAATTAAAACTGGGAGTGTGAATTTCATTCCCTTTTATATATAATCACAAGTACGTACATAATTCAAGGCTCAATAATAATAATAATTTGAATAAAATGATTCATTGCTTGACATTCTAGACAAAGTAATCTGATATATTGCAACATAATGTAACATTCTTTTCCAACATAATCTAACCGTAGGCCCCTAAATGCCAAACCTCAAATAGTAATTGTGTCCTAATACTTGTTGATGGAGGAATTGAGTGCCCATTTCACCCACAACATTCATGCCTCGACTGAAGTTCTCAAATAGTAATTGTGTCCTAATACTTGTTCATGGATGACTTGAGTGCCCAATATTTCATACACAACATTCATGCCTCTACTGAACTTCATGCTCGGTTCAATGTACTTGCCACTAATCGATTAAGGCATTTAGCTTGCTAGGCTTGCATGTTTAAGGTGTGGAAATTAAGCATTTCCTAATTGGAGCTTTATTAGGTAATAAAACCGTGAGAATCATTTAGTCCAAACAAGTAAAACCGTGTTTTACGCGGGAAATAGTAAATGCTCGTCCTTAATTAATTGCTTTCTTTAATTGGGTGCTCGCAATTATTAGTAATCTGGTAGGGTTAAAAAAAATTAACCCACAACAGCGCGCGTAACCTTGACTTGAATTGAACTCTTTTAACTTTGTGGATCATTCCCGGCCTCCATATTTAACTTCATGTTTTTCATGAAGCTAGCTCCTGATGGATCCAAGTTAGTTACTATATTTGGTCATGTTTTTCATGAAGCTCGCGATGGATCCAAGTTAGTTACTATATTTAGATTCCATAGGCGGCGGGGCAGTAGCTAGCTAGAGCTGTTAAGATCGCACACACCTTTATATTCCGACCAAAAAAGATCGCACACCTTTATCATGATGATTTCGATTTTGACAGAGACATTTGTCAATGCTTGATGGCCATGCTTTTATCAAGTTGAGGGTGTACATATTTCATACAGTGTACTGATATTTGGTTGGATAACGAAAACAAATTACAAACAGAAGGCTCTAGGGCACCCTCGCCGTGCTGATCAAAATGAAACTTAGAAGAAGCAGTTCCGGGCAAGCAATATATGCAGCCAAGATCAAGAGCTATTAGAATTGTGACCAACGTACGACGAGCCAAAGTATCTACGACAAAATTTAAGTCTTTTAGGATACGAGAGAAAGTCATATGCTATAAATTCGTCACGAAAAGGGTGCATCATGGACTAGAACACGAATCCTCCGAGTTATGGAACATATTCTAACAAAAAGAACATTTCGTGTTAATAACTTGCCATTTATTACTTACTAATAAATTACTTTCTTAATCGTGTATGTTTGTTGCGTTGGTTCGATCTATCGGATTGATGAGTATTTTTTTTTTTGAGGGGAAAAACAGACTTTATTAACAACGACGAGACATGTTGCACACCGAGGGGGACATTAAACCAAAACCTCGGGTGCGAGGACAAAGATCCTCATAGATAACGTCCTCAATAATGGAGGGAGTGTCATCTATCCAAAACTCATCAACATTTGATAAACTAGCAACGTGTGCCAAGCGATGGGCCACACGATTTGCTTCACGGAAGATATGCCGAAAACTAACAGAGGTGAAGGCAAGCAAATAATCTTTGCAGTCACCAACAACTCGACCAATATCCGAAAAATCATCCAGAGGACTAGCCATGGCAGCTGCCAGAGCTGCACAGTCAGTTTCAAGGTAAAAATCATCCCACCCTTGGTGAACCGCAATGAGGAGACCAGCTCTACACGCTTCAGCTTCCATGTGAATTGCAGAGGAGGCATGAGGGATGGAACGATGGAAAGCAGCAACACACATGCCCTTTTCATCGCGAGCAACCACACCAATACCTCCAGTAAATGAGTCAGGGCGAAAGGAACCATCAAAATTAATCTTCAGTCGGCCAGTCGGTGGAGGGTTCCATTTAGAGGCAGGACGCTTTTTATTCATAATCTTGGGAGGGTGGAATTTTTGGTACTCCTCAAGGAGCCTAGTGGCTGAAGAAGCCAATAGCAAGGGATTGAAGGAAGCACCATCCCAAATGATCTTATTCCTTTCCCCCCAAATAACCCAAAGACACATGAAGAAAAGATCAATGTTGTTGCACCGGGAAGGGTCAAGGCAGCTCATGATCCAGTCGAATAGTGAGGGGCCCAGCTGATCACTCGGGAACACCCCAGTGTTGGAAGTGAGCCAAAAACATCTCAGAGCCTTGCACTTCTTGAACACATGGACATCAGTTTCAGCATGTTTGTTACAGAAAACACATAGTATGTCTGGGAGAGGGACTTTCATGGAAAGGGCCACCCTAGTAGGGAGGATACCCCGAAGGAGACGCCACATAAAAACACGAACCTTTGGGGGGATTCTAGCCTGCCAAATTTTGTTCCATAGGTTCACCACAGCACTACACATTCCAGTGGAGGAAGAAGCATGCAAAGTTAGGTTCTGAGTATTACGGGCAACGCGGTAACCACTCTTCACCGTGTACTTACCCTTAGTGTCAAAATGCCAAACCAATCTATCCTCGGCATATCGGAAGCTAAGAGGAATTTTTAGGATAATCTCAGCTTCAGCAGCAGTAAAAAGCTCCACAATCATAGGGTGCACCCAATCATGGTTCTCATGATCAATAATGTCTCCCACTTTCCAGAGGTGAGTACCTTCCATGGGGCAAGAGTAAGGCTTGAAGCTGTAAGGTAAGGGAAGCCAAGGGTCGTTCCAAAGCGAGATGTTATTCCCAGAACCAATCTGAAAGCGGAGACCCTTGGAAAGAATTTTTCTACCAGCAAGGATGCTGCGCCAAGCGTAAGACATATCAGGAAGGGACACAGCCTCCATGAAACTGCAATATGGGTGATATCTCGCCTTGAAAATCTGGGCTACTAAAGAATCAGGCTGTGAGAGAAGGCGCCACCCTTGCTTGGCCAATAAAGCATGGTTGAAAGAGATCAGATTTCTGAAACCCATACCTCCCTCAGATTTGGGAGAACACAATTTGTCCCAGGCCACCCAATGGATCTTTCTTTCATTACCTTTGGCTCCCCACCAAAATTTGGCCATGATTTGATGCATATCCTGACACAACTGTTTGGGTAATTCAAAGCAGCTCATGATATAAGTAGGAATTGATTGAATCACAGCTTTGAGGAGAACTTCCTTCCCAGCCGTACTCAGAAACTTTTCTCTCCAACCCGTGAGCTTCTTTTTGACTTTTTCCATAAGAAAAGAAAAAGCATCTAATTTTGAATAACTAATCTCCATGGGAAGACCCAAATAGGTCACATGCTTGTCCACCCGAGAGACATTGAGGATGAGAGCCAAAGACAATTGTTGGTCAAGTGGGACATTGTGGCTAAAGGAAATGCTACTTTTGTCCAAGTTGATTTTTTGTCCAGAGGCTAATTCATAGCTAGAAAAGATACCCTTCAAAACCGCACACTCATCAATAGTAGCCTTGAAAAAGACAAAGGAGTCATCTGCAAAGAAGAGGTGACTAATGCTAGGAGCCCTGTTACAGATTTTAAGACCATGTAGCCGGTCTTGATTTTCAGCAGCAGAAATAAGGCGGGATAACACTTCAGCACAGATGAGGAAAAGGTAGGGGGAAATGGCGTCACCTTGACGGAGGCCCCGGGACGGTTTAATGAAGCCTCTAGGGTCACCGTTCAAAATGAAAGAATAAGACACCGTGCGGACACACCTCATAATCTGTATCACCCAAGACTGATGAAAGCCCAATTTAATCATGGCAGCATCAAGGAAGTCCCATTCGACTCTATCATACGCCTTACTCATGTCAAGTTTGAGAGCACCGTATCCAACTTTACCTTCCTTCCTCCGTTTCAAAAAATGAGCAATCTCAAAGGCAACCAAGGAATTGTCAGAGATAAGTCTCCCAGGGACAAAGGCACTCTGGGACGAAGAGATGAAGCGATGCAGAAGAGGTTTTAATCTGTTAGCCATGGCCTTGGACCCAATCTTATATAACACGTTACACAAACTGATAGGACGTAGTTGTGTCATGTGTTGTGGGGTCTTAACCTTTGGAATTAATGTCACATGGGTGTGGTTGATCTGCTGAAGCTTCATATCGGACTCCAGAAAAGATTGGATGGCTGCCACCACATCATCGCCCACTAAGGGCCAGAACTGTTGATAGAAACCAGGCGAGAAGCCGTCAGGCCCGGGGGATTTGGACGGATGCATCTGTTTGAGAGCTAAATGAATCTCATCTTTAGTGACTTGTTTGGTAAGAATAAGGTTCATATCATCCGTGATAATACGAGGAAGCAGACCCACCGTCTCAGCAAAATTAGAGGGCTGAGAAGATTGAAATAAATTGCCAAAGTACTCAATGATAGTCTTCTCAAGCTCCTCATCAGACATGCACCTGATGAGTATTTGCAGTCTAGGATTTCCAGGCTCTACTGTCGTGCAGTAACAAAGTGATTGCGATTTTCTCAAGTGTAACATCATCCTCTTTTAGGCTCTTTTGCAATCCACCAATTGTGTGATTGGGTTTTTCTCATGTGGGGGAGAGGGATATCCACTGAACGGTGACGAAGAAATTAAATAACCGACGAGGTAGGCGGCAAGGAGTGACGGCAAGTGAAACTCTAAACTTCTCGCCAGGTAGACAAGTCTTTTCGCGCACACGAGAAAACTGCTAAACTCTCAACTCTAATTAATTAATACTCCAATTTTTATATTTTTCAAGATGTTTAATGTTTTTATGTGTCTCAATATATGCACATTGTTTTATTTTGATATATATGCAAATATAATTGCTAAATCTAAATACTATATTTTAAGAAGAATCAAAATGCATGTTGGACAACTCTCAAAACTTTGAACCAGCATCCATTTAATAATGGGTTCCTAAAATACCAAAAACAAAAAAAAAAATCTAACTTGTGGAGAGCAATGAGTGTCAGTTGAACTAGCTAGATATTGTCACATTATACATGTGTTCGTAGTTATAGCTAAATTGATTGGTTTGGACCAAGCATACGTGGGCATGCAAATGAAGGGGTGGTCCTGGTTCTCAGGTTCTGGTCCTGTATATATGATTGAGGAGGGAGGACGTGGAAATATATCAGAGTAGAATTAAGCTACCTAGAGAACGACATCCACAACAAACAAAAGATCATCAGGTCAAATTAAGCATATACGAGACTTCTCCACTAAAGAAATCATAACTTTTTAAAATGCATAGTTTTGATTTCAGTCGTCAGATCAGATCATTTAAAACGGATCTGACGGATGAGATCAAAACTCCGCACTTTAAAAAAATAAGGATCTTCTTACCTGAGAATCATTGTAAGCATATATATATTTAGGTTTTGAAGATCAATTAAGATAAGATTTTCGGAACACGATCGAGTAGTGTACGTGAACCATTTGGGTTCCATCTGAATCTCCCAAGATGGATCGAGTGTGAACGATACATGAGAGAGACAGAGAGAGAGACCCATCACCCATGCATGCAATGAACTCTCTCCCCCGACCGACCATAAAACGTACTCAATTAAGGTACGTACCACTGCTAAGTCCCCGTACACAAAATAATTTCATGATATATGGAAATTAACTGAAGCAATTAATGAATTAATAAATACAAGCAAGAAATAAATTTTGGATAACCGACCATGAAATAATATGAAACACGTGAAACTAGCCCATGCAGCCTCGATCTTCGTATTCGTTTTGACTGTACGTACGTGTTTGGCGCGTTTTGGACTGGACGACTAATACTAATTAATTAATCAACCATTCCAATTTGCTGGGAACCTACACAGTATATATGTTGCTTGTGGCTTGAGTTTAAAGAAACCCTATCTAGACACCTGGTAGGGTTTTCATACGTACGGTAGGGTTTCCGAGAGTGACAAAGATGACGCAACACCAACGGACAACCATTCTCAAACCACAAGGAGGGAGCTTCAAAACCCTAGCCTTAAATTTTAGCCTAAGAAACTTGGACAAAAAGGACGGCAGACACTAGCCAAGTAGGATTTTAGAATTTTCGATCTTGGGCTAGCTAGTTTCTTTTTCATTTTATCATTAGTTTAATTTTAGCCTAAACTGCTAGCTCATTATATGCAATGCATGTTTAAGATACGCCATCATGCTGTAATTAATTGTGATATCTTATGATTTGACCTCAGTGGAGAATTTTTCTCGATCCCGACAACCGTAGAGATTTTCTTCATAATCTGAGAGAGCCAGAGAGAGATATGACCCAGTTTGGTGGGGCTTAACTTATTTTAAAAGTTGCTTAACAAATAAGTTAAGTAACAAAAAGTTGGTGTTTGGTAAAAAAAATTAAAAGCAGCTTATTTCATAATTTACACCATTTGACAACAGCTTATAGAAGTTGATAAAATGATGATTTCATAAGCTAAAAGCTACATGTACTTATTGCTTAAGTTAAGCTACAGCTTATAGAGATTAATTAATTAATTAATTAATCAGCAGATTACTGTTTAGGTGGTGGGTAGCTATAAAGTCAAACCACTAAATTAACAGATCAATAATTAAGTCATGAATCAATATTCAACAGCTACCAGAATTAATTAATTTTTTTTTTAAAAAGGAAGAAAACAAGATTGACTCAGTTTATTTAACCTTAATCTTGTCCCCTAATGAAATTACGGCCCCTAATAATTAAGTAAACGATCGACGGAAAGCTGCGGGTTCAAATAGAAATTATGACTTTTTTCCAACAAGTACGAATCTGATCGTTGAGAAAAATCATGATATCATTTGAAGACGACGACCTTTCTGATTTAGTTTTGAGACGTACTTTCTTCAATTCCGAGTTTGATGGAAGCAAAGACAAAAGTTAGACAATGTAGCTGGAGATGTTCATACAAATAAATTTATACTCAAGTTGAAGTCTATATACTTCTTAATTAACCTCTGCACATGGAATGCAGATACACTAAACTATGATTATAAACTGTTTAATTGATGTACGTATATGTTTTTTTTTATATCAGAACAAATGAACGTACCTTGCATTGATAAATTAATCTTAAAAACGACTTTGCTCATAAAGAGCAACTCATAGGATCGTTAGTGTTGAAAGAGATCCATGATTTAATATATTGTTATGACTAATTATGACATATGGCCAGACAAAAAAAAAAGTTAGGACTTCTGACACCATGGGCTAGAATTTCAAATGTGAAATCGATCCAATATTTCAACACACGCCTCCTGAGCCCTGTTTCACGGTTGGAGTATGTTGAAAGAAAAATCTCACATCTGAAAAGTGATAAAATAAAATACAATTTATACGTGTCTGGTCTACTACTAATTGCATTGAGACTTTTTGAGATAAACTCCACACATAGTTGCAGATGCGATTCAGTTAAGGACAATGTCGGTACGTGCAGTGTCAATTAATAGTGATATATATATATATGTTAAGGGTATTATTATAAATGTAGCTAGTATTAGTGTATCGTATTATGTATAAAAACTATTGAATACCACTGTACACAAAGTCAAGAAAAATACAGCAATGTAGTCCTCTGAGACTCTCTCTCTCTCTCTTCCTTCTTCAATTTTGTTTAGCTTAGACTTTAGTTTTCAGCAATATATGCACAAATTTTAGTATAGTGACTAGTTACAGGCTTGATATATATATGTACAATTCTGATTTCATATAATGAAATATGAACGTTCAAAACACAATATTGTATAGTAAGCCTGTAACAATATATCAAGCCTGTAACTAGTCACAACATTCAAGGTTAGCTGCTGAAATATCATGTCAAAGTAGTTGAGCGACCCATGACATTTTATATTGTCATTTGAAGTTTACAAATTCTCTCAATATGAAATTTGTAAATATATATGGACTGGAATTAATCTCAATCCCGACTGAGATGGAAGCAAAGTACGTAGTTTACACTTTACACTAAAAAAAAATGAATAATTTATAGTATTGATATAACAAAGTGATAAAATTTTATAGTGGCCAACAACGTATTAATTGGCAACGCACAAACTAATATTGTTCTGATCTTAAACAATTGTTCATGTCATACGCGTTTTTGTCCAAAAAGCCTCAGTGCAGTTAGAACTAAATCGCTGGTACGTTTCGAGTACTAGTGGAAGAACCTGTGTGCTTAAGTCATGACGATACTAATGGTAGCTAAGAAATAATTAGTGAGCGATGGGATCCATTTGCCTAACAAGCTTTAAAATATTGCATGGTGGAGAGTGGCACGTAGCGATCGATAACCCATAATGAAACTGCATGACTAAATATACAAGACACTTTTGGGATTGGGTGAGGCTAGGGTTTTAATAGGATATTATAACTTGCATTAAGCTAGCTAGGTCTAATGAAATGTCGGAGTCAAGCTAATTTGCTTCCTAAAGTCTAAACCAAAAGCAATAATTATTTGAAGACTGTGTTTAATTAGGAAGCTTAATTTATTATGAACAAGCTTTTGGGTTTGTGAAGACTTAATTGTCACTACGTATAGCTAGGGGAAACTAGGGCAAGAAACACATGATGATCAAGTCTTCTGCGCGCAGTACTACTTGAAACTTTAATTATGCTTTGATCATATACATTGTTTTCTAGCTCGCAGCTAAATATGACTAACACATGCAAGTACTATTACAAGGATGAGAGAATCTAAATATGGTCGTAAAATATTCATATTCGTGGCCTTGTATGATGCGTTAGGTAAAGTGTTTGAAAAGCATGTACCAATTATTGCATTGTTGTTCTTGTTTTAGCTCAGATTTAAATCGAAATGGACAATCTTAGCTAGAAAAGCTAGCTCGATCGATCATGGTATTGATGTCAAGTGTTGACATTATCACTGAAAGAAAATTTCGTGTAGATCAAGTAAAGGAAAAAATTGCAATTAGATGCGGTTTAATGTGTCTCAATTGTGTCTAAATACAAATAACTACATACACAGGAGGACCTTGGATTCATGCCTGCAAGTTCTTCATCATCCAACAAACCAAAACGACTATTACTTTTGTAGACTTGTAATCCTTTGATGCAGCTCAAGTAACAAGAGTTTACAAGCGATAAATCCTAAAGAAAGAAATATGGAGTCCACCATAGAATTGAGAAGTTCTCGATTTTATTAATAATTGATATTAT
Source organism: Rubus parviflorus (assembly GCA_029955375.1). Classification (NCBI taxonomy): domain Eukaryota; kingdom Viridiplantae; phylum Streptophyta; class Magnoliopsida; order Rosales; family Rosaceae; genus Rubus; species Rubus parviflorus. Next base: position 15,823,419 of record JARGGL010000002.1, on the reverse strand, counting down.
AAAAGATGATCCTTGCAGCTGTATAAGGTTGCTTAAATACTAAAACGAAACCCTAGGTTGGCGCTAAATTAAGTCCATGGTTCCAAGTAAAAAACAAAAAACAAAACTTAATTTAAAAAATAGTCCGAAAATAAATTGAAATAGTAAATTACTAATTTAAGGTCCTAAACGACCTCGGATGCCCGAAAAGGCCTATTCATTAGGGCAAAAACATTGAGTTTTACTCGTCTCTCCGTTCTCTTCCCTTCTCGAAAAGGTACAATAATAGTCAATCAGAGCTCAGAACCCAAACTTGCACATTGCTGATTTTTCCACTTGAACCAATCCATACGCTCTTCAATCAACTTTATCATCCTTCAATCATTTTGTTAGTAACTCAGCAGCTAAAGCGTTACTCACACACAATGAAATATCATAAATACAATAATTAAAACAATAACGTTCAAAACGTTCCAAATTCCTAACCTTGAATGAATGATCTCTCTCGGTTCTAATATCTTCGTCAAAAAGAGAAAAAAAGAAAGAAAAAGGAAACAGAACGGGTTTTGTTAATTTGCAAAATGGGTCGCTTGGAAAATAACACTGGGCTAAATGGAGATAGGAAGCCCATGTCTGAATGAGAATACAGGCCGGGAAAATACCATTTGCCTTGAATATTAATCATTTTAACTACCCAAAGGCATGTTCGGGGACTTGGAACTCGCCATTCCAAAGCTTATTAATTTTTTTAATAAAAAAATAAAAATTAATAAACTTTGGAATGGCTTATTAATTTGTTGCATGTTTATTGTTCAAGTACCGGTGCATGTAGGTTAGAAGTTAAAGAAGCTAGTAATTCAAAATTTTGAAGAATATCTTCTTAATTATCTCCATCCAGAAGATGCTCATCCCATCGATCAACGTATCCAAATCGATACGAGAGTGGAGAATCTCACATCGGTTCACCAATTTTTCATCGAAATTCCTTGATAGGGTCTAAAACACGAGCATGCATGTGGCTCTTCCCAAAGGGACTTCATGTACAATATCAAATAAAAACCAAGACTCCAATTCCAAAATTCCAGGAATTCATGACTTGAAAACAAGCTCAAAACATGTAATACCCTGATTTTTCTTTAATAATTTCTCTAAGCGAGAAATAATTATTTTGTGGAGTTTTACTATTTGGCCTATTTTTATATTTTATATTATGTATATTGCAATCATATACTAGAAACAAACAAAAGCTAATGTATATTGCAATTCTATGAAGTATGTAACCAAAATGTTATTAACAATTCACAGAACTAATAATAGCATAATAGAATTGAACTACTAACAAGAAGAAGTATAAGATTTGTGAAAGCAACTACTAGAGCAATAAATCACGCACAGACTACAACTACTGCCATGTTATAGTGTGTGTGTATATATATATATACATCAATGATGTAATCAAGCACAAGTTACAATTGCAATAGCAATTTTATATCACACTATATCAAGTATGTAAACAACAATGAAATTGAATTTCAACAGAGCAGCAATAAGATAAGTAGTAGGAGCTAGTGAAATTGGAAATCACTAACTTGATTATGATTAATAGAGGTTTGTAATCACAATCTTGTAAGACAGAAATTCATCCTCTATACTTGTGCCGTAGAACTTTGGACGTCTATATATCTTGCATGATACAACTATCAATTAGAGTCTTTGCTCACATACTCGAATTTTAGCAAACTTTTCTTTATGTTTCTCTAAGAAAGAAAGGGGAAGAAGAAGAAATGAAATTAAAATTTCAGATTGGTGTGGAGGCCTTTATAAAGAGATCGAGCAATTGTGTCTAATCAGATAGAAGAGAGCAACATACATAACTCTCCGTTCAACTGCAGGTGCAACTTGTTGTTCAAATTTGAACGAACAAGTGCTTATCCTCAAAGGCAACCAACCCTACTTATCTGAAACAAACCTTCAAAAGGAATTATATATTTTAGTCACTATAGCTCAAGAGCCTCAAGGCCCAAGGCCCATCTTTTGACGTATATCCGAAGGCCCAAAGTTTTACGAAAGTCCATTCTTCGGATCCATGTATAACAACCTCAGAGAAGCATCTTCTAACAACCCCGTTACAATATATCTCTCCCTTCTTGCGACCATTTTCAATTCTAGCCTAAGTCAACTTGCAGCTTCGCCCTCTTCGACCAACACAGGTTGCGAGTACCCTTATTTTCCTTCGATCATTGCATAGGCAATTTTTCATTTATTATGTGCTCCTATTTTATAGTTTAAAAAAAAAAACGCTAAAAAACATGTCCTATTCTAAGCTTTCCCACATGGGCTCTTCCGTAGCACCCATTTTGTGGTCTACACCAAATGATCATTGTCCTAAATTTTAGGGCTAGGGCTGGGCTAGGGCCGGGCCTGGTCAAAGTCAACTATAGTTAGGGCTGGGCCGGGCCGAGCCTAAGCTTCAATATTCAAGCCTCAACCTGCCCATAGGCCCAAGCCCTTGTGGGCTTTTAGGGCCGGGCTAGGGCCAGCCCTTATGGGCCGGGCCAGAAGCCCTTTTTTTTTCCTTCTCCTTTTTCTTCCTCTCACCCCACGTTCTCTCTTCCTTCACTTTCTCGATCCATCTTTTCTGCCCATATTTTCAGTGACGACCTCCGCCGATTTAGCCCATCAGATCTGTGCTGGAAGAAGAGGATAAGTTGCAGGAGAATAGTAGATGAATGAGAGAAGAAGAAAAAAATGAAGGAGAAGAAGAAGTTGCAGAAGACGAGGAAGAAGAAAAGAGAAAGCGGACTCAGAGGAGGGGAAAGAGAAAAGAAAAAAAAATATAGAAGAAAAAAGAATGAGAGAAGAAGAAGTTGCAGAAGACAACTAGACAAGGAAGAAGAAAAGAGAAAAAAAAAGGGTGCGGGTGGGTGAGAGAAAAGAGAGAGGAGGGGAAAGAGAAAGAGAGAGAGAGAGAGGACAAAAAAGCAAGGAGAAGAGAGAAGAAAAGGTTGCACGGGTGAGTGAAAAGGAAAGAGAAAAAAGATAAAAAAAGGGTTTTTATCATCGGTAGGGTCTGGACTTTTCGTGACCGGACAAAATAGGGTCTGAACTTACAAAACAATCAATTAGGTGCATGGACTTAAAAACACAGGTCATTTAGGTACTTCCGTTACATTTCCGTCAAACCTCCGTCAAAAACAAGGGCAAATCAGACATTTCACTATAATTTTTATGAAGAATTGACTTTTATGCCCTCATTCCTATTTTTTATTTGTTCTTTATTTTTTGTAAATTAATTACTGATTTTTTTTTCTTTCCCGATCTCTATTCTCTCTCTTAAGAACAAAACGAGCACCGGCATCAAGTTGGTCATCATCACCAAGAGCTTCTTGGCCAACTTTGGCATGATTATTATCTACTACTACTTGATCACGATCATGATCATGTGCTGCTGCCGCTGCTATAGAGTTTGGTGCCAGCGTCCCCATCTCTCTCTCTCTCTCTCTCTCTCTCTCGATCTCTCTAACTAAGCAATCACTTTGTTGCGGCCGGTAACCAGGGTCTCCGACCACCGTCGAGTGACACCGCTGCTCTGGGCACCCAGTCCTCCGCCACCGCACCTCCATTTCGCGCCGCCCAATTCTCTTTCTCTCCGCTGCTCACACACCACGCGCAGCTCCCATCCATCACTGCCGAGCCCGGTCAGCTCGGATTGCTCAGTTTTTCTTCTCTCCTCTCCCCTTCTCTTCTCTCTCTCCGCCACACCTCCTCTGCAATTTCGCGCCGCCCAATTCTCCTCTCTCCACTCTCGGCTCATCTCTCTTCCTCCAATTCATTGTGGAAGGAATTGTGGAATTGGGGAATTGGGGAATTGGGGATTTGGAAGCTGAGGAAGAAGGAGAGAATATAGATGTTTGCATATCAATTAATGAGAACTAAACAAAGAGGAGAGAAGGAGAAGAAGGAGAGAATATAGATGTTTGCATATCAATTAATGAGAACTAAACAAAGAGGAGAGAAGGAGAGAAAAAAAATGAAAAGAAGAGAACTGAGAACTGAACAAAGAGAATAGAGAAGGAAAGAAAAAAAAATGAAAAGAAGAGGACTGGAGGCAGAGGAACGAACGAAGAAGAGAGAAGGAAAGCAAAACAAATGATTATGTTTGGATATAATTATTATATTTTCATATCAATTAACAAGAGGAATTTGTGCTGTGGTGGTTTAGATGCAAGACCTCAAATGTGAGGTTAGAAGGTCGAATCTCAACTTATACAAAAATAATGGAATTTTTTTTCTTCATAAAAAATATAGTGAAATGTCTGATTTGCCCTTGTTTTTGACGGAAATGTAACGGAAGTACCTAAATGGCTTGTGTTTTTAAGTACAGGCACCTAATTGATTGTTTTGTAAGTTCAGACCCTATTTTGTCCGGTCACGAAAAGTCCAGACCCTACCGATGATAAAAACCCATAAAAAAAATAGGGCTTATTAGGGCTGGGCTTAAAGGGCCGGACCGGGCTAGGCCGAAGGGCCGGGCCGGACCGGGCTAGGCCGAAGGGCCGGGCCGGGCTTTAGAACCTTAGCCCATACCTTACCCTACCCTACGTAGGGCTGGGCCGTTAGGGCCTGTCTTTAGGGCCGGGCTGGGCTTCGGCCTTACGGACCGGGCGGTTTTCATTAGGGTTTTAGGGCTTAGGGCTAAATGATGAGCCTTAGTCAGTTGTGCATTAGGATTTGTCATTTTTCTCCTACTTATTCTACATTATCACAAGTTCACAACTTCATTTTTCACCTACTGTTCATGGACTCTATGCTTCGTCTCATGCTCATCCAAGTTCTTCTCCTTATGATACATCTTGGTATCCAAACACCGGTGTCTCCACTCATATGATCAGCAATCTGAGACTTCTGCAACAATGTGTTCCTTACACCGGCCCTAACTCGAATCTCTTTGGCAATGGACTCTTATACAGGTAACATGTCACTTTTCCTTTGTTCCAACTCATATAGGTTAAACAATGTCTACGTTATTCCTTCTACGCGTAAAAATTTGTTATCTATTGCACAACTTTCTCAAGATAACATTGTTCTTTGTGCTTTTGACTCTCATAATTTCCACATCTTTGATCGATCAAATGCTTCTCTCTTGTACTAAAGTCTCTGTAAAAATGGTCTTTACAAAATACTTTCTCTTCCCTTTCGTTTTCATGCTTTGTCTGCTTCCCTTCAATCATCATCTTTGTGGCATAGTAGATTAGGTCATCCATCTACAAAATTCATGTCTTTTTTTGGCACCAATAATTTCTCAGGTTCTAATTTTAAAATTCAAAAATCTTTTTGCAAAGGTTGTGCTTTAGCTTAATCTACACAACTTCCTTTTTACATAGTGCATTTCAGTTATGATTTAGTGCAATTCGTTGTCATTATTTGGTGTGGAATCCATTACATCATAGCTACACATAGTATTTCTGTCATGCCCCGGACCTGGGGGTCGGTGATTTTTAGGCACCTAAATCCGAATCCGAGGTGTGAGCATTAAAAAGTAAAAATAAAATAAAATATGTTTCTGCTACACAACTCTGATCTATTAAAAATTGATGCATTAATATCAAATGAGTTTCACTTATCTACTTGTTAGTCCATAAAACAAAATAAACAAAACTTACACATCTCATACCGTGTATTTTATCAAGGGTAAAATCCTCAAGTGATACCTGAACTATCACGAAATGCGCTTTTTGGTACCCACAAATGTTTAGGGAGTCTAGTGGTACTTAAACTATTGCACCGTTACCCATTTTGGTACCTCAAATGGTACCTCGATCACCAGTTTCAAACAGGTCTATTAGCCCACCTGAAATCTGGTGCCTAAGAATCACTCAACTACGCAAAAACTATTTCCCATATATTCCATTCTTTTTATATCCATCCACCTTTCTCATATCATAATCAAATTCATTCCCGACTATCTATCGTTCTATATGCCATGATGCATCATCATAACATGTCATTAGTAATATGCATTTAGACATGTAATTTATGCTTGCATATAAGATATCAATCACCATATATCAAACAAACATGCTATTCAAACATCACAAGAAGCAAATCATTTAAAAAGATTCCCCAACCTGAATTCTGAGCATAACAATGACATTGTGAGCCTCCTGATATGTGTCTTCTATAAATGCATGTATGATTACACTTAAACATCCATGGATAGAAAGAGGGCGTCGAGACGAATTTATAGGCTTTTGCATATCTTAAATCGAATTTACGATCAAAAAGTTATGATGTACATAACTTTTAGAGAGAGAAAATCTTGGAGAGAGAAAGCCTCCGAAAATGTTGGAGAATTTAATGTTCCAGGTCTGGTATTTATAGGGGTTTTTTTTTTTTTTTTGGCAAGGGTATTTATAGGGGTTGAGTGACCGACATAATGATGGTGTTTAATTGTTTGGTCCAATGAAATGTGACACTTGTAAAACAAAGCCATAGAAATGTGACAAGTGTCACCATTCTAATAGATGCCTATCCACTTACAACCACTTGTCAAACATACAAGAAGGCACAGTCCTAGAATTCGACACGTGCCACTGACTCAGCAAAAGCTAATATCAAATGCTGACAAGTGTAACTTCGACCAATGAAAACGCGACACGTCATTATTTCCTATTATAACTTCAAAAATGTAATAAAGGTATAGTTGCCAAAATACCTCCTGAACTTGGCTATAATTGTCAATTTATACCCCCTCCGTCAATTCTAACTTTTTTCATCTAAATGTTTGTCAATTGTCATGTGCTACTTATGTGAGGGACAGTATGGTTATTTTGGTCACTATTATTATTTTTTTAAAATTGTTTGTTTTAAAACAAATATATATTCTATGCAAAAAAAAAAAATACAAATATATATTCAAAAAATATATTTATTTTCTTTCAAAACTTTTTATTTCTTTCTCTAGAGAGATTATATTTAAAATTATATTCTTAACTTATCATAAATTGTTTCTTATAAAAAAAATTTGTCATAAATTATTATTTATTAATTTTTTTGTATGAATTATTTCTCCTCACATGAGAGATCATTTTTATTAAATTTTTTTATAATTTTTTTATTAATAATATATATTTATTTTTAGACTTGAAATGACTATATTGCCCCTCACATGAGTGACACATGACTAACATTTAGATGAAAAATATTAAAATTGGCGGAGGGGGTGTAAATTGACAATTTTTGCTAAATTTAGGGGGTCAATTTTCGCAATTGCAAGTTCGGGGTGCAATCTGACAATTATAACCAAGTTTAGGGAGTCTATTGGCAATTAAGCCTTCTATAAAAATAGTTCAGGACTCCGAAAAATACCACAAACTCGTGGAAACACCTACTTTCCTTGATATGAGATCAAAATGAAAATTCGACCGATTAAAAAATTCCTCAAAAATATTTTGTGACTTAAAAATAAGAAATTTAAAATTTTGCTTGTCACAATTTCATTGGTTCGATCATTTTCCTTCTAACATTACGAGATGGTTATGTACGATTTCACTAAAATATGACGCAAAATGTTGTGTTTCAGTTACAATTTAATGTCATTATTTGTTACAGAATGAACCAATACATCAATGAAATGAATTCTTGAGTTCAACATCAAAACAAGGAACCAACGGCTCGTGGATCTAAATTCAAGTCTTTCGTGGACGTGGTGTTGCCGTTTTTCGTTGACGGGGACATGCGGTATCGTGGCTTTTTGGGATTCATATTGTAATCGCTACGAGAGAGAGAGAGAGAGAGAGAGAGAGAGAGAGAGAGAGAGAGAGAGAGAGAGAGAGAGAGAGAGAGAGAGAGAGAGAGAGAGAGAGAGAGAGAGAGAGAGAGAGAGAGAGAGAGAGAGAGAGAGAGAGAGAGTTGGAGCTAATGGAAGTTGAAAATATAATATTTGGTTCGATTGAAAGCTAAAGAAGGCACAAGGCCAACAATGAAATACACACAAGGCCCTCAAACCCTCATAGTCAACAAACTAGAGACAAGACAATTAACCAAGGAAAATACAAAAAGAAAAACTAAAAAACTGAAAACAGAAGAAAAAATAACATCTCAAAAATCTCATAAGACTGAAAAGCTAAACAAACCACCATCTTCAACTTCATTTTGTTACCGCAATTGAAGAATCGCCACCCGAACACCGACAACATCAAGAGCATGAGGAGATAATTAACTAAAGGTGGTTTGCAAAGATGAGGATACAAACTAGGTTGCCATACATTGTCTAAGTGAGTGATTACAAGTAGATCTCGCATAAAAGAGTAACAAAAACAACCCTTTACGAATTAGTTATGAATTTTTTTTATAAAATAAATGATTTATTAAATGTGGTTTAGATATTTTTTTTTAAAGGAAAGCAGGCTCAAAGGCCTAATTTATTAATAACTAGAAGCATTACATTGATTAATGAAGAACACATCTTGAATACTAGCAGGAGCCTCATCTAACCAAAAATAGTTCTCAAAACGAGATTTAGCAAGGTGAGCAAGTCTATCGCAACACCATTTGTTTCAAGAAAAATATGGCGAACAATAATAGATGGAATCTGCATCATATAGTCCCTACAATCCTCAACTATTCGCCAAATCTCTGACGAGTCCTCTCCTGTCCGCTCCACGCCTCCACCGCAGCAAGGAGGAGAGCACAATTAGTTTCCACCTCTACGTCCGTCCACCGTTGTCGAATGATCATCACCAAAGCAAAACGAAGAGCTAGCGACTCCATTTGAAGGGCAGAAGCAACATTCGAAAAAGCCTGGCTGACAGCTCCCTTGGACATTTTGCATGAAAAAAGTGTCATCCAGAAACTTGTCTGCTGCATTTTTCATTTTTTTTTTGGTATGACATTTTGCCTATTCTTGCGAGTGGTGTTAGTGGTGAGTCATTCTCAACGTGGCTGACCACCTTGGACTTGCACATACATTGAATCTTTTTTATTTTGTTGACAACTCACATACATTGAATCGATCTTAGCCAACTTGGGATTTAGCTAAAACATCTATTCACCCTTGGACAATGATTAATATTGATAATGACATTTTTATAATGGAGAGTGAAATTTACACCCCAAAAAATAAATCCACACCCCATTTTAATTTTTTAATATTATTTTTTCTTTGGAAGTGAAAGATGGTAGAAGACAAAATAATATTAAAAAACTAAAGGGGGGTGTGGATTTCATTTTTTGGGGTGTAAATTTCACTCCCCTTTTATAATATGTCTTTTTAAACTCTTACTAATTACTTCTTGTTGCCTAATAATTAAGCGTCACATGCTTGTGAATCTATCTTCTTGACCCGTTAGCCAATCAGATCGGTTTTTATTGATGAGGCTGTATGTGGGTGGTCTACGTACTTATCAAGTTCACGACAAAAAAAAATCACTTTTAGTCTCTGAATTTTGAGATGTTCGACACTTTCGTCCATAAATTTTGAAATATATTATTTTCGTCCCTCAACTTCAACATCGACTATCACTTCGGTCACTGACCGAACAAAATGGTGCAACACTTATGCCAAAATGTTCACAAAGATGAGAGGAGTAACTTTTATAACTGGAGCTAAACTCGATTCGCCTAAATGACCCGAATTTGGCCTGAAAGCTGGTGGTGACCAAAACTTTAATTCTTTGATTCTCCGTCGTTCGGCGTCTGTTTGAGGCGGGGTTGGTGGCGTTGAACTCGCCTTAAGGAGGGCTTCAAAACCCAGTATGTGGTGTCATTCGATTTGGCCGGAATCAGAGGTTTATTCGATGAAAATTTCGGTCAGGGACGAAAGTGATAGAACATGTCAAAGTTCAGGGATGAAAGTGTCGAATGAGTCAAAGTTCAAGAACTAAAAATGATTTTTTCAAAAAAAAAAAAAAAAGACTACGACTATTTGGTCTAGTGAAATAATAGAGAGATACTTACAAAAAAAACCATTAATTTTTAGAATGCGAACCAAAGAGAATGGAGGGTGTGGAACTCAATTTTGAGAATGCTGCAACCTTGGCCTTTTTCTCACACAATTCTATCTATTCTATTGAAAGTTCAGCTGGTGACTTCGAATTTCCTTCATTAGAAGGGAGATTTCCCAAACTTTTTTTACCAGTGCAATTCCAATTAATGAGCCATATCCTCCTCATCAGGATACCCATGACAGAATTGTGGTCAAATCATTTGGAGGTGAGATGTAAACCAATTAATTAAGTAGAAGTAGAACTACCCCTCATCAACCCAATTCATCATCCTTTTAGTTTACAGTAGCATGCTGCGATACCGCAACAGTCATCACATCGTCAATATGTAAGGCCATCTCAAATGGAGAGGGGCTAAAATTGACTTGGGCTATAATTTTAACCCCCTAAAAATTACTATTCATCCAAATAGTATAGGCTATAATTTAACCGTCTCCAACCGGTCGGGGCTAAAATTGATCTAGGCTAGAATATTTTTTCTCTTCTTCTTCATTTCACATGCTTTGAGCCCCACACAAGTGCTATCTTGGGCTGCTATAAGGGTTAAATTGAGCCTAACCCTTGACCCATATAACCCTTAAAAAAAAAATTGTTTTGGCATAGCCCCCCATTGGAAATGAAAAAAGGTTATTTTGGGCTATTTTCAACATTTTAGCCCCCTAATTGGAGATGGCCTAAGACCTTGTATTTGAGCAATTTTATTTGCACTATTAGAAAGTTTTTATCATTTATCAATACAATTTCCATCTAATCGGTTTTTCGACGCTAATCACTAATTGAATCAATGACATCGATTTTTCATATTTTTTTTAAAACTAGAACCAGCTAGAAATTTCAAGAACCGATATGGTTGGTTAAACGACACAATGTCAGCTCAGTTTGGTTTCGAATAGTTTCAATCACATTGAGAATATATTACAGTCCATTCTACAATATAAACTCATCAGTACCAAACAGAAAGACAAATAAAGAGATAAAACTACAATCTAAAGAACATATTATGAATTAGACATAAAATCTAATAATGGCTACGCAATTTGGACATAGTTCTAAAATTTTCGGTTCATTTCTGAAAATTTTCGACCATCCGATTTGGTTCGGTTCCGGTTAAATTTTCGACGATCCGATTTAATTCAGTGTGGTGGTCGATTTTTAGTAACATGTCCAAACTAGATGCGAAGTTGGAAACAACCGGGAAGGAACTGAAAAGAGTTGGCGCACGTGTAGTAAACGCACCAGTCTGATTCTCTTTTAAGATTCGCACGGTGACATTAAAGGATACCGCCACTTGCGGGTGATGTAATTATCTCTCTTAAGCAAGCATCGTTAAGCCTCACCCTTTCCAAAAACGAACTACCTTTTTACTCTTCTCTCTCTCTTTCTGTGTTTAACAATAATACCAGAAGCATACATGTACCCTTCATCCTCATCATCGTCTTCCCAAAAGCCCATGGGCCCAAGCCCAAGCAGCCTGACCCGCTACGGCTCCGCTCCGGGCTCGCTCCTGACCTCCGCGGTCGATTCCGTCATCGGAGCAGTCGCCGAACGGGAATTCTCCGCCCTCCGACCGCAGCCGCCTGCTTCCTTCGTCAGCCGCTACTTCTCCTCCGGCGATGGCGACTCCTCATCTCTCACCTCCGAGTCAACCTTCAAAGTCAACTCATCCAAGGAGACTACGAAACCATTGCTCAGATCGTACGGTCTTGGTGAGATGGCCGCCGCGGCGATTGGATCTTCTTCTTCTTCTTCTTCTTCTACCTCCTGTTCTTCCTCGGCGGCTTTGGTTCGTCAGAGAAGCTCTCCAGCTGGCTTTCTAAGCCATCTCACTGATAACAACGGTACGCCTTTCCCATTTGTTTTTTTGTTTGTACTATTACCGTTATGTCCTTGCTGAATGAGGGTGTTGTCACTGTTGTGGTTTGTGCGGTAGGGGTACTATTGGGATTTTAACTGTCACTTTCTTGCTTATGGTCACTTGACACTCGTAAGTTCGTAACCTATAACTGGGTCTGGGGGAATAACGTTGACCATAAACTTGAGCTGACTGTAATGTCCATTGTAGTTCGTTGTTATTACGGAAATAGCATTTCCTCGGGAATCCTCATATAATTAACAAGCAAGAAAAAGTGATGAGTTCACATTAAGGCATAAGCAGGTCCAACCCCAGGAGTCACGTGTAAGCATGGGTTTGTTAGGTGGCTTTTTTATTATTCTAGTGTGTGTGAATATATATATCTATATACATTAGGATATATATATATATATATATATATATATATATATATATATATATATATGTAAATGATTCTCAGGTTAGGAGTTTTGATCTTAGCCGTCAGATCTGTTTAAATGATATGATCTGACGGCTGAGATCAAAATTCCGCACCTTATACAATAACGACCTTTTTAGTAGAAAAACCCTGATATATATATTTATATATATTAGGATAGGTCACGTTGACGGATGATGATGTTTATTAAGTTATTATTATTAGTTTTATTTGATTGAATGGGATTTTTATGTTTGGAAATATATTTAATGAAGATAAGGGAGTAGACTACAAAATGCATTGCTTTGTAATTGTTTGTGAAGCAAATGTTTTGTCATTTTCTAATCGCTCACTGAATTCGTCATTCTCTTAAATGTGAGTTGTTATACAATGTACTTGGAAATTTACGTTTTTCCCATAATTTTGTCCAATTATAATTCTGTTTAATCGCTGGCCATTTATGTACTTTTGCATATTTAAGCACAAGAATATATGCAAAAATTCAATCAAACAAATAAGAAAGAATTTGTGCAAATTAAATTTCTTTCTGGCCAAGCAAAATTAATTTTATCTAAGCAAGTTGTGAAAGTTGATATGCTGTTTAATGTGTTTTGGATATTATCTTGAGGTCATGGTTGAACATGAAAGTGGGTTTAAAGATCATCTTTCATTATGACCATGTAAATAGGTGGATTTTCAGTTACACGGGGAACTGGAAGCTATAACTCACAAGGTGGCCCTAATAGTAGCCATGGAGTAACAAGGTTGAAGTCCCAGTTGAGCTTCACTAGGCAAGATTCTCTTTCTCAAATCTCTGAAGTTAGTGAGAATGCTGTCGAAGGTGTTAGCTCTAACAACGGCCACCATAGTGCCATGCATTCCTATCCTGCTACTAGCTTTGGGATGGACTCCTGGGATAATACCAATTCTATTGTCTTTTCTGCTCCACCAAGTAAACGAGCCAAAAATATGGATGGCGACATATTTAACTGTCTCAATACCTTAGAATCTCAGGTAATTTGCATTTAAGTAATTGTTTCCTTTGTATCTGCATCAATTAGTCCAGTGAAAAACTTGCATCACAATTTAAATTAAGTAATTAAACCCATTTTTCCATTTTATTTACAGATATAAGCACACTAGTTGTTCCTACTTATATTCCTTATAAGAATTATGATTAGTAGAGAAACAGGATAACGTTTTCATTACATCTTTACTGTGCAGTTTGATGGATATGAGATAATACGTCCCCCCTTTAAAGAATAAGATAATAGAATTGAACCCTAAAAATGTAGCTCGAACGTTCAAACTTTGTTTTCTTAAGCTCTTAATTGCTCTTTGCTTTCAAATATGAGATGTCGACTCTGACCTTCGCCAATGTTGTTTATTGCATTTTATTATGGAATCATTTACGTTATTTTGGAAGTCAATAAAGTAATAATTGTACTGTAGAATGATCCATACTGTTTTGAAGTTTATAAGAAAAAAAGAACCTTCACATAAGTTACCAGTATTCTGTAACTTCTCTCAGGAGTAACTCATGTTATTCATCCGCAAAAGAAAAAAAGAAATCAAACTGCTAGCTCACACTCGCTTAAATAGATAGTTAGGTGGAAGGTGGTTGGATTGATGGTAAAAGTCTCTTAAAAGAAAATCACTAATTGTATGGAGTTTTCTTAAGATGTCAACTGGAAAATCAACCGTCCAAATTTGATAATGATACTGTCTCATAGTTTATTATGGAATTTTGTTCTTAAGTCTGTCACCTTGATAATTCACTTTAATTTTAACACCTGTGGTTCATGGAGAGTCACGATTCCTTTGTTAAACACTTTGATTCATTGTCAATTTCAGTTTAGCCTGCCCCAGACAACTTTAGAAATGGCAACAGTAGAGAAGCTACTACACATCCCTGAAGATTCAGTTCCATGCAAAATCCGCGCTAAGCGTGGCTGTGCAACTCATCCCAGAAGCATTGCCGAGAGGGTAAGTAAACATTAAAGAGATAATATGATTGTTCACAACATGCATAAAAGAACATAATAAATAGGTCCATTTAGTTGCTTGTGTCTTTAGTAAAATTCAGTCACTATGAACAGGATCCTTTTTAGAAATGGAAGGCTATCATCACTAGTCATGAACATGCTGAAGTGCAATTTTTCCTTACAAATTTACAACTGATTCTCCATATTGATTACCTGTTGAGTTAGGCTGTTTCCAAGTATCATGTCTTCCTTCCAATGTCACAATGACTATGTTCATAATATGCTTAGAATGTAGAGACCTTGGTTAGGCTTAGGCATATATTAAACAAATTAATGAATCCAAGTCTCTCTGACTTTGAACAATACTCAGAATCTATTTGCAACTTTAGTTTTCAACGTCGGCATTTCACACTTTTGCTAAAATATCGTTTTCTGATCCATATTGCAACATTTTTACTGAATCTGTCTTTTTGTTGTTTGGGATCCTTGGGCAGCTATTTTGTTGTCAGTTGTTTTTTTTTTTTTTGGGTAATCTTTGTATTTAAAGTTCATAGTAGGTGAGAGGTGTTGCCAGTTGACCCAACGTTGTTAGATAAGGAAAAATCATTATCTGATCAATTTTGCAATGTTTCCACTGAATCCGTCTTTTTGTTGTTTGGGATCCTTGGGCTTTAATAAATATGAAGCTATTTTGTTGTCAGTTTTTTTTTTGGGTAATCTTTGTATTTAAAGTTCATAGTAGGTGAGAGGTGTTGCTAGTTGACACAATGTTGTTAGATAAGAAAAAATAATCTACGTGCTCATAATATTGAAAATTTAACAGTCACGATGAATGATGTTGATAAAATCCTGAAACAAGTCTGACCTTGAAGTGCTCATTGGACTCAATTGATGCTTAATCTTCAAGTGCTCTGTTAGATAAGAAAAGATAATCAACTTGCTCATAATATTGAAAGTTTTAACAGTCACAATGAAGAATATTGATAGAATCCCGAAACAAGGCTGGCCTTGAAGTGTTCATTGGACTCGATGGATGCTTGATCCTGAAAGTCCCACTTACAATTAGGCTATCTGTGTCTTGCATATGGATTGTAGGACTTTCATACCT
Organism: Rubus parviflorus; assembly: GCA_029955375.1. Classification (NCBI taxonomy): domain Eukaryota; kingdom Viridiplantae; phylum Streptophyta; class Magnoliopsida; order Rosales; family Rosaceae; genus Rubus; species Rubus parviflorus. Next base: position 15,808,073 of record JARGGL010000002.1, on the reverse strand, counting down.
GTTCTTTGGATGAGATTGTTAGAATTAGAAACATATGGAGTCTGGAACCTATTCTAGTGATTGGAAATGCTGGAAAGTTGGAAACGGAAATGTTTTAATCAGGACACCACCATCGGGAAGCTTAAATATAAAGGCATACTTGTCAGTCTCCTATATTAATTTTCAAAACTAGGGAATGGGAAGGGGCGATTGAAGAATGAAAAACCTCCATTTTGTCTGTTTTGGAGACTTGATGGTTAACTGAATACTAGGTGAAACATGGTACATTTCTTCAATGCTTTCCATCAGAGATAGAGTGACTGCTGGTCAGGGTTAAGTTGGTATATTTCTCCACTCTCTGCCAAGGTTGCATGCCAGTTTTGGAGTGAGGTTCTGTTTTGCTTTTGGTGCTAAGCCAGAAGGCACACTCAAAGAGTCGAAGATGATAGTCAAGACTTCAGATTTACCAAGCAGAGCTCCAGTTTGGATTTTCTGACAAGAAAAGGGTGCTAATTTATACAATCCAACTACTTAAGGCCTTCACCCAGATGATGTTCTTCCAGCATGTGGCAGTTATTTGAGAATATCAATAACTATGTCTGAGAGTGATGAAGGCCTATAAGTTGTTTGAGATGCAAGTGTGATGGATAGTTATTGCCTTTGCATGTTTTCGGGTTTTGTATAAGTGATTAATTTCTCACCATATTTATTAGGAAATTAAAAACAATATTTTTCTTGTCAAGAAAGAATTAACAATATCAAAGTATACAACATAGAGTTGTGTTATTTAGTTTTCTTGTTCTTTTCATTGGGAGAAAGGGATTCGAGGTAAGATGAGAAGTTAATAGAAAAACACCAGGGAAACAATCAATATAAACATCTGACTCATGTAGCCATCCTTATATGCCACTGGACAAGTAGTTTACTAGTTTGACTGTTGCACATCAAGGGAAAACATGAGACGGAGAACAAGACCCTTCTTCTACCTACAACAGCAAGAGTCTGCTTTAAAGCAGTCAATAAAGACCACATGGTATTGGATTGAGAAATGATAACTTTTTATGTAAAAGTACTGCCAGCACAGGTTAAAAAGGATTGAAGATTTCTTTAACTGAGCAATGCATGTACCAGAGAAATTATGGTTTACAACCTGACCAGCTCTGCTGTAGTTGGCTCCTATTGTTGGAGAATAGAATCCCAAATTTTAAGCCTTTTATAATAAAATATAAGATTTTGGGTCTCTCCACCTATTTTCATATGCTTTTGGACGATATTCCAGCAATGCTATCTTGTCTCCTCTAAGAAATCAGACCACTCGATATTAGTGAACTTTATATAGTTAGGATGGGTTCAACATGCAAATCTGTAGCACTCACAAGATTAAACAGAAAAGAAGGCAAAGTCATCTGTAGTGTTGGTGGAATAAGGGATCAGTTAAATGGTTCTATGTTTTGTAGTAGAGTGAACCCTAGGAGTCTTGACCATGCCATAATAATATGTTTGTATTAGAGAGCATAGACTTGCCTGATTCTCGAAGGTGGACATAGCAAGGTGAAACACACACACACACATGTATGTTTGTGCATATTGTTCGCATCATTTACACAAAATATCACTGGGAAGTTGTCAGTTTTTTTCTCCAAATAATTCTCAGAATTCTATCGGTGTCAACTAAAGTCTTGCACATTGACGTTGTAGTCTTGTAGATAAACTTGTCGTGTCTCACCTATATTACTAGAGGTGAACTTTCATTTTATTAAGTAGTGTATGGTTATTTAATTCTACAGCTGACTAGTATCTTTTGTTTATATTACAGGAGAGAAGAACTAGGATAAGTGGGAAATTAAAGAAACTACAAGACCTTGTTCCTAACATGGATAAGGTAATTGCCGATGAATCTTTTATATCTGGATTGCGGAATGTTAATTACTGGAAACATGTATAAGGTCTTGACATATAGATGCCCTATGTGCTGTTTTTTGCATTTTGAATTTACAAGCATTTTGGTATTTGATGTCCTTTTTGTTGAAAATATATAAGATGCATTGGAATTCCGGGTCCAAAGTTATCTTCAATGACAAACTTGTTTGGTATTTTGTAACAATCTATACCAAATTTCAATGAAACAGCTTTTGCTAATGAATATTAAGGTCTTGCAAGTTCATGTTACAAATTTAGCTTTTCATTTGTGTTCAGATGAAAATCCCATTGGCCCATCCACTATTTTCATGCGGTGCGGATGAGTTACATTGCATTCTTGATATGTAGACTGTTTGTCAAATGGATCAGGTGGTATTAACTTCACAAATCAACACTCACTACTCTTGCACTCTCAAAGACACAATGCACAAAGTATACAAAAGTTGAATAACTTCTACTTGATGCAAAGCAAAACAGTATGATTTGTCCCTTTTATAAAGGGAAGAGAAATAAACAAATTTGTAAAAATCAAGTGACTTCAAATCGATATGCGTGTTTAAAAGGAGTTTAGGAAATTAAGTGACACCAAGTTCTACGCAGACCAAGGTTGCCTGCATACAGTACTGTGTAAAACTTCTTGCATGAGTATTGCGTATCCGATCTATGAATCTGTTCAATATATGTCAGACTTGTACTAATGTAGAATTCCAATCTTCAAATATTGATGGAAATTATGGAGTTGAATCTTTTGTCAAGGGAAATCCCAATCTTTGGTTGAATTCGATCTTTATTGTGAGATAAGTAGTGCAAGATGAGTTGGGTATGCTCACATGAAATCTCTTAGTTGCCCTTTTTCTTTCTCTACATTTCCTTTGTTTATTTAGTCAGTCAAGGACTTCTCTTCAATTTTTCATTGTCATTCTTTGTTGTTGTTGTGGTAAGATTTGCATGTACACAACAGATCGTAACAAGTTCTCCCAATTAAACTCTTAATTTCATTTTCAAAAGCTAGAAATATAGTTGCAATTTTGTTGATCTGCGGATTTTTATCTCAGATTTCAAAGTCTGTATAAAAGGATCAAATAATTCTATGAATTTGTATGTCTAACATGAAATACAAAAATATGTCTATATTTCAATTGTAGGTAGTTTCTAAATGGCATTGCTATCTGAGCAACGGTTTTGGTTTTGCACTTGATTCATGTGTAACTGTATTATTGAATTTTAGTTATGGCATTGCACCTATTGTGCAATTAAACCACTGCATTATGGTTGGGAGAGCCAATGCTACTTTGCTAGTATTTTCAGCTTTAGTGTTCATTTGGAGATAACTGTGTTGAGCATTTACTAACCTTTGATGATTCCCGAAGATGAAACATATCTCATAATCTCTTCAAATATTATTGCAGCAAACAAGCTATGCAGACATGTTGGACTTGGCTGTGCAACATATCAAGGGTCTACAAAATCAAGTCCAGGTTTGTAAATTGCAACTCTATAGTGAGAAACAGAGAGATCATAGTATAAATTACATATCAAAGAAATGTAGAAAATCATAGATTGACACTCACAGATGCCTTAAATCCATCTATACTTAAGGTGTATAGGATATTGTGTCTGATCACTTAATATCTGAAATGCTCAACATCTCACAATGTGGAGAAGCATTTAACACCCATATATCTTCTACTTAGGGAAGATATATAGCATCTAGAAATTTCATTAAGAATTGAAGTGTTTATGCATATTATCTTTGAAGTGCTTCTTCTGGAAGCATTTGTCAAGTGATTCTTGAGTAAGCACTAAAAGTTCTTGTGTAACCGAAAAGGTGCTTCTTGTTATTTGGCATTGTAAACAGTTTTTCGTTGGATAGGTAAGTAAATCCACTAGGAACTCGATTATTGTTTTTACCCTATTCCATGAGTAGCCCCGGCCATAAAGTATGGGTGCATGTACTCATGGGTGTGTTTGCATGGGTTTTAAAGCTTGAAATCATCAATAAAGATATTCTCTGATATCTGTTTTTTAAAAAAAAGTTTTAGAATATGTTTCCATTTCTTGGTTCAGAAATAAACTATTAGGAAGATACACTCTTTAAGAACACATGTCTATAATGTACTTAAGAACAGTTTTAAAAAAAAAAGCATGCAGAAATGGAATTATCATTTCTTGTTTATGAGATTTGTATTTACGTCCCCTTTATGCCTTCCTCAAATAACTTTTATAACATTTGTTTTCGTTTTCATCTGGCAGAATCTTCACAAAGATCTTGAAGGTTGTACTTGCGGCTGCAAACAACCACCCACATAACATTCCCTAATGATAGTGAAACAAATAAACAAACTACAGATGCCCAAAGTTAAAGGGGTCAAGAAGGTATGAGGGACTGAACTTAGACTAGTTTTGTGGCATTACCAAGTTAGACTCCATATTTCTTCTGTAGAAAAGTAGACCCAAACATTTAGGACAGAAATTGTCCTTGCATATTTTGTAGTGATTTCAAATCTTCTTTGTGTTCCTGAACAATTGTATATATAATGAAGCAACTATCGTTTCCGTGGTTCATCAAGGAAGTCGACTTTGTTAATTTGTTTCACCAAACGAGTACTGTGTGCATCCAGTTCATTTCTCCTTCCATTGGTAACATTGTCTGCAATTTCATTTTCTGTAATGTTTCCACTTGATCCAGATGGAATGATGAAAATGAATTGCAACTTTGGGCGGTGCTAGCATATGTACCGAGTATTATTCTCCTAATAAATGTTACAAACCTAAATAGGAGATGTGATTTCAGAAACTTGGATATTCTAATAAAAGAACACAGAGAAGCCATTTGTGTAAACCAAGTCGACAATATTCACACAGTACCTCTCCGGACACTTTTGGTTCTACGGCTGCGTTCATTTCGGCTGTGAACAAGTCCCGGTGTTCTTGAGTGCTTTAGAGAATTCAACCTTCATAATTCTCATAGAAACGGCCACATTTCTCACTCATATAGTCTTGTAGGTTACTTACTTCCTATAAGAGTATCCTGCCATACCTCACTTGAAATTTTCAAGCTATAGGAATCATTAAAAGCAAAACGGATTCTTTTAACTTTTTACAGACAACACTATTTCATCCCAGGAGTTAGTAGGAGATTTTCTCCCAGTGCTACTTTTGGTCATACTTTTGGACTTTTGGTCATACAACTAGGTTAGGTTGCCATTATGCCAAATTCCTCTTGCCATTATGCCAAATTCCTCTTGCCATTATTGCCATATCAACTTGTATTGCCAGATTCCAAAGTTGATACGTCAATACAAGTTTTCTTTGAGGATTTCCAAGATATAGATGTGCCTCCTAACGTAAAGAGAAATCCACTCGCGCATGGATTTTGAGTCTTAGGGTATCCGATATCCATTTTACGCCACTATATCCTTTAAGTTTGGCTGGATATCCAGTGAAGTGCAATCCATCTTTTTGGGTAAGTTTTAAATACACAAGAACCCTTACAATTGTTTTCCAATATCTACTCAATCTACTGACTGAATATGGAATTCTGAACGTGTGCAATTTGGGATATGTCGTGACCAGTATTCTTAGTCAAATGAAGGTTAACATTGTATGATGTTATTTCAAGACTATTTATATACTTCCAAATTTACCAAGTACTTTCTCAATGATCAAATTAGTCGTTGAGCTGATCTAGAAATCTTAATTCTTAAAATGACATCTCACATCTGTAATTCTCAAATCCTTCATGTTAAACTTACTAGTCAATATTCTCTTGGTAGAATTAATCATATCATTATTGCTACCGAAGATAAGCATGTCGTCTGCATAAAGGCACATAATGACATAATTGTTCCAAGTGTTTTTTTTTAAGCGAAATAAGGCAAGCATGCCCTTTTTTGAAATCTTATTGAAAAATAAAGTACAAAGGGAAAGGAGGACTAGGCCAAGACCATTCCCAAGAGAGAGAACAATACAGGAGACTAAGATGCCTCACAAAGAATAGACCAAAAACAAGCGCAATTGGAGAAATTATAGTTCTAAATGCTTTTAACATAAACACACTTATCACACTTATTAATTTTTAAATCCATTTAACAACATAACCTTGTCACATTTGTGATGCCATTGTTTTGGTTCTTGCTTTAATCCATAAAGTGATTTAACAAGCCTACATACTTTCTTTTCTTGACCAAGAATAGTGAACCCTTTGAGTACATTGTTTCATATAGATCTCTTTTTCTAAAGGGGAGTGATTTTCGCACTCCCATTTTATTATTTTATTACTTATTCTTCTCTTAATGCTCAATTGTTCCCAAATTGGCCCCCAACGCAATCCTCTTCTCTTCTCCTGGTCTCTCTCTCTATCCCTCCAATCTGGTCTCTTCTAGTCCTCTTCTCTCTCTCTCCGATCGAGTCTCCTCTTCTCTTTCTCCGATCGAGTCTCCTCTTCTCTCTCTCTTTGATCAGGTCTCCTCTAGTCCTCTTCTCTCTCTCTCTCCGATCGGGTCTCCTCTTCTCTCTCTCTGATCTGGTCTCCTCTTCTCTCTCTCTTTGATCTGGTCTCCTCTTCTCTCTCTCTTCGATCAGCTTGGTCTTCAGTGAAGACTTCACAACCAAAGGAGCCTCGCCGGTTCCTTTCACGGCCTTGTCCTTCACTTCCAGAGCTTCTCGAGGTTGACGATGGCGCAGATGAGAGATGAGAAGGACTGAAGGAGGAGGATAGAGAGACGAGAAGAAAGAGAAGTGATTGATGATGATTAAAAAAAATTTGGCTGCTCACTTTATTGGCTGCCAAATTTGACAGTTTGAGTTGAAAATGTCATCCACCGTGGCTTTGGCAGCTCGAGTAGATGGGTAGATGGCGGTAGCTGGAGAAGTACGGCGCGGTCTGGAGAAGAACGACGGAGATGCACGAGTCAGTTTCTCTCTCCTCTCGAATTCTCTCTCCTCTGCGTGTGATTCAAAGGTGTGATGGTGTGATGGTGTGAATGAGATGATGAGAGATGCGAAGGAGGAGGAGTCAGCGAGCAGAGAGAAAGAGATGTTGGGGCCAATTTGGGAACAATTGAGGATTAAAAGAAGAATAAGTAATAAAATAATAAAAGGGGAGTGCGAAAATCGGAGGAGAGAGAAAATGAGAGTGCGAAAATCACCCCCTTTCTAAATCACCATTTTTTTTGGGACAATAAATCACCATTTAGAAAGGTAGTTTTAAGTGACACTTACCACTCCAGAGTTGAGACCACTCACTCTTATCACTTGATATATATATATATATATCTCTCTCTCTCTCTCTCACACACACACACACACCCACTTCTAACATCCATTTGATGAATTATAGGTTATATATTGTTGCAATACAATCAATGTACAAACGTGTGTTATTCTCGTGACCAGTGAATATGTGTCAAAGTAGTCCAAGCCTTCCTTTTGCTTATAACCCTTTACAACAAGCCATGCTTTATATTTATCAGTCGATCCATCAACCTTCATCTTCCTTTTGAAAATCCATTTGTAACCCAAATGTTTATTTCGAAGAGGAAGATCCACTAGTTTCCATGTATGGTTATGTAGAATAGATTCAACTTTGGCATTGATAGCTTCTTTCCATAAAGGAGTTTCTACAGAAGACATAACTTCTTTGTAGCTTTGAGGTTCATTTTCTAACAAACAAGTTATGAGATCAGACTCCAAGGACTCTGACATGTTGAACCTCTTACTATTTCTAGTTTAGACTTTTAACTCTTTTTGGACAGATTGTTGATTGCTTTCTTGATGACAACAAATTGGCATCATCAAAAGTTCTTTTCATCGAACTTCTTCTTGTTTATCTTTACACGGAAATATGCATATGTCTTAAGAGAATATTGCATTCTTTGATTCAATGATCATATATACATGTACATGGGTTATCAGATTAATGCACAACAAACCAATAGGCACTACTGTTTGTAGCATACCTACAATCAACAATTCTAGGTTCAATTTTAATTCTTTTAGGATAAGAGATTGCTACCTTAGGTAGACACCCCCACAGTTTCAAGAATTTATATATAGGGACGTTGTTTGCCTTTCCATAATTCATACAATGTCTTATTAAATTTCTTGTGAAGTAATTTATTCAAAATATAATTTGCAGAGAACATTGATACCCCCAAAAATTTTGGGGTGCTCTAGAACTGATCAACACAGTGTTCATCATTTTTTATAAAGTGCGGTTTTTGCATTCATCAATACCGTTTTGTTGTGGTTTGATGAATAATCTTGTGTTAAGAAAAAGTTCTACAAAAGGCGCTTCATTTTCACCTCCTCTATCACTTCTTATTACCTTTATCTTTTTCTGCCAAGTTGATTTTCAACTTCGTTCTTATAGTTTTTGAACATTTCTAAATCTTCGTCATAAGTAGAAGAATTAACTTTATTAATAATTGTGGGTCCAATAGTTTTTACATTCAGTTTGAACAAGTCATCATTCATATACCCTTTCCCAACATACACTACATTCTTAGTGAATACAACCTTATTACTGTAAAAACCACACGAAACACATTCCTAATCAGTAGTGATTCAAAAACCAAATGCTTCTGAATGTCAGGAACATGAAGAACATTGTTAAGAGTAAGCTCCTTACCAGAAGTCATCTTCAGGACCATCTTTCTGATGCCTAGAACCGTTGAGGTAGAAGCATTTCCCATAAATAGTTGTTGCCCTTAGTTAACTTCTTGATTAGTTGAGAATATATATAATCTTATCATAACAAATATGACTAGTCACTCTTGTGTCAATCCACCATTCCTTGACATTTGCCACTAGGTTGACTTCAGACACCATGGCTGAAAGGTTTGTCAGCAATGTCAATGGACAATTTCTCTCCCTCAGTCATGTTTGCTTTAGTGACTTTTGCCTTCTTGTAGCCTTGGTTTTTTCAAATGTTGCATTTCGCAGCACGATGACCACACTTGTTGCATTTGAAGCACTTGCCTTTGAACTTCGTTGAGATTCCTTGCTTGAGCTTTGCCCAGAATGCTTTCTCTTATTCTTTGGGAGTTTGGTCCATCTTCCACGTACAACATGTGCCTTGGTCACCATGGAACTAGCAACGATTTTCTTGTTAGACACACAATTGCCTTCCTTAACCCTTAGCCTCACAATCAGACCCTCCAGATGCATCTCCTTGCACTTATGCTTGAGATAATTCTTGAAATCCTTCCAAGATGGAAGTAGTTTCTCAATCATGGAGCCTACTTGTAGGGTTTCACTGACAGACAAATTTTCTGCATTCATCTCATGTAAGATCAATTACAATGATAAAGAGCTCATTAATCATTTGTTCAAGGATTTTTCCTTTGTGTCTATCGTTTGAGATTTTGTTTCGAAAGTCCTACTCATGTTGGCATTTCTAGCATTTTTGTGGTTTGAATTACTCCATTTCATCACGGGAGTGGTCAAAGAGATGACATTGAGTCACTAAAGTTCTAGTAATATGCTGGTAGATTTAGGATTCAAGGAATCAATTCGTATTCCAACAAAGAACTCCTCAACCGACAAAGGTTCTTCGTCTTAGTATACTTGAAGTATTGACATTCCTATACAAGTCTACTACTCTACGTGTTTTCAGCAATTAGATCTTTTATTGTTTTTAAACCTAATTGATAATCTTTTTAAATAAAGATATTTCCTTTTAGGAAATTAATTAGGGTTAGAACTCTAAAAGAGAGGGGGAGTCTTTGGCTGCTATATGTGCTGCACGGCAAAGTGTTTGTAAGGGGGCTTGGAGGCTAGAGATTATTATTATCTCATGTACCGCTGCGTTTATATGAAAAGCATAAAAGCCTAGGTGGTTTTACAGATTCACTTGTACATGTGAAGTGAATTCTTGATTGAAAGACTATCTCATTCTCTTGCGACCAGTAGAGAAGTATTGAAGAAAGAAGGACGTGATGCAGCCCTAGAAGAAGACGTTGGTGAGAAGAAGACTCGAGACAGACAATAGACTAGGGCTGCTAGTTGTAATGGTAATCGTGATTTACCTTTGTGTGTAAGAGTTTCATCTCAACTTTTTTTTTTCTTTTATTTTAAGAGGATCAAAGGATTTCACTCCTACCCCCATAATGACTCGAACCCATGACCTGGATCTTAGGTAGTGTGTGTAAGAGTTTCATCTCAACTTCTCATAGTGGATTGATCGTTCCTTTGGGCTTGTGCCCCGCAGTGTTTTTTTCCTCAAGTTTGGGGTTTTCACTGCGTCAACATATTGGTGTGTTCTTGCTGTTTTCGTTTTTCCAGAACATTGGGATTGATAGTATCACTTCAATCCCAGACGTGAAACACACCCATCTGTTATTTGCTTCCAGCAGGTTTGTGATTGTCAGCGTATATTCAATCCTAACACAAATACACACGTTCCAGTTTAACAGTCTTGTAGCTCATATTGGCTTAATAGAAAATTTGAATATTTCATTTCACCTCTTCAACCTCTACACCAAAAATCATTTCAAAAGTCACTATGCTTTTAATTATATTTGTGATACACTTATGTTTCAAATTTTCAATATATGTACGTGCAAGGATTAAAATATCTGTCGATATGCCGATATATCTGCCGATATATCCTTTTTTCAAGCTACCGATATATCATTCCACAATAATTTATCATGTCTGCAAATATCTCCGAAATCTCTCTGACGTCGCCGAATATCTCCGATATTGCCGATATATGCCGATATATCTCGATATATCCCGATATATCTTCATAATATCCCGATATATTGAGGTAATTAGAGAAAAAAAAATTAATAAAAAAAAATTTCAATTTACAGATTTTGAATGATTTTGAAGGTACATGGTTGTTCGGGTTTAAAATTTTTATATGGTGCTTAGAAGTTAGAAACTTCGAACTAATGAAGGCAATTGGCCAATTATCATCATTGGATTCCATCAATTATGAAAAAAAAAAAAAAAATGTACACGGTTGTCCTGCTGGATGTAGATAAAGTTGTCATATATCTCCTGCAATCAATTATTGAATTTTTTAATAATCATTTCCCTTAAATCGTGTTTAAAGAACAATATCTCCGATATTTCTTCGATAACGATATATCTGTCGATATATCTTTTTTTTTAACTTCCGATATATCTGTAACGAACGATATTTTAATCCTTGTGTACGTGCATTATTTCACTTTTTTTTTTCTTTTGTACTTTGGAGGGAGAGGTATTTAGTAGGGTAAAATAGGAAGATTAGTGACAAAAGCTTTAAAATGGATGTGAATTCAAAGAAAGAGAATGTCTACATAAAATTACCTTGAAATTTAATTGTTTTCCAATTCTGCTGAGCTAAACATAATTTTAACTTTTTGTTTAATTTTTTTGTGTTTGATTTAAAGAGAAAAAAAAATTGCATGTCATAATTTGTATAATAATATTTAGCTTAGTTGGTTGAGTGCAAAACCCTAAAGTTTGAGGTTGCGGGTTTGAAGCCCATGTTGGGATTCAATTAAAGTCTTTGCTCAATTAATATATGTAGACCCTTAACTCTAATCAGTGTATGCTTTGTTATCAACGAGGTCTATTGAGTCATGTCAACACTAATTTGACTGAACATGCCACGTCATTAAAAAAAGGGGACAAACTTACAGCCAAATTAATAGAAAGGCTAACGACTGTACTAAATTGATACAAATTGGTATAACATAGGAGAATCATCTACATAAGGCTCTAATAATGTGTTATACAACCATTGCCACAAAAAATTTAAAATGTTAGAAGATTTGTAAACCATTATAGCAAGCTTAAGCAATAAACTCGTCAAACACGTGTTAGACCCCAAAATAAACATAAACCGACTCAAGGTCAATATGTGAATCTATGATACCACCATTCGCAAAGGGTTTAGGGTTCCCCTGAAACCGGGGCCAAGAGCCACCACAAGAACGGAGTCGAGGCAGTTAGTGGGCTCACTGTGCTCATCATTGTGTAAATTAAATCAGTAATTTTTTTTTTCCTTAAAAAAATATGAAGGAATCTTTTTTTTTTTTGGCAAGAAAAGAGGATGCCAAATCTATTTCTGACGGAAGCAGAGAATATAAACTTGAAATTATAATAAGAAAAAATTAAGAGAAAAATCTATAATGAAGGCACTACATGCGCAGTATGTCCATCTGCCAGCTCAATACATCATCATTCCATCTCTCTCCAAAATTCCTATCTTCTCTCTGTCCTTGTTCTTTCTCTGCTCGCTCTCTAATCGTCTTCTTCAATTCTCTGCTAAATCAGAGAAGCCCAGAAAGAAAGAATCAAACTAAGCAGCAGTAGAAGCAGAAGAATAAAAAGAAAGAAGGCCCAGAAAGCACGACATGTCGTCTTCAGACGAGGAGGGATCGGGGGAGGAGTACCTGTTCAAGATCGTGATAATCGGAGACTCGGCGGTTGGGAAATCGAACTTGCTTTCTCGCTATGCGCGAAACGAGTTCAGCGCGCACTCAAAAGCCACCATAGGCGTGGAGTTTCAGACCCAGAGCATGGAAATTGATGGCAAAGAAGTCAAGGCTCAGATTTGGGACACTGCTGGCCAAGAACGCTTCAGGGCTGTCACTTCTGCATACTACCGCGGCGCCGTTGGAGCTCTCATTGTCTATGATATCACGCGCAGGACCACGTTTGACAGTGTCGGTCGCTGGCTTGATGAGCTCAAGAGTAAGTTAACATTGCTGCAACTTTTGCTTTTCAAGTTAAAACTAGTGTGAGTTGTGAATTCTCATAATGGTGGGCTTCTGTTTCTACGTGGGTTTGGTGGGTTTTGGCTTGACTTGGGTCAGTTGCGTGGATGTATGAATGTATATGACTTTAGATCTAAGCTTATGAAGACAAAGTCAATCTTTCACGACTTCATTTTGAATTAGGCCAATCTTCTTCTATTTCTTCATTATTTATTTTGGCGGGTTTAAGTTGTCTTCAAATGAAAAGAGGATTCCGTTAATAGTGATTTGTATGCCTTTTTGATAGGTTCCTGTATCTGTTGGTGCTATCAGGTCTGTTCATTTGGCAGTTTAGTCAAACTTTTAGGCACATATATTGGGTAGTTGGGAAGAGTCAGAGATCATTCTGCTCTGTTATTTGTATCTGAAGATTTCGGAACTTGATAAACATCAAAACGAAATCACATTTGAAAACTTTGTGCTGGAATGCATGTTGTAGTTAGTAGTCCATGGGGAATTGTACATTAAGTATTAAGGAGGTAGTAAAGGAACCCTTAATCTCTGTGAACGTAAAAAAGTTTATATATGACGTAGAGAGTTTGTTTAGTTGCATGAATCAGGTCTAAAATCAGTGGGGAGACATTTGGTAGATAAAATGGTGAGCTGAATATACCACCTGAGATATAAGCATTAAGTTTCTATGAATTGCTTGTTTGCTGAAAGTAACAGCTTTGATCATCTGAGTTTATTCATACTAGAGGAACTTTAAACATATTCCCAAGCTCTCAGGAATCTGTCTAGGCAAAAAGTTGAGATGAAAGATAGATGACTCTACTAGCTTACAAATACACTCCTATTTAATCTTCAAATGAAGGCCACATTCTAGTATGGTATTCATGTAGGCAGGGAAGAGAGTTTTCTAGAATTGGCATTAACTAGTATAAGGTGGCTCTTTAGCATCCTTGATTTTCATGTGGCTTTTTAGAATTGGCATTAACTTGTGTAAGGTGGCTCTTTAGCATCCTTGATTTCCATGTGGGGAAATGCCACCCTAGCAGGAATTTTCAGTGAACCAAATATTCTTTTAGTATTTACGTACCCAATGAAGTATTTGATCTTGCTAGTTTAAAATAGGCTAGCAACAATTTGCCAGTTAATCCCATTGAGCCCTACGATAAAGCTTCTTTTGTGGTAGATAAGGGGTTCCATCCCTATCTTTTTTATTTTACTAAATAATCAAACTTTACAGTTAGTGTTAAATGAAAAGCAATTTTCAGTATTTGGGTTTCCTTTTAGGCATCGGTATCTTCAGAATTTGGTTTCTTTTTTCCAAGCAATTTCTCGTGATTGGAGGAGTTCTGTTGGGTTTTTGTTTAATTATTATTATTATTGTTCTTTTGCTTTAGGGTAGTTTGTTAATTTATTTTGAAGTTGTTGAAATGTGTAGGTTTTCCAGGGGGGACATCTTCTCCCCTGTACCTCTTTTTATTTTTATTTTTTTTTAAAACCAAACATTCAGTCAATTTCCAATAGTAACATACAATATTAATTTCCAATCACTTCCCAATAGTGGAATGCAGTAAGCGTTCAATGTCCAGGATGACAACAACTCTTTATATTCTCTGTTTTTTTTTTCCCTTATTAATACCAAGTCTTTGTCGTTTCTTGTGTTACCTATTCCCTCCCTAACCAACCAACATGCTTACACTAGTATTCTTGATTTTTCTTCTCATAAGAATTTTTATAACTAATTTGGGTGTTTTTCTTGTCAGCATATCTTCATAGTGATCATAATCATGAATTGTTTGGCAACATTGTTAAGACTCTGTTCTTTAGAGTTAGATGGCTTCTTTTATGTTCCTTTAAAGAATAACCTTAAGACTACGAAGTTAAGTGCCTTAACTAAAATTCCTTTTGAGCGGGTTGCTAAGTAGTCTTTCATGCATTAACCTTGACTCCTCTTTTAAATGTGACCAAAGCTGCAAAGCCAAATCCTTAAAGTTGAACTTTACCACTTTCAAGCCAACTGCCTTAACCCCACCAGAATACTTTTAGACATGTTCATTTTCAAACCAAGGCAACACCAAAGATGTCAATAATCTTGACTAGATTACCAAACGCCTCCTCCCCTGAAGTTAAACTGCTTTTCTATGGTAGCGTACTCTCCAACAATTTGACCCTTCAAACCAACGTGGTCTATCGCTGAATATGCTTGCCTTGTATGAACTACAGGTAACAGCATTGCATGCTTTGTGTAGCTTGGAAATCTAGATTTTACTACCAGCCAGTCGTTGATGTTTTCAATTTGTTTCACTGATATTTCAAATTGTGCAACACGTTTGGCCTCAAAATTCAAATATGAAGGTATCTGAGATGTTTGGGCAAAGATAAAGAATGGTACCTAAGTTCTTGTGGCAATATAACTGATTGTACTGCCTCTGCCTTTATCTAGAAATAATAAAGCAATAAGGATTTTGCCAAACTGTTTTAGCTATGATTTGAGATCTAGCAATTCAAAAATTAGAAAATCTTGAAATATGTGCATAAGATGCGTCTCATAAAACCTGATGTTTGACACCCTAGGTAGTGCACTGCTGGTCAGCTTGAAAAGTTTCTTGTCCTGTGACAAAAATAGGATTGGATTCTGCCTAAACAAGAATATAGGCGGTTTAGAGATAGAAGAGGTGTCATCTGATGGTTGGAACATAGAGCCAATGGGCCTCTAATGGGCCCATAATTTCTAGCAACTGAAAAGATCTGTTTTATGTCACCACTGAAGATTTGTTTTGTACCTTATCAGTCATGAGTTTGCTATACTGGACTTGAGGAAATTGTATCATAAGAAAGCCGAGTATTCAAAGAGAGGATTCTTAATTGTAGAGTTAGCCAGGGATAGCAAAGAAGGGTTCATTCATCGACTGCCCGGAAAGGGTAGAAGAATGGGACCTATTATGGTACATACTATGCATTACCTTCTAGGCATTTATCTTGTTGTGTTGGAGTGAAGAAGAAATATAAGTTTTGTACTTCTATAGTTGGGGACATGTGATTGCCATCGACAACTCTCGTAAATGAATACATAGTTGTCATATTAAATGTATTATTAGCTAGGGGCATGGCATTGCAATCAGCAACTCTTCGCAATGAATAAGTTGTTGTCACATTCAATGTATTCTTAGCTAGGGGCTTGGCATTGCTATCCAAAACTCTCCGCAATTAATAGGCAGTTGTGTCATTATAAATATATTATTAGCTCGGGTTTCTTCAGTTCTATTATGGTGAAAACTAATGTATACTTGTCAATGAAATACCTGGGTAGTGTAATATGTCTAAACCTCACTTTTGTTTAATCTTCAATTTTGCAAACTGACATACCGTACCCATCTCTTTCATGTCCCTTCCCTTTATTGGGGAATAAATTGAAGGTTTAGTATCTGATTGTATAGCTCAATTCATTTGTTTGACTGAATATATTTACAGAATTCATCCCTATTCTGTCAGTCTGTATTTCCAGCTCGCACTGTTTTCTTGTTAAGGATTACGGTTTAGTTGTCATAGTCTCCAGTTCGTGTTTTACCACTAAAGTTCTTTCTTATTTTCTCCTGGCGTTCACATATTAATAATTGAGTTTGATTATATCAATCATGCAGCTCATTCCGATACTACAATGGCGAGGATGCTAGTGGGGAACAAGTTTGATTTAGAGAATATTAGGGATGTCAGTGTTGAGGAGGGCAAAAGCCTTGCTGAAGCAGAAGGATTGTTCTTCATGGAGACATCTGCGCTAGACTCGACCAATGTTAATAAGGCTTTTGAGCTTGTTATTCGAGAAATATATAGCAACGTGAGCCGGAAGGTCTTGAATTCAGATACTTACAAAGCGGAATTATCTGTGAACAGGGTAAGCCTGGTTAATAATGGGGCAGACGGATCAAAGAAAGCACAGGGCTACTTTTCTTGCTGTTCCAGTTAGTATGGTTTATATCTCGAAAAAAGTGTATGACATTAGCACTCGAGGGCATTTCCAAGGTTGGTTATTCAATTTGGTTCTTTAATTGGTTTGTTTGTTTGGTATTGGATACCTACTCGAGGTTTCCAAATAAGTCAATATTATAGAAAGAAATCAAGTCGAATTTTGTATTCTGATACAAGACATGTAACTGCTACCCAAAAAGAAAAAAGGAGCAGCCACCCATTTTCCTTTGTGTGATTGTATTTGGCAGCATATTATTAAGTTAAGCAGCTAGATTCAAGAATTTTTATATTTCTTCCCCAAGTTGTATGTGATTTTCGTTGAATTGAAGAAAAGGAACATTTAATATTGTCATTCTGATCCGAGACATGTAGGTTTGGAGCAAAAAAATCTTAAGCAGATAAATTTCTTTTATGAATGGTGCAGTATTTATCAAGCTTTTTGCTTGTGTTGTGTGTGATTTTCTGGTGAATAGAAGGAACAAGGAAAGTCAAACTTTTTACCTCTACATAGAAATCGTGTTGCTGCACAAAGAGTAGACTGCCACTTTCTTCTGAGTTTGTGTTGTCTGGGGCCTTATTTAGTCAGCTGTTGACTTCTTTAAATTTCTCCTATTTGCTAGTTGTATGAGTTTTATGGTGTCAAGGATATTATTACAGATCATTGTGATGTGGCCTTCAGTTTTGTGTTGCAACATATCCTCTCACTTGTGATATTCTTGCCTCCATTGCGAGGCACTCTAGAGTTGGTTTGCTGTTTTCCCCTGCATGTAGTACGAGTTAACTGTATCTTGTTACTCATTACTACAATGGTAAGGTTAACGCTTTGCCCTAATCGTTTGGATAATTACCCTCTTAATATCCTTTATTCATCTATTCTCTTGAAAAATTTACTTCTGTTTCAAAAAAGTATAATTGGTTATGGGAAAGCCTATCCATCTCAATTGATAGTGAAAGTTGCATTTAGGGAGACTTTGGGGATGATTTTTCCCCAAATTTAAGTTTGTGGAAATGTTTAGGGGTGGATTGGAGTTGCTTTTAGTAAATGGAGATGGCACTTGGTTTCTTGCATATAACCAATGAAAACTCATTTCCCTTCCCTTCCATTATGCCACTGTCTATCAACACAGAGAAGTGGTTCTAGCATTGTAGGTGGATAAACTTTGGGCAGTTTAGATATGATTAAGAATCCAACCCACAAGGAAAAAGCCAACCCTTACCCACCATTTCCACCATCAAATACCAATGGAAAAAGAAATCACCAAAACACTACCAGAGTAATGAAAACCAAATCAAATTCCAACCATTAAATTACCACATAAAGCTTACTAAAAAAAAAGAACAAAGCACAAATACATCTTGTTGTAAGAAAAAGAAAAATAGAAGATCAACCAGGATAAGCTGACCCATCATGACTTTGGTGTGACCAATATCAGCTCCGAATCTTCTAGAAGCTTTTTTTTACCCCCAATGTCTATGAAATCTTTCTTTCCACTACCAACACGATTGTTCATATGGATGGAGATAGTGACACTGATAAAGACAGATAGTTGCTTCATCTTATTCTTCTATGTCCCTACAACCTTTTCTTCTAGAACTTGAGGGTGTTTGAATTTTTTTTTTCTTTCATTTTTGGGATTGCTCACACTCATTGAGACCTCCAAGACTTGGCACTTTCAAACCCATTCTGGCCATACTGATAGTCCTTGATGGTTTGTTCGATTTCAGCTTGTGTGTTCATCACAAAAGGCCCATGCTGAACCACTGGTTCGTTTAGCGGCTGCCCTCCGATCAACACAAACCTCAACGGCTCCGATGACTTGTTGCACACGCTTACACCATCTCCGGGACCCAAAACCAGAACATGATGAGCTGATGCACGTGTTGACCCAAAGACCCCTTCTCCTTCAATAATGTAAACAAAGGAGGTCCAAGTTTCTGGTATGCTTTGATGCAAAACAGCTTTGGGCTTAAGGTTGAAGTCAAAGTAAAATGTTGGTGTTCGGGTATAAACAGGAGAGCTCACTCCCATTGTTTCTCCGGCGATGACTCTAACTTCAACTCCATCTTTCTCTGCCCACTTTATCTCCTTACTTAGGAGTTCTTGGTATCTTGGCTCGACCCTGTAAATAAGGTTATTTATCCAATTCATTAGAGAGCTATGACGTTATTTGCTTGGGATGTTTAGTCTCCATCAAAGCCAAACATAACTTAAAAATCAAAAGCATGGTCAATCTTTTTATCCTTTTTTGGGTCATAATCAATTAGTTGGATAAACAAGGTAAACTCTTTGCTCATCTTTTATTAAAATAAAACAAAAATTGTTGGTAGATCTACAAATACAAGCAGGCTGGTGGGTCAGCCACATGTTGAGCATTATTTGGTCAACTAGCGCCAGTATGAACATGAAACCAATTTGCAATTAATAATATTATGGAAGGCTAACAAAAGATTCCATACAGATCCAGTTAACAGACAAAATACAAAAAGAACAGATATTTGAACTTGAAACAAGATTTTTATCATAAAAAAGAAAGACTAAGGTTGCTCAAAGAACTCACATCTAATCACCTACATTGGGCAATTATAGTTTCTGAATTCACTCATATGTATTCCTGAAACTCCTAACTTTGCCTCTTTTATGAAACACCGGTCGGTAAGAGAGGATTTTAACTTGAGAACTCATACAGAGATAAGTACACTAATATAGCTACAAGCCCTGAGAAATATCAATATTTAAATGTTGATGGTGATTTTTTTTTTTTTTTTGCTTTTAATAGTTAGAGTCACCCAAGAAGCTAGTGGAACACTACCATCTAAGGAACAAGTCAGCCATGGCAGGCCACTTCTTGAGGCAGCTCATTTTTGCCAATTTTCTAAAACCAAAATTTTGACACTTCAATTGTATAGAATGGGTTGGCGGAATGAGTATAGGATGGTATAGCACTAGCATCATTCTAAGTTTCTAACACATATGTCAAAAAAGGGGGCTAATGAAACTGTGGGATGAATAAAACGAAAGAGAATGAGAAAAAAAAAAAAAAAACCATACATTTTGTCTTTACGGGCTAGATTGATCCAAAGCTGCAAACCATTGTTGCGTCCTCCTCCTGCAGGCATTTCAGAGTGAACTATTCCCCTGCCTGCTGTCATCCACTGCCCCAAAATCATGTGAAAAAAAGTTCAATACATAACCAGCAACAAAAAACGTCGAATTCATACCATACGACTGTTGTATAAAACTTTCTTCTAAGAATATTTCGTGTGATTAGTATGTGATAATTGATTGCAGCACAAATTACCTGCACATCCCCGGCTCCGATTGTACCCTTGTGCCCTGCAAAATCTTGGTGAGTGATGCCTCCCTGAAAACAAAAAAAAACCTCAATTTCAGATCCTCATACGAAGTAGGTCACTACGAGTAGTGCTAGAGATTCCAAATTCGATAACTATACCTGTAGCACATATGTGACAGTTTCGAAACCTCTATGTGGGTGATCTGGAAATCCGGAGGGAGGGGACACTGCAGTAAAATTAATAGATAAAAAACACAATCAACACTAATGTCAACACGCAAATTAGTTTTATAATCCACAAAGTTAGCAGTTGTATACATATATATGTATATGTACACCTGAAAAGTCATCTAGCATGAGAAACGGATCCAGGTTCCTCAACTCAGAGCTGAAAAATCAAATACCCAGGAAAGGGAATCAATAAATCCACAAACCAATAAAAACCCAGATAACAAAATATGGAGAACACAAGAAGCCAAGAAATCAAATCCGAAAACGGAATTAGAAGAGAAAAGAGAGTACGAATTGCTTACATTCCAATGGCTCTTCTGACAACAGCGCCATCGCCCTCACTTTGGGACTTGGCGAGGACCTTCTTGACGACCATTCTGGGCGTGTCGAAAGCAGGGGATTCATGGGAAGCAGACATGGTGTTTCTGATGAAGAATGGGACTCTGGAATTCAAATGGTTGTTGGTTCTGGTTCTGGTTGTGGCAGTAAGCAGTGCTTTATTATTGTGTGCAAATGCTGCAATAGCTCTAAAACGCATAAATGCCTCTTGGTGTGGATGCGTGTGTTTATAACTTCCATGATGATGAGATGGTGTATATATATACACAAGGAAGGGAAAGACTTTGGTGTGAAACAGAAAAGGGGGGTTTGGGGTTGGTTGGGCTGGGTCTGTGTCAGTGTGTCCTATACAACAAAGGAGTTGGAGGCGTGGGGAAATATGGGGGTGGGACCCACAGATGGCCTTCGTTGGACCAATCATCTTTGTGATGTCAAGCACTTCTCATGGTGATGTCAAGGTGTGTGTGTGGTTTGACCCACATATTCAATGATTCATGCTCTCATCATCACCATCATCATCTTAAATTTTTTTTTGTTTTAGTAAAAATTATGTGGCGTGATATTAGCTATAGATGTAATTTGAAGCTTAAAAATTTATAATTTGTTAGCTAGATAGTAAGTAGTTATTATATTATTAAATTAAAAAAAAATTATTTAGACAGTAAAAAAATATCAAAAGAAAGAAATTAGCTAATTATGATTAAAAATATGAAAAAAATTAAAAACAAGTGCCCATTAAACTTACATCAAGGCCAAACTTTATCACCTTCACATCAATGTCAAACTTTATCATAATCAAACCAAATTTTGGTATGGTAGTAATAACCGATAATCTGATGATATTTATCAGGGTCAATTGATCTAATAGTTAATTTAGATATTATTTCCTCATGGGGATCAACACAAAGAAACTTTTATTTTTGAAAAAAGAAGAAGAAGAGAAATTTGGAACTTATTTGATTAAGAGTAATGAAACTAGAAAAAAAGAAAAAAAAAACTGATAAAAGAATATAGCAAAAATTTAAGTTTTAATGTGAAGGTAGAGATAAGAATACATCACGTTTTTTTCTTTTAAATTTTAAGAATTAATTATTAACACAAATAGAATTTTAATTAGACAAGGAGAGTGGAGGGAGAATGATTTTGAGTTTAACCATAGTTAACAGATTACAGATATGAGATATTAATTATATTTTTTTGAATCAAATATTATATTTTTGGTTTAAGTATATATATATTTTTTTAGAAAAGCAGAAACTTTATTAATCAATAGAAGATTGCAATTCTTAATATGAACATCTTAAGAATGAGCAATACAGACCACAAAAGTGGCTTAATCGATGAGTCTAAACCTAAACTCTAATAGATGATTTGAAACCTAGAATAATACATACATCGTATATTACTGTTGTCAGCAATCGCCAGCTCCAATAGAAAAATTCCGGTAAGTATTGTCATCGAGACCAATAAATTCAATCTAGTTCAAGGAGAACCCATGAAAAAAGAAAGTAAAACCACAGTCGAAACTTGTCTGCAACAACTAAATAACTTCTAGCATAATCCAAACACGTTTTCGTAGCATCCCAAAGATAATTACCAACTTGTGAATTAAATCGTCATAGACTGCTTTACAGGAAAACAAAAACTCGAAAAACTGAATCATACTATTATCCTGAGACTCATCATAGAGTCTAGCAATCATCGATCCATCAAGAAATTTATTAGCAAAAAACACACCAAGAAAAGCCAAGATCACAAAAGTCGTTCCTTCGGGGTCCCATATTGTAGTCATTGAATAATAATGACCCATCATACCATTCCAGAAAAGGGCCTGGACCCAAGCAACATTATCACCTAAAGATTTGGGCAGCCTAATTGCTAAGGCCACCCTAGACCTATTGAAAGCTTCCAGATCCGTACCACCACACAGCCATGCGACCAGCGGTAAGAGCAACCCAGATCCGATCAACACTGCGCCACCGGAAACTATCCCATCAACCACATTTCGACCAGGTTGAACCTTACCTTGCAATGACTCATAAGCAGGCAGAGCCACATGCTCCATAACCAGGCGTCGTCAAGTGTTCCAACCCAGCAATCTCCGATCAGATTCGGTGGCATCGCACGCCATAACCGTCCTGGATCCCACATAATCTGTTGCACAATAATGCCCAGCGTGGACCACCTCCACAACCCAGCAAGAAGGAACACCGCTATTAGCAGTCAACTTAACGACACCAAATTTGTAAGAGAAAATCCAACTTTGAGGACATGGAAGTCGTGAGGCCTCCTCCTATACGCAACCAAGGGCAGACAAGACCACGGGGAACAATCAAGAAAATTAGAGCGGCAACCATGGCCGCGCTCGTACTGTTCGACACCAAACTTGGCGCCACTAGGGTTTTGGAGAGCGAGAGCAAGAGCTCTCATTGTTTTTCCTATATTACTTGTTAAGTACTTATTCCTTATTCTCTAATTTTAAGTTTAAATATAGGTCATATGCAAGCTACACTAAAACATGATGTATTGATGTATCTGGAGCACTAAAGTCGCTTTGTTTTTTTGGATAGTAAAACGAATTTAATTTTAATTCAAATTATTAATTCGCTCAAATTTTCAAAAAAAAAAAATCATTTTGACAAATTTTTTTCTAATGTTGGAGGGAATAGAATCGCTGACTCTTAATCTTAACTCAATTTTTCATCTTCCTTCGCCGAATTAGTAGTAGGAAAACAGACACATTACCAAGATATTACGCATGAGTGTGGAACTCTTACGACCCCCAACGATTGGGACACAAGACATTACAGTATTAATGCCTTGGCTAAGAAACATGCAAAGAAAATCTAAAGAAGAAGATGAGAAACTCTGAAAGTCTGATCTAGGGGTTATCATAGCCCGACCCTAAATTTTAGGGCTTAGGGTCGGGCTGGGTCGGGCCTAGTCAAACTCAACATAATTTAAGGCTGGGCCGAAGCTTCAATATACAAGCCTTAGCTCGCCCACCGACCCAGGGATGATAGGGCCGGGCCTGCCCTTACGGGTTGGCCCAATTTTTTTTTAGTTCTAAATTAAAAGAAGGACTAAATTCAGTTTACCTCCCTGAGGTTTATGTCAAAAATCATGTTAGTCCCTGGGGTTTCAATTTGATCAGAAACACCCCTGCACTCTCAATCTTAATCAGCCGTGTCCATTCTCACACCCTCCGTCCAAATTGGACGTTAATGCTGACGTGGCCTCACACACCTTTTCCACTTTTCCCGATATAACCCTCACCCCTCTTCAGTCCCAAAAAAAAAAAAACCTAACCCCTCTTTTCCCAAAACACCAGTCCTGCAACTCTTTCTTCCTCTCGGGGACAACTCTAGATCTATCTCTCTCCCGTGCCCATCTTGTTCCAACGCTACCAGCCACCACAAGCAACCTCAGATCAGAGCTATACCCAATTTCTCTCCCAACCTCGATTTCTCCACATGGGTATTGGAGAATTTGTACAAGATGGTCACCGTCGTGACCCTCATAGCCGTGAAGCCAACATCACCACAGCCGTGAAGCCAAGACCTCTGCGCCGCCCAGCACAATCCGTCGAGCCTAGCCGTGGTTCCTCCCTGTTCTGTTCCGAACTCCTCTGCTGCAATCATAGTGCCCGGAATTACTCTGAGCACCCATGATTCTCATTTCCGATCAACCCAGCAGCTTAATCCTTCGAAGCCTTCAATCAAGCTCCGCCGTGAAGCCTAGTTCACCACCGACGGCATCCCTAATCCTTTGCCGTGCTTTGACCACTGCAACAGCTCACAGCCGACGCTCATTCATGCCGTCAGCGACACTGAGAAGCCCAAACCCAATTTCCCAGCACATCGATCGTCCCAGACGCCGCCGAGCTCAATTAGATACCCAGCCGCGTTCCCTGCCGCGTCTCCGACCAAGCCAAGGCTCACCTCTTTGTTCTGTCGCTGTTGTCGATCCAAAGCCGCTGAGTGCTTGATCCTCTTTCCGCCGCATTCATTTCCGAGCCCAGAAGCTCACTGATGAGATCTAGCAGTCACCGCTGTGACCATTTCAGCGTCTTCAAGCTTAGCTTTGGCCAAGCCGTGTGTCTCTCCTCACCGCCGTGGAACCTAGACGTTCTCTGCTCCTCTCGAGCTTTCACGCTCCCTGCTCTCGATACACTCACGCTCCACTTTCCGTCGTCTCGGTCTTGAACTACCCGACGGAGCTGCTCCGGAAGCTCTGACGATTTGGAGAAAATCGAGTAGTGTATCAAAGGGTGGCAGGTGCTGGCGATTTGAAGAGTTATTTTGGTCATGAAGAAAAATTGTGCTATGGCCTATGGGGAACGGGACGGTCGGACTGGAGTTTTGGGAAAAGAGGGGTGAGGTTTTTTTTTTGGGACTGAAGAGGGGTGAGGGTTATATCGGGAAAAGTGGAAAAGGTGTGTGAGGCCACGTCAGCATTAACGTCCAATTTGGACGGAGGGTGTGAGAATGGACACGGCTGATTAAGATTGAGAGTGCAGGGGTGTTTCTGATCAAATTGAAACTCCAGGGACTAACATGATTTTTGACATAAACCTCAGGGAGGTAAACTGAATTTAGTCCTTAAAAGAATTTAATAAATACATGAAAATATTGAAAGATTTATATATATGTATATATATATATATAGGGGATAATTATCATTGGGCTCAAAAGGGCTTTTATATATATATATACATGAAAAAAAATACTATTATATTAACAAACAAACTTCTAAATTAAAGGAATTTAATAAATGCATGAAAAAATTGAAAAATTTATATATTATTGTATAATTATGTGTGTGTGTGTCTATATATATATATATATATATATATATATATACAGTCCCGTTCACGTGTAGACGTCCACACGTGAATTAAAATGCGAACATCCTCATTGCGAGTGCAAACTAATGATCAAAACCGTCTATATTTTAGATCATCATTCGAGGATCATTTTGATAAAAAAAAATTTCAAATTGGAAATTATTTAGCCATTTGATTATCACATTCATCGTTTCAACTTTATCTGACGGTTTTTATTTGCCTGTAAACTATACAACGAACAGATGACCAAACAATCTCCAATTCGGCTAATTTTTTGCAAGGATAATTCTTGAAAATAAATCTAAACGATGAATGGTTCCGATAATTGAGTTATGTTGTCAATTGGTCGAGATGAGGATGTTCGCATTTTAATTCACGTGTAGACGTCCACATGTGAAATAGACTATATATATATAGAGGAGGGTAATTATTATTGGGCTAAAAAAGGCTTTTAGGGACGAGCTGGGCTTAAATACTTGCGCCCAAACCCTACCTTAAAAATAAAGGGCTGGGCCAATCGGGCCTAGAGTACAGGCTGGGCCGTGCTTTAGCCATACGTGCTGGGCGGGCTTCAAATGGGCTTAGGGCTCAAGGGCCAAATGATGACCCCTAGTCCGATCTGAATAAATTGAATGATGAATGAGATTGTTACAAGCTTAGTAGCTAAAATAGTCTAATGGGTTTTTTTTTTGGCAAAGTGAATAGTCTAATTTTTTTATTTTTTTTGGAAATGGAAGTAAAGCATCTCATGGTTGCACAACGGTCTCTCACAAGCCACTTGGAACCCAATGATTGGTGGCTCAATTATCAACTCTAACTAAATAAACATACCGTTTCAAACACAAATGTCATAACTTTTCCAATAAAAAAAACACAAATGTCATAACTTTTGTTTTTGTCAAAAATGTCATAACTTTTAGAATAGACAATCCACATGACAAATGAAATATAACTAGGCATAGGTCTGTAAACGAATCGAGTTGAACATATTGTGTTGTGAGAGCAGAGACCTTCACTTATGTATATGTTATATGATAAATCTCACTCATCAACAAAATCTTATCACTTACCAAACAAATCTCCTTAGTGGTTAAGTCACTAGATTCCATATTGTTATAGAACATGAATAATAATTAGGCCCAGAATCTATAACATTAATCACAATATTATAGCCACCATGTTTATGTAGGGATGGCAATGGGGCAAGTTGGGGATGAGGATCACAATACCATTCTCATTCCCGAATTCATTGAATATTTTTTTCCTATTCTCTTTTTAAAAATTAAAATTAAAATCAAAATAACATAAATTCATATTTTATAAAGGGCTAAATTCAATTTACTACCCTATACTTTACACACAAAATCAATTCAGTCCATGTACTTTCAATTTCATCAAAAACACCCTTATACTCTATAGATTTGATCAATGTCATCCAATTGTTAAATTTGAGATTTCTGATGAGGGCATTTTCGTCATTTTCTTCATAAACCCAAAACAAAATAACTCTATTTATTATATTATTAGAAATAAAATAAAATAATTTCATGCATTGAAAGTTATCATTATTTTATTTTTTCCATGCTAACTTTCAATTTATAATTTTTTTTTCTATTAATAATAAATTATTTATTTTATTTTATTTTGGTATATAACTCTATATATAATTGAAATAAAATATTTTATTTGGTATATAAAATATAATAAATTCATTGTCGTATCGTATATGACCCTATATAAATATTTTATTTGTACTCTCGTACTAATAAAATATTTATTATTATTACTACTAAAATAAATAAGAATACAATAAAATAAAATATTTATTATTATTAGATATAATAAAATAATTTATTATTAGTAGAAACAAAATAAAATAATTTCATAAATTGAAAGTTAGCATTAAAAAAATAATCCTAACTTACAATTTATGAAATTTTTTATTTTATTTATACTAATAAATTATTTTATTTTATTTCTACTAATAATAATAATTTTTTTTTTCAATGCTAACTTACAATATAATAAATTATTTTATTTTATTTCCATTAATAATAAATTATTTTATTTTATTTCTACTATTAATAAATTATTTAATTATATCTACTAATAATAAATATGAAATGACGAAAATACCCTCCAGAAAAAGCCCAAATCTGATGGTTGGATGACATTGATCAAATTTATAAAGTATAAGGGTATAACTGATGAAATTAAAAGTATAGGGACTGAACTGATTTTGAGTATAAAGTATAAGGTAGTAAACTGAAATTAACCCTTTTATAAAGTACAAACTACAACGATTTTTTTTTTGTCATCTCAATCTTACAAAAAAAAAATGTTTTCATTAAAAAAATAACTATTATTGTGGTGGGTTTGAGGATGAGGATCACAATACCATTTCCGCCCCATTCCCCAATTGTCTCCAAAGTTCTCACCCCAATAGAGTCAGGTATCCAATGGGGATTCGTCCCGATAGGATTTTTGCCACCCCTAGGTTTACTGTAGATAGATTACATCATTTGATCTGTTTGCACTTACATGTAACAAAATACATTGAAAGGTTTAAAAACCCTATTAACTGTATTCTAAACCTTTTTTTTTAACATGATAAGTATATTAATTCCAAAACTTTATTCTTCTCCTAATATGTCTAATAAGATTCTTACATGCATCCTCTCACTTCGAGTATCATATAATACACACAATAACATTATCAATCCAAAAGCCAATTAAACAATCTTTAATCGACATGTATAATATGCATAATATAGGACTGAATTCAAGACTGTCCAGCATAACCATTCATATTGGATGATAAGCAATCTAATGCATCATTGTGCATAGCACCTTCTGTCCACGATGTTAGCACTTGTGGTCACATTAGTCACAAGAAGATATGCATCATTCAAGATATGAAACAATTGAATGTGGTTACAACTTCAACATATATGTCACATACTATGGTCCTACCTTATGACTTTGTAGAAAGACGAGCACTTTATACTTCCTTAGGAAGCTAATGTGTCTCAAGAAGGAAGAACACATTTCAAATTATTGTGAAAATACTAGAAGATAATAATCCTTCAAATAACTTTACAAGTAATGCTTGAGCTGCAGCAAAACATTTAGGCAATGTTTGGGTAAGAGATTTTGAGGAGGGAGATGACATCTAGTAGGGATATTAGAATTCCACGTGGCAAGTCCCTTGTTTGGCGAAAAAATTGGAAGGAACTTTAATGACCCGGGACTTTGAGGGAGCAATATGACAAGGGACATTCACTTAAGCAAATCCCACCGTTGAGTTATGCCTGAACCACAGCGACTCCATCGCGACAACATTGATTTCTCGCTATTTCTCCTTCTTCCATAGCTAATCTCCAGGGTTGTTCTACACCCTGGGCTTTGGCTTCTCTTTAAAATCTAGCGTTTTATCGTTGAGTTTTGGTTTTTTTCGATCTCCAATTCGGGCGATTCATGGTTCTATGCTCTTATACTTAATGATTGAATGTTCAATTCTTTTTGGTTTTGTTGTCAAATTTGATGTGATTGGGCTGCTAGCTTGTTTTGTTTCATTTGATGAATTCTTTTTATTGTTTGCCCAGTTTGGATTTGTGTACTGTAATTAAGAATGTTTAATCCAAGAAATCATAAGATTAACTACCATAATTACATAAGAAGAGTAATTATAGCAAAGAAAAGAGAGACGACAAACGGCGTAGATTGAATGGTTTGTGTGCAAGTGAAAATAGGTTCCAGGTTTCTTCCCATTATGTTCAACATTGCTGGTTGATTCATTTGTTAATTTCTTGTCTAAGTCTAGATTATATATAATAATTGTCCACTCCAAACCAGAAAGTTGGGCCAAACATTTTAGTTGTTCTTATTTTGTTTGAAGAGGAAGAAGGAAACTCACTGTTAGATAGTAGTATTAGCTTGTCTTTGTTTGTTTGCTGAAATAGAGAAAAAGAGAAGTCGATATTGTTTGATGGGGTTTTGGATTATATAAGATTGTCTATCCTTGACTATAGAGCACCCATGAATTTTGAAATAAAACACAATATTCGCTCTTGGGATAGCATCAACGAAAACTTTGAAGTATATCAGAGATACCAATTAATGAAGGAAATCTCCTCCATCTAATTTAAACACAATATTTATGAATTTCTTGTATTTTAAACGAAATCAGATGCAAATAGTCATATACAATGTCCTAGCTTCAGATCAATCACATTTTGTGAGAGAATACCATCTATTGTACAGGGTCATTGGGTTGATTAATAACAAATGGGTAATACTTCAATAATTAATTTTTCAATATGGTGGAGTTGGTTAGACATAATAAAACTGAAAAGCATAAACGTAGACATTATCCCACTAAAAAAAACCCTAATTCTCTCTAGCGGCGGCTTCGTCTTCGAGCCTCCCGCCCAGTGGGTTCCAACCCAATCTAGTCTTCTCCTCCCTCATGGGTGTGCGAAGGGACGACAGTGGACGTGTGCGGGTTTGATCCGGGTGGTGGTTTTCCTCTTGCCTGGTTTTTCTACTCGTGCTCCTTCCCTTGATTTACTTGGTTGGTCTATCGTTTGCACTCTCCAGATCGAGGCGGGGCTAGCGAGGTGGTTCTCTGCCAAGGATAGCGGCAATACTTCGGTCGGGGTCTGTTGTAGGTGGATCCTTAGAAGAAGAGGTGTGCGGCGGCTAGGTCTGGTGTGCTGACATCCATGATCTGTGAGCGAGGGCGGCCGCCGGAGCTCCGGTCGATGTGGTTGCTGCTCATACTTGAGCAATTGGGGTGGGCTTACTTTTTATGGGCTTGGGGTGAGACTTTTGGGTCTCACTTTGGGTCTATTATGAAGTGGGTCTTTTCGATTGTTTGGGCTCTAAGGGAGGGTGCCTTGCCACCCTTATCTATTACTTGGAGTTTTGGGTATTGCCTACATTGATGACATACGTCGTCTGGAAAGCTGGTCTATGAGTCTCTAATCGTACCACAAATGCGTGCTCGGCGGTTGGATTCTCTCTAGTTAGGGTAGTTTTGCTCGATGTATTTCATCCTTGTAGGCTCGTTTTGAATAAACGAGCGAACAAGACTTAATGAGCGGTACTGTTTAGTTTTCTAGCTTGCCTGACCTTCAGAGTTATGGGTACAGGCATAGGAGATTGATGTAAAGTGCCATTTTTTTGCCATGATTAATGATTAATATAATCTGATTATCCTTCAAAAAAAAGACATTATCCCACTAAACAGAAGTTATTGTAGTCATAACAGCCAATGTGTTAACCTTTTTTGCTGAACCTTTCTTTCTAGATGTTTTCCCTCTAGATGAAGAGAAAGGCATTTACATACCAGTTTATAGACTAAGCTTTTTAAATAGTTACTTAAAAGAATAGACAAGAAGATTGTGCTAGCTAGGTTTATGCTAGATTTTCTATGTAGGGTTGGCAAAAATCCTATCGGGACGAATCCCCATTGGATACCCGACTCTATTAGGGTGAGAACTTTGGAGATAATTGGGGAATGAGGCGGAAATGGTATTGTGATCCTCATCCTCAAACACACCACAATAGTAGTTATTTTTTTTTAATTGAAACATTTTTTTTGTAAGATTGAGATGACAAAAAAAAAATCGTTGTAGTTTGTACTTTATAAAATATGAATTTATGTTATTTTGATTTTAATTTTTAAAAAGAGAATAGAAAAAAAAAAATTCAATGAATTTTTATTAGGGATCGGGGCGGGTTTGAAGGCCTAATCCCAGGTGGGGATGGGTATGAGGAATCTCCGATAATTTTTTATTGGGATAAGGAAGTGGATGGGGTGAATAATGAATTCGGGAATGAGAATGGTATTATGATCCTCATCCCCAACTTGCCCCATTGTCATCCCTATTTCTATGGTATGTTCATGGTAGATATTTTGTCAGTACTGAAGTTTTGATCTTATGGAAGCTCAGTGCTTATTTCTTACTCAATTATTGTAAGGGCAAAATATTTGCTATTGGCTATTTCCTATTTGACAAAACCTCTTCCCTTGTATTAGCATGTGTTTTATATCATTGCTAGTTTGTTTTAGGGATTAGAAGTCGTGGCTTAGGTTGTTCTTACTCGAGATGGTTCGTGAAGACGCCTTTCTTATCCGGTCTTTTCTCCGGACTTCGATCATTGGTCATCGAAGGTTTCGTTCAAGCATCTAAAGGTATGACTCATGCATATGCACATGCACTTCATTGACATTTAGTCTTCCTTGTTGTCCTAGGTTTATCTAGGTTGTTTTCCTTTCTCTTATGATGTGAATCACATAAGTATAGGATGCTTGATTGCCACACTTGTGTCTTGTATCACAAGTTTCGAGTGCTTATTCTATAAGCACCCGGTCGCAACGCGACCGGCTCAAATTTTGTATGCACTTGTTCATACATTTGAGTTTATGATGTTAGGATTGCTAGATCTTCTTATAGATTTGTTTTGATTAGCATTCCTTTATGTTTAAGGTTGTTTTATGCTTTGCGATCGATCGTCACTGTTCATGCGATCGATTGCACCACGTGGCAAATTTGTCCATTAGATTTATGACCGTTGCAGTTTGAAAATATGTCCGTTGGGACTTTTTCGTGCGATCGATCGCAACTTTCCGCGATCGATCGCAAACAAGGGTTTCGCACTTCCAGACGTTTCTGTCTCTTCATTTTACACTGTGCGATCGATCGCATAATGTCGTGCGATCGATCGCAAATATCCCTGGGATGTTTTCTATAAATAGAACCCTTGTGTTTCATTTCGGTCAACTCTTTCCCCATAGTCGAAAATACACTTTGAGAGAGTTCTTTGGTATTGTGAGTGATCCTAGTTCCATGTTGTAGGTTCCTCATCTTAATCTCCATCTATAATCTATTGCTAAACACTTTGATTTGCATTAATATGCTAGTTTAGCCTATGTTTAGGATTTAGGAGATTCTATTCGATTCTAGCAATTGTTCCATGTTGAATTGCTGAATTGAATGATTGAATCTATATTCAATCTTCTTTGTTGTTTGTTTGTTTAGCTAATGATCCTTGTGATTAGTTAAACAAACCCTTGAATCATATTCAAGGCTTTTCAATTCGGTTTGGTTAATGCAAGCAATTGTTCCTTGTTGAATTGCTTGTGTTAATTGAATTGAATTCATTCATTCATACACACACACACTTGCATAGTCGGTGTCTTGCAGTTGGAGGATTCACGCCGGTGAAGTTCGATCAATTGGAGAAGCTTGAGGTGGGAGCACTTGAAGAAGCAAATGGAAGCTACACAAGGTTAGAGCTGCCACTAGTCATATGGTTGATAGTGTAGAGTTTGGGACGGAGTTCCCCCTCGTACGTGTTTGCCGATTTGGCGTTTTTCATAGTGTTACACAAGAGCGTGGGGTACGGCTCCCCTCCGGTTTTCCTCTAGTGGTAGAGGTTCCGGGTGACCATTGTTGTGTTGCTTGTGTGATTGTTGATATCTATTGTATTGTGCTTAATTGATTAGCATATTGTGTGCTTGTTCATACATAGATATATTTAGTCCGTGGTATGCTAGTATGATGCACACTTTGGGATTCTAGGTTGTACAATTGATTGTGCTTGTTGCATATATATATTTGTATTGATTGTACAATTGTTTGTTATAGGAGAGTTAAGTTTAAATTTGTATATACTCTCCGATTAGTGTTTAAGACGACTACCGTTATTGGGACAATCCGGTACACCGGAATTTCAATTATATATCTACATTTAAATTAGATTTATTCTGAATTGACATTTTCAAAAGTCTAACCTCAGATTCTAGATATAGTCCATACTCCATAACGTCCGCATTTGAATAGCAAAGCTTATCAATTGTTTATTTTTCTTCAGCTTATCCAATTGTTTTGGTAATTTCATCTTCTGAGGATTATATTAATTGTTAATTGGGTTATGTCATTGCAGGGTGTGAGGCTTGAATTGTGCACTGGGGATAGAGAAGCAGCTTGTTAATTTCTATTGTTGAAGAAAATTCCACTTGAGAAGAAGAATGATTTTGTTCTAAAGTCTATGCCACGAGACTTTTGAAATTGTTGTAGGTTTTGTTATGACATCTAAGTCACTATATTGTTATTAGAATGTTCATCCATTCCAACTTGTTTAAGTCTATGAATTTATTGTTAACCGTTTCATTAGTTTTGAAAATCTATTCATCTAATAGTGACTTTGAAATTGACCTGATAGTTTGAATTTGATCATAGAAATTAATATATATATATATATATATATATATATATATATGTGGTTCATTTGGTGAGCCACATCAATTTTTTGTTTTTTTTTTGTTTTAATTTTATTCGGTTTGGGAAAAAAATTCAATTCGTTGCAGTAATTATTTGGAGTTTCCATAACCAAAAAAAAGAAGAGATTTTTTGTCAAAAACAAAAATATTTATATAATCCCATAATAAAATCGCATTGTTTAAGGAAACCTACTTTGTGTGTGCCTTGTCAACTTAGGAGATTTTTAGTTAGTATGAAATAAGAATTATGTATTGAATAGGATTCCAATTACCATATGGATTGTACCATGTATCCCTATATAAATAGAGGCTCTTATTCATCAATAAGATCAATTCGATTCTTGTGCTATTTACTTTGTAATTTACTTTCAGCTTGTTATTATTTCATGTATTCTACAACACACATCAATTTAAAAAAGACTCAAACAAGTCATTTATAAATGAATAATTCTTAGGTTCACCCTCTCCTATATTAGCCAATTAGGCTTTGGTACATATATTCTTATTAACAATGTAAAGACTTTATAAATTATTTATATAATAAAAACAAATTAAAAAAATACAAAAAAGTGTGTTAATAACAACATCATTTTTTATTTATTTAATAAGTATACATGCATGTGTCAGAGTTTGATTGGCTAATATAGGAGGGGGTGAACGGATGGGTTCACCCAGTTATCCTTTATAAATTTCATCACTTGAATCCATTCACTTCAAGCTCCCATCACCTTAAAGTCGCTTCACCTTAAAATCTCATCACCTTGAAGTTCCTTGGAACCTTCAAATCCCCTACCCAAACACTGCCTTAGAAACCAATAAGATAATATTCTTTAT
Organism: Rubus parviflorus; assembly: GCA_029955375.1. NCBI lineage: Eukaryota > Viridiplantae > Streptophyta > Magnoliopsida > Rosales > Rosaceae > Rubus > Rubus parviflorus. Next base: position 15,773,669 of record JARGGL010000002.1, on the reverse strand, counting down.
GCAATTGCAAAATATAGAATGCATTCAATTGTGAAAGATTTGGTGAATTTCTGTATATATATTAATCTCTTTGAGAGGTATTTAAATAGGTACAAGAAATGAGCTGCTAAGGAAAAAATTAAACCTAGAGCTAAACATAAGCAATCACATAGGATTAACAACTATCTATACATTGAACCTAGACTAAGTTAACTACGGTGAAGTAATGACAGAATAATAAGAAATAAATGATAGAATAACACCTAGACTAAGAAATAAATGATAGAATAATCTATACATTGAAGTAAAGCCGTAAAGGGCACCCACAATTATTTTGCCTATACTCTGTGCCATCAGGCAGTACATGACCATGTAAGTGAGAAAGCTAACTAGTAGAGCAAACCGGTGCAGTTAGTCATGAAGTGGCGATGAAGAAGATCAATGGTGTACTTGGTCTGAAAAAGACGAAGCCCCGTAGAGGCGGTAGTGGCCTCTAGGCCCAAAAAGTAAGAAAGAGGACCACGATGAGTGAGCTCAAACTCCTTGCCAAGAGTAGTAATGAAGGAAGAGATGAGGGAAGGTTGATTACCGGTCAAAATGATGTCATCAACATAGAGCAGAAAAATCATAATCTCAGAGAGAGCCACTGTGAAAAATAAAGAGAGATGGATCTGCTTGACTTTGAAGAAAGGCGAACTATAATAAAAATCCACTATGGCGTTGAAACCAAGCACGAGGAGCCTTATGATGAAGGCGCCAAACATGATGAAGTCGAGCTAGATCAACAAACTCTGGAGGCTGACGCCTGACGATGAAAAACCAGTTTTTTAATTGTCAACTTTTACTTTAAGCGTCTCTGTACTTTTAGCAGTATTAGCAGTTGAGTGATTATCTCTAATGACTAAGTTGAGATGCATAAGTCCTAATCTATATGTCTATTCCACTTTACACTTGGTTTCATTTATGGTTTCTATGGGTTAGCTAATTAAGCGAGGAAGCAACAAAAAGTTAAACAATAAACTTATTGTTGAAGGAAACCTACTTTGTGTGTGCCTTGTCAACCTAAGATTAGATTAGTTAGTATAGCATATGGATTACATATTGAATAGAAGTCCTATTGGGATATGGATTGTACCCTTGTGTTTCTCTATATATAGAGGCACCTATTCATTAATAAAGAGATGATCTATTTATGTGCTATTTACTTTGTATTTACTTTCTGTCTTGTAGTTGTAATTCGTATTTACTTAAACACGTTATCAGTACGAACCTCTAACCCTGTATCAAAAACCAAAACTCTTGAGCATAGCATCCTGCTAGCGCCAAAACCTAGATCCCCAAAACCCTAGGTTTCAGCCGTGAACAGTGCCGCCGATGAACAGTGCCGCCGGTGAACAGTGCCGCCGGTGAACAGTGCCAGCACAGAACAGTCAACTTCGAAAGTGATTTTCTCCCTTCTCAACCGTTGGATTAAGAAGAAATTTTGGCGATTGATCCCTCTGCGTGTCTACAACGCCCAGTTAAAATTTCAGCCAATTCGGACCGTTGGATCTCGAGATATATAACTTCGAAGAAGAGATACTCAAGATAATCCGAGAAAAGAATCCAAGTAAGTTTTTATAAAAGTTGCTGCTTTCGAATTTCAATTCGAACCTTCTTTTTCTCTGGGGACTTGCAACCTCCCTTCTTCTACCTCCCACCTTTCTTATAACGTGGGATAATATACGAGACTCGCCAAACTATGAGAAGCATTAGGGGAGTGATCGAGCTTCATATCGCTTGCGGTATGTGTAAGTCATGAGCACCTCTAATGTCATCATGCTATTGGTGATGACCTCAAGAGCCGAACTGTGGGGGTTCGAGCTAATACTCCGGATGAGGAATCCGTAGAGAGAAGAGACTATGAACGAGGAGTTCATTGACAAATTAACCTCCGGATGAGGAATCCGTAGAGAAGAAACGACCTATGGTTTATGACTTATTCCCAACTAGGCTCACCTGCTTAGGTATGATGTCTAGGTAAGGAGTTTGAGATAAGTGGTATTAAGAGAGCTTGCTCCACCGACATCTCTTATAACTTACCTGGTTATATCTGAGTAGAGCTACCGGAAAGGTTTAAGGTTATGACCATACGACACCAAAGTTTCACCTAAATCCAAAATCCTTGGAAACATTTCTTGGGAGCAAATATTGCTCAGAAACCCTCTATTGTTTCGTGGGAGTATTAAACTCCGAAACTTACCCTTCATTGTTTCGTGGGAGTAATGACTCCGAAACACACCACATTCTTGTTCTCCATATTCTTGGATGTCGAACATGAATGAACTCGATTTTACTCCATTGGATTCTGCGGACATTAGATTCTGAGATGGGCTCATGATATCCTAATGTACCTATTCGCACAAGAGCTTCTAGCTCGAATCCATGAGCGTTGTTTTGAAGAAACCGCTCTAGACCCTCAAACTGAGATGTACAATGCCAGGTTATTTTTTCCTGATGAATCGCCATATGGATATGGCACTCCAATTTGAGTTCATGAAAGAGGTTAGCGCTTCTAGCGCTTCATGAATGTTGTGGTAACATTCATCATTCCGAATTTAGAAGCATAATGGACTAATCTCCGCTTCTCTGACTTTGAAGAAGTCATGGGACATAATTCGGAAATTCTCCGCATCAAAGACTTGATGCATCTCTGTGGATAATCATCACAGATGAACAATTGATTGAGGAATCTCTCACCACCTTCCCCATCTCTGCCTTGAGGAAAGGCATGACGATGATGGCGCCCCTATGGGAGGAAGCCACGAGCAAAACCCTAAATCTAGGGACGATTCCGGACATTTTTGTCCGTATAACCTATTTGCTTATGAAGGTAATCGCCATAAGAATAAGCGATCACGCGAGCATAGGGCCGCGAAAGAGTGAGAGAAGACCGCCGTCCTTGTAAGAGGGAAACCGCCGATCACCGCCGGTTAGCGTTGTTGCGCCACTAGTTATGGCAGCACCGCCATCGGCCAAGGTAATCTGCCACCGTCTTAGGGACCTTGAGTACCGAGCCTGTATGCCTCAATCAATGAAGAATCCTCTTCATGATGTCTATTAATGATATGGAGCATCTGATCAATGGGCCATAGTTTGCAATACATATGAAGATGTAATTGTAATGATCAAGACGTTGAGTTTAAGGGTTAAAGACTTTGAAAGCAATTTTGCTTAAGTCTTTATGTTTTTCCAAGTTGATGTAATATGACAAGTTTGCCAAGACAATGGATTTAGTTTTGATTTGAGATCAAGATGGAACTTTGAGTGTAAAGCCTTGGCTAATATCTTTAATAAAATCTGAGTTGCTTTCGTAGCCTCGATTTTAATGATGAGCTTACATTCATCTGTGACTACGATGGCAAGACCATCGAATTTTGTGCAAGGAAGAGGATATGCCCAATTCCTCTTGCCTAATAGCACTCACATTGATGTCACAAAAGCTCTCTACGCTCCAAGAGAAAATAGAACTTTGTTGAGCTTTAAAGATATAAGAGCCAATGGTTTCCATGCTAAGATGTATGATGAGAATGGAAAAGAATCCCTTTGCATTACCTCTAATGACTGCAGTAGAAAGCGCATCTTAGAGAAGCTTATGTGTCTCTCTAGTGGGTTGTATGTTACCACTAATCGAGCTATTGAATCAAACAATGTCATTTGGGATGACCTCTTGGATTCAGACACATATTGGCTTTGGCACGACAGGTAGTGACACCCTGGTCATGATATGATGATCCGTGTATTGAAAACCTCACACGGACATCCATTCTTTCGAGCTAATTGAAGCATGAATCGAAGGGCGATTCAAGGAGATGAGACAGTTATGAGAAAGAGCAAATTTGCCACTGTCCGACGACGTACGATCGATCGCACGATCCTTGCGATCGATCGCACCTGTCCAGACTGCGTCGTTAAGGGAACCCGAGAGCTCAGACGATCGATCGCATCTCCCGGCGATCGATCGCACGGGATTAAACGAACCCGAGAGCCCGGGCGATCGATCGCAACTTCCTGCGATCGATCGCATGTCCCATCCTGCATTGTTACAGGAACCCGAGAGCACGGGCGATCGACCGTATAGAACGAAATCCTCTATCTCGGATGTAGACAATTCCTCCTATGCTTCTGAAGCTCCCTAAGCCAATAGCTGATTATGCAAAGCGTATTCCTAAGGGAAATAAAGGACTAAGACCGTCCTATGCAAAGGATTCTAAAGTACTTCTTCCATTCTTACAGATAATCCAAGGGGATATCTGTGGACATATTCAACCACCAAGTGAGCCATTTATGTATTTTATGGTGTTGGTTGATGCATCGACATGTTGGTCACATGTCATGATGTTGTCCATTCGTTATGCTGCTTATGCTAAACTCCTAGCACAGAGTATTCGCCTGCCGGCTCACTACCCAGATCATCCTTTTAACTTCTCAGGCTTGATAATGCTAGGGAGTTTACATCGAAGATTTTTCGATGACTACTGCATGGGATAGATGTTGGGCATCTAGTCTCACATGTGCATACTCAGAATGGTCTTGCAGAGATTGCCATTAATAGAAACAAATGGTCACGAGGACATTGGTAATGCGCACCAACCTTTCTCTCTCTGCCTGGGGGCACACTGTATTGCATGCAGCGGTGCTTATTCGTCTGAGGCCCATCACCACCCAATCTTTTTCTATGCTACAGCTAGTGACTGGGTACGAGCCAAGCATATCGTACTTACGCATATTTGGGTGTGTTGTTTATGTGCCTATTACGCCGCCACATCGTATTAATATAGGTCCTCATAGACGAATGAGTATTTATGTTGGATTTGAGTCTCCAACCATAATCCGCTATGTAGAACCCTTGACAGGCGATCTATTTGTCACTTCGGTGAGACAGTCTTCCCGTCATTAGGGGGAGATAAGAACGTGAACGTTCAACATGAACGACTGGAATTGTCGTGGCATGTCCCCACTCTGTCTCATAACGATCCCCCTACTGCAGAAAGTGCGTAGAATTATAGATCTTCAGAAAGTCAGAGATTCTCTTCCTGACGCTTTCTTAGATCTTAGTGACTTGATCATATATACCAGCTGCAAACATGCCTGCAAGGATGCAAGTGCCTGAATAAGGACTTGGACTCAAAGTCGCTGTTGCAGCCACCCCTATGGGAGGGATGGCCGCCGGCGCCACTACCAGAAATGGTGGTGATGTGGCTTAGGCCGTGGCTCCGCTGAGGAAGTGTGGGAGGCCACCAGGTTCGAGGGATTCGCGCCCTAGGAAACGGGCTGCGATAACACCAAATAACCCTCTCATCATTGATACTCAAAATCCGTCCATGAAAACGTTCCGGATTATGGTTATGTCCAAAAGACATCTTCGGGGGACGCCCTGTCGCTAAGACCTATCCGTGGGAACCTAGAGATCTCGATTAATTACACTAGTGTACATGAGACGTGGGATAGAAACTCCATCACAATTGATGATGTGTTTGCATATGCTTGTGCACAAGAGTTCATTGAGAATGATGATATTGAACCTCGCTCCGTTGATGAATGCCGACGTAGAAGCTGATTGGCCTAAATGGAAATATTCGATCCAGGTTGAGTTGGACTCACTAACAAAGAGAACGGTATTCGAGCCAGGTGTGCCGATTCCTTCTAGAATAAAACCTGTTGGATATAAATAGGTCTTTGTTAGAGTGCGTAGTGAGAGAACGAGATATAAAGCTCGCCTTGTGGCGCAAGGCTTCTCACAACGCCCTGGAATCGACTACGATGAGATATACTCTCTCGTAAAGGACGTCATAACGTTCTGCTACCTTGTCAGTGGTAGTTTTCCGAAAAACTGAACATGCAGCTTATGGATGTGGTCATAACATATCTCTATGAGGATTTAGATATGGAGATTTATATGAAGGTCCCGGATGGGCTTCATCTACCCAAGTCAAGTGGCTCTAGACCACAGAGCACGTTTGCAATAAGATTGCAACGTTCACTATATGGATTGAAACAATCCGGACGGATGTGGTATACCCGTCCAAGTGACTACTTGATTGGAAGAGGGTATGTGAACAATAAATTATGCCCCTGCGTGAAACCAAGTTCCGGATTTGCAAGTGCCAGTGAATACTTGAAATCCGTGTTTGAGATGAAAGATCTTGGGAAAGGATGCTTAGACGATTTAATATGGATAAAGTCCATCTTGTTAAGCACTCCCATGATTGGTCACAGCCTAGATCCAAGAATGATCCGTTTCACCCAAGGGATGATGGTGAATACGTTTTAGAGGCTGAGGTACCATACCAAAGTGCAATAGGCGCATTATTGTATTTGGTACTATGTACAAGACCCAATATCTCCTTTATTGTTAACTTGTTAGCTAGATTTAGCTTTGCGCCCACGCAACGCCATTGGACTGGCATAAAGACTATCTTTCGTTACTTGAAGGGTACGATTGATATGGGCTTATTCTATCCCTACAGAGAGTCGAAACTAGGTGAGGAACCTATGTTTGCTGCGGTTGAACGACCCGGGCATCCGGACGAGGACTTACCGTCCGGATGGAACACAAAGGGCACGTTACCTGCAGAGAGGCATGCAAATATGGCAAAATGGGTGAAGAACCCGTGCCTACCGCCATCGGGCGATCGATCGCAGAATATGCCACGATCGATCGTACCGAGCTTCTGCCATCGAGCGATCGTTCGCAGAATGTCACGATCGATCGCACGAGTGCTGCTGCCCATTATTCCGAAAATCTTTGTGATGTTTTGGTGGGTTTTGCTGATGTTGGGTATCTCTCTGACCCATATAAAGGTTGTTCCCAAACTGGTTATGTCTTTACCATAAGTAACACCGCGATATCTTGGAGGTCTACTAAACAGACTCTTGTCGCTACTTCTTCGAACCATGTTGAGATTATTGTTCTCCATGAAGCAGTTCGTGAGTATATATGGTTAAGGTCTATTGATACACATATAAGAAGTACATGTGGTTTGAGGTCAACCACTGATGAACCTACATCCATTTATGAGGATAATGCTGCTTGCATTGAGCAAATAAAGCAAGGTTTCATCAAAGCTGACAACACCAAGCATATATCGCCTAAAGTATTCTATAATCAGCAACAGCAGAAGTTCCTCAAGATCAAAGTGGATCAAGTCTGATCTGAGGATAATGTGGCTGACTTATTTACTAAGTCACTGCCTAAATCCACATTTGAGAAGCATATGAAAAGCATTGATATGCTTAAGTTATCTGACCTCCCATGATTGTGGAAATCAGGGGGAGACGCAGACTTCAGGGGGAGTCTGGCGTCCATGCTATACCAAATGTGAAGGGTGTGTTGTACTCTTTTTCCCTTCGACCAATGTTATTTTTATCCCACTGGGTTTTTGTTACTTGGCAAGGTTTTTAATGAGACAACGCGAGGAGCACCACCTAGTGTTGACGCCACAAGGGGGAGTGTTGAAGGAAACCTACTTTGTGTGTGCCTTGTCAACCTAGGATTAGATTAGTTAGTATAGCATATGGATTACATATTGAATAGAAGTCCTATTGGGATATGGATTGTACCCTTGTCTTTCTCTATATATAGAGGCACCTATTCATTAATAAAGAGATGATCTATTCATGTGCTATTTACTTTGTATTTACTTTCTGTCTTGTAGTTGTAATTCATATTTACTTAAACACTTATCCAATTATCTAAACATGGTATACAAAATAAAAATAAAAATAGTTGAGAGAACAAAAAAAATAATTATTCATATAACTAAATGATCTGAAGAATACATTTCAGACCACCGTCCCAAAATCTAGAATCTACACAATCATGGAAAAAATTTAAAACATCATCCGGGAAGTGGCTTCTCAAAGAATGTGAAAAAATGAGATACCAGTAAAAGAGGACTTGAGATCTTGGAAATTGCACAATCCATTAACACAGTCAATGATTTATTTTGAGTTACTTTCAACTGATAAATTATGGAGGCCTTTTTCTTTTGCTTTCAAGAGTGCTTCGTGAACATTAATGTTGTTTGGTGCTTGTTGCATCAATCGCCACTGCATGCGCTTCACAATTCACTGCTACAACATTTACCAATTCATATTGCTCTCTACTATCAACTTCCACAATTTCAATATGGTGGGTTCTAGGATGTAGCTAGCGGTCCCTTTTCACCTGCATATAGTTGAATGCTAGTTCTGATTCCTCAAGCCTTTTGAACCACACACTAGAGTCCTTTATAAACATCCAAACATAAAGGTGGTAGTGTGACCCAACAAACTTCATTACACCACCTCATTTCTGTTAATGCATTGAAGAATCAATCCTCAGTTATAGTAATGTATTTGTACTCATCGAACAAAATTAGCATGTAATCGTGGATCATCTATTAATCAATTAACCATATTAGCACTCAGCCAGGTCGAAAGCAACAAATCCAAATAGCCAAACCCAATACGTCTCTATCAGTAACCGTGCTTTTATATAGACCACAAAATCCATACAGAAAGATCAAAAATTTCAGAGATGGGTTTTGATCAGGAGCACATAGTGATGCTACCATTCTTGGCTCAAGGCCATCTGATACCATTCCTGGCACTAGCAAACCAAATCCAGCACAGAACTGGCTTCACAATCACCATTGCCACCACCCCACTCAACGCCCAATACCTTCGTTCAGCCATTTCCTCATCTGCACAACCCAACAACAACATCCACTTGGCCGAGCTTCCCTTCCCCAGCCAAGACTACGGCTTGCCACCAAACACTGAGAGCACAGAGAACTTGCCTCTCAACCTAATCGGAAACCTCTTCACGGCATCGCAACATCTCGAAGCGCCGACTCGCCGCCTGGTCTCCGATATCACTGAACAACAAGGCAAGCCGCCGCTTTGCTTAATCTCCGATGTGTTTTTCGGGTGGGCCGTGAATGTCGCAAACAGCTCCGGCACCGTCAACGTCGCTTTCTCCACCGGCGGGGCCTATGGCACCGCGGCGTACATGTCCGTCTGGCTTCATCTCCCCCATCGTAATCGTAATGTATCTTCAGACGATGAGGAATTCCAGCTTCCCGGATTCCCAGAACGGTGTCGTTTGAAACCCTCTCACCTGCATCCGTTTCTAAGAGCCGCGGACGGCAATGATTCTTGGTCGAGATATTTCCAGCCGCAGATCTCCCTTTCGATGAAATCGTTTGGTTGGATATGCAACACCGTTGAGGAAATCGAGCCGTTCGGATTGCAAGTGTTGAGAAATTACCTGAAGCTCCCTGTTTGGTCCGTTCTGGCTTCGAACATCTCCAGGAAAAAATATTCCGTTAAGAAATCCGGAATTTCAGCCGAGAAATGCATCGAGTGGCTCGACTTGCATGCTTCCGATTCGGTGGTGTACATCTCGTTCGGGTCTCAGAACACGATCAGCGCCTCTCAGATGATGGAATTGGCCATGGGTTTGGAAAAGAGCGGGAAGCCGTTTGTCTGGGTCATTAGGCCGCCGGTCGGGCACGACATGAAAGGCGAGTTCCGACCCGAGTGGCTGCCGGAACGTTTCGAGGAGCGAATGGGCGAAACCAAACAGGGGCTGCTGGTGCACAAGTGGGCCTCGCAGCTGGAGATTCTGTCCCACGCGGCGACGCGCGCGTTCGTGAGCCACTGCGGGTGGAATTCGGTGGTGGAGAGCTTGAGCCAAGGGGTGCCGATCATCGGGTGGCCGTTAGCGGCGGAGCAGGCGTATAACTCGAAGATGTTGGTGGAGGAGATGGGTGTGAGTGTGGAGCTGACGAGGGGTGTGCAGAGTAATTTAGTGGCGGAGGAGGTGAGGAGAGTGATTGATTTGGTGGTGGATGAGAGTGGGAAAGGAGGTGAGATGAGGAGGAGAGCTGGTGAGATTAAGGACAAGATAAGAGGAGCAATGGGGGAGGATGGTGAAGCAAAGGGGTCTTCTGTTAAAGCTATGGATGATTTTGTTTCTGCTCTTTTATCACACAGAGACAAGTTAAATAATTAGGGTGTTCTTGCCTTGCATTTTAAACCCTTTCATTATTGAGGTATATAGCTATGTTAAGATTTTTAATTTGATTTGAAATACTCTAAGAACCTATAATATGCTATTCTTCAAAACAAAAAGTTTACCTGCCACGTATTCTGCTATTCCTTGATTCTAGTCTATCTTCCTTTTGCTTAAATAACAGAGAGAACTTTGGAATTTTCTTGTACAAGTTTTTCCTTGTTTGTAGTGTTGGTTAATTTGAATATATCTTATTTTCCATATTTGTTTACGACCATATTAATCCCATGATTGTGGATAGAATATTTTGTTATTTCTGGGGTGCAGTATAAATTCTCGGTTTCTCTTAATTGCCTTTTCTTCGCTTTTACTGAAATGTAGTGATGCTTTTGCAGATGAATACAAAATTACTGGAGCAAAAGGCTGATCTGATTGAGGAGTATTTTTCCATTCATATAGACACAGATGGAAGTTTGTCTAGGCTTCCAGTCATACTTGACCAGTACACACCTGACATGGATCGTGCCCCAGAATTTGTGCTCTGTTTGGGCAACGATGTACGTTTTTTCTCATTTTCTTCCTTATCATATTTTTCTATGACATGATTTTATTGGTGTGAGTGTGCCAGTGTCTTAATCGTATTGCTACTACATTCCTGATGGAAATTATCTATTATCTTGGGACATCTAACTCAAGCGGATGGACGTTGGAGATGCCCTAAGATTTTGTAAATAGAGATACAAAGCTCAAAATACTCAGCGTTGGATTCTACATTCTGAACATGCCTCCTCAAACATTGGCTGTCATGGAGCATGTGTAGTCGAATTGGGCCAGACACGTAAATTTGTATAATCAGATAGATATCTAAACACATGCATTGATTCCCGGAATTTTGCATTTTTTCTTTTCTTTATTAATATCAATTTGAATGGTTTGCTATTGATCAAAGTATCATACAGTTAACAACACAATGATATCTGAATGATTTGATCCAGAGTCCAGACCAGAACCTTATCTGGTTTGTATTGGTTTATTCAAAATGTTAATCATTGTTTCATGTGGCTGATTTGGACTTTGGACATCATAAATGCATCAAAAAGTTCCTTAATTGCCTTTTATGTGACGAAAGAGTATCAAGATTGAGTGTTCATGTGGGTGTTCTTGTCTGAGAGAACATAACTAGTGTAGGGATTAGTGTTCTTGTAATGGCAGAAAAATTGAAATGGTTGTTCCCATATGTAGCACACTGGTGAGGTCACTATAGAGGTGTCTTGATATCAGTTTTCGATTTCTTTTTCTTTGCTGATCGAGAAATGTCAAGTAAACTTTGATATCTGTTTATTTTTTAGGTTGATTGGGAGAATGAGAAAAAAAGCTTTCAAGTAATTTCAGCTGCACTCATGCATCCTCGTATGTTACCCAACCCATCTGGTGATGGTTTGCAATTTTACCAAAAAATGAAATCTTTCAGGAATACTGAAGAAAGTCTCTCTTGCAATTAATACTGGCATGCCTGTTTAGAGTATGATATATATATATATATATATATATATATATATATATATATATATATTTTCCTTATGCGTCCTTCTATGTGCTTTACATATTATGTTTTCTATCTTTCCTCCTACCTTGAAGGATACGTTCCATCTGTTTCTGAACAGCTTCTTTCACAGGGCTTCTGCTTTAGCCGTATGTCTCGGTAGAAGATATGATTTATTGGAACTGCTTAGAAATTGTGGCTGTTATTTAATTGCTGATAGGGTTATGAGAAAAACAATTCCCTATTTAAATTGTCAGAATGATGAACAAACATTATTTTTAGAAAACAAAGGCCAAGTAGTTCAAGATCGATCATATGAAAACAGTATAGAGGTTTAGTGGGTAATCTTGAAACAGTGTGGTTAAATTAGAGGAATAGATTGAAGAGTTATTTCCCAATGACTTGGGTTTGAAGGATGTCATTTCTTCTGCCTTCCCCTCACACACATCAATAATGAATAGGTGGGGACTTTTCTGGTGCTTATAGGTGGGGACTTTTGCTTATTTAATTATGAAAATGATCTGGGAATATTGCAGTAGTTCTTAGTTTTGACTTTTGAGAATGATAAGATACACTTTGTTTTTGTAGGTTGCTTCACTTGAAAAGTTGTACAGGATTTTTGAAAGCCGCAGGCATTCAGTTTAAGTTGAAGTAATTACATTGTTGTTATGGTCACTGTAACTGGTTCGTAAAAGGCTCAGGCGGTTCAGGCAGTGGAGAGGAAAAAGGTGGTGGTACTGACAGCCATTTGGAGTGGTTGTGCAACATTGGGATTGTTTTTTATTTTTTATTTTTGTTCCTTTTTGTGAACCATATCTTCTTACTATAAAGGGAGGGAAGCCAAGACAAAAAAGGCATCACCAATTGTTTCTCCCGAAAATGCCCCTCACTGTTTGCCATATTTGCATCACCAAAATGCCCATGTGAATAGTATATTATCTCTCTCTCTCTCTCTTTGTTGTTTATGATGTGGGGTGACATGGATCAGCTAGCTAGCCATGCATTATTTGCTGTTGGCCACCCAAATTTACCGATCAGATCCTTCGTACGTCAAATTAATTGCATCTGTAAGAAGATATGCAGACATACGGAAAATGCATAATAAAAACTCACTTACTGACTATACATGACTATATGGCCACCTCCTACGAGATACAATTGGGTTTCCATTAAAAAATGAAATTGTGCGTCCAAATTTATGACGGCTTTTATTATTTTAACTGAACCTTTAGTATGAATTTTGCAGTTATTTTCATTTAACTCTATCTTGTCATTTTAATTTTAACAAATTCCAATTAATTTGAACTTTTATTATAATTTTGCACCTCTATTACTTTGATGGTTAGTTTAAATGAGTTTTAATAATTATTCGAAGGCATATGATAAAACATTTAACTAATTAATTAGTTTAAAAATATTACTTTACACGTACAGAAGCTGCACAGTTTGGGAGCAAGAAAATTTGTGGTGATGTCAATAAACCCACTTGGGTGTAGTCCTATGGCTATGAACATGATGAAGAAGCTACGGACGACGACGCGTAATGGTAATGGTCCTAATTGTAAATTTGTAATGGACGTCGTTGTGTATAAGATATGAACAAAGCAGCTCACCTTTCCAATTTTTTAAACTCACGGGCAAAAAAGACAATTTGACTTAAATCACCACAAAATAGGGTCATAGGGCTTCACCAAATTTTGAGTTTTCCAAAATACCCTTTATATGCCCATGTCAAAAATCACCAATTTTTTAAACTCCCTAAAATGCCCATGTCAAAAAAAACAATTTGACTTAAATGAAAAATATGAGGAAGGGTTAGTTATGTAAAATACTTCCAAAACAAATATAAAAATATTCACCAATTTAAACTCCCTAACAATTTGAAAATATCATGAAGGGTTAGTTATGTAAAATACTTCCAAAACACCAAAAATAAAACTCCCTAAAATGCCCATGTCAAAGACAATTTGACTGAAATGAAAAATATCATGAAGGATTAGTTATGTAAAATACTTCCAAAACAAATATAAAAATATAAATACATATCGGCATAACCAAAAAAACTCACACACGATATCCAGAGGTAGTTTGGTGTCAAATGTTTCACCAATTTTTTGATCGCTATAAATACTCTTCAGAATAAAAAAAATTCCTCATGATAATCATTTAAAATGGTTATTATGCTACAAAACAAAACAAAAAACATAAATACAAAAAGAAAAAAAGGAAGAAGTGGGTGAATGGAAACTTTCACATTTTTTCTCCCCTTCACAAATAACACATGCATCGCACGGGTACTAGCCTCATACCCGTTATGCAAAAATATATTTTTTTAAAATATAATAAAACGGAAGGAAATTCGGAAAAATTGAGCGAAAAAGTTTCTCGCACTCACGAGCGCGGCTTTCCGCACACGTAGGAAGACTAGTTAGTTTAATTTGAGGGTCATATGTATATATTTACATACTTTAGTCACTTGCTTGAGTTGTTGACTGACACTATCGTCAGAGAGTCTTTGCCCGGAACCACGCTGGGCTCGAATGTTGTTTTCTAGGTTTACTTCAGCAACTTTTAGTGAGTTTGGAAGCATATAGTAATGATACATGTGGATTCAGAAAATTGCATTTGGATTCGAAATCCGCTTTAAATATCATAGGTCGATAGAGATCTTCCCACAATATTAGTGATGTTGGACTCAAGGTATATACAACTGTTTTGTTATGGAAAGGTCTACATTGTCACAGTCCCAGTATTCAATAAGATTGAAAGATTCAAAATATATATAAACTGAACCTACAATTTTACTATAGGCTATTTTTTTTTGGGTCAATGTACGTTGCTCATAGAGAAAGCCAAGAAAAAGTAGATGTAAGGTGATTTACTCGATCAAGCTCAAGAGGAAGCCATCAAATTCTTCGATCAAGCCAGGCACCGGAAAGCATTCAATTGATCATTTGAGACATTCCATGCCAAGAAGGGTAGTTTTTTTTTTTTGAACAACAGTACGTTGAAGGGTAGTTAATTAAAGTTAATTTAGTTTTGATTCCTCGAGGCAGTACAGTCCTTTACAAAGATCCAGACATAAAGGTAGTGACCCAACAAACCTAATTTCTCTTAAATGCATTGAAGAATGAATCCTCGATCAGTTAGTAGTGTATTTGTACTCATCGAACAAAATTAGGATGTAATCGTGGAGTCTATTAATCAACCAATTACCACTTGGCCAGATCGAAAACCAAACCAAATGCGTCTCAGTAACCCTTCATGCTTTTATATATATAGACCCCAAAAGACATACAGAGCCACAGAAACTCAAAACATTCAGACATGGGTTTTGATCAGGAGCACATAGTGATGCTACCATTCTTGGCTCAAGGCCATCTGATACCATTCCTAGCCCTAGCAAAGCAAATGCAGCACAGAACAGGCTTCAAAATCACCATTGCCACCACCCCACTCAACGCCCAATACCTTCGTTCAGCCATTTCCTCATCTGCACAACCCAACAACAACATCCACTTGGCCGAGCTTCCCTTCCCCAGCCAAGACTATGGACTGCCACCAAACACAGAGAACACTGAGAACTTGCCTCTCAACGGATTCGGAAACCTTTTAAGGGCATCCCAACATCTCGAAACGCCCACTCGCCGCCTAGTCTCCGACATCACCGAACAACATGGCAAGCCGCCACTCTGTCTCATCTCCGATGTCTTTTTCGGTTGGGCCGTGAATGTCGCAAACAGCACCGGCACCGTCAACGTCGCTTTCACCACCTGCGGGGCCTACGGTACGGCGGCGTACATGTCCATGTGGCTTCATCTCCCTCATCGTAACCGTAATGTATCTTCAGACGATGAGGAATTCCAGCTTCCCGGATTCCCAGAACGGTGTCGTTTGAAACCGTCTCAGCTGAATCCGTTTATAAGAGCCGCGGACGGTACCGATTCTTGGTCGAGATATTTCCAGCCGCAGATTTCGCTTTCCATCAACTCATTTGCTTGCTTGTGTAACACGGTTGAGGAAATCGAGCCGCTCGGATTGCAAGTGTTGAGAAATAACCTGAAGCTCCCTGTTTGGTCCGTTTTGGCTTCGAACATCTCCGGTCAAAAACATTCCGGAAAAAAATCGGGAATCTCGGCGGAGAAATGCATCGAGTGGCTCGACTTGCATGCTTCCGATTCGGTGGTGTACATCTCGTTCGGGTCTCAGAACACGATCAGCGCCTCTCAGATGATGGAATTGGCCATGGGTTTGGAAAAGAGCGGGAAGCCGTTTGTCTGGGTCATAAGGCCGCCGGTCGGGCACGACCTGAAGGGCGAGTTCCGACCCGAGTGGCTGCCGGAACGTTTCGAGGAGCGAATGAGCGAAACGAAACAAGGGCTGCTGGTGCACAACTGGGCCTCGCAGCTGGAGATTCTGTCCCACGCGGCGACGCGCGTGTTCGTGAGCCACTGCGGGTGGAATTCGGTGGTGGAGAGCTTGAGCCAAGGGGTGCCGATCATCGGGTGGCCGTTAGCGGCGGAGCAGGCGTATAACTCGAAGATGTTGGTGGAGGAGATGGGTGTGAGTGTGGAGCTGACGAGGGGTGTGCAGAGTAATTTAGTGGCGGAGGAGGTGAGGAGAGTGATTGATTTGGTGGTGGATGAGAGTGGGGAAGGAGGTGAGATGAGGAGGAGAGCTGGTGAGATTAAGGACAAGATAAGAGGAGCAGTGGGGGAGGATGGTGAAGCAAAGGGCTCTTCTGCTAAAGCTATGGATGATTTTGTTTCTGCTCTTTTATCACACAGAGACAAGTTAAATAATTAGGGTCTCAAAGCATCAAGGAGTATTGGCTGTGTTGGAATTATCATGAATTATGGACCCAAGTATGTGTTTATGGTACTAATAATGGATTACTATCGTTTGATTCATAACAGTTGGTGTGGGAATTGGTTTTCTTTCTTCTTATTCAAGAATCTCATTCTGGAGTCGATTTCAAAATCCAAAAAAAAAAAAAAAAACATTTTGAAGTTGCACGTACAAGTAACTCTTCTTGGTGTAATCAAGAAAAATTCTACTCGTAAGTTCAATCTAAGCAACAAACCTACTTAGGCCATGGGACAACTGTGCTCAATTGCAAAGGAAAGTAAAAACAAGGAATTAAACTTCCGACATTTTCATTCATGCTTCAAAATGACAACTGATGCATGGTTTACAGAAGATGAACTCATCTTTCTTACAATTAGTTGACACATGGTCCTGGGCCACTTCAGTTAGTACTAGGGTTACTTATGAGCCACATGGGCGAAGGATGATTGGGTTTCTTAGGACTAATTCTAAGGTAATATGTTGGGTTGGTCCTAACAAACTGCGTGCATCCAACTTAAAATATTAGGTCTAAATTCATTTTACGTCGCTGGACTTTATCCAAACAAAATATTTAAATTAAAACTTTTTTTTCAATAAAGGGAATTAAACATAGTATCAACTAAATGTGAGTGCACCAAACTAAGGGTGGGCATTGGGGTTGGGTCGATTTTGTCTTTAATCAACCTAAGAACTTTGGGTTGAGATTTGAATAACTTATCTTCGTCCAAATTTACTTCCAAACTGACCCACCCAATTTAATGATGTTTCGCTTATTATTTATTAACGTGGTTATACAGTTTGGAATGCTTACATTTCTTCTTCTTTTAATAATTTCTTACCATAAATCTAAGAGAATTAAAATTTGGTAAAATTTTATTCCTTTTTTTTTTTTTGGAGTAAAATTTTATTCTTTTAATAATTAGAAAAGTATATCAAATTTGATAGATAAGGAAACAAAATTAATGTTAGCGAGATAGAGTAATAAAATTCAATTACTGGTGCAGTTATTTAAATGACATCATTAATAAAAAAAAAGGTTCTTGACCAATAAGGTAAAAAAGAAAATTTGCCCATTCAAACATGCAACAAAAAAAATTTCAAAAGCAAAAGAAGAAATTAGAAAAAAGGGCTTTGCCATTTTCTATTTTTTAATAAACATTCAAGTAGTTTATTTTTGCTGGATTTAATCCTTTGACCCAATGCCACCTAGATTTGTTTCATTTTTAAGTTTGATTAGTCAGCCCTACAAGTTTCACTATACCTAGAATATCGTTATCCTAAATTTAGTTGTAAATTTACAACATCAATTTTCAATTGACTATTGAATTAAAAGGTTTTCTCCATAATAACTCTCAACATATGTCAATCACTAATGGTTTTAATATTCTATCCCATGATTTGCTCTATGCTTAATTGTCTGTCTTTCTTTTTATATAGTTTGTGATTTTAAAATAATATTCATCTACACTTTTTTGGGATTGCTTAATTTGTTGCTAAGGGATGTTCTTTGCATTGTTTAAATCAAGATTTCAGAAGTACTTTACTATTGTAGATTTTCAGCTTAAAGAAAATACTACTGCACATTGTTGTGTTGATGCTTATTTTCTAATATTGTTGGTATTTGAATGCTTATTTTATTTTTATTTTAGTTTGTAGTTCTTTTCTTAATGGTTGTTGGGTTGATGTCTTTTTTGTTTGATTTTTTTTTTTTTTTGATAGAAAGCGTCAATTCATTGATAGTGAGAGGCAAAAATACACACGATGACCACCCATATTGGGCACGAAAGAAATAATCACCGCCTAAGTAAGCTGCCTTGGATACGCTATAGCACAAGTAACACAGTAACCTGACGCACTTAGGACTCGAAAAGAATAAATTTTGACTTGAGCCCTAACTTATTGATATGTGACTCCACCCTACGCAGAGGGGGGAATCCACAGACCCCTTAAAAATAAAACCTAAAAGATGACAGAGGCCCAACAGAAGGGCCCAACCTACAAGCCCAACTCCTAACCCTAGAGAGTTAGGACCCAAGCCCAAGAACCAAGTTGTAGCTGTGCCGCTGGCCAACAACAAGTCGCCGCCAACAATACGAGCAAAACACCGCGTGAGCCCTAGCTTGCCACCATAGTCGACAACAACACCAACCCCGCCATCCGATGCCACAGGATTTGTGATTCTGAGCAGTGACCCTCCTCTCATCCCAGAACCACGCGAGGTGAGACGAGGGCCTAGAACACTCCATCGCCAGAGGATCAAGTCCCCAAAAGCAAAAACAGGGAATCGCCGCAAAGTTGCGACCGTCCCAACCCCTGTCAAGGGAAAAGCCCTGTCGAGATCTGAGCCAGGGACGAGAGGGAAACCACGAATATCGGCCTCCAAAGGAAGCCATAGGGCCACTAGCGCCGGAGAAGAGCGGGGGAGCAACCACAAGAAGATAAGCAAGAGAACCATGAGAGAATGAAAACTCCTCGAACACAGCCGAGAAATAGATGCCGGAGACCACCCTGCATGGCTCCCATTAGCCAATCCGAAGAGAATTGCAGGACCGGAAAACCACCAGTCAGGCCAGGCCTCAGTGGCGGCGTTCGCACAGGAAGAGAGAGACGAGAGCACCCTCATGTTTTTCCTCTTTTTTGTTTGATCTTATTTGCTTGTTACTTATAGGAAGTGGAGGTGATGTAGTTATGTTTACCCAATATTTAATTTACCTATAACTTAATTATTGACGATCAATTTACCTACATTTAAATATCGATGATCAATTTACCGACAACTAATTGACCATAAATTAATTATAGGTAAATTGATAATCAATTAATAATAGGTAAATTAATCATCAATTAGTTGTAGGTAAATTGATAATCAATTAGTTATAGGTAAATGATCATCAATTTACCTACAACTACTTCAAATAGCTTACAATTTGCTTACTCCATTATAAAAGTTGCGTAAAACAATTTACCTACTCTATCTAAACCACAACATACACAATGTACCTACTCGATTATTCACCAACTACTTTATTTACCTATTGTTTTTATGAAAAATTTTCCTATTAATCGAAGGACGTTTCTACTATTTTTTTTAACAATCTACTTGTCTTTTTTGTTTTAATTATAAAGAAAATTTGAATAATAGAATTTATTATAAGAATTTATGTGTTATAGATTTGAAATAATAAAATTTTGAATCATAAACTTAATTATAGGAATTTAAATTGAATGCTGTTGTGAGTCGCCTATTAATTCAAGTAGAAAAGAGAGAAAACAAGAGAGCGAAGTGTAGAATGAATCTATTGATATTTGATCAATTGGTGTATCAAATGGTGATGCCTCAACCTCTTTATATAATGGAGAGGTTGAGGTGTATTCATGGTATACAATAATGAGGAGAAACTTTTAGTTTCCCCACTATCACCACTAACCCCACTAACTATACAATTTATGTCCTCTCATAAGTAGTGTAACCCTTATGGAGTAAATACAAAGAAATACCAAAGGTCTTGCATAATGTATGTAGTCCACATCTTGTATTATATTCGTACAGACTTTAGTTTAATGGACAGCCACCCCACAATGTGTCCTACAACACTCCCCCTTGGATGTCCAAAAACTGACTTTGCTGCATCTGAACTCCTTCATCTTTGAGCCTTGTATAGTTGGGTAGAGTCGAAAATAAACATTCATTCGCAGATGCCAACACACAAAACCTTAAGTCCGGGAAAACCCAGTGTGGGACAAAAACCGGAGTTTAGGAGAAAATTGTGTTGCCGAATGATGTAGACCGAAGCACTATGGGATGTAAGTGCGTGGAGGAACTAACCACAAGAGATGTGCCTCATTAAAACCTTGCCAGAGTAAACCCAGTGGGACAAACCTCTGGTCGAAGGAAAAAGAGTACACGGTGGTTAGAAGTATACGACTGGATACTCCCCCTGATTTCGGCAATCCTTATTGAAGGTGTAATCAGTGTCAATGATTTGACAAATAGGTAGACGGTGGCTGAGATGGTGTCTCATTAAAAACCTTGCCAAGGTAAACCCAGTGCGACAAACCCTTGGTCTAAGGACAAAAAGAGTACACTAGCCAAGCGTCGATCAAATACGAGCATTCTTCAGGATGC
Organism: Rubus parviflorus; assembly: GCA_029955375.1. Taxonomy (NCBI): domain Eukaryota; kingdom Viridiplantae; phylum Streptophyta; class Magnoliopsida; order Rosales; family Rosaceae; genus Rubus; species Rubus parviflorus. The sequence continues at coordinate 15,753,134 of JARGGL010000002.1, read as the reverse complement.
TCCCCCTCACATGCACACAACTGGGTGCGAGGTTTTCGACTTAGGCATAAATCGTTACTCTAAGGTAGCTCGGATAGCTTCCTGAGACCGATTACCTTAACGTGTTTCTGAAATGAATACTTTGGTAGTGACTTGGTGAATAAGTCAGTGTGGTTGCTCTCTGAACCAATGTGCTTCACTTCGACCTTCTGGTGCTCTTATTGTTGATGCATAAAGAAGAGCTTCGACGAGATGTGCTTAGTAGCGTCTCCCTTGATGTAACCATGCTTGGCTTGGTCAATCACAGCAGTGTTGTCCTCATAGATGACAACTGGTTCATCAGGATTATGAGATAGCTCACAAGTACTTCGTATATGGCCAATAAATGCTCGAAGCCATACACACTCTCTAGTCACCTCGTAGAGAGCGAGTAGTTCAGAGTGGTTTGTCGAAGTAGCAACTAAGGTCTGTTTTCGAGACCTCCAAGATATTTCCGTGTTCCCAATGGTAAAGACATAACCGGATTGAGAAAGTCCCTTATGCAGGTCTGATAAGTAACCAGCATCGGCGTAACCGACAAGGGTTGCGTTATTTCGAGTGCCAAGGGGGGTAGATCCACTCGATGACGCGTAGGGATAGAACAAGCCCATATCCGTAGTACCTTTAAGGTAGCGGAAAATGTCTTTGATGCCATTCCAGTGGCGGCGTGTTGGCGCGGTGCTGTGTCGAGCTAAACAATTTATAGTAAAACGAGATGTCTGGTCTAGTACATTGGGCCAAGTACAATAATACGCCTATTGCACCCAGATATGAACACTTAAAGTTCAATATCTCTTCATCGTCTCCCTTAGGACGGAATGGGTCCTTGTTAATGTCTAGAGTTCGAACGATCATGGGAGTAGGTAATGACTTAGCCTCATGATGACTAAAAACGTCACAACACCTTCTAGGTGTAGTTCGACTAATGTACTAGGATTCCATCTTTACGGTGCTCGATCTGCAGGCCGAGACAATACCGTGTCTTCCCAAGATCCTTCATCTCGAAGTCCTTTTTTCCAATATCCTGAAATGGATTTCTTAATAAACACGCAGGGGCATAGTTCGTTGTTCACGTATCCCATGCCGATCAAGTATTCACTTAGACGGTTATACCACATCCGTCTGGATTGTTTTAATCTATATAGTGAACGTCTCAGTTTAATTGAGAACGTGTTCCGTGGTCGGGAACTACTTGATTCAGGCAACTTAAGTCCGTCAGGGACTTTCATATATATCTCTGTATCTAGATCCCCATAGAGATAAGCTATGACCACATCCATGAGCTGCATATTCAGTTTTTTGGAAACTACTAAACTGATTAAGTAGCGGAACGTTATAACGTCCATTACGAGAGAATAAGTCTTCTCGTAGTCAATTCCAGGGCGTTAAGAGAAGCCTTGCGCCACTAGGCGAGAACAATCTCATTATTCTCATCACACTTCCTTACGAATACCCATTTATGACCAATTGGTTTAACATTGGGCGGTGTTGGAGCGACTGGTCCGAACACACTTCGTTTCGCTAAGGAATCCGATTAGACCTGGATTGCTTGTTTCCTTTTTAGACAGTCGTCTCTACGTTGAAAATCATCAACGGAGCAAGGTTCGATGTCATCGCTAGTTTTGATTTCGGTAGCTACCACGAATACAATTATATCATCGATGATAATCTCATTTCGATTCCATATCTCACATAAGCATGCATTATCGAGATTTCTCTATTCTCGGAAGTAGGTTCAGATGTTGGAGCGTCCCCCAACGTCGTCTCTTCTAGGACAGACCTATAATCCGGATTATCTCGTGAGATAGATCGATTGAGATTGCGATGGTAAGAGGATTTGTTTGTGCCAAATTTACCCTCTTCTGGGGATAAGAATCCTTCGAACCTAAGTAGTCCACCTCACTTCTGGACAGGGACATATGACTGGTTAGCCGCCAAGCCGTATGTCGTCCATCTGGGACGACACGTCCTACGGGGACGTTGCATCTTTCAGGGATGAATTTGTGTCCTACTGGACGTCTATCCTTGCAGGCAAGTTTGCAGCAGGTATATATGATCTCGTCACTTTACCTAGATCAGAGAGAGCGTCTGGCATTTTATAGGGTACACTCTGTGGATCTAGAATTCTTCGCACTTCACTTATCACATTTGTGCGGTTCGGGGTTCGAGATGAGACATAGTGGGTACATGCCATGTTAATTTACGTCGTTCCTTATCAACGTTAACATGCGAATCTCCACCTAACGACGGGAAGATAGTCTCATCAAAGTGACAATCCGCAAATGCGGTAAAGAGATCGCCTGTCAAGGGCTCTAAAAAGCATGTAATGGATGAGGATTCATAATCGACATATATGCTCATCTTTTATTGAGGACCCATTTGTACGTTGTGACGGCACAATTGGCACATAAACTGCACACCCAAATACGTGTAAGTATGAAACGTCAGGTTCGTATCCAGTCACCAGCTGTAACATGGAATATGGTTGGGTAGCAGTGGGCCTCAAGCGGACCAACATGGCTGTATGCAAGATTGCATAGCCCCACGTAGAAATTGGAAGCTTGGTGCGCATTACCAAGGTTCGTGCGATCATTTAAGGAAAGCTTCTACGAGACTATTCTGGGAGTGAACATGGGAAACCAAATGTTCAACGTCAATCCCAAGGGACATGCAATAATCATCGAAAAACTTTGATGTAAACTCTCCGGCATTATCAAGTCTTCTGGACTTTATACGATAATCCGAGTGGTTAGCCATCTGGGCTAGGAGTTTAGCAAAAAAACAGCATTTGTTGTGGACAATAAGTAAACTTGTGACCATTTTGTCGATGCATCAACCAGAACCATGAAATATTTAAATGGTCCGCAAACTGGTTGGATAGGTCCACAAATATCATCTTGGATTCTCACAAGGGAATATATTACAAAACTAGTTTGGTGGGCTTTACACGAATTGGTTTGAGATTTGTCTTTCAAATATAGCAAGCTTGGCATGGACTTTTCGAATTAATCACGAAATTCTTTCCTCCAAGAGGATGCCCGTTCGATGCATTCATAGTTCTAAGCATCGTATTATGACCCGGATGTCTCAGACGGTCATGCCACAGCATATAAGTGCTCTTATCAATTTGGCGCCAGGCGAAATGATAAAGTTATTTCCAATCAAGTGTATTGTGGTAACATAAATACCACTTGAAAAGACATCTCAATTTCTCCAAGATACGTTTTTGGCCGTATTTATTGGAGGTCATGTGTAAAGGAAATCCACACCAAATTTATGAGCGGTTTTAACATGATATTCGTTTGCTCGAATGTCCTTAAAGCTCAGTAAGGTTCGACAGGACCTATGTGAGTATAAGGCCTCAGATATGGTCATAAGAGTACCATTGGACAACGCGAATTAGGCTTTGCCAAAGCCTTCGATTAGGGTCGACGGGCCCAAAATTGTTGTCACTGAGGTTACTTTAGGCGTGAAGTTGATGAAATACTTTTGATCTCATAAGATAGTGTGAGTGGTACCACTATCAGCCAGACAATCAACTTCCCCACTAGTTATGCCTAATTGTAGAATAATTTAAAGCCGGTCACAATGTCAAAGGAATTTGCTCAAAAATACTTTAAATTATTTCGAGCAACGAAATATTATTCAGAAAAACAAAACCATAATCCAAAAGAAAGCGTAAACATTTATGGGCTACACGTAGGCCCAATTATTATCATGAAAATTGAGAAAAATACTAATCCAAATCCATGTCAGCGACAAAGTCGGCTGCGTCAAGAGTTGCCTCCTGAGTTATTTCGACCATATTAATTTCGGGCTTATTTTCATTGCCAATGATCCGTACCACCACAACGATAGCAGAGATTGGTCTCGAGAGCATTAACTCTTGCTACGGGACGACCGACCCTGTTGTTATTTCTTTCTCGAGGCTGACTCGATTGCCTTGGGGCCAAAGGTCCTCGGTTTGGACGAGAGTCCAAACCTCGCCTGGCCGGGCGAGCACGAGGCTTGTGGCGGTTCCGAGGTTGACGGGACGACTGGCCCATATCTCGGTTCTCACATCGTGGACGAGGTCCACGAGCAGCATTAGCCTCTGCCAATGGAATTGCCTTTGCACCAGTGGGACGAGAGTTATTATTCCTCATCAAGATGAGACTATTTTTCTCGTCCAGCTCGGAAAATTTGGTGAACTTGGATTGACGGTACTACTTCTGGAGTAGGTTATCCGAGCTAGGAAAGGTGGTGTATGTCTTCTCCAATAGGTCATTGTCAGTTAACTGATCACCACAGTACTGTAGAAGAGCACGGATCCTACAGACTTCCGCGTTATATTCAGTAACGGATTTGAAGTCTTGGAAGCGCATGTTAAGCCAATCATGGCGAGCTTCTGGCTGCCAGATGGTTTTCTGATGGTCAAAACGATCTTTGAGGGAGTCTCATAGCTCCTTTGGGGAGGTGATGGCCACGAACTCAGATTTCATGGAATCCGACATATGGAGGCGGAACAAGATCATCGCCAGGGCATTCATGTCTCGCGTAACAGGAATCTCGCGATTGTCCTCCTCATAAATGACGTCCAGCAAGCCTTGAGCGTCCAAGTGGTTCTGGATGTCCTGGGACCAATCCAAATAGTTCTTGCCAGCGACATCCAAGAGCGGGAAGTCAAGTTTGATCGACATAGTTTCTACAACGGGAGAAACTGGATTAGTGTATCATATAAATCGACCGGTTTATATGTTCATGATAATGTTTACGGATTAGACATGTGAACATAAGTTCAACTTCGAAAATCTTCTGGTTCGAAACATGTAATCATGGTTTTGTGAGAAATAAATTCTCATGGATTTATATCGAAATCGACAGGTCGATATAGATGAAATCTTCTGGTCATCATTTGGCAACCATACATATAATTTCTACCACATATATAATTTGTACTACATAATTGTGAGAAAATAAACAATTCTAGAATGAAAAGTTATTTACTCAACCCTTTCGGTAGCTCCAATTGAATACAACCAGGTAAGATAGGGTGAGGTTTTTGGTGGAGCGAGGCTCTCTTAAATACCGAACCGCCGAACCTTGCCTAGACATCGCATCCAACTGGGTGAGCCTAGTCGTGGAAGATTCATAACCTTTCGTGACTTAATTTGTGGAGATATATGTGCCATGTGTACTATTTTACATGCTTTTATTTTTTATTTAGTGATCAAGTAATCAAACAAAAATAATAAAGCACATGCAATCCAAATTACAATTTCTCTTGACCTAAGATTAATTAGGGTTCATGCTCAATGGTTATGATTCACTATTTCTCAAAGGATTGAAAAATAAAAAAAAAACATAACTTACTTGAGAAATGCACCTAAAAAAAAATTTAGGGTTCCACAATTCAAGAAAAAAAATCACCAACAAATTTGGGTTGCTTCCTTCCAACTTTGTGAAGGTGTTCGTCGTTCGTCGTTCGTCGTTTTTCCTCCTTGTTCTTCAATCTTGGAGCGTGCTGATAATGTGTTGTGAGTCGCCTATTAACTCAAGTAGAAAAGAGAGAAAACAAGAGAGCGAAGTGTAGAATGAATCTATTGATATTTGATCAATTGGTGTATCAAATGGTGATGCCTCAACCTCTTTATATAATGGAGAGGTTGAGGTGTATTCATGGTATACAATAATGATGAGAAACCTTTAGTTTCCCCACTATCACCACTAACCACACTAACTATACAATTTATGTCCTCTCATAAGTAGTGTAACCTTTATGGAGTAAATACAAAGAAATACCAAAGGTCTTGCACAATGTATGTAGTCCACATCTTGTATCATGTTCGTACAGACTTTAGTTTAATGGACAGCCACCCCACAATGTGTCCTACTAATTTGTATTAAATGACTTTTGATTATGGCAGAGTTTGTAAATAAGTTAAAAAATATGGTAGAACGATTTTTTATGTGGCATCTGCAATTTAATAAAAAAAAATATTGTTAAATTTAACTTACCGTATTGCAATTTTAATCCTCAACTATATTATGGCACACAAAATATTGGGAAACAAAAAAATATATAATTGGGTAAGTTAAATTTAACAAAAGTTAAAAAATAAAATTGGGAATAAAAGTTAAATTTTTTAATTGAGAATAAACTATATCCCTTAGAGTATCTTTAGCAGACTCTCTATCTTAGCTCCTTAGCTATTTTAGAGAGGGAAAATACTCTCATAAAAAATACTCTCATCCAAATAAGTTTGGATGAGCCCGTCCAAACTATCCAATTTTGCGTATATTCGGCTTCGTATTTTTATAATCCAACCATTCATCTTTTAAATCACCCTCTAAAGATCATCTATGCAAAAATTTAATCAAATTGGAGATCGTTTGATCATCCAATTATATCAAACAAATAGACGGTTTCGGTGAAAGTTAACATTCTCATTACAACCGTTCATTTGTTTGATATAGTTGGATGATCAAACGATCTCCAATTTGATTAAATTTTGCATAGATGATCTTTAGAGTGTGATTCAAAAGATGAATGGTTGGATTATGAAAATATAATGTGTAATGAGCAAAAATTGGATGAGTTTGGATGAGGCTCATCCAAACTCATTTGGATGAGAGTATTTTCCTTTAGAGAGCATGTTTAGCTTTTCAACTATTTTAGCAGCTGCACCAGCCTCGTAAGTGGCTCTCTATTTTAGCTTTTAGCTATATGACTCCTAAATATAGAGAGCGAGATGAAGCTCACTATTATTTTTGTTAATTTAAAACATTCCTTTTTAGTTGTTTTGTGTAATTATTTCGGTTTTTAGTTGTTTTGTGTAATTATTAAATACACTTAAGCTATTTTTTATTCATTAAAAAATTATTTAAATTCAATACTAACTAAAGTAGAGTGCATTGGTGTAGACTTATTTTCAAACTGGCTAGCCAAAATAGTTCTTTAGCTACTTTAGCTAAAATGTAATTAAAAAATAGCTAGCATTACTAAAGATGCTCTTAGTATATTAAATTTTTTGTTAAATTATTGAATTTTTGTTAAATTAAAATTTAGATAAAACTTGACAGGGAGATTTATCTAAATATCCCTTAGTATTTTTTTTAAGTCCAAGTATACATATCACACAAAAAAAAAACAAACCAAGGGAAGGATCAAACTTGGTCTTATTATTTCATTTCTCTCTTATTACATGAAACCAACTAAAAACCATGAAACCATGAAAGTCCTTGGCTTCTACAATACTCAACTCTCTCTTATTTTTTTAAGTACTCACATCCTAGGCTTCCTCTGAAACTATAACTTTTCAAACCACTATTCTATCCTAACTAATTCCATACATTTTCTTTACCTCCAAGACGAAGTCATAGGTTTTATATGGGTCTGCAACGCTCTTGGAAACACTCTCCCTCTGATAACACCTCTTCACCCATTCCATTATCTTAGGGCATTCTTTCTCTATGCTGAAATTGCAACAAGTCTCATATGTATAAAACCTGCACGAGAATGGTATGAGGGAAATATCCAAGAGGCCGAAATGCTCGCCTTCGAAAAATGGCTTCTCCCCAAGCTCAACTTCTAACAGTTTCAAGCATTCTATAAATTCCGTCGCCGCTGCTTCTTGGTCTGCTCCCTTGCTAGCCCACATTCTTCTCCCACAATCTGCTATCTGCATAACAAAATATCGATCCGACTAATTAAGGGAGTGATTAACTATCGGCTCCTCAACACCTTTAAATAATTTTCTAAAAAATCACAAATGCACAACATATATAATTTAACTTATTGCATCATTCCATACCAAAAAAGGAAATGACTTCAAATGAATTAAATCGATATATAAAACACGTATGTACGTACCTTCTTGTCGAAAAAATCAACCCAAAATCTAGATTTAGTTCTCTGATAAGGATCCTCGGAAAGTAATTTTGGAGCTGCTTTGTCATTCCAAATATCATCAATATATTGAAGAATATTGAGGGATTCACATACTGGCTTATCATTATGGAGAAAAACTGGAACTTTCTTATGTACAGGGTTGGTTTTCAAAAGCAATAGGCCCTTATTAGATTTATCGAAAATATCTTCTTCCAAATACTTGTAGTGGACTCCCTTCTCCTCCAGAGCAATCTTCACTCTCATGACATAAGGACTAGACCAGAACCCCAGAAGCACCACTTCGTGATCCATTCGGTTTGGTACGTAAGAGGTGTGCTTTTCTCTTAAGAACTTCTTGTGAGAAGTGATCAGTGTTCTGTGCTATATATATGGCAGAATTGAGACTATATATGTACTTGTGGAGCAAGTTTGAAGGTACACACAATATTTATCCAAAAACTTGAGTCTTTGACAAGAACTTGGACTAGCTACAAGGGTCATCTACTCATCTTAAGAAAATAAATAAAAAATACAAATTAAGTATCATCTTAATATCTTATCTTAATATCTTATTTTGCCTAGTCAAATATGTGAGGCCAAGTATATATAATGTTATATTAATGCAATGTTATATTTAAATTAAAGTGAATTTATGGCTAGTTTAGTCAATTATATGTATATGTACGTAATCCCTTACGTTTATGCTGCTGAGTGCTGACAACTGCGCTGCCCATAAGAGTATTTTTAGCACACTTTATCTCAGCTTCTTAGTTATTTTAGAAAGCATGTTTAGCTTTTCAGCTATTTTAGCAGCTGCACCAGCCTCCTAAATTCTAAGTGGCTCTCTATTTTAGCAGTTGCACCAGCCTCCTAAATCCTAAGTGGCTCTCCATTTTAACTTTTAGTTATATGGCTCCTAAATATAAAGAGCGAGATGAGCCTCTCTATTATTTTTGTTAATTTAAAATATATTTTTTTAGTTGTTTTGTGTAATTATTAAATACACTTAAACTATTTTTTATTAATTAATAAAATAATTTAAATTCAATACTAGTTAAAGTAGAGAGCATTGGTGCATATAGGAGTCATCATGGGCCGGGCTAGGGCCTGCCCAACCCTAAATTTTAGGACTTAGGGCCGGGCCGAGCTTAGTCAAAGTCAACGAAACTTAGGGCCGAGCCGAGGCTTCAATATACCGGCCTTAGCCCGCCCATAGGCCCAAGCCCAAATGGGCATGTATGGCCGAGCTGGGCCGAGTCTTTTTTTTTAATAAATTTAATGAAAGCATAAACTAAATTTATTCAACACTCAACAAAAAAAACATGTATTTTGTTTTTCAATAGGCATGTATTTTTGTATTGTCGTGCAATTGTGCAAAGGCTATAAAACAAAACAAAAAACAAAAAAAAACATATACGAATAGAATTATAAAAAATAGAAAATATAGATTAAAATTAAGGCTGGGCCGGGCTTAAATACTTGAGCCCATGCCAGGCCCTAAAAAAAAGAGGCAGGGCCAAATGGGCCAAGAGGAAGGGCTGGGCCGGGCTTCAACCCTACGGGACAGGCGGGTTTTAAATAGGCTTAGAGGTTATGGGCCAAATGATGACCTTTATGTGCAGACGTATATTCAAACTGGATAACCAAAATAGCTTTTTAGTTACTTTAGTTAAAATTTAGTTAAAAAATAGTTAATATTGCTAAAGATGCTCTAAGCAAGAAGAAAGAAGAAAAAGAAAAAGAAAAGCACAAAAAAAAAAAACTAAGACCAGATGGAGCCTGTCTCCAGTCAAAACCAATTTCAATTATAGGACATAAGCATCTATGGCCCTTTATCCTCATTGTTACTTCAATATATACTAACAGGCCGGCTTCAAAGCTTCCTTCCCATTGTCATTAGGCTAAGCCTCGATCCCTATAACGTTCAGATTCTCATTGCTAGCGAATTAGTAACTATACTGTTAGAAATAGTCTTCTGCTATGTACGACGAGTATTTGGCCAGTTTCAACGAAGAAAATTGAAAAGAAAGAAGCGTCGTCACATTAAAAAATGATTTGAATATAGAAAAATTGATATTCTAATAGGCTTTTTAATGGTGAAATCATATCTCTTGTAAATGGTTCTTTTGGATTTATTGAATTTCTCGAGCGAATATATGTTTAGACTGTGAATTTGGATTGACTTAACTTTGGGTTGCATTGTCCGTTTTAGACGTATGATACATTTTCGAAAAAGAACTCATAAGAACTACAATAATCATTTTATTGAGCCCTGTCAGATTTAAGCCGAATAAATTGGTTCGCCGAATTCGATTCGACATTTAAGTTTAAGGAAGATATTCTCTTTATTTTGAAATTTTTTTTTCTTTTTCTTTTAGATTGTTTTCCTGCTTTACAAAACTTTAGATTTATTGCTAAATTTTGTTTAGGACCTTGAAAACTATATAAGCATCAATCATGCTTTGTATTACAAATCTAGTAGTGTACGTATGAGTCTGATTTTCTCTGTTTCTCACAAACCCTTTGATGATACACGGCTTAGGATTTAATCTAGGTAGATGATAACTGAGGCAAATCCAAGAAATGTGAGAATTTTTTATTTGGCTGGGAATAGATACTTAGCTGCCTCATTGGCTTTCAAGTGTATTATTGGTTCGTTCATCAACTTAGTGTAAGATAATCCATAAAATATCCCATAAATCCTGCAGGATAAATAACCAGAATAAAAACCATCGAAATCTTGAATCCCTTTGCAACTATACATGTAAAGGTATAGCAGAAAAAGTAAATTCTATACAAAATGACAATTCTCCCTCAATTTGAATCATCTTCTTCTCAAAGGACTTATCTACAAAAACTAAAAGACGAATTAACAAAACTGAGAAACTCGTCCCATCTCAAAATCTCTCACCAAATCGGAAGAATACTGAACCTGAGCCGGAGTTGTGATCCACACCATATTCTGCTCTTACTAGACCTAACTTGACACCAACGCCATATGATGACCCATGACCTACTCGTCTGTATACCTCTGTTGGGTTACCCTTGACATCCTTCGAAGTTCCAAGATCATTGCCATGTTCTGCAAACGCATATACATGGGTACCTTTCACTGGTATCCGTAGCTCAGCTGCAAGCTGCAGATATACAATGGGAAAAGAAAATTAGCTATCTGTGTTACCCTCTTACTGTATATTCACTTAACTAATGAAATCAGGCATGAGCGAATAAACAAAGGATTGTGTTGACATATGTCTAAAGTAGCTCTTACCTCGAGGATATGTCTGGCGGCGCCTATCTCACCCATGTTGTAACCTCTCACAGAATATGGACCTCCAAGAGTAAATGCATCATAACTTGGAAGGTCTCCGACACAGCCACCATAGTGACCATGAAGTACAAGTACAGGTGGTGGTGGTTTGCCGGCACCTTCCTCCACTTCCTTCAGCTGGAGAAATCTTGTTAACGTTAGCTGGTGACGGTTGAAGAATGGAAACTTGCTGCCAACGCCAAGGCCTTGGTCAACCTGCAATTTGTACAAAGAGTATTAGCTAAATAAACAAGTTACACATGAGGTCAAAACAACAACCTTCTATCAAAAAGTAATATTAAATATTTCAAAACCCTGAAGAAAATCCTAAGACCCTCTTACTATTGAGAATTCAAAAGGATGACTAAAAGTTTAAATACAATGTCTACTAAAGTCATCTGAGATACCATTAAGGTAGAATTTGGTGTGCTTTTGTTTAATTGTACAAAGTTGAGCAAGCGGCCATATGTCTATCAAATGGACCACCAACTACACTGAAGTATTCAGATCAGGACCATAAGTTACTGAAACTTTTTTTTTTGGTCAATATAAGTTACTGAAACTGATAACTCACAAAGCCTGAAAAAGAATGTGCAGAATGGCTTTCATTTCAAAACATTTTTTTTCCCTCATTTGTAGTAAAACCTGAACAGAAGCAACTCCATACCATCACTAACAAAATGTACAGTAAAGAAAATGAGGTTACCTGAAACATATTCCTCTCGCCAACTATAGTTCCATTCACAAACTTGGTGTTATCACGTGTGATATTCGACTGTAAAAATGCCACACGATCAATGCCAGTACCACTAAGAGTTGTTGGAGGTCCATCATCACTGACTCCTCCACTGGGCAACACTCTTTGGCCATTTGAACAGATATGGCTACGTTCATCACGTGTTGTTATCTCTTCCATTACAAGTCCATAAGTGAATTTGCTCTGACGGTTGAAATTCTGCTAAAAGCAGGCAATCAAGTTAAGCAATATCAGTATTAATTTAGCAAACAAGGCTTAGAAGGTTAAATTTTTGAAAACCCAAATATTGCCGTTCTCTCTTCAAAAAGTACAGCAAACAAATTTAATAAATAAAGGGCAGAATAGTAAAATAATTAATCAAGAATGAGACTTGAAATGTTTTCATCATCTCCTCATCTATCTATTTACTTTTTATCTTTTTCTGTCTATAACTTCCCTTCCAAGTTGTCCGACCAAGAACCAAATGGACGCAGAGAATAATACAAAAGAACAGTGTTCACAGTAATCTGTGCATATACAAAAGTAAAAGCCATACGACTGTGGACACGATTTCATTTTGAAAACTAAGGGGATGCCCAATGGAAAAGAAAAATAGGCTCTCGATGAAAAAAAATAAAAGATTGTGCAAAAATATTACGGAAAGAACAAATTCACAAAAATTCATAATTGAAATGCTAATAATGGAAAATAAGATAGAAAAGAAGCATAGGCTACAAGGTAGAAAAAAAAATTGTTTTTGCATGTCAACTAAATTGTCAGACTTGACTCCACACAAATGCAAGTTTAGCATCGTATTTCCAAACAAAATTAGAATCACATGCATTACTTTTCATCTTCCTCAATATAACTTCTACCCACAATGAAATACACGTATAAAAATAAGCGAGATCAACATATGTGATGCTAATAATGAAAAATAAGCGAGATTGACATATGTGATGCTAATAATGAAAAATAAGAGAGTTTTCATGCCAGCTGTGTTAATATAATTATGAGAAGTACCTCTGTGTAAATATAATATACTAGATACACTAAACACAAAAAGAGTAATGAGAACCACCTCTGTTATATTAGCCTTCATGCCAGCTCGATCAACCCATATAGGGGGAACTTCATCATCCCCTGGCCCACCAGTGAAGACTGGACTCAATTTTCGACTGTTGAAGCAGCTTACGCGGAGAGAGCGATCGCGGGGATTGTACATACCATCCAGATATGGATGCACGTACTCGAGCTTAAAAGCAAGATCATCCTGAGGAAAGATTACCACAAACAATGGATGACACAAGAATTCATGCAAATGTACTAAAAATCAATAAACATAATTATGGCCATGGAAGGTACATAAATGTCAAGATAAGAAGATGAGAATTAAGATTACCTGAGGGTTGTAGAAGTTGTTAGTGGTTACTGAACCGAGAATAGACCTATTCAACCCCTTAAGATTCCGATGTTCAAATGTAACAGTTCCACCGGGCTGCAGTGAAGCCTAAACACACAACATACACAAATGCAATACAGAACGGTCAGAATTACAACATTGAAACCTCCCAAAAAAATCAAGGTGAATGAACAGGGTAAAGATATTCTTTCACGCATACCAAAGTGGGATAACCTCCACGTCCAGGAATAATGCTCCATTCCGTGCTTACTTCGGCGGTCTTCTGTTCTAGTTCTTTAAGCTTTATTTCAACAATTATCCCTCCTTCATTCTTCTCATCTGGTCGTGGATTTACTTCAATGTTTGAAAACAATCCCAGGGAGTTTATGTTCCTCAGAGCTTGTTTCCCTGCTTCTATGTTGAAGACATAACCTGGTCGGAGCTGTAAACCATGTTGAACATTCACCAAAAGATTCAACCAGTCAAGAAATCACCCATTGCACCATTGCCAACATACATCGGTATTAATTAAGCAACCAAGGTTTAGGAGGTTAAATTTTCAAAAACCCAAATACTGCCATTCTGTCTCAGGAGTACAGCAAACAAATTTAATACATAAAGGGCAGACTAGTAAAATAATTAATCAAGAATAATTACCAAAACTGAAAACTCAGTGAGTTTTTCTCAGGTTTCAGAGAAGTTCAGCGCTAATCCATTATCCCACTTGACAAAAAAACGAAGAAACGAAACTGACACTCTCTCTGTAGTTAAAGGATTAAGGACGTTTACCCAGGGCAAGATTTGCATGGAAGAGTAATGACTGCTCTCCTTCAGAAGAAACACACGTTTTTTTTCTTCAGTTGGGTTAACATGTAGCAATTCTAATTTTTTTTTTCTTTTGATAACCAATTCTAATTTCTTTCTCCAGCAAATATTTTGATTTTCTTTTCTAAATTATCCAATCTCTCCCAATTACAGATTATTTTTTCATTTGTTTGCTCCTCCGTTTTTCAAATTAAAGGAATTTTTCGAATCTCCATGACTTGTTCAAGTTTTGTTGTCCTCATATTCTCTTACTGTCAAGCAATCCTAAGAGCTTTTGTAGATCATGTCTGATTGTGAAGGTCATGTTTTGGGTGTCTAATGGGTCTTTGGTCTCGCAATATTATTGTGTCGAGGTGAGAGCTGATGGATGGCTTTGGCCTTAGTTGAAAGAATGGTGCAATATGTATTCGATTTGGCTTTGCTAAAGGTAAAGAAGTTACTGACTATTTTGGTTTTGGTATGGATTTTCCTCATCTCTAATCATATAGTTAAAGGGAGGCTTACACACATACAGTATGTATTGTTTCATAACGACGCATGTGTATATTTTTCACGTTGCATATCACGTGCTTGATGAAATACATGCGTAAAGGATTCCCTTAGCTTGATATTCATTGAAGTTAAATCTGTTACTGTAATTTTTGCAAAATCCCTGTGGAAATAAAATTTTGAGCTATCAAAATCCCTCTGCAGAATACTCTTCTATGGGTTGACTGATATCATTTACATCAGGTGTCTCACTCATTCTATCATCAATTGGATCTGTTATTGTCTCTGTCTCAGTTTCATACTATCATCTAGTCATTAGACCATAACCAGCTTAAAGGATGGCCTGAATTTCATTTTTGCTGATTCAGTTCTCATTTGTCTGATACTCATTCAATTATTGAACTGAAAACATTTGGATCAGTTTCTATTGTGCTAGTGTGTGACTTCTATTACCTAATTTTTTCTTTGTTGGCTTCAGTTTGTGTATTAAACCTAAAATCTTGTCATCATCTCCTCATCTATCTATTTAGTTTTTATCTTTTTCTGTTTATAACTTCCCTTCCAAGTTGTCCAATCAATAACCAATTGGACTCAGAGAATAATACAAAAGAAACCAAGTTCACAGTAAAATGAACTTTAATCGGTGTATATACAAAAGTAAAAGCAATACGATTTCACATTGAAACCAATCACCCATCCAAGTTTACCCATGTTAAGTGAAAACTTTGCATTCAATTAAATGCTTGTAACTAAAAATGTAATTCAACAAACAACCAGATAGCCATTAAAGATGTATAAATGATTGATATATGTATGTACCTGTTTGGGCAATTCTCTGTGGACCACAGGAATCTGAGTATTGCCTTCCACAAAATTGCCAAGCTTATCCTGGAACTGAATAAGCAGCTGTGTGATATCACCTTCCACCACTTCACACACAACCTCCCTAGTATTCAAATTCCCAAAGTTGACAACTTGAGCACACGCATATCCCTCATCTTGGTACCATTTCTGAACCCGGTCCCGAATCTTCTGCAACAGCCTAGCACTCACCTTCCCTTGTTCTCTCAACATGAGCAACACCTCCCTCTGCACCGGAGCCGGCAACAAACACGGCCTCGCCCTTTCCATCCTCCTCTTGTAATCCTTTTCCTGGTTCCTGAAATACTCCAGCTTCTCCTTATCAGTCATGTCCGAGTCCATTTCGATGGGCTTGGACTGCCCCATCAGGCCCACGTTAATGCACCGGAACTTGTCCGCCGACTGCCACGTGCTCTCGGTGAACGAAATGGTGACGCCGAGGGTCCCGTCGGGGTTGGTCTTCCCTTCCAAATCCACCTTCTCGAACATTCCGCAATTGGCCAAGGCTTCGAGCTCTTTCTGGAGCTGGGCCTTGGTGTACACGCCGCCGGGTCTAAGGGATACCATTTCGAAGAAGGAGTCATCGGTCCCGACGCTGCACCGTCGCCTCCGATCGAAGAACAAGATCTCGGAGACCTTGTATTTCTTGAAGCCACTGAGCTTGTTGAGCTGAACCACAATGTTGGCCGGCAGTCCGTGAGAGTCCCACTCCTGCTGGGACTGTGGCTCGTCAGCATTCGCCACCTTCGGGCGAAACAGCCTCCTCCAAAATCCGCCGCCACCGCCGCTGCCATTCGAACCGCCTCCACCGCCGAAGCCACCTCCGCCGCCGGAATTGCCGCCGCCTCCGATGAAGGCAGGGAAATTGCTTAAATTCAAGATGAGGGTGACGGTGGTGGCGCCGGCGACGGTTTTGGCGAGGTTTTTGAGGAGGTTTGAAGAGGGTTTAGGGTTTTGAGAAAGGGTGGAGGAGGACACGCGGCAGCATTTGATGGTTAGACGGCGGGTGTTGTTAGTGACTGCTACGGCGGCGGTGGGTGAGGCTAATTTGCGAGAGGAGCGAGAGAAGGAGGAGGAAGGGAAGTTGAAATAGGTGGTGGGCGGCGCTGCTGTGAACATTGTGAAACAGAGATAGAAGAAGGAAAGGGATATGATTGCTTACATGGATATGGATACATAGATAGATAGGTGTCCAAGGCTCAACACTACAAGTCTCCTAAAACCCAACTGCCACAGTTCCGTCAATTATGGCCACCGTCTACTGTAAACTACTGCGACGTAGTCTCACTCAACGTCGGCGGGTATGGCTTTCCTTTCAACTCTGTGTCCTTGTTATGGAAAAAGAAAAAGCGGGTCCGCTTTGGAAAAAACTTAGGTCCGAACCTAAGTGTCCGTACTTTCTCTCTTATTTGTATACATTTGACGGTCTATTTTCATGATTTGAATCGTTTATCTTTCAAATTAACATTTGAAGATAGGGGTCGAACATATAGGTCCGACCTGGGTCGGACTAAGTTTTTAGTCGGTCCAAAAATAAAAAATTTCATGACACAGACAAGTATAATTTTTCCTCTTAATTATCCTTACAAATTCATTTTGTCAATCTTATTTAAGCTTCTTCGGTTGCTTAGGTAGTGACACTCCATATTTTCAAAAAAAAAAAAAAAAAAAAAAACATAAGTCTCAAATAGTTGGACCAAAAATAATTATCGATAAGTGTAATTTTTCTCCTAAATTTTTCCTAGGAGTTTTACACAACTAAATATTTCCAAACAGGCTTAACTTAAACTCATTCTATTCCTCACATCACAATGACAAAAATTGTGAGGACTTGCTTTGTTATTATTTTTTGTGACAATTTTGCCCTTGAGCTGACAGTTTTTCAAATCGTTTTGAATTTTAACGCTACACAACGGCTTCGACTCAAAGTAGAAAGAGCACACAGAAGCGCAAAGGAGAAAATAGTGAGCGCGAGCAGCCATCGAAGAAGGTTTGATCGATTTGGCCGACATTCCGGATCCTCATGTGGTTCTGCAATTCTTGGGTTTAGCTATGGAGGTTATGAGCAGAAGAACCACAAACGTTCCGCAAAGAAAATGAATCCTCATGAACTAGAAATCATCTACTGTCTATAAAAATATCAAGTGATTTTAAGACATCGAGATTGAAGTTTCAAAACCCATAATTAAGGTATTTGGGAATAATTAAGGAAGCTTAAAAATTGAGCAATTAAGATGACAGTTGGGAGGCCATCTATATCATTAAATATGGTCTAGCCTCTGGAGAGTCTTCAATGGGATTTGGAGTAATTGTTTTGTCCGGTCTAAGGGTCATCATTTGGCCCTCCGGCCTAAACCCATTTAAAACCCGTCCGGCCCGATTGGTCTGGCCCTTAATTTTTAGGCTAGGGCTAGGGCTAGGGTTAGGGCCAAAGTATTTAAGCCTGACCCGTTTCAGTCCTAAACGCCCGATGATAAATATATATATATATATATATATATATATATGTGTGTGTGTGTGTACATATACAATTATACAGACATTCTCCACTACATAGGGCTATGCATTTTTAAAATTCATAATTCTAATGTCAACAGTCAGATCAAATCATTTAAAGACGGTTGACATTAGAACTATGGATTTTAAAGGTGCATAGTCTTATGTAGTAGAGAAAAATATCAATGTTCTAAAACTCGGCCTGGGCCGCCTAGGCGCTAGAAGGTGGCCGACCGCCCGGATTAATGGCAAGTCGGCAGGAAAAATCGGCCATGGGTTAGGCGGAGGCTGAGCGGACGCCTAGGCGGTCTAGGCGGGGATGGGCGGTTTGAGGCGGGGCTGAGCGTTTCTATCTCTCTGATTCTTGATCCTTTCTCTCTCCTCTGTGATTCTTGATTGCCGTTTCTAGCCACCGAGCAGGGAGCTTGTCGACAGCGGCACAAATAGCTTTAAATGAAGAAAATCGGCTTGAAAGAAAGAGAAATGGAACCTGAGATTAAGTGACAGCTTGGAAGAGAGAAAGACTGAAAGACAAAAATGGATCTGGGATTAAGACTTCATGAGAGAAAGGGCGATGAAGATGGGAAGAGAGAGTGAGATGGTTACGAGAAGAGAGAGATGAAGTTTGCTGAGCATTTTCTTTCTTTCTTTTGTTTAATAGTAAAAGGAACATCTAACAAGAAATAAAATAAACAATAACTCATAAAGTAAACTGAATGGTCATCGTCATTCTTCAATCCTCAACAAGTGAACATAGGGTGATGGACTGGCCTACGTAATAGAAAAAGGATGATGATATTCTAAAATACAGAAATTTATACTATTGTTATAAACTAATACTTACTCGTTAAAGGTAAGGAGAGCAAAGAGAGATTGAAGGGAGAATTCAAGAGTGGTCTTATTCATTCTCATTGGCCTCCATTATATAGAGGTAAGGGTTTACACAATAAGTATACAGACTATTGATATATTACATGTAAGTCCCTAAATAATAACATGGACAGCCACATAAGAATTAATATTTACAACACTCCCCCTTGGATGTCCACCAATAATGACATGGTGTTGGACGCGCATATTGTTGCCTCGTTAAAAACCTTGCCAGGTAACAAAAACCCAGTGGGACAAAAATAACCCTGGTCGAAGGAGAAAAGAGTACAACGCGCATATGTCCTAAGTAGCATGTTTATGAGTGCTCCCCCTGATAGGAATCTCCCCCTGATTACTGCATTCTTCATTGGATAACCTCGAGAGTCGCCTCATTCCGATGCCTTTAACTAATTTCTGAAAAATACACTTTGGTAGAGATTTGGTAAATAGATCAGCCAGGTTTTCATCGGATCGGATTTGTTTAACTTCAATTTCTTGATTCTTCTGAAGCTCATGGGTGTGGAAAAACTTTGGTGCAATATGTTTGGTTTTATCTCCTTTGATGAACCCTTCTTTAATCTGAGCAATACAAGCTGCATTATCTTCATGCAGGATTGTTGGAGTGTCAGTTACAGAAGCTAAATCACATGTACTTCGGATATGGCGAATCATTGACCTCAACCAAAAACATTCACGGCCAGCCTCATATAGTGCAATTATTTCAGAGTGATTAGAGGAAGTTGACACAAGTGTTTGCTTTGTTGATCGCCATGAAATTGATGTGTCCCCACAAGTAAAAACATATCCTGTTTGAGAGCGACCTCTATGCGGATCAGAGAGATATCCTGCATCAGCATATCCAACAATTGTTGGGCCATTAACAGATTTATTTGCATAAAATAAACCCATATTTGTAGTACTACGAAGGTAGCGTAAAATATCTTTTACACCTTTCCAATGGCGTAGGGTTGGAGCAGAGCTATATCTTGCCAACACACTTACTGCAAAAGCAATATCCGGTCTTGTACATTGTGCCAAATATAATAAAGCACCAATAGCACTAAGATATGGTACTTCTTGACCAAGAATATTTTCATCATCTTGCCTTGGACGAAATTGATCTTTTGTAATGTCAAGACACCGGACAACCATTGGAGTGCTTAGTGGATGGGCTTTGTCCATACCGAATCTCTTTAGGATCTTTTCAGTATAAGCTGATTGATGGACAAGAATTTCACTATTCAAATGTTCGATCTGTAGACCAAGACAATACTTTGTTTATCCAAGATCTTTCATTTCAAATTCATTTTTCAAATAGTTGGCAGTCTTTTCAAGCTCATCAGGGCTTCCAATCAAATTCATGTCATCGACATAGACTGCAACTATTGCAAATCCAGAATTTGATTTCTTAACGAACACGCAAGGACATATGGGATCATTAATGTATCCTTCCTTAACTAGATACTGACTGAGACGGTTATACCACATCCGCCCAGATTGCTTCAACCCATATAATGAACGCCTTAATTTGATTGAGTGCATATTGCGTGGTTTTGTGGTTGCTTGAGGCAACGTAAGTCCTTCTAGAACTTTCATGTAAATATCAGTATCCAACTCACCGTATAGGTATGCAGTAACAACGTCCATAAGTCGCATATCAAGTTTTTCTGACACCACCAAACTTATCAGATAGCGGAACGTAATGGCATCCATCACGGGAGAATATGTTTCATCAAAATCAATCCCAGGCCTTTGTGAAAAATCTTGCGCAACAAGTCGCGCTTTATATCTTGCAATCTCATTTTCCTCATTTCGCTTTCTTACAAATACCCATTTGTAACCAACTGGTTTTACATTGGGTGGTGTTTGGACAACTGGTCCGAAAACACTGCGCTTTTCTAGAGAATCTAATTCTGCTTGGATTGCATCTTTCCATTTGAGCCAATCATGTCTCTGTTTACATTCATTAACAGAGCGAGTTCAGTGTCATCACTTTTAATTATTTCAGTAGCCACTGCAAATGAAAATATGTTATCAATGGCCATATCTCTACGATCCCACAATTCATTGGTGTACACATAATTTACGGAAATTTCCTTATTTTCGGGTACTTCAGCCTCTTCATAGGCTTGTGTTTCACCAAGGGCATTTTCCTCTTCTGTAATTACAGAATCATGAATTGTGGATCGGATATTAATGTCTTGCCCAATAACATTTTCAGGAGTGATTTCATCAAGATTCAGATGTGCCTTTGATTTCCTTTTTCTAGGAACTGAATCTTTTGAACCTAAAGGTCTGCCACGCTTTAGGCGTGCAACAGATGGCTCATTGGCCGCCACGTTATTTTGTCCAATTGGGACTTCAATTCTTGCAGGTGCATTTGCTGCTGGGATATGTGATCTTGTCACTTTTGTTATATCAGTGAATGCATCAGGCATTGTGTCAGCAATATTTTGGAGGTGGAGAATCCTTCGTACTTCAATATCACTTTGTTTGGTACGAGGATCAAGATGAGACATAGTAGGTACTACCCATGACAATTCACGACGTTCATTAGGAACAATCTTATCTCCCCCTAACGGCGGGAATACTATCTCATCAAAGTGACAATCTGCAAAGCGTGCAGTGAAAAGATCACCCGTTAATGGTTCAAGATATCGAATAATTGATGGCGAATCAAAACCAATGTAGATTCCCAACCAACGTTGAGGGCCCATTTTGGTACGTTGTGGCGGTGCAATAGGCACATAAACAGCACAACCAAAAATGCGAAGATGGGAGATATTGGGCTGGTTCCCGAAAATAATTTGTAATGGGGAATATTGATGGTTGGTTATAGGCCTTAATCGAATTAATGTTGCTCCATGCAAAATAGCATGTCCCCATGCAGAAACTGGCAACTTTGTTCTCATTAGCAAAGTGCGAGCTATTATCTGGAGGCGTTTAATAAAAGCCTCTGCCAGTCCATTTTGTGTATGAACATGAGGAACTGGATGTTCAATTTCAATTCCCAAAGATATGCAATAATCATCAAAGGTCTGGGAAGTAAATTCACCAGCATTGTCTAATCGAATAGACTTAATAGAGTAATCAGAGAATTGTGCTCGTAATTTAATTATCTGAGCAAGAAGTTTGGCGAAAGCCATATTACGAGTAGACAAGAGGCAAACATGTGACCATCTTGTTGATGCGTCAACCAAAACCATAAAATATCGAAATGGTCCGCAAGATGGTTGAATAGGCCCACAAATGTCCCCTTGAATCCTTTGTAGAAAAGATGGGGATTCAATGCCAATCTTTGCATGTGATGGTTTAATGACCAATTTTCCTTGTGAGCAAGCTTTGCAAGGATTGTTGCCTAACAAACCAATATGCTTTGTCAACAATGGATGTCCATTGGAATTTGTAATGATCCTACGCATCATGGTGGATCCGGGGTGACCCAAACGGTCATGCCAAAGCATAATAGTATTTTGATATTTGAACTGTTGGTTCATGACATGATATGCCTCAATTGGTTTTATCGTTGTATGATACAACCCAGATGATAAGGCAACCAACTTTTCCAATATACGCCTTTGGCTGTGATTATTGGAAGTAATACAAATGTATTCCACATTATTATCATTTGTGGTCTCAATATGGTATCCATTTAATCGGATATCCTTAAAGCTGAGCAGATTCCTTCTGGATCTAGAAGAGTATAAAGCCTCTTGGATGGACAACTGAGTTCCATGAGGTAATCTAATGTGGGCTTTGCCGGAGCCTTCAATCAGATCAGCAGATCCTGATATAGTGGTCACATTAGCTTTCGTAAGTACTAAAGTGGAGAAAAATTTTCGATCACGAAGAATCGTGTGTGTGGTAGCACTGTCTGCAAGACATATATCTTCTCCATCTTTGTGAAGTTGAGAGTTATAATCCATTGTCATGCCTTCAGAGAAAAGAAATATGACATAAATATAATTGTAATAATGCGTACTAGAAAAAAAAATAGTAGGCATAACAAAAATAATTGCATAAATTTTCAATTTCTATACAAGTACTCATGTAAGCCAACGTTTAAATAGATTTCGAATATAAACCTGTATAATAGATTTATGAAACCAATAGGGGAGGAAAACATGCACTAGCTTGATCCGAAAAATAATAAATATGCCATGATTGTTTTTAAATATACAACTAAGGTATTTAAATAAAAAAAAAACAAAATTATTATGATATCAAGAAATGGTTGTATGATATCATTGACCAAGTATAGCAAAATTTTCATAATTATTGCTTTTTATTATAGCATAATTAAAATTAAATACTCAATTATGCTGCAACCATAATTATATGGAAAAAAAAACGTTTTGAAAAATAAAGGCAGAACAAGAAACTTTATGATAGTTATGCCCTTAGCTAATTATAAGTAAAAGTGTAATTATGCATAATTATGTCCATAAAGATATGGAAAACAAACCCGTAAAGTATAGAAAGTATTTAAACAAGAATTAATAATCATTTCAGAAAAATGAAATATTAATTAAATGGCAACTTTATTTCCGTTGAAAAATGTCCATAACAGGAACAGAGAATACAATTAAAGAAAATGATCCAAAAGGATCCTTATTTCAAGGGAAAAACCAACTAAGCCAAAAATAAAAATAATAATAATAATATAGGAAAATGCCTAAACATAGGCTGAGAAATTAATTGTTGTCAAGAACACCACCGCCAATCATGTTGTCAATATGATCTCCATTATCCACGAAAAAATCAGAAACATTGAGTGGAGTGACATCCAATGGCTCCGATGAATCTCAAGGATCTGACTGATCGATATAGTTTATCTCAGCTTTGTTTCCTTTGAGGGAAGCTTGGTAAAGATCTACCAAATGCTGGGGTATACGACATGCACGAACCCAATGGTTATTGCAACCACACCTAAGACAAACCCTGTCATCATTTTTAGGAGCATGGATCATCTGATTAGGAGCTTTGAACTTCTGTTCCTTGCTTTTATTAATCTTGGCATTGTTCTTTGGGCCTAATTGTTTATTCTGGTTCCGACCCTGACCATTTCGGTGTCCATATGCACCTCCCTGATCACGAGCACGTGCATTGCCATGCATGCCGCTACGTCCATTGCCATGGCGACTAGTAAAAGTTGCATGCACTTCAGGTAATGGTTGTGATCCTGTAGGGTGAGATTGGTGGTTTTTCATCAATAGCTCATTATTTTGCTCAGCAACTAAGAGACAGGAGATTAACTCAGAGTATTTTTTGAAACCACGTTCTCGATACTGTTGTTGCAAGAGCAAGTTTGTAGCATGAAAAGTAGAGAACGTTTTCTCGAGCATCATCTCATCATCTATGGTTTCTCCACAAAGTTTCAGTTGGGAGGTGATTCTATGCATAGCAGAATTATAGTCAATCACATAATTATAATCTTGAAGACGCAGATGTGTCCACTCATAACGTGCTTTAGGTAAAACAACGGTGGTTTGATGGGCAAACCGATCTGCCAATGCTGCCCATAGCTCGAGAGGGTTTTTAACAGTGAGATACTCATCCTTCAAGGTTTTATCAAGATGATGACGTAGGAATATCATCGCCTTAGCGCGATCTTGAGAGGTCGTATTAGTGCCCTCCTTGATAGTATTTCCAAGGTTTGTAGCTTCAAGATGAATTTCTGCATCGAGGACCCAACACAAGTAATTCTTGCCAGAGATTTCCAGGGCCTCAAAATCCAATTTGGACAAATTTGTCATTCTTTCTACACATAGAGAAGATGAAAAAAAAATCAGGATCCATAATATGTTAGAACATGAGGTTCTAAATAATGCATATAGCCGGGGAAAAAAAAATTATTCAAAACATGAAGTTCAAAGATGTTCATAAGTTTGAACAATGGATCCCATGGATGGATACGAAACATGTGGCTTATCTTGACAATTAGAACATGAGGTCCTAAAGATCGAATGTTGAACAGAAGGTTCAAACAATATACTCGAAAAAGTGGATTCGAGTGGCTAAAGTGAAACAAGAGGCTCACTTTATGAAATATAGCAATTATATGCACAATAGCAAATATAGTAATTATATGAGCATGAACAAAGATATAGATTGCATTTGTTAAAAAAAAAAATGAAACTCATAGATCATGAGTATGGTAAAAAGCAACAACGTTGCACCATAAGACTCGTAGATCATCATGGAGTTCAAAGAAGGAAAAAAAAATTTGAGCGAAGCGTGCTGATAACGTGTTATAAACTAATACTTACTCGTTAAAGGTAAGGAGAGCAAAGAGAGATTGAAGGGAGAATTCAAGAGTGGTCTTATTCATTCTCATTGGCCTCCATTATATAGAGGTAAGGGTTTACACAATAAGTATACAGACTATTGATATATTACATGTAAGTCCCTAAATAATAACATGGACATCCACATAAGAATTAATATTTACAACAACTATATATTTATAGTCTAATAATACCCTCGTGGAAACAAATATAAACCTAATTGTCATTAATTTATACATTTACATGTATACAAATTTATGTATTTATTTTATAACATTTAATGAAGACATTATCAATTATGTTGAAATTATTTAATAAATGTCAAAATTAATAAATATATGTGGTATAATAAAATTAAAATTAAAAAAAAAAAACCGCCTAGGCGGCCGACTAATCCCCGCCTAGCCGACTAGGCGCTGGAAGGTAGCCAACCGCCCTAGTAGCGCCTAGCGAGTTTTAGAACATTGAAAAATATACATATATATACAGGGCTTCTCTGCTGCGGAGTTTTGATCTCAGTATTTAAAGTTTTAAACGGATCTGACGGTTGAGATCAAAACTCTGCACATGTGAATCATTTTATATATATATATATATACACAAGATTTCTCCACTACGGAGCTCCGCACTTTTAAAAGTTGCATAATTTCAATGTTAGCCATCAGATCCGTTTAAATGATTTGATTTAACAGCTGACATTGGAATAACACAACTTTTAAAAGTGCGGAGTGTTGTAGTAGAGAAAAATTACACACACACACACACATAATTATACAATTATATATAAAAAATTAGGGCTCGTTAATGGGCCGGGCTAGCCCGGCCCAAGCCCATTTAGAGCGTGCCCGGGCCGGGCTTTAATTAAATAAATATATTTTCGGGCCGGGCCCGGCCGGACCGGACTTTAATCATAATTTGAAAGCCCAAGCCTGACCCTTTAAAGCGGACTGGGCTTTAACGGGCTACCCTTACTTGTCCGGGGCTGGTCAGACCTAATTTTCTTTTATTTGTTTAAGTTAATAAATTGTATTAATAAATAAATATTTTTTAAAAAGAATAGTAATAATATTTTGTCATTTTGGACTATACATAATGCTATTAATAATAATTTTGTATCTAATGCTATAAAATATTAAAATATTTTGTAAGAATAATATTAATAATATTTTGAACGATTCCAAATTATGGAGATATGGACTACAACTCTACAAGTTAATAATATTTTGTATTAATAAATAAATATTTGGTAAGAATAATATTAATAATATTTTGTTTGTACTCCTCATTAATAAATATTTTGTATTATATGTTATAATTAGAATACAAAATATTTATACTATAAATACTTAGACGGGTTTACGGACCGGGCCGTTTGGGTTTTTACGGGCCTGGCCAGAGCTTTTTGCGGGCCGGGCTTTTGCGGGCCTACTACTGGTCTGGGCCGGACTTGGATCGATCGGGCCGCGCAGGCCGAATGATGAGCCTTATAAAAAATTGGCCCGGCCCGACTTGATTGGCCCGTGTGACTTTGGACTTGTGGGCGAGCCTAGAGCTGGTATATTGAAGTCTCGGTCCGGCCCTAAACTGTGTTGACTTTGACTAGGCCTGGTCCGGCCCATGACGACCCCTAGTCTGGTTTGCATGGAAATTAAGTGCTTGATTATGATTATGGTGCTAGTTCTCTTTTGTTTCGTTTCTTGTTGTTGTGCTTCTAGTTGCTTCTTGGCTTGTCTTTTTTCTGCTATTTCTTTTATGTCCATGGTTTTGTATGAGTTTTGCTCCCGGTCCATTTTGTTGTAATTGAAAAGATCGACTAACCGTCTAACCCTTAATAAAATATTTTATTGACCCATCAATAAAAAAAAATATTGACTCTTAGTAAAAAAAAATTATATTTGACCCCTCAATAAAATCTGTCGATGATTCTCAATATAGATTTTATCAATGGTCCTCAATAAATACTATAAATTGACATTAACCACGATTATAATCGTCATCAGGGGAATCATGATTAATAACATAAGCAAGAATTAACCAACTAAGGTTGACATGATAATCTAAGGCATGACAACTTAACCACCACTGGTGGTCGAGTTGGTAAGAGCCTCCAGGTGTGGTACCCCCTCACCCGGGTTCGAATCCTGCCGACTGCGGATTGGAGTTAAATCTCAATTCATTCTGTGGCTGGCCAGGGGGAGGAAGCATTTTGACATGATCCCCGACTGCGGATTAGTCCTTGGGCCTAGGAAGCCTTTGAGATACCGCAGGAGCTCACTCAAAAAAAAAAAAAAAAGGCATGACAAACTTTTGATGTACTAGAGTAACTGTCTGTCTCATTACAACAATGAAATTCACTTCTTAGAATTGAAAAAACATTATAACCATAGGACTGATTGGGAAATATTTCCCCAATTTAGTCCTTATAGGTCTCAATGGCCCAAAAAAAAAAGGTTTAAAATTGGCTTTGAGAAATTTTCATTTTAGCCATTAGATTTTTTTTGCTGATGTGTCTCGAATTTTTTTTTTCAGAAAAAGAAAACTGTATTAATAACCAAAAAGATTACAACGCAATGAAATGACAGGTTGTGGCCTCAACACCACTACACACACATTCCTACCATGATCCATAGTTACAGGTCTATCACTATTAATGACATTCATGAGCCGAATGGGCTCAAGTGCTCAACCCCCAACCAAATTTTACACCCATACTCGCTGGCTACAATGAGAAGAAACCAATTCTGAGTGTCACGATACAACCTCGCCACCAACATCAAGACTAACCACTTCACCTAATTCAGCACCGTATTCTAAAACAGGCAGACCATGTGTAAGGGCAGTTCACCATCACAAAGATAATAAGAAGGCACCAAAATTAGAGAACATAGTTTCTGGGAAGAATGTCATAGAAATGGCACAACAACCATACCAAAAATCATAAACCCTAGCTCAAATGAGTAGGGACTTATTAGACCTAACCAATAACCAAAAAAATAAAAACCTAACAAAAAAATAAAATAGGCTGCACCGATCCTCAATCCTCTGCCGCAACGTCGACTCCGATTCCGGCCACACCAAGACAGTCGCAATAAAGTTGGAGTACACCCAGTCAGAAAACTCGATCCCAACACTCACACACCTTTGCCAAGGACATAACCTCCTCCTTCATCTTTGGATGAACCCTTTGGACTCAATCCTGCCGCCGATAATCCAACCCTCAGAGCCAACGAACACCAAAACTAGAGTACCCATCCTCCAGCCCTGATATCCCCACTCCTCTATCACAACACCGTTCAAATCTGCCTTGGCCAACCAACCCAATCGAGAACTCCAGCCTTCACAGCCCCCACCACTGCGCAACAGCCCACCATAGGCTCGACGTCTAAGCGATCGAATCTAGAGGATACACCTCGGATCAAGCACCCATCCCACCACCTACAGCCAACCACCAAAATCGTGTAGCCGCCATCGCCGCCACCAAAGAAGCAAAGGAAACAAATCGCCACAACCTCTTTCGTTGACCAATGACCATCCTCCATAAATATTGGTCTATCTGAAACTCCATTATGTTTTGGTGTCCCTGTTGTAATGTATTGACTTTTAATACCACACTCATGGACCCTTATTTTACCTCGATTCAGTGTATCTATCATAAAACTCACCTCTAATTTAATATTAACCTTTAGTAAATAAATGAAAATTAACTGCCCCAATAAAAATTTTATGAATGTACGTACCATCCTTACCTAGGGTGGCTTAGGCCTCATCATTTAGCCCTAGGCCCTAAGGCCCTAGTGAAGCCCGCCCGGCCCGGCCCTAAAGAGAGACCCTAACGGCCCAACCCTGTGTAGGGTAGGGTAGGGTATGGGCTAAGCTTCTGAAGCCCGGCCCGGCCCTCCGGCCCGACCCTAGTGAGCCCTAACCTGCCTAGCCCGGCCCGCCCATTTGGACCCGGCCCTAATGAGCCCCTATTTTTATTATTATTATTTTTTGTTACACCTATTTTCATTTCTTTTCTCTCTCCATGTGCCTTTTGTCTTTTTTGCTCCCTCTCCCTTTCTTTTCCTCTCACCCACGTGCACTTTTTCTCTCTTCTCTTTCCCCTCCTCTCTTTTCTCTCTTGTCTTTTCTCTCTTTTCTCTAACCCACGCCCACTACTCTTTATTCATTTTCTTTCTCTTTCTACTCCTCTCTCTTTTCTCTCACGCACTCTACTCTATCCTCTTCAGTTTTTTTTCTTCAAGACTACTGCACTGCAGGTTACTGAACTTGGTCCTCTTCTTCATTTTTTTTTTCTTCTTCTTCTACTCTTCTATCTCTCTCTTACTTGATCTGCTACTCTGCT
Organism: Rubus parviflorus; assembly: GCA_029955375.1. Classification (NCBI taxonomy): domain Eukaryota; kingdom Viridiplantae; phylum Streptophyta; class Magnoliopsida; order Rosales; family Rosaceae; genus Rubus; species Rubus parviflorus. The sequence continues at coordinate 15,723,625 of JARGGL010000002.1, read as the reverse complement.
AGAGTAGTCTTTGCGACTTCGCCGACTTCAAGTATTGCCAAACTGGGTTTCAAACTGAGAGAAATCGGCGGCGATGGAGACTTGGGTGCCCATAGATGAAGAGACAAGAGAGCATCAATTTAGGCTCTGAGTGATCGAAGGAGAGGGAGAGTCGCTGGGCTCTGAGTGATTCGAAGGAAGAAGTGAAGAGGGAGGCCAGTTGGGGTGAGACCGTGAGAGGAAGGAGAAAAAAAAAAACAGCCCTTCAGGCCCGGCCCATAAGGGCTGGCCCTAACCCGGCCCTAAAAGCCCGCAAGGGCCAGGGCCGGAGGGCGGGCTGAGGCTTAAATATTGAAGCCCAGGCCCGGCCCTAACTACAGTTGACTTTGACCAGGCCCAGCCCTAGCCCAGCCCTAACCCTAAAATTTAGGGCCAGGCCGGCCCTAGCCCGGCCCATGACGACCCCTAGGGTGGCTAATGACATTATTTGATGGCATGCAGGAAGGGCTCGTGCAGCTACTGTAGGTTTAATTCCTACTGGTATATTCATATCATAACATATGAATAGTAAGAACTAGCATTCTTACTGAGACTAGAAATCATAAGGAAGAAAATAAATTTATGGATGAAATCAAATATGCAGTATTTACTATCCACAACCCCTTTGTGGGCTCCGTAAGTTCGTAACAAGAAATGATATGTTATGTGACCCTTCACGTAAATCAATCATTTGTCCTTGTAGATCCGACATTAATCCTCTCATACCTACTAATTGGTATTCTTGAGATGCTTTTCCTCTAGCTCCCGAAAAGGACATCATATGGATTAGATTAAAAGGGTTTGTCATCCTAAAATTAGGATTCATTTCTTGCCGCAAATATTCACTTGTTGCATACTATATCTCAATAGATTGGCGTAATTAATTTTCTACCGTGTGTACATTGAGTTTAGGAATTAAATTGTATCAATTTTTTTTATAAGTCGTTCAGTTCCGAAAAGCTTTTTTTAGTTGAATAAAATATATGAAGAATCCTCTTTCAATTAAACAAATATTTCAATTATTTCCTTATTCATATTTCGAAAGTAAAAAGAATACAAAGTAAAAGAAATACAAATAGTAGTAATTTTATTCCATTTTTACATCTCACAGCTTTTGCTGATCGCTTAGCCCTGTTCAATTTTGGCGCAAAAGCGCTCGATCTAAGCAAACCTCTTGGTTGTCTCTGCACCCTAACTCCTTTATCATTGAGCGGTCATTCACCAGTGGAGGCCCCTAAATGACCGCTCAATGATAAAGGAGTTAGGGTGCAGAGACAACCAAGAGGTTTGCTTAGATCGAGCGCTTTTGCGTCCACCACTGCAAAATGTTTCGATGCATTTTTTCGATGCATTTTAGCCAAGAGGAGTTAGGAGCCTCAACTTGTAATATGTTTCGATGCATTTTTTCTAGTAGAAGACGTTCTTCATTGCCTCCTTTGAAGCTCATTCCTTTCAAGCACATCTTTAGATAAACTAATTTCACAACTGATTCTTTGGCTAAATTGGGACACTCGTATCGAATCAGTCTTGGGGCCTCTGGTTGTCTCCAGCGGCGTCTCTAGCCAATAGTTTTGATTTGCTTAATTCAGGCTGCCTTGGGGCTTTTCTCTTTGGTTTATTGTTATGGTTTCCGTATCAGAAAAAAAAAAAGCGCCTCCCTCAGAAGAATAACTGAAGAACTAAAAATAACTAAATTACAAATGGAATTCAAATTAATAAAAAATAACACTGCATAAAATACAATTTTTTTTGGTACCCAGGAATATAAAGTTATAATTCAAAAACAGGAGTTTGTCCTCTCCTATTCACACTTCAGCACTAAAAAATTGGAATACAAATGTCATTTGTTGGGGTTTAAGTACACAGCTTTATTTATAAACAGCAAGTTTTTCCAATTCTTTCTCTCAAATCATACATGCATGGTTGGACGCAAGTCTGAGGCTGGGAGTCAAAATTTGGGGCCGGGCGGCCGCCCTTTTGGCCTACCCCAAGGGTTGGCCATGCCACCGCTAACTAAAACCAACTTCAAAATTTTAGAACGCTGAAAAGATGGTGACAGAACAGCTATATCAGAAACCCTCATAATCATATTCTTCACCATACTCGTCTGCTTCATCAACATTATCATAATTGAGATTGTAGCCTGTTCCTTCAATTTCCTCTTCATCCTCATAATCTCTTTCTATCCCCAAGTCATCATTTTTGTATGCATCAAATTCAAGCTCTTCGCTGTCATGGAGCATTTTTTCGTCATTGTCAAGATGTGAATCAATTTGTCTTTTATTGGAGACATCAGGAGCTTCCTGTAAGGACAAGAAAAACCATAAATTAGTAGATAGATTCCACACATGCATGAGAAGTAGATAGGTTCCATACAAATAAGAAGACAGATTCGAATGAATAAAACGTTTTCAGTGGATTTATTTTCTTTTGCAGGACTGATGCTAACGGAAATCTAAGAAATGTATGGATTTGAATTTGGATCATGGACCACATTGCAGGGAGGGCCAGAAAATTTAGTCCTCAACTTATGTCCTCAACTTATTTCCCCATAGTCAAATACATGCCTTCACTCTATCCATGTAAAACATACTGTCATACATATATGCGTCTGAGCATGCACACATGCATCCCCAAAAAGAGGTCGAAGACGCAAAAGAAAGATAGGAGAAAAGACATGGTGATATATGCTTAATACTCTGTGCTTTAACTTCTGCTTTTGTAACGGACAAATAACCTCTCCACCCTTAAACTGAGCAGTCCCTCCCACTGTAAGCAACTAAACATGCTCTCAACTCTCAAACCTAAAAGGTAGGGGATCCATCTATAACAGTTTGAATTCGAAACAATCGGACTGGGGTCCCAATCACACTACCCTAAGTCCCGTAACCAATGCCTCCTATCTAACACTAAGAAAACTGTCCTCCCAAACATGAGAAAGGAGGACAATACCATTCAACCTATCCTTCAACAGTTTGTTAAACTTTCATTTATGTGGTTGCTAATGAACTTGTATGGGCATGCATGCAAAGAAACTAAAAAGTAAATTCATTTTAATTTAATAAGAGAAACCAATAAGAGAGATGCATACAGATGTTTCGAACATATTCTCTAGGACATCAAAGTTGATTTTTGAGCTGAGTCTCTGCAAGGAAACCATGTTAGAATCAATCAAAACCTAGTAGAAGTACAGACTATGGTTTAGAAATCCACATTGAAAATTAATGAAAAAAACAATATGATGAAAGAAAATGCATACAATGGTACAATAATTCCAAGGTTGAAAATACCGGTAAAATTTAATCACCAGTTTGTTCAACATTTGATTAATAAATAAAACTTCAGAAGGTACAATTACAGTTGGCTTTACCTTACCATAAAGTGACAGACTAAATCAGGCTAACATCTGCAGACCAATTTCATTTATTTATGCGACTGCTAGCTGGACTGGAAACATTTCATCTTCTAGATATGACTATATAAGTCATTGAAGTACAGACTAGATATGTTGGCCCATGTTACTATATGACTTTATTTTTCCCTTATAGAAAGTTACAATACCTTCTTAGTTAGCATTTGGTGGACAGCTTCTGCAGCAGTCTGAGCTGGAGTAGAGTTTCTCGCTTCAGCTGCTCGAGCTAGTTGCCTCTCCTGAAAATTACAAATCACAAAGTTGAGGGATTTAAAATTGATAACTAATGGAGACATAAACAAATGCCCTGTTGATAGCAGATGGATTAGATTAAAGAGAAAATGATAGAGCCTCTGTGAGAGTGATACATGTGATATTAATATACTAAATCTTGTAGAACATATCCTCCTCCATATCATACAAGCTATATGGGGGCAATTACATTCCGGTAATTCTCACCTTAACAAATCGTAACAATAAATGGAGATGAACTTTTCGCCCAGCCACAATTGCCCAAAACAAATTCTCACAAATTTCTACACTAGCTATTAATAGAAAACTTGGGAAGACATGCCATCTAATATTGGATAAATTTGGATAGAAAAGAGAATGATTTTGCAAAATTTGTAGCCTTCAAGATATTTATGGGTATTTTTTGTTTAAGAATAACCAAAGAAAGATAAAGAGAAGAGAAAAAGCTTATTAGAACTTAGAAGCAAACTAGTCGATAAAGTCGGGCATCACCTAACTTCAGAAAGATAAGGCAGTTCTCAATGTTTTGATTTTTAATGAAGCCTCTAACTATAATTTATCCATGATTAAATCCAGAATCAGATTTTTTTTTTAGTGCTCTTTGTAATTAGGCAAGTATTACTATTCATTTTCCTTCAGGGTCTTCTGTAGTTAGATTCTGTTTCCTTTTAGCAAAGGTAGGAGTACAGACATGTTATTTCTGTTTCTTCCAGTTTGCTGCATTTACTCTTGCTTTCTGTAAGTTGTAGGATTTTCAGCCCTAAGATTTACTGGTTCTTTCTACTGTGTGCAGCCTTGCCTGTCTTAGATGATGAACTCAGTATCATTTCATTACGAAAATAATAATAATAACAATAATAATAATAATAATAACACATATATAGAGAAAGTAAAATTGCAAACACATTCAAACAATTTGATAAACAAAAAAATATGTCAAATAAAAGACCTTTCTTTTCTTGGCAACAGCTGCTGCAGTAGCTTGCTCAAGTTTCTTTGCATCTTCTGGACAGTTGATATCCATAGCAGCCTTAGCTGCTTCCTCCTTCGCTGCTTGCTCCTATAAAAGTTTACTGGAGGAATGAGTTATACGACAGATCAAACACACAGATCAATTCTAGGATAAGTATACAGGATGACAGCATAAAACAAATATAGAAGGATAACTATATAGGATGACACCATATAACCAATGTACATATCATGCATGTTACAAACTTACAACTAAGTTTTCGAGTGTTAGGGAGGGATGCATCTCCTTTCTACCACTCTAAACCCTAACTGAGGCCATTAAAATGAAGTACTTTCTTCTTCACTTTTGATATAATTCCTCAGCATACAGTCAATAGACAGTTATTGGCTTTGTGTGGCTCAATACAAGTCAAGGATGTGGAAAACGAAAGTCAGGCATGGGAAAAGAAACGCAACAATAAACAATCGCTAATAATAGCACCAAGGCCTTTTGAGATAAAACCCCACACCTAGAGGTCTACTGTGCTTGACCACCTGAGTAGGTGGACCTAGGTGGCCAAGGTGATAGTATCGGTACTATATGATACCACTACTAGGAGGCACACAGAACTGCTGCACAACAGTTGTGAATATGAATGCAGTGCATATACAAACAAATACACGCATGTGTACATGTGTCACTTCCTTATAGAATGCCTTCTCTAACGAAACTTTGCATTCTCGTAAACTGTTTCACTTCCAGCCTTGGTAGACAAATGAAGAACTCACTAGTCAAAACTATGTTACAAATTTCTCATACTACATAAGTTCTTAAGTCATAACAGTTTACTTCTTGACATAATAATAATACAACATATATATATACATGTATATATTAAAGTGGTTATCCGCTAGAGAAACATGAATTTACCTTTAAATTTGGAGAAAACCCTGGGGACCCCATACTACGGATGATTTACCTAACGACTTTGCTGATGTACATACTGAAATATTGTCATTAGCTTCTACTATATAATGCAAATATTGCATTCAGTGCTACTCAACTTGACCCAATATGTTGGTCTATTAATGGGTTTGGGACTGTTTCTTCTAAATACTTTTTTCATTAATGTTAGAACCTAGACTACATAAGTTCACAAGTCATAACGGCTTACTTCTTTTCATACTAATAATACATATATTAAAGTGGTTATCTGCCAGAGTGCCAGAGAAACACGAATTTAACTTTTAAGTTTTGACAAAAGCCTGGGACCCTAATTACTACGGATGATTTCCCTAATGACCGATGTACATACTGAAATATTGTCATCAGCTTCTACATACTGAAATACTTTCATAAGCCATACTGAAATAGTGGCATAAGCTTCTACTATATAATGTAAATATTGCATTCAGTTCTACTCAACTTGACCCAATACGTTGGCCTTTTAATGGGGTCTTCATTAATGTTAGATAATCCAAGTAACTCCATTGAGCTCCTTGTAAAGTAAGTTGGAAGACTAGTGTACCTTCACGAGTCGACTTTCTTGCTAAGGTAGTGGCTCATAGTAAAAGTCGACACTTGTGACACGCTTTAAAAAAAGGATTTCATAGCATCATTGCCTCATTGAAGCATGATGTGTAAGCAGCACATGAATCATGAATTGACCGAGTACATTTTATAATATTGCTCCTTTGCTTTGGAGTAGGTTATGGCTTGCTTTTGGTTTGAAGTGGAAGGCTCCACGCGAATATTATTCCTTGTTGACTGAGGTAGCATTCCAGTGCCCTCGCACCCGTCCACAGGTAGCCTGAATGGTCTCCCTGTGCCCGGCTGAAAGTGTGCCGACGAGGACGTTAGGGCCCTAAGGGGGGTGGATCTTGCTTTTGGTTTGAAATGGAAGGTTCCACGCGAATATTTTTCCTTGTTGACTGAGGTAGCATGCCAAGTGCCCTCACACCCACCCACACAAGTAGCCTAAATGGTATCCCTGTGCCTGGCCGAAAGTGTGAGGACGTTGGGCCCCTAATGAGAGTGGATTGTAGTGACCTGTGTGGGCAGGTGCAAGGGCACTGGCAGGCTACGTCCCACATCGCCCGGGTGAGGGAATGTGAAGTGATTTATATGTGCAGACCCACATCTCCATAGCAAGACGCGTTTTGCGGTGGAAACCCAGGAACAAAACCGTGCGGGCTCAGACCCAAAGCAGACAATATCTTGCTATGTGGACTAGGCTGTGACATTGGGAGATAGCAAAGAGGAGTTAAATTGTATATGGGACTTGTGGGTGCCTATCTTTAAGGAGTGTGGCTTAGCATGTTCAGTGTGTCACATTTGTTTTTCCCCAAGTGGACTACTTGTCCATAGCGTTTGTACTTTCTAATCTAAAATCCTCATTTCCTATAAAGATAAAACACTGAGAATTGGTTTACCTCTTGTCATGCATTCATCAAACAATTGGGAGCTTATACAACACATAAACAGCTAATTTAAGTGCAAAGTATAATTTGAATATCCACATTTATTTAGTTTACTGTATTCAATTTATCATGTTAAACCTAGAAGCTCTAAGATCAATTGAAAATCACTGAATATTTTAGAGTTTCCATTTGTTATAGCCTAACAGAACTTCTTTAGTTGTCCTACCACTGGATTTAATGCTATAACTATGCACCTGCTAGATCAGCTTAGTTTGACCAGAAATACACGTCTTCCACATGATATCACCACATTGACCAGAAATAATTTAACCTCCAGAACTAGTCATGAGATTTTAGAGTTGGTAGTGATATATTAATATACATCTTCGTTTATCATATTTGGGATGCAAAACTAGTATTTGTAGAAAATCAAGAAATGGTAAATAAGGGTATAATCAATTAGAGTACCTCAATGTACTCACGGTTCATTTCTTCCCAAATCATCTTTTTGTAGCGCTTCCCCTCTTCATTAAGAAGGTAGCCATCAACCTGTGCAAGTTCTTAAATCTTGAGTAGTGTTCCAAAAGTACAAGACATAATAAATAGTACAGAAAAATATGACATGTATTAGTTATATGGGCGACAAATTGTTGGTGCCACAAGAAATTTTTGCAAATCTGGAGATAGAATCTCTAATAATCAATTTTATATGATCAGTATGGGGAATTTCTGTTACAAACAAAAGTACTTTACAAAGACCAGAAAAAACTAGCGAATTCAGGTTACCTCCAGATCATCAATATCCGAAAAGTTGTCAGACTCATCATCACAAGCTTCAGTACCAGTCTCAACAGCTGTATTCTTCATATCAGCCCCTGAAACATTACGTTGTCAGCAAAGACTTCCAGCAGAACAAAGATGCATATTTATACTATACTATACTTTACTATATTATACAAGACCATTTATGGGATCGTTTTTTTCCCTGAAACCCGAAAATGCCCCAAACCGGCTTCCTGGGCCCAGGTTCGAAACTGAGACCTCCAGCAGAATCGTATAATCTTTAGGCGGCAGGAAACTCTAGCAAATAGCTAGGAAGATACGTTAAGGGGGATCGGACCCCTGACCACATGGGAGAAAACTATGGGCCAGACGCTCCCTCTAAACCCTTGTTGGTATTTATTGGGGATATATGAGAATTTGAGAATCCAAAAGGAAGGCACAGAGAGACAGAGAAACCAACCATCACTTTCAGGCTCCGTAAACGGCAATCTTTTGTTCTCACTTCCTGCTTTTGCGTTGTTCTCTTTCTCAAACTATTAAAATGAAATAAGCAAAAGAAAATCAGACATAATTTGATAAGTCAGAGGACAATAATTACGGCTTATAGCATACAATAATTACCATTAATTCATTAAGAACAGACAAGCAAGAAAAGTTCTGAAAATACATTATCTTAAAGATATGCTTAGATATAAAAAACCAGCTTTAGAGAGAATGCCCCACCTATTCATAAGACCTACTATTTCTCTCAATAAAGAGACACCTATAACAAACATAACAGAAATCGAGGAAACATGTTCAACATGTACACAACCTTCAGTTACATCCGACTAACATCTTAAGAAAGTGCCATAACATTAGTAAACCCTACACGAGAAGAAATCAAGACCCTTCAATTCCAAAACCAAAGAACAAATTTGAAACAAATCAACTCATTTCACTGAGTGCTTAGTGCTTCCACATGCAGATGAATTAATAATCACCAAACTGGCCAATTGTTTATCTTCACAACCTTTTCAAGTGACCAGTCCATGCCAATCATCCTTTCTTTCTTTGCAAAATAACTTGCACGTCATACTTCCAATCTAATGATATTGGGGGAGGGGATTGCACGTCATATATCAGTTTAATTAGCTACAGTGTACAACTGAACCCATCCACCCAAAAACATGTCTCCAAAAATCAACAAGCTTACTTTTCTACCCAAATGAAGGATTTCCTTTTTTAACGAAAACGATAAATGTCTCTAACTTCAGCAGCTACCAAAGACCACATTCTATCCCATAAAGATATCATCTCCTCTGACTTTTCTTTGAATCATCCCTTTCTATCCAGATCACCTAAAACACCACATCACACAACACTGCTACTAAGCTTTTGTTTTGATTCTTCACCCAATGGCACAATGCTTCTCAACTAATAAGGATAAACAAGAGGCCAGACTATAACATACTTTGGAAAATTCTAATAGGCAGCGCTGCATCCCATACAGCCTTCTTTTTTGAAATGCAATTGCATTTTTGAGTTGCAATTGCTGTTAAAAAAAAGTGAAACTGGTGTTGAGAGTGATAATTGACATGGGGAGAGAGAGAGTCGTAGAGAGAGAAAGTGCTCTTGTTAGGGGATACAGTAGGGGCAAGGTGAGTGAGAGGCACACACCTAGAGTCTTTAGGGTAGAATTCAAGACTTTTGTCATTCAGGTTGATGATTTATCTTCTGGGGAAGCGATTCTAATTACAGAAAAGACAAGGGAGAAGAACTACCAATTGTCTATTGGGCTGGGATGTGTTTCTTGGCTTATTGATCAGCTTCGTGAATTTCTGAACGCTAAAGGGCAGATCACTTTCAGAAAGTTCACAGGGAGATTCAACTCTTATCAGTTTTGGATAGAACATCACAACAACTTTAATGGAAGTTTCTTGAAATTTTGCAAAAGTGCTGGTGGCTTGGTAAAGACGATTATTCTACCCCTTGGTAGAGATGCAGTGGGATGGAGACTGATGGAAGAAAATTTGTCGGCCATTGTTTACGGAGTACCGAAGAACAGTTCGAGTCGTGTTCCACTTAAAGACAAAAGATTCCAGTTCGAGTCCAAGGCTGCAGAGTCAATCTTAACCTACAAGGAGGCGCTCCAGAATCCTGTGAAAAATGTTCTTCCACAAAATAAAATGCTACAAGTCTCTAGCAAGAAGGATGACAATTCCAGATGGCAGTGTTCTGTAGTCTGCAAACGTAAATCAATCAATTCTTCCTGGATTGAAACAAGCAAGGCTATTTCGGAAATTCTTGATAAGGAGGTAATTTTGTATCCTTTTCAATGCAACAAAGCTCTGTTATTTTGCAGTAATGTGGAAGAGGCAGAATGGGTGGCAAGGCATAAAAAGATAACTGTCAATTTCCAGGATGAGGTTTCACTCTGTAGGTGGAAGCAAAAATGCAATTTTCATGGTAGAAGGAAGTTCGTATGTTTTGGTGGTTGGATTGAAATTGAGGGGTTGCCTTTTAATTTGTGGACCAAGGAGACTTTCCAGCAGATTGGAGATGCTTGTGGGGGTTATCTTGAAACCGACTATAGAACCGAGAATTTCTTGAGCCTGTTTGTTGCTCGTATCAAAGTGAAGAATAATACCTGTGGTCTGATTCCTGAATTTGTTGATGTTATTGGGAACTTTGAAGCTTTTTATGTTAGAATTAATCCAGTATCTTTGTCAAGTCGTAAGATTGCTCCTGATGACATGAAACGAATGAGTAACAGAACTGAGAAGAAGAGTGATGGTGTTTTTCCGGGGCCAAACTCCGGTAATTTTCAAATTTTGAAAAATACTACTGTGGAAAACCAGTTGGCAGTAAGTGGAGCTTTGGGCAGAGGGAAACCACCCTTGGAGTTGAGGAATTTTCTAATAACTGGTGATAATTTTCTGAAGGGAATTTTTGGGTCTGTCAGTGCTTCAGAGAAGGAAGTATTGGAAAACTGCACGATATCTAATCATCTTCTGTCTTCGAGGGCTGGTGACAACTTTCTAGACGGAATTTTGGGAGAAATGACTGCAGAAGTGGAGACTTTAGGGCCAGGTACAGGGGAGGCAGGGAAGAGAGTTAATGAGGCTGATAAGGACTGCTCCTTTTATTTAATTGCTGATGGGAGGTCAAGGACTGAGGTGGCAAATTTATTAGCCAAAAAAGTCAATATTGATGGGCTTAATGACAAAGTGGTAGTTACAAAACCTATGGGCAGTCTTAATGTGGCAGAGACTAAATTTTGTGGTGGTGGGCCTGCTTGGCAAGTGGGTGAGTATTCAGGCACAAAGGCTAATTTATTATTTAATCCTGGATCAACTTGTGAACCATTGAACCGCTTCAAGAGTTTGTCTCCAGCTGATTTTGGAGGCATGCAAAATCCACAAACGGTGGACGATTATAGAATTGCAAAAAAGTCAGTCCTCGACTGTGAAGGCGTTTGGGAGGAAGATAAAGATGTGGATGAAACTCTGGTGGATCCGGAGGACGAGTCGGAACGTTTCAAAGGAGGAGAAGGTTCTTTTGAAGATTTTAATAATGTTGAAAGAAGCCTTCTGAATGACGAATTGTTGGATGATTATAAGGAGATGGCTGTAAAGGGATTAAATGCAGATTTATTAGAAGAATCTACACTGGGAATGGAAAATTTTGTTGACCTTGCTGCCATTTTAAATGATGATAGCCAGGTGTCTTCCGATTCAGAAGAAGTTGACCTTGTCAGCTCCAGTGAGGAAGATGAAGATGTGTGTGTTCTTGATCGTCACGAAGGCATCCTGAGTGATCTCTTCAAGGAAGAGGACTCTCAGCCGGAATTAAATTCTAAGGGGGAGAGGACAAAGGTTGAAACTAGTGGGTCTCAAAAAATTATGAAGAAAGTTAAGCCTAGAACTGCTTCTTTACACTTACGTTCGACAAAAACTGCTAGCACTTCTGAAGGAAAAACAGCGGAAAGATTGGGTAGATTCATGTCAAAATTAAAAGTTGGAACTTTTCCGCTAAAAAAGAATTTTACCAAAGGAAGATCGTTGGTTAACGGAGTCATAGGCAAAGGAGAAAACTTGAAGAAAGGAGGGAACATTTCTGCTCCGTTGATTACTTACGTGAAAAGGGGAACAAAGAAGGACAAAGAGGGGGAAAATAGTTGCAATGAAGATCATTAGTTGGAATGTAAGAGGACTGGGAAGTAGGAGCAAAAGAAGAGTGCTGAAGGAGAAGCTGGTTAACAGTAAGGCGGATGTAGTTATTCTACAAGAAACAAAAAAAGATGTCATTCAGAGGAAACTTATTGGCAGCATTTGGGGAATTCGTTATTCTGATTGGGTGTCAATCCCATCCAATGGCAGTTCAGGAGGTATTTTAATTATGTGGAAAACCAAATCAGTATCGGTAGTGGAAGCCGTAGTTGGAATTTTCTCAGTTTCTATTAAGATTAAAGGAATCAATGGGCTAGATTGGTGGCTTTCTGGAGTGTACGGGCCAAATAAAGTCAGAGAGAGAGATGATTTCTGGGATGAATTAGCTGGATTGTATGGTTTATGTGGACCAAGGTGGTGTGTAGGAGGTGATTTCAATGTAGTGAGGTTTCCTTCAGAAAAATCCAATGGGGGAAGAATGACCAGAAGTATGAGAATGTTCAATAATTTTTTGCAGGACACAAATTTGAGGGATCCCAATCTGCTAAATGCTGAATTTACTTGGTCGAATCTAAGGGAAGAAGTTGTTTGTTGCAGATTAGACAGATTCCTTTTCAGTTCTGATTGGGAGGAGCTTTTTCCAAATGCCAGGCAGAAAACTTTGGCAAGAGTTACCTCTGATCATTGCCCGGTTGAATTTGATACAAGTAAGCTGAAATGGGGGCCTTGTCCTTTTCGTTTTGAAAACTCTTGGCTGAATCATCCAGATTTAAAAGAAAAGTTCAAAGAGTGGTGGAAGCAAGAGGATTTTCAAGGTTGGGAGGGTTTTAAACTCATGAAGAAACTGAAATTTATTAAAGAAAAGGTGAAACATTGGAGCAAGGAGGAGTTTGGAGATTTGGGAAAGACAAAAGAGGAACTGGAGGCAAAATTAAAAGTTCTTGACCTGGAGGAGGGTAGAGGAGGGTTGGATGACACAAAAAGAAGGGAAAGAGAAACTTTATTATTGCAATTTGAGGGGTTGGTTTTTAAAGAAGAAGTTTCTTGGAGGCAAAGAGCTAAGGTGAAGTGGGCTCGTGAAGGGGACGGTAACACTCGTCTCTTTCACAAGATTGTGAATGGTAGAAGGAAGAGAAACAGTATAGAAATTTTGGAATTAGAAGGAGGCGTAATTACAGAGGACCAGGAGGTGATCGAGCAAGAGCTCACTAATTTTTTCACCAAGTTGTACAGCAGCGATAATGAGGTTAAGTGGGGGTTGGAAGGCATAAACTGGAGTCCAATCAGTGAAGAAGAAGCAGCATGGTTAGAAAGACCTTTTGACGAAGAAGAAATCAAAAGAGCAGTGTTTGATTGTGGTACAGATAAGTCTCCTGGACCGGATGGTTTCTCAATGGCAGTTTTTCAAAATTACTGGGAAGAAGTAAAAGGGGATGTTTTGAAAGTTATGGAGGAGTTCTTTCAAAATGGGATTATAAATGCAATCACAAATGAAACTTACATTTGTCTCATCCCAAAAAAATCCGAGTCTACAAAAGTAGGGGATTTCAGGCCAATTAGCTTAGTGACAAGTTTATACAAAATAGTGGCCAAAGTGCTTGCATCCAGACTTAGGGAGGTATTAGATGTTACAATTTCAAATTCTCAAGGTGCATTTGTGAAAGGCAGACAAATATTGGACGCAGTTTTAATAGCAAATGAAGTTGTGGAAGAAGTGCGTAAAAACAGAGTGGAAGGGCTGGTTTTTAAAATTGATTTCGAAAAAGCTTATGACCATGTGGATTGGGCATTCTTGGATGACGTCTTGGGGAAGAAGGGGTTCGGTTTGCGTTGGAGAAGTTGGATTATGGGTTGTTTGTCGTCTGCAAATTTTTCTATCATGATTAATGGAAGACCTAGAGGGAAATTTATGGCTTCTAGAGGATTGAGACAAGGTGACCCTTTGTCTCCTTTTCTTTTCACTATTATAGTTGATGTGTTGAGCAGGCTAATGGAAAAGGCTCAAGAACTTCAATTGATTCGTGGCTTGGCGATCGGAAGGGAAGCTGTTGAGATTTCTCACCTCCATTTTGCAGACGACACAATTTTTTTCTTAGAAGGGGAAGAAGAAAACTGGTCTTTTCTACTGGAGGTGCTGGATTTTTTTGGTACTATTTCAGGTCTGAAAATCAACAAGACTAAATGTTCATTAGTAGGCATTAATTCAGATGAAAGCAAAATTGAAAGATTGGCTCAGTCTTGGGGATGTGAAGTTGGTTCCTGGCCTATGAAGTACTTGGGCCTTCCCTTGGGCGGGAACCCAAGAGCATTGAATTTTTGGAACCCAGTTATGGAAAAGGTAGAGAAGCGTTTGCAAAGCTGGAAAAAGGCCTTTCTTTCTAGAGGGGGAAGACTTACATTAATTAGGGCAGTGTTGGAAGGAATCCCAATTTATTATTTGTCCCTATTTAAAATGCCCATTGGGGTGGCAAGAAGTTTAGAACGGTTGATGAGAAATTTTTTGTGGGAGGGTTTAGAGGAAGGAATGAAAGACCACTTAATAAGATGGGAGTTGGTGGCTAGAAGCATTGAGAAGGGTGGCCTTGGGGTGGGAAACTTAGTAGAAAGAAATAAGGCTTTGATTGGTAAGTGGTTATGGAGATTTCCGTTAGAACCTGATGCTCTGTGGCATAAGGTGTTAAGGAGTATTTACGGAATTGACGTTAACGGTTGGGACGCTCAACCATTGTTGAGGGGTTCAAGTCGAAGCCCGTGGAAAGACATTTCAAATGGTTTCTATTCTTTCTTGGAGTGCTGCTCTTTCACAGTGGGAAATGGTGAAAAGATCAGATTTTGGGAGGACATTTGGTTGGAGAAGGAAGACTTGAAAACTTTGTTTCCCAGATTATTTAGGTTGTCGTGCAAGCATAATGAGAAGATTGCTGGGTTTGTAGATTGTTCAGTGTTTCCTTATAACTGGAACTTGGGTTTTAGAAGAAATTTAAACGATTTGGAAGTAGTGGAGTTTACTTCTTTGTCTGCAAAACTGGACAGTGCTCGTTTTTTTAATACAAGGGGGGATGCCAGACACTGGTCTTTGGAAAGGGACGGGTCCTTCTCATGCAAGTCCTACAGAAGTTTCTTTGTCAATAATATTGCCTTTTCTGACTTCAGTCCAAGTGAACAAATCTGGAAAGCTAAGGTTCCAACCAAGGTACATATTCTTGCATGGCTAGTGGCTCACGGGAAAGCTAACACCTGTGACAACATTCAAAAGCGTAGACCTTCTCACGTGCTTAATCCTCAATGGTGTATTCTTTGTAAGGTCGGAGAAGAGAGTGTTGATCATCTTTTCCTTCATTGCCCCTGTTCTATTCAATTATGGTGGAGATTTTTCAAGGAGTTTGGAGTAAGTTGGGTTATTCCTAATAGCTGTTATGACTTGTTAAGTATTTGTTTCAAGTGTGGCAGCAGAGGCAAGAAGACGAAAATCCTTTGGAGCTGTAGAATGTTGGCTGTGTTTTGGGTGATTTGGTTGGAAAGGAATAGGCGAATTTTTGATGATGTCCCTGGGTTGTGTGTAGAGTCTCTTTGGGATCGAATTACTTTCTGGTCTGCCCTTTGGGCATCGGTCACTGCTGAGTTTAGACATTACTCACTCTCAGCCTTAATGTTAGATTGGAAAGCTGTAGTGTCTTAATAGTTTTGGGTTCATCTTTGGTTTTGGGTTGTCTCTGTTGGTTGTGTTTCTTTTAGCGTATTTTGAAGACTTCTTGTCCTCAAAGTTCTGTGGCTTTTGCCCCTAATAAAATATCAGTTTCTTTCTCAAAAAAAAAAAAAAGTGAAACTGACCATTTCATATGCAATTGCTATTCAAGGATAACGAATTGTCCTCAGTTTCACTTTTTTGAACAGCAATTGCATTTCAAAAAATTAGACTGATCCACATACTTTATGCCAAATTCTGAACCATTTGGCTACAATTACAAGTCAGTTACATAGTGTGATTCTTATTTATAATTTCCATGTGGAGAGATTATAAAAACTTAAAAACCACTACCCCTCCGAGAGAAAAAAAAGTCACATAATTTCATGCCTATTAAAATATTAATTCATGGAAATGGAATGCAGAATCATTGTTGCCTCGAGTATTAGTGAAAAAATCAATCATAATTCCCTAGGGGTGCCACTTTTCATCAAAATTACTGAACCAATCGATTACAGACGGACTTTTTTTGGTTTTCGTAACTGATTTTCACAAGCCAAAAACTGAAGGAAAAAAAAAACCGAAATCTAAATATGGAAAAAAGTTGGTAAGTTTTCCAAAAAAACCAAAGAAATCGAAATACCAACCAATCTCTGAAAAATTATTAACGATAAAAACGGAATCGATTATCACCGAAATACTAATGTTGTTTTTATTGTTATTATTATTATTTTATGAAAACAATATGGCAATATGTTAGTGGAAAGCCTATACTTTAGTATAGACTCACCCACATTAGATTATATAAGGTTAATAACCTTTAACGGTTTAACCTACCCACAAGGCACACAACCTATCTCTTTTTTTTTTTTTATCAACTCTACTTCTCAACCTCTCATTCTCTAACATCTAATATCAACTAACATCTAAAAATACTCATCTACCGGTTGAGTTTGAAAGTCCTCAACAAGTCCTCATTATAAGGTACTCACTAGAGAAGGCCCCATAATTACTAGAGAGGTAGAAGCAAATATAACAATTGAATTTAACAGTTACCTTTGATGACTGTTTACTGTTCTCGAGGCTTTGACAAGCAATGGTATCAATGCCAGAGTCATTAGCATTTAGCTCCGCAGATGCTTTTTTCAACCTCTCTATTTCGGCACGCTGGAAAGCTGGAGGATTAGACCCTCCATCAAGTCCACCTGAAATTGTCATAAACTACACCAACCTGTTAAAGTAAATACAGTACGGATTTAATTCATAATTGGAACGTGAGAGAGAAGGAAATTTGGACTCACATCATCATAACAATTTTGACAAAGACCATATGCAAAAGGTTTTCCACTATCCTTATGTTCACAAAGGATCTTGTGTTCACAAAAGACGCTATCCTCATGTTCACAGAGGCCACCATCTATGTCATCCATTTTATCTGTCATAATTGGTTGTTTGCTTAATTCGTCCAGCTCCTTTGCCTTCACGAGGAACTCTTCAATCTAAAAAAGAAAAAAAGCAGATTCCAAATTGCGAGAAAAAGACTTCAGTACTTGTAATTTCACAAACGAATGCATGTAAAGGAAAAGGGTAGAGAAGGAATCACTGTTACGTCTACAAGATATTCAAACAATGTGGAATCACATTCATTTTTTTTTTAAAAGAAACATAATTTATTAATAAAAAGGAAGAATACAGACTCAGTGAATAAGGAATCCACAAAAACAGAGAAACACAAACAGCAAAACAAACAGGAAACCGCCGCCCCCCCCCCCCCCCTCACAAGAATACTCCCTGAAGATAAAACAAAAAAAAACTAAACTGCTGCTGCTCTCCAGTAAGCCAACATGACATGACAAGCTAATGACAAGCTTGATAAACTTTTCACAAAATGTGATCTACACTGCTTTTTTTTTTTTTTTTCCAAGAAGAAAGAACCTTTTATTATTACAAACAGCAGACAAGGAGTTCACTCATGTTGTACAACTGCAGTGAACAGATAAATAACAAAAACCTTAAGACTTAACAGTTATTAAGACCACTCAATGTTAAGACAACTACACACTCTCAAACATATTTTTTCTAGACCCGAAATCAGCCCAAAAAGCTCAAAAACGTGAACCAGATTAATATATCAAACCTCATGCCCTGAAATGAAAACAAAAAGAAAAATATTAGTGGTATCTGCAAACTGCAGGTGGGACACCTGAGTCTGTTCTTCACCCACCTTTTAGCTCCTAATCAAATTGGGCTCACCAACTTGGGCCACCGATCTACTAGTCTACGACTAAGGTAAAAACTAAAAAGCAAAAGGGAGAGAGGGCCGCCCCTGTCAAGTACCCTAGACACTTAAAACCTGAATTGAGGTCTGCCAATAAGAACAGAAAAAATTGTTGAGCAGAAAAAATATCCCCAAATACAACTCCTCCACCTATTCCCACAAGGATAGTTGGAGTATGATTTGCAAGAAAATGCTCCTGCAGATTCTAGCCTCCAAAACCTTGAATCCAAATCTCAATGTGACCTATCAAACACCTTCCCATTTCCCTAACAGTGAAATTTGCTCCTCCATCTCTAGGTCATATAAATTCCTTCTAAACCACAGGTACTGGCTCAATGAGAAATTCAAACCCTCTGTCACATCAGCTTCTGAGACACTGGAAATTTGACAAGTTCTATAACCTAGTAAAATGACCTACGAACACTTCCTCTCCAACCCGCAATCCTCCATTGCCCACCACCATTTTGCAACAATCTAGAAAACCTTCATACCCTGTGAAAGATCCTTCCAAAGACTTTGACATCACCCCTCTCAATCATATTTGAATCTCACCCATTTCATAAGATGCATACTTGCTTCTAATTGAATCTCCCTTTCTATTGGGAATCTCTACAACCACTTAGCCCGCAAAGCCTTATTCTCTTCAAACGGATTACCAATCCATAGTCCTCTTTCCTCAACTCGAGATACTACATCCCAGCTGATTAAATGCATTTTCCTTTCATCCAGCATTCCAAAGCAAATCCCTTAAAGATTCTCCACCTTCCTAGAAACCCCTTTCTGATTTTCAATTCAAGACAAATAATAAAGGTAAGATGGCCTCTCTAGAAAGATACACCTTCTACCAACTTTTCAACCCTTTTTCAACCATTTTCTATCAAAAAGTTCATCTATCGTTGTACTCACATATTGAAGTAGTATTGTCAAAAATGGGAAAGTTGCAATTATAAATACAGGCTTATTTTAAGAAACATACCGTCAAGCTCCCAGATTCTGTGTTCTCAAATTCAACCAGCCGCTTAGTCAATGTTGCATCACAAACATGTACAATTTTGATCTGATAAAATCATAAAATAAAAAAAATACATCACATTAAATGGAAATAGGAATACTGGAACTTTTTACGTATCTTTCAAAGAGTAAAACAACCGGAAAAAAGAGCATATATAAAGCAAACACAGGACTAGGTCTTAAAAAGAAACAAGATGTCACACAATAGAAGAATACGAACTCTTCACACTTTTCATTAATTAAAAGTTAAAACCATCTTCATGTCCACAGCTCTTTACAAAAAAAAAATTAAAAATTAAAACCATGGTATTAGGATGAAAACCAAACACCAACAAAAAAGCCTCTAGTTCAAAAAATAAAACAGCATCTTAACCATTCTAACAGGTATGACGAGCATGTAATAACAATTTCTTCTTGACATAGAAACCAACTTAATCAACATATCATCATCAAAGCAGAGTAGCAACTGAATCTAACTTACAATTTCAGACTTGGAGCACTTGAGACCGTGTGAAAGTGCCGATATATATAACGCAGCACCACATAGTCCACTGGGTTTTCTGCCTGTCTGGAAACATTAAAGATTTGTCATATGATACATTCAACCTTCTTGACGACTATCAAAGCACCTGACACCAAAAATATATCAAGATAAAACAGAGAAAGTGAGTACACACCTGCATCCAATCCCGTTTCATGCTTGTGATAATTCGCTGTGCAGTTTGCATAACCCCTTTATCCCTTCCTCCTGGTAAACCTACAAAGCATATTTGCAAATGTTATGTCTCCTATTCTGAATGCAGCATGTATCAGATAATATTCGGTCAAGCTAAATAGTTTAAACCAGAAACAGAATGGTAATAGAAACTCTGATTTGACATTTTACACAAGAAAAAAGCTTAGTCTCTTATGAAAAATATGTGCGTCATTTTGGACAGTACACTTGAACCTTGCAGTGTACCAGAATAGTTAGCATTCATTAAAATGTAATAAATCACTCAAAAAGATCCACTGGAACAGTAAAATAAAATTGAAATCCTCATGAATATGTAACAAAGGTCTAAAATGCATAGCAGGCATATTATGCTCACAATCAATACAACCAAAAATAGATGAAAGAAAGCAGCTACAAATTGGGAACGTTGGGATAAGTTAAATATTGCAAAACAGACATCCAAAATTATGTACTGTGCATGTAGATGGTCATAAGTTTAAATCCCCTGACCATCTACTTCTACCAACAAACCTTTAGTATAATGAAAATTACCAAAAGATTAAATAAAGCATCGAAACAGACATGTAAAACATATAAAGTTGTGATATTTATTAAATGAAGTGATATTAATGTCCCCTTCAGACCCATTCAATTTCATTCCCATGAAATTAGAAGGAAACCTCATTTTTTGGAGTTGATACTTATGTCGCAGTGAGAGAACCAAAACTATTTAGAAATAAATGAAAAACTAAATGAAAAACTAAATAAAGTATCCTTCAGTTTAACAACTCAATTAAAACGATTCACATTGCTTAAGAGATAACCTAGTGTTGGAAAATGACTGAAGTCAATACTTATGGAGCTTTTGATTCCATTTTTGTTAGGATAAGAAGCGATTTGGTGTTACAGCAGTTGCAAACACTTACTCTCAGTAAATTTATGAATAAACCAGGAAGGATCAACAGGTTTTTGAACAATTGGGTGCTCATCAAGCCTCAGAACCTTGCAAAGTTGCAAAAACACAGCTCCTAGAACATAGCTGCAAATCAAATTATATGAAATTACTAAACCCAAAACCCAATTGTTGAGGGTTAAATCAAATCAGTCAGAATGTCATTACTGAGAAGCATGGGAGACATAGTCAAAGGAGAAAGGAAATAAGAAAAAAAAAAATACATTCTCATAAATCTTCAAGTAGTTTGAAAAATCTATCAAATACAGTTTTGGTTTAATATAAGAAAGGAATATTAAATCCAAACCACAGCTATCGAGGGTTAAAAAAATAGAATTAATCAGAACATCATACTAAGAAGCACGAGAACATGGTCAAAGGAGAAGGGAAACAAAGAAGAAAGACTTTCTCACACATTTATCTTCAAGTAGTTCGAAAAATCAATAAGAAGATACGGCTTCCTCTTTTCCCTGCAACACGAGATTCAAGTTCATTATCCGTTCACATCTTTCTGGCTGTATTTGGATTTTTTTTTTTTTGGAAACATTATGGCTGTATTTGGATATGGATAAGAAAAAAAATTAAGAGTAGAAAAAATTAATTATAACAACCAAATAACACCGGTATGCCACAATTTTCCTTATATTTTTGCGAAGAAACGAAGATTTCATTGGAATAATATGAAGGATGGATAAGGAATCCACAGAAGAGAGCTGAGAGAGAATCTAGAAAAACTCTGAGACTAACAAACAGATGAATACAAGAAACAAACCTCACTTCACAACAGTTACCAAATTCAGCAAAGAAAGGGAAAATCAGCAGTACCAGCGAATGACCATAAACCAGACCAAAATTGCAATCGATCCCGAATACCAGTCAAACTAATTGAACTGTCATGCCACCATTTTCATAATGTCCAAGTAATAATAACGCACGCATTGTCCATATTCTCTAATAATGTTGAGATTTAGTATGATTCATATAGTATATCTCTCATCCTCATTGATCATAGGAAATTTTGAAAAGAAAAGGAAATTTGAATTTCCTTCTATTGAGAATAAGTCCAACCCTTTTTATCTGTAGTCTTTATTTGCTTCAGCCAAATACTTCTAAGTATAACAGGTCATGCAGCATTTCTAATATGCTCAGTTCATCTATTAAAATTCAACCTTCATGAGCAGACTAAAACTAGAAGACCTTTCATTTCTTTCCTGAAAAGAAAGAAATTCTAGTTGATCAAACTCAAACAGGTGTAGCATTTACCCCGCAACCAAATTAGAATCCCCATTCCCCCAATATCGTTTGATCAAGAAAAATAGTACAGCACTATGGAGAAGATCTCCACCTCAATGAAACAAAAAAAAGTTATCAACAGCAGAGTTTACAATGTCCTAACAAACACAATAAAAGAAATGGTAGACTAACTAACACTGCCTTCCAATCTAATAAAATGGCAGGAAGAGTTCCAAATTTGATTCGACAGAAACAAATTCCAAACTGATGACCAGAACAGAAAAACCCAACTCTATCCCACGGTTTTGTAAGAGACAATTTTAATAATTCTGTATCAGAAATTTTTTTTCTTAGATACCTGCTGGCAGGTATCTGCAAGAACCGGTGGATTTGAAGTATCATAGAGTCAACGTTGCATTAAGTCAACCGATGCAGATTTGAAGTACTGGATAATGGTATATGCAGTATCACAGTATTGGAGTATTCAGAGCATCTGCTATGGGATAGAACAAGTTTAGAAGTATATGTGCTTCAGAAATGTCCAATGAAGGAAAAAAAAAAAATAGGACCTATAAGTAGTCCAACGTCTATCTGTAAAGAAATCATCTATGATATAAATCCTCCACAACATCAACAGAAACCATTAACAAGAGTATTCCAATCTGAAAAGATTGCAGAAGTTGAACGCTAATGACACTGAAGCCCAAAGAGAATCCCAGACAAACCCTCTCCCACAAATAATCCACCCCCTCACCCCTTCCATCCTCAAATCAATCTATCCCTCTAGCCAAAAACCCAAAAGACTGACATCGCCCACATCTTCCCAGCACCACACCCCTCTCTAGCAAAATAAATGCCGCACATGAAGTCATTGAGCACAAAATGGCCTTCCTGAAGAACCTTAAACAAAGAGATAATGCTATTGGGCAATGCAAACAAAAATAAAATAAAATAGTATTTATAATAATGTAATCCACACTCTCACCATCTACCCTACACATCTTACACCAATGTGGAGAAAGAGATAAAGGACTTCTCTGAACCATATCAAAAGTATTAACTTTTCCATGAGAGAAAACCCGACCTAGCACCTTACCTTTCTATATGTGTTCAGTTCCTGTAAGATTATAAATTAATAAATGCCAAGATTTTAGGAGGTTGATCCATTCTTTTGTCGAATCGGGGGCTCATTTTTTAAGGAGGACATCTGACCTATTTTTCAATTCAGTGTGATCCAGCCATTGCTATCAAAGCTATAGGACATCAAGATTCTTATATTATAATTCTGCTTTAAATCTTTCCTCGTTAGACAACTTGACTACATGGAGGAAACTTTTCTAAAGGAATAAGATCAAAGTATAAACCTTAGGGGATATTCTCGATTTTCCTCTTCATCAAAGGGAAGCTATTAAGGTCCGTCTATTCAAGAATGTGAACAACCAAAGAACAAAAAAAAAATGTACAAAATAACAAAGCAAGTCTTACCGACATGCAATGTATAGACATGCAGCCTGTACTTGCTCTGACTTACGCCCTCTTGTGAAATTCCTCTCAATCGCAATCTTCACAAAAGCAAAGCAGATTCAGAAACTGAGCAGTTCACAAGTTCAGTATAACTAACCATAATGAAGCTTAATTGAAGTAATAGTACACATACTCTATAAAAGCGTTTAGCTATGTCAATAATTTCTTCATTGTCTCCCATATCTAAAGCATTTCTCATACATCTCAATTCATATTCAGCTGCAAAAAAATATATATAAAGGATAAATCATAAGATTAATAAGCCAATTCATCGTCATCTTCATTCTTCAGCAACTCTTGACCATCAATTCTTATGTAACTTTAATAATATTTGACCATGATAAACTTCATTAAGATTTCAGAATTTTAAACTGAAAGTTAATCATCTAAACTTGTGAAAATTTGAGGAACTCTGAACAGAAAGTAAATAACCAATGGGAATAAAGCGTGCTAAATTTAAGAAAGCACAAGTACCATTGAGTGCAGTCAGTTTAAGGTCTGCAAACAAGTGCAAAGTAGTTGCCTCTGCCTTCTATCCTTGTGCTTGGATGTCAAGTTTGTGAACGATTAGGTAAAGCATGCGTCCAAATGGAAAAGTACAAACTCAAGTTTCCTACGAGACCTTGCTGCGCACCGCATTCAGGTGCCTCCCCCATTCTAGTTTATTTGACCATAAAATTCTACTGCATCATTCCTTCAATTTTTCTAGTTTCAAGATGTGTGTCTACTAGACCCCCGATTTTCTTTATTTAAAATATACTTTATGAACTTTTATTTGTTCACCCACCCAAACAGCTACTTGCTTGCGAAGGATTGGGATAAAAAGAAAAGGTAAATGGAAAATGAAACTCATCTACATTTCCAAGGAATCCTAGGCTAATGGCACATGGATATTAGAAAAGCCAAACAATAAAAAAGCAAAAGCTCAACAAAGCTAGCATACCGTTTTCGAGAATCCTTTCACGAGAAGCTGAGATTTCGCTTTCCCTGGAGCGTACATATCTTCCGGCCAATTGGCTCTGCAAATATCAAACACAGTGATAATCAAGTAAGGAACAACACACAGAGAAGAAGAGGAAGAAGAAGAAGAAGACCCAATACCTGGCCAGCCGCATTCTTAACGAATGTGGGCTCCTCAGAGAAAATGTTATCCTCTAAAACCTTCCCACATCCGGAACACCATCTACAATTGCAAACAAGAACCAGGATCAAAATCAATCAACAATTAATAATAGATAGATTTGAGAGAAAGAAAAAGGATGATACTCACAGTCTACCAGCATCGCTCGTTCCTTCAACATTTTTGACACAGCTAGGACACCATACCATTCTCGCTCCAAAATCAGCAAGAACGCGGAAGAGCAATTGGAGCTTCCTTGTTTTCGGTTCCAGATAGTATAGACTAGTATTCCGTCAGCTCCAGAACCAACTGCTAACGCACGACTGACACAAAGACTTCAAACTGTCTTTACAGGGTTTAGTGGGTATGGTTTTTCCCTTTTTACGATTCAGTGGATTCGGTAAATTGTCTGGGATTTGGATCCTCTCCTTGACACAAGTCTGTCCTAAGTTTTCCTTGCTTTTGAATCTGCACCGTCCATTGAAAATCCAAAGGATACAAATGTGACACCTCAGCAAAAATATTATAAAACTCATTAATTTGTTAGAACATCTCCAACAATGATTGATGGGAGCATATTTGTGTTCTCCATTGCGCTTAATTCTATATTAATTCTCTCACATTATATCTTTATTCGAGTTAGTTATGTTGTTTTATGTTTTATAGGACTCCTGGAGCATTGAGGATGAAAAGAAGCAAAAAGTGGAGATTAAAAGCTAAACTGGTGAATCTGCCTGTGCAGATCAGTCCACTTCGATGGAGAACTGGGAGCAGCTCAGAATGAATTAGAAGTTGCACAATATATGGACGGAAAGCCCAAGATGTCTATTTTCCTTAGCTTCTGACGGTTCGTGATTCGGAGTTTTCTAGAAGAAGTTATGGCTGATTAAGTGAGCGAAGGTCAATCTGCGCGTGAATCTAGAAACCTAATTCATTTAGGATTTGCGATTTTCCTCATGGGCTTCGACTCTTATTGGGCCGTGGACGTTTTAAACCCTAACTTGGGGTATTTTAGGATCTATTAATCAGCCGGGAAAGATCTCTAGACATCTTGACATTCAAAGAATGAGAGCCGTGAAGATCGCCGTGATTCTATTCTTCCTTTTGGTTTCTTAGTATTTTTCTTATGAACTTTGTGATTGCCACCATGACTATGTGTGGCTAGTTTCTTTAGTAATTAGGGGCTGCTTCTAGCCCTAGACATGTGGATTTTATGATTTTGGTTTAATCAAGACTTCTTAGACAATTGGTTGTTTGTTGATTCATTGTTTATTCATTGATAAATCCTATGTTTGTTTGCTCTGGATGCATACTTAGTGAGCATGCTAGGGTTTTATTGCTATGAATGTGTGCATGATCATCTTTATCATAACATGTTCTAGAGTAGCGCATGAATTATTGACTTGTTCGTATGAATCAATATCTAGGTAATTAGAACAATACCAGTATCGAAGTTGCCTAGCGTTACTCACAATCTCTTCGTGCTTAATGACTTTTGATTTGTTAAACCTTTTGGAAATATCATCCTAGGCTACTTATTGGAAGCTAAGTTAGGTTGTGAACATCATGCATCTAACATACCAAGTATGAGAGATTAATAGGTTAAGTTCAATACACCATTGGCTTAACTTGAGTAATGACATTCAATTGCTAAGAAGGATAGATTGACATATCATGAATGAAACATTGTCTTGTGGTGAATAACATGTCCCTGGTTTAGTGATTAGATCAATCCTCTGCGGGAGACCCTTGCTTATCCATACTACTTCATGACAATATTCTTATTTACAAGGATTTAATTGAGAGCTAGTTTTAGCCCTACCAAAAGCAATCTTTGTAGATCAATTCTACAAAAAAAACAAAATAAACAGATATCGTTTATTTATGCAATTTCACTACGCCACCAAGTGTAAGAGACGACAGTCCAGCTCTGTCGTCTGATCGAGCCACCCACTGTCGTCTAGTAGCTTGCCGTTGTTAACTCTTTTAGACGACAGATATTCTCCGTCGTTGCATATTTATTCAGACAACAGAAATCTGTTGTTTGATTGACCCAAAATATCAATATTTGAGGCTCATCTGTCGTCTATTATATTTTTGAACGACATTTATATGTCGTCTACAATGAAACTGTACGACATTTGCATTATAAGATATGTGGTTTGTATGAGTTCCAATGACATTATTTTTCTTGTGTGTGTGGTTTGATGACACCTTAAGATGAATATTTTGAAATCATCTGTTATTAGTTATTTATAACGACGACATTTATCTGTTGTTTAAAAGGACTGAGTACCACAGTTTTAAGAAATTATATGTTGTTTGATCATCTTATTAACCATAACTAACTTCTTGGAATCGGTTGTTGCTTGTTGATTCAGACAACAAATTTTAGGTTTGATTATGTTGTCTCTTATTTCAAAAGACAATAGTTATTGTCATTCATTTGTTAGTTATAAACCATATATACAACAAATTAATGTCATTTCATTGATACTCATACTCATTATGAAAACTAACAATACACTCATTTAACCATAATTTCATTGCATTCACCAAAACAAATCCAAATTATGTCATTGCATACACACCAAAATATATCTATGATAAAGTTAAACTCTTCCATGAAATCTAATAAGAGAATGTCACATCTATCATCACTAAACCCAGGCAACAAAAATCTAAGACTAACATGGCTTATCCATGGGTTATCCACAAAATGAAGTCCTAACTACTGACCAATAAGCTCTAGTTGTCTTGAAACTTGACAACATTCTTTGCTCACTCGACCCGAACTTGATCAATGTCCTTTTTTGTGTAAACCTTATCCATTCTTCTTTCCCACTGCAAATAAAAACTAAGAAAGTTATACATGATCCATATAATGATATCAAATTTCATTACTATACAATAGCATATACTAATGCAGAAATATTGATACAAAGGATCAACCTTGCAGTGGCCTAATTACCTCGTATAAACTCAAATTAGAGTGTGGTTGGTCTTGTATTAAACCTGTGAATGTCTAGTTTTATAATATAATCTCGCTAGATAAGTTTGAACATAGTTTACAACTCAAACAAACAGCAATATGTAAGATGTCAGTAAGCAGTTTCTAGAATTTTTTGATGTGAAGACTTAACTTTGAAATGTCATAACTTAATCTAGAAAATTCATTTTCAGGATATTCAAACTCTCAAATAATCTTTGAGATGTACACTACAACTTTCATGAAGACTCTAACTTCAAACACCCAACGGAATTGTACAGTTTTTAACAAAAATGTCACTAGGTCAGAAACTCAGAAAATGGGTAACTATAACAGCAACTAATTACCTTCACAGTTCTTACACTAAAGAATCCCATAACCTGAAAAGAGAGCAAATTGAAAATAATATATGCAAGATTAATATTGGAAGATGAAACGTAAATAATCACAGAGAACAATCTTTCAGAGAACAGAAGAGGATATATATTGTTGTCAATTATAATGATATTGAAACTTCCTGATGTAAAGCCTTAACTTCAAAATTTCATAACTTAATGTAGAAATTTCATTTTTAGGAGTTTCAAAGTCTGAAATTATCTTTGAGATGTCTACTACAACTTTCATGAAGACTCTAACTTCAAATACCCAACAGAATTGTATAGTTTTTAACAAAAAGTCACTGGGTCAGAAACTCAAAAAAACTGATTGTGTTTACCAATTTTTCAAAGTGTTCATGTGTTGAGCTAACAGAAGCATATATATAAGCACAAATCATTAACACTGCAATACCACGCATTATTCTCCATATCACCAAATCGTTATAATCATGCATCCTCTTTATTTTATGGAAGGATGAAAACCGACCTTATTTCTGACACGAATAAATACCTCTTCTGCTTCTGCACTGAATAAACCGACCTTGTGGCAGGTGATTCTTACTGGTTTGCCCTGCAGTAGCAGAGCAATGAGTGTACCAAACACAGGTTTGCCTAGGAAAAACAAAAGAAACTGGAGGTTCACCAATGTAAAATTTGAAAAAAGACTTGGTTATAACTATAATTTATAAGAAAAATTACCAGTGATAAAACTCTTTGTCCCATCTATTGGATCTAATACCCATACATAGTCTGCAGACGTCTCTTTGCACCTCCACCCGTTCTCCTCTCCGTAACTGCAATTATAGTGCTACAATAACTTTAGCAATAACAAATCAAAATAGAACTTCATGGTTTTACAAACAAAATTTAACATTTACACAAGTTGAGTTTTCTCTTATGAACACATTTGGTTGCCAAGGAAATAGTAAAGGACAATAATGAATAATGAAAAAGATATATGAGAAATCTACATTCATCTATCCAATATATGAGAAATCTACATTCATCAATTGCTAACAACAATTCTTACACTTAATGGAGATATAATAGCACACCTAACTATCTTATTAAAATTAAGCATATCTCTCAATTACACTGATTACATTCAACACTAAACAGCTGTAAATATAAAGACACTATTTTTACGCTCAAATTGAACTAGATCAATTGAACTTTCTTCCAACCATATGAAACTCAAAAAAGTATCAATTTACATACAAAACTTACATAGCATGAGAAGGAAAATTCAAAGAAATAATTGAAACCATATGTTCCTCAGCTGTTTGATCCGCAATTGTCACAGGGCCTGCAGCAAAGCAATGAATCAAGCAGTCACTAACTCACTCATCCTAATCAATCCAAAGAAAATTTCCCCCATTTTTTTTATATAACAAAAACAGCCAAAAAAGCGAAAAGCACAAATTGCCATTTCCCTCTAATCATGATTCATAGACATTTTCTGTTCATAAAAGTTTCTGTTCAATTCGTAGTTCCTTAGTTTACTAAGCAACCAAAGATAACATATAAACATAATGAACCTTACTGGAATCCTCTTTATCGAGAATATCGAATTCTGCCGGAAATATTTCCGAATCACTTCGCCAGAGGCATCGGCCACCTTATTGGCAACGGCGGCAAAGCGATCGAGCTCAGTACGGTCGAGGCCGAGAGGTAGAGGAACGACATCGTTTGGGAGCTTGGAGCCGGAGGCCATTGCGAGCGTGGATCGACAACGACGGAGAGGGAGGTGAGTGAGAGAGAGTGAGGGATTGGGAGCTTTGAAAGGGAGGGTTGGAGCGTTGGAATTGGGAATGGGAATGGAATGGTTTTGGAAGGAGACGGGATCGGGAAAACGCATCCGTCTTTGGCCTTGAGAGCACAAGGGCCTCTCTTATGGTACATCTTCGACCTTGAGTATTTCCCAGTTCATCTAATTAGATCTGGGTTTCTGCTCACCTTTGTCCTCTGCTTCGGCGCCATCGCTCAATGTCTCTCTGTGTTGCTCCGCGTCTCCAAGTTTCAGTCGAAGAGGCCATGGTAGTTGGTACGTTGGTGGTGTTTGGTGATGTGTGTGTGTGTGTGTGTGTGTGTGTGTGTGTGTGTGTGTGAGAGAGAGAGAGAGAGAGAGAGAGAGAGAGCAGATGAGAGAGGAGGAGAGAACAAGAGGCAGATATTTCTGAGATTTTGGAGTTTAGGGGTTGAAATTTTAGAGTGAGAGGAGACACCAGAGGTTTGTCGATGAAGGAGAGAAACAAAAAGAGAAAGGGAGAGTTAGTGAGCAGAGAGAGATGAGAGATGAGAGGGAAAAAAGGGCTAGCTAGGGTTCGGGAGAAGAGAACCATCGATTTTGATTTGATGAGAGGGAATAATAAGAGGGAAACGAAAATTTCATTTTCGCTGGGCGTGGGAAAACTAAAGTGGATTTCATACCTTATGCCAAAAACAAAAACTATGGAGAAATTCAGACAACATATTTACGTTATATGTTGTCTGAAAAATGAAATGAGTTACCAAATTTTTTTAAATGAAAACTACTATGACTTAGAGTAAATTCAGACAACAGAAAGCATGTCTTCTATCGTCTGAAAAATTCAGACAACAGAAAACACGTCTTCTGTCGTCTGATGTGTGTCGTCTGATAACATTATTGGCGTAGTGTTTCATCATACAAATTGACGGTTCGTTATGAGAATGTTAGCTTTTACCAAGACTGTACATTTGTTTGATAAAATTGGATGAGTTAACGATCTCCTAATTTTTGAATATTTTTTGCAGAATTGATCTATAAAAGTTGTTTTACAAGATCAACGGTTCAAATCATGGAATTACACTTCCAAATATATGCTAATAATAGAGAGTTCATATGCTAATAATAGAGAGTTCGGACACAGAGGTCCAACCTGGGTCGGACAAGAGTATTTTCCATATAAGATTTATCAATACATATAGATATTGATATTTATGGCTAGGTATGCCACAATAATCTTCCAATACCTCAAATATTGTACAAAGGTAAATGTGTCAATTCTTATTTCTTACATTGTATTCTTTTAGTTGATGTTTTAATGTATAAACTTGAGCATGTAAAATTATCCTTTTACCATCTTATGTTGGCATGAGCTGTATAGTTTGTATTTAATTAGGAGATTGTTTCCTATTGTGATTAGTTGACTTGTAGGGTTTATTCTGTAATTAATAGTTTCCCAATTGTATTAGGTTGAATCCCTATATATACCTCTACATGGAGAAGAATAAAGTATCAGAAAATTCCCCAAATTCATATTCTTGACATGGTATTAGAGCGTGTTCGATCTTGAATCCTAGGACAACACTCTTCTGTAGATTGTTTAATAATTCCGAATTTCGAATCCCGAATCCCGAATCCATCTTTTTAACCCCAGCAATACCATCACAAAATCCGCTGCAAACATCTTTATCATACACAAAGTTTTTCCCTTTCCCGGAAAACCTAAATTTTTCTCGAAACCTAAATTTTTTTCCCGTACAGTCGACCGGTCGACAACCGTACTTCGACCAGTCGAATTCACCCTGATCTGCATATTCCGAAATCTGCAGTTTTTTTATTTATCTCCATGATGAAGTCCGTAGACAAAATAAATCCTCTCCTCACTCCATCCAACACCGATTCCTCATCATCCTCTTCCATCGCACCACCACTATCTTCCCAAATTTTCAATGTTCAATATTACAATGATAACTACCATTCCCATCTGGAGTTGTTCTTGATGAGACCAATTATTCTTTATGGTCTCAAGTTATGGAGATGCGTATTAGAGTACGAAACAAAACAGGCTATCTCACAGGCACAGCCGCCAAGCCTGCACCCGGAGACCCTAACTATGATACGTGGGTCACTGACGACCACAAAGTCAAGAGTTGGCTTATTGATGATATGATTCCATCCTTGATGCAGAGGTTCATCCGCCTTGGCACCGCACATGAAATATGGGAGGCAGTCTCCAAAACTTTCTATGATGGATCTGATGAAACAAGGATTTTTGAGTTGAATCGGAAGTCCTTCACCACCCTACAAAATGGTAGACCTCTCTCTGCTTATTATAATGAGTTGATTGCTATTTTTCAAGAAATTGATCACCGAAGTATCTCTCAAAAAGATACAATAGAAGGTGTTATGCATCTTAGTTCCTCCATGAAGCGGCTCCGTGTCCACATATTTCTGAGTGGACTTGACTCAGAGTTTGATCAAGTTCGGGGAGAAATATATTCTCCGGAAAGATCCAAAACTTGATCTTGAAAGTAGTTATGCATTTGTTCGAAAGGTGGATCAGCAGAAAAAGACCATGGGCAGTGCAACCTCATATTCTGATAGCTCTGTTCTGACAGCTTGTTCAGAAAACTCAGCATTGGCTACATCTCGCCCTAGACAGGGTCCTCCACCTGGATTCTCTCCACAGACCGCTCGGTCTAATTTTTCTCCACAAAATTTCACAGCACGAAATCAATCATCCTCATTCCGAACAGGAGGAATGGTGTGTCATCATTGTGGAGAGGCTGGACACTCAAAATGGAAGTGCTATGAATTTGTTGGCTATCCGAAATGGTAGGACTTCACCAAAAAAAACCTTGGAAGAATTTAGGAGAAAAAGCAGTTGTTGCAACCACATATCAAAGTTATGACATTGTCCAAGATACCCACTCCACTCCACAAGCAACAACACATGTGGCATAAGCAGGTAATCCTGGTAAGTCCTTTCATGTTTCTAGTAATACTAGGATAATTGATACAGGTGCATCTAACCATATGACAAATGATCCTAGTCAGGTTAAGGGTATCAAGCCTTCCTCCCAGTCTATTATCTCCACTGTTGATGGCAGTCCTTCTCCCGTCTCTAGCGAAGGATCTGTCACTTTATCTCCTTCTCTAACTTTAGCGAAGGATCTGTCACTTTATCTCCTTTTCTAACTTTAGACACTGTGCTTATTGTTCCCTCACTTGCTTATAGCCTTTTATCGCTTAGCCAAATTACTTTTGCTTTATCTTGTCTGGTGATTTTTTGGCCTGCCTTTTGTGTATTTCAGGACATCCTAACTCAGAAGATTCTTGTCTATGGTGTTAGAAGGGGCAATTTGTACCACCTGGATCTAACTAACAAGGGCACTCAGATATTGGGACAAGCACCCAAGGCAGGGGGAGTTGAGGAGGCTAAGTCCACAATTTGGTTATGGCATCGGCGTTTGGGCCATTTATCTTTTGGTTATCTTAGGAAATTACAACCTCATTTGTTTTCCAGAGTTAGTGATTCGGATTTTAAGTATGATATTTATGAACTGGCCAAGAGCCATCGAATTTCGTATTCTCCAAGTTTTAATAAGAGTTCTCTTTCTTTCATGACTATTCATTCGGATGTTTGGGGCCTGCAAAAATCTCTTCTCTTTCTGGAGCAAAATACTTTGTTACTTTTATTGACGAGTGTACTCGAATGACTTGGGTTGTGTTACTTCATAATAAGGGAGAAATGTGTATGGCATTTTAAAATTTTCATAAGATGGTCTTCACCTAATATCAGCGCCAAATTCAAGTCCTTCAGTCAGATAATGGAGGGGAATATATGAGTCACGGAATGACCGTGTTTTGTGGTTCTCATGGCATTAGTCATCAAACTTTGTGTGCCTATACACCTCAACAAAATGGCCTTGCTGAAGGAAAAATCGTCAACTTCTGGAAGTGTTGCGTGCCTCACTCTTTGGTATGCATGTTCCCCGTGAATATTGGGGTGAAACTCTCAAATCTGCTGCTTATCTAATTAATCAAACCCCTTCCAGTGTACTTGACTTTGAAACTCCACAACAAAAGTTGCTCCGGTTGGTGTCTGCTCCCGCTCTACTAAACTTGGAACCTCGAGTCTTTGGTTGTATGGCGTATGTTCATGTTCCTCGACC
Source organism: Rubus parviflorus (assembly GCA_029955375.1). Classification (NCBI taxonomy): domain Eukaryota; kingdom Viridiplantae; phylum Streptophyta; class Magnoliopsida; order Rosales; family Rosaceae; genus Rubus; species Rubus parviflorus. Next base: position 15,689,831 of record JARGGL010000002.1, on the reverse strand, counting down.
TTAACGGGGTAAGCTTGATCCTTGTGCTCAGAAGTGTATGTTCGTTGACTATGCTGAATTCCAAAAAGGTTATAGATGTTATGATCCTCAGACAAAGAAACTTCATATCACTCTTGATGTTTCTTTCCGTGAAGATGATGCATATTTTTCTCCCCTTGTATCTGAGTTTCCTCTTCAGGGGGAGAATAGAAGGAATATAGAAGAGGATCCTCAGAATATATTCTTGGAAATTGAAGCAATTGAAGAGAGATTGCTGCAACAATCTCGTACAGAACCGTAGGTCCCAGTCGACCGGTCGACAAGTGTGGTTCGGCCAGTCGAACACCTTCCAGTAGGTTTCTCGGAGGACTTCGACCGATCGACAAGTAAGGTACGACCGGTCGAACATCGCTTTGCCCGTCCAGTAGATTTTCTAAAACACTTTGACCAGTCAACGATTGAGGTCCGACCGATCGACGCAGAAACAGAATTGACTCCAACGAATGAACTCAATGCAACCAGTTTTCCGCATGAAGATCTGTATAAAGAAATAGTTATGTATAATCCTGTTGAAATGATTAATCAGTTACCTAATCCTGCAGCAAATCCTGAGTCTAGGTATCCATAGAGATTAAACAAATGTGTGCCTAGAAAATAATATGATCCTGACCCCAGAGCAAAGGCCAAGTACCCAATAGCTAATCATGTATGTGTCTACCCATAGGTTGTCTGAGTCTTATGCACTAAGCATAAATCAATTATCTACTGTGGCTATTCCTAGAAATGTGCAGGAAGCATTAATTGGATGACCCAAGATGGAAGAAGACGATGAATGAAGAGATGGAGGCACTGCAAAAGAATGCTACAAGGGAAATGATACCTTTACCAAAAGGAAAGATAGAAGACAGTCAAGTGTAGGTGGATCTTCACAGTCAAACTTAAAGCAGATGGAAGCATAGCTAGATACAAAGCAAGATTTGTGGCGAAAGGGTATACTCAAAAGTATGGAGTGGACTATCAAGAGACATTTGCACCAGTTGCAAAAATAAATACCATAAGGATTCTTATGTCATTAGCTACCACATATGACTGGCCACTACAACAATTTAATGTGAAGAATGCATTCTTGCATGGTGACCTGGAAGAAGAAGTATACATGGATATTCCACCTGGGTGTCAGTATAAATCCTCTGAAGTTAGAAAGGTGTGTAGGTTGAAGAAATTGCTCTATGGTCTGAAGCAATCACCAAGAGCGTGGTTTGGAGATTTTTAAAAGCCATGAAAGCATTTGGATATCGGCAAAGCAATTCTGTCACATCCCAAACCCGAGACCAATATTATAATGAAATATGGTCCCGAATAGGCGGTGTGAGTTGAGGAAACTTATTTCCCCCGCTTAAAGGAATAATACAAATGGTAATAAGTTGTGAATAATCTTATGAATAATACTTTTGTTACTGAAAATAAAATTGTTATTTTACAAGAACTTCTTATTTTCGAAGTAAAAGTTACAACAAAGAAAACCATGCTTATTTTACGGAAAGCATTGGTAGAAAATGTCTGTTATTTATTACACTACGATCTTCCCACCCCATGGTGTCTACTTCTTTCCTGAAAATAAGAAATGTGTAGCATCATGAGTTACACAACCCAGTAAGCACAGATAGCCAACATATATTAACGTTCTTAAAAACTTATCATAAGTGAATAACAAGATCATATTCAAATATTCAATTAGTTCTACCACATGCCATGCTTTTATAGAGTTAACAACACAAGACTCTTCTTTGAGTGAATACTTTGGACTATCTGGTAACCGAACATGTATACTCAAGGATCCTTAATACCCTGGAAGTATAGTAGTGCACTACCTGAAAGGACTAGAGCCCATAGCTAACTTCGAACGACATAACTCCGTCCTTACCAGAAATTCACTTTAAGCACGAGATTAATCATCTCTCGGCTTTAATCATAACAGAAAGATTGTAATAATAATTTGGTACAAAATCTGATACCGTAGTGTTCTAATCACACATATAACTTTCAGTAGATAACCATATGTAGGTTAGATGTAAAGAAAAACTCATAAGCTATATGTATATCAGCAAAATTAGAACATAACAGTAAGTATTTAAACACATAATCAATAGAGCAAGTAATTGTATTGATCATGAATATATGTGCATAAGAAAGAAATTAAAGACACAAAATAAAAGTTGTAAACTTTTATTGTTATTAGTATAGTCCATTTTAGCAGTAATAAACTGGTCATAGTCCTTGATTCCATATCCTGGGAAAACATCCAACTTGATGTTCATATGGTTCTCAAAATTACCATCATCAAAATCCCTTGTCCAAAAGTCCAATTTATATATAGTTCATTCCAATTGGGATTTAGCCAAGGTAAAACTGTATCATAGAGTTCTTAGCTGAAACATTAGTAAGGTGATTTTCGTGTTAAGCTCTGAGGGACTAAGCTGCGAAGTTTAACAAAGTTCCCGATAGATTGAAATCATTAAACTTGCTTTGTTTTGAGCCTTAATGCACGAATTAATTTGCTGTATACAAATTATCATTAGTTCTCAAAATTTTCAGTTTGAAAGTTCATACTACAAGCTTTGTTTTGATATAAAATACATTAAAAATGGTTAAGGAATGACTGAGTTATGAGTGTTTAAAGTTAGCAACATATTTCAAAGTTTCCGGCGAGTTTGACCGGAGAAAACCTTAAAAGTTTTGAGGTAACAAAGGTTTTTGATGCTTAAAAATTCATTCAAAAGGTATCTTAATTATATAAAATCTTTTAGGCAGTAAAGAGGTACAATTTGGTTAACAAAACAAGGAGGAAACCAAATTTAGCGATTTTTCGGTGACCGAAGAACTCAAGAACAGCCGGATGCTGGAAATTTGTTCTTAGAAAATTGAAATCTTGTTTCAGCCATAACTCAATCGTTTCTTAACATTTTTTTGTGATTCAAGAGGCTAAATTGAAGTACTTTTCACGTAGAATCCATATATTTAATCAGAAACAACAAATAACTCAGTTTTCTGTACGGGAAATATAGGTTTCAGAGACTACGTTTTCATTTCTTATTTTTCTTTGAACTTGACTAAACAATTAATCAAAGCTTAAAAGCAAGAGAATATATGAAGGTTTTTCATGTACTTACTCAAAGCAAATAGGTTGATGGTTTCCAAACTAGACTCCAAGTGTCAGACTCAAGGACAGACTGTACGTGACTGCTCTTCTTCCTCAAAATTTGGGTGTTTAAAAATTAGTTTGGACTCTCTCTGAATTATTTTGGTGTGTGATAATCTAACTGATCAGTTGTTTAAATAGACCAAAGCCAAAGTGTTACAGTTGAAATCCCACTTGAGTAGGCCTTGTCGTCTTTAATTATTGGTTTGAGATATGTTAATTAATGAGCAAGTTGATGATCTCCTTAATTATCCAAAAAAAATGCTATACAGTTCTACAATTGCAATCATGCTCTCAATAGTTGTACGTAGTCAATTAACCACATAATATAATTCCAGCAATCATTCTAGCTTAGAAGTGCAATATGTAATTACCTGAGTACTAACAATGATTCAAAACATGTGTAAGGAGTGTAAAAAGAAAGTAATCATATGATTATGAGAACTTCTGTGTGCGTATTAGAATTCCAACTCATGTGGAATTTCTAATTTAATTTATTGATCCAAAATATGCATGAGAATACGTTGTAAAACATCGTAATTTCCTAAATGGTTTTAGGTAACGTGGAGCAATCTAAAACTTATGGGACCCTATAATCGACTACTGTTTAAATAAAAAGGTTCGGGTTATTACAAATTCGGATCACACACTCTTCATTAAGAGAAAGTTTGGTAAGCTTACTGCATTTATCGTGTATGTAGATGACATGCATGATTGTGACTGGGGATGACCCGAAAGAAAGAAAGGCGTTGCAGGATTATTTGTCTACAGAATTTGAGATGAAAGACCTTGGACAATTAAAGTACTTCTTGGGAATTGAGGTGGCAAGGTCGAAGCAGGGAATTTCTCTATCTCAGAGAAAGTACGTGCTTGATCTACTAACTGAAACAGGGATGCTAGATTGTAAACCTTCAGAGACTCCTATTGAGATGAACCATACACTTGGTGAATACACATACTAGCTACCAACTGACAAATCCAGGTATCAGCGTCTTGTTGGAAGATTGATTTATTTGTCACACACTAGACCAGATCTTGCATATGCAGTAAATGTAGTAAGCCGATTTATGCATGCTCCCAGTGAAGATCACATGAATGTCGTATATCGCATCTTGAAGTATTTAAAGGGCACAGCAGGAAACAGGTTGTTGTTTGCAAAGAAAGGAGAACTCACAGTTGAAGGGTACACAGATGCAGATTGGGCAGGATCCAAGGTAGACAAAAGGTCTACTCAGGATACTTTACTTTTGTTGGAGGAAATCTTGTGACATGGCGAAGCAAGAAACAGAAAGTAGTTGCATGGTCTAGTGCTGAAGCAGAATTCCGAGGAATGGCACATGGAGTGTGTGAGTTGCTATGGATTAGACATATTTTGAGGAACTTGGGGTTCAAGTCAAAGAAGTATATGGATCTATACTGTGACAACCAGGCAGCAATCGAAATATCCCAGAATCCGATAAAGCATGATCGTACAAAGCATGTGGAGCTGGACATACATTTTATCAAAGAGAATCTGGATAGAAAGATCATTCAGTTTCCATTTTTTCATTCTGAAGACCAATTAGCACACCTTCTTACCAAAGCAATATCAGAGAAAGTATTTAAGAGCTCATTTGACAAGTTGGGTATGATTGATATCTATACACCACCTTGAGGGGGAGTGTTGACATGAGCTGTATAGTTTGTATTTAATTAGGAGATTGTTTCCTTTTTTGATTAGTTGACTTGTAGGGTTTATTCTGTGATTAATAGTTTCTCAATTGTATTAGGTTGAATCCCTATATATACCTCCACATGGAGAAGAATAAAGTATCAGAAAATTCTCCAAATTCATATTGAGCATGTAAAATTATCCTTTTACCATCTTATGTGAGGAAAGGTTTAATGAAAATAGCCTAGTTTTGTTTCTATTACTTTTACATTGCAGGAATGAAAATTATTGATGAGTCCCTATATGCAAAGTATAAATTGACGCTGATAACAATCAGGGAAAATTCTCATTAGGGGGAGCATCCAGAAGTATACTACCTAGGACATATGTGTGTTATACTCTTTTCTCCTTCGACCATGGTTGTTTTTATCTCATTGAGTTTTTGTTATCTGGCAAGGTTTTGACGAGACAACAATAAAGTCTGTCCAACACCATGTCATTCAGTGGTGGACATCCAAGGGGGAGTATTGTAAATATTAATTCTTAAGTGGTTGTCCACGTAATTAATTAGGGACTTACATGTAATATCTCCATAGTCTGTACACTTATCATGCATACCCTACCTCTATATAAGGGAGGTTCATGAGACTAAATAATATACTTCTCCAATTCTCTCTTATTTCTCTTTGCTTTTTTTACTTTAAACAAAAGTAAGTTTCTAGTTTATAACATGAGAAAAATTATTAGAGTTTTTTATTTTTTTCATTTTTTGCTTAGTTTGGCATTTCTAATAATTTATAGGGAAAATTTGATTTTAGTCCAGAAATCACACTCTTTTTTTGATGCAGTCCGGACAAAATATTTTGTTGATTGCGGTCCAATGACTTGTCTGCCACATTGGATATATTTCCATTTCTATCTTGCTGACTCAACACCTAATTTTGTTGACAAAATTATACTTTTTTACATTCCGAATATGCCCTTATTAAATATATTGAGTGTAGAAAACAGAAAAATGAATACATTCGCTCAAAAAAAATGTAACGATTTTCTTGTGATTACTGTAAAAACATAACATTAGCAATTGCGATCAAAAGTTGACTTTAAGTTTTGTCTTATTAATTGCCTATTTGAAATTGGTAACAGTATTCAATTCACAATAGTAGAGACATAGTTACATATCATGGGTCATCCAATACCATTTCATAACGTAAATGGAATTAATTAACCTTATTCTCAAAATTCTAAATGGCAATAAATAATAGAGAGAGGTATTAATTCCATGATTTGTGTTCTATAATTATGATTTCATTATGCTATGTTCTATATATGTAAGTGGTTTGAAATTCAAATGCATGTAATATTGATAAGCTAAAAGCATGCATCAATTTAAAAACTCTATCGGTAGTATAGAATAAGTAGGGATCGTTCACAACGGAGATCAAGGGTGTACCTAACAAAGAATGTCACAAGAATTATTAACAAGTATAAAGAATAAATATATACATATGTACAAAATAAAGGGGGATTTAAAGGTTGAAATTGTTTAAAGTAAATGATTAATCTACAAAGAATAAATTAATAAATACAATGGAATGGAACATGAAACATATAACACACAACCACAAGTATACAAGTTTATCAATCATTAAACTGAAAATTAATTAATTCCCTATCCATGAATCCGAAATTAACATATGTGGAATGCTGGAACGCCAATTATCATTCCTCAAATAAAACTTTCCCTATGAAAATTAACTCCGAGAACGCTCTGTCAAGTAAATCAATTAAACATGCAAAGGTGATCAATCTAAACACATTTAAAGCATAGGAAAAAAAGTTGTTAATTAAAGTGCACGACCTAGTGAGAACGCTCATCTATCCATGATCCTTTTTATTTAGTTTCAATGTTAAAGATAAAACCAAACAAACAAATTCACATAAGATGCTAGAAGAACTAATTAAATCCAATCCAATAATTAAATAAATCCAAAAACAAGGGCTGGAAATTATATGAATCATGTTATGTTAACTAATACAGAGGATGAACAAGCAACAAAGAGGTATAAATTTAAAGGCTAAGTCGAAATACACCATATGAATAGCATGAAGATCTTGAAGCCACAAAACCTTGAATCCTTGAACGCAAGCAATCCAAGCCGTGAAGACAAGTTGGAGATGGTGATGGTGATGTCGAAATATGGTTGGTGATGATGGTGATTTCGCCTTCTCCTCCTCCTTGAAGTCTTGAGAACCCTTGCACTAGAGAATGGAAACCGAGAACCTTGGATGGTGGTGTTGCCGAAACTTGAGAGGTATGGAATGGTATTTTTCTCGGGTAGAAGGTGTGTAGAATTGTGTTGAAGAGCAGCCTATTTATAGGAGAAATCATGGAACCCTTGATGCAATCCTAGCCCTCCATCTAGATGTCGAAATCTTTTAGGATTTATCTCTTAATTGTTGCTGAAAATTAATTGAGTAGCCACCAAGAAACCCTTCTCTTTTTGCCGAAATTAGGACTAGATTCATTCCCTAAAAATCTGATTTTATTAAGGAAGAACACTCCTAATCCTTCTTGGACTTCATTTGTGCGGCAACCTCTTCCTTTCCCTTTGTAATTTTCGTCCATAATTAACCCTAATGGACTAGGGTTTCATCCAAAAGTCCAATGGGCTTGTCTTCATGGATTTGGGCCTCCCAATTGGGCCTCATGGCAGCCCACCTCTTAATGGGCCTCGAATAAGCCCATTAAGCTTCGTAATTTTTCCGAGCTCCAATTTTTCGTTCCGGGATGAAATAGTTTTCTTGGTTGCATTAGGATTCCTATTCCCTTTAGGATTCCTGGTCAAATCAGGAAAGATTTCAGATTAGGAAAGTTTCCTAAAAACTTCATTTCTGCACATGTTCACATTCATACATCATTAAGGGACTCAAATATGGAAACTGAGCTAAAATAGCAAAGTTACAATTAAATCATAGCCAAATAGTAGGGAAAACACATTAAAAACGTCACATTATATGTTCCTATCAAATATACCTTCAATACCAAAACAAAATTAAATACAGTTTCCAAAAACTTCATTTTGCAGTGGGTTCATCACCTTCAGTTGAGGTAATTGATTAGTTGTCTCACAATCAATTTTTCCTACCATATACGTACTCACAATATTATTACATTCCTTTGTGAAGTGAATGGAGGTTACTGTCATCACCAGATGCCATTTACACTCTAAGACGGTGAAAGTTCCAATTTTCAATTCATCATCTACGTACATATGAATACATATGTAGTGAAATTTGTTCACGATTCAGTGAGCTAGATGATTTGCATGTAATGTATGTGTAAAGCATACTTCTAACTACTTGAATAATACTTCTCCAAGAGCCAAATAATTAATATCATTAATGTGTGTTTGTATTGTTTTTAGGTTAAATAAGTGAGTTGAAATAATTCGGAACTTTAGATTGCATTTTGGGAGCTTTTAGAGCATTTTCGAGAAGAGGACGAAAAGTCAACCATGACTTTTGAGCACCAAGATCACAAGAATCAAGCCTCAGAATTGGAGCACAAGATCATTCCCAAGTTTTGGCCAAGAACCCTAAAAGTCAACTTTCGGGCCCCAAAAAGGCAACTGTGACACACCTCGGGCCCACCCATGCATGGTTAACTCCGAAGAAACGATGACCGCATCGAGACATGACTTCTCCATCAAGCTTCCCATTTCAGCTAGGAGAGCATCATTTGATGAGTTAAGATATTTTGGTGGTGATTTGAAATTCAAATTCAAAATAGAGACAAAGCATTTAATGGGTTAATCATCATTTGTCTCTTAGCCTTCCCTTACCTAATTTTTGTCTCCCCACCTCCCAAATTTGATTTTTCTTGTCCATAAACACTTTACCTCTCTACCCTTTCTCTCTTCTTCACTTTCTTACCTACCCTAGCCTTTTAGGTAATTTCTTTAGTTTAGGATCTTAATAATTAGCCATTAGATCATTTCCAATCCATCTCCACCCTCCAATCCATTCTCTCTCCCTCTATATATATATATATATATATATATATTCCTTTTCACTTCCATTTTGAGGGAGAAAATTCATCATTCATCAACCCTAGCCTCCACCCTAATATTCCTAAACCTTTCCTCTTCCTACTCTCCTAAAAGTCACCAAAATCCCTTAAATTTGCCGTTAGTTCGACCAGCAGGCCGGCGGTGGCTACCACCTTCTTCCCCTCTTTTCTCCTCCTTTCACCACTCAAATCTATTTCCTTCCTTCACCAAACTTCTTCCTAAGACCCTCCTATATATTCGTAACCTATTTTCTCCACCATTTTATCACTTCTACCTCACATAATCTTGGAGACATCAAGAACATCAAGATCTTTGGACAAGAAAAAGCTAGGAGAAGAAAAGGAGGCTAAGAGGAGCTTGCTTCAAGACTTGGTGACAACAAGATTGGGGCCACTATCTTCATTGAGCATTCCTCTCTCTCTCTCTCTCTCTCTCTCTCTCTCTCTATTTACTTTCATCTATTTCTTAGCTTGTCAATCTTGAGATTATTGATGTATATATATTCTAAGTATATGTGAGTAGTTGTTAGGATTGGGGACTAGGGTTGTGTGCCCTAGTCCGTTGATGATGGATTGGATGATTTTTATATATATACATGTTGGTTGATTTTTGGATATGTTCATTGCCTATTTTGTTATGTGTTAGATGCTTGTTTTAGGAACTATCAATTCTTACGCATGTATTTGATCTATCTTGGTGTGAAAGTGTGAGCTTGGTACCCTTACTCTTTCTAGACAATGGATAATGAATGTGATGAGCATGTCTTGTTTGATTTCCTTGGTCTTGATACTTTATGCCTTAATTCAATTAGCTTGGTTGAATTGGATTAGGAGTTGTTGTGAACCATTGCATGACACAACAATAACTTAGAAGACTCGGTCCTAGAACTATTGCATGGCTAGGATACAGAAATTGATCCATTAAACAACTTAGCTTTGTGTGTGAATTCCTTAATGCATTTGTGTTTCAACTCCCTTCACATTTGTGAGGGAGGACCTTCATTAATAGCATTGATGAAGGATTAACTCTTATGAACCTTTGTTGGCATAGGAATACATTAGATTGCATTACATTCCATAACCATTACATGGGTGGAATGTGGGTGGAATGTGGGGGATTGATACATGAACCTTTCAACATATGTGTATTTGATTGTTTATCCATCGACATGGATTAGGAAGAGACCCGAAACTCCCAATCATTCTACCATTTCCAATCTATCCATGTTCCTCCTCTTTGCATTTTATTTGCATTAGTTTAGTTACATTACTTTATGTTGCACTTAATCACTTCACACATCTTATATCCACATCTAATCACACTATTAGTGCTAGGAAACCTAAGTTACTAATTTACCAAAGGGGATCTTGGGCCACCAATCCCCAAGGTACGACAACCCCGGTCACAAACTATACTTTCATATATTTTGACGTTCATCACTAGACGTGTGTTATTTTGAATTGACATACTCAATTGACAATCATCCATCGTGTCTTCTGCAAACTGACTTAGATGTCCAGATTTTACTTTTATCTCTATCAAATGAAAGGAAAACTTTTGTTGATATAGACGTGAATGTCGCTAGAACTGTTAATGGTGAGACCACAGATATTGAAGAGGATGAAGATACTGATGAGGACTACAATAATGTCAAGGACGACTCTGATGATGAGAACGAATATTTTGGGAAGTATGCCCCTCCTCAAGGTAAAACCTATTTGTCCCATGAATGGAAAACCTATATTAGGTCAGTTGGGCAAAAATTTGAGGGTGGTGTTGCAGAATTTAGGGACAAGCTCTGCAAGTATGCTAGTGAAAAAGGTTTTAATTAGGTTCAAATATATCAAGAATGATAGAGATCGTGTTACTACTGAATGTTTCATGAAGCATGCAGAAGGCTGTAACTGGCGTGTTCATGCCATATTAAACAGCACCAATGAATTTTTCTACATTAAAAGTTTGAATAACGAGCACACCTGTTAACGTCGCATCTGCAATGGAAAAAGTGTTTTGATGGGATCCAAAATTGTGTCCACAATTGTAGCAGAGCAAATTCGAAGCAAACCCCTTGTGAAACCTATTGAGATTGTTAAAGATTTCAAATTCAACTATGGTTTGGATATCTCTTAATTATTATAATGCATGGAAGGGTAAAGAGATGGCCAAAGTCCAAGTCCATGGTGATGAGGAATCATCGTATACTCAGTTGGTATGGTATGTTGATGCATTGATGAAGACAAACGAGGGTTTTCATTGTCTCCTTGAGTGTGACGAAAGTTCATCAAGTTTTAAGCGACTATTCATATCATACCATGCCTCGATTGAAGGGTTCAAATTTTGCAGACCATTCCTTTGTCTTGATGGTACCCATATCAAAAACAAATACAAAGGACACATGCGCTGGCAACAGGGAAAAATGGTAACCAAGGTAGAAACATGTTCCATACCTGTTGTTTAGGCACTATAAGCCTTTCATACCTATGTTATAGAACCATTGTCAAAATCGTAAACTTTTTGAATTTTGTGTTTTTCTTTGGTGGCCAATGTACATGTATATACCCTCTGGCATTTGCTATAGTTGACTCTGAGGACGAAAATAATTGGACTTGGTTCTTGGAAAATCTATACAAGATATTGGAGCTGCAAGGTTGTAAAATCACCTTCATTTCCGACCGCAATAAAGGGCTTCTTGAATCTGTTCGAAATATGTTTCAAGACGCATACTATGCATTTTGTTTGCATCATTTGAAACAAAATGTACACGGCAAATACCTTGCTGCAATGGGAAAAAGCTACCGAAACTAGATTGTAAAGTGCTTCAAGAGGTGTGCTTATGCTCCCACAACTATTCTTTTTGACACTCATATGTCGAAATTGACAAAGGATGGTGGAGAAACCATGAAGAAATTTCTACAAGACACTCCAATGGAACATTGGTCTAATGCCTTCTTCCCAAGTATTATAAATTATTTTACCTTTCCAGGGGGTGCACACAAAAATTTAGGGTTTAGTGTCACATTTTGTCTAACAATTTTGAATGTATTTTAAACCAGGGAAAAAATATGGGGAAATGTGTTCGAACTTGGCTGAGTCGTTCAATTCATGGGTAAGAGTTTAGCGTGAGTTGCCTACTTACCAATTGATTGATAGATTGCGGGTGAAGCTAATGGTTTCCTAAGCTGCAAGGCGTCGTGCAACAACCAAATGGAGAAGATTTTTATGTCTCAAAATGGAGAAGTTGTTGAACAAACTCTACGAAGCAGGTAGACACTGGGATGTGAGCCGATCAAATGATTATATATTTGAGGTTCATGATTCGTATTCCTTCCTTGTCGACCTCCAATCTCACACGTGCTCATGTCATCTATGGCAAACCAAAGGGTTCCCTTGTGCACATGCTATTGCAGCCATCGTTGCTGATGAAGGTGATCCCCATACATATGTTGAACCTTATTTCACACTGGACTTCTACAAAAGCTACTATAGCATTCCCATTCTCCTCGTGTCTGATATTGACAAGAAATCTGGTCACATTGTGGTTAAGCCTCCATTAACAAGGAAATCCCCAGTAGGCCACGTAAAAGAAGGATCCCGTCTGCAGGTGAGGAAGTGAGATCAATCAAGTGTGGCAGGTATGGTATCATTAGAAGACATAACCGAAAAACTTACACATCTTCAATATAATAACATCCATATTGGGTAGAGATTTGACTACTTCTTAAGTTAGTACTCGCTTCGCTTTTTAATTTATTGATGTAATAAATTTCGGTTCTTCTTGAAACCAAACCTTTTTGCTACAAGAGCCTACAAGCATATGATTGAATTTGTTATCAATTTTGGCTTTTTGGTAGCTTCATTCTTTGTTAATGAGTGAAATTAATGTTGATTAAATGTGTTCAACGTGCACTATTGTTGATAATAAATTTATCTAAATTGTGCACCTAAATATTGTCGAGGCACAAATCTTCCTACACAACACTACCTCTTCATTGGGTCTAACAATTAATCCTATACGACTGGTCTATAGCAATATACCTCCATGCAAGAGGTTCACAATAACTACTCTTTGGTCACATTAACATATGTAGGTATCTTTGTTTTGGCAAACGGAATTAAAAAAAAAATAACCTTGCAACAAGACAATATTACACTTGAATATGAGTTCATCCCGCATTACCTCTTGACTAGGTCTACCAAACCTATACGCCAGGTTTATAATATTATACCTCCATTCAAGAGGTTCACACTTGAAGAAAGACAACACTACACCTAAATATCTATTCATCCCGCACTACCTCTTTAGTAGGTCTAATTAACAATCCTGTAGAACAGGTTTATATGATTATACCTCCATGCAAGAGGTTCACAATCACTAGTCTTCGGCCTAGGTTTCATAGTCATAGCAAACAGTGACAAAAAAATACGTTGCAGCAAAACAATATTACACCAGATTATCTATGCATCCCACCCCTCTTTAGTAGGTCAAACAATCCTATAGGATAGGTCTATAGGATTATACCTCCCTGCAAGAGGTTCACACTCGCTAGTCTTTGGCCTAGATATCATAGTCATTGCAAACAGGGACAACAAAAAACAACAACCTTGCAGCAAATCAATATTACACTTGATTATCCATTCATCCCACACAACCTCTTTAGTAGGTCTAAGAATCCTATAGGACAGGTCTACATGCTTCTACCTCCATGCAAGAGGTTCACACTCACTAGTCTTTGACCACATTTATATACGTATCATTGTCATTGCAAACGGAGACAACAAAACAATATTACACCTTATCAACAACAATGTGTTCAGAAACCAAAACTAAGGAGAACCTTCAAATATCATCAACTCAAAAAGAACAAGAACATTCCCAAAAACATGCAATTCAACAATGTTCACCTTGAATTTAAGGGGACACATTATTAACCAAAATTAAATTAACAAAATCCTTGTAAAATATCTTCTGACAACAATGCTAAACTCTTTCCGGTTTCCGCAGAGTCCTAGACACCATTTGGCTCATTTATCAACCTTCCTAAAATATGTGCTCTCATACTTGTCATTGCACCTTTGGTAAAGGTAGATTCCACCGCTCCCCCCTCCGATAATTTCTTGACAATGTACATCACTTCAATCCCACAATCCACACTGTACAACACACATCAACTATGTTATGCTCATAAAAAGCACATTCTAATGCTATTAATATCAACATACATATCTTACATGCCAGAATCTTGCTGTGGACATTCCTTGTTTGATATGATAGGAAAATGATCAACAGAGTTACCTCCCAACCAGATAAGCAAGTCCCGATCGATCTTCGTTCGAGAGCTTGAATTGGAATAACTTCACTTCCCCTCTCCTCATAACATGTTTTCAGATCACTCCACTCTTAATTATCGATTTGGCATGAGAATTCAGAAATGTAAAATGATTTGTGATTTCCACATGCTGCAATTAATGTGTTACAATAGATTTACCTTCCATTGTTGTAGACGTTTACAAGTAAGGAAACAATAATGTAAAATTACTTACCAATTTAGCCCCTTCCACAAAGCATGGGTCCAGGGTTGTCACTCGCTTTGGGCTCATTGTGTTGTAATGTTCTTAGAAACCAACTCGTTTGTTCAATACCAACAGGATGAAGTGATCTTTCTCATGAATAATTGGGAGGAATATAAAGTCCTTGCCCCGAACATTCTTCAAGACATGCTCCAGCCTCCAGATAAGCTGCAATAATAATGACACACATTGTAAATTTCATGACAATCAGAGGTAAAGATAAATCTTATCTGGTGGGTGGACTGCATCTAATTTTATATAGAGAAATTGGACTGCTATTAAAATACCTCTAATTTATAAAAATAAAAAACTTTTATATTTAAAAAAAAATTGTGTCATTTTTTTATTTCAGATTTAAATTTTTTAGGTTAAAAATATATTTTTTGATGATTGGACAAAAATGCCCTCAGTTTTAAAGATATGAATTCTACAGATTTCAGCAACTCCTTTTTTTCTTTTCTTTTTGTCCTTTTTTTTTTTTTTTGGGTCGTAGGCGTTTAGTTAAGTATGCGGAACAAGGGTTTAACGGCAGAGCAAGCAGAAAAAAGCAATGGGGAGCGGGAAAGAAAGGAAACCCTCAAAGCTCTCACTCCAACAAAACCCTAAGAACAAGAGTAAGCCGCTTGGTCCCAAAAGCAAGAAGAAGAAGAAGAAGCAGCGGCCCAAGAATGCCGAAAATGAAAACCAAATCGAAAGCAAAGCTATCAGTCAAAACGACAACCACAACAGTTTAAGCGATGATAACAAGGTACTACTGGCATCAGCATCGGCCCAACTCAGCTTCTTCCTTGATAGGTTTCAATCTGCCAATCGTGTCCAGCTTTCTTCTCTCGAATTGAACTCCCTCACTGGTACATTTGATTTTTTTTTTATCCATTTATCTTTTGGGTAGTCTGTTTGGTTGGTAGGAAAATGTTGGAAAAATTTCAAGAAATTTTGGGTATACATTACTTGTAAATTACATAAAACGGTACCAGGAGATTGTGAGGTTAATAATTGCTTAAGTACCAGTTCATTGTTTATGCTATTGGACAAAACCCATCAATTATCTTTTAAAATAAAAAAAATCCTTCAGAGTAATTATTGATGGCCATGGTGAATTAGTAAATCAGATTATAAAAGTTATACATAGAGGGTATATGATTCAATTATGCCCGAAATTAAGGTTAACAGGTGGAATTTCAATCTACGAGATTTCCTGATTAGCTTGTTATCCTGCTGTTCTGACGCTTTGCTTGTTTGTGCCATTGGTGTTGGCAACATGTTAAAACCGTCCAAATTACTTTAGTATTGATTTTTGACTTCATACTGAGCGTTAATTTTGTATCTGTGGAATGTTATGGATTATTTTATTGTACTCATGTACAGTGGTTACAAATCCCTCACCAGAGGAAAGAACTAGAATCTTAGTCTTCTTATAAATGATTTTGCAGATAAATGTATTCTGGATCTGTCTGAAAGCGTGGATCAGGATGTCGAAATCTTGGGGAATCATATGAAGGCAGCTTTTGGATCATCATGGAAAAAAGAACTTTGTGAAAAGCATCTCTTGGAAGGAAAAGTTGATCCAGGGAATCCAGCAATTCTTATTATTAGTACATCTGCCTTGAGATCAATAGAACTTCTAAGGTGGAGTTATGTTTCCTTCATTTCGGACGGTACTACAATTGGAATTAGTTGCAGATATGATATTGCCGGTCCATAAGATTAAATTGAACAAAAATGTATCAGTAGCATCATACATTTTACCTCCTTTTAGTACATACATATCACTGATTTCTACATTCTTTTCCTCCAGGGGATTTCGGTCTTTGACTAAAGAATGCCATGCAGTGAAGCTGTTCTCGAAGCATATGAAGGTTGACGAGCAGGTAGATTCTCTGAATTTTTAAATTCCTTTATTGATCATGCATTCGTTACTATTTGCTACTCATGTGACTTTATTGATGTGTTAGCACTTGGCAGCATGCATGAAATAAGATGTTTGGAGATACATATGACTATATGAGCAATTTATAAGAAAAGATTGGGTTCTCATAAGTTCCAGGTCTTTGAATCCATTAGCTGTAGTGGTGTGTGTAAACATATACATACACATAACACATATATGCTCATGTATGTATGATCCTCCATGAAGTGAGCAACTAGGTATGATAGACAAGTATGTATAGCTTTGTTTGATGGTGGAAAATCTTTCCCCAATGTTTTGGATTACATCTAAGTTGGAGGATTCACTTGGTTGACTCAGTTACCAGGGGAACTGCTAAGAACTCAATATATCAGTTTGTAACTCCAATTGAAAATCGAGCATTTTGGCAACAGCTGTGCTATTTAGTAACTTGCTTGATTACGCACATGGATGATATAAACTCTTATTCTAAGTAGCTCTCGAAGTTCCAGTCTTCTTTGTTATTATCACTGGTAATCTTGTTAAATCCTAACTACATTCTTGTCAGAATGGCCTTGTAAGTCATGTTCAATGTGTCCAAATAATATTGAAAAAAAAAATGATCAAAGTCAGCCTTTATCAATCTCTTCGAGGCTGTTTTATTTATACATTTATACTATATAGACACAACAGTGTTGCCAGTGAGCTGTGGCCTGTTGGTTATTTGTAACACCAACACAGTGGACGTAATGCGTTTCATCTCTTCAATTGTTTTTCATGTCATCAGGGTCTTCAGTTCTCTAATAAGATGGGCAGGATTTTATGTTGGTCGTGGACTGTGGGGGTCTAATGCTTAGATTTAAACTGTTCAATAGAGGCTCCTGGTCTGTTGAGTGCTCTATTTGCATGTCAGTTTGAACCCAAATCCCCACTCTTTCTTTTTATTTTATTGTCTAGTGGGTTTTAGTTTTTCTTGTTTGAGTCAGTACTCTGATCTTCAGATTGCTTTCTCTTTTTATCTTTTTCTTTTTTGGTTACCAGAACGAGTTTTATGTATAATAGATCATTTGCCGTTCTATTTCAGTTATTAATGCTTAGTGTTAAATGGTCAACAGATTCTATAAGATGAGGTAGGGTTGAAATTGATGCTATTCACTTCATTGTGACTGTAGCCCATCCTTAGGTTCATTGCAAGTATAAAACACACATACACAGGCATGTAGATACGTATTATTATTTTTTTGTTTCTGTTTTTGTTTTTGTTTTTGTTTTTTTTTCGTTTAGGGTTATATATATTTTTGCCTTTTCTCTTATCCACTTCATGCTTTATGCAGGTCTCCTTGTTAAAGGACCGCGTTAATATCGCTAGTGGTACACCAAACAGGTAATCACAATTTTCTATAGAATTTATTAACCTGTTTGCAAGTAACTGTACCCATAATTTTATGCTCTTGTTTAAAGGCTTTTCTTAGCTTGTGTACCATTTTAACAAGCATGGTGTAAATGTTAAATTCTGTGCTTTACTTTGTAGTAATGTGTGGAATGCTTAAAAATTTGGTGTTGTTATATGTGGTACTTTGGGCTATCAAAATAAAGTATGCAATTATTTTGTAGATAACTTTTACATGTCATAGACATGGTTTGCTGTTTTTACTTTTACTTATGAACAGTTCATCGTAGGGTTCTTATTTTTCATGGTTTTCTGTTCTTATTGTAGCCTCTACTGGTTTCTGCTGCTTCTCTTTTGTGTGCAGCCAATTGCTTAATTAGTAATGGCAGAGTTTTTTTTTTTTTTTTCAACTATTGATACAATTTGAATTATATCAAGTTATATTTTTTTTGAAAAGAAACATCTTTATTGAAACAGAAGCAGAAGCTACAAAGAAAGTGGACAAGAGATCCACAAGCACGAAAAAAGAAAACAAAAGAATAGAAGGAGAAAAGAAGAAACCCCTAAAAGAAAGAAAGAGAAAACTCCCAAAAAAAAACTAAACCCTAAACCTAGACTACAGCAGCCTTCCAATCAATTAAAATAAAAGAGGTACTATAATCCCTAAATTCCACTGAAACAGAAGCCCATAATGCTGCCAGGTATTTCACTCTAAGCCAAAGTTCCTCCAAACCTACCCCTCTATAATCTTCAAAGATTCGTCTATATCAAGTTATATTTTGTGCTCATGATTATGCATTTACCCAGTAAACTTAACTGCCTCACCTATTGATGGCTGAGATGTGAGTCCAACGCCCATAGATTGTGCATCATGAGAAGATTCCTTGGTTGAATGGAGGTGTTAGTGATTGTCTAATTATCTTGGATTTAGTCTAGGTTTGTTAGAGCTATGGGAAACAGTAAAATTTACTGTAGTCTGTTGTGGCTACTGTTCACACCAGTGTCATAATCCATTAGCAGTTGTATTATTGGTCTTTTGCTATTGTTTTCTTGGAGTTTGTATGGATGGTCATGGTTTGACTTTACAGTCTAGGATTACGATTTTTTTTTTTAACATTACCCGTTAAGGGTTAGTGTTTAGGATTTAGGGAGATAGCATAAACCCCCAGAAACCTACTACACCCTACCCTAATAAAACCCTAGTAACCCTACTAAACCCTACCATAATAAACTCCAATAAGCCTACTAAATCTGGTTTAAGTGATTATTATGCATTATCTTTTCCCCTTCCAATATTCTTGTTCTTTCTCTTGTTCTTATATTTGCTTTTCACTCAACATTGTTGTTTCCTCCACTTTTTTTTTTTTGGCATCCCAACTGTTTTTCTGATGTTAATCAGACTTGATATTCTTATTCCGAACCTTTAGTTCCCCAACCGAGTTCCATAGTTACCAAGAAACCAATTCGTAATCTGTCAAACCCTGATCTTTCAATTAAGGTTAAAGGAAGGATAGGAATATAGAACTTCAGCTTTCGCTGGTCAAAAAGAAAAGAGCTTTGCTCGCGTTCTGCATGGGAAAACATTTGCAAGAGATGTCTACACCTCTTTAATATTCGGTTACCAATTTGCCAGTTTTTTGTATGATAAAAATGTTTTGAACTTATTTACCATTGAAAGAAATTCTTTTTAAATTTATTCCAGAAGACGATGAAAAGTTAAAGGGAGGGAGGTATGCTTTATTCTCATGGCTTGTTTAACTTTTATTTTATTTTGAGTTCATTAGGATTATAGACTTGCAGTGCCGTTCAACATATCCCGTATCTTTCCTGCTTTTGTAAGTTATATTCTTTGAATTGATTAGTTTGTCGAACTCTTTTATTCCAGGATAAAGAAACTAATTGACATCGAGGCATTGGGGCTTTCACGGTTATCAGTGATTGTGCTTGATATGCACCCAGATGTTAAGGGTTATTCCCTGTTTACGCTTCCACAAGTCAGGTTAGATTATGAGTAGATCTCTCACTGGTTTCCCATTTGCTTTGTCCTGGTTTTGTTACTACTCTTGTTTTCATCTTTTTGCCTCTCAAGTATATTCACAAATCAAAGCTCTTCCTTTATGCGAAGTGGCAAACCTTCCCTGAGGATACTGATGAGTTTATTCACAAATCAAAATTCTTCCTTTCTCATTAGTTTTCTGAGAATTCTTTTGCAAACATGTTTTGTTCAAAGTTAATGTTGAAAATTGAATTACTCATATTTATTTTACAATCCACATGCCTTACATTCATCTTTGTGGCAGAGATGAATTCTGGGACTTGTACAAGAACTATTTTCACCAGCGGTTGCTCCAAGGTTCCTTGCGTCTCTCTCTTTATGGTCCATTAATGTCTGATAAGGGAAAAAAGAAAAAAACCCAATGAATAGATATATAAATTGGTACCCACTTTAAGCGGAGTATCTTTTCCCCTTAGTGACCTAGTATGTTATGTATTGCTTTGGTACTGAAGTTCTAACATGATGAAGCATCATCTCTTTCTTTTATGCTTGTACTTTTTGTTATGTGGCTCAAGATCAAAATTATCATTTTTGGAGTAGTCATGTGTGTTGATCTTTTTTTTTTTTTTTTTTTTTTTTTTCTTCTGGAAATGGATGTTTCTTTCTGTTTAACCCAAGGGAAAACAGAAACAGATTCTTTATTTGAAAAATTATCTTGTCAAGTGACAAAGTAAAGTTGTCAAGTAAAGAGTTGAACTTAACAATTGAATAGGTCCTTCGCATTAAGGAATATGGAGGAATTTTCAGTTGTTAGCTGGTATATAAGAGCGTCTCCGGTCAGTGAGAATGTCAAAATTGAATTTGAAGGGGATGTGGCAATTGTCATTTTGCTGGATTCATCTCCATCAACCCCAAATCAATGAAAATTGAACCCAGATCTCACTCTCTGATCTAGTCCGTCCCGGCCAATGTTAGTCTCCGATCAGGTCTGCTATGGATGGTGGATTCGGACAATCGGTTGGAGAGGCTCTCATTAGTCATTCGTTACCGTTGAGCACTCTTGTCATTTGACAGTTCGGGTAGAGATGCTTTAAGCATCTTCGTAATTGTATGATTAACATGTGACCACTATTAGGTTGGTAATCCTGTCACAACTAGTGATGAACCTTATGGAGTTGATCGTCTTGTTGGCCACGGTTAGTTTGTAATGGAAATTCTACATGCACTTGCTTGGCTGTCAATGAATTAGATTTTGTGTCAGGTAAACTCGAATATCCCGTGCAAACTGTTTAGTAAACAAAAAATGTTGGGTTGAACTTGGCTTGACCCATTTCACCCATATAAACTAGTTGGGCTAACTCATTTTAGACCCATTTCACCCATATAAACTAGAGGAAATTCATCTCAAGTACACCAATTAGTAGGTTAAATTTTTTAAATTCCCACAAATACCCTTCTTTTATGCAACTATAAGTAATAATTAATAAACATTGAAATTTAATTTAGCATACCCCTCCTATTCTCTCTTAATTACGGTTGTATGCTTTTAATTTGTCACTTTCCTCAATAGCAGATTGGAAAAATTGCCTTTACGCATTTTTTTAATCAAAATCGTGATATCCTAAAGACTTTCTAAACCTAAGGACTAATCCACTCGGGTCCTCCTGACGAGTCGGCAGGATTCGAACCACGGCATCAATAATGATCTGACTGTTTTTACCTTGTCCTTTTGTTCAAGTCGTATAGTTTTTGTGGATGAGAAATGAACAGGAAAGCCGTAGGACTTGGGAGAGCCGCCCCCCCCAGTCCCCCCACCTTGTTGTTGGTATTAAATTCATTGCTTCCACTTGTTTCTCTTTCTCCATCTGTCTCTTCTGTGATCCAGTTACTATTACTACTGTATAACGTCACCGTGCCCGGAAGGCATGACGTCACGACTTCTAAACTCGGATTTGGATGAGGCCACGTGGTAGAATTATTGGTACGCACTAAATCCATTGTCCCATGCGTGCGCGTAAATCACAGCCATTCAATTTTCTTCACTTAATTTCTTGGTTAATTTGGTTGCAAATCAAATCAGATACCTCGATCCATTTTCATTATCTCTCTCTCTCTCTCTCTCTCTCTCACACACACACACACTACAAATTAGTTTCTTATTTTCTTGGATCTAGCTTCCTCCGATCCATCCCTGGCTCCCCTCCAAGCTGTACGTAGCTGTGAACGTTCTACAGGTAAATAAATGTAAACAAATTAAGCTCTCTCTCTCTCTCTCAATGGATCTATATATATATATATATGGATGATAGTAATAGTAACCTGCTAGTTAATTAGTAGTAATGGGCAGGTGAATAATAATTAAGGTGCATGAGCATCCTGATGAAACTCAAAGGAAAGCAAAGCAGGTCGATGAGATGTTGGAAGAAGAAAAAGGAGCCAATCAAAGTGGTCTACATATCAAACCCAATCAAGTTTACGACCAGTGCCTCCGAATTCAGGGCTTTGGTTCAGCAACTCACCGGCCAAGATGCCGCCGCCGACGACCTCCTCCCTGACCTCCACCCAACTAGGTTTCCGGAGTCGACCACCAGTACCCATGACGACGACAACAACAACGAATTCTTCATGTTCAATCCAGCTCCGAATTCTTCTTCGACGGCGACCACCCAGAAGAATATAATCAGCAGCAGGGAGCAGCCAGAAAAATCAAACTCGATTAATGCCCACTATCATGATGATGACGATGATGATTATGAGGATCATGAGCAGCAGCAGCAGCAGCAGCAGCAGCAGCTGTATGACGTCGCTGGTCTTTTTGTGCCTGAAATGATTGACAACTTCGGGCTACCACCTGTGCTTAACTATCAGTAATTAATCAATCCTCCATTGCTTAATTAACTCCATCCATCTCACTGTTTATGTTGCTTTCTATTGCTTCATTAGAATTAGCAAACACTTGGCCCTGATTGATTATTAACTATATGCAAACCTCGCTTAACTATAAACTAGTTGTTCGTCTGCCTTTTTATTTTGGCCTTTTTGATAGCATTTTGAAATTATAGAAGGCTGAATTTGTCTTTATGTCTGCTTTCTAAATTAAGGGTTCACTTTCTACTTTTGGCTTGTTAGGATGATATTTCTATCCCCAATAATTACGACAAAGTATGGTGTCACTTCCTACATTTGGCTTTGTCATGAGAATTATTATTGTTATTTTGTTTTTGACAATGAAATTAAGTTTGAAGTAAATAGGTGTCACAGACCGATCATCTCATGGGGGTGGACATATTAATTTCCTCTTCTTGTTAAAATAGTCTTCACTTGAGCAGTGAAACAATTAAGTTTGTGTGTGTCTATCCAATAAGTTGATGCTACATCACATCAAATGTACGTATGAAATTTTAATTGGTGATCTCGACATGTTAGTCTATATCATCCATTAGTTATTTTGTTAGAAAATTCGATCAAGAACAAATTCCCCACGCATTAGTTATTACTTAAACTCAAAAGCATATTGTAATACTCATATATAGTTATGGCATGTTTACTTACTTGGAATGTATATGAGAATAAAAGAATTGATTTCAACTCCTGAGTTCTCTTGCGTTTACTAACATATACATGAATCAGAATGGTTGTGGATCTTACTTAAAAGTACCTAAAAAAGAGGAATCTATACCTGAATATCCGGAATTTGATTACCAAGGGGGGTATGTATTATGAATGAATTCCGATACATTTATATTTTCATTCCAAGTAAGTAAACATGCCATTAGATTACAAAGAGAATGAAAACATGAGCTTTCCCGGCCATTTATTTTTATTTTTACAAAATGATGCCAAATTTATATTAATGATTGAAAGCATCAAGCAATACAAATCATAGAGAGAAACTCTTGAACAGCAGAAAGAGGAATATCAACATGTTAGATATACACACACTCTCTCAACATGTTAGATATACACACATACTCTCTCTCTCTCTCTCTCTCTCTCTCTAGCTCTGTGTGTGTTCATATTTTCTAAATTCATATTTATTGCAATAAGAAAGCGCTTGAACGGAAAGAAAACTTTTTACCGTGTGTGCTAAGAAAGCGCTTTAACTTCTCCATCTTATGTATCACCGAAACATATTGAAAGACAACATTTCCTAGCAGTAGAGCAAAAATAACATCCCCCTTCTCTTATCTTACTTCAACTCGAAGGTTTTATTTCCATAGTAGTGAAATTGATCAGTTTGGAGAAAAATATATTAAAAACATACTTTAATAGAGAACATTTAATAGAGAACAGAAGAAAGCAAACCGGTTTATTGAGTGTACTAACCAAAGAATCGAAGTTGTATTAGTGACATCGTAACAATCTAGCATCAAGATTTACATACCAAAGTTATTGCAAGAATTCAGAGACCAATCACATTTCATCATTTGCTGCATAGATCTGTTAAGATTACGGAGAAGTTTTAGCACTCTATTTGCACATATATGTTAAGATGACGGAGAAGCTTTAGCACTATGTTTTATATTGGATAAATTTCATACATATTACCTCCCTGACCTTTAAACCTTAAATCATTTGTGCCCTTGTACTCAGTAATTTTAATCAATCTTATCCAACCCTTAGTTTTTTTGGCCAACTATTGTGTGAATAAAACTAATGATTGATGGAAAAACTAATGATTGGACGAGATTGAATAAAATTGGTGAGTACAATGACACATGTGATGAAATTAAAAATGCATGGGCACAAATGATTTAATATGTGAAGGTCAGGGAGGTAAAATGAAATTAGCCATTTTCTTTTGTCATGAAGCCTTGGTAGTCTTAGCTCTGGGCCTATCCGCCTATGAGTAAACAGACATAAAAATAGATTAATAAAAAAGAAAAATAATAAAAATCTATTAATCCCAAGTAATAAGATTAGGACATTAAAGTTAAACTTAAAAAAAAAAAAATAACATTTGTTTGCATATTGGCATTCTTATGTCCCAAAAAAAATCCATATTGACTATTTAAAAGGTTTACTTTTTTTTTTTTAAGGAAAAATAACAATTTTAGCCACTGAATTTTACTTCATTCGACACTTTGGTCACTAAACTTTCGAAAATATCACTTTGGTCACTAAATTAAAACACCATGTATCACTTTACTCACTGCGATAAATCAACCCGATCGGCGGAGCCGATTCCGGCCATGCCGTGACCCGAAACCATTTTGGTTATCTTCCTCTCATCTCCAGCAACCTCCTTGTGATGGTGTATCACCATGACATCAACCATAACATCACGATTTAAGCTTTGGATTTTTGGACTACTGAAGATTTCCAGCCAGATCTCGACTAATTCACTTTGAATCTCACCTTGATGTAGCTACAAAACTTGATCCTTGGGTTGTGCCATTCATTTTGATATTAAATTTGTGGCGTTTGGAGGTGGTTGATAACAGCGAGTGATTAAAGTGATACACAATGTTTTAGTTGAGTGACCAAAGTGATATTTATGAAAGTTTAGTGAGCAAAATGTTGAACGAAGCAAAGTTCAGTGACTAAAATTATCATTTTTTTTTATTTTTTATTATCAGGATGCGTCAAACCTTTCAGTAGTGCAATGTATGGAACTATGGATGATGCGCATGAGCCTTAATAACAAACTATTGTAGCGAATTCACCCTATTAAAACAAATAATTTAATATCGTGTGGGCCATTAATCTATGTATCAAATATTGAATTGATAAGACACTTCACCTAGCCAAAACAATGAAAGATATATATATATATATATATATATATATATATATATATTTTAGAAACAAATAATTCATATATTATCAAAGCCAGAAAGGCACATTCATCAAACTCATAGGCCTGTAACAAGATCTATGGGTTAGGCAACTAAAGACTTTAATAAATACCTCTCATTTAGACCACTGAGCTCGTTGAAACAACGAGCCTACAAAAATAAAAATCACTAATCATCTAAAACAACTAGCGAATCTCCTGCCGCCAATGCACGCAATTGTAGTACGGCGAAAAGATTCATCGATCAAATGATTATACGAAATTTCCGTATTTGCAGGCTCAACAACCTGAAGAGTAATACCTGAAGGTGGAGAAAACACCTCACTAGGGTCCCAAATTGATTTGTATGTGATTTACATACAAATTGAGCCTCTAATCACTTTAGTAATGCTAATCCAATAGTCATTTAGTGTCTCTAATCTTTGTTTTGCACTATTGTAGAAAACATGAGCATCAGATTGATATCGGGAGCGAAATGACGCATTTTGGAGCTTTTAGTGGATTACCGACAAGAAGACAAAAAGTCAACCCGACGACCGACGGTCAACTCGTGGTCAACATGACTTAAGACCGCCAACATGTCAAATTTGAAGTCTCGAAAGTGAAGCACAAGAGAATCCTGGAGGATTGACCAAGAAACTGCAAAGTCAAGAAAAGTCAACTTTGGTTGACCCCGAAGGTCAATGTCAAGTCAACCTCGAAAGTCAACCTTGTGACTCACCACAAGAAACCCAAAATTCAGCAAAGAATATGACAAGTATCATGAAGTCATCAATTGATTATTCTTTCTTTTTATTCCCTTTAGAATAAAAGGACACTTGTCCCCACCATTTGTAGCCTTTAGATCTACCTAGTTCTAATCCTAACCTTTCATTCCTCCTAGTCCTTTGCCTATAAATAGTCATTCTTTACCTAATTAGGTCATTATATAGCAGCATCACTCTTACCTTTTCATTTTTTCCTTTGCCTCTGCCCTTCTGTCGACCGGTCGATCATCGGACCCTCTCACTTCCATCTCCATTATCACCACTTTTCAGCCTTCATCTCCACTTCCACCTTTCACGAGAGTTGCTCCTGGGGCTCTAATCTACATCATCCATCGAGGTTTTGCTAGGAACTACCACCACTTCATCAAGGGCAGCCATCCACTTGGATTGAGAGCAAGTAGAGGAAGAAGAAGGAAGAAAATGGCCTCCAAGACACCTTCATTGAACATTTAATTCTTTCCCTATTCTCCCCATATTTGTATTCAATTTCATATGATGTTCTCCATGGATTGTTGTGAGTAGTTCAATAAGGTTGGGGACTAGGGTTGTGTGCCCTAGTCCATTATTATGTGATGATGAATTAACTATGTATGGATGTTTTGTGATGAATGAATATGTGTATTATCCATTCCAATTTGTGTTGAGTACATGTTTAGGGAATTTAGTCAATTCTTTGAGTATGTTTGCAATCTACTTTGATTGAGATTGTTGGGGTGACTCCTAGCTTTCTCTAGGCAATTGATAATAGATGTGATAAGGTCCCCTTGATTGAGTTTCTAAGTCTTTGGGCTCATTGCCTCTCAAGCCAATTTGAAGGAGTTCTAGTATAATATGGCACTAAGAATATATAAGAAAAGATGGTTTTAGACCCATAATATAGCTAAGATACAAAGCTTGACTCATTCATTACATAAACACGAATACTAAATTAGTTCATTAAGCATCATTTGTGGACATAGGCTAACTTGAAAACCCAATCGATTTCCAATTCTTGCACACACTCTTGTTTATTTTGTTTTGCACTTATTTACTTGTTCACTTGTTACTTGTTTCATTCACATTTTTTCCAAAACCAAAATCGAAACAACTCTGCACACACACACACACACATTGTGGATATCACTCTCACTCACTATTCCCCTATGATGCATGAAAACGTGAAAATGTTGTGATTCCCCGTACCCGTTTCCGGTAACGGTACAAAATGCGTCGGAAACGGTACGAAACGTGTTTCCGGTGGATGGGTTGGTGGAAACGCCAGCGAAAGGCAAGTTTCCAATTCTGGAAACGTGTTTTGCAATTTAAAAGGAACCGTTTTGTGCAATATTGGATTTCCATATCTAGATTTGCAAATCTAGATATGGAGGAAAGAAGAGGACGGAAAAGAAAGGAAAGGGAAGAAAAGAAGAGAGAAATCAGAAGAAAAGAAGAGGAAAGGAGAAGAAGAAGAAGAAAAAAAGCATGGCTTGGCTGCTGAAGAGGATGAAGAAGGGGAACAGTGGAACACGATAGACAACTTGGGTTGATAATTAAATAAAACTTATGTACTATAAATTAACAAACAAGTGGATAGTTGCAATGGTAAGTTGACTTAGCAATGTTTCTAGTGATAAGGGTTTGAATCTTGTCATCAACAGTAAGAATTTTAAATTTTTTTTTGAATTAATTAGGATATTTGGTTTTTTAATATTTATATATAATTATATATTATTTTATTCGCGTTTCCTAGTCTCGTTTTGCAAATAAAATTTTTAAGATTTGCCGTTTCCACGTTTCCGTTTCCGTGCTTCATAGCTCTTTCCATCGCCCATTCCCTCCATATTATTGCTAATTGACTTGGTTGCATTTACTACTAGGGTGTCTAAGGGCCATCAATCAGTGTGGACACGACAATCCTCCGATCTCAATCTATACATTACTATTCATACTTTTGACGTTCGTAACAAATCATCATAGAAGCCAACGATGATAGGGAATTATTAGCAGCAAAAGTTACAGACTAAGAAAAAAAACAATAAGAAACTAGTCAAAACACGAAAATAAAACTCTGGCTAGCAGAGGCCAATGACATGGCCCATGTTCAGATCCCCAACGTTAGCATGGAAGCACACCAGTAGCATCGCCGTAACACCATCTCTGACGTAGCCTTGTCGCACAAAACCACGCCAACCCACAACGACCCATCGATGATCGTACCAACTCCACCGTGAACCCAAATGAAACCATGCCAGAAGAAACCATTGAAGACCATGGAGGACTATCGCACCCGTCCGACGACGATGCCCCGAAGGCGCGCCGCCGGACTGAGAGTAACAGACTCGGCAAAGAGAAAGCTAAGCGCGTAGAGTTTCTAAGTTTCTAGAGAAAGAGAGAGACGACTTTAGTTTTTTAATGAAAAATATATTTGATTCCAAAGAGAAGGGGAAAAAGAGTCGAATAATATTTAAAAAACTTTTAAAAAAAAACTTAGAAAAAGCTATGTTAATTACAACGGTCATTTCAAAAAAAATATCCTAAAAGAAAACAACTGCATCAAGTAAATACGCGTGAAGTACAAATACGCGTGAAGTATTGAAATACGCGTATTCTATGCGCGTAAAAAAAGACAAAATGACCGTTGGGCTGTGACGGTCGGTTCTGCTTTAAGTAAACTCAACGATAACCAAATCTCTAAATTGCAGAACTAGGAAATCCAAACCGTCTGTCATTTTTCATCAAATTCTGAGAGCTCAGTTCTGTTTTAGATATAAAGACTCGAACCAATTTCCAACTGGGTCGTCGATTACATCTTTCTCTCTCGGCTGTTGTGTTCGGGGAACCCAGATTACATCATCGCAATCTCTGCAAGTAAACCCTTTGTCTTTCTCTATCTCTACGTTTACTTATCATCAGACCCAAAACCACAATGAGTTGTTTGGAGAGGAGACGAACCAGTGAGTGTGGTGAGTGGGTTCGGGGAGATTTGATTGGCAAAGGAGGATTTGGGAGTGTTTTTAAAGCCTATCCGGTTAAGCTAGTCAAAGGATTTCCGGCTATTATGGCTGTTAAAGTGGCCGAGGTTTCGGAATCGGAACCAACAAAAGTAGAAGCTTTGATAACTGAGGCCGAAATTCTTTCAGAATTTCAGGACTCCCCTTTTGTTATAAAGTACTATGGAGATGAATGGAGCTATATTGATAAAAAGCCTATCTCCTTCAATTTGTTATTAGAATTTGCAGCTGGAGGGACAATAGGAGATAGGATTCAGAAATTCGGGTTGACTGAGTCTGAGGTGAAGGAGTTCACAGAGTCAATTCTGAAAGGTCTCCAGTTCATTCATGACAAGGGTTATGTGCACTGCGACCTAAAGCCGGATAACATTCTTCTTGTGCCTGACATGACTTCTCATGCTGATTTCGTGCCTAAAATAGCAGACTTTGGATTAACAAAGAGAGCTCAAGACATGTATTCTCGTCAAGGCACCGCAATATATTGGCCTCCTGAAACTGTTCTCAGTAACATTCAGGGGAAGCCATCAGACATATGGGCCTTAGGATGTGTAGTTCTCGAAATGTTGACTGGAAACTTGTGGCCTTGCAAAACAAGTGAGGACCTAAGCAGTTGGGTTTCAAATCCAATTATTCCTTCACACCTATCCGAGGATGCTCAGGATTTTTTGTCAAAGTGTCTGGACATAAATGCTTCCAAGAGATTCACTGCTGAGAGGCTCTTGACTCACTCATTTATGAGGAAACAAAGTAATGAGAGTGTTGAACAAGTAGCCAAAGTGTCTGCATTGTCACAGTCTGAGCATTGTCATCATCGGTTGCCTAGTTTTATACCCATTGGAGACTGGAGCTCGGAAGAGGCACAAAAGACCGAAGAACATTGTGGTTTATCTGATGATGACACCATTTTTCCTTTGGCACTCATGTCAAGAGCTGCAAGACCTGTGGTTGCAGACACATGGTGCACAAAACAAACAACTTTTGCTCTGATGGGTGCTGCATAACTTGATGAAGTTTCAAATCCTTTCCAGAATTAGTGGTTCTAACAATTGCGACGAAGTAGTTGATAGTTTAGGGTTTCCTCATCTTATTTTTTATGATGTGGGCTACTCCGGTGGTATCTGGATGTTATGGGACAGTAGCACTGTCAACTTCTCTTGGGTTGACTCCTTTGGTCACTCTCTTAGCTATTTCCATTTGATGGGTGTTATATATAGTTATGGTTTATAAGGTAAACTATATTAGGACAAAGGCAGGCATAGATCAGATTTTGCCATGGATGAGGTGCTTATTGGAGTTACCACCTTTTTCTTTTTGGTGGAAAGATAGGCTGCATCTCCTGTAGTATCTAAAGTGCCTGAGTTAAAATATGTTTCACTGCTTTTTTTTTTCAGATTAATTGTCTTATTCTTCTCTTTTTGGTCTTGTTTCTTTAGTTTTGGGTTTCAGATGAATTTCCGCTACGTTTGATCTTGTGAAATTTTTGAGGATGAACTTTGTGGTACTTTCTCAGGGAGAAAACGTGATAAACAGAACAAAATAGCTTGAGGAGCTAGAAGGTGAATTGATTTTGCCACTATTATGCATGGACCACCCTTATGCTAACTGCTAATGTAGTTTTCTTTTATAATTGTTATGAGTCGTGGCTGTGATCAACATATAATCATCTCTAAATGCTTCAACATTTTTCTATGCAGTTGTTTCTCATACAGATATCCACTGAATTTTCCATCAGCCAGATTTGGAATGAGGCATGGCCTACAAGAGCATATCCCTGCAATAATCCAACAAGAGCTATACAGTTTTGCTCATAGAATTGGCTGATCAGTCCCTGCAAGTTTTTTGGTACACCTTGTGATTTTTCTTTCTAGATTACATATCAGACTACTTTGTACTCTTTAGTGATTTCGATAAACTCTGATTGTTGAATTTAGAAATGCAGCTGTATTGTATCAAAATTTCAGGTAGAAATCACCTGCTCCAACTGACCAGGTTTGTCCTCTGGGCCCCCTTAACTGTTTTTAATGAAGATTCTACATGTAATGTGACGGGTGTTAGTGGTTAATAATTTCCTGGTACTGTTATTGATTACACAAGAATTTATGGTGGGGTGCCAGTGATAAAAATTTCCTTGTATTTTTAGTGTTTACAGAAGAACTTATGGTGTTACAATTGAAGGTTCTGAAAAATGGAAATGGAGCTTTATTTGGAACTTGCAAATTCCTCCATAAATCAAGTCCTTGTGGGGGCTGTCTGTCATGGGAAATTCCTTACTAATCTTTATAGATGCAAAGTCGATTATCTAGTGATCCTATTAGTCCTAGATGAAAGTTGCACATTGAATCTTTAGACCATTTATTTAGCAGATGTGATCTCTTCAAATCTTGAGCAGCCTCGGTTATGATTTCCCTTTCTCCAATTCTATAGCTTTAGATTTTGAGGCTTGGCTAGCTGCTAATCTGAAAGT
This sequence comes from Rubus parviflorus, assembly GCA_029955375.1. NCBI lineage: Eukaryota > Viridiplantae > Streptophyta > Magnoliopsida > Rosales > Rosaceae > Rubus > Rubus parviflorus. The sequence goes on along the minus strand of JARGGL010000002.1, from coordinate 15,658,069 downwards.
ATAGTTTTGCTCATAGAATTGGCTGATCAGTCCCAGCAAGTTTTTTGGTACACCTTGTGATTTCTCTTTCTAGATTACATATCAGACTGCTTTTTACTCTTTAGTGGTTTTGATAAACTCTATGCAGCTGCATTGTATCAAAAGAAAACTAGCAAAAATGGAAATGGAGCTTTATTTGGAACTTGCAAATTCCTCCATAAATTAAGTGCTTGTGGGCTGTGTGTCATGGTACTCCTTGGTTTCTCAATTTAGCTATCAGCTTCTGGTCTATTTGGAAATTGGAACTGGCGACATGAAATTGTGGTTGTTCCATATTATGGAGTGACCCCTACTTTGCAGTGGTGCCATCCTCCTATTCATACTTTTAAGCGCAATATGGAAGTAAGAATTGAGGGAATGATTCTCTTAGTACTGGGGTGTTGTATGGGTTTCAAATTGTGCTTGAAGCTGACTTGTGGGGGTTGTTTCATGGTTTAAATTAAGCCTGGACAAGTGGTATTCTTGCTCTTGAGGTTGAATGTGATTTTGCATGTATGGTTTGAGTATTGAATCATTCTTTTTTTAAGAGCCATCCTTGTTACAGTTTGCTTCACAGCTGCAAGACTTCAGTTTCTGGTGATTGGTCTGTAGTTTATCCTATTCATATAGTGAGCAAAGTGGTGGCTGATTGTCTTGCTTGATGAGGCCATGATGCTAATCTGGGCATTCATGTTTGGGATACTCCTCCTTAAGCTTGTGGATTTTCCAGAGTAGGTAATTTTGTAGCTAAGCTGTAGTTTGTTTGTTTTAAGGCCATCTTCGATCTGTATCAAAATAAGAAAAATCATGTGTATTCTTGTAAAGGGCTTCATGTGTATTCCTTTCTGGCTGTAAAGATTTCATTTTTAATATAGACCAAGCGATGATTTCACAATGATCTTTTATGTTTCTCTTCATTCCTTGTAAGGTTAATGATGCTGATGTTTTATATTTATTAGCCATCTCTGGTAATCATCATGGAATCAATAATGGTGAATGCAACTTCATTAAGCTCATTCAACAGTTAATTGAAACGACAGTGTCTTCAGTAAAGCAAAATTAAGAAAAGTAGAATGCACAACACAGAACTCAATCAATGAATATCAAAGACTCTGCATACTAGTTCCTTAATCTTTTCAAGACCATCCGAGTTCCTTTGATCTCATCATTCAATCTCTCCTTACCTCTGCTGCTTCTCTCCACATTCTTTTGGCAGCATAACTACTAGCTTGTCCATGTTGAGCATATCCATTAGTCATGGATGTCCATGAAATAACGTCGTCGTGTTCTGTAACATCAAAGATTTCTGCAGCTTCTCGTATACTTCCACATTTTGAGCACATGTTGAGTAGGGCACTTCGTACCATAGCTGTACAATCTAAACCAACAGACAGGACATGAGCATGCAGTTGCTTCCCTTGCTCAAGCATTGCCATGCTTCCACAAACACTTAATACACTAGAAAGAGCATACTCATTTGGTTTTGGCTCTTCCCTTCTCATCCAGGACAAATACTCAAAAGCTTCTTCCGCATTACCTCCCTGCAATTACAGTGCTCCAAGAAACATGCAATATCTTTTTCTGTCCATCTCATGGAAACATAACCAAAGCTTCAGAAGCCAAGCGCGCGCCCACGTTTGGCATACATGGTTATGATAGATGGAATTTCCCACTGACAAAGAATCCACAAGACCGAAGCGTAAAACGATGGCATGCAGTTGTTCACCCCATTCAACTTTAGCAAGATAGGCACATCCAGAAATGATTGATGTCCATGAAACAACAACCTGTGTCCTCAAACAACTGCAACCCATACTCTAATTTGCCACATTGGTTGTACATGCATACAGCAAGAGACTTAGCTACATATGAGTTCTCATCAAACCCTTTCTTCATTGCTTGTGTGTTTGAATTGCTGTCCGATACTTCAAAGAGATAGCAAACGCATATGCATCATACTGCACCCACATTTCATTGCCTCCGGAACCAGAAGATTTCTACGTTGTGTGTGAGCCAAGGCGGAACCGGTAGACGTTCTTCGAATAGGAGGGTCTGATTGGTAACACCATGTTCTGTTATTGAACTCCATGGGAAGCTCTAGGAGTGTGAAATGCTTATCGATTTTCTAATAATAGGTCCGAGTCAGTGGAGGAGTTGAACTTGAGCCCTTATTATACGAGCAGGTCCATTTTGTATTCATAAAATTATGAATTGATTAAGCAAATTAAATTGGCCTAAAAAAATATCAAGAAAATCCGATGACAGAAATAAAATGATGGATCTCATTCATGACAACACAGGGAATAGAAAATGCTGCTAATATTATATATCCCTACATACGTTGGAACAATCCAAGTTGAATGTAGATATGTAACAATATACCAACAAGATAGGAGTCGGCAATTACAGTCACTAGTGTTGCTAAAGCCTCAATTTGCATTATTTGAAATTTCATTCTACAACTGTATTTGAAAAAAGCGAACTCCAAATAAATGACAGCTGCTAAAACTGGCTCAAATGATGAAAGCCTGTGACAATGTTTAGCCAAGGCATGAAATTTCTAGTTTAACTCGGAAGCAAAAATTAATAGATAATATCTTGCCCGCAAGAATGACAAAATAGCATTGCTCCTCCAAATTCACTTTACTCTCCAACAGTCAATCCAAACCCAAATTTGTAGTCTTTCTTTGTATGATCAATCTGCATGGCATATATTTCATTAGTACTTTATTAGAAGGAAATGTTTGCCTACAGTCTAAATGCACCATCCTAAAGAATGCAATCAAGAAAGGTAAGGGATGATCAATAAAAAGCTAGTATCTGCATAAATGTCAATATATCCATTATTCATGGAACTGCATCTAGATCCTCACCTCTGCAGAAAGAATAAAATTAAGACCCATATTTAGTCGCTCTTCCAAAAAGGCAGCGACAACACCATTGGAATCAACCTTTCCTCTAAGACGACACTGCAACAATGAAAAAAAGTTCATAACTTGAAACATTCCACATGAGCATTTAGGCACACAAGCTCATATAGCATATGACACAGAAAAGTCATGACAAGAGCTTTGGATTAATTTGAAAGGTTTTATTGACCGGCTTTTGTATCACTACTATACAAAACCTACAGAAACCATGCCAAGATCATGAAGCATCACCATGCCATTGATTTTAAGAAAAGTATTGAAAAGAAAGAACAGATGCATCCAATCTGTTAAGAAGTGAATATTGGTTGCAATAGGGACCATATTCAGAAGAGCGTTTTTTTGTTTGAGAATTGGTCAATGGTCATGACCACATATTCAGACATGAATCCACCAGATCAGTAGTCTTAATTGCTAGAAGCAACATAATCTGCTAACTGTCTGGCAAAATAACATTTAAGCGTGTCAATTTAAAATAATATAGAGAACGAGGAAGTTGTGTTGCCTAACAAGATGACACTCCATGTGGAATCATAATGAGTCAACATACTACCAACGGGCCACATAATCCACTGACTATAGGAACCTGATAAATCATGTTTCACAAGGCCAAGAAGTAGGCATCAGATTCCACTGATTGTGTGCCTTGCCATGGACTAGGCAAGGTACAAAATGAACCATTAATTTATATTTATCAGAGGGGGAAAAGTTAAACAGGCAACATAAGGACAATAAAGTACTCGAGAATCTCTTGGTTTTTATTTTTTAAGAAGAAAAAACTTTGTTTTATTAGTAAACAAACCAATACAACAATGTTTCCTTTTTACTTTTCACAAGACTACTCGTGAATTTTTTACCATTGACAATCAAAAGCTACCTGTCGAAGAATGTAATCATAACCGAAACTAGCTGTGACGTCTCTTGATAAGTAGTTGTACATGAAATCTGATGCTAGAGAAACCTACAAGAAAAAAGCAAAGTAAGAAATAGATTTTGGGGAAACCATGAAAAAGAAAAACTGCATCAATCTATTCAAACAATCTCCCAAAACTAAACCTAGTGAAGCACAAGATATTCAATCATAGATCTCTTTTGCTTACCTTATCGGACACCTTCTGAACATAGCTCACGGCAACGACTCCAGTACTAGCAACTTGCCCTGTGGCAACCTGAGGGGGCAAAAAAGCTAGATTAGGGTATGGATCACAATAGTTACTTACACGAGTCAAATGGAAATGAACAAAACAAACAGAAGAACTATACAAGCAGCGGAACAGGAATCCACTCTAAAAGAAACAACAATACAAGAATAATAGAGCACAAGTCACACCACAGCTAAGATTAGAACTAGAAAACTCCTCAAATAATATAAGACTTTGTATCTAGCAAGGCAGAAGGAAGACCATTCTACGTGAAACATCTGAAACTGAAGCCCACAAAGAAGAGCAATAACCAACCCTATGCCTCTGTGCTCTTCAAAGATTCATTTGTGCCTTTCCATCAAAATGATCCAAATAATAGCCAAGACATCTCCATAGAACGAACACCTTTTTACTCCCACAAAGCCCCTAAGCCTAGCACTCCACAGGTATAATAATAAGAACATGATTTGGTCTCCTTCTCTGAACCAAATAACAAGTATTGAACTTTGCATGAGCCGCAAGCCAGGCAGACTTTGACCTTGTGATAAACTTTTGCTATCCAAATCACTTCCACTGCTTCAAACCGTATAGTAGCATCATCGGGAAGAGGGGGTGGGGAGGTGGGGTGGAAAGAGACCCTGCAGTCAGGCTCAATAATCTTGAATCTGATCTAGAACTACAAACCAACTTCTTGCAAAATTCTCAATATTGAAGATAATCTGCCTCAAATCATTTCTAAGACCCAAATTCGAACTCATCCTGGAGTTTACAACCACTGCTCAAGCTACAACATTTTAACACTCACAGCAATTTGACAAACTGTATAACCTAATAAACTGAATTCATCGCTTCCTCCTTGATCCAGCAATCCTCCCAAAACCTCAACAATGTACCACATAACACCACCAACTTGAAGAATTGAAGAAAATCATAGTTTTAATGTCTTTTAATAATGTTTTGTTCAACATATTTGAGTGGTCTAGATTAGTTTATTTTCCACAAATCTGAGACCATATTCCTAGACACCCTACAGCTTGGAGTTTGCATTTTTCGGTTCAGGGGAGGACATGGGCAAAGACGGGGATCTCTGCATGGATCTGGAGGTAAAGACCTCTACTGTTGGAGCTAGAAGGCATCGCCACTATGACTTTCCATTAATCCTGCCCCTTTAGGAAGATCAGATACAATATATCAGAAGGCTCATGATTTCTTAACTTAACAACATGGAGTACCACTTGCTTTACCCTTAAAACTGTGACATTATTTAAAAGAAAGAATTGCAGCGAAGAGGAGGTATTCGAAAACAGAAACAAATGTGTACGCATACAGTAAATTTTAGATATACTTTTTAAGCATATATAATCTCAACGCATACCCTTTCTGCTGCAACAATGCAACAAATTAATAATTGTTTGTGTAAAACAGAAATATTACATTACATCAGAAGTAGAAAAAATAAGTATACAGTATCCAGGATGTTATAATTAAAGGCTCCAACAATCATACCATCTTGTCTGTGTTGAATCGAGCAGCATAGCCAATACCAGACTTCCGATGCTGACCAGCCCAAAACACTTCACCGCCCAAGGACAGATTGGGGGTCACACTCTGAAAATCGATAAAAACTTTTATCATCGGTAAAACATGCTTATAACTAGTTATATTGATGGAAAATGTGGTTCTACTAAGAGAAGCAAGCGCAACATTGGCATGAAGACAACAGAACATGGTTAATCACTAAGAAATAACTTACAACACTTCTAAGTGCCTTATTCAATGTAAGTAGTATTAAGAGGATAACAAAATACATTTAAAACAAAAACTAAAAAATGAGTGGTGTTATGGATAGCATCTATGGGAGCGCATCAAATCCTAGATGTGAATCTTGTGACGAATGAGTTTGTACATAGTCTTGTATGAGAAACGGCATCCCTAGTCTCATCTTCACTTGACATTGAAAACCTTGCAACCATGTAAAGTGATATTTTAGTCTACTTGCTAGGTATTACGGGTTTTGGGGAGAAATGAAGGTGTTGGATTCATGGGGGCATATCCACAGTTTAACACTCAATTCCTATCAAAATATGCCTCTCAAGGTTTCTTAATAGTGTTGGTTGAAGCAAGGCTATACACCATGCTACGAAGGTTATCACAAAATTCAGGTTCAAAAAACCCTATTGCCAATCACCCAAAGGTTCTATCACCAAATAGGAGAAGAACAAGAAAAACCCAGCTGATTTTGAGATACACCCATAAAGAAAAACAAGCAAAGAATCAAATTGAACAAAACTGAGATATCTAAACTCTTAAATTTTCATGGAAACCCAATTATAAAATTGATCAAATATAATGGACACCCAATTAAATAGATAAAATACAGTAAAACAAAACATTATAAATATCTCACAAGTCATAAGCATCATATCGAAAGAAACTGAAAGAACCCAATCGAACATAAGCCATAAAGCCAGCCTACGAGAAAATTAAGAAACTTGACTTGAATTCTGAACTCCATGGAGAGGTCACATCAAATTCAAACTCTAATAATATACTTTCTGCTGAAACTTCAAGTGTTAAGAGAACCCAACTTTAAATGAATTCTAATGTTTCCCAGTTGAAAGAATCCTAGGTTAGACAAATATTTCCATTACATGCTTTTCTCGCAGCAAAATTCAACTTCCCAGCTGCTTCTTAAAACTGCTGCTAGTGACACCAAAATTCCGAAACATGCACCTTAGTTAGATTGCACCGTAATACTAGGCCATAATATATAACACATACTATCAAAGTTCCTGGATTTTTGTGTTGAGCACTTTTCAGAAAGGAGAGCATCGTAAAATTCATGAGTGAACATGAATATATGTAGATTTGGATATCCAAATCATTTACCTGAATATAGTTTGCACCAAACAATGCCCCATTCCCTAGTTGAAACTGTGACCTGAAATCTCTACCCTGTACAAAAGTATAGAAAAAGGATTTATAATATTAATAACACAAAGAGGTGCTTCACTCAAGATACATGTAAAAAGATTAATAAAAAAATATGTTATTTAAAAAATATAGAAGAGAATTTACTCAATTATAATTTCCAAATATAATTCATCACTTTTTTTGGGTGGAATGTGGCAACCCATGTGCATTATCTCTCTGGCTTTCAGTTGTTGAAATATTGAAGTCAGACAGGCGGAGAAAAGGAAGTCTCGGATTACAACAATGATCCAGGCCTTACAAAACTAATTAACTTATTGTCCAAACTTATGTGTACAAACATTTGCAGCATATCAGCCAAAGTAGAAAAGTACAACAATATTCAGCACCAACAAGACATACTATCCTTTTTTCCTTAAAAAGCCCAAAGACAAAGAGCATATTAATAGCTCTAGCTAGTATATCTAGGTCGGGCACCTAGGGTTTTCACTTTTCTCTCATTCTACTTTGTTTCTTCTTAATCTCTTAGACACACTTCCGAACCAGATCGGTTATTAATCCTGATAGCATATCCTCTTAAACTCCATTTCAAACACCATCCACTAATTTAGCCATCCTAATTCCTGTTATTGTCCAAGGGTAACAAGGAAATTGTGATTTTTTAATTACAGTTACAAGGTTGACTTTGTCAAATTTGAAAATAAAATGATTATACATGATAATGCTTCCAGTAGAAGATGCTTATTCATGTGCCTAAAGCACATTGTTTTCAAGTTTTGCCAAACGTTGTAATAGAAACAGAAAAGTAGATAAGCTATTAAAAAGCAGTTTTTCATTGCCAAAACAGGTACTTAGAAGTTAAAAATAGCTGCATACAGTTTTTACTTGACAAATGGCATGTACAAATGTTTTTTGTGAGAGAAATTTGCATACAAAGGCACAGCAGATAGAATATTTTATGTCAGAGCAGCATACCTTGTAATCAAAACTGGCCATGCCATGTGACATGTGTGGCTCGTTGGTAAGCTGGAAATAGACACAGAGATGTTAACCAACTAGCTTAGACATCATAGAGCAAATTGATCACTAAATACGTAAAAAGTAAAAAGAGGAGGGGTGGGGTGGGAGGAGAAACTCCTCTAACAATGTTGCAAATCACCTGAGAATTAGCCTTTAAAGAAAGATTCTCGGTTAAATCACACTTTACTCTCGCATTAAGCCTCCCATCAGTCAATACTCTCCCGACAAGCATCAGCTGCATGACACCCAATTTTTAACAGCGCAGTTAATTAAACGTGTCATAGAAAAATATCCCCAAATGACCAATTGAAATAAGAGGACTAGTCACCTTTGGGTCCAAAAAATTGGCACCAAACTCATACTGAGCAGTGGGAATTTTAATAGTTTCAGGAGATTGAGATGGAATCTCTGTAGGTCCCATGGTTACGCTGATTTTCAGTTGACAAAGGATAGTTAAGATTCAAATCAGTATCCAAAATAACAGATAGAATGATAAGCGACATGCTATGGAAGTGTGATCCAACCTATGACTCAGTGAGAACTTCTGATTGAGACCTTTGGTAAAATCGATACGCATCCCCTCGAAAAGTTCTGGCTTTAAAGACACTGCATCCCATTCAAATAATTTCTTAAACTAAAGCAAGAAAGTAGCCCAAAAACTTCAAGTTCAGTGACACACATGCAGTATCAAACTCAATACAGTCAACATGAATTACAAATTGTCTATTTCGCAGCGAATTCATACTTCAAATATATATAGAAACACAAACATATAAAGGAAAATTAACAATCCCAGAAGAGGCCACACAAATCCACACTAAAGCACGAAGCATATAATCACACAAAGATAGTTTGACAAAGTGAAAAAGGGCCTCACTGTAAGCTTCGCGGGAGATCTCGTCGTACGGAATCGGACAAGGAAGATTCAAGTAATCGGCTTTCTGATTCTCTTTGGGCTTCTGGGTAGTATCAGGAGCAGTGGCTGGAGGAACGAGGCCCGCCATTGTTGTTTGTTGTTTATACTCTAGCTTCTACTATCAAAAAGAAGCAACACTTGAAAGGTTCTGCTAGGAGAGAATGGCTCTCACTGATTTAGGGGAGATCGAAACCAGAGACGGAGAGAGTATGAGAATAGTGTGAAAAGAGGGGTGGAGGTCTCTCTATTTCTTATGTCAAAACCTCCAGACGGAGTCTAAAACCCTAGTTTCTTATTAGCCCAAAAAAAAACTAAGTTTTTTTCTTTTAAAATAAACCTTTTTTAAAAAAAAAAAAAAAAAACTTAGGTCCAAACTAGTCGAACTTATGTGTCCGAACTCTATCTTGTTTACATACATTTCGCGATCTAATTCTATGATCTGAACCGATCATCTTTTAAATTAATATTTGATGATCATCTTTACAAAAAATCATCCAGATTGAATATCGTTAACTCATCCAATTATATCAAACAAATGAACGATTTTGGTAAAAGTAAACATTCTCATAACCAACCGTCTATTTGTTTGACGCAATTGTGTGAATAAACCATTTTGTTTAAAAGCTGAACAGTTTAGATCATGGAATTAGACTACGAAATGTATGCAAAATAAGGGAGAGTTCACTCACACAGGTCAGACCTGGTTTGGACCTAAGTTTTTTTTTTCTTTAGTATTGGCTGTTTTGGGTTAAAATGAATCAAATAGGCCGTTGGTGGCTTGCTTTTCTAGGTAACATAATTTTTAAGGAAGATGAAAAAGATTACATTCCAAAATTAATTTTTCTACTCATTCTATTTGGGATTGTTTATAAAATTGTGCACTCTTTGATAATTGGTGCAGGTTAGAATACATTGAATTTGTGGAGATCCCTGTTATTATTTGGGATGTTCTCTCGTTGCTTCATGTTGTCTGGAGTTTAGGCACTATGTCCCCCCATTGTATTCAACAGTTTCATTATTAATCAAGGCTTGAGAGCGGCCGCACCAGCTCTTCATTTAAAAAAAAAATTGGTGAAAACACTTCAAGATTGTCAAAATCGCTTTGGACATCGTTAGGCAAAAAAATTAGAAATGTTTTTTCAATTATATAAGTGTTTTTTCATAGTTTTTTAAGAAGCATTTGACATGTTCTTCTTGAAAGGACACATGCGCCGCAGGGATTAGTTCTTGGGCCTATGAAGTCTTTGAGATACCTTGACTCAGGTCCAAAAAAAAAATGTTCTTCTTGAAAGGCCTAAACGCGCTTTTCAAATTTGGCAAAAACGCTTTTGTACAAGGACGTATTCGTCAAGTGCTTCTCAAAACCACTTTCAAGTGCTTGTAAAACTCACCCAAAACACATTCCAATTTTTTGCAAATTTTTCATTTATAATTAATTTTTTTATTAATTCAAAAGCGTTTTTTGATCTCAGAAAGCAATCGCAAACATGCCCATTTAAGTGCTTTTACATAAAACACTTAAAAAATTTAAGAAAAACCTATATGTGCTTCTAACAAAACCACTTCCAGTATAAGTGCTTCATAACAAAAGCACTCCAAAAAAAGCAATCTCAAACAAAGCCTCTATATACTTCTAGTTTGTCATCTTCTCTTCTCTATGCACCCAGATATAACCCTTTTGATAAATTTGGTAAATAGATTTCTATATTATATTTTCATGCTCACTTCTATGTTTATATTTTAATCTTAAATTTGAATCTATATCCACATTTAAATAGGGACAATGATAAAATTAAAGCATGCCTTGAGTTCAACATTGTCACATGATACACCCATCATCCAGACCCAGACCTTTGGGCCCAATTTTCTAAATGTTATTACATGTAATGGAATATCATAGTTGATGGTGTAACTGAGCAGCAAGAACTGCTATTTGTGGTCTTAAGATCATAGTTGATGGTGTAATTGAGCAGCAATAATTGCTATTTGTGTTTTAAAGGTGCTAGGTTTAAAGGTCAGATACTACAATGTACATTGTTTTGTCACTTGCAAAATAACAACTTAAGTTTTATGATTCGTGTTTACTTTAACACTTCGTAAACAATTGAGAGTTTTAATCATCTATTTTCTATTATAAAATAGGGGAAAGTCTAAAGATGGACCCCGTACTGATGGGAATTTCAAAATGGCTAATATTTTGATCGTTGTAGAAATGAATATGTTTGGACGCAAATAGTGCATTCATTTTACCCAAATACTGATCTTGTGGTTAGCTACTTCTATGGTGCATGCCCTACATATCTTGTCTATCTTCCTCTTCCTGAAAGTTCCCAAGGAAGACCCTATTTTTATTGGAAACCTCATAAATTCAAATTTTAAACCAAGAATGGATGCAAATGTTCTTGATATAAAAGAGTGGGAAGTTTCGTAATCAAATAGAATTTGTGCTCAAGAGTTAAATACTAAGAATGTACCTTCCACCATTCTTAGCTCAGCGGAGTTTTTTGTTTGTCCAATGGCATATATTCTCCCTTGAACAAATTAATCAGGTTGTCTTGCAACTGGTAATGGTTTAGGTCCACCATGAGGTGTATGTGGGCGTTTTGGTTGTTGTCTCATTGGTGCCCTTCATTGGTTCTGCTAAGGTGGATTATTTGGAGCTCAAAACTATGATTGTGGCCGGTGCTCATGGGCCTTGATATGGTTGTGTTTGCGGACAAAACTTTTGGATGTGGCCTTCCTAACCACATTGATAACAAGTTAGTAGCCTTGGGGTCATGTCATTCGACCTTTGTTAGTGTGATGAGTGTTGAGGAGGTCTGAACTTTTGATGCTTAGTGCTCTGTCTTCTATTGAAATGCTTGGGGTTCTAAACCTTTCGGGAGTACTTGTAACGACCCGAACCAAATTTATCTAATTACTAGTTAATTTACAGTGAATTAGCAAGAAAATTCAATTTAGAGTTTCACTTAGTGCTTCTAATGGGTCCTCGGGTTGATTTTTGTTTCATTCTAATTTTGGGTAAACTTTCTTCACGAAAATGGTAGAGTGCATTAAAACGAGTTCGTAGACACGAAGTACGCTTTAAGCGGAGCTCATATGGAGAAGTTTTGGACGTTGGAAGTTAAATTTTTATTTTGGAAAATTTTCTATTTATGGCATTTTCGGATTTAGGGTTTCCATTTCGGGACACCCATCTCTCTCTCCTCTCCCTCGCGCCCTCTTTCTCTCTCCCCGACCTCACTGCAGCAGCCACCTTTGCCGGCCGTTTTCTCGTTCATCCGGCCACCTTAGGTCGTGAGACTTGTTCCATTTTCTTCACCATTCAACAATCTTCAACCCTATGCCAATTTCTTGCATCAATTTCTAGTGTAGGAGGAGGAATTTTGGAGCAAAAAACACCCCCGAAAATCGCAAAACAGCCGGAAACCTTTTCCCTTGTTGGTGCCGATTCCGGCCAAATCGACCTAAACCACCTACTGGGTTTTGAAGCCCTCCTCACCACTAACCCATAGCCACCGGTCTCACCTCCATTGGTTGTCGGAGGAAGGAGAATCGATGAGTCAAAATTTCGGCCACCCGAAGCTTTCGAGGCTGATTTCGGCCAAACCACTTCGAATTGGACTTCATGGCAGGTATAAAAGTTGATCATTTTGCCTTGATGTACATTGTGGTGAAATTTGGTGACCATCGAAGATGGTTGAGTGGTGGCACGTGGGGCCCACGCGCAGCCGCTAGTGGCCGTGCGTCCGGCCTCCAATTGTGGTACTTTTTGGTCCATTAGTTTGTGTTTTTTGTTACAAGCGTAACGATATATGGTTTGTAGGAAGTTATCGATGTTTGAGATTTAATTCGATTATTTTCGAGTTGTTTTTTGTACGACTTATGATTTACAATAATGCGTGACCGTTGGATGGCCACCGAATTTGATTAGGATGTTAAGATATTAATTTGGAGATTATTATACGGTTGTATCGTTGAAATTTGGCCGTTTGGTTAATTAAAGTATAATTACGATTTGTGAGTTCGAATAAATTAATTCACGTTAGTTCGATTTATCGAATCGCGACAATCCAACTTTTGGAAATGTCGCCAAGTGTTTTGGATAATTAAATGTGTTGAAGAGTAAATTTTGAGGAGTTCGGGTTTCGGAGTTTGTTGATGGGTTTAGGGAAACGAGAATTCCCGATGGAAACCCTAATCGGGTTAATTCGTTATTTTTTCTAATTAATCGCTCGTACGTCAAATTAATCTTTTAGCGAAATTCGTTTTGTTCATGAGGACATTGAGGAGGATCTTGACGGGCGTCAGGTTTAGCCGATCATCTGTGAGTGGACTTTTGTTTTAAAATTAATTAATGCATGCAATTTATTTTTCAAAAATAATTATTTCTTACATTATTCTTTGGTACATAAATGCTAGAATTTATAAGCTTAGCATCTCGAGTATAAAGTACTTTAATTCTTCCATTGATATTAAATTTAAAGAAATATTGGTGAATTTATTTGGGGCTCGAGATAATGGTCTTTGCGAGGTTTATTGATTATCGGGCATCTGGAATATGGAAATATATGTATTGACTCGTGATTTTTGAGAATTGGTATAACGATTGTTATTTTATAATCCTTATATGATTTTTAGTAAAAGAATTATGATTTATAATTATTTTTAGTGTTGAAGAGGGATTTTCGAAGTGCATTTGAGAATTAAATTTTAGTTTCGAAATTTAGACAAGATGAGTATTGAATTTCAGTGTCATGAGTGTCTGAGAGTTATTGTTTGAATAATGATGTGTCGGGAAGAGTGCCTAGAAATGTTTGTCAGTTGTCGGTGTCTTTCTGTATCCAATATCTAGTTGTCGGCGTCCAGATATACAGTTGACCGTGCACGTATCCGTATAGGGGACCTGGTTAGTTTACCGATATGTGGATGTCTGGAGGTTGGTGCCTTCAGATTATGAATGATCTTGGTAGGAGCCTTAGGTGGAATAGTCACAACAGGTCTTGCCTCTAACTGTGGTATCACTCCGTCTTCCTGCATCTCATTATTAATTATATTAACTATATATTCGAAAAATCCATTATCAAGATACAATTCTTAAAGCCTTGCTGATGTTTGGCCTTCAATGTATCCCTTATACCTAACAATTTCCCTTAGTTGCATTAGGTTGACATTTTGAGTAAGCGAAATGACTAATGTAGTTATATAGACGCAATCTAGCATCTTGCTCAATTTGGTCAAAATATATCGGTGGATTAAGGGGAACTACTCTTTTTGGACATATTTTGTAACCGCCCCATTCATCATCCCCTTGAATTGGATTCATAGTGAATCTTTGTCAATCGTTAGTAACAACAGTTAAGCAACAAGTACCAAATTTTAAGAGAAATAACTAACAGAACATATTAATTGTTATCAAACTCTTGTATGTAGCTCCACGCATGTGCTAATATAAAGACTCAGACCACAAGTGTTATGATGCAGTAGTCTGTATGCATTTTCACATATATTAATTAAAGGGAGAACACCCCCTGCAAGAAAGCAAGCAAGGCTCAAATAGTAGCAATCACCAAGAACATGAATTTAGTATGCTCGATAAGTATCTCTCATACCTATTGGAACTCAAGTTTCAAGTTAATCATATGTTAACTTTCATATATGTACATATATATATTTCCTTTTTTTTTTTTAAGAGAAGGGATAATAAAAATATTATTTGTTCCGAGCAATATGTCCAAAGCTATGAGTTTCCGTTTTCGATACGAAACGAAACGGGAAAACAACAAATCTTAAAAATTTCAATAGGAAACGAGGCAAGAAACGTGAATCAAAAAAAAATATAATTGTATATAAATAATTAAAAAAATAAAACATTAAAAATTAGTCACTTAATTCTCTTGAAAACCTACGTATCATCGAGTACAACTTTACAAATTGGCTCTCATGCTTTTTAGGCCTTTAATTAGTTATTTCCAAGTAGAGAAATGTTTTTGTAAAAAAAAAAGGTAGAGAAATGCTTAATTGCTAGCTAGTTGTTACTTTTAAAGAGTAAACGCGTGTGGTTGATTTAGTCAAAGAGAAGTAGCAAGACCTACACACAACTCAAAGTAATACATGAAGACCCAAAGTCATCGTCAAACCAAAAAAAAGAAGAGTAATACATCGTTTTGATCTAAGTTAAAACCACCATGGGAGGTTCAGGATGATTTGTATGTGATTTGCATACAAATTAGGCTTTTAATCACTTTAGTGATGCTAATCTAATGGTCGTTTAGTGTCTCTAATTGATCCTTGGTTTGCACTATTGTAGGGAACTTGAGCATCGGATTGATAATGGTGCATTTTGGAGTTTTTTTGTGCATTTCCGAAAAAAGGACGAAAAGTCAACCCGAGGACCGTTGGTCAACTCGTGGTCAACGAGTCAAACATGAAGTCCCGAAAGTGAGGCACAAGAGAATTCCAGAGGATTGCCAAAGAAGTCGAAAAGTCAAGCAAAGTCAATTTTGGTCAACTCCGAGGGTCAAAGTCAAAGTTAAAGATGAAGTCAACCTTGTGACTCACCACAAGAGGTTCAAAATCAGCAAAGACTATGCTAGATCCCATGAGGTCACTCATAAATTATTCATTCCTTTTGTTCCCATGAGCATTTACCCCTTTATCCTTCATTTATTCCATCCAACCATTAGATCTTTCCCTAGTTGAACCTAGCCCTCTATTCCTTATTCCTCTCTCCTATATAAACCTAGTTCCTTCCTATTTAGGTCATCTTTTAGCAGCCCCTATCTCACATCACTTCACCCCTTCCCTTTCTTCCTCTCCATTTTTCCCTTTTGGATTTCCCACTGCTCGGCAGTCGACCGATCGACACATACCCTGCGACCGGTCGAACATCGACGGTTCAGTGCTACTTCCTCCTTTTTCAGCCACTTCCTCACCTCCTTTCCTCCTCCACCTTTCATCAAACTTGCTCCACACGATGTCTACTATATCATTCACCATTGGGCTGCTGGGATCCTCACTAATTTGTCCAAGAACATCTTCAAGAGCCAAGGAGAAGAAGAGTACCACTTATTGAGCATTCCTCATCCTTACTCTTACTTCTACCTATGTCTAGGGCTTCAATTTGTAATTTGATGATGTTTATTGTGATGATTAGTGAGTAGTGACCTTTGTTGGGGACTAGGGTTGTGTGCCCTAGTCCAATGTGACTTTGTGATGCTTTTGAATATGAATAAATGCCTTTATGTTTCAGGAATATATGTATTGTTTATTCTAATATGTATTGGATGTGTATTTGAGGATTTAGCCACTCTTTGGTATGCATTTAATCCATCTTGTATGAGTGTGTATGGTTATGCATTTAATCCATCTTGTATGAGTGTGTATGGTTTGGCCACTTTACTCTTCTCTAGGCAATTGACAATATTTATGATGAGCATGTTCAACTCATGTGTGATCCTCAATTCGTGTGCTTTACGCCTCCTTTCTTTCTATCCCCTCGCGGAGAGTTCTATTGACCCTAATAAGGCTTTAGGATACCTTAGAAGGAATTCATTCCACATCGCTAGCATCGGTAGAATGGTGGATTATACATGTGTTGCTTTTTTAAGTCTCTAAGTTTCGACACTTTATGCCTCTTAAGCACTTTATGGGATTTGGTATTAGGTAACGTAGAGAAATCCCCTATGACACCTAGAGAGTTTAAATGACCCATAACATGGCATTTGAATACCTTTTGAAGCACGATCCTAGACCCATAACATGGTTAGGATACGAGACTTGATTTGTGATCACATTGGCATGATTTCGTTATTAGAGCATTGTTTGTTACATTGGATTTGGGTTGACCCAACAAACTCCAACACTTATCTTTACTTTGTACACACTTGTATTTACGTTACTTGCTTTAGTTGTTTGCCTACTTGCTTGCCATTTATCTTCCATCATTGCTTTTCACAAAACTGACACTTCACCACACTTTGCACATCGTTTAAACACGCACTCACCCGCTCTTTCCATCTCTCATCATCCCATCATACCTTTAGCTTCCCGATTACTCATACTACCGAGGAGTTAGGGGCCGTCAATCCCCGTGGACACGACACTCCCGGTTCTCAATATCCACTCACCACTACTTTTGCATTCGTCACAGGACAAGCTTGAAAACCATAAAAGAAGGGGGAGAAAGTTTTATTTTTCAGCAAAGTCTATTCATATCTAACCTCCAAAGTCAAAAACTGACCACCGCCACATCGATCGCTTCCCAACTCTTTCCTTCTCCTCCTCGTCTTCGCGTTTCTTCTCTTTATCTCTTTGCTTCTTTTTCTCTCTTCCTCCTCCTCCTCGTTTGCAACAAGATTGGTGTTTTAGAGATCTCGTTCGCAACGGATGTAGGCTTACAAACAACCAAAAAAATCTAAAATTTCGGGAAATATCGCGTTTCCCATTAAATTACGAAAAACTTTTCCAATCTTGGAAACTCACGTTTTAGTTGCGTTTCCATCGGGCTATCTACTGGAAATGCATTTCCATCGGGCTATCTATTGGAAATGCATGTCCAAGCATTTCCATCACATTTCGAAAACTTTTCGCGTTTCAATACAGGGAACCGCCTCATTTTTCCGTGCATCATAGGTCCAAAGGTTTTCAATACAAAATCTAATACGAGGCCTACTCCGACCTATATCCTCAGCTTTTCGTATAAAAACTTCGATATTTGTTTAAACAAATGCATATTCACGTGTGCAACGATCTTGAATTGCAGCCGAAGATATCAATGGATAGTCCGTAGTAAACAACACATTTTGACTATTCGGACTGTTCATCAAATAATTATGGTGTGTTTTGTCAGCAAATAACTATTGCCCGTATTTAATGGTATGTGATTGGTATGTATAATCAGAATTCAGAAACTTATCAATCGAGTCACACATGGACCCAATTCACAAAGTATGAATTGGTTCCATGCAGCAACCATTCAAGGAAAACAGCTAAAGTACGTAGCAAGTATATAAATGTAATACCCCGAAAATTTCCGTATTATTTTTATTAAATAGTTCGTGAAATTTGAAGTGAAATGGAGAGATTTCATATTTTTAGAGGTTTTCGTCGTAAAACGATAATTACGGCGGTAATTATAAGTTACACAAGGTTAATTAAGGTAACTTTTTATCTGTTGAGAATTTGGGAAAACTTCCTTCATGAAAGTTGTAGACCTCGTCGAATCGAGTTCGTAGGAATTTGGTTCACCGAAAACGGACATCGTATGAAGGAGTTATGGCCTTCGGAAGTTTGGAAAATTTTGTATAAATATTGGGTATTTTTCAGAAATTTCATTTTTGCCCGGATCTTTCCGGAAACTTCCGAAAAAGCTCCCAACGGACAGAACCTTCAGGCGGCGCGTGGCGGCGCGTCCGGCCTCCGATGGCCACCATTCCGGTGGCGCCGGCTTCGTCTCCTCCCCCTATTCATTTCCCGTGAAGGTACCTTCCCCAAATTCTTGAAGGAAAGTTGTCAACCGGAGCCGACAGTTTCTGCCAAAAAGGGGAAGCTTTCCGGCGACGTTTCCGGCCACCTCCGGCGATGAACCTTCTTGGGTTTTGCTCCCCTCCTCCCCAGCAACCTCCCCATGGTGGTGGATCACGGCGGCACGGCCTAGATCGGCGGCAACGACGATTTGCACTTTTTGGGATAAAAAACCCACCGACACCGATTCCGGCCACTTCCACTCCGATCCAGACCTCGAGGTAGTTATCAAACTTGTTGGGATTGTTGTGATCTACATTCTGGTAAAATTTGGTGTCAATCGGACCACCTTGACCGGCGGTCTGACCACCGCCGGCGGCGGCGCGTGGGCGGCGCGTCCGGCTGGTCTGGGAGCAGTTCTTTGCTCCGTTTGACTTGTTTCGTCGATACGAACAACTTTCGTGTTTTGACTTTTGTCAAATTCGGTCGTTTGACCGATGGTCAATTAACCCGATTAATCGGATCGTACGATTTACGATTCGAGAGATCCGACCGTTGGATGATCATGAAATTTGATCGTGGGGTTAATATTGAGATGATAAGCATGTTGGACCGTTGGATTATTGAAATTAGATCGTTTGATCAACGATCAATTATGCAATGATTATGGATCGTTAGATCCGTGATGATCCGACCGTTGGATCATCACCATTTTTGGATATGATGTTAGGATGCTAGAAATAAGCATGTTGGTAGATTTTGGAAGTTTCGGATTTTGTGTGAGACCCGTTGATGAATAGTAGACGTGGGACCCACGTTGACCGACGGTTGACTTTTGGTCAAACTGTCCCGAATTATGGTTATTAATGTCTAAGTGACATTTGAGGGATAATGAAATGTTTTGGAAACTATGATATGCTAAGTGGAAATTGCATGTTCATAGGTAATTTTGAAATCATGAAGCAATTGGCTAGAACTCGTCGATTCCTGGTTACTATTTGAAGACGCAGCAGGAATTAGAGGTGAGTGAATCTCACGATGTTTTTATATATGAATATTAATTCATATTGTGTTGTTGTGATTTTGGTGTTAAAACAATATTTGAAAAATGTTCATCTTATTGTTTTAATTTGTGAATTTTGTGGGAACACAATAATTCTATTAAGATATTGTGTTTGCCTATTTGAATGATTTTGTACAAACGGATTGTCCTGGGGACACCGTTAAATGGGTGAAAAATGGTAGCCCATCAGTTAGAGCTCTAGACTGCATATTGTATGATTAACTTGATGTATTAAAAGGAGAAGAAAAATAGTATTCTCACTTTTAATCAGGCGAAGTTAAAAATAACTTGATGTATTAAAAGGAGATGCATCTCACTTTTAATCAGGCTAAGTTATAAATGGTTTTGTGTGAGTAAAGATCGAGGGTTTATATTATTTAACATACTGGATTACCCTGGTATTAACATACACGTTTATGGGGCGTGTGGGGTTAAAATACGTGGTATGGGGCACGTAGGTTCAGTATATTAGATAATACGAATCTTCCGGATTTGAAATGGAACTTTGGGGTTTTAATTGATTTCTGAAAATAAAAGAATTCAATTGGGAAAATGTTACAGTGTGAATAAAACATAGATCACTCATACCAGCTTCGTAAGCTGACCGGGTTTGTTGATATAACCCGGTACACTATTCCACGGTGTAGTGGTTATACCTGCAGGTTAGGATAACCAGGAGTAAGCAAGGCTGCATACATATTATTGGTTTATAAGACTTCCGCTGTTTATGTAATAAACTCTGATGGATTAATTATTTAATATTTTGTAATAACAATTTATTATTTAATTTATGGCTTGTAATATGTAACCCTAAAGAACGGGTCAGCATTTACATTTATTGGGCATGGAGTATATTTGTTGTACTCGAATTAAAAGGAAAAAAATTCTAGTGCATATTTGTATTTGATATTCCATGTAGTCACGTTCCCGAATTGGTTTGTAATTAAGGGCAAAATGCCTTATTAATCGATTTGAAAATCGGGGCGTGACAGATTGGTATCAGAGCAAAACAATGCTCTAAGGAAGTGATTGAGCAATGGAACGCTCTACGGAGATGAAACGAGTTGTAGAATTGAGAAGTGAAGTTAGGGTTTAGAGCTTAGGTTTGGTTTACGGTTTGGCGTTAGGTTCTTAGATTCATTCAAGTAATGGTTACTTCGTATGCTTAATTACGCACAGTATTTATCGAGTGATGGCCCGACCGCGGCGGATCCCCATCATGTGCTCTTCAGTGCTGTTGTGTTGTTAAGAATATAAAGTATAAATTACAATTCCGAAATTAATAGTCTTACATGGCTACATTTCTAATTCTCTCAACCGTACCCTGGATCAAACGACAGACTTGATCCACTGACCCTTTCTTGTTCTTCAGCAACTCAGTAGAGATCTGTGTTGCTACCGTTACTAGACAACCAATGTATGGGTTGTCTGAGACCCCTTCTGTCCTTCCAGCAGTAGGCATATCTGGTAGAATTGAAAAACCTGAAGTTAGGAATACAATTGTACCTAACTCACAACCGCCTATTAACTTCTGCACCGTTGACTGACTAATAGGGGCATAAATCACGTATGACCCTGTTGAATCAGTACAACTTTCTTGGAGTATATAGGTGTTGTGCATTTGCAACAAGGAGACACAATTGCGTGGATCATGACCAGTTGTGATATGTGCAATCTCCTGTACTTCTTTTTCCAATGCTAGATGGTCCCATTGGTTCCGAGTTTGTACGTCAATGAAGAAGTCAAAGAGCTTTCTGTGAGAGACATGATGCTGGATTATTGCAGATGCAGTTCGAGTGAGACCATGAGGCTTATTCAGCCTGTTCCAGATTTTGTTGGTGGAGACTCTTATCCCTGAACCCCTGAACTTGGTTTGTTCAGCTACCTTCCATTCATGAGCAGTAGAGTTGCCGATGTCTGTGCAAAAGTCTGTCACTATTCTGCATGCCATCTGCAACATGTTTCTTCTTCCTTCCACAGATGGTATGACACAAAAGTCTTGAGGTGGATAAGTGTCAGCCGCGGAATAATTTAACCTTTCCGCTTGCCTCTGAAGTATTTCTACCCATCGCCTTGCTCCAAAGGCTAAGCCTGACTCCACTAGCGTTCGGTATGTTTGGTGCATGAGTTGATCCTGTACATCAACATGTTCCACCCATACGACACGAGAGCTGCCGTTGAACAAATCTTGGATTAAGCATCCGGATGGACGCTTCTTGCATTGAGATCTTGGGTGTGGACCCAGATTTGAGCTTAAACCGTCCACAGAGACGTCAATTATTGCCCAACTTTGTTCTGTTTGTCGTTGGCAATAGCGAACAAAGTGAGTTACACGAGTGGAGACAGATGGACTGGTCACCTGGAATTCAGCAGTCATGACTTGGATGGTGTCGTGGTAGCTTTCAGTAGTCCCTGATGACAAGACATCAAGGATACTCGCCCTTGAAATGATGCTACCGAATATGGTGGACCATTGGTCCACATCCATGAAGAGATTCACGAGTACGACAGGACTGAGGGGAATAGTGGCTGTGTAGCGAGAAGCTTCGGTTTGGAAGTTAGTGGGAGTAAGATCAATACCGTTAGTGAAGATTCTCTTGTACTCTGCTTCATTCAGGAACTCATGAAGCGTGGCAGAGCTGGATTTGAGTGCAGAGATCCACAGTGGCGCAGCAGCAGATGCCATGATGATTAGCTCATCTCTGACCGACACAATGATTTCAGAAATCTTAGTTGTGTCTGCCACGACAGATGCTTCTGCCACGGAAGATGCTTCTTCATGTTCTGAACGGTTGATGTTGTCTGATGGTTGTTGTGTAGAAGAAGAGTGATGTGGGATCGACATACACTTTTGAATATCCCTCCTCATGTGAGACTTTTCCCTTGGACCGATGACTGCAGGAATTGGAAGAGTCTGAGGTTGTGGGGTAGTCTCTTCAATCCCTTTTAGTAGCTCACTATTGGGAGTAACTCGTTTTCCACAGTGGTTGCAGTTGATTCTGTTGAATGCTGCTTGGTACTGGCTAAGTTGAGCTTGAAGCTCATTGATTTGTTGTCTCAGCAGAAAATTTTGTTGACGAGTTGTTTGGGCAGGCGTTTTGGGTCGATGCTTTATCACCCACGCAGAGACTTGTGCAAACGTTAACCTTATTTGGTCACCCAAATCTTGTCGTTGTTGAACAGTTGGCTGTGGAAAAGCCTCGACGAAGTCCTTCAATGCTTGGACTTGGTATTTGGTGAAGCTCTTCCTCGGTGGAATACGTTTGGATGAACCAGGTTCAGCTTGTGGAGATGATACTTGTGGACTTGGGGCTACTTCAATGGCTTCGTCTTCTGCTAGAAGCATGTCTAGCATGTCGATATCGTTGTTGAATTCGATTGCTGGTGAAATTATTTCATCTAAGCCCTCAAAGAATTGGCTTTCAGAGGGATCAGATTGAAGTAATTCACTGAACGAATTCACTTTACGTGACATGTTGAGTTGGTGTAAATTTCTGAGAAGTGGGGTGAAGAAGTCCTCTTTGAAAGAGAAATGAGTTTATGGAACTAATGGAAAGTATCTGTTAGTGGATGCGTAAGGGTATATTTATTGTTGGTGGAGGATTTGAAAATTTCAAAAGCAAAAGTGAGTGGCTGATTTACAGCTAATTGTCGGAACCCTTGGAGATCGTGGAAGATTTTCTTTCCCCGATGCATGGATTTTCCACATACAGTTCCACTCTTGTGAGACCTCGCATCTTTTGAGGAATTAATTATGAGAAAGTTAAAGTAAAGAGCCATTATGATCGACATTAGTGGAAAACTGAGATTTTGTTG
Source organism: Rubus parviflorus (assembly GCA_029955375.1). NCBI lineage: Eukaryota > Viridiplantae > Streptophyta > Magnoliopsida > Rosales > Rosaceae > Rubus > Rubus parviflorus. The sequence goes on along the minus strand of JARGGL010000002.1, from coordinate 15,634,771 downwards.
ATTTAAATCTTGTGGAATCTTGCATCGTGGGCGATACTTTTGAGTAATTGAGACAGATATGAGCAATAATTATTCTTAGTGGGTTGCTGAGTGCACCGCACTCGCATTAAAGAAGGGTTTTCTTACGGTGGAAAATTTTGTCTTAAATACATGGGATAAGGAGCTGTGTTACTTAACTCATATCTGATTTCAAACAAACACATCTTCTAGTTTTTGCAAAATGGTGAGCAAAGGAGAGTGCAGTAAGAGATCAAGGAATACTGACTGGAGTGAACTTCCAATGGAAATCTGGAAGTACATATTCCAGTTAGTGGCAACCGCATCCCTGCAGAGCACAATGGAACTTCGTTGTGTCTCGAAGGACTTCAAGGAGTATGCCGATAGCTGGTCTACTTTGGCGGCGATCGACATGGATGGATTCGATGGTGGATCCAGACCCACTGGTTCTATAGAAGCAGATAGGCAAGTGCGTATCTTCGCAAATCGGTGCTGGGAAGCGAAGAATCCGGAGTCTCTGTTCCGATTGGGAATACGAGTACTTGTGGAGGCAGCGAACATATCTTTAGCCCTGGAGTACTTGGATGCAGCATGCAAACCAGGAACTCTGTATGGTTCGCGTCCCAGTTCGGTGGTAGGTCATCATGTTGCATTTTATGCAGCGTGTATGATAAGAATGATTTTGGGACCACGAGCCAAGCAGCAGGAAGTGGTGCAGCAACTGTGTGAAGCCCTCGACTGGTGGAGAAGCGGATGGAACATCTACTACTGTAGACAAGAAGTCGAGCGGATGATGCATCAGGCTGAGTTTTGTCATGAGCATCTACTATTGTATTTTCCGTCGACTACTGCTTTCCTGCCCGCCGGTAAATGTCTTACTTGCGGTGAGTCAAGTTTTTGGCGTCCTTTTGGCCAGGACATGTGGGAAGTGGATGGAGATAGGCATGCAGCTAGAGAATGTTGCGACACTTGCAAGTGTTTCGTAGAGGCAGCATATTTCTACCAGCTGATGATGTATGGAATTCCGAGACATCCTGCATCTTATCCGCGAAGTCACTACTGGAGGTTCAAAGACGGATTCTGGTAGAGAAGGCCCTGTGAGGCAATCTTAAAAATTTGTAATAGAAGTTGTGTGCAAGTTGTTTCCTAGTTTGTTGTGTTTTGGCTTGATATGTACTACCTAAGTTATGAATAAAAATTTGGATTTTGGAATCAAGTTGCAATAATCTTGGGTGTACTCTGCGTCCTAATTTCGGGACGAAATTCCTTTAAGGAGGGTAGACTGTAATACCCCGAAAATTTCCGTATTATTTTTATTAAATAGTTCGTGAAATTTGAAGTGAAATGGAGAGATTTCATATTTTTAGAGGTTTTCGTCGTAAAACGATAATTACGGCGGTAATTATAAGTTACACAAGGTTAATTAAGGTAACTTTTTATCTGTTGAGAATTTGGGAAAACTTCCTTCATGAAAGTTGTAGACCTCGTCGAATCGAGTTCGTAGGAATTTGGTTCACCGAAAACGGACATCGTATGAAGGAGTTATGGCCTTCGGAAGTTTGGAAAATTTTGTATAAATATTGGGTATTTTTCAGAAATTTCATTTTTGCCCGGATCTTTCCGGAAACTTCCGAAAAAGCTCCCAACGGACAGAACCTTCAGGCGGCGCGTGGCGGCGCGTCCGGCCTCCGATGGCCACCATTCCGGTGGCGCCGGCTTCGTCTCCTCCCCCTATTCATTTCCCGTGAAGGTACCTTCCCCAAATTCTTGAAGGAAAGTTGTCAACCAGAGCCGACAGTTTCTGCCAAAAAGGGGAAGCTTTCCGGCGACGTTTCCGGCCACCTCCGGCGATGAACCTTCTTGGGTTTTGCTCCCCTCCTCCCCAGCAACCTCCCCATGGTGGTGGATCACGGCGGCACGGCCTAGATCGGCGGCAACGACGATTTGCACTTTTTGGGATAAAAAACCCACCGACACCGATTCCGGCCACTTCCACTCCGATCCAGACCTCGAGGTAGTTATCAAACTTGTTGGGATTGTTGTGATCTACATTCTGGTAAAATTTGGTGTCAATCGGACCACCTTGACCGGCGGTCTGACCACCGCCGGCGGCGGCGCGTGGGCGGCGCGTCCGGCTGGTCCGGGAGCAGTTCTTTGCTCCGTTTGACTTGTTTCGTCGATACGAACAACTTTCGTGTTTTGACTTTTGTCAAATTCGGTCGTTTGACCGATGGTCAATTAACCCGATTAATCGGATCGTACGATTTACGATTCGAGAGATCCGACCGTTGGATGATCATGAAATTTGATCGTGGGGTTAATATTGAGATGATAAGCATGTTGGACCGTTGGATTATTGAAATTAGATCGTTTGATCAACGATCAATTATGCAATGATTATGGATCGTTAGATCCGTGATGATCCGACCGTTGGATCATCACCATTTTTGGATATGATGTTAGGATGCTAGAAATAAGCATGTTGGTAGATTTTGGAAGTTTCGGATTTTGTGTGGGACCCGTTGATGAATAGTAGACGTGGGACCCACGTTGACCGACGGTTGACTTTTGGTCAAACTGTCCCGAATTATGGTTATTAATGTCTAAGTGACATTTGAGGGATAATGAAATGTTTTGGAAACTATGATATGCTAAGTGGAAATTGCATGTTCATAGGTAATTTTGAAATCATGAAGCAATTGGCTAGAACTCGTCGATTCCTGGTTACTATTTGAAGACGCAGCAGGAATTAGAGGTGAGTGAATCTCACGATGTTTTTATATATGAATATTAATTCATATTGTGTTGTTGTGATTTTGGTGTTAAAACAATATTTGAAAAATGTTCATCTTATTGTTTTAATTTGTGAATTTTGTGGGAACACAATAATTCTATTAAGATATTGTGTTTGCCTATTTGAATGATTTTGTACAAACGGATTGTCCTGGGGACACCGTTAAATGGGTGAAAAATGGTAGCCCATCAGTTAGAGCTCTAGACTGCATATTGTATGATTAACTTGATGTATTAAAAGGAGAAGAAAAATAGTATTCTCACTTTTAATCAGGCGAAGTTAAAAATAACTTGATGTATTAAAAGGAGATGCATCTCACTTTTAATCAGGCTAAGTTATAAATGGTTTTGTGTGAGTAAAGATCGAGGGTTTATATTATTTAACATACTGGATTACCCTGGTATTAACATACACGTTTATGGGGCGTGTGGGGTTAAAATACGTGGTATGGGGCACGTAGGTTCAGTATATTAGATAATACGAATCTTCCGGATTTGAAATGGAACTTTGGGGTTTTAATTGATTTCTGAAAATAAAAGAATTCAATTGGGAAAATGTTACAGTGTGAATAAAACATAGATCACTCATACCAGCTTCGTAAGCTGACCGGGTTTGTTGATATAACCCGGTACACTATTCCACGGTGTAGTGGTTATACCTGCAGGTTAGGATAACCAGGAGTAAGCAAGGCTGCATACATATTATTGGTTTATAAGACTTCCGCTGTTTATGTAATAAACTCTGATGGATTAATTATTTAATATTTTGTAATAACAATTTATTATTTAATTTATGGCTTGTAATATGTAACCCTAAAGAACGGGTCAGCATTTACATTTATTGGGCATGGAGTATATTTGTTGTACTCGAATTAAAAGGAAAAAAATTCTAGTGCATATTTGTATTTGATATTCCATGTAGTCACGTTCCCGAATTGGTTTGTAATTAAGGGCAAAATGCCTTATTAATTGATTTGAAAATCGGGGCGTGACAATAAAGTTTGATTATATTTTTGCAGGTACCTCAATTTTGTGAAATGAGTTGACACGATACGATTTACGTGACTTTTTATAAATATTTTTCAATTCTACATCATATTTGAATAATTTTTTTTAATACATTCAACCCGATATTTTTTATTTTATTCTCTTCTTTTGATAATAATAGATTATACCATTATAGAACGGTCTTAGACATTATGGTTTTTCTAATGTAGGATTGATTTTTTTTTTTCCATATGCTGGATACCATTATTTTTTCTTGGTGGGTAGTGTGGGTCACTTTCGTGTTTAGCAGGTTAACATAAACACGGCCCTCCTTTCTTATCGATTGGGTCACTTTAGCTACATTCCTCATTATCAAAAACAAATATTTGATTGATCGTTTCTTTATGAGTCTATGGATAATTTGGCATGAGAGAAATAACATTGGTGGAACTCTGGGGTCTTCAATCCAATGGTTATGGCAACCTGGGCTGCAAGGTCCTTAGAGGAATTAATACATGCATTATCACCCTTACAAGAAGAAGGCTTCTCGAAGATCCAAGGCTCGGTTGGGAATGTCCACCTAGTGGGAGGTGGACTGGGAGTGGTGATACGTGATGAGTTTGAGAGGTGCTTATTGTCAATTAATTAAGATTCAATCCTTTGTTCTAGTTTGAAAAAAGGACTAGTATGCTTAACCTTATGTAAACCCACGCTGCATCGATCACTCAAAATTTGTGTACTATATCACATCCATTGCACACATACAATACTACAAATTATTTAATAAGTTAAGAGGATCCCACTTGATTCATAATTAATACATAATACAATACAAAACATTTGAAATTTAAAACAACAAACACCTAAAATTTAAAGACAACAAACATAGATCATACATGTAGAAGACATGCATGTACACTACTAAAAGTATGTTGGGGATCCTCGGCAAGCTCATAGCTAGATCGATCAAGAGCCAACCTCATTGTTGCCTAATGCCTTCTTGAAGGCATCCTGAGCCTTCAGCTCAGCTTCCTTGGACTTGTTATCTTGTGAAGGCTTAGGCTTTGGGGGAGGAGGAGGTCAGGAGGGTTGTTATAAGAACATTTGTTGTTGTCCGCCATACTGCAAAATATATAGCAAATATATGTTGATATATGGAATAAGGCTAGGCAACTATGCTTGGAGAGAAGAATAGAGCTATAGTTGTCCTTTTTATAGCACAAGTTGGACACCTCTTCCATGATCAAACTAATCTCTTACATGCTTAGCGATATTTTGTTATGATTCTCCATGACGTACCTCTCCCATGATCGAACTAATCTCTCATGAGCTAGTCATGACCTCTTCAATGGTCCCCAGAATACAATCATATCGGGGTGAACTTGATATCTCTAGCAAATTAACTTGATGTTATGACTGAAAACGAAAAAAAAAAAATAGATATGGCCTTTCTCTCTCTCTCACCTCTAGACCCATATTCATCTCTTTCAATTTTTAGAGCATCTCTAGTGGAGATGTCAAACCAATATGTCAAATTTAAATTTAACAACTTATCCCTTTGGTTGGTGCCTCACCCAAATCCAAGCATGATCAAGATTGGATTGAAACTTTTCTTGTGATTAAAACATTTTCTTCTCCTCTACAATCTGAAGAGAAAAGAAAAAAACAAACGTAAATTAAAATAACTGAAAAGACTAGTAACTACTACAATACACCAGTAATTTTGTAATTGTATATACTTTGTCTTGTTCATTCTTGCCATTTTCATGTCTTTTATATATGGTTGCAAAACATCCTGAAATTTGTTCACATACTTTTAAATTTTTCTCCACCGTTGGTTCAACATCTGTTAGGAACGATTACTCTCAAAGACCTTGTATTCATGTCTTTTATATATGGTTGCAAAACATCCTGAAAATTTGTTCACATACTTTTAAATTTTTCTCCACCGTTGGTTCAACATCTGTTAGGAACGATTACTCTCAAAGACCTTGTATTGATGATAATACTCTATAATTCTTTCCCAAAAAGTGTGATACTTTTGCTCATTTTCTTGTACCGGATACATACCAGTATTCAACCATGCACACTAATAAGAAGTCGATCCTCCCCTACGTTAAAGCTGGGACCTCTACTGGTTTGAGATACCTCATAAACATTTTCAATTGATTCTTGTGTGAAAAATTTGAAAAATTGTGAACACTGAGAATCCATGGATAAGAAGAAGAGGAGGATCAATGAACCTATGAATGATCGAACTATTAATGGTTACTAAGAAGGGATGAATAAACTATGATGAATAGCAGATGACTTAATTATATAGTGTCTGCTTCCTTAAAGTTGTATTGTAGTTAGTTGGGGAACAGATAAAAAAATTAAAACTAGGGATAGATAGAGTTATTGTAGGATATGTTAATGATTTATGGTTATTGGATTGAACCTAGAAGACGGATGAAAATAATGCACAATGAATAAATGCAGTTGTTGATAAACAGTAAATGAGATTGAAGGTTTTAATGAATATAATTTCGTATTCTTAACGTGTTCATCTTTGCTTATAGATAATGTTCTGAGCATGAACTTCTTTTCTACACCAACTATCCTATAACGTGCTGATCTTTGCTGCATTAACTCATTTGTTCATGCCCAATTGCTACTTCAGTGCACAAGATTTAACATAATTTCAAGTCAGCCATATATAATATGTCAGATGAAATATGAATATTAATATACGATATAGAACTGAATCAATGATCATATAAATTAATTTCATGATATTCTACATCTACTAACTAGTACTACCCAAGTGACGTTGTCATTAGTGCTCAACTAGATCTGCTTGGAGCATATAATGTGTTCCCCTATCAGGAATTCATAAAGATTGCTGATAAAATCCTCAAATTTTATTGTGTGATTACGTGGGATTCGGCTCCTCTGAAGTTAGAAGCCATGAAGTTATGTGAAGTTCATAAAATGTAAACCATATAAATTCATCTAATGGTTCAAAATAGAACACATCATCGAGAGTTAATTGTCTTTTTTTTTTACACATGCACCACAATTCCACAACTGGGTAACGTTTGCTGTTTGTTCTTCAACTATACTTCATCTTTTCCATATGTTCCAAGGTCTTATTATTGAATAATATTTCCATTCGTTTTCCATAAATAAGCAAAAGGAAGAGAAGCACATGCAACTATTAGAAATTAAGTTACCAAACGTAAACATAATAAGAATTTTGAAAAATTGGTTTGTTGTGCCATTAACATAGAGCACACCAAAGATTAAAAAGAAATCCAGAGAAAACCCAGAAATAGGGATGAATAAAATAGGCCAACTATCAAGCAAAAACCAATGATTATGCAATGCCAATTATAAGCGGATTATCCCAATAGGAGCAGAGGAATGGGTGCGTGGAAGGAAAGTAGTTGCAGAACCCCTTTGCGATTCAAAGCTGTCAAATCGAAGTACGTTTTTCGGTGGACATTAAATAAAATTAATCATACAAGCTTTGAGATTGAAAGCTGAAAACTATAAAAGAAGATTACAATTGAAACCATAATTACTGATTCAAATATAAAAGCCCCTTCGTCTGTGAAAAAGGAGAGAGAGAGAGAGAGAGAGAGAGAGAGAGAGAGAGAGAGAGAGAGAGAGAGAGAGAGAGAGAGAGAGAGAGAGAGAGAGAGAGAGAGAGAGAGAGAGAGAGATAAGACTTCGGTCTCAATTCGTCAAGGAATGCATACACAATTATGGAATCACTGGAATGAGCAGTTGACAAAGGTAACAGCAACGTTAACGTTAGTTTGTTAAAAAAAATCAAAACAATTGTATTATCAGATGTGGCCACTAAATTAGGGGTCATCATGGGCCGGGCTAGGGCCGGCCCGACCCTAAATTTTAGGGCTTAGGGCCAGGCCTAGTCAAAGTCAACATAATTTAGGGCCGGACCGAGGCTTCAATATGCGAGCCTTAGCCCGCCCACCGGCCCAGGGCTGAAATGGGCCGATAGGGCAGGCCCTTATGGGTCGGGCCGGGTAGGGCCAATTTTTTTTAGTGCTAAATTAAATTTTTTTAATAAATACATGAAAAAATTGAAAGATTTATATATTATTGTATAATTATATCTATATATATATATATATATATATAAGAGGATAATTATCATTGGGCTCCAAAGGACTTTCATATATATATATATATATGGAAAACATTACATACTATTATATTAACAAACAAACTTCTAAATTAAAAGAATTTAATAAATACATGAAAAAATTGAAAGATTTATATATTATTGTATAATTATATGTGTGTGTATGTATATATATATAGGAGGATAATTATCATTGGGCTCAAAAGGGCTTTCATATATATATATATATATATATGAAAAAAAAATACTATTATATTAACAAACAAACTTCTAAATTAAAAGAATTTAATAAATATAAGAAAAAATTGAAAGATTTATATATTATTGTATAATTATATGTGTGTATATATATATATATATTAGGGCCGGGCTCGGCCCTAACGGGCTAAAACGGGCCGGGCTTTAGGGCAGGGCCGGGCTTAAATACTTGAGCCCAAGCCCGGCCCTAAAAAAAGAGGTCGGGCCAAATGGGCCAAATGGGCCAAATGGGCCAAATGGGCCAAATGGGCCGGGCTTTAAAGAGGCTTAGGGCCTAAGGGCCAAATGATGACCCCTAGGCCACTTCCCTTCCATTGGATTAAATGGAGAATTGAGATTTTATGAATTTCACGTAACTTCACGGCTCCTAACTTCAGAGGAGCCGAATCCGACTACGTGACACGACAAGATCATCAATTTCACTGTCTGGTTCAACATATTGTCTTGCAAGCTAGAGTTTCATAATCATCACGTTCAACACGTTTGGCACGTTCATCTTCAATAATCATGTTGTGCATTATAACACATGCTATCATGATCTTTTGAAGAGTTTTACAATCCCAAAAATTGGCAGGCCCACGAACAATTGCAAAACGTGCTTCAAGTATTCAAATGCTTGTTCCACGTCCTTTCGACATGCCTCTTTAGGTTTAGCAAATATTTTTGCTCTATCCTCGATCTTGTGGACATGGAATAGTTTTGACAAAGGTTGCCCATGACAGATACAGTAAAACCTCGATAAATGAATATTCGATAAACTAATAATCTCGCTTAGATAATAAAAAATTTCGGTCCCAACTCGGGCCATTGTATTAAAATAATAATTTCGCTTAATGCATAAGATGATAATTTTTTCTAACTTTCCCTAGGGCTCATCGAATATATAAATTAATAACTGATTAAAATATATAAAAAACAGTACATAAAATTCATAATGTATATGGAGGAACAAGATGACATTGATTTTGGGTCTCATACATTGTTTATATAGAGATCATGTTCTATGTATATACATGGACATTAAGTTCTAAACCACTTTATCTTATAGTCTAAGAATATGTATGTACATGTATCTTTAAAACCCTTATATCTTCTTATTTTTAATGTCCATTAGAAAATTTGACTAGTACATGAATCTATGGCTATGGTTTTTCATAAGATGCATGCACATATTTTCTTTGAAAACAAGAAACTCTTTATAAATTAATAAAATATTAATTTATCGATAAATAAATAATCCCGCTAAGATAATAATTTTTCCTGGTCCCGCAAGTAAGGGTGGGCACAGTACGGGACGGGCCGTGAAGAACACTATCCCTATCCCATCCCGCAAAAATAATTTCGGGACAGGATGACCAATTTTGAAAATTGATCCCATCTCATCTCATCCCACGCGGGATCGGGATAAGACGAGACGAGATAATCTCACTTCTGAGTAAAGTATTAAATTTATTATTTTAACATAATCCATCATCATTATTGTAAGCATAATCCATATAATTTCACCTGCTCATAATCAATCTTCTCGAGTAATCAATAAATCATCTCAAGTAATTATTAAATCAAACACATTCAATAACAGTTTATGACCAAATAACCAAATCACAGTGAGAAAATTACAAGTATAAACTTGAAATCACAGTTTATGAGGGTAGAGAAATTATTGAGAGTCGTCAAGTCTATACTAGATGTATAGACTTGCCCAAACACCCAATCACATTTAGACATATATTAAAAATTTAATTTAAATTAGGTTAATTATTATTTCGGGATGGGACGGGATGAGAGCATGATACAATCTTCTGTCTCGCATCTATCTCAATAATTTCGGGACGGGACGGGATCGTCCCAATTACTGAAAAATAAGAATAAATCTAGTGTGGAGCGGGACGGGATAGGGACGGGAACGAGATTGCTGGATTTAATGCCCACCCTTACCCGCGAGTATGGAAAAATACCAATAGGTACACATTTGCACCTTATAAATCTCTACAAATTTGAGGATTTTTAATATTTTCCAACAGGCCAGGGTTGAACATGTTTTACTCCCAATAAGGATAAAATTAGGTAATCCATGATCTGTTATATATATTTTTTACAATTTTGCCCTTGCTAAGAGTTTTTGACATCATTTGAAATTAAATGCAATTCCATTGCGTCAACTTGGCCAACAACTTTGTAGCCTCAATTTACAAGCTCTCCAGCGTTGCTAGAACAAGAAGGAGTATCGACTCCTCATCCTTACCAAAACACTCAGAGCTCGACTACGAGCAAAACTCAACCCACCAGTCGACTGAATCCAAAATTTTTTGAGAAATTTATCCCTCAATCCCTGTATTTCAAAAACCACCGGTTTTCTTCTCCTCTTGTTATTTTACGCAGATCTTGAGTCATTTAAATTTTCAACTACCAAGTTCTTTTTCTCGATTTTGGTTTCATTTAAAATTAATTTTTGTGGGTTTTTGAGGCAAAAGATTGGCTCTTGCAAGGGGTTTGATTTGATCGAGAAAGGGAGCATTTGATTGGCTCAAGACCCAGAAGAGGATTTTTGACATTGGAGAAGAAGCCTAAAGGTTTCACAAGGGTCAACTCGGATGCTTTTGTTTACTGGGTTATGAGTTTTGAAATCTGGCCGGGTTTTGCTATTTTTGCTGATTTCAGCGCCACCAATTAAGTTGTCTCATGTACTAAAAAGGAGCTTTTGAAAGCTTTATAAGCATTTATGTTGTTGTTGGTATCTGATTTCATTTGTGTTTCAGTATTCTTAGTTCATTTAATTATGAATATGGTTGTAGTAATTAATATGATAGAGATAAAATGCTTATACCGAATGCAAATATAATGTTTGCTTTTTAAAAAAATCAGAAAAATGAAAGAAAACTGCAGCATGAATTACTAATCGTGTAATAGAAGTTTTGGCCAAAAATTGTGAATTTATACCAAAGTCCAACCTTTCTAGTACCCACTTTGGCTCTCTACTTTTCATGCAAGTTTGGTTGAGTTTCTACTTTCATCTCTAATCTCATGTTCCTAAACATTGATGAATGACGTATTTCAGGAACTTGCATCATTGGATATCAGTCAAATTTGTTGGTGTTGTGGTTATTTATATAAGCTTCTACTTAATCAAATGAGGAATCCTAGATTTGGCAGTAGCCTTTCATCGTACAATCAAGTTGATTTTGTCAGTTTGGAGACCATGGTTCCTAGCAAGAGAGAGGGAGAGAGGCACTAATGTGTGCTGACGAAGAGGTGGGAAAGGAAGCAGGGGTGTAATGGGTATTTTCTATTAGGAGTTGTTGAGTTACGTTCTCTTCCATTGAAGCCATACATGAAGAAGTACTAGAAGTGGAGGAAGAGAAGCACACCAGTTTTTGCTATCCCCTTTAACTTTTATTAACCTCTCAATAATAAAATATTTTATTGACCTCTCAATATAATATGTGAATGACCCTCAATATGCATCTATAACAAAGTCTCTTTTACAAGAGATGTGTCTGCTAGTGTTTCTTCTTAGTCGTTGCTCTCTCCCAAAAGATGGTGGCGGCCTCCAACCCATTCCATCTCCACTATTGCATTACCACTCTTTTGGTGATTTATCAATTCCTCGTGCAAGTTTTCCCTTGGCAAGACCTAGACTACCATAGTCTTTCGACAATAGTAATTTTATTTATTGGGATTTAGGTTTTTGTTCCCTTCACTTTCAAGGGAAGGATGATTGGCGAGATTTCAATGAGTTTTCACTCGGATTAGGCCTTCAAGCCTATTTGGTTGGCAATGATGGATTCCAGATCTTCCAATATGGGTTTTGGGTGTGGGATTTCGGTGAAAATTACTATCATTTGAGATTGTTCGTCTGCAGACCATTTCAAGCGATTGATTATTGTCTTGGTTTTGAGAATTACTCTGGTCTTCAGGTTCTTTGTTATTCGAGGAATTTGTTTTTGGCTAGATTAATAATAAAGGGCCATGAGTTTATTTGGCGGTGACATCGCGAGTTTGCTTCATGTCGTATTTTTGCGGATGACTCAGGTTTTCTATTTTTATTAGTAGATTTTTTCTCTTTCAATATGTTTAGAATTTGGTTTTACTTTCTTTTCTTATGGGTCATCATTCATGAGCAAGATTGGTTTTACTGTTTCAATGACAATACTTACCGGAATTTTTCTATTGGAGTTGGAGATTGCTGAAGGCAGTGATGCACGGTTTATGTATTGTTCTAAGTCTAGATTCATTGATTAGGTCACTCTTGTGGTGTGTATTGCTCATTTTCAGAATGCTCATATTAAGGATTGTAATTCCATTTTAATTAATGAAATTTATGTTTTCTTAAAATATATATATATATATATATATATATATATATATATATATATATGCATCTATAACTTTTATTGATCCCTCGATTAAACATCAATAAAATCTGGAGTACTCTAATGTCAATGACTCTTAATAAAGTATCTAAAACTTTTATTGACCCCTCAATAAAATCTAGAGTACTATAAAATTTGTCAATGACTCACAACAAAGTATCTAAAACTTTTATTGATCCCTCAATAAAATCTAGAGTACTCTAAAATTTGTATATGGCTCTCAATAAAGCATCTAAAACTTTTATTGATCCCTCAATAAAATGTGTCAATGACCCTCAATAAAGCATCCATAATTTTTATTGACCTCTCAATAAAAATTTTCAATGACCTAGAATAAAACATCTAAAATTTTACCTCAATAAATTTTTTAATGCATTCAATAAAACATTTAAAACTTTTATTGACCCCTCAATAAAAGTCAATAAAAATTTTTATCAACTTCTTAAAATTTTTTATTGACCCCTCAATAAAATATGTAGTGGCAGTTTCGTAATTTTTGTAAAAAGTATAGAACAAAAGTGAAAATTCGCCAGCCTTTCTCAATTAATGGGCCGGGGGGGCACCGTGTTTTGCCTCAGGACTGGTTGGAAAATATTTCCCCAAATTAGTCCTTATGGGTCAAGGACCCTTCATTTATTGAGATTTTATTGTATATGCCATCAGCAAGATAGTATCTCATTGTATAGTCGCGATCATTGATCTTGTAATTGACGAAAGAAGCTCAGCCTTCACGCGCGGAGGTCGGCAAATAAAGGCGAATGCTTCATAACATTAAAATCATTGTGAGAGCCTGGTAGTCCAAAAAGCATGACATATCCAAAGATCCTTTGAAGCAACGACTTCAAGAATCAATGAAGCTTCACGATGATCTCTATGAGAATACATTCCTTTCCATGCAACCGGACAATTCTTCCACTTCCAGTGCATATAATTGATGCTACCAAGCATGTCTTGAAACCCACGACTCTCACAAATCAATAATAATATAAAAATATCGACAATAGTTGGTCTTCTCAAGTATTCATTGCCAAATACATCAATAACCGCTTGGACAAACCTTCTCATCGATTCAATTACAGTGCTTTTAACCGATTAGGAAGTAGTCATCCCCAACATCTACCCTAACTCCATAGGCAAACATTCTTATTGCAGCAGTTCCCTTTTATAGAGACTATAAACCCAGACAACTTGCTTAATCTTTTTTTTGGACAAAATATGAGTCATGAGCTTCTACCGCATTTAGAATTCGGAGAAAAAGTGGTTGATGTATACTAAAACCTCCTATGAAATAAAACTTCTTTGTGAATAGGATTTTCAGCAAAATAATTATTGTAGAGTGTTTGGTAGCTAGCCTTGAAGTTGTTTTCTATCGACATATGCACGACCATGAACGGAGCCCTGATGCCTTCTCCTTTCCCTCTCTTAGTTCTCTTGCTTTTCTTGTAGAGCAATAACTTCCAAATTCAGCGATTTTTCGTCGGATGATGAATTTGCAAGATTCCAAAAATTCTGCTGCATCTGAACATGAATCTAAAAAATTAGGATTCATGTTGATGATATTCAAAAATGTGTAGAGATATATTCTTATGAAGAGGGATACAAATGATAATTTTATGTATGAGAAGATGAAGGAATTGAACAAAAGAGAAGAAAGCTAGAAGACTAGCTATAGTAGAGGAAAAAAGAATGAACAAATTTTTTTTTTTTTTTGCTTGGGAAGAAAGAACAAGTCGTTCTGAATTGAAAATGAGGAATTTGAGTTAAATGAGAGTTGTTGGTTTTTGTAGCAAATCTAGGAAGAGAAACAATTCAATATTTGATATATGTGGCCCTTTTATTGAATGACCGATGCCGTTTTGATATGTCAAATTTGAGATAAGTAATGATCATTTGTCATCCACTATGGCAATAATATATGAGTTGGAGAAGTTTTTGGTAGTCATTTGTTACTGTTGGGCCTCCTCATGGATTTTAGCAGATCCACTTGAGATGCTCTTAGGCTCTCCCTCTCAGCTCTCCACCTTGTAATCCTCACGAGTATGACTTGTTCAACTTTACCTCCAACGAAACTCATCTCTACCTCCACGCCGACTGCCTCTTCGACATCGACCTCGTTGTGGGAGATTTGATGCTCTCCCCGTGGGGCAGCTTCGCCTGTTGTGCCCTAGAGAATCCTCTCTTAGGTAAAACACCTCTTATCTTCATCTTCCTTTCTCTTTCAGTTTTGTGTCACATGAATTAAAATTAGGTCTAGGGTATTTGATTTAGGGTTATGGATAAGGGATTTAAGTTATACGGAGGAATTTTTCAGTGTGATCGTCACATTGCCACATGACATGACCTTCTATTGTGATTGGTTGCTTAGAAAACAAAGGGCCAATGGTTGATACACTTGAGGAAAAAAGAAATATGTGGTCCAATCACAATAGAAGGTCACACTATGTGGCAATGTGACGGTCACATATAAAAATTTCTCAGTTATACGATGGGTTCAATATTGGGCCGTTCAACTATTCATCGACCTCCACAACTAATTTTAATTGAATTTATGGTGTGTTTGGATGAAGGAAAAAAGATGAAATTTAAATGAAAGTGACGATTTCATAATTTCTAGATATCAATTGCCTCGTTTGATATTATCAACTTGGAGTTATAAATTTCTCTGTGGTGAAAAACAAAAGAATTGATTGCTAAAATTTTTGACTTCAATTTCCACCAAAACATGTGTCATTTCGAATTCCCTTGCATAAATTTGTTTTTATTTCTTTATTAATTTCCAAAACAAGGTTTCTTTTTCATTTTAATATTTTAATTTGTTTTAAACTTTCTTAATTTATTACAAAATTTTAAATTCTATATAGATTAGGGCTGGCCAAAAATTACCGAAGTGCCGAACCGGACCGATTACCAGCCGAGCCGAGCAAGTTCGGTACCGACATTTCGGTACACCAACCACGGAGATTCTGTTTCTGCCGAGCCGACCGATATTTTGAAAATATTCAAAATATCACTCGTTGTTGCATGCTATGAGATTTGAACCCTCAACCTAGCATGTATGAATGATAAGCCTTAACCACCAGACTACACATTCCACTTGTTATTATGTATACAAATTTTATATTTAACTACTTTCTAGTTGATAAATCATACTTCAACACAAATTAACCCTCAATCAGTCAATCATCTTCTCTCTTTCTTCGATTTTTTCTTTTCTTTTATTCTTCAGTCCCTCTTTTTTATTTCTTCTTCTTCCTCTCTTCAGTTCCTCTTCTTCCTCTGTATTTTCTCTCGACCCACCTCTCTCTCTCTCTTCTTTTTCTTCTTCTTCCTCTCTTTTCTTTTCTTGTTCTTCCTCTCTATTTTCCTCTGGACCCAGCTTTCTAGTTGGATCCCTAGCTTCTCTTATTCTTCAGTCTTTTTTTTTCCGTTCTTCTTCTCCTCCTCCTTCTTCTTCTTCTTCTTCTTCTTTCTCCTCCTCCTCCTCCTCCTTCTCTGCATCTTGAATACTGGATCTAGAAATCCAGTTCATATGTTCATCTTCATCACTGCCCTTCCTTCCACATCTAGATCTTCATCGCTGCTGTTCAATCCAATCCGATCAACAAGTAGATCGGTTGAGCTTCAAACCGACAGAAATCAACCGATTTCATCGGTACCGAAAAATCGGTATACCGATTTCGGCGGTTCGGCAATGGTTTAAGAAATTGAGGAACCGCCTTTGGTCGGTTCGGTACCGGTAAGGGCCTCCAGGTGGTCGATACCGTACCGAAGCCACCCCTAATATAGATACAACCAAACAATAGAAATTGTAATTAATAAAATTTTAATTGATGGAGATAGAGATTCAATCATTTCAAAATTTCTAAAGAATTTATATTTATTTCATCAAAATATACCTTTTGAAAAGTGTGAAAATCACTCCTCGAGTATTTTTAGCAATGCTAACTATTTTTTAACCAAATTTTAGATAACCAGTTTGAAAATACGTCTGCACCATGTTCTCTACTTTAGCTAGTATTGAATTTATATAATTTTTTTAATAAATAAAAAATAGTTTAAGTGTTTTTAATAATTATACAAAATAACTAAAGATAAATATTTTAAATTAACAAAAATAATAGAGAGCCTCATCTTATATTTAGGATTCATATACCTAAAAACTAAAGTAGAGAGCCACTTAAGAGGTTGGTGCACTTGCTAAAATAGCTGAAAATAGCTAAAAAACTAACCTCATAAGGTTTACTAAAGATGCTCTTAGTAAGTTAATTTTCTTATCGAATTTTCAGTGCTTTTTTAGGAAAAAAAAAAGGTTCTATATTAATTAAGAATGATTACAAGTAGAGAAAATCACCAAAGAATTTCTTGAAATTTTCCATAGCATTGTTTTTCCGATATAACTGCTACCATAGGCCCTTTGTCCATTATTAGGACTAGATTCACGAAGCAATCTCGTTTAAGTAAGAGATCTTCAAGATACAAAGTTTGTGGAGACTTAGGGCTAGTTTGGTATTGCTTCGCTTTTATAAAAATCAGCTTTTTCGTAAAATTTAAAGTCTTAAAATGTTTGGTAAATTAGTAAAAAACAGATTTAATTAAAAATTACGGGTCAGTGGAAGCAGATTATAGAAGCAACCCAAAGGTTACTTCTAAAAGCTGCTTTAATTCACAGTTGATTTTCCTAAAAGCGACTTTTTTTTTAAGTCACAGCAATCCCAAACTAGCCCTTACTCTCATTTAGAGAGATAGAATTCATTCCATTTCCAACCTTATCGGGCTGTAAACTAGGTTTTATTTGACCTATGAATCTTGGGCTGCAGAGCTCTATGCATGGGTTGGTCAAAGACCTAAGTAAAAGATCTTCATCATGCATAGCTTATTCTGTCATCCACCAACTTACTAATCGTCATGTCATAGCTTATTGGTCGTCATATTTTGGGGTCTCACAATCCCTTCTACATTGTTGACTGCACCTCCCTTATTTTCTTGATATTTTCTATAAGGAGGTGAAAACTGCACCCCCTCTATTTTGTTAACTAGCCTTGTTTGTCTTTCCCAAACTACCAATACCTTTAGAAATCTTGTTGGATTAAAAGCGAGACTTGAATGAGTCAAATAATTTGATTTGTTAAGTACGTGAAAACAGATGGTGAGCAAGTTGGAAAAGATTCAGCACTCTCAGTTGCGGAAGTCAATTGTAACTGGTCGGGATATAGTTTTCATTAAAGTTGTTAACTTCGAGATTAATTACTCGTAAATCAATGAATTTCGATGAAGATTTTTCTACGATTTCGTTAAGGTGCAAGCAGAGAAAGAGGCTTAGTTAAGAGAGTGGCTTAGTTGAGAGAATATTTTGGTGTAGTACGTTGGCCCATAAAGATAGGTTCTCGAGGGTCTGATTCTCATAGACCCCGACTGAAATTCTGCCTAAAGCACCGATCCCGGACATATTTATTAACACCACTAAAGATTTGTTTTTTTTTTTTGTGATTTCCTCCTCAATTAGATTTTTGTACAAAGATAGCCCACAAAACAAGTACTAATATTGAAATTCATATTCCTGAAGGCCATGAATTCCTTGAAGTTGCTTGGTCTTTCAACCGTAAGAGTCATTGATCGTAAGTTTCCATCAGAATTGACTAAAATTTTTTTGGTCAAAACCTTGACTAAAACTTTTTTTTTTTGCTCAAAACCTTAACTAAAACTGAAAAACAAACTTGACAAATGTCGGATTTCCTAAATTATGCAACGGCTGTCTAAACTCCAAAGAGTTTGTTGTGTTTGCTCGTAGTCATAGTTGTAGATTTTCCGGATTCTGCTGACAAGAAAATCGAGCCGGCACAGAGTCTCTCTCTGTAACAACTGACACCACCACCATGGCTCCTGCGATGAAGATTGTATTCGGACTCCTAACCTTTGTCACTGTCGGAATGATTATAGGTAACATCCATCAAATCCTCAACTCAAATTCTGAATCTTGGTCCTATGTTCTTTTCACCTTTGCTTACATTTTTTCAGATAACCAACAAAGATCCTGTCTGGGTATTGAATTCAATTAGGTTCATAATAATTAAACACTAGCTTCATTTAGTCAACACTATCAGATTATTCAGTGCCATATTTGGGAGTGAAAAATTGTAATATTTTTGGTCTAAAATGGTGGGTGATTTGTAATGAGCTGTTAGTTTGATGTTACCTTTGAAATGTGAAAGGTGAAAGTTGTGTTTCTAAAATTGTCATCTGTATGAAACATTCATACGCAATTGTTAGTGAGAGAATATCATACTCAAATGTGTTTTTGTAGAAATAAAGCTCCTTATCTGAAAACCCAATAGTGTTATGTTATGGAAAATGCTAAAGGTGAATTGTATATAAACTAAGCATTCAACGATAATTCCAAACACGAATCCTGTTCCTAGAATGATGTTAAATAGATAGTACTAGTTGATTTTCAATAAACCACCATCTTCAAATTGCAGGTGCTTTGTTCCAATTGGCATTTATACGAAGATTGGAAGAGTCATATGGTATGTTTCTATTTACTTCTTAGACACAGACACTATATTGCAGTTGGTTTCATGTTAAGCTCATGGTGGTGACTATGCTATACCTTGTTGACATAACTTGCTCGTATACCAAGTAGAAGAGCTCTTGATGAATGCATATGCTGAAGCTCTTAATATATATATATATATATATATGCTAGATTTTGCTTGCTGTTCCTTATTCTTTTTCTTGCAAACAGTATAGTTGATCATTTTGAAAGAGAAGTCTTTTCGGCTGAACTATGGGAATTCCTTTGCATCCATTTATATTATTTATTTGTAAAACCAAAATTTCAAACTGGGCAAGCCCTTACTCTGAGAGCTGATCCCTTGGATGACAGACTACTGATGCAGTCTTGGCACAGTTAAACCATGAAATAATAAATTTAATTTTTCAAAATAAAGATCAATAGAATTAAAAAGATCCAAGAAAATTGAGACAATCAGGTATGCACTGGTTAATGGGCGTTGCTTGGAATCAAACTAGAGCATTTATATTTCCACTGCATGCTTTTGAGAGAATTACACTTTTCCATTCAATTTGCTGTGTGAAATGGGTCGGTGATCCAGATTCTAGAGACATAAAACTGCCATTTATTTTCCATATGAGAGCTTGCAAGATTATAAAACTTGTTTCTGGATAAAGTGGGGATGAGTCTTGATTGGTTTGAATTTAACAATGTCTGTAGGAAATTTGTGCATCTTTAGCTTCTTTGTTTTTTTAAAGGACCAGCTTTGAATATTGTTTTGATTCTACGAACTCTAATGACTTCGTCCACGCTTTTATTCTGTTTGTAAATCTTTGTTTTTCCACCTCCATACTGCTCATACTTCTTAGTTAATGTGTATTCCTTTTTTTTTTCTTTTCTTTTTTGAGAAAGAAACTGAGCTTTTAATAGGAGCAAAAAACCATAGAACTTTGAGGACAAGAAGTCTTCAATACAAACTAAAAGAACTTATGACTAACAGGAACAACAGAAACTACAATAAAAAACTAAAACTAATGTGCATATCCTGTTGGAAGAATACTTTCTCCAACTACTGAATATCTTAGTTTCTTAGTTTGGTCAACGTAAAAGTAATGATACTGATATGTTTGGTTGAGTATTCGTGCCTTCGTGGGCAATCTTCCATTATTTACATTTTTTTTAATCATTGTTGAGATTATTGAGTGCATATTTTCTTGTTATTCTATTAGATGATTCTTCTCTTTAAATTTAATCCCTTTCAGGCTCTGAGTTTCCTACTTCTAGGAGAATGGGTAGAAGTCTAAATGATCGCTATCTTCAATTTCCCAGAGGTTAGTATGGTTCTTATCAAGTTAGATTAAGTATATAGTTATACCAATGTTTTTTTTTTTTTTCCTTCTTTGGAGTTTTGCATTAGAAAATGCTAATATTAGTCAAACTATTGTTTCATCTTGTATCTATGTTATAAGTTTGGATAAGAAATCTGAGTATGATTATTATAATATGGTGTTAAGCACTAAAGGAAAGGTTGTTGAGATCCCTACACCCAGTGGCTAACCAGGCATAGCCAATACCATCCCAAGGCCTCCTTACATAATAGGCGTACTGCATGTCACCAACCAAGCAGATGGAACTTAAAGTTGTCCTCTCCCCTTTCCCGTAATAAATCCCTCTGAAGTTTCTGTAACCACTTAATCACTAAATCCCGAATGAGGAAAAGGGACAGGATGCGATTTGGAAGGTTGTATGTAGCCTTTTTGTATTGTTTCCTTAGAGTGAGAAGTGAGAACCTGTCCGAAACGGGAGCTGTCCTAAACTGTGTTCCAAATAGGCTTCACCCCTTAAGGAGTTACCGAGGATAAAAGGAAATAGAATTGAGTGGTGTCCTACTTTACAACCCAACAAGTGTGTCTGAGCATGAGTATTTGTTGTCATAGTCGTATTACCTTTTCTAAGGTTAATCTTCGAACCAGAGACTTCTTGGGAACAACTAAAGATTGTTATGAGATGCCAAGGTGCTTAGCACAAGCCTCATGAAAAACAATGGTATCATCCCCAAAGGCAAGATAGAGATGCCACAATAAGATGTTCCTGCATATTTCTTTCAAGAGTAATGATCACCCTTTCCTTCACTGTCCAGTGGTTTTGAGATGGCGGCATAAGCTTCTTCAGGTTGCTAGAGTGAGTTGGGTGCCATCCTCGGCTGGTTCTTCTTCTGCTGAGAGGTCTTGTCCTTTTGGAGGTGGAATATAAAATGTTGTGGAGGTATTCCGTGTTAGCCAATTTTCGGGTGGTTTCGTCAGAAAGGAACTATGTATTTTCTGAAGGCAAGGAGGGGAGGAAGTGGATTTCTTGCGGGACAAGGCTAGACTTTGAACCTTGCTTTGGGGGTCATTGTCCTCTGAATTCGGAGACTATATTCTAAAATTGGTTAGGTGGCTGCTAGTTCTTAGGATATTTACTTATGCTTCGCTGTACGGTCTGTCCCTTGATCTTGCTTAGATGATTGTTATTTTGAATACACTTGGGAGGTTATTCTTCTAACCTTATTCGAGTATTTTCTATTTGTTCTTAAACTATCTACAGAGGATGAGTGGATGCCCTTGGAAGGACATTTCTGCTGGGATGAGTCAATTTTCCCAGTGCTTTTAGCTAATAGTTGGTAAAGGGGAAAGGAGCGAGATTTTGGGAAGACTTTTGGGTGGGGGCTAACAGTTGAACGGGTCTTTTTTAAGGCTTTTCAGATTATCTTGATTCCATATCAGAAAATTAGTAAGTTTAGCTATACCAAACACTTTCCTGGTTGGTTGGGGTTTTGGTTTTCGAAGAACTTAAATGATGAGGAAGTAAAGGAGTTATCTTCATTGTTGGTGCTGTTAGAAAGAGTCAGATTGGTGGGCTCCTAAGTGGATGATAGGAGATGGAAGCTGGAGTCATCTGGGGCTTTTTCATGTTAGTCCCTTCACCGATTTGTAATTGATGATAACTCAGATCAAGTTTTATCTCCTGCAATTTTTATCTAGAAAGCTAAGTTCTACCCAAGGTCAAGGTTTTAGGCTTGTTGGTGGCGCATGGAGGGAAAAACACTTGCGGTTTGCTTCAAGGAGGACAAAGTCTTCAAAGCTCCGGTAGCTTTCAAAGACTACAATTTTTCTTCTATTCTGGTAGGTTGGAAGGCAGCTATAGTCTAAGGTTAACTGGGGTTGTTTGTCTGCAGCCTAGCTACATTTAATGTAGTTTTATGGTTTATCCTATTGATTCTCTGTTGTGGGCCTCTTGTCACAAGTGTGGTATCATTGTTTGTGATCATGTGTTAACTTTTCCACAGTTGTTGCCTAAATTGAATATAATTTTTTTCTCGTATCCATTATTACAAAGTTTTATATATATATATGGTGCTTGAATTGAGTAGCTGGTATTTGAAAGGGTATTAACTGATTGTATAGTGGTTCTGTGTGCAGTTGGTGCTTTCTTTTCTTATAGTGATGCTTGTATCAGATTCATTGTGTCCACTATAACTATAACCCTATACGACAAGCATGCATGGTAGAAGACAGTGATTTACGGGTGATAGAGCACATTATTGGTGGACATTGAAACATTTTATCAATTTTCTTTTCTTCTGTTTTTGAATTTTCAGGTATTTCTCATTGGAGCAATGACAAAGAAGCAGAAGTTTTACGCCTTGGATATGTATGTTTGCAATTTATATTTAGTATTGTTTTCTGGTTCTCTCAGATAATTACATGCCTATTTGGAAAAGAAAATAAAAAGCTAATGCCCTGAATCATTTAACATAAAGGAGAATGGAAATTGGACACTTGAATAGAGAATAAAAAATTATTAAATTAGGCACCTTCTGTCCATAATGATTGAAACTTCTGGATAGTTTTGAAATATGCTATTTCAACATACTAATACTACTTTTACATTGTATAATGTACTTTATATATAAATTTCTTGTTGCTTGGTTTAATAATACGCTAACCTTCTCCTGAATTGTGTGGTGTTGTAATTCTTTTATATTCGTGGACATGGAAGAGATTGTCGCAATTTAACACAAAGATGGGTGTTAAAGATAGTTACTGAAAGAATCTAGATCTAGATCCAAGAACATCGTTATATGTGGGATTGTCCAAATAATCTTCCATAATTTGTACGTTACTGAAGGTTGCCACTTTTAAAAGCTCTTAAACTAGTTGATATCCCAAGCGTTCAACGTGATGTATCTCTCAATGGAAGTGTGCTGCAAATGATTGTATAGTTTGCAAATGAAATCTAGAGAGATAAGAAGTTTAATAAATAATTCATAAGAGATGAGAATGAAACTGAATTTTGAAAAAAGCATCCAGGAATATAATTTGCTAGTGAAAAAGGAATTTAACTTAAAAGCTGATGTGCCCACATCTTAAACTTGGATACACTACAAAAAGTGTAGTAGAATTGCTCTCCAATATATTTCTCCTATTTTGTGATTATTTCCGAATCACTATTCTTACAAGCTACAAGAATCCTGGCACAACGATGCTATCTCTTAGGATATTGTTTACTGCTTGGTTCTTCTTTAATTTGCTTGTTGCTCAACTGTTGTTGTTTTGGCTATACTTCGAGATTACACCAACAAGGGGTTAGTAGGAATGTTCAGTCCCATGGTTTACTCCCATGCGGTCTGAAGTTCGATCCCTGTAAAGGTACCTACCTAGCTATTCGCTAGAATTTCCTGTCTCCTAAAGATTGTAGGAGATTCTAGGATCCGGCTGGAGACTCTAGTTTCGAGCACGGGTCCGCAAAGTGGGTTTGAGGGGTTTCTAGGGGTAAAAAACAACAACTTTCTAGATTCCTAGTTTGAGTGTGTTTTTATTATTTTATTTTGTAAATTTGGACTATTCGTTCACTTTACCTATTTGTAGCTGTTATCTATCCATCTATATATGTGCTCACTTTCCTATCAAAATGTGACAAAAGAAAAGAACCTAAGCATCAACCAAATGATTCTACTATTCTAGTGGCAGAGAAAATAAAAGACTAAAGCCTTGCTACAGCACAATGCAAAAGGAGATATATACTCTAGGAAAATTTAGTAGCTTTTATGCTGGTTCTGTTAAGATCAATGCAGGAC
The DNA here is from genome assembly GCA_029955375.1 of Rubus parviflorus. Classification (NCBI taxonomy): domain Eukaryota; kingdom Viridiplantae; phylum Streptophyta; class Magnoliopsida; order Rosales; family Rosaceae; genus Rubus; species Rubus parviflorus. The sequence continues at coordinate 15,610,580 of JARGGL010000002.1, read as the reverse complement.
CTTGTGGTTATTTTCTGCACTACTGTTTCGTACTTTTTATTTGGGATTTTACTAAAATATTATTGCTCCAGGCTTGGGGGAATTTGGTAGAAAGCACAGAGAGGGTTGTGTGTGTGTGTGTGGTTCTGCAGGCAATCATGATAATGGACTAGTGCATTGTAGCACTACTCCCTGAACTTATGCTCAAGTTATGAACAAACAAGTTCCCAAACTAAATCTTTATGTTTGAGCTGTTCAAAATATACAGCAGTAGTCCTTGGACTCCTTGCAAACACCGCTAGGATTTCTGTAAAGTTTATGGATAAAAAGTCATTTCATCAACTGCCCATATCATAAGGGAGTATTTCAAAATGGTGTTTATGGATAAGGAGTATTTTGTTCGTAGCTCAGGCATAAGCTCAGGGAGTTCCTTCTTTTGACTTTATATAGTATGGTTTTAAAGTAATACTCTCCCACTTTTTATTTTTAGAACACCGGTCTTGTATCCTCGTATACCTTTTTGTTTTTGGTTGAGGAAAGGGAGGATGGTATTTTAAATGGGTTTTTGCTGTTCATTGCTAACAGTTAGATTTTGATTTTCTCTCTCTATCCTGTCAATGTAGGTCAAACCGGAAGTAATTAGCTGGTCGCCTCGAATAATTGTACTTCATAACTTCTTGAGCATGGAGGTACGCTGTTTGCATATATAATAGCATCACCTATTCAAGTTGGCATGATGATTCTATCTCTTATTGTATTTTCTATGAGCTTGAGTTATGGAGTACTAATTTTTTGTTTACCTGGGAATACTACTGATAATAGAAAGTGCCACAAGACTAATCTCAAAGAGTGTCACTTTGGTTTTCTAGCTGGAAAGGTGGTTGGTATATTGGAAAATTTTCTTAAATTGTTTTCGATAAATACAAATGTTGAGCAGGAATAATGAGTTTATGTATTTGCAGTGGATTTGAATTTGGAGATTAGCCTTGATATTTTTCATGGGGAAGGGGATTGAATTAATAAAATAATTTTCTCCAAAATACAAAGTAAGGATTATTAAAATTTAAATCAAATGTACTGGCTTTCTATAAATCATGAGAAACGGGTCATTCATAATTAAGTTAGTCTATACTACTGGATTTTCTAAAATCGTTTCTTTGCTTTTGGATGTTAACTATTCAGTTCCAATTCAAATAAGTAGGCAATGGATCAACTTTTAACCTTGAATAGCAAAGTATCATTTGTATTCGATTGGTAGAAACTTTCACATTTGCTGATTAATCTTAAGCTGCCAAATACAAGTGTGTCAATGTTGTTTGGCAGCACATGTTAAATGCGACTTCTGGTTTAACTATTTAGGTTTTTGCTTGATTATTTTTGAGAAGCTTTAGTTTCCTAATCTAAAAAAGGAAGCTGCAGAATATAGTTTCTAAATTAAAAGTTTATGGCCATTACAGGAATGTGACTATCTTAGAGCTATTGCCTCTCCTCGCCTTCAAATATCCACTGTAGTGGACATAAAAACAGGAAAGGTTTGCACCCTCTCTTTCCAATATTGGAGATTTTTAAATAATTTGGTGGCTTATTATTTTCCTCTTCTTAGCTACTTATGGTCATACCTTTGATGGATCTTCTGGCATGCTTTGGGGGTCTTGCCTTCCTTTTCCAGTGTTATGCATTTTTTGTTAGAACCCATGAAAGTAATGCTTTGATGTTACTTAGAATAGAATTCTGCATAATATCATGCTACTAAGGTGTAATGTTTTCCATTTTTTTTTTAATCTGAGTGCTTGCAACTCTTTTGTTAGTGGTCCAATTGTATCCTTATTTTTACCTATTTCCTTAATATGTAAGTTTAGGTGTACATCGGTTGCTAAGGCTGCTTATACGGATTGTTAGTGGTCGAATTGCTGTGGCTGTTTATTTAGTTCTTTCTCAAAGTTCAGTGGATTTTCTTTTGAGAAAGAAACTGAGCTTTTATTAGAAGCAAAAAGCCATAGAACTTTGAGGACAAGAGGTCTTCAATACAAACTAAAAGAACTCATGCCTAACAGGAATAACAGAAACTATAATAAAAACCAAAACTATTCAGACACTACTGCTTTCCAATCTAACATTAAGGCTGAAAAGGAGTAGTTTCTCAACTCAGTGGATTAGTTATACACTTCTGTGTACATTCTTTCTCTTCTCAACAAAATTCTGTTTTCTATCAAATTAAAAAAAGAAAAGAAAAGAGAAAATACTCGGCTGATTGATGGGAGCCCATGCCAATCGATTGGCAGTGCTGCGGAACAAGCTCATCGATCTGCAAGATCGACACATGCGTTCGGAGGGGCCAAGAGTCAAAAAGCACCCAAAGTTAACTCATGATAATTAAAAATCACTGCAAAGCATGTGGATGTAAAAGCACAATCTCTCTGTTTTGTTTCAAGTTCACGGTACTTCTATCTTCTTTTTTATTTTATTTTTCCGTATATGGTCAGTTGCTTGAGTTAGCTCTTATTGTAATCAATGGGTTTATTTGATGGGTCTCTATAACTTCACAGATAATACATTTTTCCTTTCCAGTTAAGTGCATAATCGATCATATTGTGTGCCATCTTTTTTAGGGGATAAAGAGCAAGGTTCGTACCAGCTCTGGTATGTTCTTGAGTCCTGAAGAGAAAAAGTTCCCAATGATACAGGTAGTTTGTTTTAAGTTCAATTATTTTCTATTCTACATTAGCTTCATATTCAGGGCTTGATGATGCCAGGCTTATTCCTTATTGGATGTGAATTTTCCGTTTATCTTTGTTGGGTCTATAGGCTATTTTTTAATTTATGCCCCCATCCTGGGAATCTAGTGGCTCATACATGTGTCAGTCCTCATAAGGAAAAGCAACCAGAAATGAAATTTGATTTGTTGTTGACTTTCTTTTGGAATTTAGTGACTCTTGTGTACATTCTTATCGATGTGTGATTTCTGTTTGACACACAATATCATTCATTATCTTTAAAAGGTGTCATCCATTATCAAGCAATTGTTGTGTCATTACCCTCGTGCTCTGGTTATCATTATTTGCCTACATGTATCCGTCATAATTCTTACAGAGAGTTCAGATCCTGCCTCTTTATTTCTTTCTGTATGGGAGTGTGAGTTTCCCAAGTGTTACTCCTGGATGTTGAGACTATATATTTAGTTTTCCCTCCTTCAATCAAAATCTTCAGTACTTGAGTGAGGAGTGACATTCCGGGGATGATTTGACGCTTGATTTGCAATGCTCAAACAAATGGTCTAGAGCATATATTCATGTGTTCTTGCTGTGAAGGGTCACACTAATGGCTGCATTAATTTCTTCCCTTCATGTTCACTTCTTGGCTTGTTCAAAATAGAGGTAATTTAACAGATCATGTTGAATGTGAAGAAATGATATCACAAATTGAATGCATAAGCCTTTTCAAAAACTGGTCCATGGGGGATTCTCTTTGCTGTCGCATACCCTTTTCTTTTACCAATGTGGCTACTATTTAGCGGGGTCATACAACAAGCAAAGAGTGATAAATCTAGAGATTGCACTGTGTGCATATGATATCAAGGCATCAAGGCCTCGATTCTTCTAGGAGTATTCTCTTGTTTTGAGTCGTCATCAGAGAGTACTTGGTTTTAGTGATAGTCAGAGAGTAGTCAGAGTACTTGAGATGAAATATTGGATGTGGTTACTTTGGCCGAGTGATCTTTTAATATGCTAGTTTCAACAATTCATATGTACTCGAGAAATGTGTTAAGTATCTGTTTTCTTGTGTGCTTGTGAGTACATGTGTATGTGTGTATGCATGTGAGATGGAGAGGAATCAGGTGGGAGGAGAGGGATATTGTTGAACTTATGCATTGTCCACTTTTAAGCTTTGTATGTGATGTCTACTTGTATTTCTAATCTTTATTCATTCAGTGTTAGCAGAATTCTTTGTGGTAAAAGAGCAAACCGAACTCTATCTAACTTTGCTCCTGTTTCTCTTACTCAATTAGGCAATTGAAAATCGTATTTCTGTCTATTCTCAAGTACCAATAGAAAATGGGGAACTGATTCAAGTTTTGAGGTAGGTAACTTATTTAAGAGTACAGTTAATTTCATGAACATGCAGAGCGATATAATTCAGTATCAAGGCTAACATCTGCAGCAGCACAGGTATGAAAAGGACCAGTATTATAAACCTCATCATGACTACTTCTCTGACACTGTAAGTTTCTTTAACCCACACTTGCGAGCGTTGGTATCCTTCATTTGCAGTCATCCTTAATTCCTTAAGTGTTGTAAATTTGTAGTATTACAAATTAAATATTCTTTCATGTTTCTATGCTGCCAGTTTAACTTGAAACGTGGTGGTCAGCGAGTAGCAACCATTCTGATGTATCTAAGTGACAACGTTGAGGGTGGAGAAACTTATTTCCCTATGGTAATTTCTTTCCTATTGGTTAAAACCATGATAAATGTCTTATTGGTTAAATCACCATGCATACCTCCACGACCACCATTATCACCACAACTACCACCACTGCGACCACATCTACCACGGACGTCCCATTAGATTCCACCATTCTTTTGTTGGACCTGCGGCACGAACACAGTGGTCTATGACCAAGACCAGGAACCAATTAGAATTTGGATCTTGACATGTCAGTGGTTTTTAACCGTAGGCATTTTGCCAGGAATTTGGTGGGCTCATCATGAACTAGGTCGGATGGCTGGTGTTTCAGGATTAACTGGTTGAACAAGAGACTTAAAAAAATTCTAGGACTTCATAAACCATTTTTTTAGTTTTTAAAATTCCATCATTTGAAGTTCTTTGGTACTTCCAAACTTCTCGTTTAAATGTTCATTAGAATTCTGAAATCTGTTTCAAGTAGGAGATTTTGTGAATCATGAAAATACTCAGTGCTCATCGATGCCTAGGATTTTCCTCAGGTAGCGGGTTGAGGCTGTCAAACATGCTCCTTTTAAACATGGGATGATATTTAATTTTCTCAGTTGTAAATTCTCTTTCCATTCTCACCCATGCACTTATTATATGTTGAAATCTGCATTGCAAGTCTGTGTTTTAACTAGTCTGGGATTTCAGGCTGGCTCAGGTGAATGCAGCTGTGGTGGAAAAATTGTCAAGGGTATGTGTGTAAAGCCAACTAAAGGAGATGCTGTACTTTTCTGGAGCATGGTTAGTTTCCCTAAAATGATAGGTTAATAGTTGCATTTTTGAAAAACCAAATGATGGATTGCCTTCTATGGTGATGACCTGATTCGTTTTTTGATATTTTGTAGCTTTAAGCGGAGTAAAGGTTGGTCTGACCTCAAATGTATGTTGTTTTTTTCAGGGTCTGGATGGCCAATCAGATCCAAATAGCATACATGGAGGGTGCGAGGTGCTAGCTGGGGAAAAGTGGTCGGCGACAAAATGGATGAGACAAAGAGCTACCTCTTGATTTTTCTAGCTTGGCCCTCTTAAATTATATGAATTTTGGGGCTTTTACTTGGTTCATGAGATAGATAGATACGTAGAGTCAGATATCTAAAAGTCAAGATGGACATCAAGTTTATCAGCGCATCCCAAATATGATGAGCATCATGAGTAGTGTCATACCGCCTCAGTTTAGGTAGCAGTGGGAATTAAACAGCAGCATACTCAATATTGATGATAGAAAGTGAAGAATGTGCATGTGATCACGGAGTAGTACTACGATAAGAAATTGTGTTGTTCCCTAATGACAGAAAGGTAAAATGCTTTTTTGGTGGCAAAATGTAGAATGCTTCTTCCTATGAAACCTTTTCTTGAAATTTAACGTGGGGCCCATGCCACGTCATCAGATAACGGAGAAATTAAACGTAGTTATTAACTGAGCTACCCAATCGACTAACGTAGATGATGTGAGGGATGCAAAAACTAAAATTTCATTATTAGGTGTGAAAGCGAAATTGACCATATAATTCGGAAGGTAAAATGTATTTAATCCGAAAGGCTCAGTACCAAAGTAAGCACAATACTCCCATTGATGGAACACGTGGCCTTGTTAATTTTCAGTCCAAAGAGAACAAAGAAATCTTAAAGCAATATTAACAGATTCCTTATGTTTTGTGTTTTACCCGCAAGGAAGAGAACGTAGTGTCACCTGCAAACTGTAAATGAGAGATCTATAAGTGCAACCCCTCAACTGGCTGCATCTTCTTCTTTATATCAATCATGATATTGAAGCAATCTGACGTAGGCAGTAGAACCGGCCAATAACCACAGGTATATGGGCAGGGGCGGAACCAGGATTTATAACCTGGGGGGGCCAAGACATATATACAAATTAAGATTTATATATATATATATTATAAATGTTTTTTTTTCCTTATACGGCTGAATCTATATTGAATGAATTTAGTCTTAAATATTTAATTATAGTTATTCTTGTAAATGTCCTATTAGTTTGCTATCAAGAAAATGTTTGACTTATTCTTATTATCTGTATAATATATGAGAATGTGCAGTGCGTGAAGTCTTGGGGCGTGGGGGGGTCTGATTGGCTGAGCTGCATGAATATTCATATAGGTGTATATATTATCTTAGTTAATTATGTAGTTTATTAGATTGTTTAGGGGGGGTCCGGGCCCCTGCAGACCCATGAATAGTTCCGCCCCTGTATATGGGGTTAAGTAGTATGGAATGGTAAGAATGAGGATCGTCGTACCTGAGGGATTGGTACTAAGATTTCAATCCTTTAGTTGGGTATAGAGCTTTAGATTGTACTTCTAGGTTTCAAAGACCAAACACGTATGCACAAGATTGCACCAAGTTCATGAACATATCAATGTGCCACGACTGAAGTGTAAATGGTATAGTTTTGGTTGGAAATGATGATTTTAAAAGGCTTTGAACTTGAATCTGAAAGTGAATATGAAAAGGTTTTGAAGAGAAAGACGTTTTGGTCAAGAAAATCAAATGAAAAAGAGATTTGGAAGCTTTGGAAATCCTTCCTAACCATATGCATAGTTTTCACACACCATCATACAGTTGTTGAATCATATCCCTCCTAATTTCCTTACTACAGTATTAGGGAGACTCTAAGAGAAAGATTCAAGCGAAGGCAAAGTCACAACATGCTTTCAATACCAAATTCCCTCCTAAATTCCTTACTTAGGGCAACTTAGGATTGTAAAGCTAATTCTTTGTATTCCTGTCAGTATTCATCTGGAAATGGAGGAATAAGGGTGTGTTTGATGAGAATTTTTAGGGTCCTCAAAATATTATTGCTACTAATAGTATAAATTATACGACTGAATGGCCTAATGTTGTTGGCCTGATGCTAAGCAATTGCTAGCACCAGAACTGAATTTTTGAGCTGGCAAAAAGCCTTGTAACTCATTTTAAACTGAATGATGATGGCTCTACAACTTCGGTTGGCTTAATTGGTGCTGGTGGAGTCATAAGAGATGATACTTGTGCTTGGTTCCATGGCTTTATGAGGAATATTGGAACTGGTCAAGTGTTACAGGCTGAAGCTCGGGGTTTGTTTTCTAGTCTTCATTTTGCTTCTGACCTCAGATTAAGCAACTTGAGGTCAGATTCAGCTGTTCTTAATAACTTGCTGCATTAGTCAGACCCCTTGGGCACCTTACTGTTGATCGAATTGCAGAGATTTGATTCAGTCTTTTGAATCCTGCGCTGTTAGTCGAATTCATAGAGCGCGCAATGTGGTAGCAGACTTACTAGCAAAGCACAGCGCTGATCAAGAGTTAGGATGCTGCTCCTATTTTTAATGATCATTAGTAGTTAGGGTACTTGTGCTGACATTTGGTCTTTTTAGTTTTAGTGGCATGTTAAATTCACAACTATTGACCTAATCTGGAGCTAATTAGCAAGCAAGACTTGTTATTATGAAAAGAAACCAAATTAACAAGATCCTATTGCTGAAAAAAAACCCTTGTTATGTTCAAATCCAGTCTAATACACCACCTCGGCCCGCACAGCCTATATATACCAGTCCCCATAAACCTACTCCGGTCACTCTTCCTGGATTCTAAAGGAAATTGAATACTACTCCAAGACTGATTCAGTGTTCCATTAACCAGAATCCCCTCAGGTCTCCCAGAAGATGGTACTAAAACCCAATCCTTGAATCTAGCCCCCAAATTGGCAAATTCCATTCACCATTCTTCTATACTTGTAAACCTAGAAGTATACTTGAAGATGGTACAAGTAATGCGCAAGTGCAAACCCAGAAGTACACTTGAAAATCTTATTGCTGAAAAATCTGGCCGCATACCTAAGTTTTCTTGCTAAAAAAAAAAACACCTTCTGAAAACAATAAGCAAAAACTAACTCTAACCGTCAAACATTGGTATAGGAAATGCGCTACTCCAAGAAAGTTGTGATTCAAGCCCCGTTTTACGTGGCTATTCACCAACAACTTTCATAAGACCAAATAAGCTCGAGTAACTAGAAGCAACCAATTCCCGTGTATCCTTTTTTCTGCCCTTTCGTGGATCATTAGCATCTTGCTGTTGCTGTTCAGCCTTTTTCTGAGCTCGGACCATGGCTCGTCTTGTACGGGGTCGCATTTCCCTTACTTTCCGAGGGGGCATCACATATGGTTCAAGGGGCCGATCACCAAAGGGGTGTTCACTTCCAGGAAATATCCTCAGCTTTCTATCTCTATCCTACAATATGGAGCAGCATTGCAAACAAATTTTACATAAGATATTCTATGTTAGAACATAACAGACAAGAAAATGCTAATGCAATAAAACTCACATCGCGCAATTTGTTCTTCGGGAGCATGCGTAACACAGCTTTGCGAATGACTTCCGTAGGGTCTTTGACCATCTGATCCCTTAAAGTCCTTTCCTTGAGGTGGCCCACATACCTACAGGCCATATATGATTCAACAACAAGACCAAAGTGTACAAGGATGCCTATATATAGACGTATTAGAAAACATAAAAATGAAAGTTCCTTTTTTTCATTGGTAGATAAATGAGTAAACTTGATGGTTCTCGGAAATCTCTATTAGAACACTAATTTGTCAAATTCAGAGTTCTTGAAGGTTTACAACTAAATGTAAAAAACATTTTGAAACTCATACTAATAGTGACACAACAACTAAATGACATTATATCCATTAAGCCCACATAATAGCAGCAATATATCAAAACTTTTAGTAATAAGTACTTGCCCAGTATGCCAATGATAAACTTTATCAGTCAGTTTTCTCCCCGTGACACAAATATCCTTCGCATTCAGCACAATGCACATATCTCCATCATCTCGATTTGGAGCATATGTTGGTTTATCCTTGCCTTGAATCACAGTAGATATTTGAGATGCTAGCCTTCCAAGAACCTAAAAAAGTGTTCAGTTTAATCATTTACTTTAAGGATGGATATGCAGACAACTGAATATTGTAATTCGACCAAGTTCAGAATTCATCGTAAATGCATCAAGAATCCAGTTGCTTCAGCATCCACCTTGTGGGGATCTTATTTCATAAAACTATACTGATTCACCCTGATACTTCTCTTCCAAAAAGGTATCAGAAATTCACGCATCAGAATTCATATTTGAAATATATATTGAAATCAACAATGCAAAAAGGTCTTCTATGATTCTATCTCTAACAGTTTGATACTACCATAAATATTATAAAGAGTTACAAACAAGAACCTGGCCTTTCGCATCAAATACTTTCCATCTCAGACCATCAAGATTAATACGTCTCAGGCCAGCAACAGCTTTCTGTATGAATATCAAAGCATAAGCTTTGTTAGTGATAAAGCATCCAAGTTAAACACAAATTGTCCACACACACACACACACACACACACACACACACAGCTTACAAGAAAGAGTGAAAGACTTCATTGATTTTACAATATTTAGTGCAATGTGAAACTCCCAGGCTATAAATTAAAAGCCTATAAGAAGCAATACATTTCTCTTGGTACATTTCAAAGACAGCTAGCACACTTCCATTGATATACAAATTTACAGTTTGTCTAGGTCTGAAATCTCCAATGGATGATTTCTATGAGCACTGGTTTCAAGTAGACAAATAAATCAACCATTAAAAACAATGAGAATAAGATTAATCATTATATTAACAAGCCAACATTACCTTCATGTTGCCGTTAAAAGCACTTGCTGCCTGGCTTGCCATTTCTATCTACTTCTTCTTCTTCTTCTTCCAACTTTACCTTCTGTGACTTACAACTTTCTTACATGCAAAATCATCCACCTGTAAAAACTCAATCAAAGGTTTAGCAAAGAAACATAAAGCTCAAGAAGATCTTACAAAACTTAACAAAAAAAAAAAAAAAATTTAACCAATAAAAACTCATATGGTCAACGCCAAGCTTAACTTAATAGGCAAAACTATGTACATTATATAAGTGTTAACCAAAGTACCAAACCAACAAGCACAGAACTTGTCTTAACAGAAAAAAGAATCAATTCTTTATTTGCATCAGCTCCAAAGTATAACTTTATATACACACATACACATACTTGAATACCTTGGATGTAATCACTGATGCAGTACAACATTTTGAATATAACAGAATTAGTGAACTAAAAGTAATTCAGCTTCAAATACAATATATCCATATGTAAACTTATTAACTAACTAATAAAACCATGACAATAGATAAAACTTTTAACACTAGACTGTTGTGACGGGCGTCTAAGGAGGTGTTTATTTGCTTGATAACATACTGATCCATTCCAAAGAAACATTAACTCAAATAGATTTTATGCATAAAATCTGTGTTGAACAAAAAAAGACATAGATTACAAATCTACCACATGTCTCTTCTTCGGATTCCTCTATTGTAGCTAAAAGGACCGACAGTCTAACTTTACTATATCTGCTACAACAAACCTAAACTCCACTTTACACTTCTTCCACGCAAAACCAGTCCCGCCAAATAACTATTTCTCTGCAACTCAACCCCAGATTCCCAGACATCTAGTTTAAATTTCTTCTTCTCTCTACCTTTCTCTGGTTTTACTTATTTGAACCAGACCCTCTCACCAAAATTAGTATAACACTTCTTCTCATGAACAGCCAGTTTACACTTCACCTCAAGAGTAACCAGTTCCACTGAAAAAAATAAATAAATAACTTGTAACACTCAAATTGATCTAACATAACGAAGATTTTAACTTTAAAGTAATTAAGAAGATTTCAGGTAGGGAACCCAGCAATTGAAACCACAATACTAATACTTAGTCTGCTACCTTAGACCATCAATATGCAAGTTAAGAAATCTCTAATATGTTTTTCAAGTTGTATCCTTTTCTCCAGAGCACGAATTAATCTCATCAATCAAAGTCACACCACCTCAACACTCGAAATCTTCTCAAAATGTTTGCCTCAACTATACAGGTAGAGTGTAAAGTACTGAGAAAGGTCACCAGAAAAGTAAATTATCAAAGACTCGAAACGATTCCTACTCAATTCATCAAACCAAGTGAAAAAAAAAACAAACCAAAGTAAAAACCTAGAAAAACATACTTCAATTTGTTATCCCAATAATCTTACGGTTGAGAGAGAAGCCTAGATGAATTGAAAACCAACAACATTCTATCCATCAAAAGGTAAAAACCCAAGATATTACCCTACAAAATTCCCCAGAATCATCAATCAAGCAAAGCAAGAATAGAAAATAAATCCCAACACATTTAGTAAATCTAAGAATTGATAAAAAGAGAAATGAGAGGTCACCTTCAAGGCCACTTATGCTTCTTCTTCTTCTTCTTCTTCCTCTCGCTCAGCTTTTTCCACAAACAGGTCACTTGTTCAGTTGTTCGGAACTTCGGATCGTCAAATGAATGGGCAACTCTATACTGATGTAGTAAAGTTCAATTTTACCCCCCACCCTACTCTCCCTTTTTTTTTTTTACCATGTAGGGGATCGAACCCTTAACCTATACTAACTTTAACTCATTTCTACAGCGCTCACAAAAGATTTCTACTATAATTTTAAATTGACAATGAATGCACAAATAATATTAAAAACCCAAAAACTATGACCCGGTTGGCGACCTGTTCTTGTCGGTTTTGTCGTATACTCGTATGTCTCTTAACCGTAAGAGAAGAGAGATGAGAGAAGAAGAAAATAAAAGAAGGCAATGGGGTTAGATGTTGGGTGTAGAGAGAAGAGAGAGAGGGCAAAACAGGTTATATGGCTTTTTTTTTTGAGAGAGTACAAGTTTATATGGTTGAAAAATCAATTAGGGTAAAAACCTCAAATAGTACTTGATTAATTATTTGGGGTATATTTAGCCGCAATTCTTTTTTTTTTTGCTCAAAAAACCTTTTCCCCTTATTTTTTTTATTTTTTATTTTTTATAGAAAGCAATAGATTTCATTCTAAAGATTAGGAAGTACAGAAAGTAAGAGCAAGACTCCTAATAACAGGAGGGACAGACCCACTCCAAGACAGATGCAAATTAGAATGCAAGGCTAATTTAGCAAGCAAATGCGCCTCGCTATTCGAGGACCGAAAAATATGAGAGAAAGAAGCTCCTGGAAGATGAGCTAGACAAACTGAAATGTCATCATAAATGCGACCAAGCAAAGAAGTATTAGGACCTGATGCTTTAGTAGCTTGGACAACAAGAAGAGAGTCCACTTCAAAAATCACTGGGTGAAACGCAAAATGAACAGCACACTCACAAGCTGCACGGCTAGCTAAAGCTTCGACCATTTCCGAAGAAGTTACATTCAAAACCTTGAGACAAACTCCACCCACAACCTCACGATCATGGTTCCTAAAAACCACACCAATTCCACCAGAGTTGGAAGAAATATCAAAGGCACCATCTGCATTTCCTTTTGATCCAACCTGGAGAAGGGGGTTGCCATAGCGGAACCACTCTTGGTGAACGAGCAGGACCGATAGGAAAGCGAGTCGAAATAAAAGGTGGAATTGAGAATGAGTAACAAAGAGTAACACCTCCTTAGTAAGAGCTTTGTGTTGCCAAACTCGTTAATTTCTTTCTTTCCAAACTGACCAGAGAGCATATAACAGAAAAACAAAGTGAGGCTTGGATAAAGTTTCAGAGCAAGAAACCAACCAAAGAAGAAAAGAAACTGAATATGAAGGAGGCTTGGGCAAAGATTACAGTTCAGAGAAGCTATGTAAAAAGTCATGGGAAGGGACAATCCCTGCAGACATGTTTAATGGTTTCAAACTCCTCATTGTAGAAGATACAACCATTAGAGATAACACACGACGAGAATGCAGCCGAGAAATGGTAGGAAGGATGGGTTTGCAAGCTTTCCAGGCATGAACCTTCACCTTGCCAGAAACTTTTGCATTCCATACACACTTCCAAAATCTATAAACTGAGGAAAGAAATCGGAAACCGAAGAAATAGCTTCATTCAAACCCACAACAGCTAATTTATAGGCACTCTTAACTGTATAAATTCTTTTGGAATCAAAATGCCAAGTGAGTCTATCAGAACAAGTGCGACGACTAAGCGGAATAGAGAGGATTAACTGAGCATCTTCAGCATCAAAAACAGAAGTAATCAAAGGAATATTCCAATAACGGCTAGGCAAAATCAGTTCACTAACCATGATAGAAGCATCAGGTCTATGAATAAAAGGACGAAAAGAATTAATGTGGTCTGGATATCTAAGGATCATTCCTAATATGGACTGAAAAACCAGTAACAATTTTCCAACGCAAGCCCTTTTTAAGAATGACCAAGGACTCAAAAATTTCACTCCAGCAGGTAGATGTAGATAAAGATAGAACACTAGGATCATTCCTAATATGGACTGAAAAACCAGTAACAATTTTCCAACGCAAGCCCTTTTTAAGAATGACCAAGGACTCAAAAATTTCACTCCAGCAGGTAGATGTAGATAAAGATAGAACACTAGTAAGAATATCATCCGAAGGGAAATACTTAGCACGAAGCACCTAAGCCAAAAGAGAATTAGGAGACTTCAACAAATGGCAGGCTTGTTTGGCTAGCAGAGCTAAGTTATGAGCGTAGAGGTCACAAAAGCCTAACCCTCCTTGTTCCTTTGGAGAACACATTTAATCGCACGACAACTGATGAATTTTCTGATTTTCAGGATTGCTTCCCCCTAAAACTTAGCACACATTTGATGCAATGAATCACATAAAGATTTCAGAAGCAGGAAACAACTCATTGCATAAGAAGGGAGAGACTGAGCCATTACCCGAATCAAAAGCTCCTTAACTGAGCCACTTAATAGCTTACCCTGCCAACCTTCAAGTTTCTTAATTAACCGCTCCTTGATGTAAGCAAAAGTTTATGTTTTCTTCCTCCCCACATAAGTAGGCAGCCCAAGGTATTTTTCATGTTTAGCCATAATGCTAACACCCAAGAAACCAGTAAGAGAGGATTAAAGAACCGAAGGGACATTTTTACTGAAGACAATATCACTCTTGGCTAAGTTGGTACGCTGACCAGAAGCACGCTCAAAATTCAGTAAAACCGATTGAATATGCAAACACTCATTGGCAGTGGCAGCCCCAAACAATAGGCTATCATCTGCAAATAAGAGATGATGGATACTAGGAGCATGGGTAGGAGCTAGGAACCCACAAGGTCGGGACCCATTAATTAGAAAAGAATATTTAACCGTAGTAACACACTGCATAATGACATGAACCCAAGAAGGATCGAAACCAATCCGAAGAAGAACATCCTCTAAAAATTTCCATTCCATACGGTCATAAGTCTTGCTCATATCCAACTTAAGGGACATCACACTGTCATCCCCAGCACGCTTGTTTTGGATAAAGTGTGACACTTCATTAGCAAGTAAAGTGTTATCTGACTTATGCGCCAATTCGCACTTTGAACGCAAGCAAACGTGTCGTCAAGATGTGGAAAGTAGATTTAAGACCGATGGGGTTTTGACGTACCATGGGAAAATGGTGAACCAAGATCCCACTAGGCAACAAGGCAACAAGCTAAACTAACACTGTTGGGGGGGGGGGGGGGGAACTAGAAATGGATGTCTATGCAATGGCTAAATGATATATGCAGAACGTGAGTGTAGTGAGAAAAAATTTGGATTGTTTTGAAAGAGTGAATGACAATTAAAGTAAGCAAATTAAGCAAGTAAGTAAACTTAAGTGAAATGCAAGTAACGAAAGTTCAATTGATTAAGTGAAAGGGGGCTTTGGGTCTCCCTAGTCCAATTTCGATGGTCAATTAACTTAACAAACATGCAAGTGGGATTGATTATGGATCAAATCCCGTACGCTAGCCGTACAAGGCTTCTAGGGCCATGGTCTTTTCTTTTGTATCTTTGTGCCATGCAATGGTTCATAATGACTCTCAATTTAGATAATCTAGGCCATGCAATGGTTCTCAAATTACTAAACTAAGGCTAAGGGCTTAAAGACCTAGGGATTCAAACAAGACATGCTCATCACATTCATTGGCCATTGTCTAGAGATAGTGAGATAATCAATCTTACTCTCTCTACTAAATTAGATCAAACACATGCTTTAGAATTGATGAAGTTCCTAGACATGCATCTAACACATAATGAAATTGGTAATGAATATACCCATATCAACATCACAAGCACAAATGTATATATTAATCAAATCATCTTCCTTGGGCTAGGGTTGTGTATTAATCAAATCATCTTCCTTGGGCTAGGGCACACAACCCTAGCCCCCAATCTTCAAGGACTACTTACTACTCATAACAAGATACATCATATCCCCCAAATCTATATAGCCTAGAGACAATAAAGAGTAAGTAAAGGTGAAAATATGCTCAAGAGTGGAGGCCAGCTGGTCCTTGCTGTCACCAAGTGGTTGCAAGCCCTCTCCTTGCTCCTTGGTCTCTTCCTTGCTTCCTCAAACTCCAAGCCTTCTAGATCTTGAGGTCCTTGATGAATCCTATAGTGAGAATAAGTAGATGTGTGAAAATGGAAGGGAAAAATGTTTGGGGATGTAGTGGAGAGTGTATAGAGTAAGTTTGATGAAGGGTGTGAGGTGAGATAAGTGGAGGAGATGGTGGAAAATGGAGGTAGAAAACCAAAACAGATGGTCGGCGACCGGTATCCAATTCTCGGCGACCGGTAGCCAACTTCCGGAAATGAAGTGATTTAGGCAAAATGAAGGAAAGGGAAATGGAAAGTACAGAGGATTTTGGGAAATTGTGGTTTCTAGGGTTGGTGAATGCCTGAAAATGGGAGTTCTAAGAATAAATATGAGGGAATGGAGGCCGGCTATGAATAAGGGGAATGATCTTAACTCTTAAGGTCCAAAACAAAGATCTAACTCACATAAAAATACCTAAATGTCATGGGGTGGTTAAGAAAAGGTAAAGGCAATAAGCGTACTATAATAATATGTATAGAGGCTAGGAAAATCAAATTTGGGACCATAGGGAAGCAAATATGAGGGATGGAAGGCTAGGGGACAAAATGTCTTTCAAGCATTAAATGCTTTGTCCCCAATTTGAATTTAAATTTCTACTTATTCTCAAAATACCTCAACCAATCAAAGGGCTCTCCTATTGTGCTTGGGAGACTCATGGGTGGATCGGGATGTGATGCCTTCGGGTTTGACCTCGGAGTTGACCATGTGGGCATGATTGACTTTTGTTGACTTTCCGGGGCCGAGAGTTGACTTTTTGAATTCTTGGTCGTAACTCTGAATTTTCGAGATGCTTCACTTTCGATGCTTGACTTGAAGAATTCTTGATGCTCGAAAGTCCGGTTAACTTTTGTCCTTTTCTTGGAAATGCTCTAATTGGTCCCGAAACACATCCTTTTGCTCCAAGTTTCCATTTTCCGCGTATGAACCTATAATCACGAGCAAGCAAGGGTAAGTAACGTTATTAGGCTTCTAGACAAGCATAATTCAAGCAAATGAGAAGCTCTTTGTACATAAAATATGTACAAATCATTATCAGTAATTAATCTCCCTGGCACAAACGCACTTTGGAAAGGTGAGATCACATCCGGAAGGATTTTCTTGAACCAATTGGCAATCACTTTAGCACATATTTTTTACACCACATTACATACAATTAGACTTAAATCAGTCATCTTATCTGGGTTCTTGACTTTAGGGATCAAACAAACATGAGTGAAGTTAATCTGATTTAATAAATGACCGATATAAAGAAAACTTTGCACCGCCGCCACAATGTCTGGACCAATAGACTCCCAATAATGCTGGAAGAAAATAGGGGGGAAGGGGTATACTGTCAGGCCCAGGAGCCTTGGTGGGATACATTTGGAATAGAGTGGTTTGATCTCTGCAGTTGAGTAAGGTGCACACAATTCATGGTTCATAACAGCAGTGACCTTAGGTTGGATCAAGTCCATAACAGAGTGCATGTGAGTAAGATCCAGATTAGTTGCAGTAAATATAGAACGAAAATAACCAAGTACGTACAACACCCTCCATACCCAAATCAGTGGTATGCCAAACCTTGTTGTCATCAAATAAGCCAACCAATCTATTCTTAGCACGACGATTAGAAGCTTTGCGATGGAAAAATTTGGTATTACGATCACCATCAGTAAGCCAAGAAATTTTAGCCCTTTGGCTCCAATACGCATGATCAACAGCCAATAAAGAATCCAACTTACAAGAAAGCATTTGGATTTCCTGTTGATTTTCCTCTGATGGGGCCAAAAGAAGAAGCTCCTGCAATCTTGAGGTTTTTTTTTTAAATTTGCCTATTTAATCAATACAAATTTTGTATTTCTCATTCAGGTTTTTTAATTCTGATTGTAAATTTATGTTTGTTGTCAAACAATAATTGTTTATACACTATAGTATTTACTTGTTTTTAACATTTTTGGTTTTGAATAATTTGGCTCAAATAATTTTTTTGACCTTATTGGTCAATGCTCAATAATATGGGAGCTTTGAGGTTAAGGAGTTCGGGTTTTGATTTTTATTTATTTATTTTCCTTCTTAATAGATCACCTAACCGCTGCCAGTACATTTTTACATTTTTTTTTACTTAGAGTATGTAATTTATGGATTTAGGGTTTGGGGTTTAGAGTACTGTAGGGGTTAAGTGGTTAAGTTTTAAGGTTTTTTTTTGTAAAAGTAACAAACAAACGCAAACAAGTCATGTTACTACACATGTTACGATAGATTTTTGTTTTTTTGTTTTAAACATTTTTTTTGGTAAAATGTCACAATATGGTTACTATATTTTCAAAAATATCACTTTCCTCACACAACTTAAGCATTATCGTAAGAAAAACGGCAGTTACTCAACTCTTTCACCTTTTTTCTTTTTTCTTTTTGAGTACTACAGCTGGCACGTTTTCATGGTTGTAAGTGGCTTCATATCCCTCTAGCCAGTAACCAATTAAATTGATTGCCTAGCAAAGGAAGTCCCTCCCTGGTTCTGAGTGTTAGATTTTTTATATACTGAATATGGAATCTTGAAATTAGGATCAAGATTTTTATATACTCATTAATTTCCTAACTCCTCTCGGAGATGTTTTAATGAGGAGCACCATTCTCTGGCTGAGATGAAAAAGGCCATAGTTTCCCAATCCCCCCTATCATTCAAATCCCTATGAAACCCAAAAATCCCCCAACACAATGGAAGAATAGAAGAATTAGTGCATACCCTTTTAATTGGAAAATCTTGGTAATGAGGTAAGCTATATAGCCAAGGAAAGGAATGATAAAAAGCTGTTTTCGATTCCCTACCCACCTCTTCCCAGAACCTAAACCCTTTGCCCATTACCCATCACAAAATTGCAGCAAGCAGAAGAAGAGGTAATGCTTTGCGAAATGTCTTTCCAAGGACTTGGGCTTGAGACTTGACACACGATATTTCCCGGCCACCAATCAGTATTCAGCCCGTATTTGCTTCTAAAGACGGCATGCCTTAGAAACTGCATGCCTTTCTTGCTGCAGTGATCGAGTTGATGAATTGGAGTTATTTGAAAATCTGTCTCCTTAAAATCTTGTCCACTATTTCTCTTTTTGTCTTAATGAAATATGGTTTCCTATCAAAAATTTATGTGCTTATTATGCAGAACAGAGTTTGCTGCATTTTCTTTGAGAAGTGGATTCCTTGTACTTTTTGTTGTCTTTCATTACTAAAATATTAGGTTTCTTCTCAAGAAAAATATAATTATTAATCTGAGATCATGATTAATGACTTGGCGCTCCAACCAGAATAACCTATCTGTGTGCGATGTGAGGGGGTGAGGGTGTGTATCTCATATGTTTTAGCCCAAAGAACTGCAACTTGCCAGCTTGCGGAGATTATTAGTGCTGGAGAATATGAGTAAAATCACCACCAATCTGACCAAAGGTTCAAGTTTTACACGACATATTTAAATCACTTGCCGTTCCAAATATAGTTTAATTTTTACTATTATTATTATAATTATTATCATTATCATGGTAGGCAACCCATGGATAGTAATTAATCAGATCAACAAATCACCCTGTCGAACCCCACGAATAACAAGACGTACTACATGTGTTCAACAGGTGCTTTAGGATTTTTTTTTTTTTACAGTTTAATTTCTCGTGTACACATAGCACGTAACAAGGCAAATTTTATATGCTAAAAACACAAATTAATGGTGCTAGCACAAGGCGACCTTCACTTTTACCAGAAGTTCCAGACAAGAGAGGAAATGTATAATCATGTAGCTGAACCACAAGAGAGCCTGCATGCAGAAGAATATTACCGCCATAAAGTTTAGAAAATGGTATATTATTTTCACGACAGACGGGATCCGGCCAGCATCTTTATAACCTCTATCATCCCATGCCATCATCACCAGTCACCACCATCAATCAATGTCAAGCTAACATCTAAATCTGTTGCTGATATAGAAAGAAGAGAAGTTCTGGATGTACTAGGCAGCCTAGGCTTAAAACCAGACTGAAGCCCTTCCCTACAGGCACCTGAACCTTCTGATGGTGCTAGATTCTGACATGCCTAGCTTGTATTAAGATCTGAATGATTGTTTATAAATTTCTTCTTGAATCTTGCTAACTGCTGAAGGATCTTGGACATCAATCTCAACTCCATTAAAGAAAGACTTTCTTTCTTGATCGAGTAGAATCATTTGTTTCAGTGGGTTTAGGAGACTGGTTGACTTTGGAAATAAATTCATCAAGCAACTTCAACCTAACAGCTAACTCAGATGCCTCATTCTTCATCAGCTGATAGTGTTCATCGAGCCAACCTTGCAATGGTTCTTCTTCAATATCAGCAGTTAACCTTCGTATGAAAAACTTTAAACACCCAAATTTTATTGAACTAGGCTTCTTAGCAATTTTGACATATCTTTCTTCACCGGAAAGATATGACTAGTTTTAGCAGCAGCTACAAGCTTTAAAGCGCGCAGCATCTCTTCAACGGAATCATCAATGGCATGCAATTCTAACCTGTATGGTAAGCAAATATGAACATCAAGGCCTTGAATTACCCAATCCCATGTGGTAGCTAGAGGTACTTTGCATCAGAGGCACACGAGGCACTAGGAATACGTGAAATTTGCATCCGGCTACTTTTGAGTATTCTGCACCCATTGAAACAAAGAAGAAACCCTTCCAGAAGTACTCCTATACGAGCATTCTCTGAAAATATTGACGACTGTACCTGGACTATTGCATCAACTCCATTTCCAACCTCAGCATAAACATTCAGCATTAATTTCCACATCGACAGCAAAAATAGATTCCCTTTTCTTTTGCTTCTCTAAATTTACTGGTTCTGTAATGGCTTCTTTCTTCTGTTCAAGTTCCATTTTGCCCCAATCTAGACTAACCTTTGCACATTGACTATGGAACCTGAATTTGATTCCACACCAAAAAGGCTTTCTTTCAAGCATTGTTGGTATTCCTCTGCCATGTACAAATTAAGTTCACCGAACTCCATATGTACAGTAGTTCCTGTATTTGATATGTTATTACTTATTTGCAAATACATGTGATGATTGTGAGCAAACCTACATCAGCAAATCAAACTTTAAAATGATGTATGATCATAAATTTATTTTAGAACCGAGGGGGAAAAAAAAGATATAACAAGAAAATGCATATACTGGATGACTACTTCAACCATACATAAGCAGTTGTATTTAAGCTAGCTAGGGAGACAGAATTACTACGTACTTAATAATACAGTTAATTAAATTAGCAAAAACCAACTTGAGATACCTACAGAAATGGAAATGTTTACATTCTGATTTCCCGAGAAGAAACAAAAGATTTCGATCAGTAGAGAAGAAAAAAAATTTATACATAAGGTGGTATAACGAATCCACAGGCTAACAGAAAGATCCTACAAATCTCACAGACTAACAAAGAATACACCCCAAAGACACGGCCAAGCAAGCCTCACTTCACTACAGCTAACAAAAATGTCTACACTGCATGCTGATATATAAGTCTAGCCATATATATAGGCATTTATAGATCCCTTAATAATCTAAAAATGTACAAGAATATTTCAGTAGGGATGACCAACTAGAAATCCTCATGTTGAACCTACTTTTACTTATTTCACTGCCATTCAGTCATTCGTATATCCCCTACAGATTGACCACAAAACACCTACAGAACTGACTCAGACCATGTGAATTGCTATTAGGTTTCTCTCTCATTCAACCCTTAAGCAGTCATGATACCTGAGTCGAAATCTGTTACACATCAACATGTACCCTAACTACAAGGGGGGGGGGAATACATCAGAATTTACTCTCTCCTAAAGATTTATATGTTTCCCTTTTTATACTAAGCCTTCCCTATGGCAACATAACATGTTATATAAGTGATTTATATAAATATATAGTTTGTTGCTCCTAGTTGGATTAATCAATTTGACACTAGGAAATTAAATCACAGGTATATATAAAACTCATACTACTATTGAGCACTAGAAGAAGGATATCTCTTTACAAGGTGGTTTTACATAGAGAACGAAGGATCTCCTAATCATTTATACTTTTTCTGAGGCTCTTTAGATATTTTTGCAACATTGGTGTCTTTCTATATATGGCTTGAATATAGGTGTGAAGCCCCCAGAGCACTTCTTTTTTCTTTTAAATTATACAGAAGAAGAGGGAAAAAAGAATCAGCTTGTCAGTGGAACCCGAAACAATATAATAGTGCTAAATGGATAAACACGACATGCACTTACATGATAGAGGCAAACCACTGATGCTATGAAGCACAATGGTCATCTCAGGGGCTGAAAAAGTACAAGTCCACATGATGATGTTGGTATCAGTTGTTGGATCGAGGCCGGTGGCTTGTCAAGATCAGTAGAGGTTTCCTCCCGCAGTACCATTCTTTTCTTTTTTGAGAAGTGGAGGCGCAACAATGGCTTTAATCTGTTCATTATAACGTTGCATTGAGTACCACCCAGCTTTACATCAATTTCAGCTCTAATAGGAGAGGTTGGCTGAAAAAGAGAAAATCTTATAAGTCAAATAAGGTGATGCAGTGCTTATTCACTATTTTTCCACTTCGTGTGCATTTCAAAATGCATAAGCTATATCCATTATATATTAAATATGCATGGAATATATAACCATCATTGAGCTAAAACGCCAAACCTTCATATTAGAAGAAAGCACTTACTTAATTAGGAGGCAATAACCCAAATATTCTTAAAGAGTCAGAGGTTGATGATCGAAGGCACTTTCATCTATCATACCAAGAGCAATGTTAACTTGTTATCACACATTATAGTCCAATTATTTATGATGTGGTTATTGATTTGGTGACAACCAAAAATACATCAAAAATTCTTCCATGTTCCGGTCAATGCTTACAAAAAACTATATATTGATCAAACACCATTTTCGAGGGGGGATGGCAAACATTGATGTCACTTGATTGAAGCTAGTTTTCACATAATTTGTGGGCAGACTTTCTTGTATTCTCTCTCTTGGTTCTAGCTCCTTGTAGATTGCATACACCCATGAGTGCAAGTGTCTACCAAAGATGGGAATCTACTAGAAGTAAATTAATAGGTGCATATAGGAAATATACCACAGGTTCTATGAACAACAGGTTAAACCTACCTTCGCCAACTCAATATGTCATGTATCCTTCCCAACATCTTACCTCCATCCCAAATGGAAAGATAGAAAGAAAAAGATATGAAAAGTAGAATAGTATTTGCTTTGAATGAATTGAATCTATTGATACATGACAATTATATATACAGAATGCTACTGACTACTTTAGAGACAGAGAGAATATCTCCAGCTCTATAGCTTGGTGGTCACGTGTAGACATTTACAGCTTTAGCTGCTTTACAGTTCGGTGATCACTAGCTAGTGGAGAGTTAGCTACTGCCCTGACATCTTGGTATTGCACACGGGCATATCATTGATTATTCTACAGCATCATGGAGAGATCATGGAGAGATAGTTATTGCCTTGACAGCCTTTGTATTCTTTAATACTCCCCCTCAAGTTGGAGTGTGGATGTTAATCACACCCAACTTGCTAAGATGCGAGTGAAATGCAGGTCCCCTTAGAGCAAGTTCACCCGTTGGGTCACATGTCAGATGTCACTGGGTCACTGGGTCAGTAGGTCAGTACACTGTTCACTGCCACTGGACTTCTGTTTCCACCCGTTTGTTTCTGGGTCATTGGGTCACTGGGTCAGGACACTGTTCACTGACTATTAAATTAATTTTTTAAATTTAAAATTAACTAATATGTGGTGTAAATAAATATAATTGATGGACATAAATTAAATTAACTAACTGTTCACTGACTATTAAATTAATTTTTTAAATTTAAAATTAACTAATTAACTAATATGTGGTGTAAATATATAGAAAAATAGTAAGAATTTTTTATATTTTTTTTTTACCGTTTTATTTCGTAAAATTTTGTGTCTAACGGGTATGTTTTTTTCACCGTTGGATTGCCCAACGGTCTGAAAATTAATGGCTAAGATTAACAGCCCGTTGGGTATATAGGTGACGTCAGCTGCACATGGGTGTTTGTCTCAAGTGGGCCTTGCTGGAAGCTGGCTTCTTTGAAGCCACTTTTGGGTGAGTTTGTTGACCCACAAGTGGGTTTGAAGAGACCGGGGAGATAACTCCCATGGGAGAAAACTAACGGGTGGACATATGTTTTCTAACTTTTTGGTCACCACGTGGGTTATGCCTTGCTGGTGCCATGGGAGAAAGGGACCAGTGGACTTGCTCTTAGTGGCTTTGTAAACATATCAGCAATTTGATTTCCTGTTTGCACATAAGCAGCCTTGACTTCTCCCCTTTGGATTCTTTCGCGAACTGTGTGGCAATCTAATTCAATGTGTTTGGTCCGCTCATGATATACTGGGTTTGCTGCAATGTGTAAGGCAGCTTGATTATCACAAAACAATCTTGCTGGCTCAGGATGGTGTACATGTAAATCTCTCAACAAGTATCTCAGCCACGTAAGTTCACAAGTGGTTGTGGCCATGGAACGGTATTCAGCTTCTGCAGATGATCTAGCCACCGTGACTTGCTTCTTACTCTTCCATGATACAAGTGACTTGCCAAGAAAAATGCAATATCCCGTCACTGATCGGCGTGTGATTGGACACCTAGCCCAATCTGCATCACAATAGCTAATCAAATTAAGTTGATTTTGTGAAGAAAATAATAAGCCTTGTCCAGGTGCTTCCTTGAGATATTGAAGGAGACGGTGAGCTGCCTTAAGATGATGTAGCTTGGGTTCTTGCATGAATTGGCTGAGAGTGTTCACTGCATATGTAATCTCTGGCCTAGTGATTGTGAGGTAGATCAATTTCCCAATCAATCGTCGATATCGACTTGGGTCCTTGATAGCATCACTTCCCGTTGTTGTCAATACCAGATCAGGTTCCATGGGTACTTTTGCAGGTTTGACTCCAAGTAACCCAGCTTCCTCTAATATGTCTAGCGTGTACTTTCGTTGACAGATTGAAATCCCAACCTTGGAACGTGCAACTTCTATGCCAAGAAAGAATTTCAATGGTCCAAGATCTTTGATCCGAAAACGTCCACCGAGGATTTTCTTGAGGTTACTAATTGCCTCCTCATCGTTTCCTGTAATAATCATGTCATCAACGTAAAGCAACACCACAGTAATAGAATTCCCGCGAACCTGAGTAAACAATGAGTAATCAGCACGTGATTGTTGAAAGCCAATTTCTTGAATAACAGAGGAGAACCGCTCAAACCAGCTGCGAGAGGCTTGTTTTAGTCCGTACAAGGATTTGTGGAGTCGACAAACCATGTTCTCCCCCTGTCGACGGTAGCCAGGAGGCGACATCATATAGACTTCCTCATGAAGGTCACCATGAAGAAAGGCATTTTGTACATCCATCTGGTGCAAAGGCCAATTTCGAACAGCAGAAATGGTCAATAAACAACGAACAGTAATCAATTTGGCCACGGGAGCGAACGTTTCTTTGTAATCAATTCCCTCACGTTGAGTGAATCCCTTGGCGACGAGTCGAGCTTTGTAGCGCTCGATGGTGCCGTCAGAGTGATACTTGATCTTGAAAACCCATTTGCATCCAATGGGACGTTGACCAGGTGGCAGATGAACCATAGACCAGGTGTGATTATCTTCAAGAGCTTGAATCTCAGAGTGCATAGCCTCAACCCAGTTGGGGTCATGACGGGCCTGCTCATATGAAGCTGGTTCGACCAAGTGTGAGATATTGTGAACAAATGAGCAGTGAGCAGGAGATAAATGAGAGTAAGAGACATACCGTTGTATTGGATATCGAGTGCCGGACGTGGAGGAAGAGTCGACGCCAGGCATGAGCAAGGCGGTATGATGAGCTCGGTAGGGTTGGAAACGGACTGGTACTTGTTTATTTCGGGTGGATCGACGAAGTGGTGGAGGGGCGGGTGGTGATGGGATGGCGTTGTCGACAGGAAGTAAGGGAGATGATTCGGGCTCTGCAGAGGTTGTGTCAGATTGGGATAGTAAGGGATCAATAGATGAAGGCAACTCGGGAGAGTTGGCAGGGAGGTCCGGAGATGAGCTTGGGGATGCGGACACAGATGGGTCTAAGGGTGAGGAACTTGGATTGGTGGGAGTTTGGGCCAAGGGTAGGTGTGGCATTGGCTCATCATGAGGAAGAGGTAAAACTGGAAAATCTTGTTGGTTTTCTGGTGGTAAGCCAACAAGGGGAAAGATGTGCTCATGAAAAATGACGTCACGAGAGGTAAAAAATTGTTTGCCATCAAGATCATACACTCGGTAGCCCTTTTGGCCTAGGGGATATCCTAGAAAAAGACATCGACGTGCACGTGTATCAAATTTGTGAGTGGGGGTAAGATTGGTGGCATAACATAAACACCCAAAAACCCGTAGATGAGAATATGAAGGTGAGGTGTCGTGCAATAATTCATAGGGAGATTTATGAGAAAGTAGAGGTGTGGGAAGTCGATTTATGAGGTAACAAGCTGTTTGTAGACTCTCCCCCCAAAACTTTAAGGGTAAATTGGCCTGAAAACGTAATGCACGACTAACATTTAGCAAATGGCGATGCTTGCGTTCAACTACCCCGTTTTGTTGGGGAGTGTGAGGACAAGTATGTTGAAAAATAGTACCATGAGTGTCAAAAAATTGGCGCATCGATATAAATTCACCCCCATTGTCGGCACGCAAAATTTTAATGTCACGATGAAATTGTGTTTTGACCCAAGAAAAGAAATTTTTCAACAAAGTTTGTGTGTCGGATTTAAGACGCATAAGATGAACCCATGTGAAACGAGTGAAATCATCCACAATAGTTAGAAAATATCGTGTTCCAGAATGTGTATGAATTTTGTGTGGTCCCCAAATATCGCAGTGAATTAAATCAAAAGGTGCAACTGATTTTATTGAACTGGAAACAAAAGGTAACCGAGTTTGTTTTGCTAAAGGACAAATATCACAAACATGCTGGGAATCAAACACTATTTCTGGAATGGTCTTGAATAAAGAATGGAGAGGAGAAGAGGATGGATGTCCAAGGCGTTGGTGCCAAAGTCCCGAGGTGTGATTGACATGATTAACTAGACGAGGGTTTTGGTTTGGTGTGAGGTAGTAGAGCCCATTAAAATGCTTGCCCAGGCCAATCGTCCTCTTCGTATCCACGTCCTGCACAACACAAAAATCCGGATAAAATGTCACTGTACATCTCAATGCCCGTGTCAACTTACTCACAGATAACAAATTCACACGAAATTTTGGCACATGTAGAACTCCATCAAGAGACATGTCTCGTGACAATGCAATAGACCCAATGCTATCAATTGCAGCTTGCCCTCCATTGGGTAAACTAACAAAATCATGTTGTGTTTTGGTCTTATTATGAGTGGGTGATAGATGAGATATGTGATCTGTTGCCCCGCTATCTACAATCCAATATAATGTCGAATGCGGATCATGTTGTGCAATATTGCAGGTGGGTGTAAATATACCTGTCGCATTTGCGAATGACTGATCATTACCAGTTTTATTGCGAAGCAAAGTCATGAGTTGGTTGTATTCTTCAGTTGTGAATGTTGGACCTCTGGTAGTAGGTGCTTTGTCCACTTCGGCATTGTGAGCTGCTGGCCTTTTGTTTTTGGGCTTCATATTCTTCCCATGCCATTTGTGACCTACTGGGAATCCAATGATGTAATAGCATCGATCAACTAAATGACCCTCCTGGTCACAGTGTGTGCACTTGAGTTGTTTGCGATGCTTGGAGGATCCTGTTATTGATGGAAAACGTGAGGCTTGCATTGCGTGGGAGTTGGACGGGTTGTCACGGCGGTTCGCCACTTCCATCTGCCTTTCATGTTGAAGAACCAAGCCATGAACTTTGCGTGTGTCAGGAAGAGGATTCATCATCAAAATCGAACCACGAACAGTGGAGTAGGAGTTGTTTAACCCCATCAAGAATTGCATAACCTTCTCCTTTTCTTCCCGGTCTGCAAGTTTCTTCGTGCCTTCACAATTACATGTGAGGGGCTCATGATAAGAGGCAAGTTCATCCCAGAGGGCTTTGAGCTTAGTGTAGTATGAAGAGATTGACTGCTGTCCTTGGCTGCTTTCGACAATTTCCTGTCGAATTTGGTAGATTCTGGAGTCATTGCCTTGTGAGAATCTGTCCTTGAGGTCGCTCCAAACGCCGGCTGCTGTGTCGTAGAAGAGAACACTACGAGCAATGTCAGGATGAATTGAGTGAAGGATCCAGGACAACACCATGTCGTTGCAGCGCTGCCATACAGGAAACTTCGTATCAGTTAGTGAAGGGGCCTTGATAGACCCATCTATCAATCCAAGCTTGTTCTTGGCACTGAGGCTAAGACGCATAGAGCGGCTCCATTGGCCATAGTTATGCCCTTTGAGTGGCTCATTTACCAGGGTGAGTCCTGGTGTATCAGAATGGTGTAAGGTAAGTGGATCGGAGAGGGTTGGTGTTGCATCGTTGGATTTTGGTTCACCCATGATGCTGTGTAACTGTGTTTGTAGCGGAAGGTGAATAGAAAGAATTCTAGAGTCACCAGGGTCGGTGCTCTGATACCATATGAAAAGTACAATAGTATTTGCTTTGAATGAATTGAATCTATTGATACATGACAATTATATATACAGAATGCTACTGACTACTTTAGAGACAGAGAGAATATCTCCAGCTCTATAGCTTGGTGGTCACGTGTAGACATTTACAGCTTTAGCTGCTTTACAGTTCGGTGATCACTAGCTAGTGGAGAGTTAGCTACTGCCCTGACATCTTGGTATTGCACACGGGCATATCATTGATTATTCTACAGCATCATGGAGAGATCATGGAGAGATAGTTATTGCCTTGACAGCCTTTGTATTCTTTAATAAAAGAAGAATAGAAAAATCTAGTCGTCCAGTCCGACATCTTAGCCAACCAGTCAAGAGTGAAGACGAGGTGAGAAAAATGAGTAGAGAATCAGACAAGGTTCACCGTACTGCTTATCTAAAAGCTGACATGAATGCTGCCTGTCAAGAACAAGCATCCAAAATGAATGTAGCTTGCCACATTCACCACCAGAAGGGCTAAGTACAAAAGAAAAGAGTGCATCAACTAGCCCAAAAAATTGCAACACTTGCATCTTTATCCCTAAAGTAAACTACACTGATTTTTGAGGCAGCATTGATAAACACCTTGGTCAAGACCAAGTTGGTAATATCCATCAGAAGCTGTTTGCCAATTAAAAAGGATGATAAATAAGCTTTGATTTCACACAATGTGAATGAAATGTCAAAAGCCATAAGACATAAGATCATAGAAAATTCGTCAATAGTGTAATTATAGTGTTGGTCTACTGCAGATGTTGTCTACAAAGACCAATCAGAAACCAATTTCAGGGGATCCCCGTGGTCTAGCCTAGCATATGTCGAAGCCTTATTCACACTACAGTGGAAGGTGATGCTGGGGGTCAGTGAGGTAGTGTGGTTTCACCTAGCATATGTCAAAGCCTAATTCACACTTTAGTTTGAAGCTCATGATTTAGTTTTTTTTTTTTTCTTTGGATACATGGGGACCAAAAGGCCCAGAAAACAGAAACAGAAATGAAAATCTCAGGAAGCCATAGCTACCTCTCTTAAGGTGTCACACAAATCATCCAAAAGAGCACTGGAGACATGTGGAGGAGGTTGTCAGAAGTAAACTACTCCAAGCTCAGAAGTGAGTCTTGTAATCTGAAACTTAAGGATTACTAATATACACAATCACAAAATATATAAACACATATAACTATAGGCATGCTAGAACAACTATAAGAATAAGTATATAACTTACCGGATGCAGAATAGGAATCGAATGCCATTAGTAACTAGTTTGGTCTTCTGCAAGAGCTCTAAGTCCGAGTAATCTCACTATGGGGCAAGTGTCTGTAAACTCGTGTTTAGAGAATGCAGGGACCTAAACTATATATAGAGGATGTGACTTAGGATCCTTCCCATAAAAGTATCCTAATCACATAAGTAATAATCTCTATAGATCACGTACCAATATACTTACTTGATTTACAAGTATATTAAGTTCCCAAATAGGTAAGGAATTAGATACAACTTCCTTACAAACACAGGACTAGATTCAACATGCAATCTCTGATTATATCATCCTTAAGTAATTATGAGTAGTTGCTTAGTGAGTAGGCTAAGTCCAATTCTTACAAGTCTGCACTTGGAAAGAATATCTGCAACCATATTAGTTTTAATTAAGCTCATGATTTAGTTTTATTTTCAAGTCTTATTGAACTTGAATAATCTGGTGAGTTCCAGATTTGTTAGAATGGACTGTAGCTGTAGCATGGGTCTTCTTATTAGGTTAGTTGCTTTTTTTAACAACGTCTTTTGGTCTTTAGAGGTTTACTTCCTCATTTTCTTTTCTCATATCCATCGAATTAAAACATATTAAACTAATCAATTCATACATATAAAGAGACAACTAAAACATATAAGCAGCTGCAAACCTTCTGTATCAAACCACAATCAAATAATTCCTTAACAGTGCTGAAATCAATGGTACATAGACAGATCCGGTATGAAAACAAATCTCACATCCAGTTTTGGCAAATTGAAGGAAACCTATTAAAGAAGTAATGTACTTTATTTTGTATATAAACAACACATTTTAATATCAGAGACTACTAGACATGTGGATGAACAAGATGTCCCATGATGACAGCATATAAGTATGACAATTGTGTACAATTGCAGACAGCTAGTATCATTTATGGGGGTTCAATGGAAAATCAATTTGCTGACACTGTAGGATTCAGTGCGCTCACTCTAAGAAAGAACTACATGGAAGAGAGATGCATTGGAAAACGATATAGTACACATCATAATAAAAGAAATAGAACAGTAGAAATCAATGACAAGGAAAACACCACATCAACAATACACCCAAGATTTTTCCAAAAAAAAAAAAAAAACCAATATGTCCATAACCAAATCTTTAACTTGCTTAGTTAAGTAATTAACATATACATCCCCTGCACCTACATAGACTTCAAAAATCCTTCTATTTCTTAATCATAGCTAATACAGGCCCAAAAATCTTTGGCCTCTTCTCCTTTGCCAAAAAAAGATGGTTTTCACTTAACAGAGCAAGTCTCCCCCCTTAGCTTACCCAACTCACCACGCCTCCCAAATAACTTGTGCCACAAAAAAACAGCCAGCTTTGCAATGCAGAAAAACATGATCGATACTCCCCTGCGATTTGCAAATGACACACCAGTAAGAAGAGAAACAGCATCTTGGAAATAAATGGTGGAGTAGGCAAATTCTTTTTTTGTAGGATTAGATATATATAACAACCTTTTGTTTTACTTTTTCATTTCACAGAATATCAACAACTTTATTAAGAACATCATGCATATCGAAAAGTCTAAAACAACAATTAATAGGAAAGAAATTAAATCCAGTGCAAATCAAAAAATTGATGCATCTTCATTCCTCGTTACAAAATTGTCAAAAAGGTAACTGGGAGCTTCAATCGATGCTACGAGTTTCAATTCCTCCATTCCCTTGAGGATGCAAAACATTGATCACAATGAATGGCCACAGGCTGATCTAAAAATTAAAGCTAAAACCATATATATATATATATATATATATATATTATATATATTTCTCGTGGCATGATTTTCTTGGCATACTGATTACAATGTAAGGCCAAATCAGCTTCAGAGCTCGATCTAATTAACAGTTATTAGATCTAAAACAAAAAAGACCAAGAAGCTAGCTAGAAAAGAATAAACTGAACAAATGCAGTACTGAAATATATAGATTTTAACTCCAGCACTTTAGATACTTGGGGAGATGCAGCCGATGATCACAATGCTTATTAGGCCTAAACCCTAATGCGAACACTTGTTTATTACTTGGTTTACTCAGAAATGAGTGATTCAAGAGCCTCTCAGCAGTGAATCTCTTGGAAGCATTTATGTCTAGACACTTCGACAAAAAATCCTTAGCCTCCTCGGATAGATGTGAAGGAATAATTGGATTTGAAACCCAATTGCTTAGCTTATCACCTGTTTTGCAAGGCCACAACTTTCCGGTCAACATTTAAAGAACTATACATCCTAACGCCCATATGTCTGATGGCTTACCCTGGATGTCATTCAAAACAGTTTCAGGAGGACAATATCTTGGGGTGCCATGAAGAAAATACTTGTTACAAGCTCTCTTTGTTGTTCCAAAGTCTGCTATTTTAGGCACAAAATTATATTCACTATGAGAAGATCCGAAAGTTACTTGTGGCACAAGCAAAATGTTTTCCGGCTTTATGTCGCAGTGCACATAACCCTTGCTATGAATGTACTGGATACCTTTCAGAATTGACTCTGTGAAGTCCTTCACCTGAGACTCGACCAACCACCCGGCTTTCGCAATCCTATCTCCTATTGTCCCTCCGGCAGCATATTCTAATAACAAATTAAAACAGACAGGCTTTTCATCAATATAGGTCATTTCATGTCCATAATACTTGATAACAAAAGGGCAGTCCTGAAATTCTTTCAGAATTTCGCCCTCAGTCATCAAAGCTTCTACTTTTGTTGGTTCCGATTCCGAAACCTCGGCCACTTTAACAGCCATAATAGCAGGAAATCCTTTGACTAGATTAACCGGATGCGCCTTAAAAACGCTCCCGAATCCCCCTTGGCCAATCAAATCTCCCCGAACCCACTCACCACACTTACTGGTTCTTCTCGTCAACCAACTTCTCATTGAGGTTTTTAGGTCTACCTGATGATTCATCTGGGGTTTTTGAATATCAGAATTCAACCCCCAGTATAGTATAGAGCATCATAATCGATCTGAGACGCACACAGGTCTAGGGAAAAATGAGAGTCTGTTATTCTATGATGATAGAAAAACACAAAGTTTGAGTCTTTGGATCTAAAACAGAATTCAGCTCTGAGAAATCTCAAGGAATATTTGATGAAAAGGGACAGAGGGATCGGTGTTTGGATTTAGAGTTTTGTATCGTTGGAGCTTATATAAGTACGCCTATTTCCTTAAGCTGCAAGAATTTCAATTCTTTACGTATGGGTATTTCCTTAGTTGCTAGGGTTTCTATTTTATGGGTATTTCATTACGTTATGGGGGGGTTTCTTTATTTTATGGGTATTTCCGATCCTTATGTTACAAGGATTTCTTCTACCGCAAGTATGGAAAGACTTTCAAGAAGCCAAGGCGTCCTTATGAGAAGGAACGTTTGGATGCTGAGCTGAAGCTTGTTGGAGAATATGGGCTTCGATGCAAGACTGCAAGAGGGAGTTGTGGAGAGTTCAGTATGCTTTGAGCCGCATCCGTAATGCTGCTAGGGAACTTCTTACTCTGGATGAGAAAAATCAGCCGTATCTTTGAGGGTGAGGCTCTTCTTCGCAGGATGAACAGTTTTGGGGTTCTGGAAGATAAGAGAGCCAGATTACGTCCTTGCACTGACTGTGGAGAACTTCCTTCAAACCCAAGTGTTCAAAACTGGTATGGCCAAGTCCATCCACCACGCCAGGGTTCTTATCAGGCAAAGGCACATCAGGGTTGGAAGGCAGGTGGTCAACATTCCATCTTTCATGGTGAGAACTGATTCTGAGAAGCTAGCACATCGACTTTGCCATCACAAGTCCTCTTGGAGGTGGGCGCCCTGGAAGAGTGAAGAGAAGGAACCAGAAGGCCGCTGCTAAGAAGGCAGCTGGTGTTGGTGGTGATGAGGAAGATGAGGAATGAAGTGTCCCTTTCACTTGAATCTCATTTTAAGTTTGTTTTTTTTTTGGTTTCTTGTTAGTTATCTTCCCAGACTTAAGTTTATTATTGTACTTGAATGTTTGTTTAACTTTCTTGTTCTGGTTTAATTCGCATTAGAACTCAATGTTTTGCTATGGACATCCCCCATATAGTTGGCCTTAAGTAATGAATTTTGTGTTAGATTAAAAAAAAACTCTCTTTGTGAGACACTGAGACCGTTCGTTCCCTCTTCTTCTTGTTGTTTCACTATGTAGAGAAATAAAAAAACCCTAACCCTTCTCGTCTTCCTTACTCCGAAATCTAGAAGCTAAAATCTTGCAAGACTAGACTCAATAAGAGGCTAAGAGGTTTAAATTAACAAATACTCCGATCCTTATTAATTGTTCAGATGCCATATCGATCACAACCATAAAATAAGGGTTTATGACATATATGACCCCAGAAAATAAGGGTTTATACCTTTTTGACAATCACATACACTGTTACACATACAAATTAAATGTTGAAGCATCCAGAGATGATTATATATTTGTTGATCAAAGAGCCTAAATAATCAGGAGTATGTCTTACAATTATAAAAGAAGTCTACATTAGCAGTTGGCATAAGATCAGTGATCCATGCAAGTAGAAAAGTGGAAAAATCAACTCGATGATCACCTTCTAGCTCGAGCTCTTTTGTTCGATCTATATCACTTTTACTCCCTAATTAAGAAAGTTCCTCCTAAAAATTTCACAAGATCAACCAGTACAAATGCATCTGAAAAAGAAAAAAATTAAAAAAAAAAACTAAAAAACTAAAGAAGAATAAACTGAAAGCAGTACTACTGAAATATATATATTTTAACTCCAGCATTTTATATACTTGGGGAGGTGCAGGCGATGATCACAATGCTCATTAGACTGCCAATAATGCGGACACTTGTTCATTAATTACTTGGCTTTCTGAGAAATGAGTGAGTCAAGAGCATCCTAGCAGTGAATCTCTCGTAAGCATTTATGTCCAGACATTTTGCCAAAAAATCCTTAGCCTCCTCGGATAGGTTTGCAGGAATAATTGGATTTGAAACCCATCTTATCATGTCATTTATTGTGTCTAAGGGCAACCACATTCCAGTCAACATCTCCAGAACTACACATCCTACGGCCCATATGTCTGCTTGCGTACCCTGAATTTGTCTGAAAACAGTTTCAGGAGGAAAATATCTTGGGGTGCCAAGACGATAATCTTCATCCCAATATCTCTTTGCCCCTCCAAAGTCGGCAATTTTAGGCACAAAATTATATTCACTATGAGAAGATCCGGAAGTTACTTGTGGCACAAGCAAAATGTTATCCGGCTTTATGTCGCCGTGCACATAACCCTTCTCATGAATGTACTGGAGACCTTTCAGAATTGACACGGTGAAGTCCTTCACCTGAGACTCGACCAACCCGGCTTTCGCAATCCTATCTCCTAATGTCCCTCCGGCTGCATATTCTAATAACAAATTTAAACAGACAGGCTTTTTATCAACATCACAGGTCCATTCATGTCCATAATACTTGATAACAAAAGGGCAGTCCTGAAATTTTGAAAGCATTTCACCCTCATTCACCAAAGGTTGCACCTTTTTTGGTTCAGAAACCTCGGCCACTTTAACAGCCATAATAGCAGGAAATCCTTCGACTAGCTTAACCGGATAGGCCTTAAAAACACTCCCCCATGCCCCTTCGGCAATCAAATCTCCCCGAACCCACTCACCGCACTCATAGCTGGTTCGTCTCGTCAACGAACAACTCATTGTGGTTTTGGGTCTGATGATCTAATTGAGATAGAGATAGAGAAAGACTAAGAATCGGGGTTTCGGCCTCTTTTATAAATACGCGTATTTCCTTATGTTAGGATCGAGAATATACAAGTACGAGAATCGTTGGAGCTTATATATATAAGTACACCTATTTCCTTAAGCTGCAAGAATTTCTTTACTTTATGGGTATTTCCATAGTTGCGAGGGTTTCTATTTTATGGGTATTTCATTACGTTACGAGGATTTCCTTATTTTATGGGTATTTCCTTGTGTTACCAAGATTTCTTTACTCCCTATGCATATTTTCTTACGTATGTATGAAAAAAAAGTAAATCAATACATGCATGTCTCAGTTTCCAACATGATACCCCAATAAATAAGCGTAGTATACGCACAAAACAGTGTCCTACCAGACCACTTACTGCAATAAATAGCTTCTACATCCTCTTCATAACATAGTGCACAACAATTAATCACTAATATTAAAGTTCAATACACGTAAAAACTTGTCAAAGGAGCAACCAAAAAGATACACGGGTTCCTCTCCTTTGGGGACCGCACAGAGCGCGCATACAGTAGATAACTTTACTTCATTTCTTGTTATATACACACAAAAGTGGAGAGAAATGGCTTTTCCACAGCAAGAGCATCTTTGAAGTGAACTAACAATTGATGCCACATTGACCTTTTGATGCTGCTTTTGTGGCGTCGGATGTGAATGGGTCGATGCGCACCCATAGCAAGGAAAATATTGAAGCAAGGAGGATAGACCACACGATGACGATTGTAGGGGTACGATTTTGGCGACCCAACAGACCCTTCAAGAATGGGTATAGATGGGCAATAACCCATATGGCGAAAAACAGTTTGCCAAAAAGTGGACCCCAAGACTGGTACCCGCTATTTATGGCATATGAAACACCGGCCACAATACCTACCAAGTTCACAATGAGAACTGTGGTTGGAGGAATGAGAAGTGATGTCCATTTGAACACATAGAGCTCTGCAAAATCCCCATCCTCATCAGATGCCTTTGATGTGACAGTGAAGTTGGTATCAATCCCGGCAAGAACTTTTAGGAGACCTTGGAAGACAGCAAAAAGATGAGCTGATGTTCCACCAATGACCCAGAATTGTTCGTTTCTCCACCAGTCATCAATACCGACTCCACTCCATCTAAGCTCAAGAATTCCAGTTGCAAAAATCGAAACAAAGAGAAGAATGAACCACATGCTAGCGAAGTTGCTTATCTGCATAACCAGTCAACAGATTTAGAGCACTGTAAAATCATTTAATAAATTCAAAGCAAGTAAGATCAACCTAAACTAGTACTTACCTCAGGAATTATGAACTTTCCTGTGAGAAGGCAAAATGCAGGAAGCATACAGTATGCAATCAGCGGTATGGAGGTGAGGGGGTAAACAATGGTATTGATGTATGCAATTCTCTCCAAAAGCTTCAATTTCCCATTGTAGCCATACCATATGGGGCAATGCCTGCTGAGCAAAATTTCAATAGATCCCAAGGCCCACCGAAGCACCTGGTTCAAACGATCAGAAAGATTGATGGGAGCAGACCCCTTAAATGCTGGGCGAGGAGGCATGCAATAGACTGATATCCAACCACGAGCATGCATCTTAAACCCGGTTAAAATATCTTCAGTCACGGAACCATAGATCCATCCAATCTGGTTTTAGAAAAAAAAAAAAAAAAAGGTTCAATTATTGTGAGCTATAGGAGCAAGTCCATTCAGTAATTGTAACTCAATGCTACTATTTAAATTTTGAATGAGAGCTGGTAGGTGCTAAATTGCTTTTACTAACTGACCTCTTTTCCCCATTCGGTCTTGTCTTCATAACCACAGCTTATAACATGTATGGCTTCTTTCAAAAGAGTTGCAGGATTCGTTGTAGGTGGAATACCCCCTTGTTCCATAAAGGTTGCTGCAATAAAAACTGGAGATTGACCAAAACGCTTCTCTAAGCTCTTTTGAGACATAAGCAGGGACCTCTCATCATCATAACCTGCAGAGTACAACGAATTTATTTAACATTGCATAGCATGGATTGGGCAAATCATTATTTTAGTTTTGCTGTGAATTTTAGTCTTTCTCAAATTGATAATTTTCTTTCCAAAGTTTCGTAAGTTAATTGGAATTGTCTACGAAGCTGGCAGTGGATCCAAAAGACAGAGACCTTCAAAATAATAAAACAAATAGATGTTGAAAGCTTCCTTATATAATAAGTTGCAAGAATATTAGAATAATAAGAAGAAGTAACGACCTTCAACCCCATCCTCAATGTCTTCCATATTGAAAATGGGAATGGTGGATTCAGTTCTTTTGACTGCCCTCTTCTTGTCAATGTACTTCTTATTTCTATTCTTTCCCTTCTTTCTTGAACCACAACAACTCTTGACAATAATGTTTGGTTCCAAATCTTCCTCAGTCAAAACTGGATCATACCCATATAGAGCTTGCCTGTTAAAACAGCAACCAGTTCCCACATAGACTGGACCCTGGATGCCATCCAGCCCTTTCAAGTTGATCTGTAAATAATATGAAATTAGGATGTAAGTTACTGGAATGGCACATGGAATGATATTTTTTATTGGTGAATGGTGATTAAACATCAAGTAACACCTACATCAAAGAAGACAATGTTACGATTGGCATATCGATCATGAAAGTCAATGCCATCAAAACGCTGTGGGAACTGCACATAGCACGTCTTCTTCCCATAAGCTGGGTCCATCATGAAACACATTGCTTCCTTAACAGCTTTACTGTTATTGAAGTAGTGATCACAATCGACGTTTAAAAGATATGCACCATTTGTCAGGACGGCTGAAACTCGAATCTACAAGGCACATGGTGAACCATGTTAGAAAACCGAAATGGCTTTGGTACATAATTCAATTCATCAGAAAAATTATTTATATCTCACAAAACCTTTGTTTAAGAGAGGATGACACTTCGTAGCTATAAAATAAGTAATTTACTAACAATTGTTCCACCAAAAAAAATGTCAGCCACCTCCAACAATATATTATGTGTCATGGTGTACTTGGTCAAGGAATTATTGAGGAACCTAATTAGCTAAGTAAATATAAACGAGGATCCTACTAGAGAGGTCATAACAAGAGTCTAGTGGTGGATCCTACATTTATGCAGTTATACCAATGCATATCAATGCAAAATGGGTCATTTTGGGTATTTATCCATCTTTAACAGAAAATGATTCAGTGAAAGCTTGGCTCCTGATGGGCAACTTTTTGAAGAAACAAAAGGGTTGTGTCACTATTTCCATTCTTGAAACAAAACGGAGCTGCAAAGAAAACAGCACACCATGCAGTTCACTGTTCCAATGTTAGTACGTGGGAGAACGAAGTTCCGTCTTGGTTGGACTCTTCTATTTCTGGAGATGTTGATGCAACCCTAAGTGATTGTTCTATTTCGAGGATGTGTGGTTCTCTTTTCTCCGGATTGGTTTTGAGAGGCCACTCTTGACATCCCAATACTTTGTATGATTTCCTCTTATGATTATACAATTTCTCTATTTCTCTTCCAAAAAAAAAGACCAGAAATGATGCAGTAATCAAATATAGTTCCAACCAAGTCAAACTCTGACTATACTGCCCAGAAAACAAAATTTCAATCTAAAACAAATTCAGAGGATAACAAACCAATGCATTCATTGCTCCAGCTTTCTTGTGATGCTGGAAGCCAGGTCGCTTCTCACGAGAAACATAAACAAGTCGAGGCAGCTCATTGCCATCAGTATCAAGGCCCCCACTATGGCCTAAGAAGACCTGTTCTTCCACAGAATAGAAAATTAAAATTACCGTAAGAGCTAAAGGAGAAGGCACAAACCTTGAGCACTGGATAAAAATGTGAGTACCTGGATCATTCCTGGATGATCCCTAGGATTGTTCCCAGGCCATGGAGTCCCATCCTGCATTGTCCAACCTTCTTCAGGCATCTTCTGTGCCTTGGCAACTAGGGCATTGATTCTTACCTTGAATTCTTCATACTCTCTCTGTGGGTCAAAACAAATTCATTTTATTCTCCAATTGTAGTGTTAAACACATACAAAGTTACCAAAATCTGCTCCCCAGACATACTTTGAGCTCTCACAGAAAATAATCAAATCTTATCACTTATAAAGCATTAAAGAGATATCAACTCAAACAAAGTTTAACACTATTACTTAAAGACTAGTACTTTAATATTACAGCAATCAAATATACAAAGTTTCTTTTTTTCCTTGAATCGAATAAGTCAGGAATGGGTGCGCGCGTCCAGGTGTACCTGAACCTACAGTAACATTTTTTTTTTCCATTCTGGGCAGTGGTTTCAAAACCAAAATCTAACAATAAAACTGTTAATCCTATATTCACCTATCAAGCATTGAAATAATGATCTTGTTGAAAATAAGAATACATTTAAAAATGCGAACTCATAGTTGCACTTATTAAAAGATGGAAATTGTATGTTGAATTATATGGCTTAAAGAGCAACGTACCACTAAAGTAATGAATTATATTTTTTAATTTTTTTGGGACGGATGAATTATCTAATTTAAAGAAGGCAACATGTGCAGAGGAAATCAGAGACAATGTCATGGTATGCGTATAGGTCTGCAGTCCCCTTTTAGATGATGATGATGTCATGGTACATGTACACATGGAAAGGATATCATTAATTATGAAATGATGTAATTTAAAAGTAGGCTGTAGTGAAAAAAATAATAATAATAAAATAACCATCTTGTTTGAAAAGAGCATATGAGAAATAATCATGCCCAACTTTTTTGAGATAGCCATGCAACACACTTGAACTTGCATATCACTCACCTTCATTGCTCTACGCTCCTTTACAAAAGAAGGCTGTATCTTGTCCTTTAAGTAATCAATCTTTTGAGCAAAATAAAACTCAGGAGCTCTAGGTTCAATGTTGTGTTTCTTACAAAAAGGCACCCACTTTCTAGAAAACTCCGCAGTTTCAGAAAGGGATTCAAATGTCAGCATTGCAGACCCATCATCTGATACATAGCAAGAGACTTTGTCCACAGGGTAATCCACAGAAAGTATGGACAAAACAGTGTTTGCGGTTACGAGAGGAGGTTCTTTCATGGGATCCACGGTACTAACAAATACATCCACAGGAGCTAACTGAGATGGTTCTCCATCACGATCATACCTGTACGGTAAACACTATGATTATCCAGGTAATTCAAAATGATATGAAATTCTTTGTAAACTATAGATTGTTACAGAAGATATAAGTTGGCCAACCTCAGTGCGAGCCTGTCAAGGTAGGTCTCACGATTAATGGGAAACCACTTTGGAAACTGATCCAGAAGCCAAGAAAAAGCAAACCAAATTTCACAGATAACTGATGTTAACCATAATGGATATGCATCTTTCACTGGGTGAGTTGCACGGTATTGCAAAAAGAAACACAGAATGATAAGCCGAAGTATGATCACAACACGATAAGGTGTCAGATGAGATGAAGAAATAGGCACAATACGACTCAAAGGTTGTCGAGCATCATCAGCCCTGAGACAAAAACAAAAGAAACAAACTGTCCATTTTAACAAAAAAATTGAACCATATTGAACACTGGCTGCAACAGGGAAAGACAATTTTCATTTCCATTGATTATAATGAGAAGGCTAAAATGCATCTTCCAACAGTGCATCAACGTACATAATTTAGAAAGATGAGTTCATATTGTAACAGTGATAACAACCAACATTCAACTCAGCAAGTTAAATAAAGCCTTTTAGAATGCTCACATTTGGAGTTCTTCTCCATTTGAACCAGTGCCTTCTATGTCCCCCTTTCCTTCGGTGTATCTACTAGTCATTTGCATCATATTTTTGTCCTGTTTGAGTTTCCACCCTTCAACTCTTTCTTTCCAGTCAACATTTCCTAGCCCATAAGAATTTAAGTCTTTTGAAGGATCTACTATTCTCACTGGAACTGTAACAATAAAGAACATGATTAAGTGACAATTCAAACAAGCCATTTGTCATAAGACTTTTAAAATTTAATTAATGAAGTTATACCAGGCTGCCGTGGATCCAAAGGACCTGATGTAGTTCTCACAGATTGGTTGTCAGGAGTGGCACAGGGAATCTCACCAGACACCTGAAGGGACTATGAGCAAATTAGTTTAAAAGCAAGATTTTTTTATTGATATATGAGTGATATTAAGAAGCTTTTTTGCTAAGTTGCCAACCGATTGCCCATTGGTGAGAAGGGGAATTGGCTGTTGAGATTCATGTCCAGAGGAAGATGAGAGGTCAGGATCATCTCCTTGCCATTGGCGTCTTGCATTGCCTTGGGCATAATTGAACTCATTCTCAAGATCATCGGTGTCATCCTCATCATCATCTCCGTCCACCCGAGGACTCCCTAAAGTGCATCAATCTTATTAACTTGTTTGCAAGACTTATGGCTCTACGTTCAAAAAAAAAATGAAAAGAAAAGCTAACCTTTGTGCCTTTTATATCTAGTCTTGCATTGCGGACAAGCCTGGTTCCCATCTTTTCGCTCATACTCATAACAAGGCCGACAAACTGGGAAGGCACACTCATTGCAGGCAACAAAGACATCACCAGCGGCTGTAAGTCCAACAGTATCACCACAGATCTGACATATCTGGCCATTCAGATTCTTTAAGGGCTTCGGCTGCATTGACGAATGACAATGTTCAGAGAAAAGTTAAAGTAAGTAGCTCCAAGCTAACTCCAAGTATTTAGAACAGATCTCAGGTCTGTGTTAAGTGTGAATGAGTCGGTCCATGAGAAGTGGGAACAAATAAGAAAAAAGCTACATTCTGTTAGAGAATTTTTGAAACTTTTGTTAAGTGGGTTTGAGCTGAAGTCATCAACTGAGATGACAAACAGTAGCTTAAATCCAGATAGACTGAACAAAGCATCAAGATGGTAGATTTATCATGTAAAGGAAATGTGTATGCTGAAGTTAAAGAAGTGTCCCCAAATCCAGAATGATGTTAACATGACAGATTGAACTTTAGCATACAAGAACAAATATTGATAAGACTTTAACAAAACCAAAGTTAAATCTCCAATTTGACTGTACGGCTCCATTTAGAAGGAATGATTCTAAATCTTCTACGGATATAGACTACAGTATTACAAGATTAACTTGCTTGCTTGATCAGACTATCCCAATGCAAATAGTCTTCAATCAATCAGAGGAAAAAGAAAAAAGAAAAAATAAAAAATGAAGTTCAAATTATTCCTTGCTTCTAGTTATTTCAAATTGTTGCATCAAGTCGTATCTAATCCAATGTTCCATGGCATTCTTTAACAAATTTTTCTTCTTGTGAAATCCAAATCCCTTCCCATTATCACAATCAACACTGGGATCTAAATACCACTAATACCCAAACAAGCAGTAAAATCGAAGTAACAAATTACATCAATTACCGACTGAAATGCAAACTAGGCTCAGAATCCAATTACAACTATCACCACATCCGATTCAGTAAATCATCATCACTGCATTTACTGCGAATTTAGGTAAAGATGGAAATAGGTATTCCGAAAACACTCACTACTGCGCCATCGGAATCGTGACGAATCCGAACGAGCTCGTTCCTCTTGTAAGACCCAGCCACCATTCCTGCATTGGCTTCCATGACTGCTCTCGATTCTTTCTTTAGGTTTCTCGAATTGCGTTATTGAATATCATATCAGAAAACGGAAAGAGATCTGTGTGTCGGTACTGTTTGTGTGATGAACAAGAGAGAGCACTCACGACAGAGCTGACTTCTCTTTGCTTGTCCTTTTATTACTATATTTTTTCTCTTCTCAATTATTTCCCGCTGTCCAGCTCGCTTTGGTAGATGTACAATCAGAATCAGACAATCAGTGTGTGATGCCTTGGGAGGCTTGTTGTACGCGTCTACACAGTATCGTCTTTGTGGTTTTTTTTTTTAGTGAAATTTACGCCCCAATAAATGAAATCTACACTCAATGATTAAAATATCGTTAATATTTCAGGTACCATTTTGGGTAATGACGCAATAGTTCAGGTACCATTTTGGGTAAAAAAAAAT
The DNA here is from genome assembly GCA_029955375.1 of Rubus parviflorus. NCBI lineage: Eukaryota > Viridiplantae > Streptophyta > Magnoliopsida > Rosales > Rosaceae > Rubus > Rubus parviflorus. The sequence continues at coordinate 15,566,971 of JARGGL010000002.1, read as the reverse complement.
TGTAGGTACCAAAAAGTACCTTTCGTAATAGTTCAGGTACCATTTTGGATTTTTACCCTATTTTAAAACACAAATAATTTCGCAAATAAACTTAGTTTTCACTTACCTATGAACCGTAGACGATCAAGTCCATATATATTTCAAAACAAAACTTTATTTTCAAAATATAATTTTCTATGCTAATTATTAATTCTGCCACACCTCAAAATTTCTCAAATGAACTCAATATATCAGATATTCTTCAACACCAATATCAAGCAACCACTTATATCATAAGCATAAATGCAATTTCAATCTCGAGAATTCATTTTATAGAATATACTAAACTTACATGTCACATACCGTGTGTAACGCTCCAAATTGCACATCTTCAATTTAAGCACGTTACAATGTCAAGAACCTTTAAAACATAAGTTAGATTAACCAACTTACATTTTAAAGAGCTGCAACACGATTTTGTGTATAAAATTTTATAATGCATAGTGGAAACGTAAGAAATTACTTTGAGGTGTAAATAATAAAAACCATAATTCAAATTGTTTATTTAAAAATTTAATTTAATAAACGAGTCGAAAAAGTACTAAATTTAATAAACAATTAACTCAATAATGAACCAAAGATCAAGAGGTTCAATAATACAAATTTCGAAACTGAGAGAACTAAATAATTTGAAACCTGACACGTAATCAAATAAACAACACCATTGCACACCCAACTCCGTCCAATTATTATCCTGATACAGTGCACACAATACCTGCAACCAAAACTGTTGTAGGGGTGAGCTTTCGTTTTCGCTTGCCCATTAGGGCTCAACCCCAGCTAGGCACTAGTACAAAAATGCAATCACACAACACTTATAAGACAACGGAATGGAGGTCGCCTCTTGTCTGTTTACGTGAACTAAATTGTACAACACTATTAAACAAGTTATGTTGTTTAAATGAGAGAAAATTTGAAATTTTTCACTTAGAACTATATTGCACAACACTATTAGAGAAGTTATGTTGTATAAACGTAAAAAAAGTTGGCGGCACATTTCCCTCCATCTCGCACCTCATAATTCCCTCCAAAAGCTCCCGTACCAATTTGACATTTCTACTATATGGGACAACAGTTTAGTTGATTATGTTGTATGAGTAAAAAAAATGCGCCAAATTTTCTCTCAGCACAGTTGTAGCCCTAGGTTATTGAAAGCTCACAATATTCACTAGGTGTATGTAGTGCAAGATGCAAAAAATGGCACAACAGATATGAGTCATTATATTGTCTGAATGAGCGAGGTAGGCGGCAAAATCCAAATTTTGGCCAAAGCTGATCTTGGATTTTCTTCCTTCAAGCAAGGATTGGCGCAAATTTTCCCTCTACTCCCAAAGTTGATTTAGTTTAAAAATTTATGTGTATATGTCTTACAACAGATTATAAACTATATGTTGTATGAGTTAGTAATCAAACTCATTATATCCCACCAACCAAAGGTCAAAGCACTTATTCCTTGTCAGAAAAAAAAAATAACAAAGGCCAAAACACTTACTAAAACATTCACACTCTCTCTCTTTCTTCAAGACTTACTAAAACAAAGGACTCGTTCTCTCCTCTCTAAAAAAAAGCACGAACTCTTTTCTCTCTCCTCTCAGTAAACTCATTCCAGTAATCAGATCGCCCAGTCTGAGAGAAGAGCTATGGCCTCATTCCAGTAAACTCGTTTCCTTTCTTCCTTTTCCGCGTTTCACTGCGTCTACGAAGAGCTAGGGGATTGTTCCTCTTATTAAAGGTGAGCTAGGGGAATTAATCTAGTTTGGTTGAAATAGTCACCATGTCGATCAATCTATTTGGTTATGTTTATTGGTCAATCCATCGATTCTATTTATTTACTGCACTTTGTGTTTTGGGTTGAAGTTAGGGTTCAATTGGTATATAATTTCTTATTCGTATTGTGAATAGGGAAAAATGTTTATGCCTTTGCTTATATTAAGAAGTCTTCATATTTGATTTGTTGATTTCGGGCTTCAAGTAAAGTAGGGGAAATTTTATGCATGGGTGTTCAGTTGATTATACAAGTCAATATGGGTATTCTTCACTTAGTACATGTTAGATTCAAGTGATTTTTTAATTTGTGAGTAACGAGCTTTTGGTTTCATTGTGATTAGAGAAAGCTCATAATTCTCTTGCTCTCGTCCTTTGTGAATGGGTGGTTCTTCCCTTTTTTTTTGGTTGATTCTAAAATTCATTAAAAGGAGTTGAGAATCTAGCCGATTCATCAGGAACCCCATGGTTTGTGTTGAAGTCTGGATCTGTGTTGAAAGTTTTCATTGTCTTTCTGTCTATCTTTTGGTTGACTTGTGATGCAATATAGGTATGTGACAGTTATCTATCTCTTGGGACAGCCATGTGTTTTGGGTTGGACCAATTTTTTATTGAGTCCATGGAAAGTCCTGACCTGGGTTTTTTTTTTCTGCTTTTAAAAATCTGATTGAGATTATTGTTTAAGTTGATTTGATCTTAAGTTGTGTTCTGAGCTTAAGTTATGTTCTAAGCTGACCCAAAAGAGCCTGAGTTGCATTAACAATCCATAGTCTGCCCGCTTGAGGCTTTGAGGAGACAATACCCCAATCTGAGTTTACAATATTTATAGAAATGCATTCTACAAGCATGTTCTTTTGTAATTGATAGATTTAGAAATAAATGTTCCTAATCATAAGTGTGATGTACAATTGCTTTTTTAGATTAAGTTTAAAACCAATACAAGTTCATTATTTTTAAAACCAAAATTTTACATCTTATGCTTCTTATAACCGCTGCTTTTGTGTACTTAAGGGAATTTCTTAATTGGAGTTGGAGGAAGCTGGAGGTGTTAATACAGCTGGTCTATCGCTGAACTATTGGTGAGCATCATTATCTTCATTTACACCTATTGCTGGACAAGAGGTTTTGAATATCATGCTTCTATAGTTTGTTTCATGTCGGACTATTTTTTTAACATGCTATGCTTGTAGTTTCATGTTAGATTTTATACTCATAGTTTGTCATTTTGAGTGTCTTGTTTTGATGTGAACTTGCTTTTCTCTGCATTCCTGTGTAGCTTTCTATTTGTTTAATGTGCTGCCCTCTGAAAACATAGTAAAGTATATGAGATGACAACATTTTTTGGAATTAGGTAGCATGCATGTAAAGTATATGTTATGGTTTTAGACGATTGAATCTTTGTCTAAGTTTAGACGATTGAATCTTTGTAAAACTTATGTTGTATTTTTTTTGACATTGAAATATGTTTATGTATTTAGGCAAACAACATGCAGGTTATGTTTTGGCAATTTACCTGTTTACTTTGTTTGTGTGTGTGTGTGTTTTTTTTTTTGTAGTATGGATGGATAGGTCATGGATGCATGCTCATAGGAGATCTTGTGAATATGAATTAGGGGTGTCAGTGTTCTGTAAGTTTGCATTGGAAAATGCTAGAGACCCTAACCATATTGCTTGTCCTTGCACAAAATGTGGAAATATCGAATATTTTTCTGCTTCGGTTATCAAGGATCATTTGTTTCTTAATGGAATTGATGAGAGTTATGAGAAGTGGACAGAGCATGGGGAGGCTGTTATGGTGGATTCGGGAACAGATGAAGATAGTGATGGCATGGAAACAGATGAAGATGAATCTAAATCTGTGGAGGGTAATGTAGGGGCAGAATACGAAGTAGAATTAGATAGTGATGTAGAGTTGGAAAGTGATGGGTATGAGGAACTTTCCAATGAGTGCAATGAGTTCAGGCAGTTTGTTGACGACGCCAACAAACCGTTGTACCCTGGTTGTGAAAGCCACACCAAGTTAAATGTCCTTGTAAGGCTGTACAACTTGAAAGCGAAGCACGGTATGAGTGATGTTGCTTTCTCTGAGTGATTGATTGCCTTTGGGGAGTATCTTCCAGTAGGCAATGAGATACATGCCACTGTGTACGAGGCAAAGAAAACCTTGAGTGCATCAGGAATGGATTACAACAAAATTTATGTCTGCCCTAATGATTGTATTCTGTATAGAAAAGAGTATGCCGATGAAATTAAGTGTCCGAGGTGTGGTCTGTCAAGGTGGAAAGTAGGCAAGAACTCAACCGAGAGAGAAGGTGTACCTGCAAAGGTGTTATGGTACTTCCCTCCTATTCCTAGGTTCAAAAAAATGTTTCAATCAACTGAAACATCCAAGAGTTTAACTTGGCATGCTACAGACAGAAATAGAGATGGGTTAATGCATCATCATGCCAATTCAGCTTCTTGGAAGCTAGTAGATGAGAAATGGCCAGACTTTGGTGTAGAGCCAAGAAATCTAAGACTTGCATTGTCATCAGATGGGTTTAATCCTCATAGTTCCTTAAGTAGTAAATATAGTTGTTGGCTCGTAATCCTGGTCACATATAATCTGCCTCCATGGCTAATAATGAAGAGGAAACACATGATGTTAACGTTATTAATTTCCGGGCCTAAACAACCTGGAAATGATATCGATGTGTACTTTGAACCTTTAATAGATGACTTAAAGCTTTTATGGGAAGGAGTTAGGGGAGTTTATGATGCCAAAAAGAATGAATATTTTACTCTCAAGGCTTTACTATTCTGGACAATCAACGATTTTCCAGCGTATGGGAACTTGTCTGGGAGTATAGTTAAAGGCTATAATGCATGCCTCATTTGCCTTGATAAAACAGAACCTACAAGGCTAGTTAACGGAGGGAAGATGGCCTACATCATGCATCGAAGGTTTTTAAGAAGGAACCATCCTTATCGAAAGCAAAAGGCTGCATTCAACAATCTCCCAGAAAATTCACCCCCTCCCATTCCATTGAGTGGAGAAGAAGTTTTACATCGAATCGACAAGGAAGTTCCGGATTGGCCTTTCGAGAAGAAATATCCCCCTTCTCCTTATAAGGGTGGTGAGGATGAAACAAGGCCTTGTTGGAAGAAGAAGTCTATATTTTTTTAGCTTGAATATTAGAAGTATCTCCCGGTTCGCCACTGCCTTGATGTCATGCAAATTGAAAAAAATGTTTGCGATAGTCTCATAGGGACCTTGTTGAATATTTCTGGGAAAACCAAAGATAAGGTCAAAACTCGTTTGGATCTGGTGGAAATGGGTATAAGGTTAGGTTTGAAGCCTAATCTTGAAGGTTTGAAAAATGAACGCTTGCCATTGACAAGCTGGAATCTAACACTAGATGAGAAAATATGTATGTGTGGGTCTTTTTATGGTATGAAAGTTCCTGAATGCTATTCTTTTAACATATCAAATATGGTTTCAATGGATGATTTAAGGCTCAGTGGACTAAAATCTCATGATTGTCATGCCTTAATGCAACAACTCCTCTCTGTTGCCATCCGAGGTGTCCTAGAAGAGCCTGTCAGAATTGCTGTGATCAGGTTATGTTTGTTCTTTATTGAGATATGCAGCAAAACTATAGATGTGTCCAGGTTGCCAAAAATCCAAAGTGATGTTGTGGAAACGTTGTGCTTGCTTGAGAAGTTTTTTCCTCCATCTTTCTTTGACATAATGATTCATCTAACGGTGCATCTAGTTAGGGAAGTTGAGTTATGTGGACCTGTTTGTTTTCGATGGATGTATCCCTTTGAAAGGTATATGAAGGTGTGTAAGGGCTATGTTCGAAATAGAAATCATCCCGAATGTTGTATTGCTGAGTGTTATATTGTTGAAGAAGCGATAAAGTTTTTAGCAGAATATTTCTTCGACGATAAGACTGCTGGCATCCCAATTGCACCCAACATAGAGTCCAAGCCTACATCAGGTGCTACAATTGTTAGTGTTTATGGCAAGGAATTTGATCAAGCTCATCTCTGCGTGCTTCAAAATATGGATGAATTCAGAAGCTACTTTTCGTAAGTCACTGTCCTTTTATTTAAATTTGTGCAATCAATACATATTTTATGTCTCTTAAACAATAGAATCATTAATTATACCTCTGTTTATATGTTGTTGTTCCAGGGAACATATGAACCATTTGAAAAGGGAGTTTCCGAAGTTCAAAAAGAATGAGCAGTGGCTTATTGCCAAGCAAAACAAGACATTTGCTGATTGGTTGAAGGAGAGGGTAAGTGTTTTCGATCGGTAAATGAGTTGACTGATGCATGTTATCTATATATATATATATACATATATATATATATATATATATATATATTCTTTGTACATGTCCTTATATGGTTTGCTAATTGCTTTAAGGTAACTATTACTTGGTTTTTCAGGTTGTTTTTCAACTCAGTGAACCGGGCAGTGACATCCCTGAGATTGTAAGGTGGATAGCAAACAAACCAAGCAATGAAGTATCAAAGTTTAGTGGTTACAAAATAAGGGGAGTGCAATATAACACAAAGATGCACGATAATCTTCGATTGACTCAGAGCAGTGGTGTCTACTTGGTTGCTGATACTATGCAAGTTGCTAGTGCTAAGGATAAAAGGCCTATAACTGATAATATGAGCTCCTATGGGGTTGTTACTGAAATATGAGAGCTTGACTATGACAAGTTTAGGATACCTATCTTTAAGTGTGACTGGGTCGAGAATGGAAGAGGTGTTAAAGTAGATGATCTTGAGTTCACATTAGTCAATTTGAATAAGAAAGGTCATCTGAATGACACTTTTGTGTTGGGAAAATGTGTTTAGCAAATCTTTTATGTTGAAGACCCTGCAGATACTAGGTGGTCAGTTGTTCTAAGAATCCCAGCAAGAGATTATAATGATTCTGTTCCAGATGATGATCTTGGGGACACCGTAATTGCCCACCATCCCATCGCCACAACGATGTCATCTATTGAGTCATTTGATAACTTAACCGATGCGGAAGAAATGGGATACATGCGTGCAAGTGAAGATGATATTTTAGTTGATGGAGAATAGAGACTAATTTCTATTCTTTTTGCTTTTTGGTTGTTAGCATAATTTAGATGATAAAGATGATCATCTGTTAGTGTAATTGTAATCATCCTTTGAATGATACATATATTTTTGAAATGTTAGCGAACCTTTCATAGTCTATCTTATACTGGTTTTACCCTTGTTGCATGGTTTTTGTCCATTATTGGCTTCTGCTTGCAGTCTTTTGTTGATTCATTTCAGTCTATATTGTGTATTGTTGGACTACAAATCATGATAGTGTCTAATGTGTCTTATATATGTGTAGATAATGGCGCCATCAAAACCTGCCCTAGTACCAAGTACACAAGTGCCAAAGAAGGACAAGAGATTAAAACCAAAGAAGACAAAGTCAACGAAGTCATCATCATCAATGTCTTCTGAAGGATCTCATTCGAATAGACGTGCATCTAGGAAGAAGACGAAGTCTAAAAAGGATAATCAAGAAACTGGGGGCCTTAAGCTACTGAAGCGTCACACGGTCACAATGCCTTGCATTTCGAAGCGTAAAAGCTTAAGACAAAATAAGACTGTTCTTTTTAACAGAAAAGGGACTCCATGTGGGAAGGTGGCAAAGGAAATGCAATCGTACATCGGTGTGTTGGCTCGCAGAAAGATACCGATCATAAGATCGACATGGAGAGAAGTGACAGATGAGGAAAAAGATAAATTCTTTAAGCGTGTGCAGGTATATAGTTAATGTTGCAGTTTGTTCATAAGCTAGATTTTTTGTTGATCCAGAAATTTATAATCTATATTTTATGGTTGCAGTTTATGATGCATACTTTTACTTAATTTTCCATGTACACAGGTGCCATTTCTTCTTGGTCCTGAAAACAAGAAAATGATATTGGAATCGACTGCAGCAAAATGGAGGGAATTCAAGAGCCGACTCATTAGGAATTACATTGTGCCATACAAGGATGATCCTGAAGCTTTACGGTATCCTCCAGATGATATTATAGATTCATTAATGTATATCATTGGACAACATTTGTAAAAAAACGGACAGTGGAAACTTTTCTGGTACGCTATACATTAAACTCATCTCCTTCTGTCCCAGTCCAATTATTAATACATACTTAATAATTAACCCTATTTACCTGATTTTGCAGGCATTGCGTGAGGCCCAACAGAAGAGGCGCCGAAAGAATAAATATCCGCATAGAATGTCTCGTAAGGAATACGCTGGGTTGGAGGAAGAGTTGGTTAGTTTTTCATTTTTGTGTAGTTGACTACTTTGTCATGCAATAAGGGAAGTAAGCTGATCATTAGTAACAAACTTTTTTCGTAGTCTTCAACAATGTCAGAGGATGAACTCGATAGGGCAACATTGTGGATCAAAGGACGGGAAAGCAAGCAGGGCACCTTCAAGGATGAACCGACGAAGCAGACCGTTGAAAAAATAGTAAGTGCAATTAAGTTAAGCGTCATCTGTATATATAATGTACTTGACGATATCCTTATTTGCTACACTCTAAATGTGTTAGGGAACCTTGAGGAAGAAGGTTGCAGATGGAGAACTGACCATTAGTGGAAGTGATGATGTATTGACGTTGGCATTGGGGACTCTTGAGCATGCTGGAAGAGTGCGAGGTGTGGGAGGTTATGTGAATCCCTCGACTTACTTCAACCTCCCCAAACGCTGAAAGGAGTGTTCAAGAGATGGTTAGATTAAGTGTGCAGACAATATTAGTAGAGGAGAGAGACAAAATTATTGAAGAGGCGAAAGAGCAGATTATTGCAGAGGAGAGGGCATTTTAGATTGCTAAGATTACACAACTAGAAGCTAAGATAGACTCAAGGGATGAGAAAGTAGCTCCCCATCAGACACACATTGACAATCCACATATTTCTGGGCATGGGAGTTGTTCACAAACCGCTGATCTAGTAGGAGAAGTAGGTAATCATGTAGAAGAGTGAAATCAGTCCAGGACGCTTTAGAAGATATTGAGCAAAATGCTCTACATAAAAGGAAGGGTTCAAAGAAAGTGAGGGAGAAGGTTGTCAAGGTTGTTTCCAAATCCCAACAAGAGAAAGAGGTGATAAAGGTGGCTGACAAGGTAGAAACTAACGTGGAAGAGAAAGTTGTTGGCGATGAGAAGGAGAATGGGGAAGATAATGCAAAAACAGAATATGTGCAAGAGAAGGAGCAGGAGATAGAATATGTAGATTTGACATCTCGGAGAAACAATTCAAAGGTAAGTTAATTGGTTTCTAGTTTACTTTAAAGTAGTATTGTTATTTTGCTCATAGACAAGTAGAATTTATAAATGTATGTTGTGCAGTCTTGTTAGAACTAGGTTAACTGTTATATATACAAATTTATGTCAATGCTCTTATTCCAAGAAGGTGTCAACAAATGATATATTATTATTTCTTTTCATTCAAGGTACCGGCAGCTGAGACTGATGCCAAGTTGGCATTGGGTTCAATTGACCATATTATAGCTCGGGCCACTGCTATGGAATGCGATGATCGTTGCCAAACTATTCATGGTGCTCCACTTAGGGACAGTATTATGCGTGTTTCTATCTATTGTGCTCTTGAGGAGAAAGCAATAGTTCCATTTCCGGTGCGAGATGAAATAAGAACTGTTAAGCAAGCAATGGGCAGTTGGGTAGCATGGCCTAAAGACATGATCATAATGTCACCTGAGAAGGTAAGTTTTCATTATAATTGAGAAAATGTGATTGGTCTGTTTGTATTTTATTAAGTTTGAACATGCAGAATAGAAAACCTTACATTTATTGTATTGTTCTAGAAACCTACTAAGGGTATAGGTGAGAGAAGGAGGAGAAAGAAAGTGTTACAGGAAGACGAAGACTCTGAGGTTCAGTTTAGCTTCCAGAAATTGGCACCTGCTTTACCAGCTTCATTGAAGATGCTATGCTTGTGGGGTGAGGAGAAATTCAAAGATGGGAGTACTATTAGCTTTGAAATGGAGTCTGAAGTATTTGGGTATATACGCAAGACATATATAATGGGAACAGATGTTCGCCGACTTGCAAGCATGAGGGAAGTAACTGCAAACTGCATAGTTATATACCAGAGGTAAAGAAAACATCCTTTTTTTCATTATATATGTTTTCTCCCTAATGTCTTAATGTGAATTCATGCTACTGATTTCAAACTTAATTGCTGTAAATACATGTTAGGTACCTTTATGATGTGTTGGCTAAATCTAAAATGCTGGATATGGTTGCTTTTGTTGACCCTGCATTGATTGGTGGGAAAGGATGTGGGGCTGGAACTGTGAGGTCCCAGAATATAAAAAACAGGGTCATAACTGCAAAACCATGACAGCTTTTCATGTTACCTTATAACTCAGAGTAAGTAATTGAAGGAATGATGTTGTTGACTGCAATTCTTTGCATCTTCGTATATTTTCTCATACATATGATATGAGAATTCAAATCTTGTCATTTTGTTATGTAGTGATCATTGGATGTTGACTGTTGTGGACCTGGATAATGAAATCGTCTATTTCATGGATCCAATGAAAAGACGGTTAGTAACTGGAGAATGGATAGGGATTGTGAACGCGTAAGTCATGTTCTTGATGCTAGTTGATATATTCACTTATTAGAAACCGTTTCAATATTGTTAAAATTTAGATTGTCTAGTTTCTTAATCTCCAATCCTAATTTTGTGGTTGTTGTCTGCTTTAGTGCAATAGCTGTATAATACAAGGGCAGAAATGGCCGGAGTTCAGTTACTTGGAAAAATTTGGGGGTATATATAAATATGTTTTAGTTTGGATTTGAGTATGGTTACATGTGTCAGTTTTCATTCATGCAATTTTTGGTGTTGATTCCTGTAATGTTTTTAGGGTATTCCTCCCCAACCAAGTGACAAGGAGTGCGGTTACTTTATGATGCGTTACATGAAAGATATAATCAGCGACAAAGATCTATCTTTTGCTAGCAAGGTATAAACCACATTCTTGTTTTGATAATGCTAGTTTTTGATGTCGTAAATTTTCAAAGGATATTGATGAGGTGTTGTTTTGATAATGTTGTACATTTTAGTGGGAGAGGAGATGTCACACTTATAGCCAAGAGGATATTGATGAGGTGCAGAATGATTGGGCCTCGTTTGTTGTCAATACATATGTCTAGGAGCCATCGAGATGGTTGAAGGAAAACATTATTTGCTTCTCTTATGTACATACTTAGGGTATTCACATGCAGTAACTGATCATGTTTTTTAAACTAATTTATGTATTAGTTTTTTATGCTTGTAATTCAGCTTGCAAGCTAGCTAGCATGCTTTTGTGTAAGGATGATTGGGAAAATGCTCACCTAGCCTTTTGGTAAATTTGATGCTTTAATGTATGGATTGAAGTACTCAATGTGATGCTTTAATGTATGGATTGGAGTTCTTAATTTGATAAGCTACATTCTGATTTCTTTCCAATATTAATCAGTATGCATTGTTCATTAGGTACTACAATGAAATCTAAATTATGCACAATTCTAGGGAATGGTAGTTATCACCCAACAGTTGACACAAACATTGTATGAATACGTGAACCTAAACAACAGACTTTTTATAACACTCACAACGGTGATTGAAGAAATAGGTTGTATAGTTTTCTCTCACACAACAGAACAAATAGAGTTTTATTGTCCAATACAAAATCATACAACAATAAAATCTCTATACGTCGTCTAAATGATTCAAAAGGTTAAAATTGAGACATCATATACCACAATCATAATCAAGTAACTGACTTGTATTGGATAATCACACCACAGTAGTAACAAGATAATTTGTTGCCTGAAGGGTTAAAACACAACAAATTGAAAACTATTTATGTTGTCTTGTTTCCGTTGAAACAACAAAATGAAGCAACGCTGACCAGCGTATGCCATTCTGTGCATAAATTGGGACAAAGCTAATAAGAAAATCTATCAACCCTATGATCAACGTACAACGGTGAATCACCGTTGTTGGATTTTTGTCATCACACAATACTGAGATAGTCGACAGTTTTGGTCCAAATGGCACAACGGTGATAAACTGTTGTGTGATGCATTTTTTGTACTAACTAGTGGGTTTGAAAACAAATATATAAACATATACAAGTGCCGACAAGCAAATGAAAACTATGTACATATAGATAAAACTGCACATCCACAAACTTTGTTTTCTTTTTAGAAACAAATATAATTTGGGCCCAGAAAGCAAACCTGATGACCGATCACTATGCCAACTACATCCTTACCAAGATCCATGTCATAAACGGCAAGGAGTAGTGAGAGTGTCCATTTATGCCATACCGCATAGATCTAATGTCACACCTCAAAGGATGTCAGACACTATTCCGTCCGTACAGCCCCTCCGGAGGTTTAGGGGATCGAAACCCAAGGTAGTCACTATGCTCCACTCACTCTCAGGTCATCAAACAATAACTTATACACAATCAAAAACAAGCATGGCGTGGTAAAATCATCAATAGATTTATATCTCCACCAAAGCCATGCAGTTTTTGACACAATAATATTTACTTCTATACATGCACAAAAGTACTAATTGAGGCAAAGTCCAAAGTCTATTGGATGAGCAAGGACCACCGCTGCACTCGCCGTAACTAGGCGAACAAGACGGGACCAGTCCGGCGCCGTGAAACGGCTGGACGAAGGAGGAGGTTTAGGCGGTGTCGGGGCAGAGGAGAGGAGAGAGTCGTGGGAAACTTCTGGGTTTCTCCAAACTGATCTGATGAACAAATATACCTTTCCTTAATGAATTTCAATGGCCTAGATCAACCGGTGAATTGATCTACATCCCAGATTGCTCCAACTAATTTTCCATTTTCACAAAATACTTTCCTTAATTCTCAAACTTCCAAAATCCATAATAAATAACTCGGGTATCCGGAAAATTCCCCGAAAATTCATACGAACTCCTCATGACGTGTACTTTACTCTCAAGTCCACAAATTGAAGTTACGACAAAAAGAAAATTTCTGAAGAATTTCCGAAGCTGTTTGATAATTATTAAGGTTACAAATTTAATCCCGATTAAGTTCCAAATTAATCCCTTAATTTTTCACGGGTCTCACACTGTGTATTTTACCCCACACGTCTCATACCATCTATATTAATACTAAGGTGAGTCAGAATATAATTCCTATCCAAAATCAATCACAAACAATAATATGAACATTTTTATAATATTAAGAACATATTTCACCGATCAAATATTGTGAATTTAATCACATCCAATCAATCAATTCCAAAAATACAATAATGTGAACACAGTTCACCACCAATATCATGTGAGGTTTACTCACATTAAATCAATCAATTCTACCACAATATTTTCGTGAGGTTTACTCACATTTCAACAATCAATTCAGTCACTAATACAATATTGTAAACTCTGTTCACCATAAATATCAAGTGAGTTTACTCACCTTTGAAATTCTAGCAGCGTCAACGATCTCAACACTTAACCAAGTAATCGACAAGAAACGTTTGCTCTGCTAATCGGTTCCAAAAACACCAAAGTAGCCCAAAGGGCTGAAAAGATACTAGATGAGAGTAGTTTGTGTGTTTGTAGATGTTTGAAGGTGTGTTTTGGATGAAGGAAATGTTCTCCTTATATAGTCTCTTGGTGGTGAATGTATCCAAAACCAAATTGGCAAGTGAGTAGACTTTCATCCCCATAATGCATCTAACAGGACCCGCCTCAAATTTCGCCCTGGAATCCGAGGTGGCCCTATGGGGCTCACCTTAGGAGTGATCATACCGAAAATTCAACATAACCTCCCATAAAAATGGACTACCCAAAAATCTGCGAAAAAAAAACATTTAACACTTCTAAAACCACAACCAACCAAATTCCTGAGCCTATTTGCTCGCCACAAGATTTTGGTCCCCCATAAGAAAAACAATATCAAGGGTCACCAATCCAACCAATAAAGAAACTTCCAAAAACACATTTTTAAAACATGGAGTCTGGTAAATCAGAGCATCTAATTACACAATTGGAAAATGATAACATAAAAGTAGGACGGACAAGAATCCTACTAACAAACCGAGGAAGTTGTGGAAACATTATGCCTTGACACTCTAGTGTAGCCCGACCTCAACAAATCTGCAATTTGGGCAACGTAAAACCGAAGGGCCCAGGGAAAAGCATTCCGAAAGACGTTAGAGTGAGTGGACAAAGAGATAATAATAACATTTAAAAATATCTTTGATGCTTTTCCATTTCTTTTATTTCTACCAGAATACGCTCCAAGAGGAAATAAAACTCTTTTGAGCTTTAAAGTTATAAGAGCTAATGGATTCCATGCTGAAACGCATGATGAGAATGGAAAATAATTCTTTTGCATTACCTCTAATGACTGCGGTAGAAAACACATCTTAGAGAATCTTATGTGTCTCTCTAGTGGGTTATATGCTACCACTATTTCGAGCAATTGAATCAAATAATGTCATTCGGGATGACCTCTTGGATTCAGACACATATTGACTTTGGCACGACAGATTGGGACATCCTGGTCGTGATATGATAATCCGTGTATTGAAAACCTCACATAGACATCCATTTTATTGAGCTAATTGATTTGCACATATTTGTCGTGCAAATTGCATTCCTAATCATGAGAATTAAGTTGGTCCGAAGGCCATTTGTTGCATTTAAAGTGTGTTTTCATGTTTTCAGGCTTTTTACTTGAGTTGAAGTAATTCGGCACAAAAAGGTGCATTTTCGACAACATGTGTCATATTTCCGAGAAGAGGACGAAAAGTCAACCGTGGCTTCTCGATGTCAAAGAGTGTACAAATCAACCTTCGGAAGATGTTGTCTTGAAGAATTGGAAAGAGGAAGAAAAATGATGAAATTACCTTCCGACGACTTTTCCGGCGAACCACCACCACAAGAGGCGGCAGTACCGCCGGACCACCACCGGAGCACCACCACACATGGAGGAGATATTCAAATCAGATCATGCATAGGGCTGCTTCTAGGGTTGCTGCACTCTAGTGGAGAAGAAATCAATTAATACTTTACCCTAGTGCATCCTTAAGTTCCTCCCATATGTCTCACTTTTACACTTTCCCATAGTTCCACTCACATTCCATTAGGCAACCATTGGGGGCTGCAATAGAGCTGTTGGCAGACCTCCCCACAACCCGAATTCAATTCCCAATTCACCCAATTCGGGAGCCATTCCATTCCACAATCAATTCACCAAGAACACCAAGAACACTCTCAAGGACTGTCCAGTTTTGTTCTTCCATTTTCACCACCTTCCACTACTCAAATCACTTTCGTTCCTTCACGAAAGTTGTTCCTAAGGCATCCATTTATCTTAGGAACCAACTTTCACCACCATTCCACCATCATTCCACCACGTTTGAAGCTCCACAGCTGGGAATTCGTCAAGAACACAAGAACTTCGGAAACTAGGAGAAGAAGAAGCTAGGAGGTGAAGAGGAGTTCAAGAGGAGGCTGTCATCTACACTTGGAGTCACCAAGGAGCTGCTGGCCATCATCCCTTGATAATTTCTTAACCCTACTCTAGTTATTCTTTGTATTCATGTTTCCATTCTTGACAATATTGATGTATTTCCTAAACATGTGTGAGTAGTCCTTTAAGTTGGGGGTTAGGGTTGTGTGCCCTAGCCCATGATGATGTATTGATTTACTATGATGTTTATGAACTTTGATTGAGAAATTAATATGTTCATTGTTTAGTTTAAATGCATGTTTGGATACCTTACCAATTGAAGAGCATGTGTTTGATTTATGTTGGTTGAATTTGTTGAGTTTGGTACCTCTTTAAATTCTAGACAATAGACAATGCACATGATGAGTTGAGTTTTGGCTTGGCTTGTTTAAAATCCTAAGTCTATGAACTTTACGCCTCAATTGATGAACTTAAGAACCATATTATGGCTTAAGCAAATTAGTTGAGAGTCACTCATGAATCATTATTGACATGAGAGATACAATGTGAGACTCAATCTTAGGTCTCTAACTTGAGCTAAGATTTGATGGATTTTGGTTTGTTAATCAATCATTGTTCATATCTATTTGGTTTGTCATGCATCGGAGTGGGTTAGAGTAAACCCAAAACCCCAACTGCCATATCCCATTGATCACAACACACTTCATTTGTATTGAGTTTGTTAGCTCATGCACTTGCTTTAGCTTATTACATTTGCCTACTTTAGTTACTGTTTTGGTTACAAGTTAATCTTTCATGCATCACAATCTATGAACACTACACCATATTGCACATAATTCACCTCACTAGTACATAGTCTATCTCTTACCCTACCATTTTAGTGTCAAGAATCTTCGGTTACATTACTTCACAAAGTGGGATTTTGGGCCTTCCAATCCCCGTGGTACGACAACCCCCGGTCTTAATCTATACATCCACAATTGTTGACATTCGTATAGGTGCACTTACCTATGTGAAATTATACGACACGTCAAATGGCGCCGTTGCCGGGGATTGAGGTTAATCCTTGATCCCTTGGTGATCGTTTCCGAAGTTGTCTTTCTTGCCACTATTCTTTAGTTTAAATTGTTTGATAATTAGTTCTAAGCTTGTTTGATTGATTACAAGTGTTTGTGTTTCATTTTGTGTTGTTTACTTTCTTATCTTGTTGTGTGTTTTGCTTAAGTTTGCATCTAGTCTTGCAATTTTTGTTTTTCTGCTTGTTGTTAAGCTTCTGTTTTCTCATTCCCGATTTTTTTTAAAATACCAAAACCACCCAGAAAATTCCAAAATTTTTTGTGCTAGTGTATCTGTGTGTCTAGTTTCTGTGGTTAAAATTTCAGGTCATTTGGATAAGTCTAGGTTAGGTAAAAAAATAAGTGTTCGGGTACTGGTCGTCAGGATCCGTAACGAGTGTTTCTGGAACCCTCTCTGTCTAACCAATCCGTCCGGACGCCACACATCCGTCCGGACACCTGGGACCTTCTAAGAGGTCTGTAAGTTCTCCCCGTGAAATCCGTCCGGACTCCACTCTCCGTCCGGACACCTGGGACCTTCCAGATTTGTGTTTTTCTTTGTTTTGTTGTTTCCAATTGTTCTATCACTCTTATACTTGTGAATTCTTGTTTCTTTTGTGATCTTAACCACTCTTGTGATATCCTTTAGGTGCATTCCAATCTTACAACCAAGAGCTCTTTCACCACTTCAAGAGCTAACCATGGAAGAAGAACAAGAGCACCATGAGCAAGAAGGGCCTCGTATTGT
This sequence comes from Rubus parviflorus, assembly GCA_029955375.1. Classification (NCBI taxonomy): domain Eukaryota; kingdom Viridiplantae; phylum Streptophyta; class Magnoliopsida; order Rosales; family Rosaceae; genus Rubus; species Rubus parviflorus. The sequence goes on along the minus strand of JARGGL010000002.1, from coordinate 15,549,831 downwards.
CAATCCACCGGAGAGGAGGATGAGGGAGTACACTCTTCCACATGTGGTGGAACATCCTTCATGTATTGTGCTCAACCAAACTCTTCGATTTGAAATCAAGCCGACAACATTAAGCATCATGCCTATCTTCCATGGACTGCCTGGCCAAAGTCCATATGATCATTTAATGGAGTTTGAGCAATCATGTTCAACGGTGCAGCCACAAGGCCTTCCCGCCGATGAGTTGAGACTTAGAATCTTTCCATTCACATTGAAGGATGCAGCTAGGAAATGGTTGCACAAGCTTACTCCAAGGTCAATCACTACATGGGTGCAGCAGCAAGAGACCTTTCTTGCAAAATACTTTCCTCCAAGTAGAGCTGCCAAGGTTCGAAGTGACTTGGTTAGTTTTCATCAACTACCACGTGAATCATTCTATGAAAGTTGGGAAAGGTTCAAGGATCTTGAGATGTCTTGCCCTCACCATGGCCTAGAGAAATGGTTCCTTGTTGACTTGTTCTATAGGGGACTGTCACCGGAGCAAAGACAAAGAGTAGATACTTTCAGCGGAGGTACAATAGCTAGCAAGTCTCCCGATGAGGCTTGGCAAACATGTGAAGACTTGGCTGAGAATTCCTTGCAATGGGATGATGTATGTGCAAAGAAAGAAGACAGTTTCTACACTAGAGAGCATTCTGCCCATGGAGGAGCACATGATGCAGCTGGAGCCATGCCTACAAATGTGGCTCATGAGATGAAGAAGCTAGAAACAAAGATTGAGACAATGCTTGAGAGCAAGTTTGATCAACTACTAAGGCAAGGTGCCTCAAGACCAGCCCCTGCCCAAGTTAAAATGGTTTCCTCCTCATGTTTTCTTTGTGAGTCCACTGACCATGAGACTCAAGTGTGCCATCTAGCACCTCAATATCCTGATTTTGTGGCGGAACACTTGTGCCATGTGGAGCAGCAAGCATATCCTCCAAGAATCCCTACCAATTTTCAGGCAAGAAGCCAAGGGTTCCAAGAGAGGTCTCAAGGATCTTACCCATACCCAAGGGGAGCTTCTAATTTCAATAACAACTATGGAGCTGCAAGCACTTCTCAAGGGTACCAAGGAAACTCACAAGGGTATGGTGGAACCTCATCCACAAATCATGCATCTTCAAGTTCATACCAAAGGCCTAGCACATACACTACACCCCCCGGGTTCAATGTGCCACAAGCTCAAGAGCCCAAGAAGACGAATGTAGATGAGTTGCTAGCTCAATTGGTTCAAACCAATGCAAACCTTGCTCAAAGCCAAATAAAAACTGATCAACAAGTGGTATTATTATCACAAGGGCAGCAAGAACTTCGACAAGGGCAGCTCAACCTTCAACAAAGCTTACTTAAGATGGAGCAACAAATAGGACAATTTGCAAGGGGAATGAATGAAAGACCTCAATGCGCTTTACCTTCACAAGTGGAGCCAAATCCAAGAGGCAAGCAACATGAGCAATGTAGTGTCATCTTCGCATCATACACCGGTATGTCTCATGACACTTACTCTCCTTTTATTTCCATGCATGAGAACCTTGATGATAACATGCATACATATGGGGCCAAGAGGGAAGAAAATGTACCTCTTGGCTATTTGTTGAATGATAATGTGCATAGTCATTTTGATTATATGGAGGATGGGAACCGGGAGGAAAAAAATGTACTCCCGGGAAATGGATTGGAAGGTTATGGTATTGTGTCACAAAGGTGTGATAAGGGGGTGGATAAGGCAGCCGGTGGGGAAGAAAATGTACCCACCGGAGGAGCATTGAAACAGAAGGCTGAAAGTTCAGAAAACCCGACGAATCCGTCCGATCGTCTGGGAGCAAAACAGAATGCTCCAGTTTCTTATCCAAGTCAAAATTTTCAAGCTTCCACTTCAAGTCCAAGTATCCAAGGGCCAAGATTTGCGTCATGCAGTGTTGTGAACTGCGAGGATGGTCTTCCATTGGGAAGAGGGTTTGGACAACTATCACTAGAGGAAGAAGTTGATTGTGATTTTGAGAAGAACACTCCTAAGAATGAGTGTGACATGGTTAATAACTTTGGTGGTGAGGCCATGAAGGCTATGGATCCACCAAGAACTATGAGCACCTCTAGGGAGGAAATTAAAAATGAATCAATTGCTGCCCTAGATGGGAAGATGATCACTCATGAAGTGAAGAAGAACAAGAAGAACAAGGGTTTGATGCAAGAGTTGCATGAACTCTTTGAGAAGGTGGATGTGAATATCCCTTTGTTGGAGCTTATTCATCAAGTACCGGCATATGCTAAATTTCTAAAGAGCCTTTGTGTAACAAAGAGGAGACTCCAAGAGAAGGAGTGCTATGAGCTTCAAGGCCAAGTGAGTGCCATGATTCAACATAAATTACCACCAAAGTTGAAAGATCCGGGAAGCTTTACAATTGGATGCCAAATTGGTGAGCAGTTCTTAAAGGGTGCACTTATGGATTTAGGGGCAAGTGTCAATGTGATGCCTCTATCCCTTTACCGGAGGTTAAACCTTGGTACCTTGCAGCCAACATCCATGACTCTTCTTCTTGCGGATAGCAGCACAAGGAAGCCGGTTGGAATCATTGAAGATGTGTTGGTGCGGGTTGACAAGTTTATCCTTCCAGCTGATTTTGTGGTGTTAGATATGGGTGATGATGATCTTATTAATGATAAGGAAATGCCTCTTATTTTTGGCCGGCCTTTCATGGCAACGGCGGGTGTGAAAATAAATGTTCTTAAGGGCACCATTAGCCTCAAGGTGTTAGGTGAGAAGGTGAAGCTTCAATTGTTCAATAACATTCACTCTCCGAAGGTTATCAAAGAAGTATTTTCTGTGGATTTGGTTAAGGGAAACAAGGCCAAGAGTGGAAGGATTTTTGGTCCTTTGAATCCATCCAAACCCAAAGAAAGAGCACATGATCATTTCTCACCTATTTGGGGGTATGATAATCCACCTTGCAGCAAAGATAGCAAGCCACCACCTTGGCATCATGATGACATGAGTAAGGAAAATCCATTCCTTGATCCATTCCTAGAGGAAAAGAAGACAAGCAGTCCCCCCATGAGTGAGACACAAAAGAAGACCCTCAAGGCCATGAGAGAAGATATTGGCCTTGGAAAGAAGAAGAAGAATTTATTATATGCTTGGCCAACTCGTCTCACTTCACAGTTCCTCGCTGCAAGTAGTTGTTTTGGTGGGAGCTGCAACAAGACCACCATGGTGGGTGGCAAGAAGGAGAGCTTTGAGCCTCCATGAGTGACAAGATAAAGAAGCAAGACCGGCTGTGAGGTCTATAAACCAAGCGCTTCTGGGGAGGCAACCCCATATCAATTGAAGTTTGTTTTTGCTTTCAATAAAGAGCCTATGAGAGGCTTGGGAGGTGTTTTGACCGGAGTTCCGGAGCTGGGAACTCAAGACGTGTTGTTTGCTGCAAGAAACAGAGAAGCCTGGGCTGTCCAGTCGAATTTTGATGCCTTTATTTCCATATCCCACCGTTGGAATTGGCTGAAAATTTGTGAGAAGATGAATCTATGAGTCTACTATACCCAGATTAAATTTCACCGCATTTGATCCAGCAGATCTTCAGAAATTCAGTTTTGAGTAGGCACTACTCAATACTGTTTTGACTTTCTGGAAGCTCACTTTGACAAGCGATAATTTTACCTTCAGGAACTATTTTTCAGTGATTCCAGAGGCCATCATGAAGCCATTGGAGTCTACTTTCCAATGCCACTGGAAACACTCAATTGTGACTTGTATTCCTGGAGTTATTCCCAAAACATTGGGAGGAGGTCGATTCTGAGCTACTGCTTTCCTCTGTTTTCAAGTGCACACTTGCAAACACACTTGGAGCTTACGTTTGGAAGTCAAGGTTTTATGCCTTGAGGTTGGTGATTGTTGGTGCCTACTGAATATCATTGTGGAGATCGCCATAAGGGAGTTTTCATTTCACTTCACTCACATTAGTTTGTTTTGTGTCATTTGTTTTGTTTGTTTGTTTCGTGTGTTGTTTGTCGTGTCCATCACCCAACGTAAATTGTTAAATTCACTTATCACATTGGGGACAATGTTAAGTTTAAGTGTGGGGGTGAGGTTTGGGTTCTAACCCGACAAAAGTTGTTTAAAAAAAAAATTATGTCTTTTATTTGTTTGTTGTTTGTTTGTTGTGTCGTTTCTTTCCAACTCCAATGATGAATTGAGCTTACTTTGTTGTGTCCTAGAGAATGTTGATCATTGCTAAGGCTTTGTGTGATTTGCTTTGGGTTTAATATGCATAATTTGTGATTGCTCGATTTTCTATGTACACTTCACCTTTGTCGGTTAATTGATTGCAATCCGAGAAGCACACTTGACATGAATTACCATGCATACACAGAAATTGTGAGGACTTGAGCTTATTGAATATTCACATGTATGCATCTTTCATACATTGTTTTGTTCTTCATGAGTGAATTTCACAAGTTGGTGAACCTAGAACTTGCATAATATCTCTCGAAACGTTTTTGTCATGCATGTGCATACCTTGGAAATGATCTTGGCATTAGGAATCCACCATGGCCAAATGAGCATTGATCCTGAAATGTTATATCTTTAGATTGCCCACTTTGTGCCTACATGTTAGCCTTTCATTTCTCTCCACCACAAAAGTTTATCCCTTTAACTTAAACACTATCCTTCCCTTTCCAAGCAATTTGGCAAGTGATTTGAGATTAATATTTGATGCTTGAAAGTGTGAGTTTGAGGATTATGACAAAAAGGCAAGTGTGGGGGTGAATTTTTATTTGTGGTTGTAATTGTTTCAAGAAAGAAAGAAAGAAAAACAAACAAAAAGAAGGAAGAAAGTTCCTCAAGAAAAGAAAAATAGAAAAGGAGAAAGAAAGGAAGAAAAATCCAAAAATAGAGTTATTTCTTGCATTATTTTTTTGAATTCAATAAAAGGTTGGGAAGTGTTTGGCGGTGTGATTTCTTGCAAGCATCTAAGAGAGTATTAAAATGTGTAAAATCTCATCAAGTGCATCACTTGCTAGTTGCTTGGAATTTGTAATTCCCATTCCATTTCATTTCTTTTACCATTCGCCTTTAGCCCCATTACATCCAATAAAAGTCCTTTTGATCCAAGGTTTGTTGTGCATGATGTTGTGGAGATGAGATTGACTTACAAGCATATGGGAACAACACTTGTGAAATTATTTGAGAGCAATGTTTTAACCCTAAACACTTGAGCGGAAATACTTAGCGATCCTTGTGCGTTTAGTGGTTAATGTGTTTAGTTGTGCCTATTTGATTGCATGAGATTAATTGACATTTGGTTTCCACACACTTCACCTCAGCATGAATGAATTGCGCTTGTTAAACACTTAGCAAATTTGTGAAGCCTTGGCATGTGATCTTTAGTCTCTTGTTTATAACTTAGCGAGCTCGTTGAGGACTATGGTTGGAGAAAACTTTTGAATTCTGTTTTTCCCTTTCTTGTATTGTATTATGTTTCCATTATTGTATTGTTTTGTGTTTGCTTGAGGACAAGCAAGATTCAAGTGTGGGGGTGTGATTTGCACATATTTGTCGTGCAAATTGCATTCCTAATCATGAGAATTAAGTTGGTCCGAAGGCCATTTGTTGCATTTAAAGTGTGTTTTCATGTTTTCAGGCTTTTTACTTGAGTTGAAGTAATTCGGCACAAAAAGGTGCATTTTCGACAACATGTGTCATATTTCCGAGAAGAGGACGAAAAGTCAACCGTGGCTTCTCGATGTCAAAGAGTGTACAAATCAACCTTCGGAAGATGTTGTCTTGAAGAATTGGAAAGAGGAAGAAAAATGATGAAATTACCTTCCGACGACTTTTCCGGCGAACCACCACCACAAGAGGCGGCAGTACCGCCGGACCACCACCGGAGCACCACCACACATGGAGGAGATATTCAAATCAGATCATGCATAGGGCTGCTTCTAGGGTTGCTGCACTCTAGTGGAGAAGAAATCAATTAATACTTTACCCTAGTGCATCCTTAAGTTCCTCCCATATGTCTCACTTTTACACTTTCCCATAGTTCCACTCACATTCCATTAGGCAACCATTGGGGGCTGCAATAGAGCTGTTGGCAGACCTCCCCACAACCCGAATTCAATTCCCAATTCACCCAATTCGGGAGCCATTCCATTCCACAATCAATTCACCAAGAACACCAAGAACACTCTCAAGGACTGTCCAGTTTTGTTCTTCCATTTTCACCACCTTCCACTACTCAAATCACTTTCGTTCCTTCACGAAAGTTGTTCCTAAGGCATCCATTTATCTTAGGAACCAACTTTCACCACCATTCCACCATCATTCCACCACGTTTGAAGCTCCACAGCTGGGAATTCGTCAAGAACACAAGAACTTCGGAAACTAGGAGAAGAAGAAGCTAGGAGGTGAAGAGGAGTTCAAGAGGAGGCTGTCATCTACACTTGGAGTCACCAAGGAGCTGCTGGCCATCATCCCTTGATAATTTCTTAACCCTACTCTAGTTATTCTTTGTATTCATGTTTCCATTCTTGACAATATTGATGTATTTCCTAAACATGTGTGAGTAGTCCTTTAAGTTGGGGGTTAGGGTTGTGTGCCCTAGCCCATGATGATGTATTGATTTACTATGATGTTTATGAACTTTGATTGAGAAATTAATATGTTCATTGTTTAGTTTAAATGCATGTTTGGATACCTTACCAATTGAAGAGCATGTGTTTGATTTATGTTGGTTGAATTTGTTGAGTTTGGTACCTCTTTAAATTCTAGACAATAGACAATGCACATGATGAGTTGAGTTTTGGCTTGGCTTGTTTAAAATCCTAAGTCTATGAACTTTACGCCTCAATTGATGAACTTAAGAACCATATTATGGCTTAAGCAAATTAGTTGAGAGTCACTCATGAATCATTATTGACATGAGAGATACAATGTGAGACTCAATCTTAGGTCTCTAACTTGAGCTAAGATTTGATGGATTTTGGTTTGTTAATCAATCATTGTTCATATCTATTTGGTTTGTCATGCATCGGAGTGGGTTAGAGTAAACCCAAAACCCCAACTGCCATATCCCATTGATCACAACACACTTCATTTGTATTGAGTTTGTTAGCTCATGCACTTGCTTTAGCTTATTACATTTGCCTACTTTAGTTACTGTTTTGGTTACAAGTTAATCTTTCATGCATCACAATCTATGAACACTACACCATATTGCACATAATTCACCTCACTAGTACATAGTCTATCTCTTACCCTACCATTTTAGTGTCAAGAATCTTCGGTTACATTACTTCACAAAGTGGGATTTTGGGCCTTCCAATCCCCGTGGTACGACAACCCCCGGTCTTAATCTATACATCCACAATTGTTGACATTCGTATAGGTGCACTTACCTATGTGAAATTATACGACACGTCACTAATTGACATAAATCAAATGTTGATTCAAGGAGATGAGCCAGCCATGAAAAAGGGCAAAACTGCCGTTGTCCGCCGCCAGTCGACCGGTTGAGGTATTGTTGCTGACCAATCGAACTCGTCCAGCGTGCGTCGTCGAACGGTCGATGATCTTGCCGACCGGTCGAACACCATCTAGAGAGCGTGTAGACCGGTCAAACATTCCCGTCAACCGGTCGACCAGAACAGTCCTTCGATTCTTTTTGATGTGACCCAATCCTCCTATGCTTATAACGCCTATATGGCCAAGCGCTTGTTTTGCGAAGCCTGTTCCTTAGGGAAACTTGGACCGAGACCGTCCTATGCAAATGATTCTAAAGTATTTCTCCCATTCTTACAGAGAATCCAAGGGGATATTTGTGGACCTACTCAACCACCAAGCGGGCCATTTAAGTATTTTATGGTGTTGGTTGGTGCGTCAACACGGTAGTCACATGTCGCGAAGTTGTCCACTTGTAATGTTGTTTATGCTAAACTCTTAGCACAGATAATTCGCCTGCGGGCTCACTACCCAGACCATCCCATTAAATCTATCAGGCTTGATAATGCTGGAGAGTTTACATCGAAAACTTTCGATGACTATTGTATGTCTATTGAGATGGATGTTGAGCATCCAGTTCCACATGTGCATACCCAGAATAGTCTCACAGAGGCTGCCATTAAAAAATTACAAATGGTCACAAAGACGTTGGTAATGCGCACCAACCTTCCTTTCTCTGCCTGGGGGCACGCAGTTTTGCATGCAGCTATGCTTATTCGTCTGAGGCTCATTGCCACCCAATCTTTTTTTGCGCAACAGCTAGTGACTGGGTATGAGCCAAACATCTCGCACTTACGCATATTTGGATGTGTTGTCTATGTGCCTATTACGTCGCCACTGTGTATTAAAATAGGTTCTCAGAGACGAATGAGTACTTATGTTTGATTTAAGTCTCCAACCATAATCCGTTATGTAGAACCATTGACAGACGATCTATTTACCGCAAGATTTGCGGATTGTCACTTCAATGAGTAAGTCTTCTCCTCGTTAGGGGGAGATAAGAACATGAACGTTCAGCAGGAACGACTGGAATTGTCATGACCTGTCCCCACTCTGTAACAGCAGAAGTTCCTCAAGATCAAAGTGAATCAAGTCTGATATGAGGATAATGTGGCTGATTTGTTTACCAAGTCGCTGCCTAAATCCACATTTGAGAAGCATGTGATGAAAAATATTGGTTTGCTTAAGTTATCTAACCTCCCATTATTGTGGAAATCAGGGGGAGACGCAGACATCAGGGGGAGACGCAGACATCAGGGGGAGTCTGGCGTCCATGCTATTCCAAATGTGAAGGGTGTGTTGTACTCTTTTTCCCTTCGACCAAAGTTATTTTTATCACACTGGGTTTTTGTTACTTTGGCGAGGTTTTTAATGAGACAACGCGAGGAGCACCACCTAGTGTTGACGCCACAAGGGGGAGTGTTGAAGGAAACATACTTTGTGTGTGCCTTGTTAACCTAGGAGAACTATTAATTAGTATGGAATGAGGATTATGTGTTGAATAGGATTCCAATAGCGATATGGATTGTATCTTGTATTCCTCTATAAATAGAGGTCTCTATTCATCAATAAAGATTGATTCTCTTCCTGTGCTATTATCTTTGTTATTTACTTTCAGTTCTCTACAACAAAATTTTGTTTTTTCACAAAATATTCAAATTATTATTATTAATTTTTTTTTTGCGTTATTATTAATTAATAAACAAACTATCAATTTTATTTCAACTATACCAACATAAACAAACCGAAAGTAATACACTTTCATAAATTAAGATAAACACCAACTACATAAACAAACTCAAAGTACTAATCAATTGTTCAACTAGAAATGAAATAATCTGCAACTACGAGCATCCATTTGTGAAATTAAGATAAATAACGTCCTAATAAATAGTTAATTTAGGAAAACCTAATGAGTTTAATACATATAGCCAAGATCCTCCTCCTCATCTTCCCCATCCATTTCCTCATCATCCTCGCCAATACCATCATCACAAAAGGGACATATGTTTTTGTCACGCCCCGATTTTCGAATCAATTAATAGGGCATTTTGCCCTTAATTACAAACCAATTCGGGAACGTGACTACATGGAATATCAAATACAAATATGCACTAGAATTTTTTTCTTTTAATTCGAGTATAACAATTCATACTCCATGCCCAACAAATGTAAATGATGACCCATTCTTTAGGGTTACATATTACAAACCATAAATTAAATAATAAATTGATATTACAAAATATTAATTAATTTATCCATCAGAGTAATTTATCACAAGACAGCGGAAGTCTTATAAACCAATAAATTAATGCAACCTTGCTTTCTCCTGGTTATCCTAACCTGCAGGTATAACCCCTACACCGTGGAATAGTGTACCGGGTTATATCAACAAACCCGGTCAGCTTACGAAGCTGGTATGAGTGAACTAAGTTTTACTCACACCGAATACATGTTTACACAAAAACTGAATTCTTTTATTTTCAAGAATCATTTAAAACTCAAAGGTTCCATTTCAAATCCGGAAAATTCGTATTATCTAATATACTGAACCTACGTGTCCCATACCACGAATTTTAACCCCACACGCCCCATAAACGTGTATGTTAATACCAGGGTAATCCAGTATGTTAAATAATATAAACCCTCGATCTTTACTCACACAAAATCATTTATAACTTAGCCTGATTAAAAGTGAGATGCATCTCCTTTTAATACATCAAGTTATTTTTAACTTCGCCTGATTAAAAGTGAGAATACTATTTTTCTTCTCCTTTTAATACATCAAGTTAATCAAACAATATGCAGTCTAGAGCTCTAACGGAATGGGCTACCATTTTTCACCCATTTAACATTGTCCTTTTGGACAAAATCATTCAAATAGGCAAACACAATATCTTATTTTGAATTATTGTGTTCCCACAAATTCACAAATCAAAACAATAAAATGAATATTTTTCAAATATTGTTTTAACACCAAATTCACAAAGCCGATATATCAATTAAATTATTTATTTAATTGTATATCACAAATCATTTAAATAAATGTAATCATTTATTTTCACAAACAACACAATATGAATTAATATTCATATATATAAAAACATCGTGAGATTCACTCACCTCTAATTCCTGCTGCGTCTTCAAATAGTAATCAGGAATCGATCAATGTACGTACGTGTCACCTCTTGTAAACACCTAAGATTATGCAATATCCAATTAGCATAATACACTTCCAAAATAATTCAAATGTTCCTCAAATGTCTCCTACGACATCGGAACTATTAATCGAGACCATTTGACCAAAAGTCAACCGTCGGTCAATGTGGGTCCCACGTCTACTATTCATCAACGGGTCCCACACGAAATCCAAAACTTCCAAAATCCATCAACATGCTTATTTCTAGCATCCTAACGTCATATTCAAAAATGGTGATGATCCAACGGTCGGATCATCACGGATCTAACGATCCATAATCATTGCATAATTGATCATTGATCAAACGATATAATTTCAATAATCCAACGGTCCAACAAGCTTATAATCTCAATACTAACCACACGATCAAATTTGATGATCATCTGACGGTCGGATCTCTCGAATCGTAAATCGTACGATCCGATAATCGGGTTAATTGACCATCGGTCAAACGATCGAATTTGACAAAAGTCAAAACACGAAAGTTGTTCGTATCGACGAAACAAGCCAAACGGAGCAAAGAACTGCTCCCGGACCGGCCGGACGCGCCGCCGCCGGCGGTGGTCAGACCGCCGGTCAAGGTGGTCCGATTGACACCAAATTTTACCAGAATGTAGATCTCAACAATCCCAACAAGTTTAGTAACTACCTCAAAGTCTGGATCGGAGTGGAAGTGGCCGGAATCGGTGTCGGTGGGTTTTAGATCCAAAAACTTCAAAGCTTGAATCCCGTCGATCTAGGCTGTGCCGCCGTGATCCACCACCATGGGGAGGTTGCTGGAGAGGAGGGGAACAAAACCCATGAAGGTTGCACCGTCGGAAGTGGCCGGAGGACGGAGATCCGGTCGGGTCTCAAATCCCGCGATCGGGGACCCTTGAACGGCCGGTTTCCGGCGAGAACCAGCTGCGGCCACCGGCACAGAGCGACCGACGATGGAAGTCTGAGTCGGTCTGGGCCGACGCCGTCGTCGGTGGTTGTCGGACGCGCTGCCACGCGCCGGGTCGGGTCACGGGTCGCCGGCGGGTAAACGGGTCACCTAGAGAGAATTCCGGAATTTTCCGGAATTTTCCGGAATTAAATGATTTTCCGAAAATAAAAATTCCTATTTATAGGTCTTCGTGAAACTTCCGAGGGCCATAACTTCTTCATACGATGTCCGTTTTCAGTGAACCAAATTCCTACGAACTCGATTCGACGAGGTCTACAATTCTCGTGAAGGAAGTTTTCCCAAATTCTTAACGGATAAAAAGTTACCTTAATTAACCTTGTGTAACTTATAATTACCACCGTAATTATCGTTTTACGACGAAAAACCCCTAAAAATATGAAATCACTCCATTTCACTTCAAATTTCACGAACTATTTAATAAAAAAATACGGAAATTTTCGGGGTATTACAGTCTACCCTCCTTAAAGAAATTTCGTCCCGAAATTAGGACGCAGAGTATACCCAAGGTCATCACACTTCAATTACAAAATCCAAAGTTTTATTGATAATCACTTAGGTAGTACAATCAAACCACAACATAACTAGGAAACAACTTGCATACAACTTCTATTACAAATTCTTAAGATGCCTCACAGGGCTTTAACTACCAGAAGCCATCCTTAAACCTCCAGTAGTGACTTCGTGGATAAGAGGCCGGATGTCTCGGAATTCCATACATCATCAGCTGGTAGAAGTATGCTGCCTCCACGAAACACTTGCAAGTGTCGCAACATTCTCTAGCTGCATGCCTATCTCCATCCACGTCCCACATGTCCTGGCCAAAAGGACGCCAAAAACTTGACTCACCGCAAGTAAGACATTTACCGGCGGGCAGGAAAGCAGTAGTCGACGGAAAAAATAATAATAGATGCTCATGACAAAACTCAGCCTGATGCATCATCCGCTCGACTTCTTGTCTACAGTAGTAGATGTTCCATCCGCTTCTCCACCAGTCGAGGGCTTCACACAGTTGCTGCACCACTTCCTGCTGCTTGGCTCGTGGTCCCAATATCATTCTTATCATACACGCTGCATAAAATGCAACATGATGACCTACCACCGAACTGGGACGAGCGCCATAAAATGTTCCTGGTTTGCATGCCGCATCGAAGTACTCCAGGGCTAAGGGTATGTTCGCTGCCTCCACGAGTACTCGTATTCCCAATCGGAACAGAGACTCCGGGTTCCTTGCTTCCCAGCATCGATTCGCGAAGATACGCACTTGCCTATCTGCCTCTATGGAACCAGTGGGTCTGGATCCACCATCGAATCCATCCATGTCGATCGCCGCCAAAGTAGACCAGCTATCGGCATACTCTTTGAAGTCCTTCGAGACACAACGGAGTTCCATTGTGCTCTGCAGGGATGCGGTAGCCACCAACTGGAATATGTACTTCCAGATTTCCACCGGAAGTTCACTCCATTCTGCATTCTTGGATCGCTTGCTGCACTCTCCTTTGTTCACCATTGTGTAAGAGAAAATTTTGAGAAGATTGATTGATAACAGATATGAGTTAAGCAACACAACTCTTATCCCATGTATTTAAACCAAACTTTCCACTGTAAGGGAAAACTTTCTTTAATGCGAGTGCGGTGCACTCAGCAACCCACTAAGAATAATAATTGCTCATATCTGTCTCAATTACTCAAAAGTATCGCCCACGATACAAGATTCCACAAGATTTAATCAACAAAAACTCAGTCTTCCACTAACACCGGTCATAATGACTCTTTTCCTTTTGCTTTCGCATAATTAATTCCTCAAAAGATGCGAGGTCTCACAAGAGTGGAACTGTATGTGGAAAATCCATGCATCGGGGGAAAAAAAAATTTCCACGATCTCCAAGGGCTCCGACAATTAGCTGTAATCAGCCGCTCACTTTTGCTTTTGAATTTTCAAATCCTCCACCAACAATAAATATACCCTTACGCATCCACTAATAGATACTTTCCATTAGTGCCATAACCTCTTTTCTCTTTCAAAGAGGACTTCTTCATTCCACTTCTCAGAAATTTCACCAACTCAAACATGTCACGCAAAGTGAATACGTTCAGTGAATTACTTCAATCTGATCCCTCAGAAAGTCAATTTTTTGAGGGCTTAGATGAAATAATTTCACCAGCAATCGAATTCAACCACGATATCGACATGTTAGACATGCTTCTAGCAGAAGACGAAGCCATTGAAGTAGCCCCAAGTCCACAAGTATCATCTCCACAAGCTGAACCTAGTTCATCCAAACGTATTCCACTGAGGAAGAGCTTCACCAAATACCAAGTCCAAGCATTGAAGGACTTCGTCGAGGCTTTTCCACAGCCAACTGTTCAACAGCGACAAGATTTGGGTGACCAAATAAAGTTAACGTTTGCACAAGTCTCTGCCTGGGTGATAAAGCATCGACCCCGAACGCTGCCCAAACAACTCGTCAACAAAATTTTCTGCTGAGACAGAAAATCAATGAGCTTCAAGCTCAACTTAGTCAGTACCAAGCTGCATTCAGCCGAATCAACTGCAACCACTGCGGACTACGAGTTACTCCCAATAGTGAGCTACTCAAAGGAATCGAAGAGACTACCCCACAACCTCAGACTCTTCCAATTCCTGCAGTCATCGGTCCAAGGGAAAAGTCTCACATGAGGAGGGATGTTCAAAAGTGTATGTCGATCCCACATCACTCTTCTTCTACACACCAACCATCAGACAACAACAACCGTTCAGAACCTGAAGAAGCATCTGTCGTGGCAGACACAACTAAGATTTCTGAAATCATTGTGTCGGTCAGAGATGAGCTAATCATCATGGCATCTGCTGCTGCGCCACTGTGGATCTCTGCACTCAAATCCAGCTCTGTCACGCTTCATGAGTTCCTGAATGAAGCAGAGTACAAGAGAATCTTCACTAACGGTATTGATCTTACACCCACTAACTTCCAAACTGAAGCTTCTCGCTACACAGCCACCATTCCCCTCAGTCCTGTCGTACTCGTGAATATCTTCATGGATGTGGACCAATGGTCCACCATATTCAGTAGCATCATTTCAAGGGCGAGTATCCTTAATGTCTTGTCATCAGGGACTACTGAAAGCTACCACGACACCATCCAAGTCATGACTGCTGAATTCCAGGTGACTAGTCCATCTGTCTCCACTCGTGTAACTCACTTTGTTCGTTATTGCCAACGACAAACAGAACAAAGTTGGGCAATAATTGACGTCTCTGTGGACGGTTTAAGCTCAAATCTGGGTCCACACTCAAAATCTCAATGCAAAAAGCGTCCATCCGGATGCTTAATCCAAGACTTGTTCAACGGCAGCTCTCGTGTCGTATGGGTGGAACATGTTGATGTACAGGATCAAATCATGCACCAAACATACCGAACGCTAGTGGAGTCAGGCTTAGCCTTTGGAGCAAGGCGATGGGTAGAAATACTTCAGAGGCAAGCGGAACGGTTAAATTATTCCGCGGCTGACACTTATCCACCTCAAGACTTTTGTGTCATACCATCTGTGGAAGGAAGAAGAAACTTGTTGCAGATGGCATGCAGAATAGTGACAGACTTTTTCACAGACATCGGCAACTCTACTGCTCATGAATGGAAGGTAGCTGAACAAACCAAGTTCAGAGGTTCAGGGATAAGAGTCTCCACCAACAAAATCTGGAACAGGCTGAATAAGCCTCATGGTCTCACTCGAACTGCATCTACAATAATCCAGCATCATGTCTCTCACAGAAAGCTCTTTGACTTCTTCATTGACGTACAAACTCGGAACCAGTGGGACCACCTAGCATTGGAAAAAGAAGTACAGGAGATTGCACACATCACAACTGGTCATGATCCACGCAATTGTGTCTCCTTGTTGCAAATGCACAACACCTATATACTCCAAGAAAGTTGTACTGATTCAACAGGGTCATACGTCATTTATGCCCCTATTAGTCAGTCAACGGTGCAGAAGTTAATAGGCGGTTGTGAGTTAGGTACAATTGTATTCCTAACTTCGGGTTTCTCGATCCTACCTGATATGCCTACTGCTGGAAGAACAGAAGGGGTCTCAGACAATCCATACATTGGTTGTCTGGTAACGGTAGCAACACAGATCTTTACTGAGCTGCTGAAGAACAAGAAAGGGTCAGTGGATCAAGTCTGTCGTTTGATCCAGGGTACGGTTGAGAGAATTAGAAATGTAGCCATGTAAGACTATCAATTTCGGAATTGTAATTTGTACTTTATATTCTTAACAACACAACAGCACTGAAGAGCACATGATGGGGATCCGCCGCGGTCGGGCCATCACTCGATAAATACTGTGCGCTATTAAGCATACGAAGTAACCATTACTTGAGTGAATCTAAGAACCTAACGCCAAACCCTAAACCGATCCTAAGCTCTAAACTCTAACTTCACTTCACAAATCCACAACTCGTTTCATTTCCATAGAGCGTTCCATTGCTCAATCACTTCCTTAGAGCATTGTTTTGCTCTGATACCAATCTGTCACGCCCCGATTTTCGAATCAATTAATAGGGCATTTTGCCCTTAATTATAAACCAATTCGGGAACGTGACTACATGGAATATCAAATACAAATATGCACTAGAATTTTTTTCTTTTAATTCGAGTATAACAATTCATACTCCATGCCCAACAAATGTAAATGATGACCCATTCTTTAGGGTTACATATTACAAACCATAAATTAAATAATAAATTGATATTACAAAATATTAATTAATTTATCTATCAGAGTAATTTATCACAAGACAGCGGAAGTCTTATAAACCAATAAATTAATGCAACCTTGCTTTCTCCTGGTTATCCTAACCTGCAGGTATAACCCCTACACCGTGGAATAGTGTACCGGGTTATATCAACAAACCCGGTCAGCTTACGAAGCTGGTATGAGTGAACTAAGTTTTACTCACACCGAATACATGTTTACACAAAAACTGAATTCTTTTATTTTCAAGAATCATTTAAAACTCAAAGGTTCCATTTCAAATCCGGAAAATTCGTATTATCTAATATACTGAACCTACGTGTCCCATACCACGTATTTTAACCCCACACGCCCCATAAACGTGTATGTTAATACCAGGGTAATCCAGTATGTTAAATAATATAAACCCTCGATCTTTACTCACACAAAATCATTTATAACTTAGCCTGATTAAAAGTGAGATGCATTTCCTTTTAATACATCAAGTTATTTTTAACTTCGCCTGATTAAAAGTGAGAATACTATTTTTCTTCTCCTTTTAATACATCAAGTTAATCAAACAATATGCAGTCTAGAGCTCTAACTGAATGGGCTACCATTTTTCACCCATTTAACATTGTCCTTTTGGACAAAATCATTCAAATAGGCAAACACAATATCTTATTTTGAATTATTGTGTTCCCACAAATTCACAAATCAAAACAATAAAATGAATATTTTTCAAATATTGTTTTAACACCAAATTCACAAAGCCGATATATCAATTAAATTATTTATTTAATTGTATATCACAAATCATTTAAATAAATGTAATTATTTATTTTCACAAACAACACAATATGAATTAATATTCATATATATAAAAACATCGTGAGATTCACTCACCTCTAATTCCTGCTGCGTCTTCAAATAGTAACCAGGAATCGATCAATGTACGTACGTGTCACCTCTTGTAAACACCTAAGATTATGCAATATCCAATTAGCATAATACACTTCCAAAATAATTCAAATGTTCCTCAAATGTCTCCTACGACATCGGAACTATTAATCGAGACCATTTGACCAAAAGTCAACCGTCGGTCAATGTGGGTCCCACGTCTACTATTCATCAACGGGTCCCACACGAAATCCAAAACTTCCAAAATCCATCAACATGCTTATTTCTAGCATCCTAACATCATATCCAAAAATGGTGATGATCCAACGGTCGGATCATCACGGATCTAACGATCCATAATCATTGCATAATTGATCATTGATCAAACGATATAATTTCAATAATCCAACGGTCCAACAAGCTTATAATCTCAATACTAACCACACGATCAAATTTGATGATCATCTGACGGTCGGATCTCTCGAATCGTAAATCGTACGATCCGATAATCGGGTTAATTGACCATCGGTCAAACGATCGAATTTGACAAAAGTCAAAACACGAAAGTTGTTCGTATCGACGAAACAAGCCAAACGGAGCAAAGAACTGCTCCCGGACCGGCCGGACGCGCCGCCGCCGGCGGTGGTCAGACCGCCGGTCAAGGTGGTCCGATTGACACCAAATTTTACCAGAATGTAGATCTCAACAATCCCAACAAGTTTAGTAACTACCTCAAAGTCTGGATCGGAGTGGAAGTGGCCGGAATCGGTGTCCGATTGCACCGTCGGAAGTGGCCGGAGGACAGAGATCCGGTCGGATCTCAAATCCCGCGATCGGGGACCCTTGAACGGCCGGTTTCCGGCGAGAACCAGCTGCGGCCACCGGCACAGAGCGACCGACGATGGAAGTCTGAGTCGGTCTGGGCCGACGCCGTCGTCGGTGGTTGTCGGACGCGCCGCCACGCGCCGGGTCGGGTCACGGGTCGCCGGCGGGTAAACGGGTCACCTAGAGAGAATTCCGGAATTTTCCGGAATTTTCCGGAATTAAATGATTTTCCGAAAATAAAAATTCCTATTTATAGGTCTTCGTGAAACTTCCGAGGGCCATAACTTCTTCATACGATGTCCGTTTTCGGTGAACAAATTCCTACGAACTCGATTCGACGAGGTCTACAATTCTCGTGAAGGAAGTTTTCCCAAATTCTCAACGGATAAAAAGTTACCTTAATTAACCTTGTGTAACTTATAATTACCACCGTAATTATCGTTTTACGACGAAAAACCCCTAAAAATATGAAATCACTCCATTTCACTTCAAATTTCACGAACTATTTAATAAAAAAATACGGAAATTTTCGGGGTATTACAGTTTTGTTTCACATAGGTTGCAAACTTGGCTCCCAGTTGCTCAATTTGCAACGTCATATGCTCCATTGCACTTAACAACTCCTCTGTTGTATACTGGTCTGTCTTTGAAGAATTGACAGGGTTACTGTAACGCCTCAAATTGCACCTCTTCAATTTAAGCACGTTACAATGCTGCAAACCTTTAAAACATAAGTCAGATTAACCAACTTACATTTTAAAGAGCCGCAAAACATTTTTGTGTATAAAATTTAATAACGCGTAGTGGAAACGTATGAAATTACTTTGAGGTGTAAATAATAGAAACCATAATTCAAATTGTTCATTTAAAAATTTAATAAACGAGTTGAAGGAGTAGCAAATTTGATAAAATATCATCTCAATAAGGAACCAAAGATGAAGAGGTTCCGTAATACAAATTTCGAGACAAAGAGAGGATTAAATAATCCAAAACCTGATAAGTAATTAAACAGACAACATCAGTGCACACCCAGCTCTGTCCAATCATTGTCCCGATACAATGCACAATACCTGCATCCAAACTATTAAAGTCTTCGACAACTGGTAAAGAGTAGCGAGAGTGTCTATTTATGCCAAACGGCCTAGATCTAGTGCCACACCTCAAAGGATGTCAGACACTATTCCGTCCGTACAGCCCCTCCAGAGGTTTAGGGGATCGAAACCCAAGGTAGCCACTATGCTCCACTCACTCTCAGGTCATCACATAAAATCAAAGATAATGGAAAATACGCATGGCATATAAAATCATTTAAATTCATGAAGAAACAACTATAGCCATGCAATTATATTCATTTAGAATATATAGGAGAAAACTCTAATTGAGAGAGTCCCAAGTTCCCCTACCTGGAATCTCGGAGCTTCCACTTTGCTCGTCACGTCAGGCCAACACCACCACCACAGTTTACGTTCCGGGCTAACTGGAGTCCCTAGTGTCACGCCCCGATTTTCGAATCAATTAATAGGGCATTTTGCCCTTAATTACAAACCAATTCGGGAACGTGACTACATGGAATATCAAATACAAATATGCACTAGAATTTTTTTTTCCTTTAATTCGAGTACAACAAATATACTCCATGCCCAATAAATGTAAATGATGACCCGTTCTTTAGGGTTACATATTACAAGCCATAAATTAAATAATAAATTGTTATTACAAAATATTAAATAATTAATCCATCAGAGTTTATTACATAAACAGCGGAAGTCTTATAAACCAATAAAGGAATGCAACCTTGCTTTCTCCTGGTTATCCTAACCTGCAGGTATAACCCCTACACCGTGGAATAGTGTACCGGGTTATATCAACAAACCCGGTCAGCTTACGAAGCTGGTATGAGTGATCTAAGTTTACTCACACCGAATACAATTTCCCAAAACCAAATTCCCAAAATTATGATTTCCTTCTTTTTAAGAATCGTAAATCATAATAATTTAAATCAATACTCACACAAACCATTTATAACTTAGCCTGATTAAAAGTGAGATTCATCTCCTTTTAATACATCAAGTTATTTTTAACTTCGCCTGATTAAAAGTGAGAATACTATTTTTCTTCTCCTTTTAATACATCAAGTTAATCAACAATATGGACGGATAAAGCGAGAGTACCATTTTTCCCCTCCTTTATTTGTATTACACAGTCTAGAGCTCTAACTGAATGGGCTACCATTTTTCACCCATTTACTTTGTCCAAAATCATTCAAATAGGCAAACACAATATCATATTTTTGAAATGTTGTGTTCCCACAAAATCCACAAATCAAAACAATAAAATGAATATTTTCAAATATTGTTTTAACACCAAATTCACAAAGCCGATATATCAATTAAATTATTTATTTAATTGTATATCACAAAATCATTTAAATAAATGAAATCATTTAAATAAATGAAATCATTTAAATAAATGTAATCATTTATTTTCACAAACAACACAATATGAATTAATATTCATATATATAAAAACATCGTGAGATTCACTCACCTCTAATTCCTGCTGCGTCTTCAAATAGTAACCAGGAATCGATCAATGTACGTACACTTCACATTTCGTAAGTACCTATGATTATGCAATATCCAATTAGCATAATACACTTCCAAAATAATTCAAATGTTCCTCAAATGTCACTTAGACATTAATAACCATAATTCGGGACAGTTTGACCAAAAGTCAACTGTCGGTCAACGTGGGTCCCACGTCTACTATTCATCAACGGGTCCCACACAAAATCCGAAACTTTCAAAATCCATCAACATGCTTATTTCTAGCATCCTAACATCATATCCAAATATGGTGATGATCCAACGGTCGGATCATCACAGATCTAACGATCCATAAGCATTGCACAATTGATCGTTGATCAAACGATCTAATTTCAATAATCCAACGGTCCAACATGCTTATAATCACAATACTAACCCTACGATCAAATTTCATGATCATCTGACGGTCGGATCTCTCGAATCGTAAATCGTACGATCCGATACATCGGGTTAATTGACCATCGGTCAAACGACCGAATTTGACAAAAGTCAAAACACGAAAGTTGTTCGTATCGATGAAACAAGCCAAACGGAGCAAAGAACTGCTCCTGGACCGGCCGGACGCGCCGCCCACGCGCCGCCGCCGGCGACTGTCCGTCGCCGGAAAAAAGTGCTCCGATTGCCATGAAATTTTAACACAATGTTCTACACATTACCAACAACAACTTTCATCACTGCCACAAGGGCCAATTCAAAGTAAAAAGTCTCGAATTTACCTCGATAGCTCCGAAACCCTAGGATTTCAAATCCAAAATTCTCTTTCGTCCGAACTCCGATTGAGGCATATTTTATGTTGCTGGAAAGCCCCTGGCAAGGGCTACAAAGCCCAGTAGGTAAGGTGGCTCTATTTGGCCGGAAACTTGCCCAGAAACTGATGAACAGTTCGGCAGCGTTTTTCTCCTTTTTCTTTTCTTGATTTCTCTTTCTATACTGAAAATCAATGAATGAAACTAGTATAGAATCGAAGAGGATGAAGAGACAAAGAGATTGGGACAAGTCTCACACAAATTGGTGGCCGGAGGAGGGAGAAATCACCGGAGGAAGTTTCTGGTACTGTTCACGGCGTGAACAGTACATTTCTGGGATAAATTCTGATTTTCGGGTGAACAGTAAATCCCAACATTCTATTTATAGAAATTCGTCAAACTTCCGACGGCCATAACTTCTTCATACGAACTCCGTTCCCGATGATCCAAATTCCTACGAACTCGATTCGACGAGGTCTACAACTTTCATGAAGGAAGTTTTCCCAAATTCTCAACGGATAAAAAGTTACCTTAATTAACCTTGTGTAACTTATAATTACCGCCGTAAATATCGTTTTACGACGAAAACCTCTAAAAATATGAAATCACTCCATTTCACTTCAAATTTCACGAACTATTTAATAAAAATAATACGGAAATTTTCGGGGTATTACACCTAGTCCGACCAATCCGAGTGTCATTATAACATTCTTAATTTAATAACACTCAAATCAATTCAATCAAGTCATTTTTTAGACAACTACTGCGGAATACAAAATTCATTTTCTTATTAGGTGTTATTCCCTTAACTACTCTGGGCACCCATGACAATAAAAATGGTAACCACGTTACCAACTCAATTTAGTCACAACGATTCCAGTTAATGATGTTTCAAGGCATTTCACACCTAACAAAACTTGAAATCATTACTAATGTTGAATTGCCTTTCAACCCCTTACAAGTTTTCAACATAACCCATTCTCGACACTTTGAGCCTCTATACAAATCTTATTCATCAAGTCACAGTAAAATGACAACTTGTCAACCATCCAAATCAAATATAAGTTTACCAAGAGTTCCTTGCTAACTTCTCTGTACACACTCATTCTCATTTAAACACAATTCCATCAAGACCTCAATCAATAATTTAAATTCCAGGTATGAACTATTCGAACTAATTCACAATACGCTCGAATTTCATAAACTAATACACAGTAGCCTTATTGAAGAATCAAGGTACTCAAACTTTCTATCATCGTTTCACAAGCATAGCCTCAATCCAGATTTACAACAACTAAAAGACCAATTCCAAATATCCAACTCAATGACAGTAGCCATATCAAAGATTTGAAACATCCACTTCATCAGTCCATTACCAATATGAGCTTGAAGATTTTACCTGTGTTGAGTTCTTAGCTGGATTAGAGAGCATGAACACCAGGGACTTTCGACGAAACCGGAATCTTAACAGTCACAGAGCAGCAGCAACTGCCCAGGGTTGCCAACATGAACACCATGTCTTCCTGTTCTTCTCCCAGCTGCCTAAGATTCAAATTGAATAAAACTAAGCATTAAAGCATGCTCAGAGATAAACCCAAACCAAAATTCTCGGTGGTTTTCACGGCAGCCAAGCAACACTCAAAACCTCAACTTTTCCAAACATTAATCAAAGTGAATTCCCATTATACCAAGATGTATATCTCGACGAGGGGATCAAGATTGATACATGAACCGAAGCATAACGTTGCCGGAGTCGCCGGAAAATGAAGAAAACCTGCCGGAACTGCTTATTCTTCTTTCCTTTGATTCTCCCTCCTCAGTTAACGAATAAACAAGCTGAGACCACAGACGAACTCGCATAGTCAAGAAGAAGCTAAAGACACCAGATTCACCCGCCTTTGTGGCCGGAATCGGAAAGTGCCATCGGAGCTGTCCAAGCTTTGGAGCTTCGTTTCTCTCTCATCCGGCGTCCACATGACTAGTTACGACTACCCACGTGCTCATCGTAGCAATGCGAAGCTCCCGGTATCATTTTTGTACCGTGAAGTGGTCGGAGGAGAAAGGTGGTGATCGGCGTGTCGCGGTAGAAGAAGGAAGAGGCGGTGAAGGTCTGAAGGGTTCTGGACCCTTGGATCTGATCCAATGGGTATTTATACCCCTTCCATTAGTTTAAATTCAACGGTCCAGATCAGGTCCAGATTGCACCGCAATCATTTCCAATTTCCAAAAACCATTTTTCTTTAATTCTCAATCTTTCGAAAATCAAAACAAATAGCTCGGTATCCGAAAAATTCTCCGAAAATTCCTACGAACTCGTCGTGATATGTACTTTATTCTCATGTGCACAAATTAAAGTTACGACCTGAAGAAAATTTCTGAAAAATTCCCGAGGCTCCTTAATAACTATTGGGATTATCGATTCAATCCCAATTAATTTCCAAAAAATTTTCTTAATTCTTCCGGGGTCTCACAGTTACAAATGGTCTCCCTTTGAGGACCATATCCCAAGCCCCGAATGGTTCCAACCCCCATCTTTTTTTTTTGGTCTGAGTCCTAACCGTAATTCATTACGGCATTACCCAAAATACTCAAAGCTTGCTTTTTTATTCCCGCTATGCATAATTTTTTTTTTTGCCAAAAACCCCGCCAAATAAAAACTGCAGAGAATTGTTTTTTTGGACAACAAACTGCATAGAGTTAAGGACGGAATTTTCGCCCCCTAATCTTTTCGTCCAAATTTTGGAATTTGGCGCACTTACCCGCTTAAAATTTGGCAGTTTCCTTTTAATTAATTTGAGACAAAATTGAACTCCGTCCCCAATTAAATTTTGGGACAGATATTTTTGTCTCCAATTAAAATTTATTTGTCTCTAATAGGGTCGAATAGAGAGTTCTAAACAACAAAACTTTTAAGGACGAAATGTTTAAGGACGAAATTAAAAAATTTGTCCCTAATCATGTCTTTAGAGACAAAAAAATGGTCTGTCCCAAAAAATTTCACCTCTAAACGGGTTTTTCCTTGTAGTGACCAGAGCTCTTCGGACTCTTCTGCACCGTTGAACTGAGTTAGGGTGAACACGTTAGTTTGACTATAAAATATTTTACTGAGACCATCTCGATCCATTGCAGTGCGGCCAATACTTATTCTTGTCTCCTTCCTCTCCATCTCTCTGTCTTTGATTGCAACTTCTGTTCTCTCTTCTTTTGCAATTTCTCTCATTCCTCCAACCGTTCGTAGAAAGGGAGTGATTTTCGTTACCTCAAAGACGAACGGTGTTGTTTTTTGGCTTATCTTAATTGGCCTGAATGTCAGGTCTGTCATTCCCAATGTCATGTCTGTCATTCCTAATGTTAGGTCTGTCATTTGATAGACGTATATACATGTTTGGAGTGAGCATGTGCCGTGCATGTGCTAGGTTTAATCACCAATTGATACATGTATATATTCTAGTTGCAGCCTCTATCGTGAGGAGAGAAGAAAAACAGAGAGAAAGAAAAAGAGGCCAAAACAGAGGTTTTACAATCCAAGTGAAAAGGAGATCTCTACACTTTGTCAAGGTGATTTGCCATCAGGTGGAGTCCTTTTGAGGTTGAATGAGAAGTAAGTATTGTCTTCTTCTCTTGTTGATTTGTAGAGAGCTATAGGCTTGGATGTATTAGGATTTTGGGTAGAGAGAGTTGATTCTTGAACTCTATTGTATTTTCTCCAATTGGATCATAGTGAAATATATTGCCGGCTCCGAAAGTGGACGTAGCTCAATCACATCGATTGAGTGAACCACTATAAATCTTGTGTTCTTTGTGGTTTGGTGTGTGCTTGGTTTCTTTGTGATTGTGTTTCCATATTGTGCTCATATAGATAGCTTGTTTGTTACGCTTCCGCACAACAAACTGGTATCAGAGCTTTTGGTTCTGAATTTGGGGTTGAATTTATTGATTGAGTACAATGGTTGACAAGGAGAACAAGCAAAAGAAAGATTCGGGTTCGGGTTCGGGTTCTTCGTCGACTAGTCGGCCATCAATCAGAAATGACAAATTTGAAGTTGAAAAGTTCGATGGAACTAACAATTTTGGCATGTGGCAGTGTGAGATGATGGATGTCTTGTGTCAACAAGAATTGGATATAGCTTTGGAGGAGAAACCTGAAGATATGGATGATAAGGAGTGGGCAAAGATTAATAGGTGGGCTTGTGGTTCTATCAGATTATGCCTAGCTAAAGATCAGAAATTTTTTGTCATGAAAGAAACTTCGGCGAAAGAGTTGTGGAAGAAATTGGAAGATCAGTATATGATCAAGAGTCCTGAAAATCGGCTTCACCTAAAGAGGCGGCTCTTTCGATTTCAGTTTCGACAAGGTATTTCTATGACTGAACACATCAGTGATTTCAATAAGATACTTGCAGATTTGGCTAATTTAGATGTGATAATTAGTGTTGAGGATAAAGCTTTGTGTTTGCTAAATTCTCTACCTGACGAGTATGAGCATTTGATCACAACTTTGTTGTATGGAAAGAATGATGTGAAATTTGATGATGTGTCTAATGCTTTGTTGAACAATGAGTTCCGAAAGAAGGACAAACAATTTCAAACAGGTTCAAGTGAAGCACTTGTGATAAGGGGCAGATCAGATGACAGAAAGACTAGTGGAAAAAGAGGTAAATCTCGTTCCAAGTCGAGAGGTAAATTTCCTACAAAAGATGAATGTGCCTTTTGTCGCCAAAAAGGACATTGGAAGAAAGATTGTCCTAAGTTGAAGAATAGAGACAAGAAGGGTTCTGAAGTGAATGTTGCAAGAGATGATGATGATGATTTTGATTTTGCTTTGAGTTGTTCATCAGCTTTTGAAGATTTTGAAGATGATGAAATTGATTATGCTTTGGCTTGTTCATCTACAATTGGTTGTTCTGAGAAGTGGATAATGGACTCAGGTTGTTCTCATCATATGTGTCCTAATAAGGAGTGGTTCTCTACTTTCAAGGCTTTGAATGGTGGAGTAGTATTGATGGGAAATAATAGTCCTTGCAGAACACAAGGGATTGGGACAATTCGTCTCAAGATGCATGATGGAGTAGTCAGAGAGTTGACAAATGTTCGGTATGTTCCGAATTTGAAGAAAAATCTTATCTCTTTGGGCACTTTAGAATCAAAGGGCCACACAGTTACATTGAAGAATGGTGTTGCTAAAGTTGTCTCTGGTTCACTTGTGGTGATGAGAGGTGAAAGGTTTAGGAACTTGTATTTTATGCAAGGGACTACAGTGACAGATGAAACAGCAGTATCTGAGACTACAGATGATGATGTTGCAGACACTACCAGATTATGGCATATGCGTCTTGGACATGCTGGTGAGAAAGCATTGCAGGGATTAGTGAAACAAGGCTTGTTGAAAGGTGCAAAGACTGGAAAATTAGAATTTTGTGAACATTGTGTCTTGGGAAAGCAGACTAGAGTGAAGTTTGGCACCGCAGTCCATCAGACTAAAGGTACTCTAGATTATGTTCACACCGATGTATGGGGACCTACCAAAACTGCATCTTTGGGAGGTAAGCATTATTTTGTCTCTTTTGTTGATGACTTCTCTAGAAGAGTATGGGTGTACACCATGAAACATAAAGATGAAGTCTTAGATATATTTGTGAAGTGGAAGAAGATGATTGAGACTCAAACCGGTCGAAAAATTAAGAGGCTCAGGTCAGACAATGGTGGTGAATACAAGTCTGATCCATTCTTGAAGTTATGTCAAGATGAGGGCATTGTGAGGCACTTCACAGTTAGAGAGACACCGCAGCAGAATGGGGTGGCAGAACGCATGAATCGGACTTTGCTGGAGAAAGTTCGATGTATGTTGTCTAATGCTGGATTAGGCAAAGAGTTTTGGGCTGAGGCAGTTACATATGCAGGCCATCTCATTAACAGGTTGCCTACTGCTGCAAATGAGGGAAAAACACCTATGGAAGTATGGTCTGGAAAACCTGCTACTGATTATCATTACTTACATATTTTTGGTTGTCCTGCTTATTTTCATGTCAGGGAAAGCAAGCTTGATCCAAGAGCCAAGAAAGCTCTTTTCTTGGGATTTAATGATGGTGTGAAGGGATTCAGGCTATGGTATCCAGATGTGAAGAAGGTTGTTGTAAGCAGAGATGTGACTTTTGATGAGGCTGGTATGGTTAATCAGAATAAGCAGAAAGATTCCCAAGAGCAGAGAATGACCATAGAGAGTTTGAGGCAGGTGGAGTTTAATGAAGATGTTGATGAAGCTCCAGTTGATTCAGTGAGTCCTACAGCTGATTCAGTTGATTCAGTGAGACCACCAGTTGATTCAGTTGATTCAGTCAATGAGGACATGAGAATTGAAGAAAAGGCTCCAACCCAAGAGCCTACACAGCAAGTTGGACCTATTGCAACTACAAGGGGAAAAAGAAAGGCTCCAAAGCCAGCTTGGCTAAATGATATGGTGACTTATGCACTTCCGATTACTGAAGAAGAAATTCCTTCTACCTATGATGAAGCTGTCATACATGCAGATAGTGTAGATTGGGAAAAAGCTATGGGTGAGGAGATGAAGTCTCTTCATAAGAACAAGACTTGGGAGTTAGTTCAGTTACCACATGGAAAGAGAGCAATTGGTTGCAAGTGGGTATATGCTAAAAAGGAGGGATCTCGATACAAGGCTAGATTGGTAGCTAAAGGCTATGCACAGAAAGAAGGAATTGACTACAATGAGGTATTTTCTCCAGTTGTGAAGCATTCTTCTATTCGTATTTTGTTAGCCTTGGTTGCACAGTTTGATCTTGAGTTAGCACAGCTTGATGTCAAAACTGCATTTTTACATGGTGAATTAAAAGAGGAGATCTATATGACTCAACCAGAGGGATTTAATGTTGCTGGTAAAAAAAATGGGTTTGTAAACTGCAGAAATCATTGTATGGCTTGAAACAGTCTCCAAGGCAATGGTACAAGCGGTTTGATAAGTTTATGTTTGGTCAGAAGTACACTAGGAGTCTTTATGATCCTTGTGTTTATTTTCGCAAGCTACAAGATGGGACCTTCATTTATTTGCTCTTATATGTTGATGATATGCTGATAGCATCTAAGAGTAGATTTGGGAGAAGCTAAGAAGATTTTGGGCATGGAAATTGACGTATGCAAAAGAGTGGTAGGTATATTTGTGATCCGGGAGTGTCGTTCCACGGAGGATTGACGGCTCCCCGACTTCTCGGTAGCGTGTGTGCGAGTGCTCTAGCTATGTGGAATGGCAAGAAGTGAATAGAGTGAGTGAAATGTGTTTAAACAATGTGCGGAGTGTAGTGTGGTGAGTTTGGTGTACGCAATTGTGGAATGCCAATCAATCAAACAAGAAAAATGTAAATAGACAAGCAAGTAAAAGGTGTGCAAGTATAGGAAAGTGTTGGGGTTTTCGGGCAAACCCCAATCCAATGCAATGCATAACAAACTAACTAATACTCATGCTTGTGCAATGAATGAATCAAACTTCGTATCTTAGCCATGTTATGGATCTAAGACCATCTTATCATGTGTATTCTAGTGCCGGATTATGGATCACTAGAACTCTCTCAAATTGGTTTGAGAGGCGAAGGGTACAAAGACTTAGAAGCTCAAACAAGAGGACCTCATCACATCTAATATCAATTGCCTAGAGAAAGCTAGGAGTCACCCCAACAATCTCAATCAAAATAGGTTGCACACATGCACAAGAAAGTGACTAAATTTCCTACACATGCATTCAACACAAATTGAAATGGATAAAAGACATACTCATTCATCACATAGCATTCATACATAATCAATCCATCAATACATCACATTGGACTAGGGCACACAACCCTAGTCCCCAACAAAGTGACTACTCACTAACCATTAAGGTATACAACATCATATAGCAAATGTAAGATATAAGCATGAATACAAAAGAGAAAAGGGTTAAAGAAATCTCAATAAGTGGTGCCCCCTTCTTCTCCTTTGATCTAGACGTCGTCCTTGATAGTTGTGAGGATCCCCAGCTGCCCGGAATGGTGGTAGAAGCGGCGGAAGTGGCGGAGGTGGCTGGTCGACCCGTGCGTCGACCGTTCGACGGAAAAGTGTCGACCGGTCGACGGTCGTGCTGCGGCTGAACCGGAAGGGAGAGATGGGGGAGAGAAAGAGGAAAGGGAAAAATGGGATTTTGGGGCTGATGATGGGAATGACCTAATTCAGGTAAAGAAGGCTATATATAGGCAAAGGAGGGGGGAAATGGAGGGCTAAGATGAGGTAGGGTTTGATCCAAGGGCTATTGGGTTTTAATGAAGGGTAAGGGGGTCATTTCAAAAGGGAATGCAAAGAAGGAATAATCTAAGGGTGACCTCATGATATGTTGTGTGGTCCTTTGCTGATTTGGAGGCTTGTGAGGGTGAGTCACGCGGTTGACTTTGCCTTGACTTTGACTTTAACCTTCGGAGCTTGACCAAGGGTTGACTTTGACCAAACCTCCGGAATTCTTTCGCGGCTCACTTCCGGGACTTCATCTTGACTCGTTGACGCTTTCAAGTCGGGGTTGACCACGAGTTGACTTTTGGTCCTCGGGTTGACTTTTCGTCCTTTTGCCGGAAATCTCCAAAAAGCTCCAAATCGCATCCTTTCGCTCCCGATATCCGTCCGATGCTCGATTCACCTACAATGGTGCAAATCAAGGATTAGAGACACTAAATAGCCTTTGGATTAGCATTACTAAAGTGATTAGAGGCCTAATTTGTATGCAAATCGCATACGAATCACACCCCCACACTTAAGCTTTGCTTGTCCTCAAGCAAATAAAGAATCAACAATCCATATCACACTTAATTTTGCCCTAACAACCATATCCTCAAATAGAGACCACTACGCCACACATCAAGATTGAATCAAGCATATACTCAAACCTCATGATTTGCCAAGTGATTAAGATATGTATCCAATGCATGCTTGGTGTAGTGTGTGCTAGCCATGGAATAATCAATCAAGAGCAATCAAATTAGCACATAATGACAAGATTAACCGCTAAACTCACATGATTCACTAAATATTTCCGCTCTTGTGTTTAGGGTTAAGTGTTTACTCTCAAGACATTACCAAAAGCAACGTCCCCATAAGCTTGCTCATTTACCAACTCTCCACTAATTAACTCGCAACTTATTAGATCAAAAGGGCTTTTCATTTGGTTGCAATGGGGCCAAAGGTTAAGGGTTAACATGAAATGAAAGGATGGATATACAAATATTCCAAGTATTTCACAAGATAACTCAAGGACTTTGAAACTCATTTTCTTTCGCAAACAATCCTAACTTTTATTCTCCTCTACCCATTATTCTAAAACACACTCTCTTTTTGGATTTTCTTTCTTTCTATTTCTACTTTTCTCTTTCTTTTTCTCATAACTTTCCTTTTTCCCATTTTGTATTTTTCTTTTCTTTTGGGACTTTCTTTTTGAAACTTTATTTTTGTACACAACTTCTTTTTGATTTTCTCAACTTCTTTTCTTCTTTTGTATTTTGCTTTCTTTCCAACCTTTTTCTCCTTTACAAACACCTAAAAAGTACTCTACCCCCACACTTGCTTTACACAAACCCATAGAACACAAAGAACATGAGAAGTCACAATCGTCGTCTCGCTAATACTTGGAACAAGGGATGGTTAGTGTTTAAGCTAAAAACATGGGTTAGATTTTAGTGGTTAACAAAGAAAAAGCTAATGATGAATGAGGCTCAAAATGGGTTAGTCCTAATGGATTAGTGTTTAAGGGATTAGAGATTAGTTTGGCCATGGTGCTTAACTAGTGCCTTAATCATTTCCAATTCATCGCAAATTAACGCGTAGTCTCAAGAGGTCTTTGAGCAAGTTCTAGGTCTCGTAAACTAGTGGAATGCACACACATGAAGAACAAGGATGTATGAATGATGCATACATATCAATGAGGCTCAAAATCTCACCATATAGGGTATATGCATGTCAATACATCGTCTAGATATGCTTCTCTAATTGCTAGTGACCAATCAACATGGCAAATGTGCGTATAGTGTCAAGCAAGCATCGATTACATAAATTAATCACAAGGCAATCCAATGATTTCTAAGCACATGCTCTTTATCCTCTTAATTCATAACTTAGTAGGCTCATAATCATCATCGGGGTTGAAAAGGACAATCAAAACACACACAAAACCTTCAAAGTTCCATAATCTCAAAAATTTAAACTTAAGCACCTGTCGACCGGTCGACGCAAGAGTCGACCGGTCGACGCAAGAGTCGACCGTTCGACCACAACTCCCTGGATGAGTGTCGACCGGTCGACACACGGGTCGACCGTTCGATGAAAACTTTGAAAAATTGAAAAATTTTGGTGGTTTGAAAATGTGAAATCATTTTAGTTTGGCCCAACCTCACCCCCACACTTAAAACCAACATTGTCCTCAATGTTGTGAGGTGTTTAAAAATAGAAATCAAGTGGGTGAAAGTGATGAGAATGAAGTCGGGCGAATGCACACAAACAAAATATAGCAACGGATGATAGAGTAAGAAAAACCCCCTTTGTAGACTCCCTTAGCTAGCCGAGAAACCACAAATAGACACTAACCTCAGGGCACAAGGCCCTGACTTCCATACGTTTGCTCCTCGGGTGCCAAATGAACTAGAAAGTGTGATTGCATTGAGATCATCCAAAACAGGGGACAGCAGCAACACAGCAGCGACCTTCTCCCAATGATTTGGGCATAGCTCCAAGAATAGGCCTCCAAGTTGAGTGATTCCAGTGGCATTGGAAAGTAGACTCCAAGAGCTTTAGTTTGGCCACTGGAAACTCAGAAATAGCCTTCCGGACAAGCAATGAAGAACCGGTCAAAGTGACCCTTCAGAAAGTCAAACTGCAGTGAGCACTCCTCCTTTAAACTAACATTGCAGTAGATCCAACGATCCATTCAGAGAGAAATTTGAACTGGAAACAGAGGACTCATAGAAGAAGCTCCTCCAGCTTGTTTCAATGTATTCCAACGGTCAGATGTAGAGAAAACTGCCTCCAAAATCACTGCTCTGCCCAGGCCTCTCATAGACAAATGCAAATCAACACTTCTTGGGTTTCTTCCTCCAAGACTCCTATCATAACACCTCTCAACCTCCCTAAATTTTTTTATTCGTTACTAAATAATGCTGAAAGTAAATGGTTCTTCTCCAAATGGGGTTGCCTCCCCACAAGCGCTTCGGTTTATAGACCTACAAGCCGGTCTTTGTTCCATTCGAAACTCAAAAGACATCCGCAAGGTGAAACACCTCCTCGTGTGTCTCAAAATCACTTTCATGGTATAACTTCACTCTATGTCCATTGACCGTAAAGGTACCTCCATCGTGCAAGTTCTTGATCTCCAATGCTCCATGGTCAAAGACATGAATGACTTCGTAAGGACTGCTCCACCTTGAACGTAGTTTGCCCGGAAACAATTTCAATCTTGAATTATAGAGCAACACTTTTTGTCCGGGAACAAACTCCTTGGCCTTAAGCTTCTTGTCATGCCAATATTTAGTTTTGGCCTTAAATAAGGCGGCATTCTCATAAGCATCTTGTCTTATCTCCTCAAGCTCATTCAAGTCTAGCTTCCTTTGCTCTCCGGCCTTCATCACATCATGGTTTAGTGCCTTGACTGCCCAAAAAGACTTATGCTCAATCTCCACCGGCAAGTGGCATGCTTTCCCATAGACAAGGCGGAATGGAGACATCCCCAAGGGAGTCTTAAATGCAGTTCTATATGCCCAAAGCACATCATGGAGACGCACACTCCAATCCTTCCGTGTAGCATTAACAACCTTCTCCAAGATGGACTTGATCTCCCGATTAGAAACCTCCACTTGGCCTCTCGTTTGAGGGTGGTATGGAGTGGCCACCTTGTGCTTTACCCCATACTTGTGAAGAAGGCAGCAAATGTTCGGTTGATAAAGTGAGAACCGCCGTCACTAATAATGAAACGAGGTGTACCAAAACGGGTAAAAATGTGCTCTTGTAAGAATTTTGTCACCACTTTTGCATCATTAGTACTTGTAGCTTTTGCTTCCACCCATTTAGATACATAATCAACCGCGACCAAGATGTACTCAAAGCCAAATGAATTAGGAAAAGGACCCATAAAATCAATGCCCCAAGTGTCGAATATCTCAAGCTCGAAAATGTTAGTGAGCGGCATTTGGTCCCTTTTTGAAATGGTGCCCACTCGTTGGCAACGATCACATTGTAGTGCAAAGTCATTAGAGTCCTTGAAAAGAGATGGCCAATAGAATCCGGCTTGCAAGATCTTAAAAGCCGTCTTCCGTCCACCAAAATGCCCTCCACACGTGTGAGTGTGGCAATGTTCCAAGATACTAGGAATCTCCACATTTGGAACACATCGTCTCAATACTTGGTCCTTCCCCGCCTTCCACAAGTAAGGGTCATCCCAAATGTAATGACGAGCATCCCGTTTTAACTTCCTTAACTCATAGAAATCCATACTCTCCGGTGCATAAGTCCCATTGCTAGCAAGGTAATTCACAATGTGTGAAAACCATGGTAGCCCTTGGATAGAAATAGCAAGTAAGTGTTCATCCGGAAAGGTCTCGGTGAGGGGAATAGCACAAGAGTCACCTCCTTCCATAATCCTTGAGAGATGATCGGCCACCACATTTTCCTTTCCCGGCTTATCATGCACTTCAATGTCAAACTCTTGGAGAAGTAGAATCCATCGGATGAGCCTAGGCTTAGAGTCCTTCTTCGTCATGAGGTACCTCAATGCCGAGTGATCGGTGTGTACAATAACTTTAGAACCAATGAGGTAACTCCGAAACTTCTCAAGAGCAAAGACGATGGCCAAAAGCTCTTTCTCGGTGGTAGTGTAATTCATTTGGGCATCATTAAGAGTCCTTGAGGCGTAGTAGATAGCATGCATGAGTTTTTCCTTCCTTTGACCCAAAACGGCGCCCATGGCATAGTCCGAAGCATCGCACATCAATTCGAAGGGAAGTGTCCAATCCGGCGCACTCATGATTGGTGCGGTAGTCAAAAGTGTCTTAATCATCTCAAAAGCCTCCACACAAGCTCCATCAAAATTCCAAGGAGCATCCTTGGCAAGAAGATCACAAAGGGGTTTTGAGATTTTAGAGAAATCCTTGATAAACCGGCGATAGAATCCGGCATGACCCATAAAGCTTCTCACTCCCTTGACATTGATTGGTGGTGGCAATCTCTCAATCAACTCCACTTTTGCTTTATCCACTTCTATACCTCGTATGGAAACCACATGACCGAGGACGATCCCTTCATCCACCATGAAGTGGCACTTCTCCCAATTCAAAATGAGATTTGACTCCTCATCTCTTTAGAACTAAAGCCAAATGTGTTAAACACTCATCAAAAGAATTTCCATGCACCGAGAAGTCATCCATGAAGATCTCCATAAATTGCTCCGTCATGTCATGGAACAAGGCCATCATACATCTTTGAAAAGTAGCGGGAGCATTACAAAGACCAAAGGGCATCCGCCTATAAGCAAAAGTACCGAACGGGCATGTGAAGGTAGTCTTTTCTTGATCTTCGGGAGCAATGACAATTTGGTTATACCCACTATATCCATCAAGGAAGCAAAAGTGTGAATGTCCCGCCAACCGCTCAAGCATGTGGTCGATGAAAGGAAGAGGAAAATGATCCTTTCTAGTGGCGGAGTTCAACTTCCGATAATCAATGCATACTCGCCACCCACTTTGAACACGTTGTGGAACCTCCTCCCCTTTATCATTCGTCACCACGGTCATCCCACCCTTCTTTGGTACTACTTGAACGGGGGAGACCCACTTGGAATCGGAAATGGGAAAGATAATCCCATGGTCTAGCAACTTAGTGACTTCCTTCTTTACTACCTCCATCATGGGTGGATTAAGTCTCCGTTGTGCATCTCTCACCGGTTTGCTATCCTCCTCCATATAGATGTTGTGCATACAAACACTTGCACTAATTCCCTTAATGTCGGCAATTGTCCACCCTATGGCCCCTTTGTGCTCTCTCAACGTCTTCAATAACTTCTCTTCTTCATGTGTGGTGAGCTTAGATGAGAGAACCACCGGCAATGTGTCACCATTACCCAAAAAGGCATACTTCAATGTAGAAGGCAACGGTTTCAACTCAAGTGTAGGGGGTGAGACAATAGATGGCAACATTGTTGGCTCCATAGAAGGTGATGTATCCAAAACACTCGGCGGTCTAATACGATATGTACTAGGTGTGGAAGATGCAACCGACAATGCACTAGCTTCTTTTAAGATCACTTCATCATGGAATTCCATGCCATGGTGTGCTATCAAAGTCTCCAAAGAATCTTTGGAACTAGACTCTATAAAAGAGGATTCCACCAAGTCATCAACAACATCAACACGGAAACAATCTCCCAAATGCATGGGACTCCTCATGGCATCAAATATGTGGAAACCCACGGTGGTGTCAAAAACGGTCATTGTGAGGATTCCTTTTTGAACATCAATTTTTGTCCCGGCGGTAGCCATGAATGCCCTTCCTAAGATGATAGGAAGCTCCTCCTCGTCACTAGTACCCTCCATGTCAAGTATCACAAAATCCGCCGGTACTAATAACTCATCA
The DNA here is from genome assembly GCA_029955375.1 of Rubus parviflorus. Taxonomy (NCBI): domain Eukaryota; kingdom Viridiplantae; phylum Streptophyta; class Magnoliopsida; order Rosales; family Rosaceae; genus Rubus; species Rubus parviflorus. The sequence continues at coordinate 15,513,710 of JARGGL010000002.1, read as the reverse complement.
ATCTTTACCAAGACATCCTCAACAACTCCTTTTGGAAACACAAGGCTCCGGTCCGCCATCTTAAGTGAAATCTTGATAGGCTTGATATCTCCGAGCCCAAGTGACTTGTACACATCAAGAGGCATGAGATTAATTGAAGCTCCCAAGTCTAACATGGCTCGGTCAAACCCTTTAGCTCCAATGGTACACGGGACTGTAAAGGAACCGGGGTCTTTAAGCTTTGGAGGCAACTTTCCCGTAAGAATAGCCGACACCCCCTCACTTAAGAGCACTTGTTCATCCGGTTTGAACTTCCGCTTGTTTGTGCACAACTCCTTGAGAAACTTGGCATACGAAGGAAATTGCTTGATGGCATCAAGAAGTGGTACATTGATGTTAACTCTTTTAAATAGCTCAACGAACTCCCTCCGGTGCTTGTCTTGCTTCTTCTTGGCTTCCTCTTTTCTTAATGCTTGCGGAAAAGGAAGAGGTACTTGATAGTTTGACAAATCCAAAGGAGGCACACAAGTAGGACCCTTCCGCTGTCCGGAAACTAATGATGATGGAGTTGATGTATCCCTTGAGTTCCTAAGGTCCTTCTCGGGGGTAACGGGGTCCCTAGCCTTCATGGCCTCACCCATTAGATTCCCACCCGAATGTGACCCATCCCTAGAGCTCTTAGGATCCATCTCTTCACGTATCTCCTCAAAGGTCACTGTGGGCTTCTTTCTCTTGGCATAGTCTCTCTTATCAAACTCATTATCCACGGACAATTGGCCAAAACCCTTGCCCAACGGGATGCCTTGCTCGTTGCCCAAAGTAGGTGAAGAAGAGTGTAGTGCTTGAGTGCCCGAACTTGTCGAGGGTGCTTGAACTTGAGAACATGGCTTGAGTGGCTTTGAAACTCCTCCGGTAGTTACATTTTCTTCACCACCGGCTCCCTTATCCACCCCCTTATTTCTTCCATTTATAGGCAAAGTCACATCTTCCAATCCATTTCCCAAGGGTACATTTTCTTCCCCTTGGTTCCCTTCCTCCTCATAAATATAATCATAATCAAGGTTCTCATGAATGGGAGTATATGAAGAAGGGGGATTCAAATATAAAGAGGGATCATAGTGAACTTTATTATTGTAAACCTTACCGGAGCGAAGGGTGGTGATCACCTTCGCTTGCTCATGCCTCGGATTTTTCTCCACTTGCGATGGCAAAGCACCTTTTGGCCTCTCATTGAGATCCTTGGCCATTTGGCCCATTTGAAATTCGATCTTTGCCATGCCTTGTTGCATATTGTGGTACCCTTGTTGAAGTGCCGAAATGGTTTGATCACACTTCACTTGGCTTTGAACAAGGGTGGCCATCATGTCCTTCATAGTTGGGTCCGTTGAATCTTGCGCTTGGGGAACACTTGGGGCAGCGTAGGATGTAGAGACTCCTTGATTGTAAGTGCTTCCTCCTTGGTTAGAAAACCCAGGAGGTGCTCCATGAGTTGCGCTCTTGTACCCTCCATAAGTACCACCCCCATGGGACTTCTCTCCTCCTTGGTAAGTGTTGTAACCTTGAGATCTCTCTTGGTACCCTTGAACATTGCTCCCATAAGGCTTTGGTTGGTACCCTTGAGTCCTTCCTTGATCATTCCGGGGTGGATAGTTGTTGTATGACTTCGGAGGTGCTTGATAAGAACCTTGTTGGTATGAGCTCACTTGGTTCACATGTTGCCTTTCTTCCTTCTCCTTGTCAATGTGATAAGAACACTCCTCCGTCTCATGACCATGAGATCCACAATAAAAGCAAGGTGGCGAAGATACCACACTATTCACTTGAGATGGGGTAGCCTTCAATTGTGCTTGTAGGAGCATGTCCATCTTCTTGTTAAAAGCCGCTTCCAACCTATCAAATTGAGTGCTCAACAAATCATCACCCGTTGGCTCACTTGAGACATTGTAGACCTTTGACACTTGAGTTGTCGGTTGTGTGGGAGGATGCCTTCGAGGTCCAAAGTCATCCCAAAGTTCGGAGTTTGTTGCTAGGTCCTCAAAGGTGTCCCATGCCTCATCGGGAGACATGCTTGCTATGGTGCTTCCTCTAAATGTATCCACCCTTTGTCGTTGATTAGAAGATAAGCCTCGGTAGAACACATCAACAAGAAACCATTGTTCCAAGCCATGGTGTGGACAACTCATCACTAAATCCTTGAATCTCTCCCATGTTTCGTAGAAAGCATCACCCGATTGGTGCTTGAAGTTGACAATTGAATCTCGAACCTTGGCTGCCTTACTTGGTGGGAAGAACTTGGATAAGAAAGCCTCTTGCAACTCGAACCATGAATGTATAGACCTTGGTGGAATCTTGAGTAGCCATTTCCTTGCTCCATCCTTCAAGGTGAAGGGGAACAAGCGAAGCTTCAAACCATCCTCCGGTAGTCCATGTAGTTGAACCGTTGTGCATGCTTGTTCGAATTCCATAAGGTGGTCATAAGGGCTTTCATCCTTCAAGGCGTGGAATGTAGGCATAATGCTCAATGTGGAGGACTTGATTTCGTAATGAGTGTTGCATGGTGGGAGAACGATGCATGATGGGTGATCCACTACATGAGGGAGAGTGTATTCCCTCATGCGCCTCACGGGAGGTGGAGGTGGATTATTGTTGTTGTGTGGCTCTTCTTCTTCCATTGTTGCCTCTGAAATAGGGTCCTCTAAAGGTGCTTCTCGGCTCTCAAGTGTAGGAGGTGCGCTCTCACACACAATCCTTGGAATATGTCGCCTTCTTCTTGGACGTCCTCTTGTATTCTCGCTTAAGACTCTTCCACTTCTAAGTTGAATCGGTGTGTGAGAGGTTGAAGCAAGGTTCATACACCTTCACAACACAACAAACAGTGGTTAAGTAACACAATCGAGGCAAGAAATACAAAGGATAGGGTTAGATAAGCAATAGAAAACTAAAAGTGAGAGAAACAAAGCAAGGGAAGCAAGGTTGCTCCCAGTCGACCGTTCGACAATTGTCGTCGACCGGTCGATGGTTGTCCAGGGAATTCCCGTCGAACGGTCGAGTAACAGGGTCGACCGTTCGTGAAATGCCCTGAAACGAAAATTTTTGGCTTTTCTCCTTTTTTATCTCAACAAACAAGGTTCCTAAAAGTGCTAGGGAACCCAAATCAACACAAAACAAGTAATAACAAGCAACAAGTACGCAAACAAACACAAGAATGCAATATAGACAAGCGTAGATGCAACTAAAGCAAGAAATAGAATGTGCACACTTATTGGAAAGTTCAACTAGAAAGTGATAGCATTAGGGGTGCTCATGTCTTACATATATCACTAGGATATAAGGCCCGTCACTCCCCTAATGTGTCTCACTCAAGAGTGAATAGCACATGTGAAACAACAAACACAATATAGACAAAGAGATTCAAACAAAAAGAAAGCTAAAGACCCGACTAACTACCAAGAAATCAAGGATTTAACCTCAATCCCCGGCAGCGGCGCCATTTTGACGTATGCAAAAGAGTGGTAGGTATATTTGTGATCCGGGAGTGTCGTTCCACGGAGGATTGACGGCTCCCCGACTTCTCGGTAGCGTGTGTGCGAGTGCTCTAGCTATGTGGAATGGCAAGAAGTGAATAGAGTGAGTGAAATGTGTTTAAACAATGTGCGGAGTGTAGTGTGGTGAGTTTGGTGTACGCAATTGTGGAATGCCAATCAATCAAACAAGAAAAATGTAAATAGACAAGCAAGTAAAAGGTGTGCAAGTATAGGAAAGTGTTGGGGTTTTCAGGCAAACCCCAATCCAATGCAATGCATAACAAACTAACTAATACTCATGCTTGTGCAATGAATGAATCAAACTTCGTATCTTAGCCATGTTATGGATCTAAGACCATCTTATCATGTGTATTCTAGTGCCGGATTATGGATCACTAGAACTCTCTCAAATTGGTTTGAGAGGCGAAGGGTACAAAGACTTAGAAGCTCAAACAAGAGGACCTCATCACATCTAATATCAATTGCCTAGAGAAAGCTAGGAGTCACCCCAACAATCTCAATCAAAATAGGTTGCACACATGCACAAGAAAGTGACTAAATTTCCTACACATGCATTCAACACAAATTGAAATGGATAAAAGACATACTCATTCATCACATAGCATTCATACATAATCAATCCATCAATACATCACATTGGACTAGGGCACACAACCCTAGTCCCCAACAAAGTGACTACTCACTAACCATTAAGGTATACAACATCATATACATGAATACAAAAGAGAAAAGGGTTAAAGAAATCTCAATAAGTGGTGCCCCCTTCTTCTCCTTTGATCTACACGTCGTCCTTGATAGTTGTGAGGATCCCCAGCTGCCCGGAATGGTGGTAGAAGCGGCGGAAGTGGCGGAGGTGGCTGGTCGACCCGTGCGTCGACCGTTCGACGGAAAAGTGTCGACCGGTCGACGGTCGTGCTGCGGCTGAACCGGAAGGGAGAGATGGGGGAGAGAAAGAGGAAAGGGAAAAATGGGATTTTGGGGCTGATGATGGGAATGACCTAATTCAGGTAAAGAAGGCTATATATAGGCAAAGGAGGGGGGAAATAGAGGGCTAAGATGAGGTATGGTTTGATCCAAGGGCTATTGGGTTTTAATGAAGGGTAAGGGGGTCATTTCAAAAGGGAATGCAAAGAAGGAATAATCTAAGGGTGACCTCATGATATGTTGTGTGGTCCTTTGCTGATTTGGAGGCTTGTGAGGGTGAGTCACGCGGTTGACTTTGCCTTGACTTTGACTTTAACCTTCGGAGCTTGACCAAGGGTTGACTTTGACCAAACCTCCGGAATTCTTTCGCGGCTCACTTCCGGGACTTCATCTTGACTCGTTGACGCTTTCAAGTCGGGGTTGACCACGAGTTGACTTTTGGTCCTCGGGTTGACTTTTCGTCCTTTTGCCGGAAATCTCCAAAAAGCTCCAAATCGCATCCTTTCGCTCCCGATATCCGTCCGATGCTCGATTCACCTACAATGGTGCAAATCAAGGATTAGAGACACTAAATAGCCTTTGGATTAGCATTACTAAAGTGATTAGAGGCCTAATTTGTATGCAAATCGCATACGAATCAGAAATCGAAAGAGATAGATCAAAAGGCAAGGTTTGTTTGTCACAGAAACAATATTTGAAGAAGGTACTACATCGGTTTGGTATGAATGATGGCACTAAACCTGTAAGTACACCTCTTGCCTCTCATTTCAAGCTAAAATCTACTATGTCTCCTAGCACAAATGATGAGCGTAATTACATGGCTAAATTTCCTTATGCCAGTGTTGTTGGTAGCTTGATGTATTGTATGGTTTGTACTAGACCTGATATTTCACAGGCTTTAAGTGTGGTAAGCAGATATATGCATAACCCTGGTAAAGGCCATTGGCAAGCAGTGAAATGGATTCTACGGTATATTCTTGGTACTGTGGATGTTGGATTGGTTTTTCAACAGGATAAGACGAGTCAGTGTGTTGTTAGATATGTGGACTCTGATTATGCAGGTGATTTGGATAAGTGTCGGTCTACAACAGCTTATGTGTTTACTCTTGCTTGTGGATCGGTGAGTTGGAAGTCAAATTTGCAATCTACTATTGCTTTGTCGACTACAGAAGCTGAATATATGGCAGTAACAGAGGGTGCAAAAGAAGCAGTTTGGCTTCGTGGTTTGCTTGAGGACTTGGGAATAATTCAAGATTATGTGGATGTCTATTGTGACAGTCAAAGTGCTATTCACTTAGCAGAGAACCAGGTTACTCATGCTCGTACTAAGCACATCAATGTGAAATTTCACAAGATTCGTCAAATGGTGGAAGATGGTGATATTCATCTCCTGAAAATTGGAACTGAAGACAACCCTGCTGATATGTTGACTAAGCCAGTTCCTTTGAGTAAGTTCAAGCATTGCTTGAACTTGATTGGTGTTCGTAGCATTTGAATTTCCCTACGGGGATGTCGGAGCGGAAAATTATTTTGTGGTATTCTACTTTGGAGAAATTGCATTAAGAGAAGCCAAGGTGGAGATTGTTGTTTTTTGGCTTATCTTAATTGGCCTGAATGTCAGGTCTGTCATTCCTAATGTTAGGTCTGTCATTTGATAGACGTATATACATGTTTGGAGTGAGCATGTGCCGTGCATGTGCTAGGTTTAATCACCAATTGATACATGTATATATTCTAGTTGCAGCCTCTATCGTGAGGAGAGAAGAAAAACAGAGAGAAAGAAAAAGAGGCCAAAACAGAGGTTTTACAATTCAAGTGAAAAGGAGATCTCTACACTTTGTCAAGGTGATTTGCCATCAGGTGGAGTCATTTTGAGGTTGAATGAGAAGTAAGTATTGTCTTCTTCTCTTGTTGATTTGTAGAGAGCTATAGGCTTGGATGTATTAGGGTTTTGGGTAGAGAGAGTTGATTCTTGAACTCTATTGTATTTTCTCCAATTGGATCATAGTGGAATATATTGCCGGCTCCGAAAGTGGACGTAGCTCAATCACATCGATTGAGTGAACCACTATAAATCTTGTGTTCTTTGTGGTTTGGTGTGTGCTTGGTTTCTTTGTGATTGTGTTTCCATATTGTGCTCATATAGATAGCTTGTTTGTTACGCTTCCGCACAACAAACGGGACCTATATATGCTAAATCATACCATCCATGCTTAGTTATAACATCTATGGTTGAATAAGGTTGACCGAGATTAATATATATATCTCCATTGGTAGCACAGATCGATCAGTCAATTACTAAACCTTAATAACAAGAAATGAGGAAAAACATTAAAACCGATCGATGGACCAATTAATTTATATTACAGATACAGTCTTACAGACACTAGCTGATTAAGTAACTAGCTTAATTTGTTAGCTCGTAGCTAGAAACTGGCTTCTACAAGATGAACGAGCTCTCTTCAAACATCACCTTCCCCATTATACTTGACCAATTAGATAGACAGAAGTGATTAATTAATAATAATAGATAGCTGCTCTATACATGCATGATCTCAGCCAGCAGTGACATAGGGTAAGTACACCAGACTTGCCATAGCCTCTTGCAGCCAGTCCTCCTTGTCATATTTGATCAATTAGACATGAATAATTAACCTCATAATGTAATTATCATAATTAATTTTCGGAAAATAGACTTGCCATAGCCTCTTGCAGCCAGTCCTCCTTGTCATATTTGATCAATTAGTACATGAATAATTAACCTCATAATGTAATTATCATAATTAATTTTCGGAAAATAGACTTGCCATAGCCTCTTGCAGCCAGTCCTCCTCGTCATATTTGATCTGTACATTTAGTATCAATTAGTACATGAATAATTAACCTCATAATGTAATTATCATAATTAATTTTCGGAAAATAGACTTGCCATAGCCTCTTGCAGCCAGTCCTCCTCGTCATATTTGATCTGTAAATTTAGTATCAATTAGTACATGAATAATTAACCTCATAATATAATTATCATAATTAATTTTCGGGAAAATAGACTTGCCATAGCCTCTTGCAGCCAGTCCTCCTCGTCATATTTGATCTGTAAATTTAGTATCAATTAGTACTTGAATAATTAACCTCATAATGTAATTATCATAATTAATTTTCGGAAAATTAAATAACCATAAAAAAAAGGCTGGGATCCTATATCGATCTGATCGATCAGTGTTTTCTCTGAGAATGTTTCCTATATCATTTAAAACTCAAATGGCACCACTTGTAACCCTAGGTACTAGCTAGGAAGAATGATCGATCAAGACAGAGGTGAGAATTAGGATAGGTCAATGTTCGATAATCACCCCGAAGATCATAAAAAGCCCATAATTAAATTTTGCTTCAAACAAATTTCAGCTGAAGTTAAAAATTATACAAACCCCAGCAGCTTATTAAAAGGAGAACAAACAGATCACCCAAAGAACCCCTAAGGCCCTTGAATAAAAAAAGAATATAAAAAAAAATCTGGAACATGGATTACAAACCCTAAATCACAGCGACACCCTAGATCCGCGAGATAGATTAGCTCGTAGTTGAGGGGATGGTTCAGCAACCTTTGATTCGAGTATGAGATCTTGCCCTTCACAAGTTGCAGTCGAAGTGGTAGAGGTGGAGTTTCAGGTACGGGAGTGCTATTGAAGACGTGGCGGAGGTCCTCCCGGCGGTGAAGCGTGGCATGCTCAAGGACGGAAGACGCCGTTGATGAAGTCGCAGAAGATTTGGGGAGAGAGAGAGAGAGAGAGAGAGAGAGAGAGAGAGAGAGAGAGAGAGAGAGAGAGAGAGAGAGAGAGAGAGGAGAACGATTTAGGAAGAGAGAGGGCAGAACTGGAGAGTTTTTTCTTTTTTGGTCAGCTATCCATCCCCAATGGTGGTCTAGCCTCCCGTAATTTGCTTTTGTATACAACACACATATGTCCCTTTGGAGAGAAAAATAATAATAAAATATAAAAGTTAATAAATTTAAATAAAGAAAATAATTTTGGGTCATACAATTGTTCCCATTATTGTAAAAGTAAATAAGAAAAATTTTCAAAAATTCTAGTTAGGGTATTTAATTAAAAGTAAGGGACTCACAATAGTCCCCTTGTAATTTTGAGGGACCAAAAAATGTATCTAACTCTCATTTCACCATGAAAAAATTTAATATCAATGAATTAGGGACAAAATAGTGTATCATGCTCCCATTTGTTAGTGAAAAAAATAGAAAAATAAAAATAAAGGACAAAACTCTTAATTGTCCCTTATAGCATAGTCCCTAAAAGGGATTTTTGTAGTAGTGTAACCTGAAATGATAATGAAAAAAACATAACAAGTGCTGAAGTGCATGTGAATTATTAAGTACCTGGACGGCACCGCCACTACAAAACAGTTTATCAGATCTATCATTGCAAGCATGAATATTGCAATTGGTGTCAATCTTTTGTGATGCCATTTCTTGATGAGTAAGATGTTCACTAATGAGTTGTTCAGTACTACTGTTGCTTACAAATCTCCCACGAACTCGGACTCTTCTCTGAGCTATGGTTTTGCGACAAGCATACTGTAACAAAATACAAATAATTAACCAGTATTAATGAATATTCTAACTAAAAGCATGCATGGTAAAAAATAGTAATTGCATGTATATGTATAAGCAACTGAGATATATATATATATATATATGCACCTTGATGGTTTTGTTGAAGTTCCTTTGGTTTCTTTTCTTTAAATACCTCTCAATCCGTTCTTTCCTTTCTTCTTTTGAATACCGTATTCCGAAGATATTTGTCGAATGATCTTCCATTGTAGGCACCTGGTTGCCTTTATTGAATCCCTATATGGAACAAAATTGTACACGAACAATTAATATATATTCATTAAAATATCCTTGCACCATATAAACACATTGCACAAGCTCGATCGGTATGCTTATTACCCAATTTTCTTGAACCGCAAGGCCAAGAGGCTTAGAATCAGCAGGCATGAATCCAGTACAGCGTTCCTGATCCCCAAACTGATCACGATTATTACCTTTATTGTATAGTTGGATATAAGAATCTCCACCACCAAAATTCTGATTAAGCCCTGCAAGTCCATTCAACCCCAGATGACTGTACTCCGAAAATGCATCAGGCGCCACATCGTCTTCCAAAAACCCAAGTAGTTCCGGGAACGTTGCTGCTGCCCCCATAGCACATGAAGAGATGTCAGAATCCGGTGACACGACATCAAAACTAGGTGCACCATTGTTATCACATAATATTGGTACCAAGTTTTCTTCACTACTACTAGTACCCCACATTGCTCCCCCCATAACTGGACCGCAACCCGTCACCACAGCCGGAGTTGGGTAGACGCAAAAATCAGAAGGGAGAGAATAGTCATTGTAGAATTGAGAATCCATGGAGGTGAAGAGAGGGGGAGGAGGGAAGCTAAGCAACTGATCGATTGTGGGTCAGTTGACGTTTTACCTTTGTGTGTCTTACGCACTGAGCTGAGGTAGCCTTTGTTTTTGAATTGTATATATAGCAACATAGTGGTAGTGCACACTGGCTGTGGCTATAGGCTAGTTCTGCCCAAACAGTTTCGGACAACTGTTCGGGTGGAGTTGCTGCTTAGTTAGACAAAAATAGTAGCTTAAACATAGCTAGCTCTAGCTAACTTCAGCGACTGTCACTCTTTTGGTGAAGCTGTGAACGCGTAATTTAAGTTTGCGTTAATTTGTTGTTAGTGAGATTACTTGGTTTCTAACTGATTAATGTTTGGCATAGATCGTGTACGTGGCTCCATCTGCACATATATAGGAGGGTAAATTCTCTAGCTGCTAGGGGATTTCTCCACTTATACAATTGATATATGCTTTTAGTTTTGTTAGGTTGCATTGATCCGGATCATAAAATTGATATATTTTGCATCTTCGAATCTCCTTGGTGATGTCCAGATCGTTAATTGGATTTGCAGGTGTGCACTGGTGCCGGATCGAAGAGGATTATCTCTTCTGCGGATTTCACGCCTCGAGTTCAGATATTGGCCCCTCTTTTGGGTCATTTTCTCTCTCGAATTTTGGTATGGGTTTCATCTTTGGGATCCTGGTGGAAGTCCCTTCTTCCTGGCTCGTTTAATAATTTCTGAGAATGATCCCAACTGGAGGCCGACTACTTTGTGGTTTAGTGTCGTGGATGGTTCTTTGATTAACTCAAGTTATATTTGGTTCTTTGATTTGGATCAATTTAATTTCTTGTTTTAGAATAAACATAATCAGTTGTGCAAATTTAGACTGTGGTTTTGCAATTTCTCTTTTCATGAGTCCTCCTTGAGCTAGATTGGGTTTACTGGTCTCAATGGCAATACTTGCCATAATTTTTTTGTTGGAGCTGACGATTGCTGACAGCAGTTATGCATGGTGTATGTATTGTTCTAGCAGATTTTGAATTATCGATTAGAGTTCTAGGTTTAGACTCATCAATTATGTCATTTGTGTGGTCTGTATTGGTCATTCGATCTTAGGATGCTCATGCTAAGAATTGTAATTCTATATTGATTAATAAAGTTTATGCTTTTCTCAAAAAATAATAATAATAATAATAATCATGCAACTTTATTTCAGTGATCAGATTAATACGTTTTAGTTTTTTTTAGCAATATACATGATTTTAGTTTCTATGCAAATTCAGATTATGTTGGTCGGTTAAAATTAAAATGAGGATTATAGCGGCTGCTTGAGATGTCTAAGAGAATACCGAAATTAAGCATCATATAACATGTCAACATTGCACAAAAAACATAAGAATAACATATTTAACCATTGAATTACATGTATGTCAGTATAAGAAGGTTTGATAAAATTTCATTTGGGGATGCAATTTCTAAATCCATTGATTGAGACAATTTAGTTTTCTAAGCAAATAATAAGAAATTGAGAAACCTAAATAGGAATGAATCTTGGCAAAGCAATTGAGAAGGAAAGCTGGAAGACCCTGATAAAGGGAGAAATAGATCTACTCATCATGTGAATATTATTCTCCTATAATGTTTAAATTTGTACTCCCACGCCACAAGTACTCCTAAAGACCTAAGCCTACTTATATAGACCAAGAATCTAACACATGGCTTTGTATGATTTTGTTTCAGGAGAAGAAACAACCAAATCGGAGATCATTTACTCAGTTTACTAAATATATCTAAATCGTTTATTTTTTTTATATAGTTTGATGAGTAAATGATCTCCGATTTGATTGTTTTATTGTAGAGATGATTTTTAAATAATAATTTAAAAGATAAACTGTTTGAATTATTAAAATTTTATATAAAATAATTTTAAATAAAGAGTTTGAATGAGTTTATCGAAACTAATTTGGACCCAAATATTTTTTCCCATTACATGCATTGTTCATGTAAGTACACTGACAAAATTATCCTCATGCTTCTAGTAGAGATTCGCTCGACACATATATGTAGGGACAAATGCTCCTTCGTGGTAAGAAAGCTGCCTAGTTTAATATATTTGAATGAGCATGGAACTTGTTCTTCCAGTCTCATATAAGGTAAGGTTCCGATTGTTTATTGCTTTCCTATTGGGATTAAACAACTAATTAAACGTGCATGGTTTCTAAACATTGCATGCGAATACTTAAAATGTGATTTGATATCAGAACTTATACCTTCCAATTTTATCGGATGTCCCATCAGAACTTATACCTTGAAAAATGGCAAATGATATTAATTGCTTCTTATGTGCATGAGAAACAATCGTACAACTAGAAGCTTATTTTTTGGAAGGCATATATAAAAATCTCCCGACCATGTGCTATATAAAGATATATACTTTGAGAATTTTTTAAAGATAGATATGGTTATTAGTGTTGAGGTTTTAAAAAAAAATAAAAAATTGTCTAGCTAGCCAAACCAAACCCATATTCACGCTAATAGTTTATTATAAATTTATATATTTTGACTTGATCGTTAGTTTTGTCAACAAAAGATTAGGAATTAAGGCCTAATCACATACCTATTGAATAATTAACCCACATTCATGTTGTTACTTTTCCATACTAATCATCACTTAATTCCTGCGCTCATTGGCCTTCAAACTTAATTCCTGTTACTTTTCCTAATCATCACTTAGTTTTTATGTGTTTTGATATTCGAGAGGGATATTGTGAGAATGTGAAGTGTTGTCTCACATTGGAAAATAGTAACCTTACAAATGTGTTTATAAGGATTTGAATTTGTTCAATCATTGCCAATTGATTTTGGTGGTGACATCTAAACATGTGCTCTACATCAATCACCCAATATAAGTTGTCCACATGTATGACTTGAAAATTCATCACACATGCAGAGGTGTGTGAGAATGTAGAGTATTGTCCAACATTAAAAAATAGTAACCTAATGTATTTATAAGGATTTGGGGTGTCCAACCATAGTTAAATTTTTTTTTTATGCCTAGAGTACCTTATCGGTATCTGGTTCAAAAGGATTTGTCCATCTTAAAGAGGTTTTCCATAATCTTTAGTCATCTTTGAAAGATTCCTGGCTTTCCTGTCATACCAACTTCCAGTATCAATTAAAATATTTGGAGAATTCAATTAGGACAAGTTGGGTGAAGCTGAGTGAATGAGCTGAGGAGCCTTGCAGGATACCCTTATGCGGGAAATTCTGCCGTGTTCCAAACATGGCATGCTTGGGCACGTGGGCACATTGGCTGCCCTTGGATTAAGCAATAGTCCACAATTTTCTCATCTTGCCCTCCCAAATGCAAACCATTTTTTCCCAACTATGATTATTCCAAACACTGAAGAAGCACCCGAATTTGTAGGCAGTAGACATTCTATTTTCCATTTCCATCCCATCAACCCTAGCCAACTTAATTGCTAGCTTGACGCCTTGACCCTTAATACCCCACTTGCCTTTGCAAAAAAAAAAGTGATATATCCTAATGTAAGGTAGCTCTCTGCCTTTGCATCGAAACAAAGAATGAAATCCTCACAGAAATATTTTCTGCAATCTGAGAGATTTATAAGATCTAAGCCAACTCTTTGAGAAAGGGACTATATATCAGATTAGGTCTTGGCCGGTATCATGTCATTTTTTTTTTTACGAAAGAACAAATATATTAAAAACGAAACAAAGAGACATGAAGGCAAATACAAAGAAGACAAACAGGAAAAAAATTTCAATGACGCCCGTCACATCAGAAATAATAGATTTTTATGTTTTAATTAATTTTTTATTCCTCATCGGCCAATCAGTATAATCCGTCACACTGAAAAAAAATTCCCATCAAGAGGGTTAGATGAAACATTAAACAATAAAATATGTTGAAAGGAGGAAGGCCGGTTGTGAACCCAATTGGGTGGGCACATCCTTCGTGCAGCCAAAAGTGCAACGTGATATGTTGCAGTGTTGGCTACTCTGCTGGTCCAAGACCAGTTAACTGAAGAGAAAGCATAAGCTTTTAATTTGATATGACGGAGGGTATCATGTCATTGACCAGCTAACTGAAGAGAAAGCATAAGCTTTTAAGCTGATATGACGGAGGGTATCATGTCATTCGAGTATCATGTATCAAATACATCAAATTTGGAGTGAAACATGTCTCACTTGTAAGGATGAAAATTTAAGAAATTACAACTATCCTTCTTACTTGAATTCAGTTTTAAAACAAGATTTTAGCTCTAAGAAATTGCAATGACATGCACAATTTTAATTTCTTGTTTGTTTGTGTTGTAACTTGTAAGGAATATGATGGTCACAATAATAAAGAAAGAATTGAGCCATGCTAGCTGCTTGTGATCGAATTAATGTATTGATAACAGAACGAAGGCATGATCGTCCATATATACTTGCACATGATGCTTGATGATTGGTCGGGCATGATTGAGCTGTTTACGTACTAGCTCTATATAAACTACTGTACTATTCTCTTTGTATTCAAGCCTCAAGTAAAAGATGTAGCCTTAATGATCTCTCTTTTCTTTCATTGGCTTCTTGTGTTTATTGTTTCTTCTATTTAGTAATTTCAGCATGTCTTACCATAAAGATGTTCTCTTTCAACAGTTAAAAACTACCAATTTTCTAGATTGGCACATCCTAGAAAAAAATTAGACATAAATAAACACACAAAAACTAATGAATTGGTCAACTGCTACAGAGGATGATGTGCATAAATCAAGAAATTAACAATTCAAATTTATCTCTTCAAAGACGAGGTAGAGATGCTCATGATCTACCAGGGAGCAAAGCAAATTTGGGAGTGAAATGGTAGAAAATATGCATACAAAATTTACCATCTCCATTTATCTTTGTTAGTTTGTTACCATGGTCTAAGTCCAAGTCCAACATGTTCATGTTGGTACAACGTGCATGTCGTTGGAAATGAATCTAGGTAGATTTTTTTTTTTGGAGTATAAACCGAAAATATATTAAAAACGATGAGAAACACTGAATATCGAGGGAGACATAAAACCAAAACTTCGAGTACGAAAACAAACATCCTCATAAATAACATCTTCAATGATAGAGAGGGTGTCATCTATCCACAACTCATCAACACTAGAGAAACTAGCAACGTGTGCCAAACGATGGGCTACACAATGTGTTTTGCAGTAAATATGTCGAACATTAATAGAGGTGAAGGCAAGCATGTAGGCTTTGCAATCACCAATAACTCGACCAATTTCAGAAAGATCATCATCTGGTTTAGCCAAAGTGGCTGCAAGCGCAGCGCAGTCTGTCTCCAAAATAACATCATCTCACCCCTGTTGAATAGCAATGAGAAGCCCCGCCCTGCATGCTTCAACCTCAGTATGAATTGCAGACGTAACATGGGTGCTGGAGCGCAAAATGCAGCAACACACAATCCCTCCCCATCACGCACAATCACACCAATGCCACCCATATGAGACTCAGGGTGGAAAGCTCGGTCGACATTGATTTTCAACCGTCCACCGGGGGGAAATTCTCATTGAGAAACAGGACGTCTCTTGTTCTTAACCTTTTGTGGGTGAAATTTTTGGTATTCCTCCTGCAGGTTGTTAGCCCAAGGAGCCATAAACAAAGGATTGTAGTAGCCCCCATTCCAAATTAGGGTGGGCAGCAAATTTGCTCCCATGCTTATGGCCCCCCTATTAAATATTGCTGACTTGGTAAATTGATATAATTAAGCTTTATGGATTCCCTATTAAATATGAGTTCATTTTTGCTCACACTCCCTAGTTAAGGTGTTAGCATCACACCCCTTTAGGTGATTGACACCTATTAATATTCTGATTAATATAATGTTAACTCATGGTTAACTTTTACATTTATTTTTTAAATATTATTTATTTAGTTAAATATTTGTTTATTTCATTGAAAAGAGAGAATTGTGATTAATTCAGTTTTCTCCCTTCCTAATTAAGAGGAATAATACATGTTTGTTTGTTTTTTTCCTAATGAATGTAAAATCTTTTTTTATTTGTTATTATTTCTATTTTTTCTCCCCCTTTCTCTCTCTTTACTGAACAAATCGTCATATTCTTCTTTCCATCTTTTCTCCTCTTTTTCTCTCTACTGAACCACTCGTCCTCTACTTCTTCTTTCCATCTTTTCTCATCTTTTTCTCTGTACTGAACGATTGCTTCTCCTCTTCTTAGTTTTTTTTTTTTTAAGTTCAATTATCCTGTATGCTATGCGACGGGGAGTAGTCTCACGCTTCTGTCGGAAGGAAGGGATTCGTTTGATTCTGACTGGATCAAGTTGAAACTTCCAGATCTACAAGATCAGGGAGCAGCAGCAGCAACAACAACTCAAGGAGCAACAACAACAACCTTTAAATTAACCATACATATTCATGAGAATCTCTACACCAACCATCAATTTATCCTAAAATCTACATCGATGTTTTAGCTTGTTCAAGGAGAAAATCCATCTGGTTCCTCATGGAATGACTTTTCTCAAAGAAAAATATTGATAAACCCCAATTTCAGAGAATTCCTAGAGTTTAAATCATCTCCTAGTTAGTCTAATTCCTAAATATTTTAATCCAGACGACTTTTAAATTTGCCTTATAGATTTTGAACTCAGTAAATCAAACTTTGAGAGAAAAAAAAAATCATTAAGAAACCCAGAAAATCAGAAAATCCCCATTTTTGGCTCTGCGTTCATTGTAGTTGAGCCTTATAGTTTGTATTGAATTTTGGTTTTAATATGGATAATATCAAGAATTTGATATATTATTAATTAATTAGAAAGATAGAGAATTGAATTAATTATAATTCTCTCTCTTCATTGGAATAAATAAATATTTAAACAAAAAAATAATATTTAAAAAATAATTGTAAAAGTTAACCATGAGTTAACATTAATTAGAATTTTTATAGGTGTCAATCACCTAACGGGTGTGATGCTCACACCTTAACTAGGGGGTGTGAGCAAAAATGAACTCAATAAATATTGATGCACATTTAAAAAAATATGTCGAACATTAATAGAGGTGATAATTAAAAAAATATTGCTGCACCTCTACTCTTGTGATAATTAAAAAAATATTTTAATTAACCATTTCTGTTAATTAGATCTCACAATTTTAATAAATCTTTGATAATTAAAATTCTGTTTAAGTATAATGAAAGTAAATAACAAGAAGAGAAGTAAATAGCACATGAATAGAATGTATCTTTATTGATGAATATGTGCCTTTATCTCTATATATAGAGGAATACATAGTACAATCCATATGGTAATTGAAATCTTATTCAATACATAACCTTTATGTCATACTAACTAAAGATCTCCTAGATTGACAAGACACACATAAAGTAGGTTTCCTTAAACACTCCCCCTTGTGGCGTCAACACTAGGTGGTGCTCCTCGCGTTATCTCATTAAAAACCTTGTCAAGTAACAAAAACTCGGTGAGATAAAAATAATTTTGGTCGAAGGGAAAAAGAGTACAACACACCCTTCACATTTGGAATAGCATGGACACCAGACTCCCCTCGATGTCTGCGTCTCCCCTTGATTTCCACAATCATGGGAGGTCAGATAACTTAAGCAAACCAATGATTTTGACATGCTTCTCAAATGTGGATTTAGGCAGTGATTTGGTAAACAAATCAGCCACATTATCCTCAGATCGGACTTGATTCACTTTGATCTTGAGAAACTTCTGCTGTTGTTGATTATAGAAGAATTTAGGCGATATATGCTTGGTGTTGTCGCCTTTGATGAAACTTTGCTTCATTTGCTCAATGCAAGCAGCATTATCCTCATAAATACATGTAGGTTCATCAGTGGTTGACCTCAAACCACATGTACTTCTTATATGTGTAGCAATGACCCCCAACCATATACACTCTCGAACAGCTTCATGGAGAGCAATAATCTCAGCATGGTTCGAAGAAGTAGCGACAAAGGTCTGCTTAGTAGACCTCCAAGATATCGCAGTGTTTCCCATGGTAAAGACATAACCAGTTTGGAAACGACTTTTATATGGGTCAGAGAGATACCCAACATCAACAAAGTCCACCAAAACATCACAAGGATTTTGGGAATAAGGGGCAGTAGTGAAACAGTACGCTGTTCGACCGGTCGATAGTCGACCATCGATCGGTCGATCGTCGGCAGCAAGCACGGGTTCCTCACCCATCTTCCGTGACTCTCTGTAGGGAAAGAACAACCCCAAATCAATTGTACCCTTTAAGTAACGAAAGATAGTTTTTATACCATTCCAATGACGTTGCGTGGGCGCAAAGCTAAATCTAGCTAACAAGTTAACAGTGAAAGAGATATCGGATCTTGTACACTGTGTCAAGTATAATAATGCGCCTATTGCACTTAGGTACGGTACCTCAGCCTCTAAAACGTCTTCACCATCATCCCTTGGGCGAAACGGATCCTTCTTTGGATCTAGACTACGACCAATCATGGGGGTGCTAACAGGATGGACTTTATCCATATTAAATCGCCTGAGCATCTTTTGGGTATAAGCTGATTAATGAATCAGGATCCCACTATCACGGTGCTCAAGTTCTAAACCGAGACAAAACCGTGTTTTTCCAAGATCTTTCATCTCAAACTCGGATTATGGCAAATCCGGAACTTGTTTTCACGCAGGGGCATAATTCATTGTTCACATACCCTCTTCCAATCAAGTAGTCACTTAGACGGGTATACCACATCCGTCCGGATTGTTTCAATCCATATAGTAAACGTTGCAATCTTATTGCAAACGTGCTCCGTGGTCTAGAGCCACTTGACTTGGGTAACTGAAGTCGATTCGGGACCTTCATATAAATATATGTATCTAGATCCCTATAGAGATACGCTGTGACCACATCCATAAGCTGCATATTCAGTTTTTCGGAAACTACCACTGACAAGGCAGCAGGACGTTATGACGTCCTTTACGAGAGAATATGTCTCATCGTAGTCGATTCCAGGGCGTTGTGAGAAGCTTTGCGTCACAAGGCGAGCTTTATAATATCGTTTCTCTCATTACGCTTTCTAACAAAGATCTATTTGTATCCAATAAGTTTTATTCCAGAAGGTATTGACACAACTGGCCCGAATACCGTTATCTTTGTTAGTGAGTCCAACTCAACCTGGATCGCATATTTCCATTTAGGCCAATCAGCTCTAAGTTGGCATTCCTCAACGGAGCGAGGTTCAATATCATCAGTCTCAATCAACTCTCGTGCACAAGCATATGCAAACACATCGTCAACTACGATGGAGTTTCTATCCCACGTCTCATGTACTAGTAGTATAATTAATCGAGATCTCTATGTTCCCACGAATAGGTTCTAACGTTAGAGCGTCCTCCAAAGATGTCTCTTGGACATAACCATAATCCGGAACATTCTCATGTGACGGATTTTGAGTATCAATGATGAGAGGGTTATTTGGTGCCATCGCAGCCCATTTCCTAGGGCGCGAATCCCTCGAACCTGGTGGCCTCCCACGCTTCCTCAGCGGAGCCACGACCTGAGCCACATCACCACCATTACTGGCAGTGGCGCTGGCGGCCGTCCCTCCCATAGGGGTGGCTACTGCAGCAACTTTGAGTCCAAGTCCTTGTTCAGGTAGTTGCATCCTTGTAGGCACGTTTGCAACTAGTATATATGATCTAGTCACTTTAGCTAGATCTGAGAAAGCGTCAGGAAGAGAATCTGTGACTTTCTGAAGATCTATAATTCTACGCACACTCTTTGTGTAGTAGGGGAATCGTTATGAGACAGAGTGAGGACAGACCACGATAATTTCAGTCGTTCCTACTGAACGTTCACGTTCTAATCTCCCCCTAACGACGGGAAGACTGTCTCATCGAAGTGACAATCCGCAAATCTTGCGGTAAATAGATCGCCTGTCAAGAGTTCTACATAGCAGATTATGGTTGGAGACTCAAATCCAACATAAATACTCATTCGTCTCTGAGGACCCATTTTAGTATGCTGTGGCAGCGTAATATGCACATAAACAACACACACAAATATGCGGAATTACGAGATGCTTGGCTCGTACCTAGTCACTAGTTGTTGCGCAGAAAAGGATTGCCTCAGACGAATAAGCATAGCTGCATGCAATACTGCGTGCCCCCAGGCAGAGGGAGGAAGGTTGGTGCGCATTACCAACGTCATTCTGACCATTGAAACATTTTAATGGAAGCCTCTGCGAGACCATTTTGGGTATACACATGTGGAACTAGATGCCTAACATCTATCCCATGCAGTAGTCATCGAAAGTCTTCGATGTAAACTCTCCAGCATTATCAAGCCTGATAAATTTAATGGGATGATCCGGGTAGTGAGCCCGCAGGCGAATTATCTGTGCTAGGAGTTTAGCATAAGCAGCATTACGAGTGGACAACAACCTGACATGTAACCAGCATGTCAACGCATCAACCAACACCATAAAATACTTAAATGACCCGCTTGGTGGTTGAATAGGTCCACAGATATCCCCTTAGATTCTCTGTAAGAATGGGAGAAGTACTTTAGAATCCTTTGCATAGGACGGTCTTGGTCCTAGTTTCCCTAAGGAACAAGCTTTGCAAAAAAAGCGTTTGGCTTTGGGAGCTTCAGAAGCATAGGAGGACTTAGTCACATCAGAAGCATTGGGTTAACCCTAAGCCCAATGCAACAAGCGATGCTCTAACACAAAATCATGTCAATGTGGTCACAAATCAAGCCCCATATCATAGTCATGTTATGGTTCTAGGACCGTGTTTCAGAAGGGTATTCGAATGCCGTATTAGGGTCATTCAAACTCTTTAGGTGTTATAGGGGATTCCTCTAAGTTACTTTATACCGAATCTCCTAAAGTGCTTAAGAGGCATAGAGTGTCGAAACTTAGAGACTCAAACAAGCAAACTCATGAACAACCCTCCACTCCACCGATATTATCAATATGGAGTGGAATCTTTCTAAGGTATTCCTAAGCCTTATTAGGGTCTTAGGGACTCTCCGCGAATAGATAGGAAGAAAGGAGGCGTAAAAGCACATGAATTAAATGTCATATATGCGTAAACATGCTCATCATACGTATTGTCAATTGCCTAGAGAAGAGTAAAGTTGTCAAACCATACACAACTCATACAAGATTGATCAAATGCATACCAAAGAGTGACAAATCCTCAAATACACATTCAATACATATTAAACTAGATCACACATATATTCATGAATCAACAAAGACATTTATTCATTAATCAAAGCATCACATAATCACATTGGATTAGGGCACACAACCCTAGTCCCTAACAAAGGTCACTACTCACTAATCATCTCAAATAACATCATCAAATTACAAATATGAACTCTAGACATAAGTAGAAGAGAAAGTAAAGATGAAGAATGCTCAATATATGGCTCTCTAGCTTCTCCTTGGCCGTTGATGATGAACTTGGTGACTTGGTGAGGATCCCAGCAGCCCAAAGTGGTGGATATAGTAGTAGACGTCGTGGTGAGCAAGGTTGATGAAGGATGGATGTAACATCCCGAATTTTTATATTTAATTTCTAGGAAATTCTGGAAATTAATTAAGGGTTAGATGTAATTTTTTTTGTCTTGAAAGTATTTCGGAACGAATATTTACTCAAAACGTTTTATTTTCTAGGGGTCAAAAGTTGACTTTCTTATTCGTTAAGTTTCTCAGATAATTTCCTTCACAAGAGTTGTAGGGCGTATCGATACGAGTTCGTAGACACGTGGCACGGTAAATTTCGAGATCGTATGAAAAAGTTATGGTCTGTGGAAGTTTCGGAAAGTTACTATTTCGAGAGGTTACCATTTCAGGAAACCACTATAAATAGAAGTTTCCATTTTGGGAAACTTCCATTTTAGCTGAGTGACTCTTCATATCCAAAGTGACTGTTCACTTTCCTGAGACCCGGATACGCGACCCGCGAACCGACCGACTCGACCCGGACCCATTTTCCTTTTCCGGCAACCTCCGACGACGAGATCGGTGCCGCTAGATTCGGACGATGCCGATCTACGTCTCGGTGGTGGTGGCTTAGCTCGACTTGAGCTGTAGAGACCGAATCGGAGCCCGAGAGTTTCACCAATTTTGACCAGGTCGGATCTCTCTCCTCCGGCCACGACGACTCGTGAAACCTATTAGGTTTTGTTCCCCTCCTTCCCAGACCACGAACTTTCGACGGCGATTCTTCCCAATCAGCTTCGAATCTCACCTTGAGGTAGTTACGAAACTTGTTGGGCTTGTTGAGATGTACATGTTGGTAAAGTTTTATGATCATCGGAGAAGGTCGGAGTGGTGGCGCGTGGACCCCACGCGCAGCCGCCTGTGACGGCGCGTGGTAGCGCGTCCGACCTCTTGGGGCGACCGTTTCCGTCTCTCTGACTGTGTTCGTCGATACGAATACATTGGTATAATATGTGTTCAGAGATTCTATCGTTTAATCGACTATCGGATATTCGAACACTTCGGATTGTCTGATCCGTGATGATCCAACGGTCGGATCGTCACTAGTTTTGGTTATATTGTTGGTTACTAGAATTGTAATACTCGTATGTTGTCGAATTAGGATCCCAATTAACTTTGAACGTGAAAGCAGTGGGTGGAGTTTGTTCGGAATTATCGAGTGTTGGAGTCAAAACTTGGAATTTCAGGTAGGGGGATCTGGGGGAAACCTATTTAAATAATTGGTGCTTAATTTTATAAATTTGGTGATATATGACTTGCGTGCGATGTTTGAATAACATGTTTGTTTGATATTCGGTGATTGATATAACTTATATGTGAGCATAAATTACGTGTTTAAATGCATATTTAAATTGGCATACATGAACAATTGTTCTAAGTGACACTATTTGATGGGAAGTTAGATGATGAAATCTTGATTAGTTTTATATATGTTGTGTGGACATATCATTTTCACTACATGCATTTGCATGAAAGCAAGCTAAAAGAAAATGAAATTGTGGTGATAGTGGAGATAGGATTCCATGGGAAATTGGTATATTGAGTTATATGATTGGTGGAAATGATGGTACGGGCTGCGGACCCATGGAAATGAATATTGTATGGAAACTGTTGAAATTGGAATGAAGAAGGCTGAGCGTCGATTCGTGCAACGGGTCATTCGAAACCAGGTGGAATATGCATGGTATGAGACGTGCGAGGTCTCCTTGATCCGGAGTACGAATTGATGAAGGGTAGAGAAGGAAACTTAAATTTATACATCTCATGCATGATCATTTATTTTAATTTAATTTATGAATTTATCTACGCTTGATTTTATGAACTCTGATATGTGGAATAAACACGTAAGAATTGGAATATAAAGTATTCTCGGTACATTTTATGGTAATTGAGTTTATGTCCCTACTGAGCAGCGAGGACGAAAGCTCACCCCTACAAGTGGTTGTTTGTTTTACAGGTACTACTTACGAGTTTCGAAAAGGATTTAGTAAAAACGAGAGTGGATTAGAACTTAGAAGAAGGTGTAATTTCTTGTTATAAAGATTTTGTTAATTTAAACATTTGTATTTTCGACGATTTCATAAAAGTATTTAAGTTTGTTTTATTTTTATTTTATTTTGTAACACTCACACCTCGGATTCGGATTTAGGTGTTTAAAATTCACTAACTTCGGGTCCGGGGCGTGACAGTGGAGGAGGAAAGGAGGTGAGGAAGTGGTGAAAAGAGGTTGAACCGTCGATTCGACCGATCGAGGTACTGTTGTCGACCGGTCGACTGGCGTACCAAGGCTAACCTAAAGGGAAGAAGGAACCGAGAAAAAGGGAAAAGAAAAAATGAAGTGAAATGGGGGCTGCTGAATAGATCACCTAATGAGGCAAAAATCTAGGTTTATATAGGCTAGGGAAAAGAGAAGGGATGGCTAGGATGCAAAGCTAATGAGATCTAAGGGCTAAAATGAATAAATGAAGGGCAAGGGGGTAAATGCATATGTGAACAAATGGGGGTAAATGCATATGGGAACAAAAGGAAGGAATAAACTATGGGTGACCTCATGGATCTAGCATAGTCCTTGCTGATTTTGGATGCACATGTGGATGAGTCACAATATTGACTTCGATCTCGACCTTGACCTTGACTTTGACTTTCGGAGTTGACCAAACTCGACTTTGCTTGACTTTATGGTTTCTTTGGCAATCCTCCGGAATTCTCTTGCGACTCACTCCTGGGACTTGATGTTGACTCGTTGACGCTCTAAAGTCAGGGTTGACCACGAGTTGATCGACGGTCCTCGGATTGATTTTTCATCCTTTTGCTGGAAATGCACAAAAAACTCTAAAACGCGCCCTTTTGCTCCCGATATCAATCTGATGCTCATGATTCCTACAATGGTGCAATTCAAGAATTAGAGACACTAAACGGTCATTGGATTAGTATTACTAAAGTGATTAGAGACTCAATTTGTATGTAAATAACATACAAATCAACAATGAGAGAAGCATCACCTAGAGTTGATGGCACAAGGGGGAGGGTTGAAGGTAACATAATTTGTGTGTGCCTAGTGAGTCTAGGAGCAATCAATTCCAGATTAGAATAAGGAAAGAGAATCCTTCTAGAACATGGTTTAGAGTTAGAATATGATTCTTGATTCAATCAGATTGTATCTTGTACTTCTCTATAAATAGAGGCTCTTATTCATCAATGAAATATATCAATACCAGAGCTATTCTCTTCTTCTTTACTTTCGTTATTCTCTACAACACTTTTTATATTTTTTCTATTAATGATAATTTGCTGAACTATTGTGTGATTTTCATTAAGACGCAACTGAACAATATTATTGAGCTCCTACATGTGTAAGTGTATAATATGGTAAAAAGTTAAGGAACAAATATTTAGGGTTCAGGGTTTACCGAAATTGTCTGATATATCATGATATATCTTGTTATATCTCCAATGTTTTAGAAAAATTCGGCTTGACTTCTAGAAACATAACAAGTCGTCAACTTTCCAGTTCGGGTTGCATCAATTCTACTTGATTTAAGCTTTGATCAGTGAGGAATTTCATATGATTTAGTCAGTAGATCGGCGCTTTGATTTCATCAAATCGATCAACCAATCTGATCGTATTATCTAGGTCACGATTCAATATGAAAACTTACCAACTCAAACACGAAAAATAAGTTAACTCTCTCTAAAATTTAAGATCTTGTTGTATATATGTAGTGAAGTAGTCATCTATCCCACTTGAATCTTTTCATATATTTTTGCATAAATTGCCTTTAAAAAAAATCTCCGATATTTCTCCGTTAAACGATATATCTACCGATATTTTTTTAAACTCTCAATATATCTCTCACAGCCGATATTTTAATATTTGCCCATGAGTCGCCACAACACAATCATTAGTAATTTTACCCTCATCCATAATAATCTTGCCCTCATATTCTCTTCATCATCGCCTCCTACCTTTCATAGATTGCCATATACATATATAATTTCTTTAAATAGGAATATTGCACGAGTGTAACCATTAGTCATACCTTGTATGTGTGACTATTGGTTCAAATTGCACGAGTGCTTTTTATTGCTGCAGTTTCAACCCTCCAATTTATCAGTTTTTGTGTTTTCTTGTACTTAATTTTGTCTTAAAATGCATAAAAATATTAGGTTTAGGGTAAAGAGATCAGTCTCTATAGGTGCATATTTTGCTCAATATCTTTGTTCTACAGAAGCAGATTGGGTAATTTAAAAAAAAAATGGAACGAAAATTTAAATCGACAGGATTTATTTTTCTAGAAAGAAAAACAAGAAATGATGTATGAGAAGTATTAATAATGAAATAAACTCATCAAAATGAGTATTTATGGGCACTTGGGACGTCCTTCTTGTGTCTTCCAGTTATTGTAGCATGGATATTCTTCCTTGTGTCCATATGTGCCTGATGGTACACAAAGGCATTTCTCACAGCATTAATTGGCTGCAGTAGAGCATGCATGGCTTCTTATGTGAAGTTTCTGAACACCGATACACACATGCAGCCGGACTCTGCATAAATACACAACAATAATAAGTAAAATGAGGTTATTACAAAACAATAATATGATTATTTCATTTTGCAGAAGGATACTGAAATCCTAAAACATGACGAAAGGGGTAAGAAGTTTGAAAATTAGGTTATTATATATTACCTTCAAGTTGAAGTGACCCCTCTCCACCGGTCTGTAAAAAGAGAAATCATGAATGAGTAATCAAATTTTATGCAAAACGTATTGAATCAACGATGTCGATGAATGTTCAAATCTTTTAGTGTTTTTGTGGTGATCATATCCTAGTCTTGAGCACAATCACTAGGTACTAATGGAATTGGACTAAAATTATTGACATTTTGTACATGCATTTGTTTTTGGCTAAGAAAATTATTAACACTTACCAGGCGAAAGATTACACCTAAACGTTGATCCGCATGAGACTACAACAAAACGAACAATTTATCAATGGAACACAAAAAAAAATAAAAAATTAAATATTTGCACCTCAAAAATTGGCATATACATCTCTTTTCAAAACAACTTTTGATTTTGCCCCTTCAAATAGGGAAGCTACCAAATTATTGTTCGGTCGCCTCTTACTGAAATATTTCACAACTATAATAAAGATTGAATAGCTTTGAACAATAACGATGAAATATTTGGGTGGCTTTTCCTACTTGATGTTGGATTTTGAAAATGACAATGTAACTTGGCAACTATTCACAGAATTGTATGTGTTGCATGATAATCAATGTAATACAAAATTTCAAGATGCAAACAAGCATAAAATATGACCGAAAAAAAAACAAGAACGAGAATAAGAGCAAGAGCTAGACACTCACATTCAGAGCACCAACGGATGTATCCATGACAAAGATGACAAAGAAACTGGTGATTATCCATGAGAGCCTAGCCATGTCTATTGCAATTTCTTCTAACCTTCTGCTAAGGATCTAGTAATTGAGTTGAGATAGATACAATATTCTATCTCCTGATGTGTTACATATATTGGAACTTAAGTACATTGCATGTTATGTTTGTGGTTAATGGATATAACCTGCCAAATTAAATCTCATTAGCTAATTATAGAATTGTATCAGATACATTTTTTTCATGGTAATGGGTCAGCCTTCTATGGTAATTCAAATTATTATTTTGATTACAAGTGCGAATGAGTTTGATTAAGTAGTAGTTCCTCAAAAACAGTTTTGGAGCGTGACTGGGCAGCACCCCGAGTATTGTTTTTGGTTGCATGTAATAGTTAGGGGCATGTTAGAATGCCTGGAATATAGTGGTTTATGGGTGCCACGAATCCAACTATGACATGGAGTTAGATTGATAGATTAGAGAACCATTTGATGAAGTGGTATACCCCCAACGATAGGAGTGTCATTTGGGCTCAAATGTTACTTAATGGTAGATGTGAGTTTGTTGTCCCCACTTTAGCCAGGTATGAAATTTCGGGGACGAAATTTTATAAGGAGGGGAGATTGTGACATCCCAGACCAAATTTACTTAATTAAGAGATAATTTTCACGATGGATTGTCGGAAGTTCATTTTCGAGCTTCGAACAGTGCATTTAGGGGGTCATCGGGTTGACTTTTCGTTTGGTTTAGAATTTAGATAAACTTTCTTCACGAGGGTTGTAGAGCTTGTTAAGCCGAGTTCGTCGGGTTGACTTTTCGTTTGGTTTAGAATTTAGAATTTCAGCGACCAATATGGGGTTTCTATCTGCCCTTTTTGGGTCGGTTTCCAAAAATGGAAACTTTCCATAAATGTAAGTTTCCGGAAATAAAAATTATTATTTATAGTAAACGAAGTTTTAGAAATTATGAAACTGCCAGTAACTAATTCTAATACATATAACTCCTTTGTTACAAATTCGATTTTTGCGTTCTTCGTGTCTATGAACTTAGTTTGACGAGATCTACAATTTTTGTGAAGAAAGTTTTTCCAAAAATTTGATGAAATAAAAAGTCACTCTTAGATCTCCTCTAAAATCAAGTTCCAGTGACTCCGAAATGATAACTTTTGTCGAAATCATTTTCCCCTTTGTAAAATACAAAAAAAAATAAAAAATTCCGAGATCTCACAGGTTGCTTGATCCAGATTTGGAATCCAGGTTAGTTTCAAGTTTTGATCTAGCTTTGGGATCCTAGTTGGATCTTAATCCTGGTTTGTGTTATTTGTTTATGGTGTTTACTTTCCAAAGGTCGCTTGCATCCAATTTTTTTCATTGACGTCATCTGATTGTCTGGGTTATTTGGTGAAGGGACAACTTGAATTCAGTTTTGAGAGTGTTCATTTTATATCTTCAACCTTTGTACTGAGACCGTTGGTCATCTGTGTCACCGTTTTAATTATTAGCTTCGGTTAGGCATTGACTTTTGTTCAATGTAATTGTTTGTGCAACGAAAATTTACTATTTGCACATTAACTTATTGCCTTTGACAACCTGTTTTAATTTATTTTCGTATTGTTTTTGTTGTTTGTCAACAAATTTGTTAGAGGTTTATCTGTGAGGCATTGTTTTTTTTTTTTTGAGAAAGAAATTGCATAGAATTAAGCAACAGAATTGTGTACATCGAATAGCTAGCCATTGTGGTCCATCTTCTAACCAAACTTGAAATGCAGGAAACAAAAGTGCTTTCCTAGCTAGCTAAAACATGCGTTGCCTGATTACATTTGCTAAGAATATATGTACAAATAACCTTATTAAAGAAGCGAAAAATTATCCTCACTTCCTCTATGAGCATGCCTTCGACCGACCAATCACAATCCAATCGAATCAAATCATTAACAACCACTTGAGCATCCATTTCCAAAATAATATTATCTGAGTGAAAACCAGCATGATACAAAACTTGCAGGCCTAGAGCAACAACGTACGTACACTTCAGTAGCCTTAGCACTAAAGTGGCCAACATACCTTTTGAGGCAGCAAGCAATAACTGTCCACTTTCATTGTGAAGAACAGCTCCTAATCCTATCAATCCATTTTGTAAATCAACAGCCCCGTCCACATTTAACTTGAGAAAGGGAAAAGAAGGCTTAACCCATCGCTCCAAAGACGCAGAAACGCTTGGAACATGAGAAGAAGTAGAAGGTGTAGAATGAAACTCAGCAATAAAATTTTGAAACAAAGGATTGACATATTTATGCTAAAATAATTCTTCATTCCTCGCCTGCCAAATTCTTCGACAGTGTAGCACCACAAATTCAATTTCAGCCATAGTAAGAATTGAAACAGCTAGGCGAAACAGCTCAAAGAAAGATGCCTTACGCCAGCTGCCAACAGTATTCCTTGTAAAACCCTCCATAAAAAACCCGCACTCCTGCTAGTACCTTTAAATTCCACACCAACTTTCAAATTGGACCAACTCCAAAATTCGAACTCCCAACACCTCCAGAAGCAAGAAGTCTGCAATTAATAGCCAACTGATAACCACTTTTCACTGTGTATTCTCCCTTAGTAAAATGCCAACAAAGTCGATCAGGAACCGGGTTAAGAGCTAGGCAGAGGAATAGAGAGAATAGCTTCTGCTTCAATAATCAAACTGAAAGAGAGTGCAGACTTCTGAAAATTGATTTGTTGTCCTGAGACCTCCTCATAAATCTTGAAATATTTCAGAGGACTTGAAGAGTATCCTGATCAGCAATAAGAAAAAGCATACTATCATCCGCATAAAAAAGATGATAAATTGGTGGTGCAAAGCGAGAAATTCTGATTCCAAATAATAGATTTGAAGACCCTGCAAACCGCAATAAACTGGAAAAACCTTCTGCAACAAAAAGGAAGAGGTAAGGTGACAATAGACAACTCTGTCGGATTCCTCTGGAAGAAACAAAATGACCCAGTGCACTGCCACACCAAAGCACTCAAGCAGTCCATAATACGCCTAACCCAATCCACATGAAAGCCCAATCGAATCATAATCGCTTTCAGAAAACACCATTATTCAACTCTATCGAGATCATAAGCCTTTGCCATATCTAACTTTAAAGCAATGGCTCCGAAGTCATTCTCCTTTAACCTTTTAACATAATGTGTTGCTCCAAACCAATCATGACATTAGCACATGCCGAGTAGGATAAATGATAGAGGGTAAAACCTTCTTCAAACGATTAGCAAAAGTCTTCGCAATGAGCTTGCCAAAAAAAAAAAAACTAAGTGGACGAAAATTCACTGTTCTTGTTGGCGAAGAAATTTTTGGGATTAAAGCCAGTAAAGAATGGTTAAAAGGTTTGACACTTGTTTCACCATTTAAGACTCGTAGACAAATAGCAGCCACCTCGTCACTAATGATGTGTCAATATTTCTGAAATATCTTAATAAGAAAACAACGATAATCTGCTTTTAAAAAAATAAAAAATAAAAAAAAATTATTTGCCTACGCGTCAGCATCTGTCCTCCTCCATCTACCGGTCTTTCCATTAGTCGACGGACAAATAAATAAATGTAATTTCGCCTCTCTTTTTCTTCAGGAGCAGCGGAGGGAAGAAGAAGAAGAAAAAACAAATAGAAAATAGAAATAGAAACACACAAAATCAAAATCCGATTCCCTTCTCTTCTCTCTCTGTCTTCTCTCCTCCTCTCCTGTGATTGAATTGGATTAAATTGAAGAGGAGCTTTGTTGAGTGGTAGTGGTCGCCAATGGCGTCGTCGGGTCTTATCCGTCTGCTGCTTCTGTTATCTCTGACTGGTCTCTCATTCGCCGCCGGTACGAAGGACTACGTCTTGGGCGAGGATTCTACCCCCAATTCTCCCTCCTGCAACAACCCTTATCTAATGGTAAATTTCTCTGGTTGAATTTTTAATCGGTTCTTTAACAAATTTGATGAATGGTAGACAAATTTGAAATGATTAGTGCATTGTCTGGAGTTTATTTTACTAGTGTTATTGTTTTCCTGCTAAAAACCCATTTTTTATGTGATTAATTTCTCAGGTGAAGGTTAAGAATTGGGTCAATGGCGACGAAGGCAAAACTGTTGAGGGGGTTGGTGCAAAATTTGGGGCTTTATTGCCTTCTGAAGTTGAAAAAGCGGTCAGATTGCCCGTTGTTGTCTCCAATCCCTATAATGGCTGCTCCAAATCCTCTTCACAGGTTTCACTTTGATTTTCTTAAATTGAAGGTTTCTTTTAAATGACGTTGTGGATTGGAAACCATCCTTGCTAATGACCTTAAGTGTAGAAGTAAAATATGTCTGGTTGTCTCATAAAAATCACGGTATCAGTATCAGATGACCCCATATTTGAGTTTTTTTTTTAAAAAACTATTTGGGTGGATCGGTCCCTATTCCTCTTGCAGTTATCTGGAGCTATTGCCTTGTCCACACGCGGTGATTGTGACTTCTCCATTAAGGCACAAGTTGCACAAGCCGGAGGTGCTAAGGCGTTGTTGGTGATAAATAATGAAGAAGGTTGTGAACTTTAATGTACTTACATTTGCTATACTTTTATTAACTAGGGCTCATGTTTTGTTTTAAGACTATTATAGTGAATTAGTAAAACTAGGGATGTAGGTACATCTAGGCCAGCTTAGTTATCTAATTGTTGTTCAATAAGTTGATGGACTAAGTGTTTGTGTTAGAAATAGTAATGTCATGATGAATCAAATAATGACTATTTCTCATTTGACTGATATTTTACTTGGATGATCTGTTAATGACAACCTCATTCATGGATCCTTGGATCATAATGCCGTATTTAGGATGAACCCTAATGATTTTCTGGTATTATTTTATATTTTATTTTATTTAGTTTTTAATGAGGACATCGTTGGAAAGACTCACTATATGCAAATATAGAATTATTCTCTTTCTAGACATCTGGAAATATTAGCTGCCTGTCAATTGGAACCCTTGATGAATATGATTTTTGTTTAAATACATGGTCCTGACTCCTGACTAAAACATGCAGCTAGCAATTCAGTGGACATTTTGTCCTTGGTTTTGTACTTTGTTTACTCTTTAAATAAAAAGTATGTGGTTTCTTAAAAAAAAAAAAACATGCGTCTCTGCCATCATAATGTGATCGGTCTCTTGACAAAGAGGGTAAAGTAAACCGTCCTCCTTTTGATAAAAATAAATCTCTGATTTAGAGCCGTTAATGATCAGGCCTTGATATGTCTGTAGTTCCACCTCACCAATTATACACATGCTTCCTATTAAGGCTGCCTAAAGTTATATTCAAGAAATAAATCAGCCTGGTGTAAGCTCATTGAAGTTTAACATTTCTTAAGGGCTGCATGTTGCCAATACTGGGTAATTAGAAAACAAATTAAATCTGGACTATGGTAGTAGGAGAGTCTTAGAGCAAAAGAGAAGTTGCAATTTGGAAAAGAAAGTATGAATCAAAATTTTGTTTTGTTCTTAGAGCAAAACAGTTTGTGTAGATGCTTATCTTTTTGTTATGCTGAAAAGAAACATAACTGTAATAATTCAAACATCCAATTACATTCTGTGGACAAGGAGTTCCCATCAATGGCAAACTGAAAGCTACAAATGTAAAGTCCAAAAATACACAAAGAAGGGAGAGGACAAATTTGCAGATCAGATTTCTCCAATGTTGGTACTAGAGGATGTGTTGCTGGCAACATGATCTTCTGCAAGTACCGCTGGAAATATTGTCCTGAGGACTTTTGTAGAATACTGCCTTGCTTCTTACTATATTTACTCTACACCTTACCAACCTGGGTAAAAAGGTAGCTTTTTATAGGCCCAATAATTAGTGAACACACACATCACAATCCTAAAATTAAGTTCCAAGTGGTTTTTCGGAAACTTGGGAGGAAAATTTTTTTGGGTACCGATTGTTGTTCCTTGCATATATGTGTCTGTTGTATCTCTAACATATGCTATATCAATTTTGTTTGTAGCACCATCAAAAACCTGAAAAACTGAATTTAGCAGGATATTGTGTCAGTTTGAAATAGAACCTTAATTTTATGTGGAGCATCAAACGTTTTACTTTCAGAAAAATATACTGTAGTATGTAGATGACTCTAGTTCACCTTTTTCCCTAAGTACGAAATTCTTACCTTTTCCCTATTGTTTCAGATCTTGCCATGATGGGCTGTCCTGAGAATGGCACTTTGGATGTTTCAATATTTGTTGCGATGATTCAAAAGTCAGATGGAGAACATCTCAAGAAATCTGTTGAAGATGGAAAGAAAGGTTAACTTTTGACATTTATATTTTTGTCAAATTCTTTACTACTTTGCATGTGATTAAGGAAACATAACATAAATTCAAGGGTAAATAGGCTGCTGAAAAGTCTGCTGAAAGTTCCGATCGTTTGCTGCTTCATTGCTCCACAATGACTTTATGGCAGAAATTGTTTGTTGAGTCTAAAGTGAGATGAGATGTTCCAGTTTCTCTTAATGCCATAGTGCGAGAGAGGCATACGTCTTTTGGAGGAAGGAAGAGGGGATTGGGGCTGGGTCGGCAATCTTTAGTCGGTGTAGACGGAACATGATAGGAGGATCTTCGAGGGAGCTAACAGTGAGGTAGACCACTTGTGGGATACAGTTCGATATTTGGGTTCGCTTTGGGCATCGTCTTCTTCAGAGTTTAGAGATAGCTCTTTTCTCAATTTTATTTGATTTTAATGCTGCCCGTGGGACAGGGTTTGATATTTTGCTTCACTCTGTGTTGATTTCTTCATAGCATTTTTCAGGCTATTTTATTTGATTGTCATGCTGCTGCTTTAGTTACTTAAAAGATAGTTTAGCATCACCCTAGCGATGAGTCTGGAGGAAAGACCGGTGAATCAGGCTATCATTCTACCTTGAATTCGTAATCTGCATAGTGAGTTGCACTGACATCTTTGAAACAATGCACTCAAGTAACAACTTGGGGAAACTTATAGTCTCATGCCTCAAGATACTTTGACTGCAAGAAGAAGGGGTAAAGTTGTCTCTGCAACTTTGAATGTGGGCGATGAGAGCAAATGAAAAGTTGAGCTGAAAATGCTGTTTACAACCTAGGGTGGTTGTGGCAGCTCCTGCGTGCTTGAGCAGAAATAGAGGGCTTGAGGAGCTGCAACCGTGTTAGTTTTTTTTTTTTTAGCTTGGATAATTGCTCATGGGAAGATTAACACTCGTGACATGGTTTAGAGGAGCCGACCTTATTCTTCCCTCTCTCCTCACTGGTGTATCATGGGTAGGAGTGCCTCTGAATGGACCATCTACTTCTCCACTGTCCAGTAGCTTCAGTCTTGTGGTCTCGGTTGTTTAGAGAGGCAGCCTTAACTTGGGATAACCCAACATCTTGTAAGGAGTTACTTTGTGAGAGCTATAGCTTTTTTGGTGGAAAGAAGCGAGGAGTGGTGCTGGGGAGATGTGCTATGATTGCAGTTTTTTGGGTTTTGTGGACGGAGAGGAATAGAAGGGTTTTTGATGATGCAAAGAGAGTGGAAGTGGAGCACCTCGGGGAGAGGGTCCACCTTTTGGCATCATTATGGGCTTCTACTTCCCCGGATTTTAAGGAGTATTCAGTTTCCCTAATTTCATTGGATTGGAATGCAGTTGTGTTGTAATGGCCTAGATAGGTTTTCTTTCTAGTTGTGTATACTTTCTGCGTGTAGCAGCCTAGCTAGCTGTGTTTTTTTTTTCTCAGTGGACTTGTATTCTTTTTCCAGTTTTTAATAAATTTTCGTTTCTTATAAAAAAAAAACATGATTTTTATGATTCTCAAAATAAAAAAGACGACTATTGGTGTGTTTAGAATTACTTTGCTTGTGGGAGAAGAAACTTGCTGCAGAGAACGTCCCATGCATGCTTATCTTCATATTGGTGTGTGCTTTGTGAAAAGGAAGTGGAGAATATTGACCACATTCTTTTTCATTTGCATTTCACTTGGCAAATCTGGGCTTGCTTGTTGGAGCGTTTGTATTGACATAAGTGTGCCCTATGATCTATTTTTTCTAGTGGATGGAGGATTATTTGGTTGTGGGCGCGAACAAGATAGTAATTGCTCTTTGGAGACGCTTGTAGCTTTGTTTTTGGTTGATGGAGGGATATTTGGTAGAGGGGGCTGACAAAAGGTGATTGTCTTTGGAGATCTGCCATTTTGGTTATTATGTGGATTGTTTAGTTGGAACAGAATAAAAGGGTTTTATTTTATATTTTATTTTAGTGCAAGGTGGAGGATGTGGGAAATGATGTTACTGTGGGATAGGATCAATTTTTTAGCTTCTCTTTCGGGCTTTTATGTTGAAGCATTTAGCGATATTCCTTTCAATATATTTTTCTTCATTGGAAAATATCTTAATGTTTTGCCTACCCACCACCTGAGTTGGAACAGCACATCTTAATGTTATACTGCTGGATAATATGCATTCTGTAGGATGCCAATTGTAGCTTAGTAATGCCAATTGTAGCTTAGTAAGGTTCCAACTAGGGTACATATTCTTGCATGGTTAGTGGCTCACGGGACAGCAAACACCTGTGACAACATTCAAAAGCGAAGACCATCTCACTTGCTTAATCCTCAATGGTGTTCTTTGCAAGGATGGGGAAGCGAGTGTTGATCATCTTTTCCTTCATTGCCCCTTTTCTATTCAAATATGGTGGAAATTTTTCAAGGAGTTTGGAGTCAGCTGGGTTATTCCTAATAGCTGTTATGATTTGTTTCAAGTGTGGCAGAAAAGGCAAGAAGACGAAAATCCTATGGAGCTGTAGAATGTTGGCTGTTTTTTGGGTGATTTGGATGGAAAGGAATAGGCGAATTCTTGATGATGTTCCTGGGTTGTGTGTAGTGTCTCTTTGGGATCGAATTACTTTCTGGTCTGCCCTTTGGGCTTCGGTCACAGCTGAGTTTAGACACTACTCCTTCTACTCCCTTTCACCCTTAATGTTAGACTGGAAAGCTGTAGTGTCTTAATAGTTCTGGGTTCATTTTTAGTTTTGTGTTGTTCTTGTTGGTCTTGTGTCTTGTCCTCAAAGTTCTGTGGCTTTTGTCCCTAATAAAATTTCAGTTTCTTTCTCAAAAAAAAAAAAGAAAAAGTTTCAACTGGCCTAGTGATGCTGCAGCCTTGAAGAATTACTGATTGTGAAAGCCCAAGGAAACAACACCTCCTAAAGGGTGTATGCTTGGCAGATTACACTATTTCAGTGTTTTGATTCAATCTTTTCTGTACTCTAATTCTTCTTATTGTTTTTATGTTTTTGTTTTTTTTTTCTTTTAATTTTGTTGATTATGTTTAAGCTTGCATGTAGAGTTAGAGACGTGCGTTTGCATGTTATATATAGAGGAATAATTTGAGTTCCACTTTTTTTTTTTTTTGAGAAGATTCCTTTGTTGATATATGTTTGCTAGTTTCATTGTAATGCTCAATTTCCAGTTTTTCCTATATGATAAATATAATGGTTAATCCTTGTAACTTATTGCAGTGGAGCTTCTATTATATTCTCCCAAGCGTCCAGTGGTGGACTACTCAGTTGCGATTTTATGGCTGATGGCTGTTGGAACGATAATAGTGGCTTCATATTGGTCAAAGATTACTGTTGTCGAGCAAAATGATGACCCTTATAAAGAACTAGCAGAAAAGGTTCTTAACTCTAAGCCTCAATTGATTGTCTTAAAATTACTTGCTTTTCATCTTAATGCTTTTCTGATTGATATGTCTTGATTTACAATTCCATCACCTGCCATTGCCCTTGTTTTTGTGATGAATACTGTGTGGATATAGTGTGGGGATTGAAATTATATTTTCAACAATTTTAACAAGTATACCTACGATTTATGACAGTTGTAAGAAAATTGAACCTAAGGATAACATGATTACAAATTATTTTAGTTCAACCAACTACTCATCCAAATATCATATTCTCTTTAACTCATATGACAGTGTAAACACATCTTTTCTAATTCTCTTGCAAACATGTAGTGTAGGGGTCCATCTGGTATATTACTAAGAAAACTCTTCAAATGGTGTTAATTATTGAGCATGTGTTCAATCCAATAAATTTTATATAGATTTTATTTAATTTTTTTTTTCATATAGCTTGTATGTACAAAATTATTAATGAATGGAAAGATGTACACAGTTTCAGTACAGATTGCTAACTCATGTAGCATAATAAGTGGGATCTGCCCTATAATTTCTTATACATGTATGCCCATTCGAAAGTTCAGTTATGTGAATGTGTTAAACAATCATTAGTTCTCTCCAGAAAACAAAAGCAAGGCAGTAATTATAGGACACACAATTCCTTCATCGACCCAATCTCTTTCTTCTATACTTCTTTCCCTAACCGCCACCGGAAATGGTTCCTTTCGTTCCATGCTGCTCCCATTCCCATCCTCTTCATCGTCCCCACCACCTCGGGAGGTCATGGTTCATGACACTCTGAAGCATAGATATTTCAGATTGGTGATGAGTCCAGTGTGGGACACTCCGACACGGAACAGTGCTCCAAAACGCCTCTGACATGTGTTGGGGCAATGTCCATCGACTTTGACTTTCCAACACGGCTCAACTTGGCAGCAACACACTAGTCCCCAAAAGTAACGCCTCTGACATATTATAGGAGGTTTCACAATTTTTTTAAAAAACAAATCCGGGTTTATTTGCAATTTGATTTAGAGTTCTGCTTTATTTTATGTTTCAGTCTTGTTTATTTGTTTTCAACTTTTCAATGAAGTCATGTAAATATTTTGTTTGGTGTAATGGAAAATAAATAAATAAATAAATGATTCTTGCCGTGTTTGTGTTGTGTTCGTGTCGGTGTCAGTGCTTCTTCACATGTTTATATTTTGCAAAGTATCTTTACGAGTTATTGGTTTTGCATTCAAAACATGCTCTACAAGATCATAATGTGAGTAGCAAATATTTATACATAGTCAAAAACAAAGTAGCTGCACTGTATGTCAAATTGAAGCGACTAGAATTCAACATTTTTCCACATATCTAATCCCCCATTGGTTTGGAAGTGGAATTACACATCCACTTTCTCCTATGAAGTGGTTCCACGGCCTTCCCTTTGCCCACATCCCTTAGCTATTTTGGGTTGGGCATTTATTTTTTGGCGCTTTGGTCCTTCTAATTGTTGGGCTTATTTATTTCATTGTAAATACGTTCAATATTTGAAAATTGAAAGTTGTTTGTTTAAACTGAAAATCCTGAAACTTTGGAATTTGAATTGATTTTGAGATTTCGAAAAATTTGGGTTTGGATTTGGAAACCCCTGATTCCTATTCGATCCCGCTGAAAGTCAAGCCTCGTTGTTGTCTTTCTAGTTGTAGATCAAGCAAGAACTGCAAACTTCAAATTATTTTATCCTTCTTTTTTCCCGCTTGTAATTCTATTTGTCTTGATAATTGGAACTCATGGTCAGATATACTCTCCAAATGCCTCTTCATAATGCCTCTTCATAATGAAAATGGTGTCATTAGTAATCCGAGGATGTTTTCCTGGGGATGGGTGTGAATGAACTTGGGTATCGAGTTAGTTTTTGGTCTACCCTTGGGGATTCGGTCAGAGTATCCTTATCAGCATTATTGCTGGACGTGAAAGCTGCAGGGAGTTGATACGTTGTAGTTTTATTTGAAAATCTTTGTTTTTAAGCATCAATTTGTATCTTCCGCAGATTAGAGAATTTGGTATATGCTGCTATTATTGAGTAGTGGAAGTGTCGTCAACATTTGCACTGTTTTGTTTTTCTTAATAAAAATCTTGGTTTGTTTTATAAAAACCAAAAGTTGCTTATCAAAGGAAAGAAAGCCAAGTATTTCGAAGCGTATTAGAAAAATTTCTGTGGATTACGAAGGTTTGAGGTGTAAGAGTTTCAGGATCAAGTCATTGTCTGGTTCTTGTGGGCATCAGTTACTGCAAAGTTTAGAGATAGTTCTCGTTAATCTATTATGCGGGACTGTCGTAACGGTGGTTAAATTTTGTTTTCTGTCTTGTTGAGATTCTGATATTTTGATGTCATGACTCATGATCATCTTATTTGGTCAGAATCTCATGTTTATTTCTTCTTGTAACTTGGTCGTGTCTCGTGGATGCCTTTACCATGCTTTTCTACGCTTGTTTTGAGCTACTAGATTTGTTCCCCGGCTCCCCCCCACCACAAAAAAAAAAAGGATAAAAAAGATACAGTAGGGAATTGAGGATGAGGTATGTCTGGTGCTTAAGAAAAGAAAACACCTCATTTGCTATTTGTATGTTTGACATAGAACCTTAGTTTTCAATTATATACACATATCTTTCTACTTTTCAGTATTTCCAAGTAATGAGTTTTACATTCCAACTCTGTAGTTACTGTATAATGTGTTGCGACTTGTGAAAAGAGTATTTATATCTTCTTTGGTGGAATAGGAAGCTAATGCGGGAACAGCGAAAGACGATTCTGAGGACGAAGTCATGGATCTTAGTGTGGCAGGTGCTGTGTGTTTTGTCATAACAGCATCCACTTTTCTGTTGCTACTATACTTTTTTATGTCTACTTGGTTTGTCTGGGTGCTGATCGTACTTTTCTGCATTGGCGGTATTCAGGTACAAAATTAATTCTGGTTTTTATTTTCTTTTTTATTAAATAGAATATTGAATAGTGGGATGAAAAAAACTGACTATGAACAGAGTTCGTAGCAGTTTTATTATTCTTATTTGTCATTTGACATTTAGAATAATGAAAAAGGGTGGTCGGAATCAAACTTCGTTCAACTGTACCTATATATATATATCGCTGACTGATGCATATATATAAATCAATAACCTAGAATAACTGGATTTTTGCTCTTTTATTATCAACTCTTTGATACTCGTTCTTCATGTTTCTCTTAATTTCCAAATGCTATTTCTCACCATTTTCTTTGAATGTTCACATTAGAAGTAATGTTAGTCATTTGGTTACAAATTTACAGTGCTAAAAAACCATTTGTGGAGGCAAAAGTCATTTTTCTAGAACTTACAGTCATTCATTTTTGTTGGGAAGCAGGAAAAAGAGGGTAGACAAAAAACAATTAGAGAGTACACTAAGAAAAAAAAAATCTGATATACTCATACTGTCATACATGCAAGCCCTTATTAAATTTTCTGTCAAATGTGTTTTATCTCTACATCCTGTCATTCATTAGCGTTATTAACTGTCTATGTTCTGTAGTTAACTTATGTCTCATGCTAATTGATGCAGCTTTTGTTTTCAGGGAATGCATAATTGTATATCAAGCCTGATTTTGAGGTACACACCGTACACTCAGATATTTCTTTCTAGTTGCACTAAACCTATCACTGGCTTCTTGGTATGTCATAATTTCTTCTACTCAATGTTTTAAATATCTCTACTACTTGTTGGGCAGAAAATGGAAAAGCGGTGGACGGAAGGGAATAAGTGTGCCTATTTTTGAAGAGGTCTCTTATCTCTCACTTGTTGTATTGCTGGTCTGTGTGGCATTTGCAATTTTCTGGTGTGTAACACGTCGGGCATCATATTCGTGGATTGGCCAAGATGTTCTTGTAAGTTTCAAATTCTCATATCTGTGTGCGGATATTTTTATTATGTAGTCAGGTAAATTGCATTGCAGAAATTTGAATCTTTTTGAGTGCTGAATAATACTTGTTCAAATAGTGTTTGGATGTCCAGACTGCTAAATATTACTTGGTTGTTTCTTGTTTCTGTTCCCCTCTTATCAATATTAGTTTGTTTCTTATCAAAAGAAAAAAAAGATGTCCACACTGCTGAGTCAGTCTTCCAATTTTCAACATCTAAAAACATATCTAATGGTCATACCTGTTAATTTGCTAATAGATGATATAGGGCTTTTATATTTTCAACCCTCTAGAAGTCTTGATTGTATGTTGTATGCTACTTTTTACCTGAAAGCACACCATTTGTCCAAGGAAACATATGTACCCTCTCATTAAAGTACAAATGGCGTTGCATTATTTGTTTTCCTAAACCATTTAAGTATCCAGAGTACAATTGAAAGGACTGTTACTTACAAAGTTACATATTACTGCAATTTTGGGAAAAAGAAAAAAAAAAACATATTTTGCAGTTTTAGTTTTTTGCTTATATTTTTGTTAATACATGGCATTTAAAATTCTTTTATGACCTTATTTGCGCAATTTGTGGGTTCATTATGTACTCATATCTTGAAAAAAAAAACCTTTTATTTATGTGCTAGTTTTTATTTTTTGGGGAACTATTATTCATGTGCTAGTTAAACTGTACTTTTTTACAGGGTATCTGCTTGATGATAACAGTCTTGCAAG
Organism: Rubus parviflorus; assembly: GCA_029955375.1. Lineage (NCBI taxonomy): Eukaryota > Viridiplantae > Streptophyta > Magnoliopsida > Rosales > Rosaceae > Rubus > Rubus parviflorus. Next base: position 15,472,563 of record JARGGL010000002.1, on the reverse strand, counting down.
TCGCTCGATTACCTAACATCAAGGTACCTGTTCTTTTGTTATTTAAGTACTGTATCACATGATTGTCTTATAATGTTAACTTGTCTCAGGTTGCTACAGTACTACTATGTTGTGCATTTCTCTACGACATCTTTTGGGTATTCTTGTCACCCTTAATCTTTAAAGATAGCGTCATGATTGCGGTATGTTCTAATCTCAGTTCTTCCTCCCTCCCTCTCTTAGTTTGTTTATCACAATTTCCAAATTACATGCAAGCTGTTATTAGAATTTTCTGGTTTATGATCAAACCATCAAGCCGCTGGGAGGTCAAAGTTGTTATTGCCTGAGGAGTCCACCTGATTTCCTGAAAACTGTGGGACAAGCCCATATTCCTTGATTGTACTTCATTTTGTCTGGGTTCCCGATTGAGTTGAATGCAACTTGTTTCTTGTTCGGTTCTGGGTTTTAGTTATGTTAAGATGGATATCTTTTTTTTTTTTGGTTATTCAGTAGTTATGTTTTCTATATCAATATTTAAAATGGAGTCAAGAAGTAATATGATTCTGTGCTAATGTTATTATGTGAGTCAGTCTATTATTTTAATACCAAGACTGCGCAAGTGTTGGTACACGTGTGCTTGAGTGTATAGTCCTTTAAGATGATTTTCAGCAAAGTGTATTTATATGCAAAAACATATCAATCTCCCATATCCCTATTTATTTAATCATTATATAGATGGAACCACTAGTCAGACTGTTGGGCTAATTGCAATTGGTCTCGGCATCATGATCTGTTAAATAAATAATGTGTACCTTGTGAATTAATTTATAAGATAAATGCACACTTATAATTACATCAGGGTTTTGATTTAATATGTACTTGTATTTACGATTCACAATTGTTTTTTTTCGTATTATTACTGTAATGCACATCCAAAGCTCTTTAATTTTAATGATCGTTTACATAGGTAGAAATGTTATAATTTTTTTTTTGGTAGGTCGCTAGAGGTGACAATAGTGGAGGCGAAGCCCTACCAATGCTTTTGAGAGTCCCTCGCTTTTTTGACCCCTGGGGTGGTCAGAATATGATTGGCTTTGGGGACATTCTATTTCCGGGTTTGCTTATTTTATTTACCTTCAGGTATTGTTTTCTATGACATAGTCAATTTTCTCTTAGAAAATAGGAAATAAGAAAACATGTTTCTTAGTTTACCTTTTCTTTTATGAGAGTACTTTTTATTTTTATTTTTTAATAGGTCCTGGAGTTGCTTCACTAATCAAAATAAATCCTTAGATAAATGTGTTTCTGTCCGTTTTAGAGAAGATTTTAATTTATGTGTATCATGCTTTCTGAAATCATTACAAACATTTAAATGGTTATCAAACTCAAAATCGCAATTTACCTGCCAACTTTTTAAAAAAAGTCTATTTTTGGAAAAGCACTTGTTGAGATCTATCAGACAGGGACCATGATAAATATAAATTATGTATGGAAAAAGTGTGAACAATGTACTATTTGAAACGTGTATAATCTTACTATGAAATGCATGATAGTTGAACTATTCTTCTGTTCCTCTGTTTGAGTATTTTGAATAAAGCTATCCTAATTCTAATTTTATGGGTTTGGCTGTCTCAGATTTGACAAAGATAACAAGAAGTGTTTGATAAATGGATATTTTCTATGGTTGGTAATTGGCTATGGAATGGGTGAGTGCACTCTTAACCTCTAATTGGTTTTCATTTGAACATGATTTATTGCCCTTCCAATGATAGATGTGAACTACAATTCTTGGGCTTTTCTTGCTTGTATAAAGTCTTCTGTTATCTATACTTTTCATGCTCTGTCTAATCTCTCTCAAACAATAATCTATTGGAAATTTCACCTAGAGTACACATATCGTAACATTGGACCCCCTCTATTGTGGTCTGCTGGATGATGAGAGAGAGCATCTTGGGGGGGGGGGGATTGGAAAACAGAGAGAAACCATTGTAACTCTGTGTTCCTTCTGCGCTTCTCTTAAATCATAGAACTCTATATGCAAATCTAGAACATTGAGCTTTTATACTCATAAGAAATCATGGAATGTTGTATTATTTTTACCTAGAGCTGTACCTGCTCAAATTTAAATCCTATGACATTTTCTAAGAGGGCTTTGGCTTGAGTATTAAGTAAAACCTTCATGGTTGTAATTGTTTGGTAATTGTGTGGCCATAGTTTTATTTATCCATTCCTCCTGCATAGCTGGCACGTTAAAGTTACACGAAGCAGATTTATAATGTATAATCATATGCAAGTAGCAGTTATTGGATAAAGTAAAATCATTGGATATTTCTGATTTCCCTACAATTCTAAGGTCATGAAGAGTTCATGTCTCAAAGGTTACAAATAATAATGTTTTTTAATCCCATGAAGTATTTAGATATCTTTGCTCATGTTTCAGTAGTGTATTAGTGTCATTTTCGTCGAGTACCTGACTGCATTATTTTTGAAACAATATTCCTCGTCTTTTTGGTGGTATTAATGGGCGGTTATTCCTGTTCCAGGGCTCTGTTTTACGTACTTGGGCTTGTATCTCATGAATGGCAATGGTCAGCCTGCACTCCTCTATCTTGTTCCATGCACACTAGGTAATATCTTCCATGTTCAATCCTTTTTTTTTTTTGTTAGAGTAGCTTTTCATTTTGTACGTTTTGGCTGGTACAGTTTTAGATGTTTTACCTTGTCTTCTATTCCCGATCTATTATCAGGTGTTACAGTGATTTTGGGTTTGATAAGAGGTGAGCTGAAACAACTTTGGAGTTATGGCACAGAGCTATTTCCAACTGCTGGTGATTCTGGACAAGCCAATAGATCAGGGAGAGTCTAGTGCCCAATTGGCCAATTGTATATGAAAAGGGAGATGATGCTGATCTCCACAAAGCTGTGGTGTAAAGAGGTTCATTTATTTCGTTTGTAAAGATGCCTATTTAACACTCAACATGTGTAAAGGATACCAGTGCGGGCTTATACCATTTGAACTATTCACTTACTCCTGTCGTGTACTTGTGTGTATTACCGTTTACCAATTATCATGTTTTGAATTTAATGAAGCACTCATTTTCTCAAAAAAAAAAAAAAAAAAAAAACTGAAGCACTTGGTTTTCCCACTAATGTTGGATCCAGTTTTTGGCTGTACAATCCTTTACTTTTTAATCTAAACCATCTAATTAGAAATGTAGGGGGTTGTATTATATTTGGATTTCTATAATATTTTAAAAGATGGTTGTGGAATTAAGAAGTTTAGGCGTATTCAATTAGGATTGTTAAAATACTGTATGAGTTTGAGTGTATTCAATTTGAATTTTTAAAAGTGGATTTCAATTCTATTAAATTCCGTGGGTATTCAATAGTAACTTTTAATGAGTCTAGAAGTTTAGGTGTATTCGAAAACTTAAGAAATCAAGCAAGAGTTTCTATTAAGACCTCCCAAATTGGCATGTAACTTTGACATGTAACTTTCATTTTTGCCTTTTTCCCGAAAAGGAGCAATTCAGAATGAAGCAATAATTCCCCTAAGTCCTCTCACTACCACCGAACCAAAGAATAAAATTGGGTCGGGTTTAAAATGTCAGGTACTAATGTGATAGTTTTTAAATGTCATGTACCAAAGTGATGTACAACTCTTAGTTGGGATATTGTTCATGATAAAAGCCCGAATATTAAAAATCTGTGTATTAACAAAAGAAATCAAACACAAGTACACAACCATACTTCTTGTATCAGCTTATGTTTCCTTCCGGCTACAGTTTCTTTGCTAAATGACCATCTCAAAAAGAATTTTATTTGCTGGAGTTTTGGATGGTTCTCCGGTAATCTTGTCTAGGTCACGGAGGAAGAGGAAGAGAGGGAGGAGAATTGGAGAAAGGCGTTGAACTCTAAGACCGTAGTTACGGTGTGGCTGCAATCGCTAATTTTTTTTTTCCAGTTTCTAGAAGGGTACAGTTTGAGTTAAAATCTTTCACAAATCATTGGAGTCCAACTACTAATTTAGGAGGCATGAATAGAAATCCCCTAAACTTTTATGACAAGCAAAAAAAAGTGTAGCATAGACATGTTTTTTGTTTTTTCAAACTCACATCTCTCTTAAATTTATTTTTCTATTATCGAACGAAATGAATACAAAAACAGTAAAATGTCTCTTTAGAGTATAAAAAATAACTAACGCTTCAAATCAATTTCTACAACCCAATGTATTTATATATATCTAGAAACTAAAATCATGAAGTAAAATAGAGGGAGAAAATAAGTCGGGTGGTAATTATCGCAAATAATTGATCTCTCATGAATAAGAGTGACTTATTCCCTCTACTCCATGATATTTTCTTGATGAGATTTTTTTTTAATTTTTTTCTTTAGTTTTGGTATATATAGAATTATGAAGTTAGAAAATTTCCATGTTAAGTTATTTATTTATTTATTGGACTTCTACCATGTATTTTCGTCAATAAAATGATGAGTATATAAAATTTATCTAATTCTACGAGAATTCATACAAGTCTAATTGTTCTTTCAATTAATCTGAGTCGGCCCTTGGGCAAGGCGAACAAGGCCTGTGCCTATGACCCCAAATCTATGGAGGCCCCCAAAAAAAATTATATATCATCCAATTCACAAAAAAAAAAATACATAAGTTATATTTTAATCATCATGGCATCATGCCTAACTGACTTGTTGGCTGCTTCCATACTTGGATGCTCCATGCGTGCTTATTTTTTAGGGATCCATAAATCTCTGTCAGTTTTAGTGCTCTTTTATTCTTTTAGTTTTTTTTTTTTAAAGTGTCTCTGAGTCTCTCTTTGCCCCAAACTAGACAAACACATATAGTCTCAAAAGAAAAAAAAAAAATGCAGCTATTCTTGACTTATGCTCCTTTTTACCATGAACAAAAAACTGGAATTTGAAACTTCAAAGAGATCATGAGATATAGAGTTATCTAATACAGTCTCCAAGTTCTTCAATCTTCGCATGTAATTTTATATTTTTATTGCAAATGATTGAATTCTTGGATTTTGATTTCAATGAGAATATTGTAGTATGAACTATATGATTGTTATTTTTTTTTGGCAATTAGTAGTATGGTTGTTCATTGTTGATTTGTTGTATGTTGGATTGAGTGATTTATGATTATTACTGTATGTATTGTATTAGTATATTGCTATATGTCTAAACTTTGAAATTTGATTGTTGGATTATTGAATAATTTTTTAGGAATTCAATTATTTGAGCGATTGTTACATTGTTCATTGTTAGATTCAATTTTTTAGGGATATTGATTTTTTTTTTCTCGAGTAGTCAGTCCCCCAGAATTACTTCGCCTTGACCCTTGAGCCCTCAAATTCTCAGGGCCGGCCCTGCAATTAATCCCTATAAGTTTATCTTTCAAAATCTATAAAATTTTAAAGATTTGATAAATCTAACGATTTCAACTCCATAGAATTTGGAAATTCATGGATTTCTTTTTAAATCCATCACTTAAAAAAAGTTTGCATAAATCTAAATATATACAATACACCCCTGGGTTCTCCCCCATAAATATCTAATGGCCGGATGGCTTTCATTAGATACCAAACCAAGGAATATTGTCAAGAGTTGAAGACGTACAAGCTAGCATGCGCTCTATTATTGTGTATTAGTACAATTATTGTGTATTGTACTAATACACAATAATAGAGCGCATGCCAATTAAACCAAGGAATATTGTCCTGAGTTATGAAGTCCATGCATGCGCTCTATTATTGTGTATTAGTACAATTATGTGATAGAGATGGCCAGATTTCCCTCCATGTCTTGTATTACTCTTTAATATAAGTTTTGAGTCTCCTTAATTATGATTACATGCATTTCATTCAGATTACACTAGCTGGTTGGCTTGAGCCTCATGAACACAAATTGCATTTAATAAAACTTATTGCATTAATTATAACAAGCCTAGCTAGCTCCCTTGGAGGACATCTTATTCATATATACATATCACTTTTATTAAACGTAGCTAGCTAGCTACTTGGATCTCACAGTGTAGCGGGCTCTAGCAATTGGCAGGGCGAGGAAGGTTGCACTTGGCAGGGAGCTGCACGGCAAGTTTAGGGTCAATCCCCAGAGAAGGCAACAAGTTCGAGTTCTTGTACATGCAAAGACACCCCAAGTCGGTGCGTGCCAGGACCGAGCAGCAGGTCTTGGTCGGAGGGGCAGGGTTAGGTTTAGTCACCGCCGGCTTGCAGGTCAGCAAGTCATTCGCAGACACATTGCATATGGTCTGCGCATTCGAGACCTCAACCACCACCACCAGCAGCGCCACCACAAGCACCAACTTCCGAGCAGCCTCCATTGATGAATGAATGATTTCTTTAATTTGGATTTACTTCTTTGGAGGCTGGAGTACGTACGTTCTAGCTGGAGATGGTGTTTATATATATAGGGAAACAAATACATGTGGAGATGGTGATTTGAGTCGAACGAGGATAACCATTTTGTGGTAGTGCTACTCGTTCCATGCTTGTCGTCTTGGTGTCAGCTTCTCATTGGACATTAGAAAAGCACATATTGTGAATCAACGGTCCATGACCATCCTCTAACAGCTAGCTGACGTCAGCTAGAGAACGTCAGCAGCTAGACGTTGAGAAATGTTTTTTTTAACCAAAAAACTAATTTTTTAAACATGTGTTTTTACCTATATGTGTTTTATAATCGAGAATTTGAAGAATTGCTTACAAAGCGACATGTGACACTATAAAATCTTAGTCGAAAATTTAATAAGATCTTAGTCGAAAATTTAATAAGATTCGATCCCCGCTAATTATATGAGAGTAGAAATTGTAGTATAATTAGTATGTTTTGAAATATCCAATGCTCTAATACATTTCACTATATCTTTTGTCGGTGCTAATACAATAAGTTGTACAAGGAGACGTGTGAGCTTCTCCTTCTTAAAATAATGGACTCCAATGATTTGTGAAATAGTAGTATGTTTTGCACCAGAAAAAAAAAATAGTAGTATAATTAAATAATACTATAGTTTTGAAAAAAATAATAAAAATATCAAAATACTGTATTAAAGGATTAGAGATGGTCAAAATAATGGTGCTTATTATTTGAGTTATTAGGGTCTAAAAATTTAGCCAGACCGTTTATTTCAACCGGAGATGGCATAACTTTTGGGGTGTCATCCATGCATGAAGGATTTGATAATCTATTGTTAATTAGGGCAGCTGAGTACATTTTCTAAGTTTTGTGGTCTTTCATTTATAACACATTGCTATTTAATTACTATTTCAAATACCAACTTCGTATATCCATTGCTCTAATACATTCCACTATATCTTTTGTCGGTGCTAATACAATAAGTTGTACAAGAAGACGTGTGAGCTTCTCCTTCTTAAAATAATGGATTAAAATTTTTTATGATAGTCGTTTTTTTCTCTAGCTAGGCTTTGCTAGGGTTTGTCTCGCAAGCACATTTGCCGATTTTATTTAGGGTTACGCCAGCAATGTTGACTTCTCTCCCAAATCTTTGCTGGTCCTGGGGTCTCTCTCCTCTTGTTTAAGTGTCTTTCTGCTCTTTGGCGATGTGGTTCTTGTTGGATCAAGGCGAGTTTGGAGACTTCTTGGTGCTTTTTGTTGTTTTCTTCTCTTGTTTGGGCCGATTGGTCTGCGAGGGAGGAGATTTGGTGGCTCGACTGGTTGTTCTCTGTTTGGCGGTTGTTGGGGTGTCGAATCGGGTTAGTGGTCCAATTGCTTTTATTTTTCTGATATAGGGCGCTTTTATCTTTTCAACCTTCTTAGAAGTCTTGATTGTATGTTGTATATATGCTACTTTAATTATACGTGAAAGCACACCATTTGTCCAAGGAAACAAATGTACATATGGCATTTCATTGTTTGTTTTTCTAAACCATTTAAATATCAGATTCTTAAAGGATAGTTTTTTTTTCCAAGATAAAACTTCTAGGACATCCAGGGCCAAATTGATCAAAAATGAAAGCTAAGAGAACATTAAGAGGAAGACCATTGTCCCAAAATCTAGAATCTACACAATCATGGCCACGATTTGCTAGGGCATTTGTTGTGAAGTTAACTTCTTTAAAAATGTGAGAGAATGAGATAGCAAGAAATAGGGTTGGGCGCAGTCTAGGCCGGAGTGACATTTTGCTGGGCTCGGGACCGGTATGAACTTTTCGGGTCGGGTTCTGTTTGTGAAAATGATAAGGTTGGGACCGAATAAAACCCAGACGGAGAAATCTTGGACCGGTTTCACAGGTTTTTAGTCCGAGAATGCATTAGATGACATGAATATGCGATGAGGGAGCGTTCCGGGAGGTCTACGTAGTGTTGCTAGGTGCTCTAGGAATGACCCGATGCTGAGTTGGAGCTTCGTTGCATGGAAGAGCTCTTGGTGGCTAGGCCGGTGGAGGACATAGGGGGTGGTGCTGGCGACGGTGCTGGGCTGGATCAAAGAGTGGAGCAATATCGAATTCTGGTGGTGGGGCTGAGTACCGTTCCAATTCGGTGGCCGAAGAATCCACAAGAGAAAAGATGGGTCTTAATTAAGCTTAGGCTGTTGAGTTTTCATGGTGTTTGTTTATGGTGATCACAGAGAGATAGAGAAACAGAGAATTGTGGATGTCTGATTGAGAGAGAGAGAGAGAGAGAGAGAGAGAGAGAGAGAGAGAGAGAGAGAGAGAGAGAGAGAGAGAGAGAGAGAGAGAGAGAGAGAGAGAGAGAGAGGAGTTCGTGCTTAACTTCAAATGAAATTCAAGGTCTGGGGCCGCCCCGAATTTTAATCATATTGGTCCAGGGGCCCATAAAAATTTCAAATTTTTTTTATAAAGACCGGACCGAATCGGGTGGTCTGGACCGGTTCGGATTAGTTTTCTGTTTCGTGTTAAAATGTCCAGCCCTAGCAGCAAAGGAGGACTTGAGATTAGTAATGTCTCTAATAATTGTCCTTAATCTCTAGGGGGGATTACACCTTTCATTAGCACAGTCAATGATATTAATTTTGAGTCACCTTCAACTGAGAGATTGTGGAGGCCTTTTACTTTTGCTTTCAAGAGTGCTTCGTTTAGAGCTAGAGCCTCAGAAACAGGAACTGAAGCAGTGCCAATGTTCTTCGTGCCAGTAGCAATATGCGATCCATTGTGAATTTTTTATCTTTAATAATGAAACCCAAGGAAGCATTATGAGACCCAAGAAACCATCAAAATTGATTTTTTTCTTGGGCCCAGTTTGGGGCAGCTGTACTTATTAAAAAAGCAGCTGTAGCTGTGCTTTGAGAATAATCAGCTGTGAAATTAAGTAGCAGAGTGTTTGGTAAATTGTGTTTTTAAAAGTGCTGTGAGTACAAAAAGTAGTGTTTAAGTGTTTGGTAAACTTAAGTACAAAAGTGATGTGAGTTTAAATAATGACTAAAAAGGACATGAAGCTAAAAATGGTTTTACTTATTTATTTTGTTTAAAAATTGTAACATTGTAGCCATCAAATAATTATTCCTTAAATTCTTACAATTGAAATTACAATATGTAAATTAAGATATTTAATAATTATTTGGCCTTCTTGTTTATACATATCAAAATAGAAATAGAAGTTGTGGACACGTATATATGAATTGAAAATATGATGTTGTTTGGATACAAGACATAACATTGCATTCATGACCAAAAATATATACATCAAAAATATATACGCCAGTTTGCTGGTGTGAGAATGAGGCCCAGTTTGGAACTTGTAGAAGATATAGGTATATTTGATGAGGGCATTATGGGGTAAAGTACAAAAATAGAGGCAGCTTTTGACATGCCTGCTTATAGAAGTACCGAATTCATGGCTTCCATAAGTCATTTTGGAAAGTGTGAACTTATCCTAAAAGCAGCTTATATTTGTTTTACCAAACAACCAAACTGCTTAACTTAATAATTAATCAGATTATTTTTTAATTTGAGCTGCCCCAACTGGGCCTTGGGGAGCTTGAGTGGGAGTCCAGTGGATGTTGGAATTGACAACAGTTTTTTTAAGAGGGATGGAGTTACTTGACCAGTAGTCTTGACATATGAAAAGATTGTTACTTACAAGCCTTTCGATGTAAGTAACAGTCATTTCAATGAAACCAATTGAAAGGACTGTTACATACAAAGTTACAATCCCTTTAGTTATTAATGGTACCAACCTGGATCTCATTAACAAAATTAGCATTGTCTTAATTCCTAAAGTAGAACATCCATAAACTGTTGGACGTTTTAGACCCAAAAGTCTTTGTAATGTGAGCTATAAAATCATTACAAAAATTATTATCAACAGATTACGGCCCCTGCTTGATAAATGCGTGTCTCAGAACCAAGGTGCATTTGTTCCTGGAAGATCTATTGTGCAATTAGTGGCAAACTGTGAGATCTCGGAATTTCAATTTCGTTTTTAGAAAGGAAAAATGATTTTGAGAAATTTTTATTTCTATTCTTGGTCTTTATAGTTTTCGAAAATTATTTAAATTTTTAGTTTGTCAAATTTTATCTTTCGAGGCCGTAGAATGAAAGTAGACGTCGTTACGAGTTCGTAGGAATTTTCGTGGAATTTTCCGGAGACCCGAGTTGTTTTTAATTATTGTTGGAAGTTCGAAATTATTTAAAATTAGAAAATTGAAGAGGCGAGATCTAGACCGTTGATATTAGCACCATGCAATCTCAGCCCTTGGTTTTAAGTCGGTTGGTTCTTTATATTTCAAATCAGCTCAAACATGATCGGATAGAAACAGGTGCGACCGAACTTGTTCACCGACCCGTTTCCCTCTCCGATCACCACCTTCCTCCTCAGGCCACTTTACGGCGTAAAAATGGTACCGGAAGTTTCGTCTCGCTACGGTGAGCATGTGGGTAGTCGTAGCTAGTCAAGTCATCGCCGGAAGAGAGAGAAAAGGAAGAGAGAAGGTCCGGCAGCTCCGATCGGATTTTCCGATTCCGGCCACGAAGGTGGCTGAAATTTGTGTCTTTAGCTTCGTTTAAATTATGGGAGCACGGCTGTGGTCTCAACTTCTCAAATTGATGAAGGGAGAAAGAGCATCGAATGAGAGAAGTTCATGGGTTTTCCGGCGGGTTTGCTACATTTTCCGGCGTTTCCGGCCACTAACGGCGATGATTTAGGTATCAGACTTTATCCCCTGGACATGCTCTACATGTTGGTATCCTTGGTTTTCAGTTTCTATTAGTATTTCAGGGATTGGAGTTTTGGGGTTTATGGCTTGTACGGGTTTGCTGAAGTTAGTAGTAGTTTGGGACAACTTTGGTTCTTTTCTGAAGTTGAATCAATCCCTTGAACCTAAGCTTGTAAATTTAGAACATAAGGCTTCAATTACAGTTTAATTTTGTAGTTTTTGGTTAAGTTTTGATTGGTTAAACTAAAGGTAGAAGTTAGAGGTCTGCAATCTGGAATTGTGTTTCCCAGTTTCTGACCCAGAAACAGTTTTGTTAAAAACTGTACTTTTGTGTTCATATTTTGAAGTTATTTCCTTCTGAGGATTTGTAGTAGACATCTCAAAGACTATTTCGGAATTGAAATCTCCTAAAAATGATTTTTCTGTATTTAGTTATGAATTTCCAAAGTTACTGATATGCTGCAGGAATTTCTGAAAACTGCAGTACTGTCATGCTCTTTCGATTTGTTTCAGTAGCTTTTCTTGTTCAAACTCACTTCAGGGCTTCAGTACTTAAAAACTAGATCTTCCTAGGTTTCCAACGAAACCAGCCCCACCCTTTTTGAAGTTCATATAAAGGTTTTACGTCATTACGAAGTTGGCCCTGCATATTAGGATTTAAGCTGCTATGTATATGTTGGTTTCTGTCAAATGAATTCTTAGGTTAAGTGTTGCAAGCACAGAGCATGTAGAGTTTGAGTAAAAACCCAGAGTTAGGTCATTGTAGAGCAATGGTGGTATTAAGTTACTGTACTGGGTGTTTTGAAATTCACATGTAGTAAATGTTACATTTGGATAGTATTGGAGCTTGTGGAACTCACGGAGCTTGAATCGGAGTTGAACTCGGACACTAGGGTTAACAATGATGATTCTTGACGAAGGATCTATTTGGTGTACGAAACGGTACAGAGGAAGTGTATAATAAGGATTTGGGTGTCCTTAGTAATTATGAGGGTTTGCACCCAATGAGACCGATAATGTACTTTCAAAATAATGATCAATTGTTATTTCGGAATAATTGGTCGATGTCGATTCAAAGTGAAACGGTGAAGAATTTGGAATTAAGGTTCGACAGATATTGGTGAGTCTGGTAATTGTGGGAAGCTAGCCCTTCGTAATACGAGTTACGAGATTGTCAACGTTGAGCATAATTGGAGTCAAAGCTCGGAAATTGAGGTAGGGTCTCGGGGAACCTTTTATTTAAAATGTTAAGTAGTTTAATAAATTGGTGAATTGCTTGATGTTGGTTGAATTACTTGTTGAGTGTTATTGCTTTTATTAATTGATGAACAAGCATGATATATGATTTTATGTTTCAAAAGCATGTGTTATTTAATTTCTATATTATGGATTAAAGAGCTATCATACATGATGCATTGTGAGAACTTGTGAGAATGCATTGAAAAATAATATGGATAATGAAATCCAGAGTGATTGAGAGAAAAGAGAGAGATCCTTTTGTGTAGTTGAGTTTGCTGCATGGATTGCTAGATTCTATGGTATGCCCACAAGTGCACAAACAAGGGAAAGTAGGCCCTGTGAGTTTTCTGTCTAAAAGACAGAAACTCTTACAACCGCCCGAAGGTTGCAAAACTATCTTATCGGGTTGCGGAACTAGTGACTACGAGAAACAAGATGACTAACAAAAGAGAAAAGTGCGATGAGTGCGAAATGAGTTTTAAGTTGGCATCGCATTCATGCATTGTAGTTTTGATTTACTGTACTTTTAATTTATTGTTTGACAATTTGATTGCAACACTATAAGAATCACCTAAAAAGGTCCTGCCCTACTGAGCGTAAGCTCACCCCTATAGATCAATTTGTTCAGGTGCGACTTGAGTATCGAATGGACTGAACGAGACGACTCACGAACTTAGAACGGGACGACGTTATGTTCAATTACGATAGTTGTGACGAGAGTGAGTTAGATTGTAGAAGGTGTAATTTCTCTTTGTAAATGTTTTGTCAATTTATTTTTAACGATTTCGGAAAAGTATTCGGTTTTGTATTATTTTTATTTTACTTTCTAACGCTCACACCTCGAATTCAGATTTCGGTGCTTAAAATCCACCGACACCGGGTTCGGGGCGTGACACAAACCTTCAATAAAGTCCATCAAAATATCAACCTAAGCATTCTCAGGGATGGTATTAGGTTGTAACATACCTGGGGATGCATAGTTTCATAATGATTTTGTTGGAAAATATGGCATTCAGCTAGAAACTTCTTGATATCCCTCAATATACCATGCCAAGAGAAAGATCTAGAGACTCTTTTGTAGGTTCTTGAGACACCAGCATGCCCTCCCACCAAACCATTATGGAACTCAGTAAGAATTCTATTTCTCCAGTTATCACAATCAGACACATAGATTCTACCCTTGTAAAATAATTGAGAATCAACTACAGTATAGTGAGAGACAACCTTACCTTGAGCAATATGCTAAATAATATTCTTGGTACGTAACATCATCTGATAAATAGGAGTGATGGATCTCATTCACAAATTGATGAACTGGTTGCAACACTCCAGTTAAGGCCAGTAACTCCCCCTTTCTAGACAAAGCATCAGGAGCAACATTATTCTTCCCTGCTTTGTAATGAATTGAGTAGTCATACCCAATAAGCTTGAGGAGCCACTTCTGTTGTGCTGCTGCAGTAAGTCTTTGTCCCAAAAAATATTCAATAGTTCGATGATCAGTAAATATATTAAAGTGGAGTTCCAACATGTATGGCCTCCAATGTTGCACTGCAAAGACTACTGCCAGCATCTCTTTGTCATAAACAAATAAGGCCTGATGTCTTAGGGCCAAAGCTTTACACAAGAAAGCTATAGGATGTCCATCCTGAGAAAGTACAACTCCTACACCAACACTTGAAGTATCACATTCAACAACAATTTTTTTAGAAAATTCAGGTAGTGCAAGTACAAGAGTTTTGATCAGGGCCTGTTTTAATGCCTCAAAATCAGCTTCTGATTCATGTGTCTATTCAAACCCTCCAATTTTCAACATATTAGTAAGTGGTTTGGCAATGATGCCAAAGTTCATGTAATACCCTGCTAAGCCCAGAAAACCTCTTAGTCCCTTCAATGTCTTAGGTTTTGTCCAGTCGCTTATGCACTCAATCTTTTTAGGATCAACAGTAGTTGTTAGGATTGGGGACTAGGGTTGTATTCCCTAGTCCATAGATGATGGATTGGATGATTATTATATATATACATGTTGGTTGATTTTTGGGTATATTCATTGCCTATTTTTGTTATGTGTTAGATGCTTGTTTAGGAACCACCAATTTTTAGGCATGTGTTTGCTCTATCTTGGTGTGAAAGTGTGAACTTGGTACCCTTACTCTTTCTAGACAATGGACAATGAATGTGATGAGCATGTCTTGTTTGATTTCCTTGGTCTTGATACTTTATCCCTTAATTCAATTAGCTTGAATTAGATTAGGAGTTGTTGTGAACCATTGCATGGCACAACAATAAATTAGAAGACTCGGTCCTAGAACCATTGCATAGCTAGGATACGAAAATTGATCCATTAAACAACTTGGCTTTGTGTGTGAATTTCTTAATGCATTTGTGCTTCAACCCCCTTCACATTTATGAGGGAGGACCTTCATTAATAGCATTGATGAATGATTAACTCTTATGAACCTTTGTTGGCATATGAATACATTAGATTGCATTACATTCCATAACCATTGCATGGGTGAAATATGGGAGATTGATACATGAACCTTTTAACATATGTGTATTTGATTGTTTATCCATCGACATGGATTAGGGAGAGACCCGAAACTCCCAATTATTCTACCATTTCCTATCTATCCATGTTCCTCCTCTTTGCATTTCATTTGCATTAGTTTAGTTACACATTACTTTATGTTGCACTTATCCACTTCACAAATTCCATATTCACCTCTAATCTCATCATCTAGTGTTAGGAAGCCTAGGTTACGTAGTTACCAAAGGGGATCTTGGGCCACTAATCCCCGAGGTACGACAACCCCGGTCACTAATCTATACATTCCTATATTTTGACACTCGTCAAATGGTGCTGTTGCCGGGGATTGTGGTTTAACCTTGATCCCTTGTAATTGGTAGCCGAGTTTCTTGCACTATTCTTTTTATTTTGTGTGATATATGCATCTATTTTTAGTTTTTTTTTGTTATGAATAAAGTTCTTATGGGTGGTTAGGAGGAGTATGAAAGGAGTTTCGGTGAAGAGTTTTGATTCTTTGTGTTGTTTTGCTAATTTCAGAATCTGCCTGGGCGGAACAGTCTACATTAGAAGTACTTTTATCTCTTTTTACGCCCTGGATCGAGCTGAAATTTGATGATAGGTTTCCTATGTTTGTCTTTTGTTCCAAGTTCAAATTTCACCCAGTTTAGACCGTTAGATCTCCAGATATTCAGCTCTAAAGGAGTGGTACTCAGGCTGGAAGTAATAACCCCAGCCTTCACTTTGACTAGTTCATATTCAGTCTTCCAGAAGGACTTTGTGGAGTTTCAGGTATCCATAATGAAGCATATTGAGTCTACTTTCCAATGCCACTAAAACCGTGCAAGTCCACTTTCTACACTTGGAGTTATGCCCCTCATAACGGGATGAGGTCATTGCTGATTTTCTGAGCACACTCACTTTCAAGAGATCCTTTGCAAGAAACCTTGGATGAGCTTCTTTTCACCATCAGAGACTTGAAGCATTCATGTTATAGTTTTGGACACCTTAGCCACTGGGCTAAGAGGAAAAATCATGTACTTTATTGTTCGAGGTGACACATTCTAAAGGAGGCGCTCCAGTGAGCCGAGTTCATACATTGTGGAGTCTTGTGCCATCTTTCACATCATGGAGCATCATTGGAGCTTACGTAAGGAAGTCAAGGTCTTGGACCTTGAGGATGGTGTCTTGTTGGTGCACTCCGTCTATCTTAGGGAGATTCGTCACAAAGGGGTTTTTCTATTACTTCATTCTCACATGTTTTAGTTTCATAATGTGCTTTCATGCGTATTTATATGTGCCTTCGCCCAACATCACTGTCACTACTTAATCTAACATGGATTACACTTTCGATATCACTTACAACATTGAGGACAATGTTGGTTTTAAGTGTGGGGGTGAGTTTGGGTTGAAAACCCTCAATTTTTTCCATTTTTATCGAAAATTTTCAGGCACATTACGACCGGTCGACTCCTGCTTGGCGACCGATTGAATTTTGACAGAGAGCACCCCAAAGTGGACATATTTTTCAGACCGGTCGACAAAAATTTCCGACCGGTCAACACTTTTAGCGAGGAACCGTTCCTCGCTAAAAGCAGCCTGAAAAGAAAAAAAAAATTATTTCAAAAACACAAAAATTTGTTACTTTGTTTGTGTGATTTGTATGTTATTTGCATACAAATTAGGCCTCTAATCACTTTAGTAATGCTAATCCAATAGTCGTTTAGTGTTTCTAATCCTTGTTTTGCACTATTGTAGGGGACATGAGCATCAGATCGATATCGGGAGCAAATGACGCGTTTTGGAGCTTTTAGTGGATTTCCGGCAAAAGGACGAAAAGTCAACCTGAGGACCGTCGGTCAACTCGTAGTAAACCCCGACTTTAGAGCGTCAACGAGTCAACATCAAGTCCCAGAAGTGAAGCGCAAAAGAATTCCGGAAGATTGGTCGAAAAGTTAAGCAAAGTCAAGCAAATCAGCTTTGGTCAAACTCCGAGGGTCAAAGTCAAAGTCAAGGACGAAGTCAACCTTGTGACTCACCACTAGAAGGCCAAAAGTCAGCAAGGACTATGCGATATCATGAGGTCACCCATTAATTATTCCTACCTTTTGTTCCCTTGTGTTTTTACACCCTTGCCCTTCATTTATTCTGTCTAACCCTTAAATCTTTCCCTAGTTAATCCTAGCCCTACATTCTCTCTCACTCTTGCCTATATAAACCTAGTCTTTACTCATTTAGGTCATCATTTTAGCTAGCCCCCATCACCCATCACTCTCACCTTCGCTTTCTTCCTCTCCTTTCTCCCTTTAGGATTTCCTCTCTACTCGTCAGTCGACCGGTCGACACCAGACCATCGACCGGTCAAGCAGTGGTGGTTCACACCACTTCCACCACTTCCTCACTTCCTTTCCTCCTCCACCCTTCATCAAAGTTGCTCACCACGACTTCTACTACTTCATCCACCACTTGGGCTGCTGGGATCCTCACCAATTCATCCAAGACCATCATCAAAGGCCAAGGAGAAGCAAGCTAGAGAGCCATCTATTGAGCATTCCTCATCTTTACTCTCTCTTCTACTTATGTTTAGATCTTTAATTTGTATTTTGATGATGTTTATTGAGATGATTAGTGAGTAGTGACCTTTGTTGGGGACTAGGGTTGGGTGCCCTAGTCCAATGTGACTATGTGACGCTTTGATTAATGAATAAATGCATTTGTGTTTCATGAATATATGTATTGTCTACTCTAATATGTATTGGATGTGTATTTGAGGAATCAGTCACTCTTTGATATGCATTTAATCCATCTTGTATTAGTGTGTATGGTTTGACCACTTTACTCTTCTCTAGGCAATTGGCAATACGTATTGTGAGCATGTTTACTTATGTATGATCCTTGATTCATGTGCTTTTACGCCTCTTTTCTTCCTACCTATTCGTGGAGAGTCCCTAAGACCCTAATAAGGCTTAGGAATACCTTAGAAAGAATCCATTCCATATCGATAATATCGATGGAGTGGAGGATCGTTCATGAGTTTGCTTGTTTGAGTTCCTAGTTTCGGTGCGTCATGCCTCTTAAGCACTTTAGGGGATTCGGTATTAGGTAACATAGAGGAATCCCCTATGACACCTAGAGAGTTTGAATGACCCTAATATGGCATTTGAATACCTTTTGAAACATGGTCCTAGAACCATAACATGGCTTGGATACGGGGCTTGATTTGTGATCACATTGACATGATTTCGTGTTAGAGCGTTGCTAGTTGCATTGGACTTGGGGTTGACCCGAAAACCCCAACACTTTCATACATTGCACACATTTTCCTTTACTTACTTGCATTTACTTATTTGCTTGTCATTTATCTTTCATCATTCCTTTTCACAAAACCGAACACTACACCACATCGCACATTGTTTAAACACGCACTCACCCACTCTTCCCATCTCTCATCACATCATCTAGTGCTAGTTTCCCGATCACACACACCACCTAAGTGTCTAAGGGCCACCAATCCCCGTGGACACGACACTCCTGGTTCTCAATTTCCATACACCACTCTTTAGCTTCGTCAGTTTGCCTTGTTTCTTGTTTGTTCTTTTCAATTCCGATGATGAAATTGAGCTATTTAAGTCTAGATTAGGAGGATTTGGAGAATGTTTATTGGCTTTGTGAAAATTGCTTTGTGGTTAATATGCACAATTGATGATTGCTTGAAATCCATTTGCACTTAGGCTAAGTTAATTTGTCAACTGCAATCCGAGAAGTATATTTAGACTATGTATTGACATGCATACCCATATAATGTGAGATTTGAGCCTATTGAATATGTATGCATCATTCATACATTCATGTTCTTCATATGTGCACATTCCATGAGTTTAATGATACCTAGAACTTGCTCAAAGTCCTCTTGAAACTATTTGTTAATTTGCGGTGATTTAGAAATGATAAAGGCACTAGACAAGCACCATGGCCAAACTAACCTCTAATCCCTTAAACACTAATCCTTTAGAATAACCCATTTGAGCCGCATTCATCATTAGCTTTTTATTTCTTTACCTACATCACCCTAACCCATGTTTTTAACTTAAACACTAGCCTACCCTTGTTTCGACATGTTAATGAGACAATGATTGTGACTTCTTGTTTTCCAATGTGCTTGGGAAGTCTGCGGGATTGTACAAAAAGGCAAGTGTGGGGGTAGATAGAAAGAAGAAAACAATTTAGAAAATCAAAAAGAAAGGAAGTGTACAAAAATAAGAGTTTTGAAAAGGAAGTTCAAGAAAAAGAAAAGGATTAAATTCTTGTTACTACCCTGTACTTTAGGGGTCTAATCAGTTCAGTCCCTGAACTTTTAATTTCATCAGTTCAGTCTCTGCACTCTTAATTTTCATCAAATAGGTCCATTTAGGACACGTGTCAACTATTATGGGTCAACACGTGTCATTTTTATTTGTCATAAATGGACCTATTTGATGAGAATTAAGAGTATAAGGACTGAACTGATGAAATTAAAATATCAAGGACTGAACTGATTAGACCCTTAAAGTACAGGGTAGTAACAAGAATTTAGTCCTTCAAAAGAAAAATACAAAAGTAGAAAGTGCTGTGGAGAAAATCAAATAGAAAAGGAGAAAGAAAGAAGAAAATCTAAAAAGAGTGTGTAGATAAATAAAAGGTTGGAGGAGAATAAAGTTAGGTTTTTGATTACTAAAGCACACACAAATGAAACGAGTTTCAAAGTCCTTGAAGTTGTCTTGTGAAGCATTAGGAACATTTAACTTTCCCTTCCCTTCATTTCTTAACCACTAACCATTGGCCTCGTTACACCATTGCAAATTAAAGCCCTTTTGGTCTAATGAATTGTGGATTAATTAGCGGAGAGTTGGTCAATGATCAAGCCTATAAGGACATTGCTTTTGGAATATTTTTGAGTCTAAACACTTGAACGGAAATATTTAGTGATCCTTGTGAGTTTAGCTATTAATCAAGTTTAAATGTGCCTATTGGATTGCATGAGATCGGTTGCACATGACATCCACACACTACACTCAAGCATGAATTAGATATACCTGTTAAACACTTAGCAATTTTTCGAACCCCATGCTTATGCTCTACTTGAATCTTAATCTTGACTTATGAAGCTCTCTGAGGGTTATGGTTGGAAAGGCTAATTTGCTTGTTCCCTATTTTGTGGTACTTTCTATTTGGTTTAAATTTGCTTGAGGACAAGTAAAGTTCAAGTGTGAGGGTGTGATTTGTACATATTTTATGTATAAAGAGCGCCTCTAATCGCATGAATTACGCTTCTCTAAAAGCCTAATAATATCATTTACTTATGTTTGTCTGTTTTATAGGTTCATAAGTGAGAAAAGGAAACATGGAGCAAATGATGTATCTCGGGACCAATTGGAGCACTTTCAAGAAAAGGACAAAGTCAACCGTGACTTTCGAGCATAAAGAATCATTCAAGTCAAGCATCGGGAGTGAAGCACCTCAAAGATTCGGAGTTACGACCAAGAAACCAAAAAGTCAACTTTCGGTCCCGGAAAGTCAACCGGGCCCACATATGGTCAACCCCGAGGTCAAACCCGAATGCATCACATTCCAATCCATCCATGAGTCTCCCAAGCACACAAGGAGAGCCCCTTTGATGAGTTGATATATTTTGGTGGTGATTTGAAATTCAAATTCAAAATAGAGACAAAACATTTAATGTTTTAATCACTATTTGTCTCTTAACATTCCCTTACCTAATTTTTGTCTCCTCACCTCCTAAATCTAATTTTTCTTGTCCATTAAGACATTACCTCTCTACTCTTTCTCTCTTCTTCACTTTCCTACCTACCCTAGCCTTCTAGGTAATTTTCTTTGCTTAGAATCTTAGTTGTTAGCCTTAGGATCATTTCCAATCCATCTCCACCATCCAATCCATTCTCTTTCCCTCTATATATACTCATCTACACTTCCATTTTCAATATACAAATTTTCACCATTCATCAACGCTAGCCTCCACCCAAAATTCCATAAACCTTTCCTCTTCCTTCTCTCCCAAAGTCACAAAAATACTTGGATCTGCCGTCCGGATCGACCGGTCGGCCAGCGGCGGCTACCACATTCTTCCCCTCTTTTCTCCTCCTTCCACCACTCAAATCCATTTTCTTCCTTCACCAAACTTCTTCCTAAGACCCTCCTCTATATTCTTTACCTCTTTTCTCTACTATTCTATCACTTCTACCTCATATAAGCTTGGAGACATCAAGAACATCAAGATTCTTGGGGCTTTGGACAAGAAGAAGCTAGGAGAAGAAGAGGAGGCCAAGAGGAGCTTGCTTCAAGACTTGGTGACAACAATATTGGGGCCACTATCTTCATTGAACATTCCTCTATCTCTATTTACTTTCATCTATTTCTTAACTTGTCAATCTTGAGATTATTGATGTACATTCTTAGTATATGTGAGTAGTTGTTAGGATTGGGGACTAGGGTTGTGTGCCCTAGTCTATAGATGATTATTATATATATACATGTTGGTTGATTTTTGGGCATATTCATTGCCTATTTTTATTATGTGTTAGATGCTTGTTTAGGAACTACCAATTCAAGAAGGAGAAAAGAGGGGAAGAAGGTGGTAACCGTCGCCGGCTGACCAGTCGACCACCGGTCGACGACCTGTCGAACCGATGGCAGATTTAAGGATTTCAGTGACTTTTAGGAGAGAAAGAAGAGGAAAGGTTTTGGGAATTTTGTAGTGGAGGCTAGGATTGATGAATGGTGAAAATTGTATGTTGAAAATGGAAGTGATGAGCAGTATATATAGAGGGAAAGAGAATGGATTGGATGGTGGAGATGGATTGGAAATGATCCTAAGGCTAACAACTAAGATTCTAAGCAAAGAAAATTACCTAGAAGGCTAGGGTAGGTAGGAAAGTGAAGAAGAGAAAAAGGGTAGAGAGATAATGTGTTTATGGACAAGAAAAATCATATTTTGGAGGTGAGGAGACAAAAATTAGGTAAGGGAAGGCTAAGAGACAAATAATGATTAAAACATTAAATGCTTTGTCTCTATTGTGAATTTGAATTTCAAATCACCACCAAAATATCTCAACTTATCAAAGGGAATCTCCTTGTGTGCTTGAGAGACTCATGGATGGATTGAAATGTGATGCCTTCGGGTTTGACCTTGGGGTTGACTATATGTGGGCCCGATTGACTTCGGTTGACTTTCCGGGACCGAAAGTTGACTTTTTAGTTTCTTGGTCGTAACTCCGAATCTTTGAGGTGCTTCACTCCCAATGCTTGACTTGAATGATTATTTATGCTCGAAAGTCACGGTAGACTTTTGTCCTTTTCTTGAAAGTGCTCCAATTGGTCCTGAAATGCATCATTTTGCTCCATGTTTTTTTTTTACTTATGAACCTATAAAACGGACAAACATAAGTAAATGACATTATTAGGCTTTTAGAGAAGCGTAATTCATGCGATTAGAGGCGGTCTTTATACATAAAATATGTACAAATCAAACAGCCACACCTCGAGCACTAATTATGTGTCTAAGGTATTCCACCTGATGAGCACCAAAACTGCACTTACTTTCCTTGACCCTAAGAGAATGCTGCTGCAGCTTCCTAAACACCAACTCCAAATGTTCAATGTGCAATTCCATATAAGGGCTATAGATCAAGATGTCATCAAAAAAGACAAGCACAAAATCCCTAAAAAAACTCCCTCAGGACATCATTCATGAATGGTTGAAATGTTGAAGGAGCATTTGTTAACCCAAATGGCATGACTAAAAACTCATAATGCCCACTATGTGTCCTAAATGTTGTCTTACTAATATCTCCTGGCTGCATCCTGATCTGATGATAACCAAACCTCAAATCCAGCTTGGTAAACACACTTGAGCCATGTGTTTCATCCAAGAGTTCATCAACTACTGGTATGGGATACTTATCCTTAACTGTCACAGCATTCAGAGCTTGATAATCCACATACATACGCCAAGTTCCATCCTTCTTCTTGACCAACAACACATGGGATGAAAAAGGGCTAACACTTGGCTTTATAACTCCATTGTCAAGTAACTCCTGCAAAATCTTGTCAATCTCCATTTTTCTGGAAATGTGGATATCTGTAAGGACGCACACTCACTGGAGTAGTATTAGGTACCAGCTCAATCTTGTGATCCTGATCTCTTGAGAGTGGTAATGACTTAGGAGGCTCAAATATTTCTACATATTTGTGTATCAAGGTTTGAATCTCTGGATGTATCGGTAGTATATAAAAATCAGCAAAGAAATCATATTGTTGCAATTGTAAGGGAACACTTACTTCACCTTCAGTCTTCATCTTTGCTCCACTAGCCAACATTACATTCAAAGGCAAACGATTATTCACTGGAGCCTTTAGGTTTTTTAGCATAGACGGATGCATGAAATTGTGAGTATCCCCCAAGTCCACCAACACATGAACCAGTTTCTTGTTGAATACTCCCTTCAATTGCATAATTCTAACAGTACTGTTGTCAGATATCACTTGCAATTTGATCAATGGTTCTTCAACATCACTAGCTGTTGGTGACTCCTCCCCTTCACCTTCCACCTCAACAATGATATGCATATCAATTTCTTCCTGCACTACTTCCATAACCATCACTTGTCATTTCCTGCAATTGTGTCCTGGTTTGAAGGTCTCATCACAGAAAAAATATTGATTTCTGGCCCTTCTTTCTTGGTACTCAGTTTGAATGAGTCGATCTCCTGTTGCCATTAATGCTAATACTAGGCCTAGCAGCATTTTGATTTGGCACCAGAGTCCTTGAGCTTGATATTGGGGTCACAGTTCTTGACAAAGAAGTGTTGCTGCTTATTACAGGATGTCTAGCACTAGCAACCACTCTGGAAAGTGCCATGTGTACGTCCTTCATACCTTTCTTCAAACACCCTTGCTAGCTCACAAGCTTCATATAATGTTCTAGGTTTTTGTGCCTTCACATCCACCCTTATGTCATCCTTGAGCCCTCCAATTAATGAAGCTAGAGAGCAATAGCTCTTGTGAAAATTCTGGAGCTCTTCTGGGTAAGCGAGTGTTTGACTCATCCTTATACTGCTCAACACTCCCTGTTTGACTCATCCTAGCCATGGCAACTTGATTATCCGACTTATTAAACCCTCCAAACTCCCCCATTAAAAAAATCAGCCAAGCCTTGCCAACTGTTTGGGAACTCATGATGAAACATGTACCACCTATCAGAGGCTTTATCACTCATGTGCATGGTGGCTATAGATAACTTTTTCTCCTCGATCAGGTATATGATATAACTCAAAATATTGGTCAGCCTTATTCAACCATTCCACTGGGTCACCACCACTAAAGACTATGAAATCCAGTCTCATCTGCTTCATGGTAGGGAGATTATTGTCTGTGTACTGAGGTGGAAATTGATTATGGTATGGTTGGACTGGGAATGGTGTGCTGTAAGGTTGAACATAAAGCTGATTCTGTGAGTGAGTCATGGTGGTAGCAAAGGTTGGTGGTATATAAGTGGATTGATGGGCTGCTTGAGCATTTAAGTAAGCTGGCACTGCAAATGGTAAGGTCAGGGCAGGTAATGTTGTGAAAACTGAAGGCACAGTAGTGTAAGGTCCAGAATAAGTCATCACAAAAGGGTCATAGTGATTAACACTCGAGCTAGCAGCAGCCTGATAAGGGTAATAACTTGACCAATTGAAGGGTGCAGGGAAAGGACCAACAATTATTAAAGGGTTGTGAACCAAAGTTTGTGTGATAATAGTCATAATACCTAAGGACTCCAGGAAACACCAAGTTATTTAACTAAAAACATATTTAAGCTTTAATTCATAACATATATACTTCTCCCCCAAACTAAACAGAAGAGACAAACAAGAGATTGCAGACATGCATTTTAGGCATTCATCACAAAGCTTCAATTGGTAGATATTTGCTAATCCACAACATAGTATTCTGGAAAGATTCCCTCAATGCCAATAAACTCCTTTTTAGAATAGAGTAAAAGCTTGCAGGTTGGAAATCAAATACTCTATCATGGGCTGGTAAGTTGGTGCTAATTAAATCTAATTAATATAACAGGTATGCCTCTTCATACAATGTGCTTGTTTTAAAACTCCTTGGATAAAACGATAGAGGTTTCTTTTGGGGAAGGGATACTAATTAAATTGCATAATGTAGCTTGGAAGGATATTTGTATGCTAAAGAATTGGGGAGAGGTTTGGGTATTAGACCAACTTCATTCTTTAATAATGCTGCTATTTGTAAGCTAGGTTGGAAAATCCTTACTGATGAAAAAAACTGGTGGGTGTAGGTTATCAGGAAAAATTATTTGAGGAATTGCAGCTTCTTTGAAGCTAAAAATACGAACCCTTCCTCAACTGCTTGGAAAGGTATTATGGAAACTAGACAATTACTTACTAAAGGTATGAGATGGAGCTTCAAAAATTCTTGGTTATATAATTGGGTCTTACCTTACCCTCTCTTTAATCTACTCTCAGAACAGCAGCAGAAACATAGTATTAATTGGACCTTATGGTACAAGATGTCTTGGATCATGCATGGAACTTGGAATAGACATTAAGCAATCTTCTTCCAGTAAAAATAGTTGATAAAATTTGTGCTATTACACTTCCTTTGGTTCCTTGGTATGATGAGTTTGTATGGGGTCCCGACCCTAATGGTTCATTCTCAGTTAAATCTATTACTTGGCACCAGAATGAAAGCTTAGATCCCCAGAGTTATATAAAGAATCTTGCCGCAAAGTTCGATCTGTTTTCATTCAAGCAAGTTTATAGAGGAGCCAATGGTGTGGCTGATGCCTTAGCAAACTTAGGCCATGCATGAGTCTGTTGAAAATAGGATTTGGTTTGACATGGTACCTCCTCGGGCCTCCTCTGCTTATAATTTTGATCTTCTTGGTCTTGGACTCTTGGTTATGATCAGAGGCCACTCTTTGTAACTTTTTTCGTCAGCAAAAAAACAAAATCCCTTTAGTTATTCTGTGATGGCAGTCAATTCCATACTACCGCAAGTTTGGGAAAAAGAAATAAATGAATATTTCACAGTCTGGGTTTTAGTTATGTTAAGATGGATATCTTTTCGTGTAACTCATGTTCTTTTTTTCTTTTTTTTTCATTTGCTGGGTTTGTCTGTCTCAGATGTGACAAAGATAACAAGACGTGTTTGATAAATGGATATTTACTATGGTTGGTAATTGGCTATGGAATGAGTGAGTGGCTGAGTGCAGTACACTTAACCTCTAATTGGTTTTCATTTGAACATGATATATATATATATTGCCCTTCCAATGTGAATTACAATATATACTTGGGCTTTTCTTGCTTGTATGGTCTTCTGTTAGAGATGGCCAGATTTTCCTCCATGTCTTGTATTACTCTTTAATACAAGTCATTCGAGTCTCCAAACTCATCATTCAAATAACACTAGTTGGTTGGCTTGAACCTCATGTAACGAACACTAATTGCATTTTGTAAAACTTATTGCATTACATGGCCTACTTTAAATACCAAACATTATAACAAGCCTAGCTCCCTTAGAGGCTAGGACATCCAATAAAATTGGAAGGATACAAACATTGCAACAAAACTAAAATTCATAAACCACCAGCAGCTAGAATTAACAACACTGAAAAACACGAATTAATATCCAACAAATTAAAATACTCGATCAGGAAATTAATTAAGCATTTCACTCCAAGATTACTACATGATTAATCGCATGTTAATCATGTATATCGCTTTTATTAAACGTAGCTAGCTAGCTACATCTAAGGTCTAGCCGGCCTCTAGCAATTGGCAGGGTGAGGAAGCTTGCACTTGGCAGGGAGCTGCATGGCAAGGTTAGGGTCAATCCCCAGAGAAGGCAACAGGTTCGAGTTCTTGTACGAGCAAAGGCACCCCAAGTCGGCGTGTGACAGGACCGAGCAGCAGGTCTGGGTCGGTCGGGCAGGATTAGGTTTAGTCACCGCCGGCTTGCAGGCCATCAAGCCATTCAGAGACACATTGCATATGCTCTGCGCATTCGAGACCTCAACCGCCACCAGCACCACCGCCACCAGAAGCACCAAGTTCCGAGCAGCCTCCATTAATTGATGAATGAATGAATTCTTTTTTGGAGACTGGAGCTGTGGAGATGGTGTTTATATAGGGAAAGAAACATGGGGTGGAGTCCCGTGAACGCCACAATTATTTGAGGCCCATGTTATTGCTCTGTGGTGTCACGGGCAGCCATTTCGTCGTAGTGCTGTTGATAACTTCTGCAATAAAGTCGTACGAGTTCCAACACAATCATTCATGCCTGCCTTTAATATACTCGTCTTGTCTTCTTCTTTTGGTTGAGATAAGTTTTTGGGTTTTCACTTTCTTGGAAAGAAGGGTTATCTAACTTTTGGGGTGTTATCCATTATTTTCTTGCCATGAAGGATTGATGATCTATTGTTAATTAGGGCTGCTGATTACATTTTCCTACTCTAAAGTTTTGTGGGGTGTTTCATTCATAAGTCATAACACATTGCTATTTACTATTTCAAATATACCAACTTCGTATATTCTTTCATTTTATGGTTAACCTAACCTGCTCTAATACATTCCACTATATCTTTTGTCGGTGCTATAATATTTCTTATCTCTCCATCATACCGACAAAAATTGGTACAAGAAGAAAGAAGATGTGTGAGTGTGACCTTATCCTCTTTAAAAGAATAGATTGAATTTTTTTTTGATAGTCGTTTCTCTCTCTACGCTTTGCTAGAGTTTGTCTTGAGCTAGCAAGTACATCCGTCTATTTTCTTAGGGTTATTGGGCCACAATTGTCACTTTAAGATAGAGCTGTTAAAGTGTCATGAAAAGTTGCATATTTGTTTCAAAGCAAATCCATAAAGTACGGAGTACAAAATTATTTCATCTTACACCCAAAGGTTTTTAAGGAGTAGCAGAAAATTTCTCTCTTACCGAACAAATACTCAAATAAAAGCTTAAGTTCTAATATTGTAGGGGACTATGATACAACCACTAGCTGCTGCCAAGTCTTCTACACATCTAACTCCTCCTCAGAATCTGGAACCATAATAAATTACTAATGAGATAAACTCAGTAAGCAACAAATACAAACCTCGTACAACAACAGATGAGGGTATAAATCCAATATACTAGTTTTAAAATATAAATACAATAGATGGAGTGCAACCCAAACAAATCCAAATCAGAAACTTTCAAGAGCCCTTTAGATACAACATACCAGTGAGACCCAAATTTATCAGAGATGGGAGACAGACGTCACGCGTCAGTGACACCCACTATGTGGGTCATATAACAGACGATGCATAAAATGCATCAACATATTAGTACAAAACTTGCACTTATAGACCAGACTCTCTCCAAACAGTCTCCTGGTAGTGATGTGTCTAAAGAACATCTAGTTCAAATTCTCATACTGAAACTGTTAAACTTTGTATGATGTAAAATACACGAACACCAAATATCACAATCATATCAGAAAATAAACGGGCGCACTCCAAAATTTTGCATATTTAATATATACATATACATGCAATAACAAATCAAACATAGATACATTCATTATGGTTCCAGAGCAAGTCATGGTTACTTACCTCGAGAAGTTAAAGGTTCACAATCAACTGGTAGTCCATCCTTTTGAGAGAACTCCCGCGGTATCCCAAAAGCTTCCTAGGCCCAAGGACTAATCCTTAGTCGGGGATCTTGTCAGAACGCTTCCTCCCCCTGGCCAGCCACATAATGAATTGGGATTTAACTCCAATCCGCAGTTGGCAGGATTCGAACCCAGGTGGAGGGGTACCATACCTGGAGGCTCTTACCAACTCGACCACCAGTGGTGGTTACTGGTAGTCCATCCTAAGTCAAGAGTCTTTGAGCCTATAGACAAATAAATATTCAAATAGGCACAAACTAAAACCTTAAATCCTACAATTAATAACACTAAAACCTAAAATCCTACAATTAATAACAGTACCTAGCACAACCTTGCCCCAAAAGAAAAACCCTATTTATTAAATCCCTTAACCTATTGACTTCAAAATTTACAAGGGTGAACTAGACGTCCAAAATTACCTACTATAAAAATGACAAGCCATTTCTTAACACAAAACTCGTCCAAAGAAATTTCCAAATCCGCTCACTATTGCTGTTAATACCCAAGACCCTCACTGCCAACAACCTTTACAAAAATTCTATAAGTCACATTATAACCCCAATTAATTTGAATGAAAATTGGGTACACCTGACCCAGGTTTACATACAAATACACAGTAAAAGTTTAAGAACAAAAACGTACAGTTCTTACTCAATCCCAAATGACACCCCAAAACAGTAAATGTAAATGTAACTGACTCTGTGAACTGTAACAACAATGTTCAACTAATCTCTGATTTTTAATTAAATCACTGTGCAAGATAATCCCACTAAAATTTTAAAAAAGAGACACTAGACACAACTATAGTCAAACCAGAAAATTCCCAAGGGTAAATTAGATCGTTTGGTTCCTTAAATTTTTCCTTTCAAACGTAGCTGAAAAGAAGAAAAACGAAAATATTTTCCTTCTCCCTTTTCTTCCTAAAAACAAAATAACTAATAGTGTAAACCCTATTATAACTAATTTATCAAACAGATAACGTCACAAATCAAAACCATAGCAACACAGGACAAGCTACAAAAACAAATAAAATCCACTAACAACATGGCAATAAGGAAATAACATAACAAAGAAAATTTCAAAATAAGTAGATATCACAACAACGTTGACTTCTTTCCCAGATTTATGTTGGTCATGGGGTCTCACTACTCTTGTTTAGGTATCTTTCTGGTGTTTGGCAATGTGGTCCTTGTTGGATCAAGGCGAGTTTGGGGACTTCTTGGCCATGTCGGGTTTCTCATTGGTGCTTTTGTGGTTTTCTTCTCTAGCTTGTTTGGGGCCGATTGGTCGGCGAGAGAGGAGTTTTGGTGGCTCGACTGGTTGTTCTTTATTTGGCGGTTGTTGGGGCGTCGAATCGGGAGGGTGGTCAACTATTTAGGTCGATCAAGGTTGTGGTATGGCTGTCCATGGTGGTTTTGGCAGCGAAAGATTAATTTTTTAAGCGAGGTTAGTTGTTCTCGTTTTGTTGTGGTACTTGGGGGTAGATCTGGTGTTTGGCGATCTCGAATCGAATTAGTTTGGCTCTTGACTTTGATTGGGTGGTTTTCGTTTCGAGGATTTCTGATAGACTCTAGATATGGGTATGTGTGGGGTTGTTTCGGCTGAGCAACTTCTAAAGGCAGGTATGTTCTGTTCATGTCAGGTCTGGTTTGCCGACGTTGGGTGGCTTTTACTGGCAGTGGCCTCTTCTTTTTTTTGTCTGTAATTGAACTTGGTGGAGTTGAAGGGTGGTGGTTTCAAGATTTGGCTGGAGGCCTTTGATGGTGTGTACCGGCGACGCAAGTGATGGTCCAAGTGGTGTGCCTGACAGATTCGACGGTTTAGTTGTTTAAATTGGTATCTCCAGCGATGCGACGTCTGACTGTGGCTAGGGTTTCGTTGGCTGGGCCATTTGGGTCTACTTGGGCCTGACTTAGTGTGCATGGATTGCCTTTGGTTGGTGGGTTTCACCCCAGGGTTATTTGGGCCAAATCTCTTCTTTGACTCACTGTTGTTGTATCTATTCTTATTTATGATGTCATGCTTATAGTTTTGGTGATTGGGGCGGGTTTCTACTTTTGATGTTGTATCTAGATATTTCTAGCTTAGGCTTTTTGGCATATTTGATATAATTATGGTACCATGTCCCCTGCCCTTACATCATAGGAAGAAAATGTGAATGTGTGTCCTTCGAGGCATAGCTTGGTCTTGTTTTTGTTTTTTTTTTATTGGTGTGTAGTTGAAGCTATTTAATTATGTAGTGGAAGCTCTTCAATTATATAATGTAAGTTGTTTCAATTTTGTAGTAGAAACTCTTTAATTGTGTAGTGGAAGTTGTTTCAATTTTATAGTAGAAACTATTCAATTGTGTAATGGAAGCTGTTTTTGTTGATGCCTAAAATTGGTATGAAGAATTAGATGACCTCGTCGAGATTGAGGCCGGCAATCCTCCATGTCAGCTTAGCATGACCAAGCTGGTGGTGTGCTTGAGTTAAATAGGACTAGAGGAGTATGCTTCAATATTAGAGGAATGGAGTTGTGCATGCATGAAGTGGATTCCATATGATCTCCCTTCTTGGAGTTTCCACGTGCTCGTTTTGTTGAATAATACCATACATGTGGAATTGTTAATTATCAAACCATGTCGTGTGGTTTAATTAACAATGGAATCTTTACTACTGATGCCGAGGGACACAAGTACAAATAACTTTTTTTTTTGGGTACTCAAGCAGTAGGAGTGCTCAGGTCAGAGGAATGCTTGAGCTTGAGGAATGCTTGAGGAATGCTTGAGCAGTTGAGCTTGACTTGAGCTTGACTGCTTGAGGAGTACTTTGGAAAGAGGAGTGGTGGAGTGCTTTGATTGATGAGGAGTGGACCTAACACACGCAGCCATGAAGAGTGGAGCAATGCTCCATTACCTTTGTATTACACAACCAAACTTAATTAATAATTCAAGAAGCATGGAAGAGTACACTTAGGATGGTCGGATGGAAGAGTCCTCCACTGTTATTCAATGTAGCTTGGTTGCTGCAGTTTCAATAAGTCGTCCAAGTGTTCAAACGATGGTGGACTGGTTGACTCGCGTTAGGTAGTAGAAGCCTCATGCGTTGCAGGGATTGTTTTCCATATAAGATGAATGCTTGGTCATCATCCACCTTGTGTCCACCTAGGACTAGACCTTTCTTGTTAAGCTTTTCAACATGTCATGTCTTCTTATCCTCAAAATAAACTCTCATGTTGACATGCTTCAACCTATCACGAATCACGAGCTTCATATGAGACCATTGCTCCACAGGTCCACCATTTGCATCATATGAAGGTCGACGTCAATTTATACGTCTTGGTTATCGTCTTTCTCTTGATGCATGGAGCTCTTTAGACGTTGTTGGAATTCCTTACGTGGTTGGTGTTGCTCTTCATGATAGGACATCTCCAATGGTTGAGATTTGTTTTTTCTTTTTAGCAACTTCTTGCTCTTGCATTCTTATGATCTCCTTCATGGCTTGCTCATTTTGGAATTCTACCTTATCTTGGCAATGCACCATATCATTCACATGGTGGTGCATGGTTTGCACCATCTTATGAAGTGCACAAATTCGATCATTGCTCTCCTTCTGGGCATTGGTCAAGTCCTCGATTCCTTCATTCATCCATTTGATGACTCACTCAATCCTCCCAAACATGTCAATCTTCTTTGTTGCACTTTTAGGAGTGGTGACTACGTCGTGGCTTTTGTTGTTTTCCATGTGGTTGAATAGAACAGGTGTTTCGCACAATAATTCTTCAATGAATGAGAAACAAGTCGTTTCCCACATACGGCACCAAACTGTTGATGCCTAAAATTGGTATAAACAATTAGATGACTTCGTCGAGATTGAGGCCGACAATCCTCCATGTCACCTTAGCATGACCAAGCTGGTGGTGCACCAAAACCCTAATTTAGGTCTAGTGCTTAGGATTGTCATTCATCATAAAACATGAAAGAACACAACAGAGCACGAGATTTATAGTGGTTCACCCAATTAGGGCTACGTCCACTTTGGTGTTTAAGGTTTCACCAGTGAATAAAAAAATACACAAAGATTACAAAGTGTTTGATCGCTCACAACCCGTATTCCCATTACACCCAGAGCACTCACAATAATTAATAGCTTGAATAGCCTAGCCTTCCCTTTTCAGTCAGAGGGATGCCTTTATATAGATGTGTTAGATCTCCGTGTTCTTGTAGAAGTATGCTTCCATATCCTTCAAGAGTTAGGTTTCTTGGAGTGTGGCCAAACTAGACTTGTTCACCGAGTAATATTTGAATTCGGATCCTTTATGGACTCCAGACCCATTTATGACTTACTTTCTATGTCGAATTCTTTATTGAGGTTGGCTCGGTCCTAGGTTAATTTTACCGTATCAACAGTTTCAATTGTGTAGTGGAAGCTCTTCAATTGTGTAGTGAAAAGTCTTCAATTGTGTAGTGGAAGTTGTTTCAATTGTGTAGTGGAAACTCTTCAATTGTGTAGTGGAAGCTCTTTCAATTGTGTAGTGGAAGCTCTTTCAATTGTGTAATGGAAGTTGTTTCAATTATTGTAGTGGAAGTTGTTTCAATTGTATAGTGGAAGCTCTTTCAATTTTGTAGTGGAAGTTGGGCGAAAAAAAAAATTGTAGTGGAAGTTGGGCAAAAAAAAATTGTAGTGGAAGCTAGGAAAAAAAAAACCCGACTCGCGGGTCCCGAGCTGGGTTATAGGTATTTTATTTTTTTTAAGGATGTTTTGGGCATTTATTGTCAACTTGTGAAATTATTAGACTTTATAGTCAATTATAATCTTGTTTGGGCCTTATATGTCACGAACTATTTTTTTTATAGAGGAGAGTCCTCCTAATATAGTGAATTTTTTAGTTTAATTATTGCAAAAATTACGGTCTTTTAATTATTTCACATCAATTTTTTCACCTCTAAAACGTCGGATGAAAGTGAATTTTTGGTTATGTTCTCTTCATTGCAAGATCAATCTAAGCACAAAAGTATCACATATATATATATATATATCACCGATTTACTTTCTAAAATTTTCATGTTTATCTTTGTTTATATTAATTTTATATAGAGAAAATAGTTTCTATTTATAATTTATTGTCCATAAAAGTCATTTTACATGAGGATAAATTTGTCATTTAATAATTCAAAAAATAGAGAGGTCAAGTGAAAAAATTTGAAGGTCCCAATAAAAAAACTTTTTTTGTTGTTTGTTAACCGATGGCTAGTGCAATTTTAATTTTCTCCATACCCCCTTTTAGTAGTTTCAACTTTCAGCGATGTCTTTAATTTGATTAGGATTTTTTTAAAAGATATGAAAAAAGAATTAGGTGGTATTCTTTGGAGTGTGCCAAGAAGGGTACTAGAATAAAACCTTTTTTAGGTTACACTAGCCTTCCTACATGAGCCTTACGCTTGTGGAATGTGACGTTCATGCATGAGAGAAACATTCTCGCTTATTTAGTTTTTTCGCATTGCTTGCTCTTTGGTTTTGAGGTTTTGTAATAAAAAAATTAAAAAAGAATAATATATATATATATATATATAATGATTCTCAGGTAAGGAGATCCTTACTTTTTTAAGTTAAGGAGTTTTGATCTCAGCCGTCAGATCAAAACAGACGTGAGACCCAACTGTCAGATATGTTTTAAATTATTTGCTCTGACGGTTGATATCAAAACTCCTTAACTTAAATAAGCAATGTGCAAGTTGGTGTGAGACCTTCATAAATATGGTTTTAATTTTCTTTATTATGTTATTTACTGTTTTGCGCTTAGTTTATTTAAGTTTATATATTGGTTAATATAGTTTAGGAGGGACAAATTTTGGGTTTTTGAATGTTTACCAAGTACTCAAGTTTTCCATTATATATATAGATGAATCCAAAAGATCTTATAATAAAATCAATTACATAACTTCACAATAATTATCATCATATTTTTATTTATTTATGACTTACACCAGAAGTAAAAAAAAGACCATATTACCATATAAATGCTAAAATGTTATTAATTTTTAACCGTACCGGTTGTGTTTGCGAGTTACCCATCATATCATGCCCATTTAATAAAATAAAAGAGATAAGCAGATCATTAGCTACTTGCTAGTTGTAGGTTAACTTATTAATCGTGTGTTCAATCCGACTTATTTCATGCAGATTTCAAATTGTATTATCTAGTTGTGTCAGAAATTGACAATCTTACTTCTTAATATGATGAATGTATGTACATGCTATTACATTTGTCGGTCGGATTTTGTTTCTTTGAGACGCTGCAATGTATACACTTGTTTTCTCTTCTCAATGTGCTTTTCTCTTTCTTTCTTTTTTTTTCTTTTTTTGTTTTTTCGCCACTATCCCTAGTAGTAGTTTCAAATGCTTTGGAAGATTAGAATTTTTTTTTTTTTTTTGCAATTTAGCAGTAGAAATTAGTTGGGATGGATTAATTGTAGGTGATGGAGCTTCAATTAATCAATTTTTTGTTATATAATTGGGTCTTACCTTACCCTCTCTTTCTCTTTCATCTTCTCTCAGAACAGCAGCAGCATAAACATAGTATTAATTAATTGGAATAGACAAAAATTAAACAATCTTCTTCCAGTAGAAATAGTTAATAAAATTTGTGCTATTACACTTCTTTTGGTTCCTTGGCATAATGAGTTTGTTTGGGATCCGGATCCTAATGGTTCATTCTCTGTTAAACTGCTACTTGGCTCCACAATGAAATCTTAGATCCCCGGCCAGAGTTATATCAAGAATCTTGCTGCAATGTTCGATCTGTTTTCATTCAAGCATGTTTGATAAATGGATATTTTCTATGGTTGGTAATTAATTGGCTATGGAATGGGTGAGTGCACTCTAGCCTTAACCTTTAATTGGTTTTCATTTAAACATGATATTGATGATATATTGCCCTTCCAATGTGAACTACAATATATACTTGGGCTTTTCTTGCTTGTATAAAGTCTTCTGTCATCTAGACAATATATTGATGAAATCTTCTAGACCCCGGCAGACTAGAGCTGGACAATTTGGTTAATTTTGTTTCTTTCTGCTTTAGGCCTTTTTAGGCCTCCATGTAACCAAAAAAAATAGTCTTTGTCATCTATACTTAATTTTCATTCTCTGTTAGAGATGGCCAGATTTTCCTCCATGTCTTGTATTACTCTTTAATACAAGTCATTTGAGTCTCCAAACTCATCATTCAAATAACACTAGTTGGTTGGCTTGAACCTCATGTAACAACGAACACTAATTGCATTTTGTAAAACTTATTGCATTACATGGCCTACTTTAAATACGTACCAAACATTATAACAAGCCTAGCTCCCTTAGAGGACATCCAATAAAATTGGATCGAAGGATACAAACATTGCAACAAAACTAAAATTCATAAACCAGCAGCAGCTAGAACAACACTGAAACACGAATTAATATCCAACAAATTGAAATGCTCAATCAGGAAATTAATCAAGCATTTCACTCCGAGATTACTACATGATTAATCACATGTTAATCATGTATATCGCTTTTATTAAACGTAGCTAGCTATATCTGAGGTCTAGCCGGCCTCTAGCAATTAGCAGGGTGAGGAAGCTTGCACTTGGCAGGGAGCTGCATGGCAAGGTTAGGGTCAATCCCCAGAGAAGGCAACAGGTTCGAGTTCTTGTACGAGCAAAGGCACCCCAAGTCGGCGTGCGACAGGACCGAGCAGCAGGTCTGGGTCGGTCGGGCAGGGTTAGGGTTAGTCACCGCCGGCTTGCAGGCCATCAAGCCATTCACAGACACGTTGCATATGCTCTGCGCATTCGAGACCTCAACCGCCATCAGCACCACCGCCACCAGAAGCACCAAGTTCCGAGCAGCCTCCATTGATGAATGAATGAATTCTTTTGGATGTACTACTTCTTTGGAGGCTGGAGTAGTGGAGATGGTGTTTATATAGGGAAAGAAACATGGGGGTGGAGTTCCGTAAATAACGCAATTAATGGAGCCCCATATTATTGCTCTGTGGTGTGAAGGGCAGCCATTCCGTCGTAGTGCTGTTGATAACTTCTGCAATAAAGTCGACGAGTTCCAAGTTTCAACAGAATGTTTGACTTTAATCTACTCGTCGTGTATTCAAAGCCGGCTGAAGGTGTGCAACATGTGTGCCCTCAAAACTCAAGGCCCAAAGTATGTTATTCTACATGCAAAATATGAATTGTGTTTAAATTTTTGAAAATTTAAAATTGGTCATTCCTGTTTAAGGATAACTAAATACAATCACAATACAGAAAGTAAATACAAAGTAAATAGCACAGGAATAGATCATCACTTTATTAATGAATAGGTGCCTCTATATATAGAGAAACACAAAGGTACAATCCATGTCCCAATAGGACTTCTATTCAATAAGTAATCCATATGCTAACCTAACTAAGATACTCCTAGGTTGACAAGGCACACACAAAGTAGGTTTCCTTCAACACTCCCCCTTGTGGCGTCAACACTAGGTGGTGCTCCTCGCGTTGTCTCATTAAAAACCTTGCCAAGTAACAAAAACCCAGTGGGATAAAAATAACCTTGGTCGAAGGGAAAAAGAGTACAACACACCCTTCACATTTGGAAACTTTGCATGGACGCCAGACTCCCCCTGAAGTCTGCGTCTCCCCCTGATTTCCACAATCATGGGAGGTCAGATAACTTAAGCAAACCAATGCTTTTCACATGCTTCTCAAATGTGGATTTAGGCAGTGACTAAGTAAATAAGTCAGCCACATTGTCCTCAGAACGGACTTGATTCACTTTAATCTTAAATAACTTCTGCTATTGCTGATTACAAAAGAACTTAGGCGATATATGCTTGGTGTTGTCGGCTTTGATGAAACCTTGCTTCATCTGCTCAATGCAGGCAGCATTATCCTCATAAATGGATGTAGGTTCATCAGTGGTTGACCTCAAACCACATGTACTTCTTATATGTGTATCAATGGACCTTAACGATATACACTCACGAATTGCTTCATGGAGAATAATAATCTCAACATGGTTCAAAGAAGTAGCGACAATGGTCTGCTTAGTAGACCTCCAAGATATCGTGGTGTTACCCATGGTAAAGACATAACCAGTTCGGGAACAACCTTTATATGGGTCAGAGAGATACCCAACATCAGCAAAACCCACCAAAACATCACAAAGATTTTCGGAATAATGGGCAGCAGCACTCGTGCGATCGATCGTGACATTCTGCGATCGATCGCTCGACGGCAGAAGCTCGGTACGATCGATCGTGGCATATCCTGCGATCGATCGCCCGATGGCGGTAGGCACGGGTTCTTCACCCATTTTGCCATATTTTCATGCCTCTCTGCAGGTAACGTGCCCTTTGTGCTCCATCCGGACGGTAAGTCCTCGTTCGGATGCCCGGGTCGTTCAACCGCAGCAAACATAGGTTCCTCACCTAGTTTCGACTCTCTGTAGGGATAGAACAAGCCCATATCAATCGTACCCTTCAAGTAACGAAAGATAGTCTTTATGCCAGTCAAATGGCGTTGCGTGGGCGCAAAGCTAAATCTAGCTAACAAGTTAACAACAAAGGAGATATCGGGTCTTGTACACTGTGCCAAGTACAATAATGCGCTATTGCACTTAGGTACGGTACCTCAGCCTCTAAAACGTATGCACCATCATCCCTTGGGTGAAACGGATCCTTCTTGGATCTAGACTGTGACCAATCATGGGAGTGCTAACAGGATGGACTTTATCCATATTAAATCGCCTGAGCATCCTTTCCCAAGATCTTTCATCTCAAACACGGATTTCAAGTATTCATTGGCACTTGCAAATCCGGAACTTGTTTTCACGCATGGGCATAATTTATTGTTCACATACCCTCTTCCAATCAAGTAGTCACTTAGACGGGTATACCACATCCGTCCGGATTGTTTCAATCCATATAGTGAACGTTACAATCTTATTGCAAACGTGCTCTGTGGTCTAGAGCCACTTGACTTGGGTAGATGAAGCCCATCCGGGACCTTCATATAAATCTCCATATCTAGATCCCCTTAGAGATATGTTATGACCACATCCATAAGCTGCATGTTCAGTTTTTTGGAAACTACCACTGACAAGGTAGCAGAACGTTATGACGTCCTTTACGAGAGAGTATGTCTCATCGTAGTCGATTTCAGGTCGTTGTGAGAAGCCTTGCGCCACAAGGCGAGCTTTATATCTCGTTCTCTCACTACACTTTCTAACAAAGACCCATTCATATCAACAGGTTTTATTCCAGAAGGTATTGGCACAACTGGCCCTAATACCGTTCTCTTTGTTAGTGAGTCCAACTCAACCTGGATCGCATATTTCCATTTAGGCCAATAAGCTCTACGTTGGCATTCATCAACGGAGCGAGGTTCAATATCATCATTCTCAATGAACTCTTGTGCACAAGCATATGCAAACACATCATCAACTGTGATGGAGTTTCTATCCCACGTCTCATGTACACTAGTGTAATTAATTGAGATCTCTAGGTTCCCACGGATAGGTCTTAGCGACAGGGCGTCCCCCGAAGATGTCTTTTGGACATAACCATAATCCGGAACGTTTTCATGGACGGATTTTGAGTATCAATGATGAGAGGGTTATTAGGTGCCATCGCAGCCCATTCCCTAGGGCGCGAATCCCTCGAACCTGGTGGCCACCAACGCTTCCTCAGCGGAGCCACGGCCTAAGCCACATCACCACCATTACTGGCAGTGGCGCCACCAGCTGTCCCTCCCATAGGGTTAGTTGTAATAGCGACTTTGAGTCCAAGTCCTTGTTCAGGCACTTGCATCCTTGCAGGCATGTTTACAGCTGATATATATGATCTAGTCACTGAGATCTGAGAAAGCGTCAGGAAGAGAATCTCTGACTTTCTGAAGATCTATAATTCTACGCACTTTCTGCAGTAGGGGGATCGTTATGAGACAGAGTGGGGACAGACCACGACAATTCCAGTCGTTCCTGCTGAACGTGTACGTTCTTATCTCCCCCTAACGACGGGAAGACTGTCTCACCGAAGTGACAAATAGATCGCCTGTCAAGGGTTCTACATAGCGGGTTGTGGTTGGAGACTCAAATCCAACATAAATACTCATTCGTCTCTGAGGACCCATTTAAATACGCTGTGGCGGCGTAATAGGCACATAAACAACACACTCAAATATGCGTAAGTACGATATGCTTGGCTCGTACCCAGTCACTAGCTGTAACGCAGACAAAGATTGGGTGGTGATGGGTCTCAGACGAATAAGCAAAGCTGCATGCAATACTGTGTGTCCCCAGGCAGAGAGAGAAAAATTGGTGCGCATTACCAATGTCCTCGTGACCATTTGTATTATATTAATGGCAATCTCTGCAAAACCATTCTGGGTTTGCACATGTGAGACTAGATGCCCAACATCTATCCCATGCAGTAGTCATCGAAAGTTTTCGATGTAAACTCGCTAGCATTATCAAGCCTGATAGTTAATGGGATGATCCGGTTAGTGAGCCGGCAGGCGAATACTCTGTGCTAGGAGTTTAGCATAAGCAGCATAACGAATGGACAACATCATGACATGTGACCAGCATGTCGATGTATCAACCAACACCATAAACTACATAAATGGCCCGCTTGGTGGTTGAATATGTCCACAGATATCCACTTGGATTATCTGTAAGAATGGAAGAAGCACTTTAGAATCCTTTACATAGGACGGTCTCAGTCCTTATTTCCCGAATGAACAAGCTTTGCAAATGAGCATTTGGCTTTGGGAGCTTCAGAAGCATAGGAGGAATTGTCCACATCCGAGAGAGAGGATTTCGTTCTATGCGATCGATCGCAAGGGGGGTGCGATCGATCGCCCGTGCTCTCGGGTTCCTGAAACAATGCAGGATGGGACATGCGATCGATCGCAGGGGATGTGCGATCGATCGCCCGGGCTCTCTGGTTCCAGAAAACGTACAGGAAGGAACCTACGATCGATCGCAGGGGGATGCGATCGATCGTCCGAGATCTCGGGTTTGTTAACGACGCAGCCTGGAAGGTTGCGATCGATCGCAGGTATCGTGCGATCGATCGTATGGCGTCGGACAGTGGCAAATTTGCTCTTTCTCATAACTGTCTCATCTCCTTGAATCGCTCTTCGATTCATGCTTCAATTAGCTCGAAAGAATGGATGTCCGTGTGAGGTTTTCAATACACGGATCATCATATCACGACCAGGATGTCACTACCTGTCGTGCCAAAGCCAATATGTGTCTGAATCCAAGAGGTCATCCCGAATGACATTGTTTGATTCAATAGCTCGAATAGTGGTAACGTATAACCCACTAGAGAGACACATAAGCTTCTCTAAGATGCGCTTTCTACCGCAGTCATTAGAGCTAATGCAAAGGGATTCTTTTCCATTCTCATCATGCATCTTAGCATGGAAACCATTGGCTCTTATATCTTTAAAGCTCAACAGAGTTCTATTTCCTCTTGGAGCGTAGAGAGCATTTGTGACATCAATGTGAGTGCCATTAGGCAAGAGGAATTGGGCATATCCTCTTCCTTGCACAAGATTCGATGGTCCTGCCATCGTAGTCACAAAGGAATGTGTAGGCATCATGCCTATGACGCAATATGACATGCGTGGTTCTGCTATCTCCGAGACATTCAAGTTCTCCAGAACCCATTCCTAAAAGCTCATCATTAAAATCGAGGCTACGAAAGCAACTCAGATTTTATTAAAGATATTAGCCAAGGCTTTACACTCAAAGTTCCATCTTGATCTTAAATCAAAACTAAATCCAATGTCTTGGCAAACATGCCATATATCATCAACTTGGAAAACATAAAGACTTGAGCAAAATCAGCTTCCAAAGTCTTTAACCCTTAAACTCGACGTCTTGATCATTGCAGTTACATCTTCATATGTATTGCAAACTATGGCCCATAGATCAGACGCTCCATATCATTAATAGACATCATGAAGAGGATTCTCCATTGATTGAGGTATACAGGCTCAGTACTCACGGTCCCTAGGACGGTGGCAGATTACCTTGGCCGGTGGCGGTGCTGCCATAACTAGTGGCGCAACAACGCTGACCAGCGGTGACCGGCGGTGTCCCTCTTATAGGAATGGCGGTCTTCTCTCACTCTTTTGCGGCCCTATGCTCGCATGATCGCTTATTCTTATGGCGATTACCTTCATAAGCAAATAGATTCTACGGACCAAAATGTCCGGGATCGTCCCTAGATTTAGGGTTTTGCTCGTGGCTTCCTCCCATAGGGGCGCCATCATCGTCATGCCTTTCCTCAAGGCAGAGATGGGGAAGGTGGTGAGAGATTCCTCAATCAATTGTTCATCTGTGATGATTATCCACAGAGATGCATCAAGTCTTTGATGCGGAGAATTTCCGAATTATGTCCCATGACTTCTTCAAAGTCAGAGAAGCGGAGATTAGTCCATTATGCTTCTAAATTCGGAATGATGAATGTTACCATTACATTCATGAAGCGCTTCTAGCGCTAACCTCTTTCATGAACTCAAACTGGAGTGCCATACCATATGGCGATTCATCAGGAAAAAAATAACCTGGCATTGTACATCACAGTTTGAGGGTCTAGAGCGGTTTCTTCAAAACAACGCTCATGGATTCGAGCTAGAAGCTCTTGTGCGAATAGGTACATTAGGATATCATGAGCCCATCTCAGAATCTAATGTCCGCAGAATCCAATGGAGTAAAATCGAGTTCATTCATGTTCGACATCCAAGAATATGGAGAACAAGAATGTGGTGTGTTTCGGAGTCATTACTCCCACGAAACAATGAAGGGTAAGTTTCGGAGTTAATACTCCCACGAAACAATAGAGGGTTTCTGAGCAATATTTGCTCCCAAGAAACGTTTCCAAGGATTTTGGATTTAGGTGAAACTTTGGTGTCGTATGGTCATAACCTTAAACCTTTTCGGTAGCTCTACTCAGATATAACCAGGTAAGTTATAAGAGATGTCGGTGGAGCAAGCTCTCTTAATACCACTTATCTCAAACTCCTTACCTAGACATCATACCTAAGCAGGTGAGCCTAGTTGGGAATAAGTCATGAACCATAGGTCGTTTCTTCTCTACGGATTCCTCATCCGGAGGTAAATCATTCAATGAACTCCTCGTTCAAGGTCTCTTCTCTCTACGGATTCCTCATCCGGAGTATTAGCTCGAACCCCCACAGTTCGGCTCTTGAGGTCATCACCAATAGCATGATGACATTAGAGGTGCTCATGACTTACACATACCGCAAGCGATATGAAGCTCGATCACTCCCCTAATGCTTCTCATAGTTTGGCGAGTCTCGTATATTATCCCACGTTATAAGAAAGGTGGGAGGTAGAAGAAGGGAGGTTGCAAGTCCCCGGAGAAAAAGAAGGTTGAATTAAATTCAGAAAGCAGCAACGTTTATAAAAGCTTACTTGGATTCTTTTCTCGGATTATCTTGAGTACCTCTTCTTCGAAGTTATATATCAGGAGATCCAACGGTCCGAATTGGCTGAATTTTTAACTGGAGATATTAGACTCACGGAGGAAGCTCTCGTCCAAATTTCAGCTTAATCCAACGGTGGAGAAGGGAGAAAATCGCTATCGAAGTTGACTATTCTGTGCAGGCAGATTCTTGAACTAGAGGAGATTGCACGGATGTACTGTTCATACGGTACTGTTCATCCGGTACTGTTCACGCGCACTGTTCATCGACACTGTTCATCCGGCACACCCTAGGGTTTTGGGGTTCTAGGGTTTTGGCGCTAGCAGGATGCTATGCTCAAGAGTTTTGGTTTTTGATTCAGGGTTAGAGGTTCGTGCTGATAACGTGTTTAAGGATAACTAAATACAATCACAATACAGAAAGTAAATACAAAGTAAATAGCACAGGAATAGATCATCACTTTATTAATGA
This sequence comes from Rubus parviflorus, assembly GCA_029955375.1. Classification (NCBI taxonomy): domain Eukaryota; kingdom Viridiplantae; phylum Streptophyta; class Magnoliopsida; order Rosales; family Rosaceae; genus Rubus; species Rubus parviflorus. The sequence continues at coordinate 15,428,973 of JARGGL010000002.1, read as the reverse complement.
ATAGGTGCCTCTATATATAGAGAAACACAAAGGTACAATCCATGTCCCAATAGGACTTCTATTCAATAAGTAATCCATATGCTAACCTAACTAAGATACTCCTAGGTTGACAAGGCACACACAAAGTAGGTTTCCTTCAACAATTCCTAATTTATATTAACTAATAAATAAACTTAAATATACTAAGGTTAAAACAGTAAAATAGTATAATAATAAATTAATTAATTAATATGAGGACCCTAACCAACTTACCTACTTGCCTATTTGTTTTTTATTTTGTATTTCGTATTTAATTTTATTTATTATTTAATTTCAAAATTATTATAATAAAACAAGGAATAAATAATATTAAAAACTAAATAATTGAGAACGTTTCTCACACACACAAGTGCCGCCTTCCACACGCGCAAGGTGCGTGTAGGAAGGCTAGTATAATAATGATTTCTAATGTGGGGAAGTTCTACAATACTGAGATGTATGTCATACTTCCACTTACAAAAATAACAACAAAATTTGTTGTCATTGTGGTAACGAGAGTATTTGTTTGTGTAATCTTAGTTCTATTATTAGAGGTAATTACTTCATCTACGAACTTGTTACAAGTTTGTGAACAATTTGTTGTCAAAGTTGTAATTTTGGTTCAATTATATGTAAATAGTGTAAAACGAATGTGGTAACTTTGTTGTCAATGTAGTAATTTTGGTTCAATTAAATATAATTTTTTGTTCAAAAAAATTGTAAATACATGTATGACATACATCACCATACAACAATCTACCCCTTCTAATGTGTAGGGCCATTTTCTCTGACTCTCTTATTCCTCTAACTCTTTTTTTTTTGTCTATTAGTCATCTTTCTCCTATTGTTTTATTTCTTTTCTCTTATTCCTCTGACTCCCTCTCTTTTCATCCTCTCTCTTGTTTTTTTGTTTTATTTTTGTTCTCTTTCTCCTATAGTCCTATCTAATTTTAACCCAAGTAAATAAATTTTTGATGTTGTATTTGTTTATGTTATTTCGTTAATTAATAATTAGTTAGGCAAGTATAATTTTCTTAATAATTTAATATGAACTATTTTTATGTATTGAATTATTGGCCTCTTTTGTTCGGATGTCTTACCATTTCAGATTATAAGACTTAATTTCATTGTTGGTTTTTTTAAATATAAGTTCAATTATGAATTTTTTGGCTTCATTGCACGTGTTTGTTTTTCTTAATATTTTTATATGAGACTAAATTTAGAGTGCCGTATCTTAACTTTCGCACTGCGGCACAGGGTCTCCGAAATGTTTGAGATGGCCGGCTTTGCTGTATTTTTCTTTTCCTATAGTCCTAATCTAAACTTTTATAGTCTTTCATTCATAACACATTGCTATTTACTATTTCAACTTCATATATCCTTTAATTTTAGAGGAAAAGAATTAAAAACCCCCTTTAGAAGTTTATAGTCCATAAGGCCTTTTTTTCTAATTTCTTTTCAAGCCCTTTTTTTAAGTTTGTTAATATAACTTCACCATTTTAACTTTCTTTCTGCCTTCTCATGGCCATCAATGTATAAGGTTCAGAGAACTTTTGTGTCAGACATAGGTGGCGCACCTTATCACTATCCAGTCTTGGAGGACGTTGACTTGAACGCGGAACACGCATTTTAAAACGCAAGCATACGTTGTCGTCAAGATATGGAAAGTAGAATTAAGACCGGGGGGTTTGTCGTACCTCAGGGATTGGTGGCCCAAGATCCCCTAGGTAACAAGGTAACTAAATAATTTAACACTAATGGAGGGACTAGGAATGGATATCTATGCAATGGCTAAGTGATATATGTGCATTGTGAATGTATAGTGATCAAGAGATTTGAGTGAGTGAATGAGTGAAAGACAAACAAAGCAAGCAATACAAGTAAACTAAGCAAAGCAAGCAAGTAATGTAAATAGAAAAAAAGACTCAAATGATGAAGCTATTGGGGGCTTCGGGTTACTCTAGTCCATATCTGATGGACAAACAATCAAATGCATACACATGTTAAACGGCTTGTGAGATAAATCCCTACATTCCACCCATGCAATGGTTATGGAATGTGAATACTATCTAATGTATTTTTATGCCAACAAATGTTCATAGAAGTTAATCCTTCATCAATGTTATCAATGAAGGTCCTCCCTCACAAATGCAAAGGGGAGTGAAGCACAAATGCATTAAGGAATTCACACACAAAAGCCAAGTTGATTGGATCAATTTCCATATCCTAGCCATGCAATGGTTCTAGGACCGAGTCTTCTAAATTATTGTTGTGTCATAAAATGGTTCACAACAACTCCCGATTACGCGTTAACAAAGTTAACACAAGGGGCGTAAAGCTTCGAGACCAAGGAAATTAAACAAGACATGCTCATCACATTCATTGTCCATTGTCTAGAGATAGTAAGGTAGCTAGTAGTACAATCTCTACCAAGATAGATTCAACACATGCTTATGAATTAGCTAGATTCCTAAAAAAGCATCAAACACATAATGAAATAGGCAATGAATATATTCTTAATCAACCAACTAGCATAAACATTATTATTTGTTCAATCCACCATCAATGGACTAGCCAGATTGAGGAATGCTCAAGAAGATTAGCCAGATGCTCCTTGCTGTCACTAAGTGATTGCTAGCCTCCCCTTTTGCTCTCCTTGTTCTCTTCTAGCTCCCTTTTGCTCAAGCCTTCTAGATCTTGAAGTTCTTGATGAGACCCATGGTGATGGTGAGTAGATGTGAGTAAATTAATAGAAGGAAAAAATATTTAGGGATGTAGTGGAGAGTGTATGGATCGAGTAAGTTTGATGAAGGAAGTGAAGTGAGATGAGGTGTGAAAGTGGTGGAAAATGGACGAGAGACACAACAATGAACAGTGCACGACCAGTCAGTGAACAGTGCGGCTGCAAAGGAAAATGGGAAAAATGGGAGAGATGGAAATGGAAGAATTTGGGAAATTTTTGAAGTGAGTTAGCCTAGGGTTTGTTGAATGCTCAAAATGGGAAGTGCTAAGAATATATATGATGATGGAAGAGAAATGGAGGGCTAAGATCAAAGGGAAATAATCCTAAGGCCAATAATTAAAATTCTATGGAAAGGAAATTACCTAAAGGGCTAGGGTAGGTAAGAGAGTGAATAATAGAGAAAGGATAGGGTGGTAATGTACTATGAGACATGGAAAATCAAATTTGGCTGGTGAGGAGACAAAAATGGGATAAGGGAAGACTAAGAAACATAAAGTGGTTTAAGCATTAAATGTTTTATCTCTATTTTAAATTTAAATTTCAAATCACCAACAAAATACCTTAACCAATCAAAGGGGCTCTCCTGGTGTGCTTGGGAGACTCATGGATGGATTGGAATGTGATGCCTTTGGGGTTGACCATGTGTGGGCCCGGTTGACTTCGGTTGACTTTTTGGTTTCTTGGTCATAACTCCGAATCTTTGAGGTGCTTTACTCCCGATGCTTGACTTGAATGATTCTTGATGCTTGAAAGTCACGGTTGACTTTTGTCATTTTCTCGAAAATGCTCCATAAGCTCCCAAATTGCATCGTTGTGCTCCAAATTACTTCCGCTCACTTATTCAACCTAAAAACCATACAAACACACATTAATGATATTATTTGGCTCTTGGAGAAGCATTATTCAAGTAGTTAGTGGCACACTTTGCACATAAAATACACATAAATCAAGGACGTAGATCGTAGCCCAACGAGTCCAATGGTGTCTACGGCGAACCGTTGTGGTGGTTAGAGACCGGTGATTTAGCAGTGGCAAATCCAGTTCTCTCTCATCTCAGATTTGTTATGGTGAAATGGAAACATATCCGGTTCTCTCTCATCATCCCCATTGAGTCTGGTCACTGTGTCATTTCTTATGTCGGCAAACTAAACCTCCTCCAATTTCAGGACGTAGGTTTTCGTTTCGACTTGAATCCGACAGACCGACTTGCTTTTCATGAATTCATGTAGATTTGACATTGCTCTTTGTCTAGCTACTAGAAGTAATGAGAAATTTGGTTTTTGGGGCTGCATCTATGTCGTAACAAGGCCAAACTCCCTTGGTGAAAATGCTCTAACTGTGGTGCTCTACCCTTGCCCTTAATTACATCATAGGAAGAAGATGTGACTATGTCTCCATCGAGGCATTGCTTAATTAGTCTTGTTTTTGAGCTAATAGCCTTTTTTTTATAGGTGAAAAGATACAGAAAGTTTCGAGACCTTAGTTCAAGGTTCTTTAATTATCGATTTCATGGTCTCTGATCCCCTTTCTGTAATAATTCCTGTAAAGAGTAGCCGAAGGTACTTAGGTGATGTCTATTATTGTCGTGCCCCAAAAAAGGTATGATATGATATGTAATCTTCTGTCTTAATATATTGTTGTCTTCTCATTAAAAAAAAAAAAAAAAGAGGATGTATGATGTCGTAATTAAGACTAAAAAGGAAAAATAATCCAAATTTTATTTCCTGATTTTCCTCTATATATATATATATATAATCCAACGTACAAGAACTCTTTATAAAACAAAAGTTGTAGACTAGCTATTGTAACTATTATCCTTTTCAGTTTTTTTTTTTCTGAAAAAATTTAAATTGATTTACAAATAGCTTTCATTCCTGGAGTAGAAGTCCAAAATTGGATAGCTATATTTAACTTTTAGCTAATTTAGCACCTAAAATGAAGATTGGGATCTCCAACAATGAAAAAACCCAATGCCAAAATGAGTCTGGGGATACACACAGTGCTAAATTCAGTCTAATTCTGAGACTGAATCTCAAAATGGAGAAATTTTTCGGTGAGCCCTTCACCCCACGTGGCAATGTGACGGGCTATTTTGATTGGACCACATCATTGCTGAGATAATAGAGGGTCAATAGTTGATATACTGGAAGAAAAAAAATGTAGTCCAATCACGTCACATTGTCACGTGGAGTGACGGGGACTCACTGAAATACTAGAGAGTCAATGCTAGCCCGTCACATTACCATGTGGAGTGACGGGCTCATTGAAATTTTTTTCACAAAATGGCTCTACTGGCTTCGTAACACACGTGCAGAGAGAGAGAGAGAGAGAGAGAGAGAGAGAGAGAGAGAGAGAGCAAGGCAGGGTGAGTACCTGAGACGCGCGACAAAGGAAAACCAAGGCAAGTGGGTGTGGGCCAAAGCGCGAGTGAGGGAGATTGGAGGCAGCCGATAGCTGGGCCCCACAACTGTCTCATGCATAGGCTGACCTAACTGTCAAAATCAGCCAACGGCCATGGTTTGTCCATTTTGATAATGGACGGCCCATGTTGCACTACATTTGACTATTTTTTTAATATTCCAACTGATAGATTAATAAATGGACAACTCAGATTTGTTTGAAAATTTATTACACTTAGGTTTCACATCCATGGTTAGAGATCGATGATGGTTTTGCTATATGTTTTATGATCGATCATTTGGGGGTGCCAAAATAGGTTTGGCACTCACTATTGAGGTTGCCATTAAGCACAACATTAGATTAATTAAAGGCAAAGAATTAAAGTTTACACATTAATTGTATTCTGGATGATTACAATAAGAATTGGGATTTTTTTTGGGAGAAGAAGAACGATTTTGATATACTACGCACTAGAGGAAAAACAAAGAAGTTTGTCCATGCTCCCTCCCGGCCGTGAGCCTGCCGACTCCCTAGTCGATGTGCTCCGGTTTAGGCAGGTATGGTGATGAATGGGAGGGGCAACCCTTGCGTTTTTTGCCGTATTCGAAGGATTTCTGGGCGACTGGCGCCGCTGCTGTGGGCTTTCCAGCGTGCATTTCTAGCCTTAGGTTTTGATGGATCGACGGGTTCTTCCTCTAAGTGAAGGAGGCGGGATCGTTCTTTGACAAGGTGGTGGAGCGATTTTGTGGCGGAGGTTGGGTTTCACTTTGGGCGGTTCGAATCTATTTTGGCTTTGCCGGCGACTCGTGATGGTGATGGAGCTACTGTTATGGGATGGCTGTCGATCGACGGGGTTGCAGTTGAGTGGATCGACGTCGGAGGTGGCTTTCGTTTTATCTTGGCGGTGTGGGGGAAGAGTGGGGATTAGATCTCCTGTGCGTTGGTCATTCTGGTAGCGTGGGTGGTTCTGTCTACGTCTTCGGCGACAGTGGGGTTGCTGAAGTTGGGTCGGTGTGGGTCTAGGTCTTGGAGTGGGTTTGAGGCCCGATTTGGATCTTTGCCACGTTGGCTAGCTTTGGGCCCTTGTTGGGCTGTCATCTTTCTTTGTTTTTGTTTTTTGTTTTGTTCAATTTGCAATTATTTGTTGCTTCAGTTTGTGTTAGGTTTTGGATGGGGAGTGATTTTCCCACTCCCCTTTTCTCTCTCTTCTTTATTTCCGCACTCCCCTTTGTTTGTTTATTCATTCTTCATATCTTAGTTTTCTATTGTTCCCAAAATGCCCCTAAACATCCCTTCTGGCCTTCCCTCATCGACCTCACCAATCTCTCTCTCTCTCTCCTCTCTCAATCCGGATTGCAAATTCCATTTCTCACTCTCCAAATTTTCTTTTGCAAGATCAAACCCACTCCACCACCTGCAATTTCACAACCCGACTCACAAACAATACTTTGGGCACCCAATTCATGGCACCCATCACCAAATCCGCACCGCCCAGGCTATGCCGCCGCAACATCAAGCTCCTTAGCCACCGCCAATTCACAGCAGCACATCATTTGCTGCAAATCAAGCTCACCACTGATCTCAGCCGAGCCCAAAAAACTTGGTTTCATACAAGCTTTCTTATTTCATTTCGATTTTAAGGAAATCTCATATTAATCTAAAGACATCTTCTTTGCTGCATCTTCATTTACCAGACCAAATAAAATAAAATAAAATAAAATTCTCTCGAAAAGATTCATCAATAGAGAAGATGGGTTGTTGACCGGAAGACATCTTCCCGTGCTCAGTTGCTGCATGACAATTGCCAAAAGTGTGTGTATATTTAAGATCCGGGGTTGTCGTTCCAACGGGGATCGATGACCCTTCAACCCCTTGGCAAACAAATAACCAAAGAAGATGCACAAATATGATGAGACAAGAGATGGAAAGAGTGGATGAGGCGTGTATGTGACAATGTGTGTGTAGAGGTGTAGTGTTTGGTTTTGGTTTTCAAAGGATGATGAAATGTAAAGACAAGCAACAAGTAAATGCAATAATGTAAAGATGTGCGAATAAAGTAAGATAGGTGTTGGGGTTTTCGGGCAAACCCCGAGTCCAATGCAACTAATGATGCACTAACACGAAATCATGCCAATGTGTCCACGAATCAAGCCCTGTATCCTAACCATGTTATGGTTCTAGGACCGTGCTTACCTAAGGTATTCGAATGCCTTATTAGGGTCATTCAAACTCTCTAGGTGTCATAGGAGATCCCTCTATGTTACCTAATACCGGATCTCCTAAAGTACTTAAGAGGCGTAAAAGAGTCGAAGCTTAGGGACCCAAACAAGCAAAGCATGCTCATCACACATATTGCCAATTGCCTAGAGAAGAGTAAAGTTGTCAAGCCATACACAACTCATACAAGATGGATCAAATGCATACCAAAGAGTGACAAATCTTCCAATGCACATTCAATACATATTAAATTAGACAATACATATACTCATGAACCAACAAAGGCATTTATTCATAAATCAAAGCATCACATAGTCACATTGGACTAGGGCATACAACCCTAGTCCCCAACAAGTAAACTACTCACTAATCATCATAGTATACATAATCAAATTACACAATAAAGCTCTAGACATAAGAAAAAGAGAGAGTAAAGATGAGCAATGCTCAATAGATACTCTTTTGCTTCTCCTTGGCCTTGGATGATGAATCTTGATGACTTGGTGAGGATCCCAGCTGCCCAGGTGGTGGAGGATGTAGTAGACGTTGTGGTGATCAACTTTGGTGAAGGGTGGAGGCGGAAAGGAGGTGAGGAAGGTGGAGAAATGGTGAATCCCGTCGTCGGTCGACCGGTCGACAAGTAGTCGTCGACCGGTCGACGAACGAAACGTGGGCAAACCCTAAGGGAAGAAAGAAGAGAAAAAAGGGAAAGGGAAAGTGATGGAGATGGGGGCAGCTGAATGGATGACCTAATGGGGCAATAACTAAGGTATATATAGGCAAGGGAAGGGAGAATGAATGGCTAGGATGAGTAGGGCAAGATCTAAGGGTTAGATAGAATAAATGAAGGGCAATGGGGTAAATCCATATAAGAAACAAATGGGAGGAATAATCAATGAGTGAGCTCATAATATCTAATATGCTCCTTGCTGATTTGGAAGCTTGTGTGGATGAGTCACAAGGTTGACTTTGTCTTGACTTTGACCACGACCTTCGGAGTTGACCAAAGGTTGACTTTTGACCAAACCTCCGGAATTCTCGTGCGACTCACTTCCGGGACGTCATGTTGACTCGTTGACGCTCTAAAGTCGGGGTTGACCACGAGTTGACCGACGGTCCTCGGGTTGACTTTTCGTTATTTTGCCGGAAATCCACTAAAAGCTCCAAAACGCACTCCTTTGCTCCCGATATCAATCCAATGGTCGTGAACCCTACAATGGTGCAATTCAAGGATTAGAGACACTAAACGGTATTTGGATTAGCATTACTAAAGTGATTAGAGGCCTAATTTGTATGCAAATCACATACAAATCACTACACCCAATGCTCAGTCCCGTGCTCAGTTGCTGCACCTAGTGCTGCCGAGACCAGACAAGACCGCAAGATCACCGCTGCCTCGCCTTCATCTGCATCGAATCGAACCCAGACCACCGCCGCTGCCTTTCTCCTCTGCTCTGGTCACATCGAGCTTGCCCAGATCAACTCAGAATCTCACTAACTATCTCAACGCACCATCGGCGTCTCCAATCCACCGTCGGCTTCCTAAGCCCGCGCCTCCACCATTTTGGATCCTCTCTTCTTGCCCAGCGCCGGCGTCGATCTCGGATCGACCTCTGCTCTCCAGCCCTCTCTCTCGAATGAGCATTTCTCTTTTGTAATGTTTCGATTAGGCTTGCTGATTTGGAGTGATTGGTGGGCGAGGGTGGATGAGTTGGTTGCTAGGATTTGATGAAGATGAATTGGTTGCTAAGATTTGATGAACATGACTGAGAAGAATTGCACGGGTAGAGAGGATTGAGAGAGGAGAGAGAGAGAGAGAGATTGGTGAGGTCGATGAGGGAAGGCCGGAAGGGATGTTTGGGGGGATTTTAGGAACAGTAGAAAACTAAGATATGAAGAATGAATAAACAAACAAAGGGGAGTGCGGAAATAAGGAGGAGAGAGAAAAGGGGAGTGCGAAAATCACTCCCCTTTTGGATTTGTTAGCAAATCTCAAATAAGTCCTAGTTCTTCCGAGTCTGGGTTGTTGTCAGGGATCCTGGTGGGAGTCTGGTTTTGGGTAGTCGGTCCTTTATCCTTAGGACCCAATCTTTTGGCGGCTTTTAGCTGTGCAATTAATCATCAGCCTGTGTTGATGACGTTGATCTTGATGTCAATGTCAAATGCTCGAAAGAGCTATCCGAAAGGTACACCTGACAGTTATGCTATTTTTTGGTCTTTTTGACCCAGTTAACTGCCCAATTCTATTCTTGCTTGGATCTCTTGACTGGTCAGCTCATCCTCTTTCGAGTGAGGATGTGTAGTTTTATTTGTTAAAGTATGTCGTTGTTGATGTATGTCGTTGTCGATGTATGCCCTATGAGTGATGTATTTGATGCAGTTTAATAAATAAAATTATTCAGCTTGATAAAAAAAAAGATTTTGATTTGCTTATTGTACACTATGAAAATGTAAAACAATCATGATGCATCTTCTTCCATTTGTATCATTTAATGCAATATCAGTGTTTAGCTTATAGAAACAAAGCGAGCTAGGAAGGGTCGATGTACAGTTAGGGATGGCAACGGGTCGGGTCGGGGCCGGGTTTTGGATGACCGAAACCCGAACCCGAACCCGCCCCAGAAACACCGGGTTCGGGTATTACCCGAACCCGCCTTGTCGATAAATTATTAACCGAACCCGACCCGCCCGCCCAAAAAAAAAAATTGACGGGGTGGTTGACTAGTTGGATCTGATGATACTTTGAGAGAGAGAGATTTGAGAAGATTTGAGAGAGAGAGAGAGAGAGATCTAGAGAGAGAGAGAGAGAGAGAAGTTGATGGGAACAGGTGGGCTCTGAGACGGTGACGGTCTGGACGTCGTCGACGGCGTCGAGGTAGGAGAGGGTGGATTCAGGGAGCTTGTCGCCGACTGAGATGGTGGCGGAGATGGATTTGGCGGCGGTGGTGGAGAATTTGAGGGGCTTTGACTCTTTGAGTGGTGCTTGAGAATTTTGAAGAGAAGAAACTTTGGTTGTAGTTGCAGTGGTGGCGATGGAGAGAGGGAGAGAAAGAGAGTGGTAAAAAAAAAGATAGATTGATTAAAGAGGTGGGCTGGTGGCGATGGAGAGAGAGTGAGAGGAGATTAGGGTTGATTAAAGAAAATGGTATTAAAATACATATTAAAAATTAATATTTATTATTAATTAAACAACGGGTCGGGTACGGGTACGGGTTCGAGTTCGGTAACAACTCAACCGAACTAGACCCGAACCCGACGGGTGTTTTACAAAAAAAATCCGAACCCGCTTCCGCCGTCCGTTTTTTGTCTTCAAAAACCGACCCATTCGGGTCGGGTCGGGTCGGATACCTGAACCCGCGGGTTTTTTTGCCATCCCTATGTACACTTTCTATTTATTTTTGGATGCTTATTTTGGAGATTAGCCTCCTTGAACTCTTTTAAAAGATGCATGGATTTAGAAACCATAACTTCATTGCTCCAAGTATGGGATTTACCGTTTCATTCATATTTTCTTTCATTTCAAAAGTGCCAGCACAATTAGGCAAAAGATGCTAGATCATCATCAATTAGGCAAATGATCCATGATATTTACTTGATTTCCCCAATTTAGAGCATTTCCAAATCTTCTTAATTGTTGACACTAGCTACAATTTCCAAAGACTTGGATAAAACATATTGGAGATGGAGCAATGGATCTTTGATGAAGGTTCTGATGTCATGGATTGTGTGCCATAAGAATAATTGAATTTTGTTTGGGACATTCAAACTCCAGAAAAGCGCCAAAACTAGCTTGTTTTGGTTTGTTGCATTGGACCCTTCTCCCACTATGTTTTTAGCCTTATCAATCTCCATAGCAAAGTGTGGTAGCTCGATTTAACGGTGTACTTATTGCTTTTCTCGTAGAACCAACTCAATTGATCCTCATTCCCTTCGTCTCCAACAAGTAGGATGATAATATGAGCTGCATCATTGCCTCTAAAAGAGTGAAAAATCAATTGAGTGTTCCAACTTCAGGGCGACATGCAATAATAGCTTATTAACAGTTGCTTATAGATGAAGCTTCATTGGACACTAGATCTTGAAAAGAATGATTTCGATCGGGATGCATCTGTCAAAGTAAATCTTGGTCGAGGGACCATGGTTAATTAATTTGGAGTTAAAAGATGGATTAGCTCCAACATTAACTCTACCCTGTATTCTTTCCCTCGAATATGTGATTTTTGCTTTTGTTCATTTGCTAATTTTTGTCATGGAAATCAACCACTTTCATTCCCATTTCATTACTAAAGAACCCTCTTCTTTTCACTAGCTAGTACTAGCTAGTGTTGAACGAGACAATGAACATCGCATAATTGATATTTTTTTTTAAATCCAAAGCCATTTTATACAAAGATAATAACTCCCTCACTCGCTTGCACTCCTCCACAGAAGCATCTCCAAAAATGAGGCTATCGGCAATAAAAAAATAAATGGCCACCCTAACACCATGAATATTTTTCCCAAAACCTTTGCTCTTCAAAGAAAATCGGACATCCTTCCGTGCAAATAAGGAAAAGATACGGCGAAAGAGGGTCTCCTTGCCTTAACCCCTAGAAGGTTAGATACAATTACCATTGCACATGACCGAATATGTGACAGTTGAAACACAAACCATCGTAAGAGAGATCCATATATTTTCTAGTAAACCCCATGCTCTCCATTAGGCTTAATTGCTACAAAACCCCACTCAAATTTATTGCAGGGCTTGGCCGACCATGTCAAGTTTGAGAGTGATCTTCTTTCTCCATTAATTCTTACCTCCCCTCTGAACTGAATGGATTGATTCATGATTCATGAGCCACAATTATGTTATCGGTGATCAATCTTTTAGGAATGAAGGCAGTTTAGAAATTTCAAATAATTAAAGGAATAACTACCTTCCAATGGTTTGCAAGAGTTTTTGCAATAATCTTGTAGAGAACGTTACAAAGACGAATTAATAAGACAAAACTCGGTCAATTTTCTTGGGATTTTTTGTTTCGGGAATAAAAGCAGTAAGGGTGTAATTAAAATTAGGGACGTACACCCCTATTTTCATTAAGGAACTTCAAACAAGTTGATACAACGCCAGATCCAATAGTGTCTCAATAACTTCGATAAAACTTAGCAAACATTCCATCAGCTGGTTGGAAATGGAATTGAAATACCACCCTTGACATGGTAATTCAATTCAGCTATTTGGCTATTTACATATATTATCTCTTTAAAAATACGATATTCTCACGATTAGATCAGTATATAAGTTAATGCTTTTTTTATATTATTTTAAATTGTCATAAGTTGATGATAAAATCATGTTTTACCATAGACTTGCCGCCATCTTCTTCAACCAATTGGTCGAAGTCGTCTCCACAGCAAAAGAGTAATCTTCTTCAAAAATAATTTTTTTTTGGTTATTATCTACACTCTCTACAAGTTTCTTCGACTCGGGAAGAAAGAAGATGACACTTCAATAATAGTATTATATATTTACTTTAGATCTCTGCAATCAAGAGTACAACTTTACTTGATTATTTCAGCATTTATTTGTTCAAATTGATTGGATATTGTGATTGCTTGGGTATGGAAGAGACCTTGTTTTCATGTCTATTATAGGTCTTAATCCTTGGTGGTTAGTTTTTGTTTTGAATGATATCAAACATCATTAGAAAGTGGGCAAGATTTCTTATGTAGTTGTTTTTTTTTTAATGTTTCTTTGTTTTATAATCATTCGATATCATTTTACAATTTAAATTGATAAAAGAAAGAGTTTTAATGGAAATAAACGATTTTTCATTCCATTCTCTTGATTACCAAACACTACATTAGGAATGGAATATTAATTGCACACTTTAATTTCCATTATGTTCCAAACGCGCAAATGGAAATACCAAAATCCATTCCATTCCATATTAGTTCGGAAAGGAAAACAATTCATTTTCCTACTTTGACATTCTTGCTATCCAAACGAGGTAATAAAATAAATTACATAACTTCACAATAATTATCATCAAATTTTTATTTATTTATGACTTACACCAGAAGTAGAAAAAGACCATATCACCATGTAAATGCTAAAATGTTATTAATTGTTAATCGGTTGTGTTTGGGAGTTATCCACGACGCCCAATTAATAAGGGGAGTAATTTTGACACTTTATTTTACCACTTGTACTCCACTTTTAACTAGTTACAAGTGGAATGCAAGTGGTAAAATATATGGCAAAGTGGAGTGCCAAAATCATCAACATTTAATAAAATAAAAGAGTTAAGCAGATTATTTGTTTCCTGCTAGTTGCAGGTTGACTTATTAATCATGTGTTCAATCTGACCTATTTCATGCAGATTTCGAATCGTATTATCTAGTGTGTCAGAAATTGACAGTCTTACTTCTTAACATGATAAATGCATGTACATGCTATTACATTTGTCAGTCGGGTTTTGTTTCTTTGAGGCACTGCAATATGTGTAGTTGTTTTCCCGTTTTCAATGGGCTTTTATCTTCCTTCTTTTTTTTTTTTTATAATTTTTCTTTTCGCCACTATCCCTAGTAGTAGTTTCAAATGCTTTGGTAGACTAGATTTTTTTTTTTTTTTGTAATTTTCTCCAACGTTTCGAGGCTAATATTATTCTGTGATTCCTTTAAAAAAAAATAAAAATAATTAAGTGGTATTCAATGGAGTAGGGTAGTAGTGACACTTCACAATGCTTTGCCGTTGTCGGTGGAGCTACATGGTCAGCCCCCTCCAAAATATGTCCAGCCTGTTTTGGCATTAAACTTCGAACATCTATTCGATTCCTCAACCAACACAACCACATCATCCACCGTCCATTCTGTCCAAACTTGCACGCCATTTAACCCCATCACCCCCCGAAAATGACACGCCATCAAACACTTGCCTTGAGACAAACCCAAAACCACCAGCAGCAACAACCAAATTGCTCCTTCTTAATTATTCTTTCTAAGCAAACCAAGCACTCATCAGATCTGAAAGACTCCTCCTCCACTTCTCTCAACCAATGAAGAGCTCCTCGTTGGCGGTGGTGGCGGTGGCTCTGCTGCTCAGTGTGTGCGTGAATGGATTCGACGATCAGGTGTCGGCGACTAAAGCTCTGGTGAAGACCGTCAAAGGGAAGAAGGTGTGCGACAAAGGGTGGGAGTGTAAGGGATGGTCACAGTACTGTTGCAATCTCACCATTACCGATTTCTTCCAGACCTACCAATTCGAGGAGCTCTTCCCTAATCGGAACGCGCCTGTGGCTCACGCTGTTGGCTTCTGGGACTATCAATCATTCATTCTCGCCGCCTCGCTTTTCCAGCCCCAAGGGTTTGGGACCACCGGCGGTAAGCTCATGCAGATGAAGGAGCTCGCCGCTTTTCTGGGACACGTCGGCAGCAAAACCTCTTGTAAGTCACGCGATATGCATGTTTACGTGTTTGTACAGAATTGTTTGTTATGGGTTGTAATGCTTGCAAATGGTCGAACCCAGTTTCTATAGATTGATTGGGTTATTATATTGGATTGTGATGTGTTAAGTTAGAGTGAGTGGGTTTTAAGAAAACATGAAATTGGATTTTGTTTTTTCATATGTTTTATCTATGAAAAGAATAGATATATAAGCTCAATAACTGATTAATTTTGTAAAGAATAGTTTTGATGATGACAGTAGCATCAAGTATGGGTAAAAATGACGAAATTATATATAGATATATGCTGCTAAATTAAGGAGTAGGACAGAGGTAGCTTGGTCATGGAAGCCAAATAGAAGGATGTGTCGGTACTCGGGTGTGAGTGGTAAAAATTGTTTTATGACTACAAACTTGATTTATGGATGCCAAATAGTACTGATTTAATAAAATCTAATTCTGTAAATTGCATAAATCACATAAGCTCTAGCTGATACTCATGTGCATTTACCATGGTTCTCATGATTGATAGTGCTAATGGATATGATTATGCTAGGTGGTTATGGTGTGGCCACTGGAGGACCATTGGCCTGGGGACTTTGCTATAACAGGGAAATGAGTCCCATGCAGTCATACTGTGATGACTTCTACAAATACACATATCCCTGCTCTCCTGGAGCTGACTATTACGGTCGTGGTGCTTTGCCTATCTACTGGTTTGTTCATTCGCTATCTCAAACCATCTTTTACCTAATGAATTAAGCAGATGATCTTATTTGTTTTCCTTTCTTTGAAGTAGAGTAGAGTTTTCATAGATGAAATGATTCATTGAGATGCTCCTAGGCATTTAGATTAGCTTAGTAACTTCACAAGCTAAATACTACATATTCCAAGCTAGTGCAATCTACTTCTGGTGAAGATTGGAGAGTTGTTTTTGAGGTCACAGTAATCCTTCAACTTACATGTCAGTTAGTTGCACGGTGTACCTATTCTAGTCACATATGAGGTTGTAGACTATAAATTGAATATGAAGATGCTTATGAAGTTTCTCTTGGTGTTCACATCCTAGGAACTACAATTATGGCGCAGCTGGGGAAGCATTGAAGGTGGATCTGTTGAACCATCCAGAATACATTGAGCAGAATGCTACTCTTGCCTTCCAGGCTGCAATATGGAGGTGGATGACTCCTATCAAGAAGTCACAACCCTCGGCCCACGAAGCATTCGTTGGCACATGGAAGCCCACCAAGAATGATACTTTGTCTAAGCGATTTCCTGGATTTGGCGCAACAATGAATGTTCTATATGGGGAACAAGTTTGCGGCCAGGGTGACATTGATGCCATGAACAACATTGTTTCCCATTACCAGTATTACCTTGACCTTATGGGTGTTGGTCGTGAGGAAGCAGGGCCCCATGAAGTGCTAACTTGCGCTGAGCAGCTTGCATTTAATCCAATTACCCAAGCATCTTCTTGAGCTCGACATGCTGTGAGGTAGCCTACCTTATCACACCCATCCCTTCTCTTATTAGATAAAAAATTTGCCACCAAAAAAAGCATTGAATTTCCCATCCTAGCCAGGGCTGTGTCTCCCCAAGGTGAACTATTAATAAATGAAGATGTCCAAGCTAGATGTTAATATGATCATTTGGAATTTAGATGTGTGAAGCTACATATGGGTGAGAATATATGAAGTGTTATTTATTTGTTGTTATACTTTATTGTTGCTATGTGGATGGATTTTGATTTCTATTCATTTACAAGGTTGAAATGTGTGATCATGTAATTTGTAAAATGCAATATATGAACCATTTTCTTGTCATTTTTGTATCAGTTATAGACTTGTCAGTTCCGGTGTATTTTTCTTGAGTTCAAATGTGTCTTGCAAGTTTTTTTCTTCTCTCTTCTTGGATTACAAGTGTGTTCCTTACTACTGTTGTCATCTGATCCCGTTTTTAGATGGTCACCTTGACCCTTTGATATGGAAACATTGTTATGTTTGTTGCAGAGTTATAACGCACAGTAAAAACATATTCTAATGTGCAAAGAGTAACCTGTTTAAATTTGATCAGATCAGGTTGAAAATTTTATGGCTTCAGGGTCTGGAAATTACCTGACATAAATTGTTGATGATAGTGATTATCTCTAAAGATCTTTTCTGTTGTGACGGTACCGTTTCTAGAATAACAAACCAAAAATGTGGTACTCTCTCAAATACAGATTAGAAAGACACTAATGAAAGACGCTCTAACAATGCTATTCAGAATTCAGATGACAATGAGGAACAGCCTCTTTGTAAGATGATACAGGAAGTGGCTCAAACCATGCCCCGGTTCAATATGAAAAGTCAGGTTTTTTAAATTGGATAGCCACTTTTTTGGAACATACCAATTCATCCATTTTTTTTTTCCAGACCAGCAACTCCGTCTGGTAAGGTCCTGCCTCATAGGGATTGTACCATGAGCTTGCTCTAGTCCCTATTTCCGAACCGGTAAGAGCCTGTGTGAGTGAGTCTCACATTTTTATTTTTTGGATGAATTAAAGTCGGTTTTCTTTATCAGAACGAGGCAAACGAATGATTGACCCTGGCACTGGAAACAACAGCAAGATGAACTAGGCTTTCAAGGACAAGCAAGAGTTCATTGCTTTGTCAGGCAAACATTAAAACACTATTCCATGGCTTAGTTTCCGGATATTCTTGTTTTCGTTATACTGAAGTTCTAAGTTCTTGAGCATTTCAGGGGTCAGATGGTTCTTCGAGTCTCCGACCTTGCCTTGTTTGAAGAATTCTTTGTTCCCTGCTCGTTTGTTCACCTCCAAACTACTCAGATTCTGAAAACTGTATAGATTTATGAATTCTTGCACCTCACCTTGTGTCTCTTCCTCTAAAGAAAAAGAGTGACCCATAAACTCTTCAAGCAGCATTCTGCATCCCTCAGTCCTCATGTCCTCCTATAATCCTTTTTCAAAAGCTCCGTATCTCGAGTTTCCAAACTTGCTTTCCAATAGCCCAGTACATACAAATGAAACCACTTTACAAATGAAGGGTCCTACAAATGAAACCCCTTTACAAAACAACTGAAATGCCTCTTCTATAGGAAATGGTGGTAGCTGATTCCAAATTGCTGATCTTAGTGCTTTGGTACCCCAAAGAGAAACAAGAACATCCTTAGGATTCCAAGCAACGTACACGACTGGAGCATCTGGATTACCATTCAAAATTGAGTTCGGTAACGATGTGTATGAAATGTGGGTTGAGACTTTGGAGCAACCTAGGTAATGAGCCAAGAGACTTGAGATCGGTGATCAGATCGTCATGGTCAACTTGTGCCTCTAGGAAGTGAATGAAGTTTATGAGGTAACGTTGTGAGATCGAAATGGATGTGTTTAGGATGAGGAATTGTAGCGTTTTCGATTTGGGATAGCAAAATGAGGATCTTAAGCCATGTTGTACCACATTTTGGACAGGAGCCTAAGAAAATGACGGTGTCGCGCCAAAAAGTTGTTTCTGAAAAGTCTAAAAACGCTCAGTGCCGGCCCTTGGGCAAGGCGGGCAAGGCCCGTGCCTGTGGCCCCCAACCTATGTAGGCCCCAAAAAAAAATATATAGTAATAGTTTCCAGTCTGCAAAAAAAAAAAATATTAGTTTTATTTTAATAGTATGTGCAGACTTGCTGCTCCAATGATTGAGCATGTTAGTGCTATTTTATTGCGGCTCTAAGGCTCAAAGCCCCAAAGGCCCAAACTAGACGGTCAAAAGAAAAAAAAAATTGCGGCTCTAAGCCTCTAAGGCTCTTCTAACTTGTTCTCCACTCCCTCTGACCCTTTCACGACTCAAAAAAGAAAAAAAAAAACTGGAATTGCGGCTCTAAGAATACACTCACTCGCTTAGTAGCGTCTAATTGAGTAAATGCTCAAGTCTCCGAGTTCTTCACAGGTAAATGAAAACATTTATTGCAATATTGCTATATGTTTGATTGTCTGAATGTTTCAATTTTGCTATACGTTTGAACTTTGAAGTCTGATTGTTGAATTATTGAATAAATTTTTTAGGGATTCAATTATTTGATCGATTGTTCATTGTTGGATTATTGATTTGTTGGTTGGGTTCAAACTTCAAAATTGTTATCATGACTCCTATTAGAAAGTATATGTCTGGGGCAGAAAATAAAAGACAGAAGCTGAGGAGAGAAGCTTTACATAAAACTCAAATTGGTTCTATTGAAAGATTGAGTGGTTTGGCTATGATATCTATTGAAAAGGATATGGTTGGAAAACTTGATTATGTAAGTTTAATTAGCACATTTGCATCTAAAAATGCAAGACGAGTTTTATTTCAATGATGTTTTGTAATACGTTGGTTGAATTACATATTTGTTTGGGATATTGGTTTTTTTTTCTTTTCTAGCAGTCGAGCCCCGAACATTTTCTTCGCCTTGAGCCCCCGAATTCTCAAGGCCAGCCCTGAAAACGCTTTTCAAATTTGGTAAAAGTGTTTTTATACAAGGAAGCACTTGACAAGTGTTTCTCAAAACCACTTCCAAGTACTTTTAAAACTCACCCAAGACATTTTTTTTTTTCAATTTTTTTTTATATTTATAATTAACTTTTTCAATTATTTCAAAAGTGTTTTTGGATCTCCGAAAAGCAATCCCAAACAGGCCCGATATCATCTTCATGGAAAACTTGATACTGTTGATGCCAAAAGTGAGACTCATACCGCCCAAAAGACATATTCACTGACTAGATGTGACCTTTAAAAATCCAACTTTGTTTATTACTACGTGAAGTGAGTTGAACAGTCAAATGAGGTTTGCGTAGCTAGCCCTAAACCAAAACCCTTGGTATATATCTGCAGTACGTACTGCTCACATCCCGAACCTTGACCTTTCGGGGAGACTTAAGATGATTTCTTAGCAATTTTCAGGCATATTCTTTCCCAAACCAATAAGACACACCTTCATGTAACTAACCAAACCGGGCAACATAATGCTCAACCTGATTACTTTCACAAGGCTTGTACTGTTGTACATATCTCTGAAACATGAACACCAGAAAGCAGTGCTAGTTTTTTATCTCCTCCCCTAAAGTCCCCTACATCTGCCCAGTAGCTAGCTCTCTGAATTCCAGAACACACCTGTTAGACAGCGACAAGCGTGGCATGTGGCCCACTATTGTACCAATATTGTCTCAACTTAACCACCCATTAGGTGTTGGGTTTTCCCTCAAAAGGTCTCGGTACAATTGGGAGTAGCCCACTCACTTATAAGTTATATTTTTTTGTCACTTTTTTGATGTAGGATCTTTCACTTTCCAAAACGCCCCCTCACGTGCAACCTAATTCTAGGTCTCCACGTGCAATTCGTAGACACGGGCTAACACATTTTTTCGAGAGCCCAGCCATAATTCGCAATTCGTTCACTAAAACCAACGCATCTTTTCGAAGGCTCAGTTATTCGGTTCGAGTCCAGTAATTCGGGCTCAGGACATGATTGGAAAGGAAACCCGCTCTGATACCATGTTCGACAGTGACAAGTATGGCATGTGGCCCACCATTGTACCGATATTGTTCCAACTTAACCACCCATTAGGTGTTGAGTTTTCTCAAAAGGACTCGGTACAATTAGGAGTAGCCCACCCACTTATAAGTTATATTTTCTTTTGTCACTTTTTTGATGTGTGATCTTTCACTTTCCAACAACACCAACCTAGCTGCCCCCAACGAACCAGTTTCAGTCATCAAAGTAAAAAAAATCCACCAGCTACTGCAAATTGTATTCGATCCTTCCCTAAGCGTCACTAGTTCTGTAGCAAGAGTCGACAAAAGACCAAACCTTCTCTCCACAAAAGCTTCCTATCAATAGGCCCTCGCGGTTTCTCACCACCCCATGCCACCCAAACCCCTCAAGCCACCATCATTTTCCACTTCATCAACATTAAGATTGTAAGAACCTACTGGATCGGAGGAGGCTCCCATCTACTAGTTCGGCAAGTTTTAGGTGGTGTTACACTGTCACCTATCGTAGAAGCAGCATCTTGCATCCTTAGAAATAAATCAATGAAATCCATCACCACCCATTAATATCCTTGCCCAATTAAAGACCTTCTTACCCTCCATACTTATTACAAACCAATGTTTTAAAAAGCGAAGGCGTATCCTGAAGCGTTTTCGAGGGATAAGACCTAAGGCGTAAGCCTTGAGGCTTAAAAGCGTAATCTCTAACGTATTTTTTTTTTGTGGTCTGATCTTTAGAGTATAAAAATATGACATTGAGGTTCAAATTTCAAAGTTAAAAAATACCAAAAATGACCATATTGGCTAATAAAAAAACCTAAGTGCCCTCAAACTATCTTAATTAACTATCGTGTTCGATCATCATACCTCTTCTCCCCTTTTCTTTTCTTTTTTTCTTTCCTCCATTTCTTCTCTGTTCCCGGCCACTACATCTTCTCTGTTCCCGGCCACTACACAGGAGGTTGTAGCTTCTTCGTCCGGCCACCTCTGGACGTCCGACTGGTGGCGGTGTGTGCATCTCAAAGCCGCGAAGCAAACCCTAGTCTCGGTTTATCCAACCGGTGATGGGTGGCAGCGAATCGAAGGAGAGAAGCCTCGGTAATTTCGGCAATGTTCACGGCGTTTTCCAACAACTCCGGCCACCTTTTGTGACAAGTGAGCTATGAAAGTTAATCCTCTGTTCAAGATCTTCCTATTGGTATAATTAGATAACTTCCTTATTCTCTAAACTTCCTAAACCCTAAACCCTAAACTCCGAATTTTCAAATTTAATTTATATTATTTAAGGGTTGGATATTACTTTTCTTGTCTAGTTTGTGAAGTGAAAACATTTCGAAACGAATATTTATTTGAAATGTTATATTTTCGAGGGGTCAAAAGTTGACTTTCTTATCCATTGATTTTATCTGATAACTTCCTTCATGAAAGTTGTAGAGCTTATCGATACGAGTTCGTAGACATGTGACACGCTAAATTCTAATATCATACGAAAGAGTTATGGTAAGTGGAAGTTTAATGTATTTTTGAAGCTTTTCTGACCCAGTCGACTATTTTCGTAAAAAAACTGCACCAATGTGTTTATTATTTGAGGACATGGTCTTCTAATGATTTATAGTAGATATCTTAAAAGAAACTCTCAGAATTGGAATTACCTGAAGACCATATTTCTAGATTTAGTTATGATTTTTACAAGATAGGTAGACCACAAAAAGAAAGAAGAATCACCTTGTGATGCAAGCATGATCTAACATATTGATCTAAGCATTTTGGCTGCTAATCTCATCCTTTCCAGCACATCAAATTAAACCCAAATGTCTTTGTTCATGAATTTAGAGCAGCCACTTGCCTATTTACTATGGTTTAGTTAGCTAGATTAGAAACTAACTTAAGTAAGGTTAGTGTATTCTCTAGCCTATAAATAGGATGTTTCAGCCATGAAATTCTTTGCTAATTCATTTCTCTCTTGCTCCTCTCTAGCTCTTCTTACTTCAGCCTCCCAATAGTGTAGAAACTTCACTTAAAAACTCTTTGAAGAGAAAGTAATCTCTAGTCAAAGTAACCTTACTCAAGAACTTGGTTCTTTTAATTGTGAAGTCCAAATTCGAATTTCAACCTCTCAACCTTGTGTTGATCAATTCATGTAAGTACAGAATACATCGTTATAGTCTTTTATCTTTAAGATTTATCAAAGTGCATGATCAAGAAGGAAATAGAAAAGAATGAGTTTTATAGAAAACTTAAGTCCTCTTTTCTGGAATTATTCCGACAGCCAACTTGGGGAGCTTTAAACTCATATTTATGATCATTTTACCATCTAGACCTCTTCATCAAAGTTGTTCCATATTGTGTCTATTATTCTGTGTTCAAATTTCATACTCATCTAACGGGTACAACTTTCTGAATCTAAGTATTTAACCAGTATACTCGCTGGAAAACCTCCAACTTTCTGAATCATATCTCACTCACTTCTTAATCAAATTTGATGATCTTTATATCAAAACGAAGCTTAGAACCTGAACTTCAAATCTGGAGAATATCACAACTAATTTTCAGGTTTACAGTAACGGAATAATTTAAGTACAAAGGGTTAAAATAGAGTATAACTATTTCTGGACTGTTTGGTAAATCCTGATTTCTGGACTTAGACATTCTGGACATGTTTACTTGGACTATACCATTGGATTCCTTGTGAAAATTCCTTCGAGATGGTGTACTCACTTGCTTCAATCGAACTTGCGATGGACAATTAAACGAAGTTTGAAGTTCGATGATTCTAATTGGAGAATCATTAATAAACTTCTATGGTTTTGGACTAAGAACTGAAAATATTAATAATAACCTGATTTTCCTTATAATATAAATAATTAACGTCATATAAGGGATTAAAGTCATTTTGATTTTGTTTGAGATTTGGGTTAGGGTTTTTAATTAACGAAAGGGATCAAACAGACATCACGCCAAAGAAGGAACTACAGATCAGACGAAGAAGAAAGAATTGCAGTTCGCTAAGCAGCAGCAGAGGAAAGAGTGGGCACTGGGCAGAGAGGAATAAGAGAGGGTATTTTGGGTAGATCAATTTTAGTTCACCTAAACAAAACCAGGTGTCATGATTTTATTAGTGCATCACACCGGCGTGACCGTCACACCGAAAAATTTCTCCACATTCAACCTAAATTATAAACTTCACACATTCATAATCAAATCTTCCTCATCAACTAAAACAAGAAATATCCAATTAAGCCATGCAGCCGCACGAGAGGCTCTCTAGGGTTCCCTAGCAGCCGTTCTTTTTTGCGTGTTTGCGGGTTTTCTCTTTCACTGTGCGAAGGTTGGGTCTTGCTCCTTTGTTCTTGTGGCAGGAGAGGTATATGGGAGGCATTTGCGGCTTGTTGCGACTGCCTCCCTGGCAGGTCTTGTGTGGCGTTTCGACGGCGGCAAGAATAGGCGGAGTCCTCTTGGAAGGTTTTTCGATGGGGCTTTCTGTGGTGGTTCGCTTGGTCGACGTCGGTCGGCTGGTTTGGATTCGACGGATCTAGCTTCGACGGATCTGGTGTGTGGGTGCAGCGCTGTGTTGGGTTGGGATCTCCTTGATTGGTTGGTTGTTGCTCGCGCTTGGTTCGCTCTCGTGGGTCTAGCCGATGTTGGTCAAGGTTATTGGTGGCGGGTTCCGATTCGGTGGGTTTGGGATCCCGGTATTTGCACTTGAAATTGCTTGCCGGAGCTCTTGGCATCGCTGTCCTCCGTTTGGTTTGCTCAGTGGTTGTGGAGGAGGGAGTTTTTTGGTTTCGGCTTTTGGGCCTGAGTCCATGTTCTTTCTTTTCCATGCCCCTTGGGTCTACGGAGTTGTCGTACCCCAATTTTCACTTCATTCATATTCGTGGCACCTCGTTTTTCTCTCGTGTTGTCGTACTACCAGGAGTGCTTAGGCGATCTCATTTGAGAAAGTTCGGGTGATGTGTTTGTTGTGATTTTAGGGTTTTTAGCTTTAAGTTTTTTAATTTCAGTCTCTTGAATAAAGTGTGTAACCCAAGTTCTAATGGGTGTTTACTTACTAGGGTATTCTCTGAGTTAAGCCGTTTGTGGCTTAGACACTGTGTAGGAGCTATGGCTCTAGCGTATGTATCACTTTGGCATTGACCTAGTACGGTCGTATGATTTTTCAATCAATGAATTTATTCATTACTCCAAAAAAATCTTCCTTATCAACTCACAAAAGCATAATCAATTCATCATCAGTACCATTTTTTTTCACAAAAGCAGCATCAATTCTCATCATCAATTATTCATTAAATCATCACAGAAAAAATTAAAAAGTACTAATAGACTAACCTCAATTCCCAAAACTAAACGGTCCTAAAAATGCTCTCTATACCGAAATAGTTTGACCCTTCGTGGCTTCGTTTACTTTTCCTACCAATAAACAAGCCAAATTAACAATAGTTAGAACTAGTAGTAAACATAATTAACAAATTAAATTTAAGACTTATCATGAAACGAAAATAACTAAACAGAATAAAAAAGAAGCATATTTCACCTTTTTTATGCAATAAATCAAACTCTTGTTAACACCAGAACAAGAACAACAACTGCCTCACTGCTCCAAATTTCAAAGAATTAGAGTTTCGAAATTTGGGGTTTTCAGAGATGGGAGTAAATTAATGATATTGATTTCTTGTTTCTGGGTTTCAAATCGAAGCTATGTGTTTGAGGTTGATAATTCAAATGCAGAAAAAAATATCGGGTGATTGGATATTGAGAGATATCAGCGAATCGAAGATTTACAAGTAGAATCGAAGTTGGGTTTGTTGGATCGAAGGGTGATTAGGGTACGGGGATTTCATTTATGTGCATGGTTTGAGCATTTTTAGTCGGAAAATGAGAGGATTTATGGGTTCTATCGAAAGGTTGGAGAGAGAGGGGTTTAGGTCGTGGTTGTGGAGAGAGAGAGAGAGAGAGAGGATTTTAGGTCGTGGTTGAGGAGAGAGAGAGAGAGAGGGGCTAAGCGAAATGAGAGGAAGGCATTAGGGTTTCAGAGTTTCACTCGAAATGGACGGTTCACATTAAATCCGCATTTTTAATTTGATATCCAATGATCAAGAAAATGTCCCGAATTCAGTGGGTTCGGGATGCCCCGAATTTTCTATTTGGACATATCAGTACCGACCCAATCAGTGACTTTCGGGACAATATTACCGTACCGGTATTTCGGGAACCCTTTTTCAGTTTTTTTTCTCGGCTCGGGTCGATTAGGGAGGTTTCCGTAAAAAAAGCCAGCCAGTCTTGAGGTCAAGTTCATTATTATTAAAGAAATTCCTTCGTCTCATCAAAAAATAAAAATACATAAACTTCTGTCCTTTTCCAACAACCTGGGAGAAAATATCAACCACAAAGATGTATCCCATTCATCAAAGATACATTTTCCAAACCAATACTCAAGATACAACAGAAAAACAACCCAACCAGCAAAAAGCAATTTAAATTTGCCTCTTCATTTAGTTTCGTCCCCAGTCCATCGCAACATGATCTTTCGCCATTGGATTGCCGCACCTGCAGCTTGCTGTCCACCAGAAAATCAAGGCGTGTTTCGAGTATCAGCCATTTCAGTCAAAGCCACTACTACCAGATAGAGTGACCCGGGACCACCCTAAAGTGCAACAAATTAATTGCAGAATATCTGTTGAATCATCAGAGAACACTGTTTCGTGCCTATACCTGCTTTGAAAGTAGAAGCTCCAAGTGACAAATGTTCACATCACGCATACAGTTGTGCAATTAAAGGATTTCTCGAAAGGCCAAGCATAAGTTTAGACCGAAAAACCTCAGGAGAAGAATTAACAGGGATATGAATTATATATATATGAGAATAAAATATACCACTTACTAGCTAGCTAGATCATCCAACAATCCACGGTCAAAGGATCATTAATCTACGCATGACCATGGGCATGCTGTGGCAGTCTAGGAACTGGTGTAGGCCACCATGGCAGCATAAGTTGGAATACTCGACCAAAAGGAGGCTTTACAGCCATCTTTGACCAGACTCCTGTGCAAATATTGCACTTGATAATGTCTCCCTCTGCCTGTAGATAAACTATATCCAAATCATTCGAGTCGCAAGCAATAAACTGAACTAAATCTGAACCCTCCGGAATCATTTCCCTGTCCAGTGCATAACCTTCCATGTGTTTCAGACCCAATTTCCCAGTACCATCAACCGCCATTTCATTTAGTTCTTCTTCTTTCAACTCCCAAATAAAAAGCTCAGGGTAATCTGAGCCGTCGTAGTGGTCACACATACGCAGACATCCCTGGTACACACCCAATAAATGAAGTCCATAAAACAGGTTCTTCACAGGTTCGTCAAATTCAATTACATGAAATTGATAATGATCAACTCTATCATTGCCATTAGCACTACTACTGTCGTTGCTTGTGAACGGACCCAACCCAATCAAACCACCACCAGTTTTCCAATATAAGAATCCATTGTTACCGAGGCTAGCAAAGGACATGATCCCGCAATACGAAAAGCCTCGTGGACATGATACAACCAACTCTCTCCATTCACCAGTCTCACCAGAGAAGACCTGAATATTGAATTTGAAACAAATTTTACGCTCATCAGCAATATTGTCAGGAGGAAGAATTCTCACAACCTTGCATCTATACTCAGCATTAACGTCGATTAGGTTCCATTCTTTCCGTTGAGCATTGTCTTTCTTATAGTAGGGCTCACAGATGAATCCCAGTGGTTGTGATATGTGGCATCGAGGGGTCGGAGGAAGAGTAACCAGTTGCATGGTGCGTGGATTGCAGATGAAGAAATCACGGTGATCATTTAGGTTTGCGCAGCACAAAACTAAATCATTGCATGTCGCTAGCACTCGTGAATTTTTATTCAAACTCAAGAAACTCTTGAATCTTTCAAATACCTTTGTAGTAAGGAGTTCGTCCCCATAGCTGTCTATCAGAGAAGGAATGATTGGGGTTTGCATATCACTTCTTCGCCAGAGAAAACGGCCAATAAAATAAGGATCTGACATGAGAGTGCACCAACTCTTGGACACACACTTGCATTGAGAAACAAAGCTTACGGAAGGCAGTCGACCAAAGATTTCAACCAATACATCATTAGGAAGATCATCAATGTTAATATCGATCAATTTTGATGACAGGCCTCTTGCTGCTGATGATGGTCTTTTCGATCGTTTTGACTGATGGTGAGAGGAAGGTTCTGATACTTCGCTGCATCTTCTTTTGGTCGCAGTGGCACTATTACAACCTCTAATGGCTGCTAATGAACTTTTTGATCGTTTTGAGTGATGACTATGATCAGAGGAAGGTACTGATATCATACTGTAACTTCTCTTGGTAGCAGTACTATCACCACCTCTCATGACAACTGGCAGAGCATTAAACTTGGAGGTCTCTTCCTCCGAACTGAAAAAGATACACTCAAGTTATTATGCCTTCCCTAACATAAATATACACATAAAAATATGTACATAAGAAAAAAAGTTTACCTGGCACCACAGAAAAACTTTGAGTCAGGCATCATTGAATCTGAGTCTGAAGTGCTCATAAATAATATCAACAGATGAAATCAAGAGGCCTTATTGGGAGATCTGGCCTATAATGAAAGAAATTTGTGATCTTGGCTGATCTGGCTTTATTAAGTTTTACTGGAATCGCCAACTGTAACAGCAATCTTGAACAGTTCAATAAGCAAGCCAAAATAGGACACCAACGCACCAGTAAAAAATAAAACACTGAAGCACTGCAAGTTTTATTTATCTAATAAAAAAAGTGTTCAAGGTAAATATTGAAAATCCCTGCTATGCCAATTTATCGCTAAGCACAGAACAGTTTAAATTCACAGTGCCCATAAAGCTTGTAATTCTGTCATTTGGGAAATGAAGAGTGTCATTAGAGTTTTTTTTTTTTTTTTTTTTGTGAGTGATTCACTAGAGGTGTGAGGCCTCGTTGACATTTGGGTAGCGAATAATAGAATGATGATGTGAAATACAACAGAAAGACAATAAAGAAAACACACCCCACACGAACACAAAATTTTATCGAGGTTCAACTTACTTTGCCTACGTCCTCGTATGATATCTCTTAAGAGATTCACTAGCACTATGGAGAAACAACTTGACTACAAGTACTTATTCAACTCCCTATGCTAATCACTAAGCCCTAGCTAGATATTTCCATCACCCTTGGCTCTCTCGGCCCTGTGTTTGTTTTCTCATAACTCACTCTTGAAATCTTATCTGGAGTTCTGGACTCTTGGATGCATTCTGTGACCCCCCCAGCAGCCCTATTTATAGATTATTCTGGTTACAAGACTTTTAACTAGCAAAACATAAGGATTCCTAATACTATCAAAACAAGGAAAGAGAGCTAGCTTTCCTATTCGTCCCTAAATAGGACTTACTTTCCAGGTCTAAAACCAATAGGAGTTACATTTTCTAATCCAAAACCAATTAGGATACTTGAAGAAATCTCACTACTCTTCCTTACCCAATCTGATTTTGCCTTGAATCCTAACCAACCTAAGCATATCAAAAAGTCAAAAACACAACTCTCCGTCTTTGTACTCAAAACAAGAGTAGAACCCCGCCTTATATAGCTTATACTCTACATAAGGATGGGTTCTGCTCTTGTTTCGGTGCACAGAGACGGAGAGCAAAGTGTATTCCATTCTCAGGAAAGGAAAGTGAGTAAGGGCAAAGAAGAGAGAGAAAAGAAGAGAAGAGAGAATCTTTGTTTTCTTATTCTTTCCGGTTGTTCATCAAGTCTGTTAAAGGCTTGGTAAGATTGGTGTACCCATTATAAATATAGTGGAACTGTTTTCTGCCCCGTGGATGTAGGAGAATTCGCTGAATGTGTTCTTGTGTTCTTATCTCTGTGTGTGATTACCTTGGTGTGTTGTGCCTTATTTGTTATTGTCGATTTCACATTCTAACTGATTCACAACAAAGGACGGGTTCTGCCAATAGGAATTAGTTTTGAGTATAAGGAGGGGCTCTGCTCTTGTTTTGAGTATAGACACGGAGAGCAAAGTGTATGTTGATATGCCTAGGTTGGTTAGAATTTAGGCAACATTAGATTGGGCAACGAAGAGTACTACGTGCAGGATTTCTTCAAGTATCCTAATTGGTTTTGGAATAGGAGTAACTCCTATTGGTTTTAGACCCAGAAAGTACGTCCTGTTTAGCAAGGAATAGGAAAGCAATCTCTTTTTCCTTGTTCTAATAGTTTTAGGAATCCTAATGTTTTGCTGGTAACCTATAATCTATAAAATAGGGCTGGTGGGGTCACATCATGTTATCCAAGAGTGCAGATAAGATATGAAGAGAGAGGTCAGAGAGCTCCCAGAGAGAGAACACACACATGGCAGAGAAAGCCGAGGGTGATAGAGAGATCTAGCTAGGGGTTAGGGATTATTATAGGGAGTTCAATAAGTACTTGTAATCAAGTTGTTCTCCATAGTGCCAGTGAATCTCTCAAGTGATGGATTCTATCTTAAATCTAGAAAGTTTGAGAGGTTGAGAGCAATTGAGATTATGGTTCTTAGAATAATGAGGGCATTGAAGCAAAAGCAATGCAAGAACTGGACGTCCAAGGAGCTTATTCAAACTCCATTCGGTGTGATATTACTCCTCCGAAAGTGAGTCACATCCTCTTGGAACCACCCTAGCATTATGACAAAGGTGTTTACCACTCTGAAAAGGAAGGTACTTATTCTTTACAGTTCCATGGTAAGGGTATCCTTAAATCAATGTGGGAGGAAGATGAACTAAGAAAGCAACAAAGGGAAGAACCACCAACAGCAGAGGTCAAGAGGCTGCTTCATATTCTTAACCGCAGGAAGCTTGAAAGAGAGAGCAAAGAAGAGGACTTTCAGCTAAAATATAGACGGTTCTAATGATTAGGTTAGACATCGGGATGAGAAGGTTCTTTGTTAAATAAAAAAAGGACATCCTATCTGGAATCAGACTGGGACTATATGTATTTGTCAATGCATATGAGAAATATAGGGTTTACTACTAACATAATAATATGCATATAAAAATTCTACCTGCCCCCTCCCTTTTTTCTTAATAGCTCTCCTACCTAAACCAACAGTTACTGATTATCATCATAGTGTTGGGGTTCGTCTATTCTTCTATCACAGTTCTGATCTTTTACAAAGATGATATTTGAGTAAAGACAAGAATTCAACAGTTTTCATAGCTGAATTTCAAAACTGAAACGGAATTCCTTAAATTGCTCAATTTGAGAGATCAACTGGTAGAAGGGCGATCACAGTCGTGTGTGTGTGTGTATACCATATATATATATATATATATATATATATATATAAAGAAAAACTTAAATAAGAAAATAAATAACAGAAAGACAACGATTAAAGGCTAAAGGAGAACGGCAAAAAGAATAGCAGTGGAAACGCAAAAAAGCATAACTCGAGTTTTTCTTAATTTCTTCACTTCTTCCATAAGTTTGCTCCACAATAAGAAGCACTCCTCACTAATCAGTAAGTCTCTTATTCTTTTGTTCTTGTTGTTAACATTATTAGTGTTTATGATTAGATTAGATTATTTAAACATTATTAGTGTTTATGATTAGATTAGATTATTTATTTAGTATGGAATTTGAGGATTTTTGGTGTAATAGATGGTGGGGCTTAAGGCCGTGAGCGCTATAGATTTTGTGTGAAATTGGTATTGACTCGAAGTGAAGTCTATTGATGTGATTGTTGTACATATATAAAAGATTACAAAGCTAGGCTAGGAAACTATACAAATATAATACTAAGACCTATACAACCCGTGCTTGTTGTTATCAAGAGGAGACACTAGTGCTTGTGGGTCTCAAGAGCAGACAACTAGTGCTTGTGGGTCTCAAGAGTACATTAGATAATTCCTTCCCCCATTATTCTCGATATTACTCCCCCTCAAGTTAGGCATGTATGTTGATGATGCCTAACTTGTC
Source organism: Rubus parviflorus (assembly GCA_029955375.1). Lineage (NCBI taxonomy): Eukaryota > Viridiplantae > Streptophyta > Magnoliopsida > Rosales > Rosaceae > Rubus > Rubus parviflorus. The sequence continues at coordinate 15,397,657 of JARGGL010000002.1, read as the reverse complement.
CTTCAAGTGCAAAAACTGCTCTTTGCCCAGTGCTTTAGTAAAGACGTCTGCGATTTGAGCTTTAGAAGGGACAAAAGCTGTTTTGAGCAAACCACTTTGGAGCTTTTCACGAATGACATGACAATCTATTTCTATGTGTTTGGTTCTTTCGTGAAAGACTGGGTTGGCTGCAATGTGGATTGCAGCTTTATTATCACAGTGAAGAGTGCAAGCTGTTGTGTGCTGAATGTTAAGATCTTGCAATAAGTACCTGAGCCATTGAAGTTCACAAGTAGCTAGAGCCATTGCTCTATATTCTGCCTCGGCAGATGAACGTGATACAATCTTCTGCTTTTTGGACTTCCAGGAGATAGGACTGGTACCTAGAAATACACAATACCCTGTAGTTGAGCGACGTGTCATTGGACAACTAGCCCAATCAGAATCACAATAAGCATTTAGAAGCAGCTTGTTGTGTGCTGGTAAAAAAATGCCTTGTCCTGGAGTATCCTTCAAATAACGAACAAGACGTAAAGCTGCATCCATGTGTGGCTTACGGGGTTCATGCATAAACTGACTCAGAATATTAACCGAGTAAACAATGTCTGGACGTGTAACAGTGAGATATATCAATCTTCCTATTAGACGCCGATATGAAGCCGAGTTATGTAATAATTCCCCATCTGTGTTGGTGAGTTTGAGATGTTGTTCCATCGGAAAGCAAACCGGTTTTGCACCACTTAAGCCTGTGTCTTGAAGGATGTCAAGTGTATATTTGTGTTGGCTAAGGAAGATACCACGATTAGAACGTGAAACTTCTATACCAAGAAAGTATTTTAATTGTCCCAAATCCTTGAGATGAAAGCGACGATGAAGAAAGTGTTTGATGACTGAAATGCCTTCATTGTCTGTACCGGTGATGATAATATCATCAACATAGACCAAAACAAAGATTGATGATGTGCCTTTGTGCCTATAGAATAATGAATAGTCTGCTTTTGATTGAATAAATCCAGCATCATGTAGGGCATTGGAGAACTTTGCAAACCAATTTCTGGAGGCTTGTTTAAGGCCATAAAGAGATTTGTTTAAACGACATACCACATTACCAGGCTCCCCCTTACCAATATATCCAGGAGGCAACTTCATGTAGACTTCCTCATTAAGGTCGCCATGTAAAAATGCATTGTGCACATCAAGTTGATGAAGTGACCAACCTTGAGCAGCAGCTATAGTGAGTAAAACTCGGACAGTAACTAATTTTGCCACAGGAGAAAAAGTCTCGTTGTAGTCAATACCCTCCATTTGAGTGTAACCTTTGGCCACAAGACGAGCCTTATACCTCTCAATGGTACCGTCAGAGTGCCGCTTGATTTTATAGACCCATTTGCACCCTATTGGTTTCTTGTGTGGAGGTAACGGCATGAGTGTCCAAGTTTTACTGTTTTCCAAAGCAGATATTTCAGCTTTCATGGCATCACGCCATTCTTTGTGTTGAACAGCTTGAGAGAAGGTGTTAGGCTCAACTTGAGATGAAATGGAAACGAGAAAAGCCATATGTGAGGGTGATAAACGGTGATAAGTAAGGGAATTAGAAAGAGGGTAACGTGTACCTTTCATTGCCTGGGTAGAAGGAGGAGGATTGGCGTGAGTTTGATTACAATAATAATCAGCTAGGTATGGTGGAGGTCGACGATGCCGCGGTGATAATGGCTCTTCCGGCAGTGATGTTGAATGTGAAGGTGGAGTGGATGATGAAGTGTGCAGTGTTGATGAAGAAGGTGTAGTCGGTGATGAAGTGGTCAATGTTGTTAAAGGTGAAGAAGGTGGAGTGGATGATGAAGTGGGCATAGGTTCAATAGTGGGCACACGTGATGGAGAGGACATAATATGATTGTGTAGTGGTGGAATGGTATGTAGTGGAGATGTTGGTGTTGGAGAAAGAGGTGATGGTGACGTTGGGACATCATGATTGACTTCTTGAGATGGAAAAGGAATATTATGAGTGGTAGAAAAGTCAGGAACAACTTTGGGAAGAACGTGAGTGGTTTGAGAAGTGGATGTATTGGTATGGTAAGGAAAAGTGGTCTCATGAAAAGTGACATCCCTACTAGTGTAAATGGTCTTGGTTTCAAGATCGAAAACTTTGTAGGCCTTTTGAGCATGTGGGTAACCAATGAAAATTCCAGGTTTGGCTCTTTTGTCAAATTTATGCATTTTATGTAAAACATTGTGACCATAGCAAAGACAACCGAAGACACGCAAATGAGTGTAAGATGGTGAAGTGTGAAACAAAATCTCATAGGGTGTTTTTCCATTTAAAAGTTTTGTAGGTAAACGATTAATCAAATATGCTGCAGTCAAGACACATTCACCCCAAAATTCAAGAGGTAGGTTGGATTGGAAACGAAGAGAACGAGCAACATTAAGGAGGTGTCGATGTTTTCGTTCTACGACACCATTTTGTTGTGGTGTCCCTACACAACTATGTTGGTGGACAACACCCATGGATGAAAGATATGTTTGCATGTCATGGTTAAAGAACTCAAGACCATTATCCGTACGAATAGCACGAATTGAACTATTGAATTGGGTTTTGATCATAGCAAAAAAATGCTTAATATAGGTGCTCACATTAGATTTAAATTGCACTAAATAGACCCAAGTTGTTCTTGAAAAATCATCAACTATTGTGAGAAAATATTTTGCACCCGTAAGAGTAGATATAGAAAAGGGCCCCCAAACATCACAATGGATTAAATCAAAACAAGCTTTAGATGAAATTGTACTTAATGGAAAAGGTAGCCTAGAATGTTTAGCTAAAGGACAAACAGAGCAAATGGATTTGTTGGAAGGAAAAGTTGAAGGTTTCAAATTTGGAAGATGAATGTGAATGGAGGCAGATGGATGTCCTAGCCGCCAATGCCAAATGTCAAATGGTGAAGACTGCGCTGCGGAAGCCATTGGTGCAGCATCGGACTCCAAGTAATAAAGACCGCCATGTTCTCTACCCCTGCCAATCCTCTTCCTCGTAACCAGGTCCTGAATAATACAATAATGTGGAAAAAATGTTAGAGAACAATTCAAGTTTTTAGTGAGTTGATGAACAGAGAGAAGATTAAAAAGAAAATTCGGGACCAGCAAAACATTGTTTAGAGGAAGCTGTGGTGTTGGTGATGCATTGCCAACATGTGAAATAGATGCAGTTTGTCCAGTGGGCAATTTTATGGGTGTAGTAGTGACAACATGTTTAGAATTGAGCAGAGTTGGACTGGAAACCATATGATTAGTTGCTCCAGAATCGATGATCCAAGGAGTTGAGTTGGAAAGGGAAGAAAAACCACAAGATTTACCTGCTAGGTTTGCCAAGGGAGTGGAAGTATTACCGGATGGGATCAAAGAAAGCAGTTGTTGACATTGCTCTGGTGTAAATGGCAAGACTGGTGTTGTTGGTAGAAAGGTGGCTGAAGCAGCAAAAGAACGTCCTGGTTGTTGCTTTTGGAATGACCGAGAAGTGGAAGATTGGCGATTTTGATTGCCAGAGAATTGAGTGCCATTTCTTTTGTTGCAACGAGATTGGGTGTGCCCCTTAAGACCGCAAAAATCACATTGATAAGACTTTTTGTTCTTTTTGTTGCAGCGAGACTCACTGTGACCATCAAGACCACAGTAGTCACAATGGTAATGAGGCTTGGATGAAGGGAAATGTGATGCTGCCATGGCCGACTGATCGAGCGTTGGTGTGGCAACAGAGTGGAGAGATCGTTGCCTTTCATCTTGCAACAAAAGTGCTTGAGCTTTATTGACAGTCGGTAGAGGATCCATGAGAAGAATATTGCTGCGTACTGGGGCATAAGCCTCATTCAAGCCAGCCAAAAATTGCATAAGACGTTCTTCATTCCTAGTCTTTGTGGCACCACAAGAGCAAGAAGCAACAGAAGTGTAGGATGATAGCTCATCCCAATAACCTTTCAAAAGGGTATAGTAAGAAGCAATGGAAGAATTCTCTTGCCTGTGATTCGTGATAGATCGATGAATTTCGAATATGCGAGGAGCATTCTTTTGGGAAAAACGATCTTTGAGGTCGTTCCAAACTTCAGACGCCGTTTCTGTGTAAATGACTGAATTGGAAATCTCAGGTGAGAGGCTGTTCACGATCCAAGAAAGAACCATGCTATTGCAGCGTGTCCATTGGGACATATTTGATGACAAAGCTTCTGGTTGGGGAATAGTACCATCAATGAAACATAACTTGTTCTTGGCTTCAAGAGCCATACGCATGGCTCTATTCCAGGTGGGATAATTATCCCCAAGAAGTTGCTGGGACACTAAAATTGCACCAGGATTGTCTGAATGATGAAGGAAATAAGGAGAAGACGCTTCATAATCAGCGTTGTTAGAGCTTTCAAGACCCTTTTGTTTATCATCCCCGCTGGGTTTGTCATTCCCTTTGGGTTTGTCATCTTGACCGTTTGTCATGATGATTGAAAACGACTGAACAAGAAAAGAAAAGAAAAGGGTGGATCTGAAAAGCTCTGAAAGGGTGGATCAGTGTTGCTCTGATACCATGTGAAATTGGTATTGACTCGAAGTGAAGTCTATTGATGTGATTGTTGTACATATATAAAAGATTACAAAGCTAGGCTAGGAAACTATACAAATATAATACTAAGACCTATACAACCCGTGCTTGTTGTTATCAAGAGGAGATACTAGTGCTTGTGGGTCTCAAGAGCAGACAACTAGTGCTTGTGGGTCTCAAGAGTACATTAGATAATTCCTTCCCCCATTATTCTCGATATTATTTTGTCTGCTATAGATTGATGCTGGTTTTGGTTCGATTAAGTTGATACAGAACCATCAAATAGATACAAGAATGTGAAGTTTTAAATTCAACTTACAATGAGAATAAGGGAAATTCTGCAAAGCCCCGAACACTATGTGTTCGGGCACGTGGCAACCATCCAACCCCATCCCACCCTACCCCACCCCCCCTGCAAATGCATCCCCACCCTCCCCCCTCCCTCTCTCTTCCCTCTCCCTCCTTCCCCCGTGTACTGAAGAAGCACCCTGAGAATAAATACTTGATAACAATCATGTGTGTGTATAATATATATATATATATATATATATATATATATATATATATATATAGGTTTACTTGGCATGTCAGAAAAATTTAGGTCATACAGGATAGAATCCGAGTCTAAAGCGGTCAGTGATAATACCAAAAGGCAAAGGAAAGATTCTCTTTGAAGATGTGGCCTTTAGCGACTGGAATTAATCATGCCCAATCCAGCTTTAATGGGTTTTACTGGAATTGACAACTGTAACAGCAATCTGAAACTGATTAATAAGGAAGACAAATGACACCAACCACACATAAAACATAAAATGCAGAATTATTGTAAGTAACATTCATCTAAACAAAGCATGCAGACCCAGCTCATGTGGACTTGCTCAAAGATCAAGGTAAATATTGAAAATCTATGCTTTATAGAGGACGATTTAAACCAACGGTGCCCGAAAAGTAACAGCACTGCTGATGCAAGTTATATCAAATATTTATGGGAAAAAATCACCTTTAGTCTCTGAACTTTGACTCATTCGACACTTTTGTCCCTAAACTTTGAAATATAACATTTTAGTTCCTGAACTTTGAAAAAAACTATCACTTTCGTCCCTGACCGAAGTTTTCACCAAATAAACCTCCGATTCCGGCCAATTCGAACGACACCACATACTGGGCTTTGAAGCCCTCCTTGAGGCGAGTTCAATGCCACCAACCTCGCCTCAAACCGTCGCCGGACGGCGGAGAATTTTACAATTAAAGTTTCGGCCACCACCGGCTTTCGAGCTAAATTCGAGCCATTCTAGGCCGAATTGAGCTTAGCCCCAGTTATAAAAGTTACTCCTCTCATCCGTGCGAACATTTTGGTATAGGTTTTGCACCATTTTTTTCCGGTCAGGGACGAAAGTGATAGTTGGTGTTGAAGTTCAGGGACGAAAGTGATATATTTCAAAGTTGAGGGACGAAAGTGTCGAACGAGTCAAAGTTGAGGGACTAAAAGTGATATAATCCCAATATTTATATCATCCAACTTTAACAGACCAAAATAAATAAATACTCAACTTCAGTAATTGAATAAAAAACAAATCATACTTCAGTAAAACTGCCAAATGCTACTTCCTCCTTCCTCCACCATGAAACATTCATGACTAATACAGAGAGAGAGGATCTTTTCGCTCTCAGGAAAAATGAAAAAAAAAAAAAAACACCACTGTTGGTATCTGAATTATAGCAGTGGGAATATTTATTCTTTTGTGGTCGTAGACAGAGTCCGAATTTGATTGCGAGAAAACAACTAAAGAGGTGACATCGTTCTGAACGTAGAAACGACATAAGCAGACTCTCAAACGACAACATGCAAAGAATGGGCTTTGGGCTTGTTAGGTAGCCCAATAAACTTTCAAAATCAATTCACAACCTCTTTAAAATCTGGACAAAAAATCACATGTACTCACTTAACTATTACAATTTCGACACTTTGATCAATATATTTTTAGAAGGGGAGTAAAATTGGCACTCCCTAATTTACATTCTGTTGTAGAATAACGAAAGTAAAGAAGAAGAGAATAACTTTGGTATTGATATATTTCATTTATAAATAGGAGCCTCTATTTATAAAGGAGTACAAGATACAATCTGATTGAATCAAGAATCTTATTCTAACTCTAAACCATATTCTAGAATGATTCTCTTTCCTTATTCTATTCTAGAATTGCTCCTAGATTGACTAGGCACACACAAATTAGGTTTCCTTCAACATTCGATCCCCTTGTGTCGTCAACTCTTAACATTCCCCTTGTGTCGTCAACTCTTGGTGGTGCTTCTCTCGTTGTCTCGTTAAAAACCTTGCCAAGTAACAAAAACTCAGTGGGACAAAAATAACTTTGGTCGAAGGGAAAAAGATTACAACACACCCTTCACATTTGGAAACTTAGCATGTGGACGCCAGACTCCCCCTGATGTTTGTGTCTCCCCCTGATTCCTACAATCATGGGATCTCTGATAGCTTAAGAAAACCAATGCTCTTAACATGCTTCTCAAATTCTATAAGTCTTCTATTTCCAGTTTAAATTTCTCTCAAAAAGAACCGTTGGATCTGCTTCAATGTTTGTTTAAAGGAGGAGTACTCACTGTAGTTTGACTTTCTGCAGGGTCATTTTGACTGGGTCTCCATTGCATGTCCAGAAAGTTATTTCTAAGTTTTTTAGTGGCCAAACTAAAGCTCTTGGAGTCTACTTTCCAATGCTACTGGAATCACTTAACTTGGATGCATATTCTTGGAGCTATGCCCAAATCTTTGGGAGAAGGTCGATGATGTATTGTTGATTTCCCCTGTTTTTGAATGATCTCAATGCAATCACACTTTGATGAGCGCTAATTCACTTTGGCACTCGAGAAGCAAACGTTTGGAAGTCAGGGCCTTGTGCCCTGAGGTTGGTGTCTATTTGTGGTTTCTCGGCTCCGAAAGGGATCGTCTACAAGGGGATTTCCCTATCTCTATCATTCGTATGCTATATCTTGTTTGTGTGCGTTCGCCCGAGTTTGCTTCCTCACTTTCACCAATTTGCATTTCATTTTTAAACACCTAACAACATTGTCCTCAATGTTGATTTTAAGTGTGGGGGTGAGGTCGGGCCAAATTAAAAGTATTAACTCACATTTTCGAGAAAACCAAAAAAATTTCAAAGTTTTCAACTCAAAAAGTCGCCTAGACGACCGGTCGACCCTGCTAGTCGACTGGTCGACACTTGTCCAGAGACCATCCAGAGTAATGTTCGACCGGTCGATACCCGCATTTCGACCGGTCGACCATAGCAAAGAACTTAAAATGTGGTGATTTTGAAACTTTGAAGTTTTTGTGTTGTATTTTGTTGGTCCTTTTCGACCCCAATGATGATTGTGAGCCCGCTAAGTTGTGAATTAGGAGGATAAAAAGCATGTGCTTAGAAATTATTGAGTTGCCTTGTGGTTAATGTGTGTAATTGATGATTGCTTAACACTATATGCACATTTGCCACGTTGATTAGTCACTTGCAATTAGAGAAGCATATCTAGACGATGTATTGACATGCATATACCCCTACATGGTGATATTTTGAGCCTCATTGATATGTATGCATCATTCATACATCCTTGATCTTCATGCACTACGCCACAAAAGTCTTCAGACGACAGTCCAGATCTGTCGTCTGATTGAGCCCCCATCTGTCGTCTAGTAGCCTGCAGTTGTTAACTCTTTCAGACGACAGATATTCTCCGTCGTTGAAAATTCATTTAAAAAAACATAAATCTGTTGTTTGATTGACCCAAAATATCAATATTTGAGGCTTATCTGTCATCTATTATATTTTTGAACGACATTTATATGTCGTCTACAATGAAACTGTACAACATTTGCATTATAAGATATGTGGTTTGTATGAGTTCCAATGACATTATTTTTCTTATGTGTGTGGTTTGATGAAACCTTAAGATGAATATCTTAAAATCATATGTTATTAGTTATTTATAACAACGACATTTATGTGTTGTTTAAAAGGACTGAGTATCAGAGTTTTGTGAAATTATATGTTGTTTGATCGTCCTATCAACCATAACTGACTTCTTGGAATCTATTGTTGCTTGTTGATTCAAACAACAGATTTTGGATTTGATTATGTTGTCTCTTATTTCAAAAGACAATATTTATTGTCATTCATTTGTTGGTTATAAACCATATATACAACAAATTAATGTCATGTCATTGATACTCATACTCATTCTGAAAACTAACAATATACTCAGTGAACCATAATTTCATTGCATTCACCAAAATAAATCCATATTCTGTCATTACATACACACCAAAATATAGCTATGATAAAGTTAAACTCTTCCATGAAATCTAATAGGAAAATGTCACATGTATCATCACTAAACCTAGGCAACAAAAATCTAAGACTAACAATTTGATTTTCCTTGGGCTATCCACAAAATGAAGTCCTAACTATGGACCAATAAGCTCTAGTTGTCTTGAAACTTGACAACATACTTTGCTCACTCAACCCAAACTTGAACAATGTCCTTTTGTGTGTAAACCTTATCCATTCTTCTTTCCCACTGCAAATAAAACTAAGCAAGTTATATGCAGTCCATATAACGATATCAAATTCCATTTCTAATCCTAAAACAGATTCATATATGATTACCCATAAAATGAAACAAACAATTAAAAAACACCACAACAGCCCTTTGCACCTGCACAACCACCTCAAGAGGAACAACATAGTTTACTACTCAAACAAACATTAATATGTAAGATGTCAGTAAGCAGGTTCTAGAATTTCCTGATGTAAAGCCTTAACTTCAAAATTTCATAACTTAATCTAGAAATTTCATTTTTTGGAGTTTCAAAGCCTGAAATTATCTTTGAGATGTCTACTACAACTTTCATGAAGACTCTAACTTCAAATACCCAACAGAATTGTACAATTTTTAACAAAAAGTTCACTGAGTCAGAAACTCAGAAAAACTGATTGTGTTTACCAATTTTTCAAAGTGTTCATGTGTTGAGCTAACAGAAGCATATATATAAGCACAAATCATTAACACTGCAAATGTAAGCAAAGTATGAATCTTACTATTGACTTTGCAATGCCCTTTGCTGGGGTTACTGTTCTATTGGAGTACAAAAACCTTGTGTTTCTGGGAACATCCACAGAAAAGGAATATGATTCACTTCCATTTGCAACAGGAACCTTAAGATGAAGGATAAAAACATGAAAGTTTCATTATGTCCAATACAATCTTTGATGAACTTTGCCGTTATTACAGGCCAAGTTAGAGTATAATTACATGTAATGGTACACTATATCAGCCAACATGTACTATTTCAATAAGACAATCTTCAAAAACTAGTAAATTATGCATGCTCCAAGGCATGACTCAAATATCAGGCAAAAGGGATATAACCTAACTCTAACATATTCTTTAATCCAATCACTGCAATACCAACAACACAAGGTGATGTGCCACACGTCATGTCAAAAACCATAAAGAACAAAAATGGCAAAGATAATGTGCTCCTTACTGTGTAAAGAATTCCTGGTTGTCCAAGTTTGTAGGAAGAAACAGGCTAACAAACCCAGATCCCTCGAAGAATGAATTATGCCATGGATTTTCAATTAAGATCTGCACGGTTGTCAAGTTAAATGCAAGTCTCAAAATCTCTAAGTTATATAACGTACAATGGAAGTCTCAAAATTCCAAAGGATACCTGCTCTCTATCATCATTCCTCAACTAAGCAAGAAGCTTCATAGAGATTGGGACTGCCCCATGATAAATCACCACCCTGGTGATATGTGATGATTAGGAAACCTACTTATGTGAGCCCAAGCAGCCTAAAAAAGAAAATTAAAAAAACCAACAAACCCAGAACAAAGTGATAGATACAAAACTACAAAACCCTAAGCTTTGAGGTATCCAGAGTAAAACACAGACAAGCAAGTAATTACAATAACAATTCAAAGTAGAAAACGCAGTAGGGAACAACCTCAGATTCGATAACTCCGAGAATTTCCAAGGTGTTGGTTCAGTTCGGAAGCTATCATTATAACTACAAATCACAAATGCTTGGGTGAGTGGGATTTGAAAATCAAATTACAGAACCCAAACCAACTCTAACTTTTGGGTCACCAAAACTAAATCAATCGAAGCTCAGAGCTAATACAAATAGGTTTGGTAATGCAGAAACTCTCTTAGGCATTAAATCAAACATGTTGTGGGCACAAACACCAAACAACCCAACAACACAAAAATCTCCCAATTTACAACAAATTAACCACAAGCAAAGCTATTTCCGTGGAAGAAATAGAAGTTACCTTAATTTGCGGCGGGGTAAAACTTGGGGGGATTAACAGCAGGGACGTCAACGGCAAGCTTCTTATCTTGGCTAGGGAAAACGCCTCCGTGTTTGGCCTTGAGAGCACAAGTGCCTCTCTTGTGGTACATCTTCGACCTTGAGTATTTCTGACAAAAGCAACAAGAATGGTAAGTGTATTGAGATCTGAGATTGTCGTTCCAACAGAGATTGACGGTTCTTGATCTCAAGGTAGCGTGTGGTCGAGTGACTCTAGCTATAATGTGGAGTGACAAGTGGTGAAAAGAGTGAGTGAAGGTGCGTATGTGACAATGTGCGGTGTGTAGAAGTGTGTTGTCGGTTTTGGTGAAAAGGAATGATGCAACAAACAAGTAAGTGCGAGGAAATGAAAGCGAGCAAGTAAAGATAAGATAAAGTGTGTGCAATGTATGGAAATGTTGGGGTTTTCGGGCAAACCTCAAGTCCAATGCAACTAATGATGCTTCTAATCACGAAATCATGCCAATGTGGTCAAGAATCAAGCCCCGTATCCTAGCCATATTATGGTTCTAGGACCGTGTTTCCTAAGGTATTCGAATGTCATATTATGGGTCATTCCAACTCTCTAGGTGTCATATGGGATTCCTCTAAGTTACAAAATATCGAATCCCCTATAGTGCTTAAGAGGCATATAGTGTCGAAACTTAGGGACTCAAACAAGAAACACATGCATAACCCACCACTCCACCGATATTATCAATGTGGAGTGGATTCCTTCTAAGGTATTCCTAAGCCTTATTAGGGTCTTAGGGACTCTCCATGAAAAGGGAGAAAGAAAGGAGGCGTAAAGCACATGAATTAAGGGTCATACATAGCGAAACATGCTCATCACACATATTGTCAATTTCCTAGAGTAGAATAAGGTTGTCAAGCCATACACAACTCATACAAGATGGATCAAATGCATACCAAAGAGTGACAAATCTTCCAATACACATTCAATACATATAAAAATGGACAATACACATACTCATGAACCAACAAAGACATTTATTCATAAATCAAATAATCACATAGTCACATTGGACTAGGGCACACAACCCGAGTCCCCAACAAAGGTAACTATTCACTAAGCATCATAATATACATCATCAAATTACACAATAAAGCTCTAGACATAAGAAAAGAGAGAGTAAGGATGACGAATGCTCAATGGGTGCTCTCTTGCTTCTCCTTGGTCTTGGATGATGAATCTTGATGATTTGGTAAGGATCCCCAGCTTTCCAAGATGGTGGATGAGTGGTAGACGTCGTGGTGAGGAACTTCTATGAAGGGTGGTGGAGGAAAGGAGGTGAGGAAGGTGGAGAAGTAGGTTGACCCGCCGATGCTCGACCGTTCGACGACCTGGTGTCGACCGGGAAGTAGGTTGACCCGCCGATGCTCGACCGTTCGACGACCTGGTGTCGACCGGTCGACGGCCGAGCGGTAGCTAAACCTAAGGGAGAGAGAAAAGGGAAAGGAAAAAGTGGAAGAATTTGGGGCTGAATGATGGATGACCTAATGGGGCAAATACTAGGCTATATATAGGCAAATGAGGGAGAGAATGGAGGGTTAGGATTGAGTAGGGTTTGATCTAATGGCTAGAAGGAATAAATGAAGGGCAAATGGGTAAATGCTTAAGGGAATAAAAAGGAGGGATAATCAATGGGTGACCTCATAGTATCTATCATGGTCCTTTGCTGATTTTTGGAATCCTTTGGTGATGAGTCACAAGGTTGACTTCGTCCTGATTTCGACCACGACCCTCGGAGTTGACAAAAGTTGACTTTTGACCAAACTTCCGGAATTCTCTTGCGACTCACTTTCAGGACTTCATGTTGACTTGTTGATGCTCTAAAGTCGGGGTTGACCATGAGTTGACTTTCGGTCCTCGGGTTGACTTTTCGTTTTTTTGCCGAAAATCCACTAAAAGCTCCAAAACGCACCATTTTGCTCCCGATATCCATCCGATGCTCGTGAACCCTACAATGGTGCAATTCAAGGAATAGAGACATTAAACGTCCCTTAGATTAGCATTGCTAGAGTGATTAGAGGCCTAATTTGTATGTAAATAACATACAAATCAATTTCCCAATTCATCTAATCAGATCTGGGGTTCTGCTCACCTTTGGGGTCCTCTGGTTCAGCGCATCGCTCAATGTCTCTCTATGTTATTTTCTCCGCGTCTCCAAGTTTCAACCGAAGAGGCCATGGTTACGTTGGTGGTTTTTGGTGATGTGTGTGTGTGTGTGTGTGTGAGAGAGAGAGAGAGAGAGAGAGAGAGAGAGGAGAGAACAAGAGGCGGATATTTATGAGATTTTGGAGTTTGGGGGTTGAAATTTTAGAGTGAGAGAAGACACCAGAGGTCTGTCGATGAAGGAGAGAAAGAGAGAGAGAGAGAAAGGGAGAGTTAGTGAACAGAGAGAGATGAGAGATGGAGTATTGTGCTGGGAAAAAACTCAAAAAGGGCTAGCTATGGTTCGGGGAGAAGAGAACCATTGGTTTTGATTTGATGAGAGGGAATGATAAGAGGGAAACGAAAATTTCATTTTAGCTGAGTGTGGGAAAACTAAAGTGGATTTCTTACCTTATGACAAAAAAAAAAAAGAGCCACGACAAAATTCAGACAACATATTCACGTTATATGTCGTCTGAGAAATGAAACGGGTTACCAAAATTTTTTAAATGAAAACTACTATGACTTAGAGTAAATTCAGACAACAGATTCAATTTATATGTCATCTGGAAAATTCGGACAACAGAAAATACGTCTTCTATCGTCTGATGTGTGTCGTGTGATAACATTATTGGCGTAGTGATGTGTGTGCATTCCACTAGTTTACAAGACCTAGAACTTGCTCAAAGACCTCTTGAGACTACGTGTTAATTTGCGATGAATTAGAAGTGATTAAGGCATTAGATAAGCATCATAGCCAAATTAACTTTCATCCCTCTAAACACTTTCCATTAGGTTTAACCCATTTCGAGCCTCATTCATCATTAACTTTTTCTTCGTTTAACGCACAAAAATCTAACCCATGCTATGAACTTAAACACTAATCATCCCTTTCTTCCAAGTGTTAACGAAACAACGATTGTGACTTCTCATGTTCTTTGTGTTCTTAGGATTGTGAAAAGCAAGTGTGGGGGTAGATTAGTTTATAGCTTTGTAAATGAGAAAGGGTTGGAAAGAAAGAAAGAAAAATACAAAAGAAGAAAATTAAGAAGTTGAGAAAAAAAAAAGTTGTGTACAAAAATAAAGTTTGAATAGAAAATTCCCAAAAGAAAAGAAAATACAAAATGGGAAAAGAAAGTAGTGAGAAAAAGAAAGAGAAAAGGAGGAAAAGAAAGTAAGAAAATCCAAAAAAATAGAGTTTGTTTTTAGAATAAAAGGTTGAGGAGAATAAAAGAAAATGAGTTTCAAAGTCCTTGAGTTGTCTTGTTAAATGCTTGGAATATTTGTTTATCCATCCTTTCATTTCATGCTAATCCCTAACCTTTGGCCCCATTACAACCAAATGAAAGCCCTTTTGATCTAATGAGTTGCGAATTAATTAGTGGAGAGTTAGTTAATGAGCAAGCTTATGGGGACATTGTTTTTGGTAATGTCTTGAGAGTAAACGCTTAACCCTAAACAGAAGATCGGAAATATCTAGTGAATCATGTGAGTTTAGCGGTTAATCTTGTCAACATATGCTCATTTGATTGCATTTGATTGATTATTCCATGGTTAGCACACACTTCACCAAACATGCATTAGATATACATCTTAAACACTTGGCAAATCATGAGGTTTGAGTTGTATGCTTAATTGAATCTTGATGTGTGGCTTAGTGGGCTCTCTTTGAGGATATGGTTGGAAAGGCAAAATAAAATGTGATGTTGAATTTTTGATTCTATATTTGCTTAAGGACAAGCAAAACTCAAGTGTGGGGGTGCGATTTGAGTCTCTAATCACGTTTTTAATGCTAATCTAATAGTCATTTAGTGTCTCTAATCCATGTTTTGCACTCATGTAGGAAATTTGAGCATCGGATTGATATCGGGAGCAAAACGACGTATTTTGGAGGCTTTTTGTGTATTTTTGGCAAGAGGACGAATGATTTGTATGTTATTTACATACAAATTAGGCCTCTAATCACTCTAGCGATGCTAATCCAAGGGCCGTTTAGAGTCTCTAATCTTTGAATTGCACCATTGTAGGGTTTACGAGCATCAGATTGATATCGGGAGCGAAAGGGTGTGTTTTGGAGCTTTTTGTGCATTTCCGGCAAAAGAACGAAAAGTCAACCTGAAGACCGAAAGTCAACTCGTGGTTAACCCCAACCTTAGAGCGTCAACGAGTCAACATGAAGTCCCGGAAGTGAGTCGCAAGAGAATTCCGAAAGTTTGGTCAAAAGTCAACTTTGGTCAACTCCGAGGGTCGTGGTCAAAGTCAAGACGAAGTCAACCTTGTGACTCATCACCAAAGGATTCCAAAAATCAGCAAAGGACCATGATAGATACTATGAGGTCACCCATTGATTATCCCTCCTTTTTAATACCTTACGCATTTACCCATTTACCCTTCATTTATTCATTCTAGCCATTAGATCAAACCCTACCCAATCCTAACCCTCATTCTCTCCCTCATTTGCCTATATATAGCCTAGTATTTACCCCATTAGGTCATCCATCATTCAGCCCCAAATTCTTCCACTTTTCCCTTTCCTTTTCCTCCTCTCCTTCTCTCCTTTAGATTTAGGTTCTGTACGGCCATCGACCGGTCGACACCAGGCCATCGACCGGTCGACACCAGGCCATCGACCGGTCGACACCAGGCCATCGACCGGTCGACACCAGGCCATCGACCGGTCGACACCAGGTCATCGACTGATCGACGCGCGGCTGGTCAGGCCACTTCTGCCACTTCCACCACTTCCTTCACCATTTTGGGTAGCTGGGATCCTCACCAACATCAAGGACATCATCTAGATCCAAGGAGAAGAAGGAGACACCATTTATTGAGATTTCATCAACCCTTCTCTCTCTTTGTATTTATGTTTAAAGCTTACACATGTTATATTATGATGTATGCTTTGATGGATAGTGAGTAGTCACTTTATTGGGGACTAGGGTTGTGTGCCCTAGTCCATTGTGATGTAATGATGGATTGACTATGTATGAATGTTTTGTGATGAATGAGTATATCTATTATCCAATTCAATTTGTGTTGAGTGCATGTTTAGGGAATTTAGTATAGGGGTGGGCACGGGACGAGACGGGCTGAAAAGAACACCATCCCGCGAAAAAAATTTCGGGACGGGACGACCAATTTTGAAAACTGATCCCGTCCCATCCCATTCCACGCGGGATCGGGACGGGACGGGATGATCCCCCTATATTAAATTTATAATATTTATTAATTTAACATAATTCATCATCATTATTGTAAGTAATAATTATATTAAGATCAATGAACAATAATCCAAATTTGAAAAAAGTAATGGCTTAATGCATTTAATAAGTACCTTCTATTGGCAGAGAAAATGAGAAATGAATAGAGCTGAGAGAATGATTAGGACATTAGGACATTACGTCAAATGAGGGTAGAGAAATTAATAATTTCAAATTATTGGGAGTGGTCAAGTCTATACTAGATGTATAGACTTGCTCAAACACCCAATCACATTTAGACATATATTAAAAATTTAATTTAAATTAGGTTAATAATTATTGCAGGACGGGACGGGATGAGAGCGGGATTCAATGTTCCGTCCCGCATCAATCCCAATCATTTCGGGACGGGACGAGATCGTCCCAATTAGTGAAAAATAAGAATCCATCCCGCGCGGAACGGGACGGTATCGGGTTGGGTGTGGGATTGCGTGATTGCGGGATTTAATGTCCACCCCTAATTTAGTCATCTCTTTGAGCATGTGCGCAATCTACTTTGATTGAGATTGTTGGGGTGACTCCTAACTCTCTCTAGGCAATTGATAATGGATGTGATGAGGTCCCCTAGTCCGTTGATGATTGATCGGTCGATGGTCTAGTGTGGACCGGTCGACTGGCGACCAGAAAGCAAACCAAAGGGGAAAATGGGAGAGGAAGAAAGGGAAGGTGAGAGTGATGTGAATGAGGCTAGCTGAATGGATGGATGCCCTAATGAGGCAAATACTAAGCTATTTATAGGCAAAGAAGGGAGAGAATGGAGGGTTAAGATTGGGTAGGGTTATATCTAATGGTGGGATTGAATAAATGAAGAGTAAGGGGGTAACTGCACTAGGGAATAAAAGGGAGGAATACTCAATGGGTGACCTCACCATATCTAACATGGTCCTTGTTGATTTGGAAGCTTGTGTGGATGAGTCACAAGGTTGACTTCGTCCTTGACTTTGACCATGACCCTCGGAGTTGACCAACGGTTAACTTTCGGCCAAACTTCTGGAATTCTCTTGCGACTAACTTCCGGGACTTCATGTTGACTCGTTAACGCTCTAAAGTCGGTTTTGACCACGAGTTGACCGACGGTCCTCAGGTTGACTTTTCATCCTTTTGCAGGAAATTCACTAAAAGCTCCAAAACACACCATTTTGCTCCCGATATCAATCTGATGCTTGTGAACCCTATATACAACGGTGCAAATCAAGGATTAGAGACACTAAACAGTCATTGGATTAGCATTACTAAAGTGATTAGAGGCCTAATTTGTATACAAATCACACCCCCACACTTGAGTTTTGCTTGTCCTCAAGCAAATAAAGAATAAAAAATCCTCATCACATTTATTTTGCCTTAACAACCATATCCTCAAATAGAGCCCACTAAGCCACACATCAAGATTAAATCAAGCATATACTCAAACCTCATGATTTGCCAAGTGTTTACTATGTGTGCTAGCTATGGAATAACCAATCAAGAGCAATCAAATTCACATGATTGACAAGATTAACCGCTAAACTCACATATATGATTGACTAAATATTTCCGCTCTTGTGTTTAGGGTTAAGTGTTTACTTTCAAGACATTACCACAAGTAACGTCCTCATAGGCTTGCTCATTGACCAACTCTCCACTAATTAACTCGCAACTTATTGGATCAAAAGGACTTCTCTTTGGTTGTAATGAGGCCAAGGGTTAAGGGTTAGGGGTTAGCATTAAATGAAGGGATGGATATATAAGTATTCCAAGTATTTCACAAAACAACTCAAGGACTTTGAAACTCATTTTCTTTCACAAACAATCCTAAACTTTTATTCTCCTCAACCTTTTATTGTAAAACAAACTCTATTTTTGGATTTTCTAACTTTCTTTTTTTCTACTTTTCTCTTTCTTTTCTCACTATCTTTCTTTTCCCATTTTGTATTTGCTTTTCTTTTGGGAACTTTCTTTTTTAACTTTATTTTTGTACACACTCTTTTTGATTTTCCAAACTTCTTTTCTTCTTTTGTATTTTGCTTTCTTTCCAACCTTTTTCTCATTTACAAAGCTCTAAACTAATCTACCCCCACACTTACTTTTCACAAACCCATAGAACACAAAGAACATGAGAAGTCACAATCGTCGTCTCGCTAATACTTGGAACTAGGGACGGTTAGTGTTTAAGCTAAAAACGTGGGTTAGATTTTAGTAATTAAACAAAGAAAAAGCTAATGATGAATGAGACTCAAAATGGGTTAATCCTAATGAAAAGTGTTTAGAGGGATGGAAGTTAATTTGGCCATGGTGCTTATCTAGTGCTTTAATCATTTCCAATTCATCGCAAATTAACACGTAGTCTCAAGCGGTCTTTGAGCAAGTTAATTCTAGGTCTCGTAAACTAGTGGAATGCACACACATGAAGAACAAGGATGTATGAATGATGCATACATATCAATGAGGCTCAAAATCTCACCATATAGGGGTATATGCATGTCAATACATCGTCTAGATTTGCTCATCTAATTGCAAGTGACTAATCAACGTGGCAAAATGTGTATAGTGTCAAGCAATCATCAATTACTCACATTAATCACAAGGCAACTCAATGATTTCTAAGCACATGCTCTTTATCCTCCTAATTTACAACCTAGTAGAGTAGTAGGCTGTAAGGGCAAAATATTTGCTATTGGTTATTTTCTATTTGACAAAACATCTTCCCTTGTATTAGCATTTATTTTGTATTCAATGTTAGATTGTTTTGGGATTAGATGTCGTGGCTTACGTTGTTCTTACTCGAGATGGTTCGTGGAGACGCCTTTCTTATCCGGTCTTTTCTCCGGACTTCGATCATTGGTCATCGAAGGTTTCGTTTAAGCACCTCAAGGTATGACTCATGCATATGCACATGCATTTCATTCATATTATGTCTTCCTTGTCGTCCTAGGTTTATCTAGGTTTGCTTGTTAGTCTCTCTTATGTTGTAAATCACATAAGTATAGGATGCTTACTTGCCACACTTGACATTAAGTCTTCCTTGTTGTCCTAGGTTTATCTAGGTTGTTTTCCTTTCACTTATGATGTGAATCACATAAGTATAGGATGCTTGAGTGCCACACTTGTGTCGTAAATCACACAAGTTTTGCTTGCTTATTTTATAAGCATCCGGTCGCAATGCGACCGGCTCAAATGTTGAATGCATTGTTTCATACATTTGAGTTTATGATATTAGGATTGCTAGATCTTCTTATACATTTGTTTTGATTAGCATTCCTTTTTGTTTAAGGTTATTTTATGCCTTGCGATCGATCGTCACTATTCATGCGATCGATCGCACGACGTGGCAAATTTGTCCGTTGGATTTTTATGACCGTTGCAGTTCAAATATGTCAGTTGGGACTTTTTGTGTGATCGATCACAGCCTGTTATGCGATCGATCGCAAATGAGGTTTTACATTTCCAGTAGCTTATGGTCATTATTTTTGCACTACGCGATCGATCGTATGCTTTCCCGCGATCGATCGTACAATACATTTTTGTGCTGATTTTGTGTAGTGCGATCGATCGCATCCTTTCGGGCGATCGGTCGCATAGTTATGTCCAGTTCTCTATAAATAGAACTTTGGACGATTTATTTCGGTTAGAACTCTTTCCTCATAGTCAAAATACACTTTGAGAGAGTTTTCTGGTATATGAGTGAGCCTAGTTCCATGTATAGGATCTCACTCTTTTGATCTCCATGTTTAATCCTTGCTAAACACTTTGATTTGCACATAGTTGCTTGTTTAGCTTATGTTATAGGATTTAGGAGATTCTATTCAACTCTAGCAATTGTTCCTTGTTGAATTGCTGAGTTGAAAGATTGAATCATTAGTTTCAATCTCTTTATTGTTTGTTGGCTTAGCTATTGTTCCTTGTAAATAGCTAAGTTAACCCTTGAATATATTCAAGGCTTTTCAATTCTGTTTGGTTAATGCAAGCAAATGTTCCTTGTGATTTGCTTGTGTTAATTGAATTGAATTCATATTCATTCATTCATACACACACACTTGCGGTTGGAGGATCTTCGCACCGGTGAAGCCAATCGAAGTAGCTTGAGGGGGTTTCGCTTAAAGAGCAAACGGGACTACACAAGGTTAGAGTTGTCACTAGTCTATAGGAAGATAGTGTAGAGTTTGGGACCGAGTGCCCCCTTGTACGTGTTGCCGATTTGGCTTTCATAGTGTTACTCAAGAGCATGGGGTACGGCTCCCCTCCGGTTTTTCTCTAAAGGTAGAGGTTCCGGGTGAGCAATCTTGTGTGTTGATTGTGTGTTTGTCTATCTATTGTATTGTGCTTAATTGATTAACATATTGTGTGCTTGTTCATACATAGATATATATAGTCCGTGGTGTGCTAGTTTGATGCACACTTTGGGATTCTAGGTTGTGCAATTGATTGTGCTTGTTGCATATATTTTGTTATCACTTGTGTTTTGCTTGTACAATAGTTAGAACCTAGGTTGTGGAGAGTTTAAATTTTAATTTGTGTATACTTTCTGTTTAGTGGTTAGGACGACTATACCGTTGAAGGGACTATTCCGGCATATCGGAATTTCATAGGCTCACAATCATCATCGGGGTTGAAAAGGACAATCAAAACACACCACACAAACCTCAATGTTCCAAAAATCACAACATTTAAACTTTATGCTCTGATTTGCACATATTTGTCGTGCAAATTGCATTCCTAATCACGGGAATTAAGCCACTCCGAAAGCCATTTGTTGCATTTAATGTGTGTTTTCATATTTCTAGGTTAAATAAGTGAGTGAGGGTAATTCGGCACAAAAAGGTGCATTTTGACGACATTTGGCGCATTTCCGAGAAGAGGACGGAAAGTCAACCGTGACTTTCGGATATCAAAGATCACACGAGTCAACCTTCGGATGATGATGCCATTGAATACCTTTAAGAATCGGAAAGAATATGAAAAACGAAGAAATTACTTTTCCGGCGAACCACCACCACAAGCGGTGACACCACCACCGGAGCACCACCACACATGGATGAGAGATTCAAATCAGAAATATGCATGGGTTATTGCACTCTAGAAATCTGAAAACTCTTATTTTACTTCACCCATGCATGCTTTTTCCCTAATTTCCTCCAAGGCATTTTACTTTCTCTTTTCCCATGATTTTTGCTATTGTTTAATCATCTTTTCTTGGGAGAACATTTAACCTAGCAGCTGCTAGGGGAGAGAAAATCAGACCACATTCCATCACACAACAGCCCTTCTCCCTCTTCTCCCTCTCCTCTCTTTCTTCTTCTTTTCCCTTCTTCCTCTTCCAAATTCCAGCCACCTTCTCTACCAATCCAGCCACCTTCTTCCACCTTTCTTTCTTTCTTCTTCTACCTTCCTCACTCTTTTCTTTCTTACATTCTCACCACAAAATTCGTACTCCCCCCTCACCTCACCAAAACAGCCCCTACAACAACATCAAAGATTGCAAGGATTGAGGCTTGGAGCAAGGAGGAGTTCATAAAGGAGGAGGAGAAGTCTTGGAGTCTTCATTGAGCATTCTCTAACTCTTTTACCTTTAGTTTCTTTGCTTTAAATTCTTGTAATTTGAGATGTACACTATGAATTGGAATTGAGTTTGTTAGCTCAATCACTTTGTTTATCAAATTTACAAGTATTGCTTATTTACTTTCATTGCATGTTCTCTTTGAAAACACCAAAAATATGAACACTACAACCATGTGCACATACTTCACTTCACAAGTATATAGTTCATCTCTTATCTCACCACTTTAGTGCTAGAATTACTTGGTTATCATACACATTACCAAGGTGGTTTTAGGGCCTTCCAATCCCTTGGGTACGACAACCCCGATCTTAATCTATACCATCCCCTATTTTTGACAACGATACGATGACATGTTTTCAATGCGAAATTATCGTCACGTCATGCTCCTGTCGACCGGTCGACGGCAATGTATCAACCGGTCGAGAACCTCCATGGACGAGAGTCGACCGTTCGTTGGAAACTTTGAAAAATTGAAAAAATTTGGTGGCTTGAAAATGTGAAATCATTTTAGTTTGGCCCAACCTCACCCCCACACTTAAAACCAATATTGTCCTCAATGTTGTGAGGTGTTTTGAAAATGAAATCAAGTTAGTGGAAGTGATAAGAGTGAAGTCGGGCGAATGCACACATAACACACAATATAGCAATCGGATGTAGACTCCCTTAGTAGCCGAGAAACCACAAATAATAGACACCAACTTCAGGGCACAAAACCCTGACTTCTAAACGTTAGCTCCTCGGGTGCCAAAGTGATTTAGTGCTCATCAAAGTATGATTGCATTGGGATCATTCAAAATAGGGGACAGCAGCAACGCAGCTTCAACCTTTTCCAAATATTTGGGCATAGCTCCAAGAATAGGCATCCAAGTTGAGTGATTCTATTGGCATTGGAAAGTAGACTCAAAGAGCTTTAGTTTGGCCACTGGAAACTCAGAAATCACCTTCCGGGCATGCAATGAAGAACCGGTCAAAGTGACCCTCCAGAAAGTCAAACTGCAGTGAGTACTCCTCCTTTAAACACATACTGCAGCAGATCCAATGGTCCGTTCAGAGAGAAATTTAAACTAGACATAGACGACTCAGAGAAAAAGCTCCTCCAACTTGTTTCAGTGCAATCCAACAGTCAGATACAGAGAAAACTGCCTCCAAATTTACTGTTCTGCCTAGGCCTCTCTTGGACAAATGCAAACCAACACTTCTTGGGTTTCTTCCTCCAAGACTCCTATTCATAACACCGCCCAACCTCCCTAAATTCTTTATTCATTACTAAATAATGCTGAAAACAATAAATTTTCACCAAATGGGGTTGCCTCCCCACAAGCGCTTCGGTTTATAGACCTACAAGCCGGTCTTGGTTGCTTCTTGGTGAAATTATGGTGGCTCAAAGCAAAGCTTCTTCCCACTCATTGTGTTGGTTGTGTCACCATCTCCAAGGCTTCCTACAAAGCAGCCCTTGATGCCATTAAAAATCGATATTAGAGATGGTGGCCAAGAATACTTCTTCCTTTAGACCTCCCCAACTATCTCTCGCATGGCCTTGATTGTCGCCTTTTTCGTTGCACTCATGGGAGGAGTCTTCTTTGTAGCTCCCTCAAGAAATGGATCCTTCCCAAGTATGCCTTCATGAGACCAAGGTGGTGGCTTCGTATGCTCAATGGAAAGAAGGTTGTCATACCACCAAATTGGTGAGTAGTGGTCTTGAGCACGAGATGTAGGCTTCGGCGGATTCAAATGACCAAAAATCCTTTTACTTTTAGCACTATTCCCCTTCACCAAGTTAATAGCAAACACCTCCTCAACTACCTCTGGTGGATGCATGGGTTTGAACATTTCGAACTTCACTTTCTCACTCAACACCTTGAGACTAATGGTGCCCTTGAGAACATTAATCTTCACACCCGTCGTAGCCATGAAAGGCCGGCCAAAAATAAGGGGGAATCCATTGTCTCCATTGGGGTCATCACCCATGTCAAGCACAACAAAGTCGGCGGGAAGAGTAAACTTATCAAATCTTACTAACACATCTTCCACAACACCCGCCGGTCTTCGTTTGCTTCCATCCGCAAAGGTAAGTACAATGGGAGTAGGTTGCAAGGCACCAATGCTCAACCTCTTGTAGAGAGATAGAGGCATTACATTGACACTCGCCCCTAAGGTCCATGAGTGCTCCGTCAAGGTGAGTATCACTGACTAATGCAAAAGAGTGGTAGGTAGTATTGAGACGGGGGATTGTCGTTCCACAGGGATTGACGGTCCCCAATCTCTCGGTAGTGTGTGCAATCGAGTGCTCTAGCAATAATGGTTGTGACAAGAGGTGGAATGAATGGGTGAATGTGTGTATAAACAATGTGCGAAGTGTGAGTGTGGTGAGTTTGGTGACAAGCAATGGTGGAATGCCAAAATAACAAGCAAAAGTCAAACAAGAAAGTAATGCAAGCAAGTCAATGAAAGTGTGAAAATATATGAAAGTGTTGGGGTTTTCAGGCAAACCCCAATCCAATGCAACAAGCAATGCTTTAATCAACTCAATCATGCCAACGTGTATGTGAATCAAGTCCCGTATCCTAGCCATGTTATGGTTCTAGGACCGTGTTCCCTAAGGTATTCGCATGCCATGTTATGGGTCATTCAGATTCTCTAGGTGTCATAGGGGATTCCTCTAAGTTACCTAATATCGAATCCCCTATAGTGTTTAAGAGGCGTAAGAGCATCGAAACTAGGGACTCAAACAAGTCACAACTCATCACATATGCTACCAATTGCCTAGGTCATGCAAGGGTACCAATCTCACACAAGCTCATCAAGTTAGATTAGTTAACATGCCAAAGAAGTGGTAAATTCTAAAGACAAGCAACCAACACATATTGAATTAGGTAAGCACACATATTCATACAACACAAAGGCATTTTATTCATCAATCAAGCATCACAAAGTCACATTGGACTAGGGCACACAACCCTAGTCCCCAACAAGAGTACTACTCACTACCCATCAAGGTATACAACATCATATAACAAATGTAAGTTTTAAACATGAATACAAGAGAGAAAAGGGTTGAGAAAATCTCAATAAAATGGTATCTCCTTCTCCTTGGGTCTAGATGTCGTCATTGAAGGTTAGTGAGGATCCCAGCTGCCCAAAATGGTGGTGGAAGTGGCTGAAGTGGCGGAGGTATGCTGATCCGCCGCGCGTCGACCGGTTGTCGACCTGCTGTCGACCGGTCGACAACCGTGCAGAGGCTAAAGTGAAGGGGAAGGTGGAAGAGAGAAAAGGGAAAGGGGAAAATGAGTGTTTTGTGGCTGATTGGGAATGACCTAATTCAGGAAAATGAGGCTATATATAGGCAAAGGAAGGGGAGAATGGAGGGCTAGGATAGGCTAGGGTTAGATCCAAGGGCTATTAGGATTTAATGAAGGGTAAGGGGGTAATTTCCAAAGGAATAAAGGGGAGGAATAATCAAGGGGTGACCTCACCATATCTAGTGTGGTCCTTTGCTGATTTGGAAGCTTGTGTGGGTGAGTCACGAGGTTGACTTTGCCGTTGACCTTGACTTTAACCTTCAGAGCTTGACCAAGGGTTGACTTTGACCAAACCTCCGGAATTCTCTCGCGGCTCACTTCCGGGACTTCATGTTGACTCGTTGACGCTCTCAAGTCGGGGTTGACCACGAGTTGACTTTTGGTCCTCGGGTTGACTTTTCGTCCTTTTGCCGGAAATCCACTAAAAGCTCCAAAACGCACTCCTTTGCTCCCGAAATCAATCCAATGCTCGTGAACCCTACAATGGTGTAATTCAAGGATTAGAGACACTAAATGGCCTTTGGATTAACATTACTAAAGCAATTAGAGGCCTAATTTATATGCAAATTACATACAAATCAATCACCAATTTGGCATTCAATAGTAAAGTTCCCGGGATCCTTCCTCTTTGGTGGCATATTGTGTTGAATCATTGAGCTCACATTCCCTTCAATCTTATAAATCTCATGCTCCTCAAGCTGCTTCTTCTTGGTACACAAGTCCTTGAGAAACTTTGCATAGACCGACACTTGGCAAATGAGCTCTAATCATGGGATGTTAATCTCCACTTTTTTGAACACTTCTCGTAACTCATTCATCAATGTCATCTTCTTGTTCTTCCTCTCATTGTGGGTGACCTTCATCACTTGGTCAACGAGGAAATCATCATCAAGGAGCTCCCTAGAGGTGACCATGGTTCTTGGTGGATCCATAGCTATCATAGCCTCACCACCAAGGTTAGAAACCATGTCACTCTCATGCCTAGAAGTCTCCTCACACAATGCTCCTTCTTGTGTCTTCACTCCACCATAAGAGGTAACATCATTCTCAAATGACAAGTAACCAAAACCCTTGCTAAGCACCACTCCTTCCTCCATATATGTCTCACTCAACCCAAAATTGTCAAGGAGTACATTTTCTTCCTCCTTGGCCCCATCCTCCATGTAATATATGCATATAATCAAAGTTCTCATGAATGGGTATTGAGGGAGAGGGGATAAAGTAATTAGAAATTAGGGGAGTAGGAGTGTAAGTAGCATGAGAGAAATCGGAGTAGGATGTGGAGATAGCATTGCATTCCTCCTTTGCCTTAAACTTTAGATTTGGCTCCACTTTAGAAGGCAAGGCACCTTTTGGCCTCTCACCAATCTCCTTGGCCAATTGGCCCATTTGCAGCTACATCTTGGCCATGCCTTGTTGCAAGCTATGTTACCCTTGTTGCAAGGTTTGCTACCCTTGTTGTAAGGTTTGTTGCCCTTGTTGAAGAACTTGTTGCCCTTGTTGAAGTGCCGAAATCACTTCATCGGTCTTCACTTGGCTTTGGACAAGAGTGGCAATCATGTCTTTCACACTTGGGTTCGTTGAATCTTGAGCTTGAGAGGTACTTGGGGCAGCGAAAGATGAATAGACACCTTGACTGTAAGTGCTTCCTCCTTGGTTAGAAAACCCGAGAGGTGCTCCATAAGTTGAACTCTTGTATCCTCCATATGTCCCATTCCCTTGAGGCTTCCCTTGGTACCCTTGAGATCTCGCTTGATAACTAGATTGACCTCCTCCATCATTCCGGTGTGCATAATTGTTGTATGGCTTTGGAGGCGTTTGATAAGAACCTTGTGGGTATGAGCTCACTTGGTTCACATGTTGCCTTTCTTCCTTCTCCTTATCGACAATATAAGAACACTCATCCGTTTCATGACCAAGAGAACCACAATAAAAGCAAGGTGGTGAAGAGACAACACTATTAACTTGTGGAGAGGTAGCCTTCGATTGTGCTTGTAGAGCATGTCAATCTTCTTGTTCAATGAAGCTTCCAACCTCTCAAAGTTGATGTTCACCAAGTCATCACCCCGTGGCTCACTTGAAACATTGTAGGCCTTTGGTACTTGAGAGTCCACTTGTGTGGGAGGATGCTTTCGAGGTCCAAAATCATCCTATAGCTCGGAGTTAGCTCCTAGATCTTCAAAAGTATCCTAAGCTTTATCGGGAGACATGCTTGCTATAGTACTTCCTCGAAATGTATCCACCTTTTGCCTTTGATCGGAAGATAAGCCTCGGTAGAACACATCTACAAGAAACCATTGCTCCAATCCATGGTGTGGGCAACTCATCATTAGATCTTTGAATCTTTCCCATGTTTCGTAGAAAGCATCACCCGATTGGTGCTTGAAGTTGACGATGGAATCCCGAACCTTGTCTGCCTTGCTTGGAGGGGAAAACTTGGCAAGAAAAGCCTCTTGCAACTCAAACCACGAGTGTATGGACCTTGGCGGAAGCTTGAGTAGCAATTTCCTTGCCCCGTCCTTCAAAGTGAAGGGAAACAAGCGAAGCTTTAGTCCATCCTTCGGCAGCCCATGTAGTTACACCGTAGTGCACGCTTGTTCGAATTCCATAAGATGATCATACGGGCTTTCATCTTTCAAGGCGTGGAACGTAGACATAATGCTTAATGTGGAGGACTTAATTTCGTAATGAGTGTTGCACGGTGGAAGAACGATGCATGATGGGTGATCCACCACATGAGGGAGTGTGTACTCCCTCATGCGCCTCACGGGAGGTGCATGATTCTCTATGTTTGGATCCGCTTGGTGTGGTTCCTCTTCCATTGTCGCTGGTGGAATATGATCCTCTAAAGGTGCTTCTCGGCTCTCAAGTGTAGGAGGCGTGCTCTCACACACAATCTGTGGAACACGTCTCCTTCTTGGCCTTCCTCTTGTGTTCTCGCTTAAAACTCTCCCGCTTCGAAGTTTAATAGGTGTGTGAGAGGTTGAATCAAGATTCATACACTTTCACAACACAATAGACAACGATTAAGTATCACAATTGAGGCAAGAAATACAAGGGTAAGAGGTTAGATAAGCAATGATATCAAAGAGTGAAAGAAACAAAGTGTAGGAAACAAAAATTGCTCCCAGTCGACCGGTCGAGACAGACACAGAGCGATGGTTGACTGATTGAGAGACAGAGTCGACCGGTCGATGAATGCCCTGAAACAAATTTTTTTGTGATTTTCTCCTTTTATACCTAAACACCCAAGGTCCCTAGACGTATAAGGGAACCCCAAACAACAACAAAACAAGTAATTTAAAGCAACAAGTAAGCAAACAACACACGAATTCAATATTCACAATCTTAGGACACACGTAATGCAAGAAATGAGATGAAACGAAACTAGATGATTATCAAACCAAGCAATGAAATGTGCACACTTATTAGAAACTCCAACTAGAAAGTGATAGCATTAGGGGTGTTCATGTCTTACATATATCACTAGCATATAAGGCCCGTCACTCCCCTAATGTGTCTCACTCAAGAGTGAATCACACATCAATCAACACAATATAAACAAAGTGATTCAAACAAAAAGAATGCTAAAGATCCGACTACACTACCAAGAAATAAAGGTTTTAGCCTCAATCCCCGGTAGCCGGCGCCATTTTGACTTGTGCAAAAAGAGTGATAAGTGATATTGAGATCCGAGATTGTCGTTCCAATAGGGATTGACGGTTCCAAATTTCAAGGTAGTGTGTGATCGAGTATCTCTAGCAATAGATGATGTGACGAGAAGTGAAAAGAGTGGGTGAAGGTGTGTGTGTGACAATGTGCAGTGTGGTGTGGTGTATGTGACAAGGTTGGATGCAATGAGAAAAGAAGCAAACAAAGAAATTAATGCAAATAAGTAAAGTAGAGTGTGTGCAAAGTATGATAAGTGTTGGGGTTTTCGGGCAAACCCCAAGCCCAATGCAACTAATGATGCTCTAATACCAAATCATGCTAATGTGGTCACAAATCAAGCCCTGTATCCTAGCCATGTTATGGTTCTAGGACCGTGCTTTCCTAAGGTATTCAAATGTCTTATTAGGGTCATTCAATTCTCTAGGTGTCATTGGGGATCCCTCTATGTTACCTAATCCCAAATCCCCTAAAGTGCTTAAGAAGCGTAAAGTGTCAAAGCTTAGAGACTCAAACAAACAACACATGTGTAATCCACCACTCCACCGATATTATCGATATGGAGTGGATTCCTTCTAAGGTATTCATAAGCCTTATTAGGGTCTTAGGGACTCTCCGCTGGAGGGTAGAAAAAAAAAGGGGCGTAAAACACATGATTTAAGGATCACATAAGTGAAACATGCTCATCATACATAACAAGGTAACTACTCACTAATCATCTCAAATAACATCATCAAATTACAAATCTGAACTAGATATAAGAAAAAGAGAGAGTAAAGATGAGGAATGCAGATGAAGGAGCTCGCCGCTTTTCTGGGACACGTCGGCAGCAAAACCTCTTGTAAGTCACACGATATGCGTGTTTACGTGTTTGTACAGAATTATTTGTTATGGGTTGTAATGCTTGCAAATGGTCGAACCCAGTTTCTATAGATTGATTGGGTTATCATATTGGATTGTGATGTGTTAAGTTAGAGTGAGTGGGTTTTAAGAAAACATGAAATTTGATTTTTTTTTTTTCATATGTTTTCTATGAAAAGAATAGATATTAAGCTCAATAACTGATTAATTTTGTAAAGAATAGTTTTGATGATGACAGTAGCATCAAGTATGGGTAAAAATGACGAAATCATATATAGATATATGCCGCTAAATTAAGGAGTAGGACAGAGGTAGCTTGGTCATGGAAGCCAAATAGAAGCATGTGCGGTACTCGGGTGTGAGTGGTAAAAATTGTCAAATAGTACTGACTTAATAAAAGTCTAATTCTGTAAATTGCGCGCACAAATCACATAAGCTCTTGCTGATAATCATGTGCATTTACCATGATTCTCATGATTGATAGTGCTAATGGATATGATTATGCTAGGTGGTTATGGTGTGGCCACTGGAGGACCATTGGCCTGGGGACTTTGCTATAACAGGGAAATGAGTCCCATGCAGTCATACTGTGATGACTTCTACAAATACACATCCCTGCTCTCCTGGAGCTGACTATTACGGTCGTGGTGCTTTGCCTATCTACTGGTTTGTTCATTCACTATCTCATACCATCTTTTACCTAATGAATTAAGCAAATGATCTTATTTGTTTTCCGTTCTTTGAAGTAGAGTAGAGTTTTCATAGATGAATTAATGATTCATTGAGATGCTACTAGGCATTTAGATTAGCTTAGTAACTTCACAAGTTAAATACTACATATTCCAAACTAGTGCAATCTACTTCTGGTGAAGATTGGAGAGTTGTTTTTGAGGTCACAGTAATCCTTCAACTTACATGTCATTTAGTTGCACGGTGTACCTATTCTAGTCACATATGAGGTTGTAGAAAAGGTTGTAGACTATAAATTGAATATGAAGATGCTTATGAAGTTTCTCTTGGTGTTCACATCCTAGGAACTACAATTATGGCGCAGCTGGGGAAGCATTGAAGGTGGATGTGTTGAACCATCCAGAATACATTGAGCAGAATGCTACTCTTGCCTTCCAGGCTGCAATATGGAGGTGGATGACTCCTATCAAGAAGTCACAACCCTCGGCCCACGAAGCATTCGTTGGCACATGGAAGCCCACCAAGAATGATACTTTGTCTAAGCGGTTTCCTGGATTTGGCACAACAATGAATGTTCTATATGGGGAACAAGTTTGCGGCCAGGGTGACATTGATGCCATGAACAACATTGTTTCCCATTACCAGTATTACCTTGACCTTATGGGTGTTGGTCGTGAGGAAGCAGGGCCCCATGAAGTGCTAACTTGCGCTGAGCAGCTTGCATTTAATCCAATTACCCAAGAATCTTCTTGAGCTCGACATGCTGTGAGGTAGCCTACCTTATCACACCCATGCCTTCTCTTATTAGATAAAAAATTTGCCACCAACAAAAGCATTGAATTTCCCATCCTAGCCAGGGCTGTGTCTCCCCAAGGTGAACTATTAATAAATGAAGATGTCCAAGCTAGATGTGTGAAGCTACATATGGGTGAGAATATATGAAGTGTTAATTATTTGTTGTTATACTTTATTGTTGCTATGTGGATGGATTTTGATTTCTATTCATTTACAAGGTTGAAATGTGTGATCATGTAATTTGTAAAATGCAATATATGAACCATTTTCTTGTCATTTTTGTATCAGTTATAGACTTGTCAGTTCCGGTGTATTTTTCTTGAGTTCAAATGTGTCTTGCAAGTTTTTTTCTTCTCTCTTCTTGGATTACAAGTGTGTTCCTTACTACTGTTGTCATCTGATCCCGTTTTTAGATGGTCACCTTGACCCTTTGATATGAAAACATTGTTATGTTTGTTGCAGAGTTATAACGCACAGTAAAAACATATTCTAATGTGCAAAGAGTAACCTGTTTAAATTTGATCAGATCAGGTTGAAAATTTTATGGCTTCAGGGTCTGGAAAATACCTGACATAAATTGTTGATGACAGTGATTATCTCTAAAGATCTTTTCTGTTGTGACGGTACCGTTTCTAGAATAACAAACCAAAATTGTGGTATACTCTCTCAAATACAGATTAGAAAGACACTAACGAAAGACGCTCACTACAAGAAAAAATGGATATAAGGACATTGGAAGAGAGTCCTCTATCACATACAAGGACTCTAAAAAAATGAGACCTCTATCGGGGTGTCATGGTAAGTCAGAAACAAGGACACTGGAATTGTGTCCTCTTTTCTATACAAGGACATAGTTTGTGTGTCCTAAAAGCTCTCGAAAAGGTGTCCTTAAATCAATAAGAGGACACCTAAAATGCATTCTCATATCATCTAATATGTGTCCTCTTTTCGATACTAGGACACAATTTGTGTGTCCTAAAAACTCTTGAAATGGTGACCTTAAATCAATAAGAGGACACTTAAAATGCATCCTCATATTATCTAATATATAGGTGTCCTCTTTTCTCTACGAGGACACAAAAATTGTGTCCTAACAGATATGAAAGTGTGTCCTTAAATATAAAAGATGAGGCATAAAACAAGTCCTTATATCATCATTCCAACTATCCTATATTCATCATCAAAATAATCAGCTGTTCTCAACTCAGAACATATATAGAGAACATCCAATAAATGACCAAGATGCAAAACAAATGAAGTACAAAATGCCAAGTCCATTTGATTTAAAGAGAAAGATCCAAAATGTACTACACTGTTCTGGCCAATTTAATTCAAAGTTGCTACACTTTCCCATAGAGTAGGCTTATAACTTCATATATTTCAAAATACCAGAAATATAAAATATGTTGCAAGCTAACTATTCTATTTCATGTGCTTGGAGATATGCATCAACTAGCTAGCTCTGTCCACTCAACTCGAACTACATCAATCTTTCCACAACCGTAAGTGTCTTTTCCCTTGAACTGCAATCATTAATAGATTACATTACAGAACTAATTGTACACCAAATTGAGCAGGCACAACTCATCAAAAACACCACTATATATAATATATATATATATATATATATATATGTTCCAGCAGTACCATCTACAAGTATCATATGCTCTTAGAAGTTCAATGACATACGTACACAAATAAAAAACCAGTTGGCTAGATATAACATATACAAACCAGGAAGCAAGAAGGAATAACAGGTAATTAAATCAATCTACTGAAATAATATTACGTACTAACCTTATTCATAATGTCAATGCTCAAAGTTTCAATAACTTCTTTCATGTATTTCATGACATAATACCCACACTCCAGTCCAGGTTGGCTAGGACACTACATAATGTATCGCTACCTTCTGTACATGAAAATTTGTCCAGGCAGGCTCCAGATAATATAAATTAGTGTAGTATAAAATCAGTTTATGTAATAAGTCCATAAAGTGAAAAGACAAACAAACAGCTTCATCATCGAAAACTATTTAGTAGAACCTTACGAGTTTTTTAGTACAGAAGAGCTTTTGAACACATTCCTGATACATGCCCAATCCATTTAAAAAAGAAAAATTAGAGGTGAATGAAGACAGCAAAGTGTGCTTAGTATGCTAATTACACGGAAAACAGGTCTTACAGGTATTTGCTACAGGAATTCTATTAAACTAACAATAAATCTAACTTATAATTCTAATAGAATTATCTATTAAACACCTCAAAAGAACATATCTGATACTCATTCCTGCAATTAAGTACAAGAATAAATTTTATAAAAGCAGCGTTACTTTAACTGACAAATTCTAGCTAGTTTTCCCACATGTTAATATATATCTTTATCAGCGTAAAACAGTAGGTTGATCGATTTAGAATGATATATTTATGCATGCTTCAAGAATAAAAAAAATATAAAGCAAATCTGATGTAGGATAGAAAACATACTAGCGGTTATCTCTGCTCTTAATCCATTCTGGAATAGAGCCATTCAGCAAGTTGCTGAATGTCAAATACCTATTCCAAAAGAAATCCAGTCATATTATGTCATAAGTAATTATTACTTAACTACAAAAGGTTGGTTACATGGGCAAATATATATATAAATTTATGCTCATGAATAAAGGGAAATGTTGATAACATGAAGCTAAACATTTCTTAACAGGAAAATCCCACGTAATTATAAGTAGAGGAATGCGAAGGGTACAATCACTTACAGTTCTGGTAATTTGCTCAGATTAGTGAGAGAATTTGGCAAGACTTCTGTGCGATTGTTTGCACTAATAATGCTGTAGATGCCAATTGCAACTTATCAATTGGTACTTGCTTATTCAAGCTACTTAATATTTTAAAAAAATCAATAATTAAATACAGCAAACTGGGGGTGAAATTAAGAAAAGGAGCTTATAGATTCTGCAAGTTAACCAACTTCCCAAGCTCAGGAGGAACAGTTCCAGAAAACATGTTGGTCTCTAGGTTCCTGAAAACGCATACACCTTTGTCAAAGCATGCTATACTGAAGGAAATTAATTAATCTCAATTTGACAAACACAAAGAAGCATCAAAGAGAAATAGAGGCAGAGAATACAAGTATCTTAGAGTGGTAATGTTTCCCAGGAAGGCAGGAATTGTTCCAGATAAGTTTTTCACATTAAAGGACCTGCAGTTTAGCTTGTACATGGCATGCTCGTTCGAGACTGAAGATCTGTCCTCCAGCAACAATTGAGCCATTCAAAGATGAAGCAATTATCTTTTAAAGCCAAGAGTACCCACTAATATAAACACTATAATCCCTAACCAGTCCATTTATGTGAAAGAGTTTTACCTAAACATTACAAAATAGTTGCATACTTGCATTACATGCTATTACAGAAACATCATATCAATTCATTTAGTTTTACATAGAAGAACTAACTCTTCAAAGACTAACATAATCATAGCTAAACCAACTATATAAACAATCAACTGGGCACACTTGTTTCTTCATGAAATTCAATTGAACCTCAACGTACACTGGTTTAACTAAAGATTCATATACAACAGCATAGTCCATGATTTTCCTACCAAATTTCCATCACATAAAGTTCAATCATTTCGTATTGAATCTCAGAGATATGAACAAAGAGAAATGTAAACAAGGGAGTACCTTGTGCTTAGTGAGCCTACGACGGATAGCCCTGGTCTTCTTGGGACGAAGATCAAGAGGCAAAAACTTCTTCTCTCAGTGCAGCAATTCTAAGCAATCCCTAGCCTCACAACCATGCTGCTAACACACCAAACCCACCAAAAAAATTACTTCATTGATTCACAAAACACACAGGAATCAGAAACAAAAAGAAAAAAAAAATTAGGTTTTGGGTTCGTACGTCTTGGAGAGCTTGTTGGGTGCTCCATCGTCGACCTTGGCTACCAGAGGAGAGCGAGCTCTGTTTTGAGATCCTTGAGCTGGGCCAAAAGGTCGGCCTTGAGTGTAGCTTGCAGGTTATATTGATTACAGCAAATGAAACTGTAATTTCAGAATGGATACGTATTCCCAAAATAATAAGATCGGATCAATAGGCCAACAACTTCAGTTTTCAGTTTAGGAGTGCAGACTTGTTTCATTCCTAAACGAGACAGTAGCCGACTGATAATACTCAAACACGTTGTATTATGTTGTGATTAACTTATATGCCAAACCATTCACAAAAGATAAACATCACACACATAACACAAGATCTGTTGACGCAGTAAAACCCTCAAAAGAGGTAAACAACTGCGGGCACTATGCCCATGAACAATCCACTATGAATATGAAAGTACATAAAGATCTTACACAACTCATCTACTAGATCCAAGGGCAGCGGTGTCTCCTCGTCTTTGCTACTTCCAAATCAGCGACTTTGTTCTCCTTTGTCAATCTTGAGATGGCACAACACTATCCTCGGTTGTCAATCACCTCAAGGCACAAATCATGCATGAACTACCAACACACATGAAGCATAAAACCAAAGAAACTTTTTTTACCGAAAAGTTTATGGGATTTGATAATCCTTCAAGAGCTAAACATGGAACAGCTCATGAAGAATTCTTAGAAAGTTGGGCTCAATGATTGCTAGAGATACAGGTAGAAATCTCACAAGAAAACGCAGCAAGAATATTATATGTTTTATCTACACCACGTAACAACGTGAAAACCCTATATTTATAAAAGAATGAATGATCTAGGGTATGCTAGGGTTGCTGCTGTGCATGGGCTTCAAACCTTTTTTAATGAGCATGGATTCAAATAAAACGTCATTTAAAAAGCCCATAAAACAAATCAACTCACAATTAAAACTTTGGACGTAAAAACCTTTTTTAAAACTTACGGTTCAACATTCTAGGATTGAAAAGCATCTGCAGTCCTAGAACGACTCTGAACACATATGTATGCAAACATGCCTTTGAATGTGCTGAGGTGAGTTGATCATTTGAGTCCAGCATTCCAAATTGAGGTTCCAAGAGTATAAACTATGGCATTAAAACATGACTCTCGGTTTGTGCTTAGGAAATGCCAACTAAACAAATATTGCACTAACAATCTCCCCCTTTGGCATTTCCTAGGCAAAACAACATATACACTCAACAATACACAATAGATGATCCTATACTACAATGACCAATCCAAGTGATCAACTTCAGTCCTGTAAACTGCACACAAGAAAAACACAATACCTGTGAAGAGCAAGTGCAAGTATGGCAGAAATGGGATAAGTATATGAAACATTAATCCACAAATTTCTCCCCCTTTTTGCCTGGAAAGGACAAAGGGAAATCTTAAACTCCCCCTAAATTCATGATCCATATATTGTCAGCAGCGGAAATAGAAACACTTATCAGAGAGCAAAAAATGAATCACCAAGCAAATTCAAAACCAGGAGTGATTTGACAATGCACTCCTGGATTACAAATACCTTTTGAGAAAGAACTGAAGATCAGAAAGGATATCATATGAGTTGGAAACCAGATAACCTACAACTTGTAGCATGACACAAAAAAAATAATAACCCACACAATATGAATGCATAAGACAGACCATTACCAAGACAGAGAGTAATCAAGCAAAGCTTTTCCAAGATAACTTCAAAGGATTCACTTTTCAAGGATAACCAAAATTTGTAAAATTGCAGCAGAACATGCCCTATGGATTACCTACCATTTTTCCAAACAATTTGAGCTAAGACACTGAGTGTTCTCTGCTGTGAAGTGAACCAAAATGATCAGAGGCTTTAGAATAAACATAGTCTTCCCACAATAGAGCCTTTTGCAATGATTTTCACCTATGGAGACTGAAAATTGAGAACATAATTGTCTCATATGAATATTGTTTTTTTTTTTTTTCAGAACCTTTAGTCTCATAATATGTCAAGCCATCCCCGTTTTCGACCTGAAACGCACTAGCTTTACAAGGCAGATGTCCCATCTACATTTGGAGATAGCTTGACTTGCCTAGACCACCACCGTTTCGACCTGAAACACACTAGCTTTACAAGGCAGGTATTCCATCTACATTTGGTGGTAGACCGGATGTCTCCCCCTTTTTCTTTTTCTTTTATCATCTGGAATCTACAAGGATGAAGATTCAATCTGCATACCTCACTCAAACATTATGGTGTGCATGTGCAAGTGACAAAGCTCAAACTCATTCTCTATTACTCAAAAAGAGAGGAAAAATAGGGGATAATACAAGTTCACAATCATATTGCAAGTTCATTGGTCGGATCACTTTTAAAACGCAAAGCCAACATAAGTTATCTTAATCTCAGATCATGATTCACTCTATGCATGTCACGATAATGAAAAACAATGCAGAAAACAGGATTGATCTTGAGCAAGAATCCTGAATTAGGATAGAAACACACTATAAGTCCTAAATGCAGAAACTACAAGAGTTATGCAGAGAATCAAATAGCAGTACGTTAAATGAGACCAAAAGTCGATAAAAGCTATACTATATGCAAACACACAACTGCTACAAGCACAAGTTGAAACTGGGAACGAACTCAAATCACAAAATCTTATGGATCTTTTTATCTGAAATTTTCACAAAGTATTTCAATTCCTTTCTCGAGATATGAGTGTTCAACATACAGTATCAACACTCACAGACAAAAAAAATACCAGGGAGGCATGGTATGGTATAAAGGCAAAGCATGCAAATTTTTTATTTTTTATTTTTAAATGAAGACTCTGCAAAAACAAAAACTAAGAAGAACAAACAAAATGCCAGAGAAAAATTTCATACCTTAACAAGCACATATAGAAAGGAGAGTTCACTTACCTGTATGCGGAAGCTCAGGGCGTTGAGATTCTTTTCGTATCCAACGTTGCTTCATTTGGGTCTCAGGTGAGAATGGAACTGAAATAAGCCTCCCTATCTTGTTTACTTCTTTCAAAACATTTTCCAATTTATCTTGAAGTAATAATGCCTTTTCTTTGTTCATGAGTGGCTTCTTGAAGTTCCAAGAATTCTTTCTCAATTGATTGCACCTTGGTCTTATATGTCCCTGCTTTCCACAATGATGACACACAGGTACATATTTTTTAAACCTTGATTTAGGTTCTTCAAGCACAAGATGAGTAGATTGTGAAGTAGATTGTTCAGACCCTTTCACAAACTTTCCATGTTCCAGTTTGGATGTACTGCCACTGATGTGTCCCAACCCACTCTTATCACCAAATTTCTTTCCAATCGTTAGAAGATTATCTAACTTTTCACTGCTGGAAAACTCACAACCAGCCTTAGTTTTCATTTGCTCAAGCTCATAAATTAAACAAGCTTTTTCAGTTTTAAGCTCCTCTACCTTGTCACATCTTTCTTGATATTTTTGCTGGAGAGATTGAAAATCCTCCACAAGAGATTTTCTCACTTCGTCACCTGCTTGCAATTGGGACTGAAATCCAGCTTCAATCCTACTGATATCTTCTGTCAATTTATCCATCTGATTAACCAAGTTTTGGTTCGTTTGTTTTAGTAACTTAGACGCTTTAGACAATGCAATGTATTGCTGCATTACTTCCTCAAGGTCAGGTTCCTCACTTTCCGACTCATCATCAGTAGCCACAAAACCTACCAAGGCCACCACTTCAGATTCATTATCCACCAAAGAGTCATCTTCACTATCACTCCAAGTAACATTCATGGCCTTATTTTGATTATTCTTGGACTTCTTTTTGGTATTAGCACACTCAGAGGCAATGTGACCAAACCCTTCACACGCAAAACACTTCGGAGCTTTATTGGTTCTCTTTTCAAGTGCTCTTTGAAACCTTGCAACATTGTCACCAGGTTGTTCTCTAGTTCTAGTATTTTTGGAGCTAGAGTCTGACCTTGATTCACTTCTTTTGGATCTCCCACCCTTGAGTAATTTTCTGAACTTCCTTGTGATAAGGTCAATTTCATCTTCATCAACATCCTCATCATCTGTTGTTTCATCTATAATATCTTTTGCAACTTTGAGAGCAATGCTTTTGCTTTTCTGTTCATCAGGTAGTTCCATCTCATATGTGGTTAAGTTCCCAATCAACTCTTGAAGATTGTAGGTATTCAAGTCCTTTGATTCTTGAATGGCTATCTTCTTGGAATGATATTTCATAGGGAGAGACCTGAGTATCTTCTTCACTATCCTGTGCTGAGGTAAAGGATCTCCCAAGTTGTAACAACCATTCACAACAATGATGAGCCTAGCATAAAAATCAGCAAACTTCTCATCATCATCCATCTTCATATTCTCAAATTGTTGCATGAATTGTTTAAGCTTGGATTCTCGGATTGCGGTAGTGCCTTCATGTGTGACTTGGAGGATTTCCCATGCTTGCCTTGCAGATGTACAATGAGAAATAAGCTGAAACTTGTCAGAAGATACTGCAGTGAATAAAGAATTTAAAGCCTTCTGATTATTTGTACTGTTGGTGTTTTCATTCGCAGTCCATTCACTCATCGGCTTCTCAACTCTAACTTCAGTAGTTGAACCACCTTCTCCAGTTAACTTTGGTGCAATTTTTTCGGTCTTTGTAGGATACTCCCAACCACTATCAACAATAGGCCATACAGAAACATCTTGTGCCCAAAGAAAAGCTTTCATCTTAGCCTTCCACGATGCATAGTTAGATTTGTCGTCAAGAAACGGAGGATGACTAGTTGACCCAGCTGCACGATTACTTGTATAATCCATTCTGTCTGCCTTTGAGGATCACACTAAGTTTGTCTAGTGACCCGCTCTGATGCCAGTTGTAATTTCAGAATGGATACGTATTCCCAAAATAATAAGATCGGATCAATAGGCCAACAACTTCAGTTTTCAGTTTAGGAGTGCAGACTTGTTTCATTCCTAAACGAGACAGTAGCCAACTGATAATACTCAAACACGTTGTATTATGTTGTGATTAACTTATATGCCAAACCATTCACAAAAGATAAACATCACACACATAACACAAGATCTGTTGACGCAGTAAAACCCTCAAAAGAGGTAAACAACTGCGGGCACTATGCCGGTGAACAATCCACTATAAATATGAAAGTACATAAAGATCTTACACAACTCATCTACTAGATCCAATCTAGTGGGCAGCGGTGTCTCCTCGTCTTTGCTACTTCCAAATCAGCGACTTTGTTCTCCTTTGTCAATCTTGAGATGGCACAACACTATCCTCGGTTGTCAATCACCTCAAGGCACAAATCATGCATGAACTACCAACACACATGAAGCATAAAACCAAAGAAACTTTTTTTACCGAAAAGTTTATGGGATTTGATATAATCCTTCAAGAGCTAAACATGGAACAGCTCATGAAGAATTCTTAGAAAGTTGGGCTCAATGATTTCTAGAGATACAGGTAGAAATCTCACAAGAAAACGCAGCAAGAATATTATATGTTTTATCTACACCACGTAACAACGTGAAAACCCTATATTTATAAAAGAATGAATGATCTAGGGTATGCTAGGGTTGCTGCTGTGCATGGGCTTCAAACCTTTTTTAATGAGCATGGATTCAAATAAAACGTCATTTAAAAAGCCCATAAAACAAATCAACTCACAATTAAAACTTTGGACGTAAAAACCTTTTTTAAAACTTACGGTTCAACATTTTAGGATTGAAAAGCATCTGCAGTCCTAGAACGACTCTGAACACATATGTATGCAAACATACCTTTGAATGTGCTGAGGTGAGTGGATCATTTGAGTCCAGCATTCCAAATTGAGGTTTCAAGAGTATAAACTATGGCATTAAAACATGACTCTCGGTTTGTGCTTAGGAAATGCCAACTAAACAAATATTGCACTAACAGAAAACAAATTAATTGATTACTATATACTCAAGGTGACCTAACGAAATTTAGTAAATTAAGGAGCCATAATTGGTACTGAGCCCTAAGCATTCCATAATGATAATTTCAGAACACAATATATTCTACACCCACAGGGACCAACAATGACAATGACCACACACCAAATTCCTATATCTTTCCAAGAGTGAGCCTCAAGTGAGAATTGTTACCATTCCTATACACAAATTACAAGAGTAAATGATGCCCCTTGATTAACAACTATACAAGTACAACTACTTCTATCGATATAATTAAAATCTTCAACTTAACCCAAACACTCTTCAGAACCGAATATAAAATCCACATTAGAAAGCCTCAGAGTTAAACAAATTTCAGATAATAGAGGTTAAAATTGATAACCTGGTATTGATAAAGGAAGGTACTGGGCATAATCAAAGATATTACATAAACATCAATTCATTTGGTTTTCAGGCTTAGTTTTAAATAGAACCACTCAATCTTCAAAGACTAACATAATCAAAGCTAAACTAACTAGATAAATAATCAATTAGACACTCTTTCAAGAAAGCATCATAACCAACTTTATTAAGAAAAGAGATGAAGTACAGGAAATAGAGAGAGGAGGGCTAGACCCAGACCAACTCTCAAGAGGGCAACCGAACAAATAGACTAGCACCA
This sequence comes from Rubus parviflorus, assembly GCA_029955375.1. Taxonomy (NCBI): domain Eukaryota; kingdom Viridiplantae; phylum Streptophyta; class Magnoliopsida; order Rosales; family Rosaceae; genus Rubus; species Rubus parviflorus. Next base: position 15,355,913 of record JARGGL010000002.1, on the reverse strand, counting down.
AGGAACTAGCCATAAACTTGAACCATACAATTTGGAGCTCAAAAACACGAGCCCAGGGAAAAACTGAAATTAAACTGGGCACACTTGTTTCTTAATGAAATTCACTTGAACCCCAACACTGAGTTAACTAAAGATTCACATACAACAACATAGTCCATGATTTTCCTACCAGGTTGCATCAATTGACATCGCATAAAGTTCAATAATTTCGAATTGAAGAGATATGAACAAAGAGATCAAGAGATCAATGTAAACAAGGGAGTACCTAGTACTTAGTGAGCCTACGACGGATAGCTTGCTCTTCTTGGGACGGAGATCAAGAGGCAAAAACTTCTTGTACTTGTATACTTCTCTCAGTGCAGCCTTCTGCTTCCGTGAGATCACTATCAACACCTTAGCAATCCCTAGCCTCACAACCTTGCTGCAAACCCACCAAAAATCAACAATAAAAATCACTTCTCTGATTCACAAAAACACAGAAATCAGAAACAAAAAGACCAAAAATTAGGGTTTCGGTTTGTACATCTTGAAAAGCTTGTTGGGTGCTCCACCCGTGACCTTGGCTAAGCCGAGGAGAGCAAGCTCAGTATTGAGATTTGTTGACTTCTGCCTGAGCTCGTGTACGCGACACAGATTTCTTGACTTCTGTCTGAACTCGTGTAATAATGACCAAACCAATTAAGGTTAACGGAAAGGATAAAATAGAAATAGAGGGAATATATGAAATTGGTGGGTTTCAACTTTCAATTGAAGCGGGAAACTGAAAATTGGGGGAAGAGGGAATTTGAAATCTGGGGAGGGAAACGTGAAAATGCAGCGCCAAAATTTCATCTTTTTTTTTTCACGTCTTTGGATGCGTTTGCGTTTGGGAATTGGGATCCTGTTGGATTAAGTGACTTTGCAGATTTTTTGTTTGGGAATTGGGAATTGGGAATTGCATTTGGGAATTGTCTGCTGTTGGATTGAGAAGTCAATTTTTTTTTTGGCTTAAAGCATTGAAGTCAGTTAACTTTTTTAGGACACAAGCATGGTGTCTAGGTGTCCTAGAAAGTTTCTCAAATCTCACTTAAAATTGCCCTTAAATGAAGGGTGTCCTAAATAACCTTTAAGGACACTTCATAAATTGTGTGTCCTTGTTTGGTGTCCTTGTATCCATTATTTCTTGTAGTGGCTCTAACAATGCTATTCAGAATTCAGATGACAATGAGGAACAGCCTCTTTGTAAGATGATAGGAGTGATTGATCAGGAAGTGGCTCAAACCATGCCATGGTTCAAAATGAAAAGTCGGGTTTTTTAAATTAGACAGCCACTTTTTTGGAACATACCAATTCATCCATTTTTTTTTCCAGACCAGCAACTCCGTCTGGTAAGGTCCTGCCTCATCGGGATTGTACTATGAGCTTGCTCTAGTTCCTATTTCCGAACCGGTATGAGCCCGTGTGAGTGAGTCTCACATTTTTATTGTTTGGGTGAATTAAAGTCGGTGTTCTTTTTCAGAACGAGGAAAACTATGATTGACCCTGGCACTGGAAACAACAGCAAGATGAACTAGGCTTTCAGGGACAAGAAGAGTTCATTGCATTGTCAGGCAAACATTAAAACACAATTCCATGGCTTAGTTTCCAGATATTCTTGTTTTCGTTATATTGAAGTTCTAAGTTCTTGAGCATTTCAGGGGTCCGATGGTTCTTTGAGTCTCCGACCTTGCCTTGTTTGAAGAATTCTTTGTTGCCTGCTCGTTTGTTCACCTCCATACTACTCAGATTCTGAAAACTGTATAGATTTATGAATTCTTGCACCTCACCTTGTATCTCTTCCTCTAAAGAAAAAGAGTGACCCATAAACTCTTCAAGCAGCGTTCTGTATCCCTCAGTCCTCATGTCCTCCTATAATCCTTTTTCAAAAGCTCTGTATCTCGAGTTTCCAAACTTGCTTTCCAATAGCCCAGTACATACAAATGAAACCCCTTTACAAATGAAGGGTCCTACAAATGAAACCCTTTACAAAACAACTCAAATGCCTCTTCTACAGGAAATGGTGGTAGCTGATTCCAAATTGCTGATTATAGTGCTTTGGTACCCCAAAGAGAAACAAGAACATCCTTAGGATTCCAAGCAACGTACACGACTGGAGCATCTGGATTACCATTCAAAATTGAGTTCGGTAACGATGTGTATGAAATGTGGGTTGAGACATGGGAGCAACCTAGGTGATGAGGCAAGAGACTTGAGATCGATGATCAGATCGTCATGGTCAACTTGTGCCTCTAGGAAGTGAATGCAGTTTATGAGGAATCGTTGTGAGAAATGGATGTGTTTAGGATGAGGAATTGTAGCGTTTTCGATTTGGGATAGCAAAATGAGGATCTTAAGCCATGTTGTACCACATTTTGGACAGGATGCTAAGAAGATGACAGTGTTGTGTCTAAAGACATCGAGTCTGTTTGAGATTGCTTCTGAAATGTCTAAAAACGTTTTTCAAATTTGGTAAAAGCGTTTTTATATAAGGAAGCACTTCTCAAAACTGACGATTGCCAAAAGTGTGTATGTATATTTAAGACCGGGGTTGTCGTTCCAACGGGGATCGATGGCCCTTTAACCCCATTGGCAAACAAGTAACTAGAGATTCTAACACAAAGGCGATGAGACGAGATGGAAAGAGTGGGTGAGGGCGTGAATGTGACAATGTGCGTGTGTGTAGTGTTTTTGGATTTTCGAAAGATAGTGGAATGTGAATGGCAAACAACAATTAAAATGAAAGCAAGTAGAAATGTACGAATAAAGTAAGATAGGTGTTGGGGTTTTCGGGCAAACCCCAAGTCCAACGCGACTAATGATACTCTAACACAAAATCATGCCAATATGTCCACAAATCAAGCCCCGTATCCTAGCCATGTTATGGTTCTAGGACCGTGCATTCCTAAGGTATTCGAATGTCATGTTATGGGTCATTCGGACTCTCTAGCTGTCATAGGAGATCCCTCTATGTTACCTAATACCGGATCTCCTAAAGTGCTTAAGAGGCGTAAGAGTGTCGAAGCTTAGGGGCCCAAACAAGCAAAGCATGCTCATCACACATATTGCCAATTGCCTAGAGAAGAGTAAAGTTGTCAAACCATACACAACTCATACAAGATGGATCAAATGCATACCAAAGAGTGACAAACCTTCCAATACACATTCAATACATATGAAAATAGACAATACACATACTCATGAACCAACAAAGGCATTTATTCATAAATCAAAGCATCACATAGTCACATTGGACTAGGGCACACAACCCTAGTGCCCAACAAGGTTACTACTCACTAAGCATCATAGTATACATCATCAAATTACACAATAAAGCTCTAGACATAAGAAAAAGAGAGAGCAAGGATGAGGAATGCTCAATGGGTGCTCTCTTGCTTCTCCTTGGCCTTGGATGCTGAATCTTGATGACTTGGTGAGGATCCCAGCTGCCCAAAGTGGTGAAGGAGGTAGTAGACGTCGTGGTGATCAACTTTGGTGAAGGGTGGAGGCGGAAAAGAGGTGAGGAAGGTGGAGAAAATTGTGGATCCGCTGCTGGTCGACCGGTCGACAGGTATTCGTCGACCGGTCGACGAGCGAATCGTGGGCAAACCAAAGGGAAGAAAAAAGAGAGAAAAGGGGAAGGGAAAGTGATGGGGATGGGGGCAGCTGAATGGATGACCCAATGGGGCAATAACTAGGGTATATATAGGCAAGGGAAGGGAGAATGAATGGCTAGGATGTGTAGGGCAAGATCTAAGGGTTGGATTGAATAAATGAAGGGCAAAAGGGTAAATTATCATGGGAACAAAAGGAAGGAGTAATCTAAGGGTGACCTCATGGTATCTAATATGCTCCTTGCTGATTTTGGACCCTCTTGTGGATGGGTCACAAGGTTGACTTCATCCTTGACCTTGACTTTAACCCTCGGAGTTGACCAAAGTTGACTTTGCTTGACTTTTCGGCCAATCTCCGGAATTCTCTTGCGACTCACTTCCGAGACTTCATGTTGACTTGTTGACGCTCAAAAATCGGAGTTGAACACGAGTTGACCGACGGTCCTCGGGTTGACTTTTCGTTCTTTTGCCGGAAATCCACAAAAAACTCCAAAATGCACCCTTTCGCTCCCGATATCAATCTAATGCTCAAATTCACTACAATGGTGCAAATCAAAGATTAGAGACACTAAACGGCCATTGGACTAGCATTACTAAAGTGATTAGAGGCCTAATTTGTATGTAAATAACATACAAATCAAAAACCACTTCCAAGTGCTTTTAAAACTCACCCAAGACACTTTTTTTTTCAATTTTTTTTATTTATAATTAATTTTTTCAATTATTTCAAAAGTGTTTTTGGATCTCTGAAAAGCAATCCCGAACAGGTCCATCATCTTCATGGAAAACTTGATATTGTTGATGCCGAATGTGAGACTCACTACCGCCCAAAAGACATATTCACTGACTAGATGTGACCTTTAAAAATCCAACTTTGTTTATTACTACGTGAAGTGAGTTGAAAAGTCAAATGAGGCTTGCGTAGCCAGCCCTAAACCAAAACCCTTGGTATATATCTGCAGTATGTACTGCTCACATCCCGAACCTTAGCCTTTCGGGGAGACTTAAGATGATTTCTCAGCAATTTTCAGGCACATTCTTTCCCAAACCAATAAGACACACCTTTATGTAACTAACCAAACCGGGCAACACAATGCTCAACCTGATTACTTTCACAAGGCTTGTATTGTTGTACATATCTCTGAAACATGAACACCAGAAAGCAGTGCCAGTTTTTTATCTCCTCCCCTAAAGTCCCCACATCTACCCAGCGCGCAGCTAGCTCTCTAAATTCCAGAACACACCAACCTAGCTGCCCCCAACGAACCTGTTTCAATCATCAAAGTAAAAAAAATCCACCAGCTACTGCAAATTGTATTCGATACTTCCCTAAGCGTCACTAGTTCTGTAGCAAGAGTCGACAAATGACCAAACCTTCTCTCCACAAAAGCTTCCTATCAACAGGCCCTCACGGTTTCTCACCACCCCACCCAAACCCCTCAAGCCACCATCATTAAGCTTGTAAGAACCTACTAGTTTTCGTTATACATATGGCTTGAATTATACTTATAGAGTTATAGGGTAAGTGCTAACAAAGAAACAAATGGAAATAAAATAAAAGAAGTGTACTCAAAGAGGTTCGAATACGCGACCTCGCATGCCACAAACAGAACAACAACCACTGTGCTGCACCTTGCATATGTTATAATGATGCCTTAAATTATTTTTAATTATTATCACTTTTCTTTAAAAAAAACAAAAAAATATGATATGCAATTAATTTTTAATTATTATCACTTTTCTTTAAAAAAAACAAAAAAATATGATACATAATTGTTTTTAAGATTATTGATATAATAGATACTTTATTCTCATATCACTTATTAGACTATAAGAACAATTAAAAGCATCATTATTACATGTGCAAGGTGTAGCATAGTGGTTGTTGTTTTGTTTGTAGCATGGGAGGTTGTGTGTTCAAACCTCTTTGAGTACATTTTTTTTTTTGCACTAGTTTCTTTGTTAGCACTTACCCTATAACCCTATAAGTATTATTCAAGCCATATATATATTGAGTATCATGTGCAGTGTAGTGGTCGAAGCTTTGCTTGTGCCCGCGAGAGGTTGCGTGTTCGATCCTTCTAGGATGCAAAATTTCCATTTTATTTCTCTTATGGAGTGGACTGGAATCACGAAAATGCCCACCTCAGAAATGGAAAAATATGTCACGTCATCACTTGACGGTGTTAGAGACGAAGGTATGAAATTGTTAACGGAATCAAACGTGGGATATGAAAATGACAAAATTTGATACATGGGTATGAAACTGAAAATAACACTATAGTTCAGGGGGTTTTTTGTAATTAATCCATAAATCAATGAAATCCATCACCACCCATTAATATATATCCTTGCCCAATTAAAGACCTTCTTACCCTCCATACTTATTACAAACCAATGTTTTAAAAAGTGAAGGCATACCCCGAAGCTTTTTTTAGGGGTAAGACCTAAGGTGTAAGCCTTGAGGCGTAAAAACGTAATCTTTAAAGTATTTTTTTTTGTGGTATGATCTTTAGAGTATAAAAATATGACATTGAGGTTCAAATTTCAAAGTTAAAAAATACCTATGTTTTAGAAAGTCTTCAAAAATGACCATATTGGCTAATAAAAAGACCTAAGTGCCCTCAAACTCTCTTATTTAACTATCGTGTTCGATCATCAGACCTCTTCTCCCCTTTTCTTTTCTTTTTTTCTTTCCTCCCTTTCTTCTCTGTTCCCGGCCACGACAGAAGGTTGTAGCTTCTTAGTCCAGCCACCTCTGGACGTCCAACTGGTGGCCGTATGTGCGTCTCAGAGCCACGTAGCAAACCCTAGTCTCAGTTTGTCCAACCGGTGATGGGTGACAGCGAATCGAAGGAGAGAAGCATCGGTAGTTTCGGTGATTTTCACAGCATTTTTCGACAACTCCGGCCACCTTTTGTGACAAGTGAGCTATGAAAGTTAATCCTCTGTTCAAGATCTTCCTATTGGTATAATTAGATTTCAGTTATAAACAAAGTTTGGAGAATTGGTATAATTGGAATTTTTTGCCGTCCTTTTGATTCTAAAAAATATATATAATTATGCGAGTACGCTTTTAAACGCGTTTCATGCCTTTGGTGCTTTAGGAGAGCGCTTTTTGTGCCTGGTCGCCTAGGTATAAAAACTAGAGTGATTACATGTTGTTTTTGCACCTTTTGCACCTTGAGGCGCGCTTTTTAAAATATTGTTACAAACGACAACCTATGATGCACGGACACGGGTACGGAGTGCGGGATACGATACGATACGATACGTGGATACGGCAAATTTAAAAAAAAAACAAGATACGATACGTCCAGGATACGGCAATTAAAATAATATTTAATATATAAATACATATTGTTTTAATAAATAACATGAAACATACCATTAAAAAAACACAATACCAAGTTGCATTACACAAGGTTCAATTAAAAGAAAATGAAAGACTTCAAAAACTTTCCACTACTTCAATCCATTTCCACATCATCATCGTCATTGTCATCGAATATTATGGCCTTCAATCCTATTATTCACCTCTGGAATTTCAGTCTCATTACTAGAATTATTAGCTGCATCACTCATTTTCCTGAACAAAAATCAAAAACAACTACAATAAACATATACTCATTGACCGATTTATACTCACTGACTAATTGACTAATCATGGTACGATCATGGATTCATGGTCAACAAAGTAGACAATACAATAGCAAACAGCCAAACACCAACTTGATTAATCAATAATCATTAATCCATGTGAACGATAGCTGGAGGAAGTGAGGAACATGATTAATAAATAATAATTTATCATTTGATTAATTCTGCACCTAATCAAATTTATGCACAAATCACTTCACCCATGACCGATTTCTACACCTAGACATCTACCAATTTTAAAATAAGTAAGAAACTAAGAAATTGAGCAGAGAGAAGAACATACCCAAATTTGAAGAACAACAGAGAGAAGAGACGTGGCTACTTGCAGTGAAGAGAGAATGACTTGAAGGATTTCATAGAAGAATGAAGGATTTCATAGAAGAAAGAAGGACTTGCAGCAAGCCAGCAACTCCAACGAGTAGCCGGTAGCGAACGGAGAAGAGCAGAAGGGTCCTGTGCTTTGAGCGACTGAGCGAAGAAGAAGACGAAGAAGTGAACGGGATCGAGTCTGATGAAGATCGAAGAATATGATAGATTTAGGTTTTGGGGGCAGAAATGTCTTATTTGCCCCCACGTATCCTAATTAATTGCAAAAAAACGTATCCAAAAGGGATACTCGGCGTATCCGAGCCGTATCAAATCTCCTACATGCTAGATACGCGTATCCTTGCGTATCGTACGCGTATCGTACCCGTATCCCGTATCTGTACGGGATACTCCACCAAAACGAAGTATCGGTGCTTCATAGACGACAACACCTTACTTTTTAAAACATCGTTACAAACGAGCTTCACTAGTAACTTTTCTTTCACCAAATTCACTCCAGTAGAATTGATATCCCAAGCACAAGCATTTCTCAACAGAATCTTTCCCATGATTTATTTTATTTTATTTCATTTTGGGCATGACCAATTATTGGGATGAATAATTCATCTCACGTTTTTTATTTGCATAGCAAAGCAGTCCCACTCATGATATTGACTATTGAGAGAGTTTACCAAAAAGATAGGGGTTTTTTTGTGCATCACATGGTGCTGCTCCTCAATGATATATGTTTATCATGTGAATTGTTACTCCAGATTATGATTTGTCATAATTTTAGGGGTTTCTATCATGGGCAAGGGCTGAATTTTCTTGGTCTTATACTTAAAAAAAATACAACCAAATAAGCTAGAATTAGACTCGAAAAAAAAAATTACGAATTTCATTGCCACTAATGAATTTCATCACCAAATCAGGTTACATTACACCATCATCTGGAATCACAATTAAAATACATTGCCACTACACAATTATAGTAAATAAACTTTGTTACTACGTACATTTGTTGTTACATAAGGAAACACTGTTACTGAAAAAACAAACCATGTTACAATAAAAAATCCTGTACCACATAAAGATATGTAATAGCCTCCCATGGCTTATTGTTGTACTTGCTTCAAAGGTTTAACCTCTAGTAATAAATTGTTCAGTTCTAACAAAAAAAAATTGGATAAAGTTATACTAAACTTAAACCACAAGGCCAAGAATATAAAAATTCATTTTATTTAACTTCTAGTTATATTTCTCTATTAGGTCCTACACTTATAAGGACAATTGGTGAGACTCTTTTCCCAATTAGATGACAATTTTTTTTTGGTTCCCAACCGATCCATTTAAATGGACTAGATAAATTTTTTTTTTTTTTCCATTTGTTATTGTTCTTATAGTAAATTAAATAGTTTTTTAAGAAATAAGCATATATTAGATATAATCACGAATACAATCATTAATAAGTGCATTCTGAACAGCAACATGAGCTATAATTAACCTAGAAAGGTTAATATGAAAACCTAAAGCAGAACATACCATAAGTTATCTAATTGATTGTTCATTTACATAGTTAAAGCTTACTTCTTGGAAATAGAAAAATAATATTACAACAAACTAATGTAGACTATCCTCGTCCCAGAAAAACGGGCTATGTTGCTCGCCAAAGCACTCAATTATGGTGCTCACAGGACAATAGTACAACTGAAACTCATTGAAACAATAGATGATAACCTTCACCAATTTGCAGGAATAAAAAATAAAAGAAATACTAGGAGAAGATCAGAGCTATCTGCGACCCAAAGTCTTCGTAATTATTGAGGTAGCCACAAGGTATGACCTTCGAAAAATAAAGAATCCAAAATTTCCATGCTTACCACCTGGATTACATACAAACCTAAACCAAAATTCATAACAAATGGAGGATAATCTATTTGTACTTGGCACTCAAAGTGGAGGATAAACCCGAGAACCGAGATCAATTCAAACACCACAGATGAAAAAGATTAGAGAAAGACCAATAACCCTCATGAAAACAATGAATACCGAAGTGAAAAACTTGGACAGACGAAGAGGCTGCTAAGATACTAATGTCTGGCGGGGCGAGCCACGACCTGTGCTGGTTGCGACGCCAACAAATCGTCGATGGATACCCAAGGCGTGACGGCTAGGCTAGGGTTTGGGGAAGGGAGAGCTCTCTCCTCCTTTAGTTCCTAATTCGAATGTTGAGTGCACGTAATTGGATATATTATCCTATAGTAAATTAATTTATTATCCCTCAGTAAACAAATTTATTGTCACAAGGTAAAAAGTCCGATTCGAATGGAGTCCTTCCTAAATGTAGTCCCTACATTTATATGATTCTTATATTAGCCAATTAGTTAAAGACATATCAATATTATAGTATATAAAATTTATTTCCAAATTGCAATTTAAATGAATTTTATGAGCTTCATGGACCATGCTAGTTGGATTTTATCTAAATAGGAACCAGATCGATTAGTTTGGTTTTGTTGCGTGGAGCCATGGAGGATTTGAGTGGAGGGTAATCTAGTGGTTCATAACCAAGAAATTTTAGATGCTCTATGATGACCCAAATTTTAAATTTTTTTATTTTTAAGTCGAAAAATATTTTTGATGAATTTTTAATAGCTCTTGAAAATTATTTGATTTTTTTTTAGTTGGGCAAATTGTATTCGTTACGTAGCTATTAAGTTATATGTGGATAGGAGTCTTCATACATATCTCTTCATTACTTAATGATTAAGTTATATATGGATAAGAGTCTTCATGTTTATTTCTTCATTACTTAGTGATTAAGTTATATGTGGATAGAATACAAGCTTATCCAAAACCATATTATTATTTCATATTTCTTTCTTAGTGGCCAAGAAATAAACTACTATAAATAGGCATGATCATATCTTTTTCTCTTCATAAATTTTTCGAGAGTTTCTCTCTCCTCACTCTCTCTCTCTCTCTCTAGTTTCTCTCTCTAAAAACTACTGCAGATCATAACTTTTGATCCGTAGCTCTGAATTAGGATATATGAAAACCTACGGATTCGTCTCGACCCCATTTTTCTATCCATGGAGGTTTAAGTGAGATCAAATGGTTATTTCTAGAAGGCTCGTAATATTGTTGTTATGCTCGTTAATTCTCGGAATCGAGGTGAGTGGGTTGTGTAATATGTTCTAAATTTCTCATTCTATTTATAAAATCTCTCTATCTTTTTCAAGTGAAGAATGTGTATTTGTGAAATATATTATGTGGAAGTATTGGTTGAGGCTATTCATGGAACATGAGAACTTCATGATTGGTTATGCCGAGGTAAGGATGTGACACACGGAGCTATAGGACAAGGATGTCATTAGGTGGCCGTGGGGATCACTAAATTGAAGGATAACCTTGATATGAAGGGACGATGTGATATGATGATTGAGTTATTATATATTATATTAGTAGTGTGTGTAAAACAACATAGCTTCACTGACATATTACATAATCTACTCACTGGCATATTATATTATATTAGATCGATCGATGTGTTTTTTTTGTGTATTTGTAAAGGATTTTGTTGTTTTTAATAAATCAGAGTTGTGCAGCGGAAACGTATTTTCTTGTATTTTATTTTTTTTTACTTTTTAACCTCGAATTCGGATTTAGGTGCCTAAAATCAACCGACACCAGATCCGGGGCGTGACATGCTCATACCTCTTATATGGCTATGATGCATCACTATAGTAAATACAAGGTTGTTTCTTCTAAAGGGCGTGGTGTAAAACAAAAACAAAAACAAAAACAACGGCATCCGCTTTCAAGTGGGAAATTCAAGTTAAACACAGATGGTGCTTTTGTAGATGACAGAAGAGTTCGAGGTGCTGGTGTCATTATTCGTAACGACAAAGGGAAACTTGCCATGGCTCAAACCATTTCTCTTTACAATATCTCCATTCCTAGACATGTTGAGATTCTGGCAATCTCGTTGGGGCTACAACTTGCATTGGAAGTAGGCTCCTCTCATGTGGATTTAGAAATTGATGCAGAGAGTGTGGTCTCTGCACATTATGATGCGAAAGTAAGCTTAGCTGGTGACGAGCATCTATTGGATGGGATCAAAAATATAATGCAAAAATTTGATTATATATCTTGTTCATACGTACCTCGGAGGTTGCGTATAAATTAGCCAATATGCCGTCAAAAAACAAGTTTATTCTACTTGGATTGCAAATTTCCCTAGCTGGTTTCAATCCCGTGCTGAAGCTGATGTTAATGCTTCTGATTTATAATAGGTGTTTGTTACACCTTTATTTTCCTTTGTTTTGTGTTTGATCCTTATTGCAATGAAGTCACTCATTCTTAAAAAAAAAAATTGCGCTTTAAATTTTTTCGTTGTTTATTGTCAAACAATTATTTACCATCCCATGGTAAAAAGACCGATTAAAAAATGAAAAAAAAAATGTTCTTGGTTAAATGGGAACCTTTTTTTTTTATAAAACTGGCCTCATTGGGAATTTGCCTTTCTCTATTCATGCATTCAATGGAACAATAAATTTCACACAATTTGAAAGCTTTATCACATGCATCACACAAGAAACTCTAATACTTCAAACCAGCACTTTTCAACTGCCTTTCTTCTCAACTGTTAGGTGATTGGTTGAGTCTCCAACCTGACCTCGTTGATTGCTTCCGCAGGTCTTACTGTGAAAGTCCCACTTTTGTTCACCTCCAAATAACTTAAATTCTCGAAACTGCACAAGTTTATGACTTCTTGCATGCACAACACCTTGTCTCTCTTCTTGAAAACCCAAATATCAAGATGGATAAGAAGTAGATGAGTTCAGTTTTCCAATTCAATCCCAAAGAAATTTGGTCCAGCAACTGTTCAACAAACCCAAAGAAGCAGATGAGTTCAGCAACTGTTCCAGAGATCAATTATGAAAAACCCATGAGTGTTCAACAATCTTGAATAACAAATATTTCCATGGACCTTCAGATATGTTTAAATTTTTTTTTTTGTTTAAATTTTTTCTTCTTTTCTTAACCGTAGAATTTAGATCCAATGGATGTCAATCACTTACATAAAGGAAAAAAAATAATATATATACTATTATAATGAAAACACACGTTGTTGATCAAAACAGAATTTTTTTATCAGAATAACCCTCAAATATTAAATAATCATATATATAATTTAATCGTTAGGGATAAAAGAGTCAAAACACAAATAAATAATTAATTTTAAAAAAATTAAACTCTATCTAACTTCCCACTTCCACAACTAGTAACTACCCACTCTTCCACATCCATAGGGTGTGGGCAGTTTCTAGTATATATATATATATATATATATATATATATATATATGAAAGAAATGACTGTGGTGTCCCCGACACTTTCCCCACATGAGTTCCACGTTGGCGCCACATCATGACAAGAATCACGCCCCGATACTATGATAATACGAGTTTGAGAATTCTATATGACTTTATTATTCTTCTTGAAATTAAATTATACTCCAAATTACATTCCGTATGCTAATACCGAGTAATTCCAAATTAGCTATTAATCAATCTTCACCTTTAAGCCTCGTTTGGTTCATGGAATGAAATTCTTGGAAAAGTAATTTCATAGCTATTCCCATGGGAAGGAAAATAAAGATTCTCATTGCAGTGTTTGGTAACACTAAGAACATCTCCAACAACTTTCCTATAATTTGTTTTTTCTATAGTTTAGGGAAAAACGAGCATTTTTCTGTTTCAACAGCTTTCTTATATCTATCTCTAGAGATAGTGAGTAGAGAGATAATAAAAATCTCTATATTTACAGCAAACTCTAAAAATTATAGGGAAACTTATTCTTTGAATCTTTACTGCTCCTCTCTCTTCTCTCTCTTCAAATTATATTTATTTGCACCATAAATTATTTGAATACATTTTCAAATAAAAAATATTACCATATTCAATTGTAGATAATAAATTATAGAGAATATGATACAAAAGCTGTTGGAGATACGGTACAAAAATTGTAGAGATTTTAACTTTTGAGTCTCTATAATAGAGATTTTTTAGAAAAGCTGTTGGAGATGCTCAAGAAAAACAATCAATAAATAATAATATATGAAACAAATTAATATTTATAATTTATAAATAGTTATTTTAGTCATAAAAGTAATATAATTAATGCTAAATTAGTGCAATAAATGCAAGAAAGTAAGTAGAAAAATGAATTCGTTGGGGGTGTGGAATGAACCATTTTCCCATTATTTTCTTTTCCTTCAGAAAAGTGTTTCCATCACTTTTGCATCTCAAACACAGGAAAAGATTAAGTTTCATTTCCCAAGGTCCAAATTCCGCGAACCAAACAAGTTTCCTTTAGATCAACGTCACCTTTCCCAAAGTATGGTTGCTTTTTCTTACCATTGCTAAACAAGCCTAGAGTCCACAACTGCTCTACTTACAATTGAAAGTGAATAAACCAGAAAACAGATACAGAGGTAGATAGGCCGGCCAACTAAACAAGGAATTAATTTCCAATGAGTTGCATTGCATTGATGATTTTCCATGGTGCATATATATATATAGGCTATCAACTCCAACACACATAAAGGAGCATTTCTCTCATTGCATACCTAACCACAAAAATCCAATATTGTGTTATTGTTTTTGCCTACTCTGCTGGTGATCGAGTTAACCACAGCATCCTCCAGTATTTGAACAATTGTACTGCACAAATACTGATCACAACAGCCCGAGTAATTATTGTTCAAAAAAAATAGCCCAAGTAATTTTATTAATTTAAAAAAATAATAATAATTCAAACACATCTCCACCTCATCCCACCCAAGTGTTCAAGAGAAGTCGACTTTAATGCCAAACAATTACTCGTGATATGTCATGCCCTCTGCTTTGGGGCCGACAAATGAAATTTTACAGATTTGATATATTTTATATCAATATTATATACATGATAAGCTACATCAAGACCTTGGATGCACCCCCTTCGGCCTCCCAATAATTTATATGTAGTTGGCCCCTCCCGCGTCCCTACATGATTGATGATTTCATGATTTCATGATTCATATAAGGATCTTTCACCAAAAAAAATAATTCATATAAGGATCATTATTAATAATTGATTGAATTGTGACACTATAATTTTTAATTAAAGAAAACTTATTAACTTTTAGTCTCCGAAAATGAACTCCTAAGTAGTTTCGCCACTATCTTAACCAACTCCTGGTCTTCGGCTAAATTATAGACGAGACCCTCACATTATTGGTTGTAGGTACAGTTTCGATGCTTGCCATATGGGTAAACACTGAACAAATATTATATAATTAAACAAACACCGTTTTTAGTTTCAAATGACAATCTCCATTATGTATTGGAAGCTTAAAAAATTTTAAGTTTGAATCCCTTGACCAAATATACTTAATTCCTTTAACAACAAGGAAAATAAATAAGGGATCTGGCTCCTCTAAAGTTAGAGAATAGTGAACATTTTATAAAAATCTTAAAATTTGGATGTTTTACATAATCTAAAGGTCAAGATCTATCCACATCACTTTAACATCAAATTTAGAGATTGAGCAACTAAACTCACGTTAAACCCTTTAACCAGCAGTTAGCCTTCATAACAAAAAAATATATATCAAAAGGCGCTCTCTCACGCAGTCGCTCAATCTCTCTTTTCCTCTCTTGCGACTCTTCGTCTATTTTTTTTTCTTTTTGCAGTCATCCAAAACTCGTTTGCTCTTTAACATATGGAAAATTCATATAAACAATCTTAGTAATTATACATAAGGCAGAGAAGATGAAGGAGAAGCTCTTATATATGCCATTAACTGGGAATTTGTAATTAGTAGAGTACGTAAGTGGGTGGTCTCGGTGGTGCAGAGAAAAGAAAGGGGGGCTGGTGATGGAGATGGTTTTGATCGATAAGGAGCTCATTGTCAAGTACCCATCAAAGCTGTTTAAAATACATGTACTTATAGTTACTGATTGAAGATAATGGGATCAACATGTTAAAACTAATGGTAATTAAGCTTCCAGTTGCTTCTCCATCTGTCCTCTATTTCCAGCTGCTCCTCCACCTGTCCTTCTAGCTGCACCTCCACCTAGCTCTTTCATTTTCTGTTCTTTCCTTGCTGTACATCCAACTTTTTATTATCTTTGTTTACTATAATGATTTCCAGCACTCTTACTACAGCTAATTAAGAGAAACATTGTGTAGCTAATATATATATATAAGCATGAACTAAGCCATTAATAAGTAAAACGAAATACCACAACACAAAGAGCGTTGGCTGGTTTATAAAGAGTGAGTTTTGTCTTTCAAAAAAACAAAGGAGTCTAGTTGCTATTTTTTGCTTCTGTCCTCAAATACCAATACAAGTATAGTTTTTTTTTTTAAGCAATATAAGTATAGTTTCTTAAACCTCAATAATTTCCATAAGAAACAATTCACAACAATAGTTCTTAATTAAGAACCTTTATTCTTACATTCTTAAAAAAAAAAACCATCATTCTTACATATGAATTGAAACTCAATACTGAAATTATTTCCTCAAATCACAGTTCAAAATTCATGATCGAAAATTGTTGACTTTTTCTGTCTATCTCTGAACATATCATATTGACCAAGAAATGTTGGTTTTAATATGTTGAGTACCCAGAAAAACCAAAATTTTGTTTTTTTTATGAAAATCATTACCCCATTTGTTATTTACATTGTAGAGTGTTATTTACTTATTTATCTCGTGCACTAATGACTAAACATATCTCAATCATTCCTCAAAACTGATTATATATTCTAGAAGAAAACATGACAACACTGGTGACGACTACCTTACACTAAAATAATGCATGGTACTAAAATAATGCATGGCAAACCAACTTTTTTGGGAGAACTTAAAAATTTTCATTCCCATGTTCTAGAAGAAAATTGACGGTCATCTGTTCGGTAGTCTTCAACAGCGAACCACTAGATTTGTCCAGCAGTATAATCAGACATTGCCACATGTATATATAATTTTAAATGAAAAAAGAGTATTTTCAGTTTTTTGAATGACAGAGAGAAGGTATTTTGAAGATGTAATTTTTTTTTATATAATTTCATTATACAACGTGACACGTCCGTCTCACACTCTCACTTAAGACTTTCTATAAGTGATGATTAATAGTTTCTTCACTCCACCATTAATTGCCAGAATGGCCCTAAAAGAAACAAAATATTATGCGTTTTTATGGGCATACAGTCTCATGTTGCCACGCATATAATTTCAAATGAAGAAAGAGTATTTTCCGTTTTCCAATTGATATAGAGAGGTATTTTGGAGATAAAAATTTATTTATCTGAAATTTCATTAGTGAAACGTGGAGGCCTTTCCTAAGAGATGCAAAATTAATGGTTTCTTTCACTCCACCATATATTAATTGCCGTAATGAAACTAGATTTCAGGCCGGCCAAAGAAAGAGGGAATATTATGTGTTTCTATGGGCATACTTGCCTTGTGTGCAATCTGATAGGTGATTGTGATGGGTATCAACCGGTTCATAACGTACTGTTGTCCAAATACCAACTAACAGTCAACCTTATAATAACTATTATATATATCACTCTAGAACTCTCCTCATTCTATCACTACACATGCAGTTTCTAGATTCTTGTTACTGCCTTCTAGAAAAACAGATATATATACATATATAGCTAGAGAGTTGGCTAGCTAGCTAGGCATTGTACAATGAAACTGGATCTGGAAAAACAAATGGGTACTGGTGCTGCTCAAAGCCACATCCTAGTGTTCACTTTTCCGGTTCAAGGTCACATGAACCCGATGGTTCAGTTCGCCAAACGGCTAGCCTCTAAAGGCCAAAGAGTCACCATAGTCTCAACCATCTCTACTACTAAGTCCGTGCAAACACTCAATCCCACCTCGTTCGGATCCAACCTAAGAATGGAACTCATTTCCGACGGCTCAAAACAAGGTGATGAAGATTTCGAAACTATCGAGGAGTTTATCGAGCGTTTCCGAACCGCAACTTCAAAGTCCTTAACCAAACTCATGACGAAGATCAGGAATAGCAGCGACGCGTCCCAGTACCCGCTCAAGTTCCTGGTGTACCACTCGGGCATGCCTTGGGCTTTAGATGTGGCGCGACGACAGGGCATAGATGGGGCTCCATTTTTTACAACTTCATGTGCAGTTGCAAGTATCTTTCATCACGTCTATGCAGGAAGGCTAAAGCTTCCCTTAGAAGGGCCTAGGGCAATAATGCCATCCATTCCACCATTAGAGCTCAATGATCTACCCTCGTTTCTCTCTCATGTCGAGTCATACCCAGCTTTCCTTAAGCTTGCCATGAATCAGTACTCCAATCTGAAGGAAGTAAACTGGATCTTCTGTAACAGTTTTGATAAGTTGGAAGAAGAGGTACGGTCAACATTTATGTATATATGCATATATGCTTCATTCGATCATATATGTATGTCAGTACATTTATTTGGTTTCTTTAGTACGTACCACATAGATCCGATGTCTTTTAATTAATCATTGCATCCTTTTAATTCATCAGGTACTGAACTGGATGGAGAGCCAAGACTGGCCGGTCAAGATGATAGGACCAACAATTCCATCAATTTTCTTGGACCAGCGGTTGGAGGATGACAAAGACTATGGTCTTAGCCTTTTCAAGCCTAATGTGGAGACTTGCATGAAGTGGCTAGACTCCAAGCAACCTGGCTCAGTCGTTTATGCATCGTTTGGAAGCTTGGCCGACCTAACCATAGAGCAAACTGAAGAACTTGCACGGGGTCTTAACAATAGCAGTTACGACTTCTTGTGGGTAGTCAGAGAATCGGAGAAAGAAAAACTCCCTAAGAATTTCGTAGAGGAGATATCAGGGAAGGGGCTTGTTGTGAGTTGGTGCCCACAGCTACAAGTTTTAGCTCACAAAGCCGTGGGATGTTTTCTTACTCACTGTGGATGGAATTCGACTCTCGAAGCGTTGAGCTTGGGAGTACCAATGGTGGTGTTGCCACACTGGGCCGATCAACCAACGAATGCAAAGTTTGTGGCGGATGTGTGGAAAGTCGGAGTTAGGGTGAAGGTGAACAAGAAATCTGGTGTTGCGACAAAAGAAGAAATAGCTATGTGTATAAAGGAGATCATGGACAAGGAAAAAGGGATGAAGTTTAAAAAGGCTTCATTAATTTGGAAGGAATTGGCTAAAGAGGCTGTGGTTGAAGGGGGAAGCTCTGATAAGAACATCGAAGAATTTGTGGCAACAGTTCGATCTATTAATTTGAAAGTGTAGCTTTAGCACACTCAGTATGTGATAATAAAAGTTATGTTATATATCCTACGTACATAGAAGTAATTATTATTAATTAAGACAATGCTAGGAGGTCTCAATTAAGGTCTAAAATTTGTGGCCTTAATTCAATGTGGCGAACCATGTCAAATAAGATTATTTCAATTTTTATATCCTTGTCATTTTCTTTTGCCACATCAAATTTTAGAAAGTGATATATGTTCTATCCTTTTGTTGCTTTTTTAAAAAAAAAACCTTTGAAGTTATTTTCATTAATTTTCATACCATTCGTTATATTCCTATATGGAAACCAAACTTTTAATAATAATAATAATAACATCATAACCAATTCATAGAACCCTAAGGATGCACCCTAGAAAATTCTATCCCCAAATTGTTTTCTTTTATTTTTCTGAGGATCTCTAAATTATTATTGATGGCTATGCGAGGTGGCCTGGAAGCTTGTTTAATGGGTGGTTGTAGTTGTTTTACTCTTGAAACGGATGCTAAGCTATTAGTAGAGTATCTCATGTAGTGGCGCCTAATGGTTCTGTTGAAGCTAGGTTGGAATTGTTTACATATACAGATAGATATATACCTCTCGTAGGTTTAAGTTGGAAGATTCCTACTCATTTGCTCCCAATTGCTTATATGTTGTTGTTTTTCCTCTCTTCTTTGTATTACCTCTTTCTCACATGGTTAATTTCTTCAATATATATATAGTTCAATGAAATCAAAGTGAATTCAAAAGTAAAAAAAAAATCACAAAATAGAAAAAGAAAAAGAAGGAGGAGCAGAGGTATATTACTCTTTGCATGGTTTGGAAAACTGAAATTTTTTTTTGTTACAAAAAGTTTAGGTAAGAGGGAGGCTTCCCTACACTACCAGGGCCTGGACAAACCTACGACCTTAACCCGATAGAGTAATACCTTTTGTTTTTTGTATTACCTTTTTTTTGTTACAAAGCTGAACAGTGTCCCAGCCCAGCTCACCAGAATGGAATTATGCAGGACATTTCCTAGATCGCCCACCAACACCCCCAACGAGGGAGTTTTTATAGAATTGCTGGCAGCAGGGATCAAACTTGGGTTGGGGCTCAACCACAAATCCGTCCATGCCAACTCAACCAACCTGTGTTGGCCTGAATTTTTTTTGCCACTACGAAAAGAAATTAAAAGATAAAATGAGTAAGATAATTTAAGACCATTAGATTTGAAAAGGCCGGGTAAGAGAGTTATTAAGTAATATTTAGGTGAAAATTAAATAATATGATGTGGCAATTAGCTAATGGGATGGAAATTATATATAAATTTGACACATAGGATTAAGGCATTAAAATTTAGGTCTTATTTGAGGCCAATGATGATGATGATGATGATGATGATGATGATTATTATTATTAGTAGTTCTGGAATGTATTAGGGGTGTTGTGTACCAACTCCCCTGGCTTTCACTGAGGTGGCTTCATATCAACCGTCTGTTTGAAGCGAGTTATTATTAAATTACAACAATAACTAACAGAGATATCGATTAACGGTTGAGTTTACTCTCTCTCTCTCTCTCTCAAACTCTGAGTTCCTCTCTCTGCAACTCGTCTCCATCAACAAAATCCCGATTTGTTCCTTTATTATCTCTTCACCACCAACAAAGAAACATGTACGTGGAGGAGCAGATGAAGAGATTGAATTACTCTATTGGACTCATGCAGCTGAAGTCAAATGGAAAAGAAAAACAAAAGAAAACCAAAATCTCAAACTCTGAGTTCCTCTCTCTGCAACTCGTCTCCATCAACAAAATCCCTCAAACTCTGAGTTCCTCTCTCTGCAACTCGTCTCCATCAACAAAATCACCACCAACAAAGAAACATGTACGTGGAGGAGCAGATGAAGAGATTGAATTACTCTATTGGATTCATGCAGCTGAAGTCAAATGGAAAAGAAAAACAAAAGAAAACCAAAACAAAACCAAAAGAAAACCAAAACCAAAACAAAAGCAAAAGGAAAGTGGGTTTTTCTTTTGACTAATGCATGCTAATTAATTAATGTTATCTGCTACCTTCCACTCAATGCACTTGTATAATTAATGCATGCATGAGATATATAAATATAGAGTTGCATGAGAGAGTGAGATACGAGAGAAGCATGCAAAGTGTGTGCATAAAGAGATAGAGAGAGTAATTTTTTTTTTTGGCTAATAGATAGAGAGAGTAATTAAACAGCCAAGAAAAACAGAGGCTAAGCAATATAAGCTTTGTTTTTCTTTTGTCAAAGTGATCCGCTCAAACTTGGGGTTACTTTGAAGTTGTAAGCTGTTCTTCTCTTAGCTGTTTTGTCAAGTATCTCAATTGGGTGTATTGGGGTTTGGGTAGTAGAGTTTGTTCTCAAGCTCTAGTTGTATTTTTCCAATTTGATCATAGTAGAATATTTTGCCGGTTTCGAAAATGGACGTAGCTCAATCACACTAATTGAGTGAACCACGTACTATATATAAATATTGTATTATTTGTTTGTGATTGTTTTTCTCGTTTACCCATTTAGCTTGTATCAATATCGTGTTTGTTACGCTTCCGCACAACATGATGCACACTTTTTCATTAAACCCAATACCTAGATGTAAATTCTACAAACAAAATCAATAATTTAATTAATTTTCTATTAGTACTCTTTGACCCAGATCAATCTATGCAGATCTATTATAAGCACAAGGCCAGAAACCCATATTAAATAGAAAATTAATATGGGGATCTATATCTATGTATGATTGATTAACTGATCTCCTATTATTAATTTTCACCAATGATCACTGATCAGGGGGCATTTCTTTTGATCGATCTATGTAATCCGATGATGACTGACTGAGAGAGACCTTAAAACAGAGAGAAAAGGAAAAATCAACCAACGATCTTTCAATATAATCATGCAAAGAGGAAGCTCCCTCTTGAAAACTTCGATCTTTCTCATTTCATCTTCGAGCCTTTTGACATACCCATTAAACTTTGACGACATCTTAGAGCCATCTTTAATGGCCGAGACTTGTGAGAGAAAATCGGAGATTGTTTTGGGGATGAAGACCAGATTTGAAAACTAATTATAAGCTGAGCTCCATTTATTTTGTTTGTTTTTGGATTTTTTGTATGTTCTTTTGATTTCTCTCTCTCTGTTCTCTTTGACTAATCTGGATCTGTTAACGATGCTGACCCAAATGTCATCCAGGGTGTACATCGATTACCCCTGGTACATTCCAGCCACGCCCTATTATTATTAATAAATACAAAATGCTTTGAAGATATTAATTCGTTAAACAAATCAAACATGAAGTATGAAAATGACAAAATTTGATACTTTGGTATGAAATTGAAAATAACCTTATAATTCAGAGAGTATTTTTATAATTAATCCTTCTTCTTTTTTGCAAGCACATAGACGTGACATATATAATTTTCAATAACTTTTCATTATCTAAAAAGGGTGTTTGGGGGTGTTTTGGGTTTCCATCTCCGGATTAGGCCAAAACAAGGTGCCCCGGGTTCTTGAAATAGTAATGAACTGAGTCCGAAAGCTTCCAAATTAGCAGTGATAAATGGATATGATGAGCAAATATTGCCGATGAGCTGTGGCCTGTTGATTATTGATAAAACTAACACTGTAGAGGTCAAATGTTCGAATCTCACTGGCAGAGGCAGAGCCACATAGGGACCAATGGGGTCCTAGGCCTCCCTTGACTTTTTTCTTGTTTCCTTTTTAATGTTTATTTTGTGTTATATATTTTAGAGAAAATGTAATTGTAGTCCAAAAATCATGCTCTATTTTGGATGCAATTCAGACAAATATTTTTTTTCTAATTGCGGTCTAGTGACTCACATGCCACATAAAATTTCTTTCCTTTTCAATTTTATGTAACTAATTTTGTTATTTTACATTCCTATTATACCATTTTGTAATAAATGGTGACAAATTGTCTTCTTAATTAACAGAATTAATTAAAGTCAAACAAAATTTCATAAAATAAATGAATTTATTATATTTTGTAAACAAGGTTTCCTAAATTTATTCTTTTAAATCAAAGTTAATTATTCGTGCATTAATTTATATAAATTCCTTATATATTGTTTTCAACACCCTAACATCTCAACCTTTCCTTCTTCACATTGAATCATCTCTTTCTTCATCTCCTTCCTCTTCCACGGCCATCTTTTTTCCAACACATTATATCTTCCTTTCTTTCTTCTTCCATGGCCATCTTTTTGCTCATACCTATGTTGTTGATGTGGTTTCTCCTCTATTACTTCCTTTAATATAGAATTGATTGTGGTGTTAGTCAACCTTTATCATGAATTAATTGGGAATTTTTGTTTCACATTCATATGTCATATTTGAAGGTAAAATTTCATAAGAACATTGGTGATATGATCTACGTTTTTGTCTACTTCATATGTCTAGGTAAAATAAAATATTGTTTAATACCTACTATAAGGATATTCAATGGAAGCAATATTGTTTGAATTTTTTTTAATCCTTTCTATCCTGTAATGTAGGTATATTTATATGTATAATCATGAATCATATAATCTTGCAAAGAGGTATATTCAAGTTTGTATTTATCTCTATGTGAGGTTACATTTCTCTCTATCTCTTCTTATATATATATTTTTTACCTTTTAATTAGGTATGAATCTATATGTACATATTGCTTAATTTATTTTGTACCTTGTGTTTAGATTGGTGATATATATGATCTTTGTTTTTTTTTTGTGCTTCATATGTCTAGGTAAATTTAGTAATTTGCTACCTACTATATATACATCTTTAATATCTACTATATAGATATTCAATGGAAGTAATAAATTTTTTATATTTTTTTTATCATTTCCACCCTGTAATGTATGTATATTAAGTTGTTTGATATCATGGAGGTTTTGATATTTTTAGACCTGCATCTTAGATATATTGATTTCATGCTAACGCATTTAGTTTTATATGGTAAAAAATTATTCAACGATAAATTGTGTAGATTTTAGATATTTCAAAATTGAAATTTAAAATTTAAAATTTAAAATTTAAAATTGAGCTAAAATTATGCTCTAATTAGTGAATTTTGAATTGTTTCCCTTATTTAGTTATAGGGGCAAAATAGACGGATACAAATAGTAAATAGACCTCAATTAACAAAAAAAATATGCGTGGAGTGTATCTAATTTTTATATAGAAAATTGGACTTGAATTGAAAAACCTCTATATTTTATTATTTCATTTTTTTTCTTTTACGTTTTTTTGTTTTTCATTTAAAATAAAGTTATTAAATATATATTCCATTAATATTGATATCTATTAACAATATTACGGAAAATTGTAGTGTATGTTAACGTATCTCATAAGTACAATTACCATTTTTAGAACTTAATTACTCAAACGAGAACCTATTTACTCTAATAAGAACCATATTTACCTTAACGAGGATTTTTTCGTAGTTTCTACATGAGTTGTCGAAGTGGTAATATGTGTCCTCAAGTTGTAAAACATTACAATTATCACTTTTAAGACTTAATTACTCAAACGAGAACCTAATTTACTTTAATGAGGACCTTATTTACCTTAAGAAATATTTTTTCTCCGCATTATGTATGAGAAATGTTAACATACGGGGTAGGCTAGGGTACGGTGATGTATGTCATACCCCCATTTACAATTTTTTTGAACAAAAAATTACATCTAATTGAACCAAAATTACTACATTGACAACAAAGTTACCACATTCGTTTTACACTATTTACATATAATTGAACCAAAATTACAACTTTGACAACAAATTGTTCATAAACTTATAACAAGGTCATATATGGAGTAATTACCTCTAATAGAACAAAGATTACACAAAAAAAGACTCTCATTACCATAATGACAACACATTTTGTTGTTATATTTGTAAATGGAGGTATGACATGCATCTCAGTATTGTAGAACTTCCCGTTAAGATACCATAGGCTTACCCCAATATTACGTCTTTTATTTCTCTATTAACTCACTTGCTATTTATATTTTTTTTTTTGCTTAGCTACAACAATCCTTAACTAATTATTGTAAAAGCAACATGTTTAAAAAAAATTTATTTCACTCTAGCTATCAACTACAATGATGTTTTGGTCTATCTCAACAATTGAACATATATAAGATTGTGTCTTATAATAGGCCCCCCTTGGTATCTAATTCTTGCTCCGCCCCTGCTCACTGGCATCTAGAGACTAAAGATGGATAGAGTGAGGATAAAACTTGTTGTTTCTCCTATAAAAAAATAGCAAATATGAAGAACACCAGCAAAATTGACCTAAATTGTTAGAAAGGAAATAGTCAAACATTTTCTAATAATAGCAATTGGCTAAAATTAATCTATAAATAAGAACTACATATTTAGGACCTAAATTTGAAAGCCCTAGCTAGTATATAAGTATATAACACATACATGCACCATCTCCCTCATCTCCATTAGTACAGCGTTATTACATACCGTCATTGTTGCTTTCTTATTGTGAGAAACAAAAAGAGCTTAGCATTGAATAATTAATATGGAGAATGAAGAAAAAACGGGTGGTAATCAAAGTCACATCCTTGTTTTCTTTTTTCCAGTTCAAGGTCATATGAACCCAATGGTTCAGTTCTCCAAGCGCCTAGCCTCTAAGGGTCAAAGGGTCACAATAGTCACAACCACCTCTGCTAGCAAATCCATGAAAACTGCCAATCCGAGCTCTTTCGGAAGCAACCTTAAGGTCGAACTTGTTTCCGATGGCTCCGAACATGTTAATCCCGGGTCGGAAACTATGGAGCAATCTTTCGAGCGTGTCCAAATTGAAACTAGCAAATCTCTAGCCGAGCTGATCAAGAACATCAAGAATAGCAATGACGCAAATGAGAAATACCCGCTCAAGTTCCTGGTATACCACTACAGCATGCCTTGGGCTTTGAACATAGCGCGAGAGCAAGGCATAGATGGAGGTCCATTTTATACAACTCCGGCCTCAGTTAAGACCATCTGTTACCACTATCATAAAGGAGTACTGAAGCTCCCTTTAGAAGGTCCGACGACGAAATTGCCTTCCTTGCCACCACTACAGCTCGGCGATTTACCATCTTTCTTCTCCGATCCTGACACAGACCCAGTTTTCATTAATATTGCCATGGCCCAATTCTCCAATTTGAGCGAAGTAAAATGGATCTTCCATAGCACCTTCGATAAATTGGAACATGAGGTAAATTCGATATCACGTTTCTCACGTACATATATATCACATGCATATACGAAAGCCTGGTAATAACATTCATCTGGCTATACGTAAATAATACTCGTACGTAAGAAAATAGTTCATATATAACTATTACGTAAAACCTGGTATATATTACGTACAACCTGGTTGTGGTGGTGGTCTGGTGGATGAAGATGAACCAGGTAACTTGAGGACGTATGTAAAAGTAACCCTAATTATTAGTAGAATATTGAACATAAATTTTCTCTCCTAATATGAAATTACTTTCCTATATTTGATATATTTTATTACATAATGGGATCAAGGAAAAAAAAAAGAAAAAAAAGGAGAGAGTTGTACGAACTTGAGACAATTTTTTTTCCCACTAAAGAAGAGGGAAGAGACTTGGTCTGACCTTCTTCCAAGCTAGCTAGTTGGTTGTGAGATCGAAATTTGATCTTCTAATTTCTTTTGTTATTATGATTTATGACATGTCATTAAATAATTTTGTGAAATTTCATTAGGTACTGGAATGGATGGCAAACCAAAACTTGCCGATCAAGACGATAGGACCGACAATTCCGTCAATGTTTTTGGACAAAAGGTTGGAGGATGACAAAGACTATGGTCTTAACCTTTTTGAGCCTAATGTGGAGACTTGCATGAAGTGGCTAGACTCCAAGGACCCCGGCTCGGTCGTTTATGCATCATTTGGAAGCTTGGCCAACCTAAGTAAAGAGCAAATTGAGGAGCTAGCATGGGGTTTGAATAACAGCAGCTACCACTTCTTATGGGTAGTCAGAGAATCAGAAAAGGAAAAACTCCCTGGAAATTTCTTAGATAAGATAACAGAGAATGGTCTTTTGGTGAGTTGGTGCACGCAGTTACAAGTTTTATCTCACAAAGCTGTGGGATGCTTTGTTACTCACTGTGGATGGAATTCGGCTCTCGAAGCTTTGAGCTTGGGGATACCAATGGTGGGAATGCCGCACCGGGCCGATCATCCAACTGTTGCTAAATATGTTATGGATGTGTGGAAAGTAGGAGTTAGGGTAAAGGTGAATAAGGGCTTTGCGACAAAAGAAGAAATAACTACATGTATTAGGCAAGTTATGGACACAGACAAAGGGATGGAGCTTAGAAAATCTTCATTAGTTTGGAAGGAATTGGCTAGACAGGCAATGGATGAAGGTGGAAGCTCTAATAAGAATATTGAGGAATTTGTGGCAAAACTTAAGTTAATTTAATTTGGTAATATATATATATATAGGATTTTTCTTCACTGCGGAGCTCCGCACTTTTAAAAGTTAAGGAGTTCTAATGTCAGCCGTAGGATCAAATTATTTAAATAGATCTGACGGCTGACATTGGAACTCTGCAAATTTTAAAAATGCGAAATTTTGTAGTGGAGAAAAATTATATACATATATACACACTAACTAATTATTAGTTTAGTACTGTGATACCTATCTTCACAATAATTATAAGTTCAAATTCTGCTCTGAAAATTCTACAGTACTGAGATGTTAGTCATACATTCACTTACAGATGTGTGAACAAAATTTGTTGCCATTGTGGTAACAGGAGTCTTTTTTTTTTGTGTAAAATAAATATAGTAACTTTGTTGTTAATGTAGTGATTTTAGTTCAATTAGATGTAAAATTGAT
This sequence comes from Rubus parviflorus, assembly GCA_029955375.1. Classification (NCBI taxonomy): domain Eukaryota; kingdom Viridiplantae; phylum Streptophyta; class Magnoliopsida; order Rosales; family Rosaceae; genus Rubus; species Rubus parviflorus. Next base: position 15,328,099 of record JARGGL010000002.1, on the reverse strand, counting down.
GTATGACAAACAACATAGTACCATAACTGATAACTCACCCCCCTATATCCACTCTAGATGATTCCCAAAAAAAAAATATATATATATATATATATATAATCAGGAGTATGTCGTCCAAAAAAAATCAATCAGGAGAATGAAGAGAAACGAACATAAGAAAGTAACCATTTTTATATCATGATGATGATCAAAATTAATTAAAGATATATGTTAAATTACTTTGACATCTATGAAGAAGATACGTACTGATTTCCTTAAAAGCCCTTGAGCAGAAGAAGCGTAAGCGTACATCATCGCTAGTGCTATATGTGCTGTTATTAACGTAGTTGTTTGAATCAGGGAAATCTCTCTTTTTCCAGGGACTTACCGACCATTCTAGCACTATGGGAACCAATTTCATATCACGAATGATAGTTACATTTGTAGAGTTTGATGTGAACCGGTCTTGGTCTACTAAGAATGCAGATATGCATTCGGTATACTAAGAATGCAGATTTGCATTCCTCTTCATTGCTAGCATTTACTACTGCTATGAAGAAACTGCAATGTATCCATAGTGTAATGGACAGTTGGGGCCTTGCAATCGGAACCACCGACGATGATGATGCATTAGAACTTAACATCATGCATCACAAGAACAAAAACAGACTACTAGTAGTAACCCCAAAGTGAAGCCCTATTGTTCCCAATGTTCTAAAACTCAACCTAGGCGCTAGAAGGTGGCCGGCCGCGTGCCCAGCGTAACGGGAAATCGGTAAGAGTCTAGGCTGTCTTAGGCGGCCCTCAATGGCCTGGGCGGGTCTGGGCTCCCAAATTAAATAATCATTTTTTTGGTAGTCATTTAAATCAGATTCATAAACAAAAAAAAAAACCCTTTGCGTTCGAACCTCTCTCCCTCTCCTCCCCCTGCTTCCAGATCTCGAAAGCTCATCTGGGTTTTCTCCTATTCGAGTGAGCTTGATGAGATCATGATATAGCTTCATAGCTAGCCTCTGAATAGATCGGGCAAAAGGCAACACAGCAACACCTGAAGCTTGATTGTTTTCATATATTGCATGGGTGAGAATTGAGAAACTGAGAATTTATGAGAGAGAGAGAGAGTCATGCCCCGGACCCGGAGTCAGAATTTTTTTAACATTTTCCCAAAATCTGAGGTGTGAGTAAAATAAAAATAAATAAAATATAAAATGGCACTTGATGAAATCGATTTCTTATTTCAATAATATAAAAAAATTCGTACAACTTAGGCTTACTAAGATTACGTACAGGACTCGATCTTAAACAATAATCTTACATATTACACTAGCTCTAACTCTAATTGCTTCAACTCTTTAACCTTCATAGTTCTCGTATCTAAAATAGAACCTACAAAATCTATAAAGGGGCAAGCTCAACTTGCGGCTCAGTAGGAAGCTATTCTTCTTCAAACAATAAATAATCAATCAACAATTTATATGGTATGCATGAATGCATTTTCTATTCCCGAAAATCCATATGGTAGAATAGACTTAACCTACACGTCCCATATGTACAATATATTTTACCACAAGAGTGACCCCGAATATCTTACAATATGAATAAACCCCCACCCCAAATCAATTCTCCTAGCCCTCTTTTGCTAGTCATCGATCTTGTCCATTCCCCTGTCGCCAGTCCCGAATTACCCTTTCAATTTCCTATACTAATTGCGCAATAACATTGGGCATACATGAAAACATGGTACCTACTGAGGTTATGGACTCAACTATGCAAGAGATATTTCCATCACATTCCTTCCAATTTCACAATAGTATATCTCCATCGCCACCCTTATGTTCTCCCCTAATATATAAATGATGCACCAAATAACAAATTCATAAATTCATACAATACATACATCAAAGCTTCAATCATTCCACATCAAACATATTTCCCAACAAATAAGCAAACAAGCAGACAATACAAATAAGTAGAGGTTCCCCAGATCCCTCTACCTAGATTCCGAGCTATTGTACGTGTAGCTTTACGTCACTGCATAACAAATAAATATTTGCGTATAGTTCTCATGATCCTATAAATTATCTAAAATACAATGATCACTTTATGACTTAAGAACATATTTTTCTATACAAGACACATCTTAATCCAATGTTACCTAAAATGTTAGGACATATAGAAATCATGTGATGTGCCAAGGAAATATGCAAATTTACTTAGTTTTAATTAGTGCAGCAAATTAAATTGTTGTGAAGAGCCAACTTCGCAGTGGCCTAATTACCTCTTATGAACTCTGAAAATGGTGTAATTGGTTTTGTTTGAAAGCTGAGAATACCTAGTTTTATGTTCTGGTATTGCTTAACAAATTGGAGCAAGGAAAACTACTGAAATGAAGAGAAACATTATGGCAGTGCAGCAGGTTACAGAATTTCCAGCTACAGACCTTCAACTTCAAAAAATCATAACTTAATCTACAAAACTTTTTTTCTGGAAATTCCAACTCTGAAATGATCATTAAGATGTCTACTAAAACTTCAAAGAACACTACACGTTCAATAAACGAACAGAAAAGTACAGTTTTCAGAAAATATTTCACTGGTTCAAAAACTCAGAAACTTGATTTTCAATGTGCAGGCCACTAATTTCACGCTTAAGTTTCTCCAATCAATCCTAGATAAAATTCTAGGAAAGTATCTGTATTTTAAAGGCTGAAGTATAAACTTTCAAAATATAAAAATGCTTTCTAAAACAAAGATCTAGAGGAAGTCAAATGGTTACTCAAAGTTGGTTTGATGATCGATAGTAGAACTTCTTAGCAAATTCAAATTCAGTTCTTTCCTTTGATGCTAGAGTTGTAAAATCAAGTCCTAGAATGCTAGACTGTTACATCCTTTCAATTAAATAATAATGACTCTGGAATTCTAAAAACACAAGAAGCTAAGCAAGAGAAAATCAATATAGTTTCTAGGATTGAAATCACCTTTGAATTCTCCGAAGCTAGTCTTCGCAAATCCTTCCTTGAATGATTTCCTTCCTAATTCCTTCTTTTTCTTCTACCCCTCTCTTTCCTTTTCTTCTCCTCTGTATCTTTATTTCTTTCTTTCCTTTATCTTTATTTCTTTCGTTCTTCTCTCTCATTCTTCTGTTCTCTCTCACTCTCACTCTCACGTTCTTCCTTCTTCTCTTTCTTATCTCTCTTTCCTTTCTCTTACACTATACTTACTGCTTAATTTGTTTTCATGCCTCAAATGAAATGAGGACTTCTCTATTTATACTAGTTAGAGGCGGCAAAATATACAAATGGATAGCTACATATATATGTTCCTATCTTATAATAACTTCACTACTAAGACTACCATATATCCAAATTAGTAAAAGACTGTGCCTACCATACAAAGGTTAAAATAGCTTAGTCGTATGTAGGGGATAACTTGGTTACCAAGGCATAATTAAAGGTGGCACAATGGTATTAGAGGATTGATGTGATGGAGAATATTTGGAGGCTAAGTGTTTAAATGATAGACACAATAGGTTTTATCCTACCTGAAAATATCCTTCCCAGTTTTGTTCATGTATGGTTGTATGTTCTGGAGTTTTTCTCAAGCCTACTGGGTAGTCCAAAATGGATAGACTTGTACAACCTTATCAGCTAAAACCTTGATCACCAAGTAATGGATATGAATTAGATCGAGTTGGCTGAGCTTATCTCCAACTTGCAGGTGTTTGCATGTATAAGCTGCAAGACGCACGAACTTAATGACTGGGATTACAAACATTAACTTGTTGCTGCATATTTACAAAATTTAGCATCTATAATGATGCAACCTGCTTTTGATTCAAAAAGTTTACAATCTTGACCAATACAAGGGTGAACACTAATCAATTGCACAATTTCCACATCTTCTGACGAAATGAAAATAAAAAAAATCGGGCTAAAGATTCGACATTGGTGGTACCACATCGTCTTCTTTTTCTTATTATTTTTGGGTTTCACAAACTGAAATCCTAAATTTGATGAGAGCCATATGACAACTGCATTAGCTTCAAAACTTTTACCACGGCAATAGCTTCAACTTCAACGCCAAACAATTTTTTCTTCTACTTTTCTTTATTCTTACTGTATTCATGGCTTTTCTTTCGCTGGGCTTTATCAGAGAGTATGGACATTGAGACAAACGAGCCTGGTTCGTTACGTACAAACATTTGGCCGTTGTGCTCGAACCTCCTCAAAAGTTTTGCATCCCGCAAAACCTTCAACAGTTCACCATTCTCATCGACTTTTATTAAATCATATCTTTCTCAAAATTGTTGTAACAAACTAACTGTAGACATCTTCCACTTTTTGAAAAGTCGTACCTATAATCTTGATTATGAAAAAATGGGAGTCCGGAGTGTCCGGGTCCCAATCTACGCACTTTTTGAAATCATCACGACTTAGTATCTCAGAAAGCATGGGCATAAATTTCATCTCAGAAGCCATGACGTAGGTATTAGGTTCATCAATCAGACTCAATTCATAAGTAGCTTTTCTACCTTTTTTCTTCTATCTGGTTCTTGATTTCCTCTTTTTTCTTTATTTTTTTCTTACTTTCATACCGTAGTTTTCCTTCTTTGTTTTTACTTCTGGTGCATCATAAAATTAGTATTTGAAATAGTACGGTTAAAGCAACAAAAAGATGAAGCCTTTTGTGTAAATCTACTCTCCTAGAACAAGGAGGCTAGGGATACAAATTGGGTTTTTAGTTGTGACTTTTCGATTGAGAAAAATTTACAATCTCCACACAAACAAGAGTTTACACAAAAGCAATCAAGAGAGAGAATAAACTGGAATGCAACTGAGAGTTTGCAAAAATAAAGTGAGCACAACTTTGAGAAGGAACACCGAGTAGAAGAAGAAACTGAAAAACCTTTGTTGTCTTCAACACATATGCTAATACATATCACCATGGAGTGTATACCAGACAAAATACCAAAGAATCAGCATTACTGTGTTTATTCAATATAATTTTAACTTTGAAATGAATCTGGAAAAAAACATAAAACTTAATTACTTAATGAAATGAGCAATACTCATTGAGTATTTCATTAGTAATTCTCCAATTCATTTCTGAAGATCGTTGGAATAAATTATGAAAAATTTACAAGATATGATTTTCTTAATATTTTGAAGCACAACCTATTATATACGAAATAAAAGTTCATAACTCATATTTAATGCGTTTTTTTTTTAACAATTCATATTTAACACTTTTAGTTAAAAGTTCATAGCTCAGTTTTTCCGTGCCATAAATGTTGTTTGTCATCCTGATGATTCTAAGTAGCTCATACATTTTGAACGATGTATATTATAATTCACTATTTTAAGTTGTATATTATTTTGTTCATTAAAAGAGCATCCAACGATGTGTTTTGCTAGTCAAAAATTTAATATCATAATTTCGTATCTTACCTAAATGTCAATTATTCTGTTATTATAGTAAATGTCAATAATATATTTTTGAATGTTATCCATTACCAACATCTATTTTAAATTTTGAATACATGTATCTCAAGTTGTTCAAGTAATAGTTCAATAGGAGATCACTTTAAACAAATGACCATCTGGCCAACATTAATGTTCATGAAAAATATTATATGTTTGAGTGCCAAAAAGCGCAGTCACTCCAATTCTCCAATTTATTTATGAAGATCGCTGGAATAAATTACTGAAAATTACAAGATATGCTAGTCTTAATATTTTGAAGCACAACCTATTATATACAAAATAAAAGTTCATAACTCATTTAACGTTCTTTTTAACAATTCATATTTAACGCTTTTAGTTAAAAGTTCATAGCTCAGTTTTTCCGTGCCATAAATGTTGCTTATCATCCTGATGATTCTAAGTAGCTCAGACATTTTGAACGATGTATATTATAATTCACTATTTCAAGTTGTATATTATTTTTCCATTACAAGAGTATCCAATTATGTGTTTTGCTAGTCAAAAATTCAATATCATAATTTTGTATCTTACCTAAACGTCAATTATTCTCTTAGTGTATTAAATGTCAATAATATACTTTTGAATGTTATCCATTACCAGCATCTATTTTAAATTTTAATACATGTATCTCAAGTTCTTCAAGTAATGGTTCCATAGGAGATCACTCTAAACAAATGACCATCTAGCCAACATAAATGTCCATGAAAAATATTTTATGTTTGAGTGCCAAAACGCGCAGTCACTCCACACTTTTTCCCTTATATCAATTTTCTATATATAGTATATTTGGGTAGATGGTTGATAAATATGTTCAATTTCAGGCTTAATTACTCTTCTAAAACTAACACGATGAAGACCAGAGGAGTGCATAGGCCTTTTTTGTTTTCTTTTAAGAGGTTTCATAATGCCCACCGTTAGGCTTAGTACTTGGAAGACAGTAGTTTGCTGAGATGACAGGGCTACAATATGAAAATGACAAGAAAATGACATTAGAATACCCACTTTTAAGGAAGGCTAGCACCGGAATGAAGGCAAAGTTCAACAAGTATTGGGTAAGGTTTGAGTCAGTGAACAAGATAATAATGATTTCCAATATACTTGACCCAAGATGCAAAGGGCTAGAAGGAAAGAAAGCAAGCTCAGTTGCAGTACAATCAATCACATGAGAGTTGAAGAAGAGAATATTGATGAAGATATATGAAGAGTATAGGGCAGTGAGGGAAACTTAATCGGTTTAGCATGGAAACTAACTTAAAAGGAATGGAAGTGATTGACTTGGCAGAACTTGATGAAACACCCATGGAGAGGCACATTATAAGTACTTGTATAGTTGTATGCTTTTAGCCGGAATCTTATTGAAAATGGGAGCGAATTGTGCTTATAACATGTAATAGACGGACCACAAATGTAATGTAGATGTACCTAAACCACTTGAGCATGTTAGAAAACAAGATCAGTGATGATGACACTCTGCAGTCCGAACTGGATACTGTATAACAATCTTTCTGCACTGATATAATGAAGCTTAAATTGGAATGCAGGAATCGCTACCCAAACAAGAGAAGTACATAGTAGCAGTTCCAAGAAACTTATCAAACAAGTAGAGTGTTGTTATGTACCTTACCGAGCGAGCAGTATTTTAAAAAGAAAAACAAGCATAATATCCAAAATCAGCAACGCCCTAAATGCTTCCGAGCACACTGATTAAATGACAGTAGCTGAAAAACTAAAATCAAACCCTGACCATGATGCTCACCAGCATTTCAAAGAAAATAATGACTCACTATTTTCACGCAATATCAAGAGTTTAAATTAACATTCCGCAATTAGATGCCTGCATATTGATTTAGATGAATAAATTCATTATATGCATTTAAACTGACTGCTTCAACATAAGGCATAAATGAAATGGCAATCACTGCAATTTGCAGCTTTACATAGACTCTATTTAGATTGAATTAACTGTTCTTAGCAGCAAATCCATGAAACTGATAGATAGAACTAATATACCACCCAAGTATATTGAGGTTCACTTCAAAGTTCAAACCACCTTAATTTGCAGGGATTATTTTTTCCAGGATGGTACACTAAAGAAAGAGAGAGAGATAGAGGAAGGGGTGTGTTATTAACACTTTAGGGTGTGTTAATAACAACACCCTTAGTGAAAAACTTGATAATGTGCAATCAAGTTGCGATACACATTGTTTCCATCTTATCCCATCTACTAAACAAGAAATCTCATCTATACTTTGGTTTCACTTCGTAACATATGCTAATTAATCAGAACCTCTGATCCTCTTGAACCCTTATCTGCAAATTACTGTTGACAGTTCTAGCTAGCTAGAAACATATATACGCCAACACTCCCTCCCCTCCCATATACAATTACAGTTAAGAGGCAAGCCGCATGCAAGAACTTATACATGAATCGGTGCTCTTCAAATTACATACAACTGCTTATGCAATTAGTGGAGATGATTAACTATACATATTATCCAAGAAAGTGCCTAGGTCAATCTTAAGGATTCAGATCACAGAGAAGTGCATTTGCAGGCATCATACATGTTTTGATCATACATACGTAATTAATCGCTACTGCCAACCCAACATCATAGCCAAAATATACCACCTCTTATTCGTAATTACTAGCTATAGAGATTAGACAGATAACATAATGTCTTGTATGTTTCCAATCCAGAAAAACTTGAAACAAGTCACAAATACACTGCATTGAAATTTAGAAACTCATCTGCTCTTGTTCCAAAATCCATTAACAAACCAAAATTCTGATCTAAGGATGGATTGTGAGTCCTTAAATGATTAACAAAGGAGGGTAGTAGTCTTAAAGTCTTGAAAAAAAAAAAAAAACAACAACAACAACAAACAAACAAACAAAAATGAAACAAAACAAAACAAGAACATAAAACTTGTTTTAATGAAACAAAGAGTGATACAACATTTTTTAGTTTTGTCAAATAAGTAATGTAGAGTTGTGCAACTTCTGGCAACCATCATGAGCAATTCATAATTGCCCAAATTGGGATGTAAAAGCTTTTTTTTTCTCTTTCTTTTCTGAGAAGTATATAGTGATACAAAGCTTTTGGAAATAAAACTACCAAAAGATAGACCAACATCTTTTTTTTAAGAAGAAACTGAAATTTTATCAAAAAAAAAAAGCCCCGGTACACTTGGACAAGAAGTCCTCAAACAAGCCTAAGAGAACTCAATACTAACAAGAACAACAAACTTCAAGATAACAACACTAATTAAGTCATTGCAGCTTTGCAATCTAACAATAAGGCTGTTAGACCAACATTAAAAACACAAAAGACGAAGAAAAAAAAAACTTAAAGTTCATACAAAAGACCATCCACGACTTTCCACTTAAAGGTTAAATAAGTTTCGCTTCAGCCTGGAACAGACAAATTCAGAACCACCAAGTTCATCAAACTCCATGAATAAAAAAAAAATTGTGAATAATAGAACCATCAGCCAATCAAACTGAGATTCTATTTGCCTTGAAGAATAACCAAAATAAATCAAGACAACACATAGAAATATGATGTCTAGAAATGTAAATCAAGACAACTTATTCCTGGAATTGGGAATAATAATTGAATTAGGAATCTGTATTGTGGAAAACAAAACACAATCCTAGCTCAAAGAAAGGCCATTCCTATTCCTACCCTTAACTCCATAACCTCCTGGCTAACACCATTATCACTCGTTTTTGCCCCAATTAAGATATCAATCCTGTCAGTGCCGATATCATAAAACTCTCATCCTAATGAACAAGTTTCGCTCATTTCAAGCAGACAACTGTCTCAATGCTTTAAATAAATGCAAAGAAACAGACTCAATTGTGTCGTATGATAATCAATTAGTCCATGGATTTGCCAACAGCTGAAATAATGGCCTAATAAGAAAGGAAAAAAATTGATAAAAGAACCAAATGCTAGACAAACTAACTTCCGATTTCAACTAGTCCATGGATCTACTCATCCAAGCCATGTTCTAGCAGAGTGACATTACCAAATTCAATTAGTCAATGCTCAGTCATCAAGCAAATGAGGAGCTGGCTCAACCTCCCTCCTGATTGGGTAAGTATTTATGACAGGAGAATACAAGTACATCCAGGTCCTCAAGCTTTCAGCCTTTAATTGTCAAACAGAAGAAAGACTATGAAGAAGAACTCAGTTCATTAAATTTCCTTCAACAGAAGGTTTCCTTTTATGGGTTTTCATAAGATGTGTTATAGTTTAACTCTATACACACATGCGCACGCACACACACTAACAAAAAACAAAAACAAAAACAAAAACCAAAAAAGAAGAAAAGAAGTTGATGACGTACAAGTGCATAGAAAAACTCATTAAAGTACTTTGAGGCCAGACTCATTACAACTTATACCAAACCTAGTTAACCTTTACCTATGGTCCAACACTCAAGCACCTGGGCTAACAGCAATTAGAACCACCCTCGAGAATCAACACTTGTGCAGAAACAATTCACAGATAATCTCCACAGAAACAGGGTCCATTCTGCTAATGAATAGCTGATTGTATAATCAACCATACATTACCTATAGTTTTCTTCTTTGCCAAGACACAGAGATGATCTTAGTCATATTGAAGGAATGACCACAAGCAAGTAAGTTCGTTCAAATAATAATATCGTGGTACTCAGGCTGGTTTTCGGGAGTTCCTAACCGACATCCATCATCTAACAGTCAATTTTGGTTACATCAAAGGACCGATTCCATATCTAATAACAAAGTTTTCAATCCACATCAGAAACTTAATGCTTTTCATAATTGATATGGGAAAAGCCCGAAAAATGAAATAATTAAATAAAACACTACAGTGATATAAGAATCCATGAAAAATGACTATCTGTTATTGATATATAAATCCAGAACAAAACTGAGCTTCCACAGAGTATTATTGAACAGAACTCCTCATCCCTTTTACCCATTGAAGAAAAATAGTGAAAGTACAATCTAATTATTATATAAATAAAATAAACATAACGAACAAGAAAAGATCAACATATTTTCACAAGAATCTAACCTGAATCTATACATACCACATTTCTATTGCAGCACAAATATGCAGTCAGCCCATCCAACAACACTGAAAACCATGACTATCCTATGATGCAACATAATGTGAGAGCCTAGCAGCCATGTTAGCAACTTGTGATTGCATCTGCACAGCCCTGACCTTGGCTGCTGTAGCCCGATGAAAGAATTGCTCCCTCGACAGCAACCTGACAGTCCTCAGGTACTGATCAAAGGGTATAGCCCCATCCTGCACCGCCTTATCCAATGAATACACAACATCTTCTATAGCCAAATCAGAGGCTGTACACTCCAACATCTGCTTCGAAAGCACGTCTACACACTCAAAAGCATCGTCCACATCAACACCACCATCCAAACCTCCCTTGGTTTTGCCCTCGTTCTGTCTCAGCCATCCCTCCAGAACATCGGAATTCATCAGAACCATCTGCAGTTGCTGCTCCAAACCCTCCTTCTCGTCCAGCATCTCCTTCAAACCTTTACCAAGCTGCTCTGATCTCTGCCTGAGCGCCATTTGTGCATTGAAAAGGCCTTCCATTTCCGCCTCCCTTGTCTTCCTCAACCCGGCCATGTCTCCGTGCACCATCTCCACAAGCTTATTGATCGCATTTCGCTTGTAAACCTCGGTCGGATCATCGGTCTGAACCCGAGAAAAAGATCCGCTGCTGCCATACGGCGACGGCGGATACGTCCTCGTCGGCGGAATCACCGGCCGAGCGTAACTTCCCGAAGAATAACTGGAATTCGACAAATTTGACGACAAATGAGGGTTAGGGTTAGGGTTTGGAGTGGGGTTGGGATTGGGCCTGCGCTGTGAGAATAGAGGCGGGTCGCGACCAAAATAGTCGCTGAGATTGCTAACGAGCTCGAGCAGATTGGATCTGGGGTAGAGCCAGTCCTGCAGATATGGAATGGAGACCAAGCCAGAGGGGTTGACATAGGCGTGAGGGCGCTTGATGACCATGTCCCGGGTGGGATTGACGTAGACGCAGGGCGGGAAGCGCGGGTAGGTCTCGACGAGCCAGATGATGACGGGGATGTTGTAGGTGACGCCCTGAAACGGCATCGGGATTGTGCCGTCGAGCTGGAGGAGGTTGACGGTACGACCGTCGTTGTGGGTGAACGTCGCCGTTTTGGGCTCCAAGGAGGGGTAGGCGGAGATGAGGGCGACGAGGTGTTGGCGGATGTACCATTTGGTGTCTTCGACGTAAGGGAGGGCGGAGGGGCCGCGCTGGGAGAGAACGGAGTTGAGGAACTGCGTCTGCTGTTGGTTTGGACCCGATTGGGATGCCATCGGATTCGGATTCGGATTCGGATTTCGGTGGAATTGATTTTGTGGTGTTCTGCGGTGAGTTTTGGAGAGTTGGAGAACACGGAATTGTTTGCTTCCAGGAAAAGAGATCGCGTTGTTCTCTAGTGGATACGGATGGAGCTGCCACATCATCACAACTCAATCTAACGGTTAAACATAAATGTTCGCAAGGGCCTTGTTTTCACTCACATGCACCAGATTCTCCCTCCTCTCTTACTACCATTTCTCTCTCTTTTTTTTGGACAATTACCATTTCTTTCTCTAAAAATAAGAAGTAAATTCCTGACTTCTAAACAAAAACACAGTATGTAGCCATTCAAGTTATACCATACAAGTTGAAGGAGAACTGTTCATGCATCCTGATAATAGGAGGTCAGCGATTTAAAACTTAGCTTAACTCTAATATCGAGCTACATCCTTTAGGCACTTTACTGTTGAATTGCCACGCTATGCTCACTCTCTTCATCACATACAGTGTGAGAAGAATATGGTGGCTGACGGCCTTGCCAAAAGAAGCATTGATCAGGATGTTGGTCTTTGCAGACTTCCCACTGCCCCTCCTTTTATCCTTCAAGCAGTGCTTGATGACATTGCTAGCTTTTATCCTTTGTATCGAACTAGTATACTTAATGTATCAGCAGGGATGGAAGCAAATGGTAGGCTGTCTAGGCTGCAGCCTAGACCATAATTTTGGTAAAAAAATGAATAAGTATAGGTTTACAAATGTAATAGCCCACCCCCAGAAAGAAACAAAAAAAAAATTGTTGGGTTAGATTACACTCTGCATCTTTGTCTTCCTCAGTTATTGATAGGAGCGTATTTGCGACGTTTTATAGTATTTATTAATTTGTTATTTTGGCCTTATGTAATACCCCGATTTTTCGTTAATAATTTCTCTAAACGAGAAATAGTTATTTCGTGAAGTGTTACTATTTGGCGTATTTTTACTAAGTATTACGTATTTTTATTTTGACTTGTGTATTTGTTTTGTATTAAATAATTATATTTGTATTTTGTGTTGTATAGTAATAGTAGTGATTAGCGTGTATTTTACATACTAAAAGTGCCTCTAATTACTTGGATTAGGATTTTTCGAGAGCCTATTTTTCTATTTAATGTGTGTTTTTGTGTTAATAGGGAAAATCTAACGAAAATGTTAAATGTGCAATTTTGAGGTTTTTATGCGCATTTCCGATAATTAACGGAAAGTCAATCGTGACTTTCAGATGTCAAGATGACACCGGTCATCATTCAGATGTGGAACACAGAACATGTACGAAGATTTCCGAAAAAAGATTGTTCTGATGTATCATGTAAATTTTTTGGTGAATATTGTTTTCGGATTCCGGCAAAGTTTGCCGGCGAACCACCACATTTGGCGGCGCAACCACCACACGCGGTGGCAAATTACATTTTAAACCACCACTTTATTTTCCCTATTAATTATTGTATTTATTTATTTCCTTTCATTTATTTATTTTGTTATTTTATTTTTAATTATTTTTAATTCATTTGTTTTCTTTATTTTTCTTCTCCAGCATGTTCTTCCGGCACCACCATCATCACCTACACCATCACATGCTGCCTTGGCAGCTTTGCAGACTGCCCACAACACCACCACCACATGCTGCAGCTCACACCATCATCATTGCAGCCATCACCTGCACCACCTTTCTTCATCTTCTTATACCACCTGCAATTCAAACAAAGACCACAATCACAATTCACAAATTGTTGTGCTCTGCTCAGTCTTCCATCACCGTCCCAGCACCACTACTATGGACACCCAAAGAATGGGCACCCAAAGATGCTGCCGTGCCTCCTCACCAAAGCACAGAGGCCCAAATCTCTCTCTCGGATTACCAAACCTGCAAACCATCACCGCCACGCCGCCATGTTCAATTCCACGCCAGCTGCCGTGCCTCACCTTGGTCCGCCCAGCCACCAAGCTCATCTGTGCCACCGAGCCCAGTCCTCTGCCGAGAGCCCACTGCTCTCTCTCTTTGAGCCCAGCGTGAATTACCAGTGCCCAGACCTCACCAACCCAGTCCTCACCGTGTTCATCCATCATTCCGACAACCCACTCAAGCCCAGCTGTAATCAGCCGCCGTGAACCACCTTTGCTGCTGTTGATCACCCGCTGCCGGCCGTGATTTCTTCCTCCGCCACGGCCTCAGCACCGCCGTGCCTCCAGCCGTCATCATCGAGCCCGTGCTCGATCTGCTGCCGTGCTTCCAGCCCAGCCACCAAGCTGCCCAGGCCCGCGCCGCAGCCAAACCGTACCGCTGCTCTCCGCCCACCTGCTGCCATGAATTCCAGCCCCTCTCTCTCTTGCCGCAAGAGAAAAGAAAGAAACAGAAGAGAAGAGAGACTGGGAAGGGAGAAGGAAGACAAAAGAGAGAAGAAAGAGAGGCACGGGATGAAAGAAGAAAGAGGGAAGAGAAGAAAAAGAAAGAATAAAGAAAGAAGAAAGAAGGAAGAGAAAGAATAAAGAAAGAAGAAAGAAAGAAAAGAAAGAAGTCCAGAAAGAAGAAAGAAAAAGGCACACGAAGTGGTGTTAGCTCAGTGGTTAGAGTACCCACTACCTAAGATTCAGGTCATGGGTTCGAGTCACCATGGGGGTAGGAGTGAAATCCTTTGATCCTCTTTAAAAAAAAAAAAAAAAAAAAAAAGGCACGGGGAAGAAAGAAGAAAAAGAGAGAAGAAAAGAGAAAGAAAAAGAAAAGAAGGAAAAGAAAAAGAAAAAAAGAAAAAAAAATAGTCTAATGGGCCTGTTGACCCATTGGGCTCCCATTGACCCAAGGCCCAAGTCCAAATCACTTTGGACACCCACAGTCCACATGAGCCCAATTTCAGAAACTGCTATGGACACCCCGAAACATCCAAAGACGGCTCCGATCAGATCCACCGTCACCTGCCACATCCAAGGGCAGTTCCGATCAGTTCCACTGCCGCTGACAGAATGGCTGCGCCTTCCACCCGATCCAGGAGGCAGTGTCTAGTTTCTAGACACGACAGTAACAGTTCTCAAACTCGTTTATTTATTATAATTTATTTTTATTTAATTTGTTTTCGGCATTTAAATGTTTGTGAATAATTTTGGGAATTGTTATTGTATAACTATTTGTTTGATTTTATATTTGAATAATTTCGAAAACCCAAAAACATAAACTTGTGATTAGGGCCAGATTGAAGCCCTGAATGTGATTATTTGGTGTTGTGATATTTGATTAATTAAGTTTTGTTTTCCGGATGATAATAATTTCATTGTTCGTAAACCATTGTTTCTTCTATATGTTTCTTTGATTGATCACCTTAGGAACATGTATTAGGATTGACTAGCCATAAGCATGTGCGTGACGACCAGTATCATCATGTGTTTAATTTGTGGTGCGATGAGTATCACGGTACTCATATGAAATTGTTTCTGGGATACTTAGGATACATACCATGTTCTAGGATTCTTGCTATGCTCATATTCTCTTAAATCTTAATGATTCCTAATTTGATGACTTAAGCATATACCAAGCAGAGTTGCATATTAGGGAATAAGTTATGACATTCATACCAAATGCTTAACATAAGAATCAATACGGGAGTGCATCCATATACCAAGGACCTTTCATGAGCATAGTCATCAAGGGAAATCGATAACTTGTTAATCTGATTTCATGACATTAATATGATTGTTCAGTGGTGGATTTTGAAACCCTAACTTTTCTATCTTATTGATTTACAAAACCAAAAACCACAAAAATATCAGTTTTCTATTTCCGTCAGTTTTACTTTCTGTTTTCCCTTAAAGTGTTAAAAAAATACCAAATCAATTATGTGTTTCATTATTTGTTTGTTTTAAGTCATTGTAGTTGCAACTATTTCCCAATCTCCAGCGGGTTCGATCCCTACTTTCATATACTATCTTCGATCATATCCATCTTTGTAGGGTAATTCATAAGTTGTGATTGTGCACCTTAATTGGTGCCTGAAAACCCATTTATCAATTTGGCGCCGTGTCGCCGGGGATTGTATAATTTAGTTGCATTGTGTGTTTTGTTTTGAATAATGAGTTTATGGTTATATTCACCATAGGGCAGCATTGGAGCATACGTATGGAAGTCAAGGCTTTATGCCTTGAGGTTGATGTCTTGTTGGTGACCCTTCCGGCAAGCATTGCGAGCTCATCAACGAGGGAGTACTCTTTTGCTCTTTAATCAATTTGTTTGTTTAATTATTTTTGTGTGTTTCATTTCCGTTTAAAAAAATAAATAAACAAATTAAAAAAAATCTTTTATTTTGCTCTTCACCTTAATTGCAATTTGTTGTTTTGTTTTGTTTATTTTTTGTAATTTATTTTATCTAACCTTTTAAGTATTTTTTTTTGTGTTGTTGATTATTTTGATCGAGTTGTAACTTGAACGGAACAGGTAAAGTCCCTTTTGTTAATATTGGCCTAAACCCTTCATTTGTACCTTGTTAAGGTCACTTGAGGTTGAGGGCGGCCTTTATTAACACTTGGAGAGTTGTCTAACACTCAAGTGTCTTTCTGAGCTGAGTAAGGGGCATATGGATGGTGTCTAGGTCGAGACCCTGGGTGACTGGTTCTTGGATTCAGAGGACTATAGACTCTACCAAAACCACTATGTGGGAGTAGTCGATAGGGGCCTAAACCTCAATGAGGGAGTAGCCTCCGTAGCACCACTAAATGAATCCTGCCTCTCGCTTATCTCTTGTGATCTGGCCATTCCGCCTTCTGAAACAAAGGAAAGGTATTTGCGTCTAGGCATTGTACTTAGACCGCATGTCCACCTTGAGTTACCTTTCGGAATTTTCCATTGCACCTTGGAACTAACGTTTGGAAGTTAAGGTCGGAGAGCCTTGAGGTTGGTGTTTTTATGGTGCATTCCGACTACTTTCGGGAGTTCGTCAAAGGGAGTTTCCTCTCTCTCACTCTCGTTAAGTGTTTGTTTAAGAAAATAAAAAATAAAAAAATAAAAAATAAAATATTTTTTTGCTTGTTTTGTGTTGATTAAAAAAAAATTTGTTTGTTTTTACTGTTTGTTTTATTTTTGGGCTTGTTGTATTCTTATTGGGTCTTTGGCCCATCTGGTTAGGGTTAGGGTTACTAAAAAAAAAAGTTTTAGTTAAATAAATTTTGGCCCATTGGGCCCTTGTATGAAATCGTTTCTAGGATACTTAGGATATACACCATGCTCTAAGATTCTTGCAATGTTCATATTCTCTTAAACCTTAATGATTTCTAATATGTTGATTTGAGCATGATCAAGGTAGATTGCATGTTAGGAAATAAGTTATGACATTGGACGAAATGTTTAACATACTAAGCAAGAGAGAATATATCGATACGGATTGCATCCCAAACCAGGGACCGTTCATGAGCATAGTCATCCATGGAATTCAATAACTTGGTAAGATTGTTCAGTGGTAGATTTCGAAACCCTAGCTTCTCCATCTCATTGATCTACAAACTTTATCAGTTTTTAGTTTATATTTCGTCAGTTTTTATTGTCTGTTTTTCTTTAATTATTTGAAATACCAAATCACTTCAGAAAACTCTAAAATTTGTCAGTATTTAGTTTTGAGTGTCTAGTTTAATGTATCAAATTTTCAGGTTGTTTAGAGTTGTCTAGAGTCGTCTGTCGGTCAGATATTTCTGACTGGCCAATTTCGTTATTTGTTTGTTTTGAGTCATTGTAGTAGCAACTATTTCCCAATCTCCAGCGGGTTCGATCCCTACTTTCATATACTATATTCGATCATATCCATCCTTGTAGGGTAATTCATAAGTTGTGATTGTGCACCTTAATTGGTGTGTAAAAAAAAAACATTTATCAATTTGGCGCCGTGTCGCCGGGGATTGTATAATTTAGTTGCAATTTGTTGTTTTGTTTTGTTTAGTTTCTGTTAGTTCTTTTTCTAACGTTTTTGTCTTTGTTTTTGTAGGTTTATGAACACTCGACAATCTCAGAAAGACCTTCTGTTTGATTTTGAGATTGAACGCACCGCACGTCGCATTCGCAAGGAAACCGCTCAGCGTTTACTTACGGATTCATCATTCACATCTCCATCTACACCATCATCTCCAGGTTTAGGGACTCTTCTAGTTCCCACACCACCTGCATCGATACATTCAGGTACCGACACAGAGGAAGAAGTGTCTATCATTGAAATGGCTGAAGAACCAAAACCGTTGAAGTCTTCTTTTGTTCCTCAAGGTGTTGCACAACCTTATTCGTGCATCGCATTTGCTCCTACTGCTGGCACTTCATTTAGTTTGTCTCCACAACTCATCAACTCAGTTCCTCACTTCTATGGCAAACAGAATGAAGACCCGAACAACCATTTGAGAGAGTTTTATGACCTATGTAGAACTCAGTTTCCTCCAGGATTGACTGCCGAGCAGCTCAAGCTCATTCTCTTTCCCTTCTCCTTGAGCTCATTCTCTTTCCCTTCTCCTTGAAGGATCATGCCAAGTGGTGGTTGAATTCATTGCCAGCTGATAGCATTGCTACATGGGACATAGCATTGCTACATGGGACCAGTTGTCCACAAAGTTCATCACCATGTACTTCCCTGCTCAGAGAACAAGGCAACTAAGGAGAGACATTCATACTTTCCGACAAAAGTCAGGAGATCTTTTTTGTGAAGCTTGGGAGAGTTTTAATGGACTGCTAAGGAAGTGTCCACACCATGGTTATTCTAAGGATGATCAAGCTCAATTCTTCTATAAGGGTTTGAATGATTCAAACAAGGCCCTTGTGGATTCCGCTTGTGAAGGTGCTTTCATGAACAAGACTAGTGATCAAGCTTTTGACATCTTTGAAACATTGAGTGAGAATTCTCAACAAATCTCTACAAAGGGTTTCCAAGAATTAAAACCCAAGGATGCTTATGAGGTGAATACTAGTGGAGGAGATTCAGCTCGGATAGCTGCCATTGAGGACAAGCTTGATGCAATGTTGAAGAACATGTCAAACCAAGGAGCGGCTCAAGTTGAGGTATGTGCTAATTGCTCCACTAAGGATCATATTACTTCACTTTGTCCATATTCTTCTCCAGGTGAACAACAAGTGAATTATATGGGGCAGCAAAGGCCAAGGACTGATGGCAACACTCATCCTGTGAACAACAAGTGAATTATATGGGGCAGCAAAGGCCAAGGACTAATGGCAACACTCATCCTGCTTGGGCAGCAAAGGCCAAGGACTGATGGCAACACTCATCCTGGTTTCCGTTGGAATACCAATGCTGGTGTTTCAACATATCATCAAGAGGCTACTAACAACTACAAAGGTCCACCTCCTGGATTCAATCAAGTGCCTAGGCCTTAAAGTTTCAACCAATATCCGCTTCAACAATCTTGAGGTAAGCTTGAAGATCTTGTGCTTTCAATTGCCATTCAACAATCTTCAGGTAAGCTTGAAGATCTTGTGCTTTCAATTGCCAATGATACTAAAACCATCATGCAGAATAACAAGGCATATAGGGAGAAGATGATAGCACATTCCAAGTTCATGCCAAGGCTATTAATAATCAATTTGGCCAACTATGTGAACAACTCAATATTAAACTAAGAGTGTCAGGTACGCTTCCCTCTCAAACTGAAATTAATCCTAAGGGAACTAACCATGAACAGGTTCAAGCTGTCACATTGAAGAGTGGAAAACAGCTTCCGAAGGAGTATGTGTACCTAAAAAGGCCAAGGAAGTCATCAAAAGAAGGTAAGGATTTGCAAACAGCAGCATGGGACCAATTGGAAAACCCAAAAGCAAGTAAAGTCGTGTTGTCGATCGGTCGAGAGGAAGAGTCGAACGTTCGAACCCCAGACAGAGAGCTGGAATCGTGGCCAGACGAGTTACTCGTCCGGACGCCCGATGATTCCGTCCAGATGCCAGATTTCGTCCGGAAGTCTGGAGCAGAGAATGAAAAATCAGAAATTCGTTCGAGTTTGGGAGTAGCTTCGGCCCCTCCAACCAAACTCAATCCTCTTCAGGTAAACAAAACTGGTTCTACTATACATGTTCCACCTATTCCTTTTCCTCGCAGGTTTGCAAAGCAAAAGAAGGAGCAAAGTGAAGGATATCTTGGAAGTTCTTTCGAAAGTCCAAGTGAACATTCCTCTTCTTGACACGATCTAGCAAATTCCTAGGTATGCTAAGTTTATTAAGGATTTATGTACTAACAAAAGGAAGCCTGATGAAGCTGAAACTGTTGCGTTAAGTGAGGAAGCTTCTGCTGTGCTTCAAAGGAAACTTCCTTCCAAATTGAAGGACCCCGGACGATTCACCATTCCTTGCACCATTGGTGAAACCAGGTTTGAGCAGGCTTTACTTGATTTGGGTGCTTCAATTAACTTAATGCCATACTCTGTGTATGAATCTCTTCAGCTAGGTGAGCTTAAACCAACTAGAACTATCATTCAATTAGCGGATCGTTCTCATGTGTATCCTGAAGGCTATTTGGAAGATGTTTTTGTGTCAATGATTTGATATTTCCAGCTGACTTCCTTATTCTGGAGATGGAGCATGATCCAATGCCCACATCTTTACCTCTCATTCTTAGAAGAGGATTCATGAGGACCGCACGTACCAAAATCGATGTTTATGAAGGAACTTTGACAATGGAATTCGAAGAGCGAAAGATCAGCTTCAATATCTTTGAAGCTATGAGGTATCCAAAAGATGTTAACTCTTGTTTTTCCATTGATATTCTTGACTCTTTGGTGCAGGATGTGTTCAATGCAAGTATGGGGGAGGATGTGCTCAAAACGGTGTTAGAATTGAGCATTTCTCAAGACGTGAAGAAGGAGACTAAGGCGACATTTGTTGTGATGGAATCTGAGCTTGCAGATACATTGGCAGCCCTTGAATCTCTTCCAAGAGGTCCAGGTAAGTCTTCTTCCTTTATTTCCCTTCCTATTTCTGATAAGGAACTTGTGCCTTTAGTGATACAGGCACCCAATTTGGAATTGAAACCACTGCCTGAGCATCTGAAATATGTATACTTAGGGAAAGAGGAGACCTTGCCTGTTATTGTTGCTTCTAACCTTTTTATGCAGGAAGAGGAAAAACTAATACGGGTTTTGCGTGAGCATAAGACTGCAATTGCATGGGGAATTGCATACATAAAGGGAATTAGCCCAGCTACGTGTATGCATCGAATACTTCTTGAGGGTACAAAACCTACTAGGGAAGCACAACGCCGATTGAACCCTCCCATGATGGAAGTTGTGAAAAAGGAGGTTCTCAAACTCCTAGATGCTGGAATTATCTACCCCATCTCAGATAGCAAATGGATGAGCCCGGTCCCAGTTGTTCCAAAGCGTTCAGGTATCACTGTGGTGAAGAATGCAGAGAATGAGCTAGTGCCACAACACTTGCAGACAGGATGGAGAGTTTGCATTGACTACCGCAAGCTAAATACCACTACACGTAAGGATCACTTTCCCTTACCTTTTATTGATCAAATGTTAGAACGTCTTGCAAGTCATTCGCACTATTGCTTCTTGGATGGGTACTCTGGATACAACCAAATTGCAATCGCTCCTGAGGATCAAGAGAAAACAACGTTCACATGCCCTTTTGGAACGTTTGCCTATCCAAGGATGTCCTTTGGATTGTACAATGCACCAGCCACCTTTCAACGATGCATGATGAGCATATTTTCAGACATGGTTGAGAAAATCATCGAGGTATTTATGGATTATTTTTCAGTTTTTGGTGATTCTTTTGACTATTGTTTGAATAATTTGGGTATTGTGTTGAAAAGATGTCAAGAAACTAACCTTGTATTAAATTGGGAGAAGTGTCATTTTATGGTTCAGCAAAGTATAGTTTTAGGGCATATCATATCTGCTAACGGGATAGAAGTTGATAAAGCAAAAATCGATTTTGTGCGTTCCTTACCACCTCCCACAACTGTGAGGGAGGTGCGCTCTTTTCTTGGTCATGCAGGTTTTTACAGGCGCTTTATCAAGGATTTCTCCAAGATCACCAGACCCTTATGATGTCTTCTCTAAAAGGATACACCATTCAATTTCGATGAGGAGTGCAAGGTGGCGTTTGAAAAGCTTAAGGGGATGTTGACTTCTGCACCCATCATTATGCCCCCGATTGGAACCTTCCTTTTGAGCTGATGTGTGATGCACCTGATTATGCCGTTGGGGCAGTTCTTGGCCAAAGAGTAAATAAATTGCCACATGTGATTTATTATGCTTCAAGAATTTTAAATGATGCTCAGTTGAATTATTCAACTACAGAGAATGAGCTTCTTGCTGTTATTTTTGCCTTAGAAAAATTTAGATCTTATCTAATCGGTACTAAGGTTGTTGTGTTTACAAATCATGCAGCATTGAAGTATCTTCTTACAAAGAAGGAAGCTAAACCAAGGTTGATTCGTTGGATGCTGTTACTCTAAGAATTTGACCTTGAGATCAAAGACAAGAAAGGGAGTGAAAAATGTGGTTGCTTACCACCTTAGCAGATTGGTGAATGGGTCTAATGCAGAGGAGGATTCTCTTCCTTTACATGAAACTTTTCCTGATGAGCAATTATTTTCTATTGTTGAGATTTCTGACCCTTGGTATGCAGATATTGTTAATTATATTGTCACAAAGCAGGTTCCAGCAGATTTTACTCGTGGTCAAAAGGATAAGCTCATCAAAACTGATCAGGGCAATATTTCCACAAGTATGGATCATCCCACACATAATGCTTGGCAGTTTTGATGAGCTTATCCTTTTGAGCAAGAGTAAAATCTGCTAGAACCTGCTTTGTGACAATATAATTAACAATATCTGCATACCAAGGGTCAGAAATCTCAACAATAGAAAATAATTGCTCATCAGGAAAAGTTTCATGTAAAGGAAGAGAATCCTCCTCAGCATTAGACCCATTCACCAATCTGCTAAGGTGGTCAGAAACCACATTCTCACTCCCTTTCTTGTCCTTGATCTCAAGGTCAAATTCTTGGAGTAAGAGCCTCCAACGAATCAACCTTGGTTTAGTCTCCTTCTTTGTAAGAAGATACTTCAATGCTGCATGATTTGTAAACACAACAACCTTAGTACCGATTAGATAAGATCTAAATTTTTCTAAGGCAAAAATAACAGCAAGAAACTCTTTCTCTGTAGTTGAATAATTCAACTGAGCATCATTTAAAGTTCTTGAAGCATAATAAATCACATGTGGCAATTTATTTACTCTTTGGCCAAGAACTGCCCCAACGGCATAATCAGGTGCATCACACATCAGCTCAAAAGGAAGGTTCCAATCGGGGAGCATAATGATGGGTGCAGAAGTCAACATCCCCTTAAGTTTTTCAAACGCCACCTTGCACTCCTCATCGAAATTGAATGGTGTATCCTTTTGGAGCAGATAGCATAAGAGTCTGGTGATCTTGGAGAAATCCTTGATAAAGCGCCTGTAAAAACCTGCATGACCAAGAAAAGAGCGCACCTCCCTCACAGTTGTGGGAGGTGGTAAGGAACGCACAAGATCGATTTTTGCTTTATCAACTTCTATCCCGTTAGCAGATATGATATGCCCTAAAACTATACCTTGTTGAACCATAAAATGACATTTCTCCCAATTTAATACAAGGTTAGTTTCTTGACATCTTTTCAACACAAGAGCCAAATTATTCAAACAATAGTCAAAAGAATCACCAAAAACTGAAAAATCATCCATAAATACCTCGATGATTTTCTCAACCATGTCTGAAAATATGCTCATCATGCATCGTTGAAAGGTGGGTGGTGCATTGCATAATCCAAAGGACATCCTCGGATAGGCAAACGTTCCAAAAGGGCATGTGAACGTTGTTTTCTCTTAATCCTCAGGAGCGATTGCAATTTGGTTGTATCCAGAGTACCCATCCAAGAAGCAATAGTGCGAATGACCTGCAAGACGTTCTAACATTTGATCAATAAAAGGTTAGGGAAAGTGATCCTTACGTGTAGTGGTATTTAGCTTGCGGTAGTCAATGCAAACTCTTCATCCTGTCTGCAAGCGTTGTGGCACAAGCTCATTCTCTGCATTCTTCACCATAGTGATACCTTAACGCTTTGGAACAACTTGGACCGGGCTCACCCATTTCCTATCCGAGATGGGATAGATAATTCCAGCATCTAGGAGTTTAAGAACCTCCTTTTTCACAACTTCCATCATGGGAGGGTTCAATCGGCGTTGTACTTCCCTAGTAGGTGTTGTACCATCCTCAAGAAGTATTCGATGCATACACGTAGCTGGGCTAATTCCCTTTATGTATGCAATTCCCCATGCAATTGCAATCTTATGCTCACGCAAAACCCGTAGTAGTTTTTCCTCTTTCCCTAAGTATACATATTTCAGATGCTCAGGCAGTGGTTTCAATTCCAAATTGGGTGCCTGTATCACTAAAAGCACAAGTTCCTTGTCAGAAATAGGAAGGGAAATAAAGGAAGAAGACTTACCTGGACCTCTTGGAAGAGATTCAAGGGCTGCCAATGTATCTGCAAGCTCAGATTCCATCACAACAAATTCAGTCGCCTTAGTCTCCTTCTTCACGTCTTGAGAAATGCTCAATTCTAACACCGTTTTGAGCACATCCTCCCCCATACTTGCATTGAACACATCCTGCACCAAAGAGTCAAGAATATTAATGGAAAAACAAGAGTTAACATCTTTTGGATACCTCATAGCTTCAAAGATATTGAAGCTGATCTTTCGCTCTTCGAATTCCATTGTCAAAGTTCCTTCATAAACATCGATTTTGGTACGTGCAGTCCTCATGAATCCTTTTCCAAGAATGAGAGGTAAAGATGTGGGCATTGGATCATGCTCCATCTCCAGAATAAGGAAGTCAGCGGAAATATCAAATAATTGACTTGCACAAGAACATCTTCCAAATAGCCTTCAGGATACACATGAGAACGATCCGCTAATTGAATGATAGTTCTAGTTGGTTTAAGCTCACCTAGCTGAAGAGATTCATACACAGAGTATGACATTAAGTTAATTGAAGCACCCAAATCAAGTAAAGCATGCTCAAACCTGTTTCACCAATGGTGCAAGGAATGGTGAATCGTCCGGGGTCCTTCAATTTGGGAGGAAGTTTCCTTTGAAGCACAGCAAAAGCTTCCTCACTTACTGCAACAGTTTCAGCTTCATCAAGCTTCCTTTTGTTAGTACATAAATCCTTAATAAACTTAGCATACCTAGGAATTTGCTTCATGGTGTCAAGAAGAGGAATGTTCACTTGGACTTTCGAAAGAACTTCCAAGATATCCTTATTACTTTGCTCCTTCTTTTGCTTTGCAAACCTGCGAGGAAAAGGAATAGGTGGAACATGTATAGTAGAACCAGTTTTGTTTACCTGAAGAGGATTGGGTTTGGTTGGAGGGGCCGAAGCTACTCCCAAACTCGAAGGAATTTTTGATTTTTCATTCTTTACTCCAGACTTCCGGACAGAATCTGGCGTCCGGACGGAATCATCGGGCGTCCGGACGAGTAACTCGTCTGGCCACGATTCCAGCTCTCTGTCCGGGGTTCGAACGTTCGACTCTTCCTCTCGATCGATCGACAACACGACTTTACTTGCTTTTGGGTTTTCCAATTGCTCTCATGCTGCTGTTTGCAAATCCTTACCTTCTTTTGATGACTTCCTTGGCCTTTTTAGGTACACAGCAGCAGGAGCAAATGCGATGCACGAAGGTTGTGAAACACCTTGAGGAACAAAAGAAGACTTCAACGGTTTTGGTTCTTCAGCCACTTCAATGATAGACATTTCTTCCTCTGTGTCGGTACCTGAATATATCGATGGAGGTGGTGTGGGAACTAGAAGAGTCCCTAAACTTGGAGATGATGGTGTAGATGGAGATGTGAATGATGAATCCGTAAGTAAACGCTGAGCGGTTTCCTTGCGGTTGCGACGTGCGGTGCGTTCAATCTCAGAATCAAATAGAAGGTCTTTCTCCCGAGATTGTCGAGTGTTCATAAACCTACAAAAACAAAGACAAAAACGTTAGAAAAAGAACTAACAGAAACTAAACAAAACAAAACAACAAATTGGAACTAAATTATACAATCCCCGGCGACACGGCGCCAAATTGATAAATGTTTTTTTACACACCAATTAAGGTGCACAATCACAACTTATGAATTACCCTACAAATATGGATATGATCGAAGATAGTATATGAAAGTACGGATCGAACCCGCTGGAGATTGGGAAATAGTTGCTACTACAATGACTCAAAACAAACAAATAACGAAACTGGCCAGTCAGAAAGATCTGACCGACAGACGACTCTAGACAACTCTAAACAACCTGAAAATTTGACACATTAAACTAGACACTCAAAACTAAATACTGACAAAGTTTTAGAGTTTTCTGAAGTGATTTGGTATTTCAAATAATTAAAGGAAAACAGACAATAAAAACTGACGAAAATATAAACTAAAAACTGATGAAGTTTGTAGATCAATGAGATGGAGAAGCTAGGGTTTCGAAATCCACCACTGAACAATCTTACCAATGTCATGAATCCAAATTAACAAGTTATTGAATTCCATGGATGACTATGCTCACAAAAGGTCCCTGGTCTGGGATGCAATCCGTATCGATTCTCTCTTGCTTAGTATGTTAACCATTTGGTCCAATGTCATAACTTATTTCCTAACATGCAATCTACCTTGGTCATGCTCAAATCAACATATTAGAAATCATTAAGGTCTAAGAGAATATGAACATAGCAAGAATCTTAGAGCATGGTGTGTATCCTAAGTATCCTAGAAACGATTTCATATGAGTATCGTGATACTCATCGCACCACAAATTAAACACATGCATATATGGGTCATCTAACACATATTTATGGCTGGTCAATCCTAACACATGCTTCTAAGGTCGCGAATCAAAGAAACACATATAAGAATTTATGGTTTACGAACAATGAAACCATTATCATCCGGAAAACAAAACTTAATTAATCCAAATATCAAAACATCAAATAATCATATTCAGGGCTTCAATCTAGCCCTAACTACAAGAAGTTTAGCTACTCATGTCTGTAAAAGAAATTCCAAAAGAACACATGAAAGATGGAAGAAATCAAAAACCCAAAGGTGCTCAGGTTTCGTCGATTCTGTCCGGACGGAATGTGGCGTCCGGACGTCTGGGCGGCGGGTTGAATTCTTTCTTCCTTTCTGCCCTCTCTATCTTCTCTTTATTTCTCTATCTATTCTGCCCTTTGGCTTCCCCTCTCTGTGTCTTCCTTCCCATGCAGGCCTTCACATATATATATAGCAGCTGCATGCCTCATGCAATCACCAATATTCTTGCATCCATTCTCCACACCACATGCACACACATGCACATGTGAATGTACTAGCTGGACAATCAATTGCATGCACTAGCAATTAAAGGGAGAAAGCGAATCACATGCACACACACGGCTTGCTGCAAAGGAGTTCACATGCAGCCACACATGACTTTCCAACCTTGCCAAGCAAAGAATGTCTCCCACACATTCACTTTCAGCCATGCTTTGATGAAAGGAGCTTGTCTTCCACATTCTCCACCGAATGGAGAGAACAATACAACAGCAACTAGGGTGCCTTAATATATGATTTCCTCAAGTGATTGAAATTCCTTCTCTTTATCACGAACTAAGCCAACTTCCAGGCCCGGCCCTGGCTATGGGCAGTGAGGGCGACGGCCCAGAGCCCAAAGATTAAGGAGGCCCCAAAAAATTTTTATGATAGATTATATATATAAAACAAATATTATTTATGTACCCCAAAAAAAAATTCTCTGATTTCAATCCGTTTCCAAGAGTATATAGAATATTGAGCGTGCCAATCGCACTGTCTTAGTGACTCTGTGCATCGCACTATGCCGCTAACCCACTATCCCATGTCTTCCTCTTCGAGATTCTCCAAAAGAAAACACACTATTTTCTATTTATCTTGGAGACCTCATACCTGCAATTTCAAAGCTCACAACTTCACACTCACTCACAGCTCTCAATCTCTCAATCTCGGTGTTCAACTGTTCATTATCCATTTATTCAATTAAATCAATTTATACATTATAATTTTGCAACAATCTCATTGAAGTTTTCTATATCCGATATCTTGCAGATCTCAAGTTCTCAACTTTGAAACTTCTGTCGTTGCTAAATGCTCTTGTGCTATGCTCAACTGCTCAACCCAGAAAGATACGGCTTCATGCTTATAAGCTTATTGGTATTGCTATTTGTTTAAGGTTAATTAACTTCACTATTGTTGTTTGTTTAATTGTTTGTTGGAGTTACTGTTAGTATTGCTATTTGTTTAATTGTTTCATTGTAAACAATTGTTTCTAGCTACTTCAAATAATCAGTTTCCTCGAAAACAACTCTCAGGAAGTCAAAATTTAAAAAAAAGGAAACAGGAAGAGAAAAGTATTCAATCCCAACGAGGATCTTTAGATAAATTTTTTGTTAAGAAAACAAATGCTTCAAGTGAGGTTCATGTAGAAGAGTTAGAAAATGTGCCTGAACAACAAATTCATTCTGAGGAATTTGTAGAACATGAAAATGAATTGAACAGTGAGTTAGGAGAAAATGAAAATTACAAAACAGGGCATGTTTCTGAAATTGAAAATGAATGCTTAGAACCTAATGAACTTGATTTGAATATTTATGATCCTAGAGTTTGAGGTAATTTAGATGCAAAAATGAGGAACTTAATAGTAGAAAAAGGGCCTGTTACTG
Organism: Rubus parviflorus; assembly: GCA_029955375.1. Lineage (NCBI taxonomy): Eukaryota > Viridiplantae > Streptophyta > Magnoliopsida > Rosales > Rosaceae > Rubus > Rubus parviflorus. The sequence goes on along the minus strand of JARGGL010000002.1, from coordinate 15,299,493 downwards.
GAAATAGTGTCAATTGTCCAAAAGATGCAATAGGAAGACACTTTTCCTCAGATTATTATGTTCGAAAATTACCAAATGGAGAAACTTGTAATAGAAAATGGTTGATTTATTCGAAAGAGCTGGATATGGTTTTTTGTTTCTGTTGTAAATTATTCAAAACAGCTCGTTCTAGAAGTAATTTAGCAGATGAAGGCTCTAGAGATTGGAAACATCTTGGTGACATGTTAAAACACCATGAAAATAGTTCTGAACACCTCAGTAATCTGAGAAGTTGGGCAGAGCTACGGGTAAGATTAGAAAAAAAATCAAACAATTGATAAGGAATTACAAGAATTGATCAGAAAGGATACTGAACATTGGAAACAAGTAATGGTTAGAATAATTGCTGTTGTGAAACGTCTTGCAATGAATAATTTGGCTTTTCGTGGAACAAATGAAAAAATTTATGAAGATTCTAATGGCAACTTTTTAGGCTTACTTGAAATGATTGCAGAATTTGATTCTATAATGGCACAACATTTTCGATTTATTCAAGATAAAGATATTCATTATCATTATCTTAGCCACAAAGTTCAAAATGAGTTGATATCTATTTTGGCATCAAATGTTAAGATTGCAATCATTAAAAAAATCAAAGAGGCAAAATATTTTTCAATAATCCTTGATTCTACTCCTGATGCAAGTCATAAAGAACAAATGACTCTGATTATAAGATGTGTAGATGTGTTAAGTACTCCAATTAAAGTAGAAGAATATTTTTTAGAGTTTTTGATTGTGGATGATACATTTGGATTAGGGCTTTTTAATGAATTGCAAGCTGCCCTAAAGTTTCTTGATTTAGATATTGATTGTGTAAGGGGACAAGGCTATGATAATGGATCTAATATGAAAGGAAAGCACCAAGGTGTTCAGAAAAGATTACTTGATTTAAATCCTAGAGCATTTTATATGCCGTGTGGTTGTCATTGCCTTAATTTAGTACTTTGTCATATGGCAAAATCTTGTCTTAAAGCAAAATCTTTTTTTGGAGCATGTCAAACAATTTATACTGTGTTTTCTAATTCTACAAAACAATGGAGTGTTTTACTTGAATATTTAGATGGCTTGACTTTGAAATCTTTGTCGACTACACGTTGGGAAAGTCATATTGATAGTGTCAAAGCAATTAAAACTCAAGCTGCTCAAATAAAAGAAGCCTTATGTAAATTAGCAGAAATTAGTGATGATGTAAAATTGTGTAGGGATGCTGAAACTTTGGCATCGGGAGAACTTTCAAGTTTTGATTTTATTTTAAGTTTGGTTATTTGGCATGATATTTTGTACAAGATTAATTTAGTGAGTAAAAAGTTACAATCCGAAGATATGCTTCTTGATGTTGCTGTTCAAAATTTGGAAGGATTGGTTTCCTTTTTTAAAAAGTATAGAGAAAATGGGTTTGATTCTGCAATGATCGATGCTAAAGAAATTTCACTCGACATGGGAATTGAGCCTATATTCCCAATAAAACGGCGTATTTGTAGAAAGCGACATTTTGATGAAATTCCCAATACTGAAAGGGAGCAACAATCAGCTCAAGAATCTTTTAGAATAGATTATTTTCTTGTTTTAGTGGATATGGCTCTTTCTCAATTGGAAAGTAGATTTGAACAAATGAAAAATTTTGAATCTATTTTTGGCTTCTTGTTTGATGCAACAAAGTTAGTTTTTTTGGATGATGAAGAATTGAGAAGCTGTTGTTTGATTCTTGAAACTGCTTTGAAAAATGGTGAGGATTCTGATATTGAGGCAAAATATTTGTTTGTAGAGTTACAAATATTGCAGGAGATGTTGCCAAGTGAGGCATATGAAACAGATAAGTCGTGGACAGCTATTAAAATTATGGAGTTTGCAAAGAAAATGGATATGTTTCCAAATGTTATGGTTGCTTATAGGATTTTATTAACTGTACCTGTGACTGTGGCATCTGCCGAAAGAAGTTTTTCAAAATTGAAATTACTAAAGTCTTATTTGCGGAGCACTATGAGTCAAGATAGGCTGAATGGATTAGCGATGTTAAGCATTGAAAGAAATATGTTAGGAAGTGTTGATTTTGAAAAAATAATTGATGATTTTGCTTCTAAAAATGCAAGAAGAAATCATTTTAGATAGTATGTAATATTTATTATACGGGGTTTTGGTTTTATGTCCCCCCCGTTGTATTATGTTTTCTTATCTAATAAAATCAGTGTGAAATTTTGATATTTGAAACAAATGACACGTGTCTGTTTATGGACAACAAATTTTTTTTTGCCCGGAGCCTCAAAATCCTCAGGACCGGCCCTGCCAACTTCTACATCTTTGCTTCCGAAACCTACAAAATACAAGAAACTAAATAAGCAACTAAGATAAATAGGAAATAAGGCCAAAATAACAAATTAATAAATACTATAAAACGTCGCAAATACACTCCTATCAGTTATTCACTGAGTCTTCCACTCTTCCTCTCCAACTCTCCATTCTCCAAGGCGTCAATCCTCTCCCAGCGTGCCCCAAGCCCTCAATTTCATTATATCAATTCCATTTCCCAGGGACAGAATATGTAAGTATATATATAAATATAATTTTGAATCTTTGATAATCTATATTAATAATGCAGTCCTTGTTCTCCAAGCCAATTTTGTGATTTTCTATTAGTGCTGATTGCCTGATTCTAATGCTAATTTTAATCAAATTATAATCGGAACATATGGCTTTGGGCAAAAATAATTTTTGCCCTTCGGGCAAAATATTTAAGAGCAATGCTTAGGTTCACCCCCTAAGTGAACCTGCTCGTTCACCCCCCTCCCCACTTAACATAGTTGCACTTCATAATTTTATAATCCAACCGTTCATATCATAACTTATCCTTCATAGATCACCTCTGCAAAAAATCAATCAAATCAAAGATCTTTTGGTTACTCATTCATATAAAATAAATAGACGGTTCCTCATAATAGTAGTAATTGTTGTCAGAACCGTTCATTTGTTTCAATAGTTAGAGTAACCAAAAGATCTCCGATTCGATTGATTTTTTGCAGAGATGATCTATGAAAAATAAGTTATGATATGAACGGTTGGATTATGAAATTATGAAGTGCAACTATGTTAAGTGGGGAGGGGGGTGAACCTGAGAATTTTCCAATATTTAAACCTATAAACTTAGCCTACCCCATTTTTCCATCCTAGTTCCGTCCTTGTGTATCGGTACATTAATGTCCCATAAACAAACCCCAGAATTCTAATTTACATCTCTTAAGGTTCTCATCTCGATCTTTCTTTTACATAATCATCAGTGGTTGCTAAGTCATGAAGAACTTTATCTACCAGAGTTTATGCCATTTTGTGTGTTGTCACACCTCAAGACTAGCAAAGTACTTGTGAAGGAACGGCAGACTTTTGAACAAGATGACAAAAACACGTTTCCTATACAGAAAAGAGAAGAATTTTTTATGTTTCAAAGGGGTTCAGTGAATTGTCAAGTTGAATTTTTTATTTTTCCTTCCGATTATTACCTCTTATAACAAGTTTGATGCGTTAAATTAAGGTTCCCTTAGTTTCTGTTTGATAGGATATGATTTGAATTCATAGGTGATATAAAAAGCTTGGGGTCTAAAACGATTTCTGAGTTCTGAGCTAGAGGAAGCACACAAGCAAGGAATAAACAAATTTAAGACGTATAAAGCTCCAGTTCACATTTATCTCTGTAGCTCCAATTGTTCAACATCAAATGCTGGTCGACCTAAAAATTTTCTAAAGAACCTTAAGAAAAAGAATAATAAAGATTGGTACACAAGTTCCAGGAAAGCTTAATTTTATGAACAATTAAACCTAGATATCCAATAACATCATCTGTACTCTAGTGTTCCAAAACTTCTTTCTATAAGACAGATCCTCCCCTTTTACGATCATGGCAGACCAAGACCCACTTTTCCGACTAGGTGAGGAAGACCAAAACAAAGAGGATGATGAACAAAACCACCAAAAAGAGTATCATCATAATCTGGCCTTTTACACTAGCCTTCTTCATCACTGTGGCCACCTTTTTCTGCAAGAAATATTGGAAAGGAACTTATCATCTATTCTGGGAATAGTAATCTATATATTCATTTAATTAGCAAGCTCACAACAAAAGAAAAAAAAAGTTGGAATATTTGAATTTCAAGAATTCCGTGGTCAGACATAGAGTAGCAAAACTCCTGAATTTCAAGAAGTCCCATGATAGAACAGATCCATACAGTTGGAAAATAATCTTTGAACCTGCAAGCAGAAACTCACCTGAACAAAATCAAGCCGGTTTGACGTACTGTCCATTTCCATACCCAACTCATCTACAATCTTCTCCTGGAGCACCAAGAGGTTTACATTTTATTACAAAGTAGCAGGAATGATCCAGAAGTTTGTGCATCAAAATGCTTTATGTGTTTGGTCTTTGACCTTGTTCCCTTTCTTTGGTTACTATAATCTCTTATCTAGCAAAAAGAAACTTATATAAAATACAGGAACTCTACTTTTTCCCATCACTTATTAGTAGTTCAATTGTACTGATGACATTACCGGAAACAGCAACTGACAAAATTCTTACCTGTGCCATGAGCTCTTCATGTATGGTAAGCCCGACACCTCCAATTCTCCCCACACTGGCGCTAAGTTCATCCAACTCCTCATCCTGTTGCCTACCAGCACCAATTGGCAGGCATATAAAATCAAAAGAAACAGTTACAGAGACAACTGGCCAAAAAAAAACTATCCCTGTACTCAGAAAGTATTTTGCATGACATTGCCAAAGGGAACGGGAGAAGGAAAGAGGGGGGAAATTCAGCTCTCAATTAATAACTCAGTAAACATGATATATGGTGCATATAGCTCAACATTTATGACCACAGAAGGTCTTCTATACGTTACAAACTCAGATGCTTTGACACAAAAGGAAAGTTGTTATTTTCTTTTGGAGATTACAAGTGCTTCCATAAGTTTTCTCAAAAGATGCAAGCAAACCTTTTATAAAAGACACCAAAACATAGCCAGACAGTGTATCTCAGAATAAAATTCCCAACAAATGGAATGGTGACTTGTTACTAATGTATCTTTGTTCCATGTATGTGCCAATTGGATTTGGATTTAGGAAGATTGAAAGAAATAAAAACCTTACTTTATGAGAAGCAACTGTCTATCTGATTCTGATGTTATGAAATCATCGTTTTTGTGTGCAGCATATTGGTTGGATCTATCTGTCTCCTGAGAATTTGCCAGCCTCATTAGTTCTCGCCGCATTCCAGCCGTGCTAGTTCCAGTAGATTCCTTTCCAGCTTCCACTGCTTTTTTTACAGCACCTACCTGATAAGCTATCAGACTAATTTAGGAGTTGCACACAAGTCATCCAAAGCCAAAAGATAAACGTGACATACAAATATATATATATATATATATATATATATATATATATATAAGAGTATATAACAGAACTGAAGCCGCACAAAGGCTTATTATGGAATAAATATCCAAAAGCCATAACCACCTCAACAGAACAACTCCACAGAGAAGAAGGACTATTACCAATACCACATATGGAATTAATCTTTACTGTCATTAAAAAAATTTAAGAGAACACAACTCAACAGACGATGCATTTATACCTGAGCACGAGCAGTGCTTGTCCATCTCCTTCTCTTTTCAAGTTCCACTTCATCAATGCCATACAATGTAGGATCTCTAACTGCTACAGATATTGTTTTGTCCAATTCATCTACCTTCCAATCAAGAAAGCATGCTTTCAGTAGTTGCAAACAGAAGATGATTTTTTATTATTAACATACGATAAGAAAAGATTGATTACATCCTTATTTAACTTCTCTCTGACAGGGATAAAAATATTCAGGTTAATAGAAATACTGTTGGTCTGGATTGACAAAGTTATCAATGGATATCAATATCAATACTATAGTGTCAACGGTCAAAGGCAATACTATTGAGCAACAGAAATTTGATAAGATTTTTTTTTTCTTTTTAGAATGAAAAAAAAAACCGAATTAATCCTTTTTCCTGATTGCTTTGAAAATGGGGAAAACTATCTTGTAAACCAATTTTTAAATGGACCTAAGCTAGCGTATTTCAAGAAGTACTAAAATTAATGATGTATTACTGATATTTCAGCCTGATACACCCTGTTTTGCATCACTGATCCATCACTATATTAGCATGAAGCCAGGTAAATAAGAAAAAAAAAATTAGTAAAATAAATGTTGTGATATTTGCGCACCTGCCACTCAATACTTCCACATGTAGAAAGCAGCTCCTTTGTGAGTTGTAGTTCTTGTTCTCCACCATTAGATGAAAGACGTTCCCATTGGTGAAAAGAAGACTGCAGCTTATCAATCTACAAAATGAAATATAGTAATCAGGATCAAGTTTTTCTACTCCCAAACATAATGTCATACCACCATAAACAAATCCCACAAAACTAATCAATACCAATTTCATTTGTCAACAAAAGACTAAAAGGTGTAGTGAGAGAGAGAGTGAGAGAGAGAGAGAGAGAGAGAAGAAGAAGAAGAAGAAGAAGAAGAAGTCTACTACAGGGGTTCAATTGAACTGATAATGTGTATGTGTGTGTATAACTGTATATATATGCCATGCTTCATTCCAAAGGCTACCAAACGTCTACATAATTTGACAACTTACAGATTCTTGAATCTCCTCTTTCACAACATAAAACGGATCTTGAGCTGAATGCATCCTGCAACTTATAACACTACTCTATCCTGTGAGCATCCAAAGAAGAAACTTCCATTAGAAAAATCATATCAACTGATGCAAGGTCAGAATGAGAATATATACATATATATACACAGTTACACACGCACACACACATATAAACAAATTTTATCCATGGAAAGACTCGCTAAGAAAATCATCTGAGACCGCTTCTCATTTAACAAGAGAGTGAAAAGGTTTGATGGGCCTTAGCTCCACTCTATTTGATTATCATGACATGAATAAAGTTTCCAAATAACCAAATGAGATTCCCATTCAAGTGTATGGGACTCCTCTTGCATTGCCTTGTTCTTGCCACGCAGCATAACCTAAATTTGAGCACACCCAATTTTGACTCTAAAGCAACTAGTATATGGAGATTGATATAATTAACAACTTATATATTCTGCTTATTTGACTCCAGCTAAATTACTATTGGCTTCTTCATGCTCATAATGATTAATATGGTTTTCTATATGGTTCTTGTATCTTAGGATTCAAATCATAATATATCTACATACATTTCTGTAGCTATTTTGTTCCTAGGATGCTACTGGTGGCTGGTGCAACTCAGAAATCATTAATCATCTATTACTTCAGACCAGACGTTTATATACTAGCCATTTCCAACAATTAATCGAAAGGGATTTCGGAGTTATGTTTACCAGAACCAGAAGAGGGTGTTTGCGGCGTCGGACGTTGATGATCAGCGCTTGCTGAGTCGAGTGGTGTGTTGAGGAAGTGGCCGGAATTTAACAAACGCACAATACATTATGGCAGAGAATCCGTGTCCGTCGTCAATATGGTAAGGGACTCAAGGGCCAGGATGTAACCAAAACATGCAAATTTCATTCATGAGTTCCAAACTGATTACAACCAAGGCATATATGTTGCCAGTCACTGTAGTTTCGTACAAACACTACCTACATTGCCGTTGTACTCTAGATAAGATCTCGGTACTACTTGTCTTAAGAACTTGGGCCAATCTTGTGGGCTTGATAACTGAATGGGTCAATACACATAATTTATGCAAGAACGAATCAAAGTTTCATAAGAAAATTAATAAATTGATTTGACCCTAATACCCTATAACAAAATCAAACTCTCTATTACCAGATCTTTAGCTTTTCAGATTTCAACGAGTTCTCTGTTAAGAACTTAGGATACACCATCTCCAACCCAGTTTATTTTGTCTTCCCTAACTTGTGACCCTATCATCTGGTATCGAGCCAGGAATGATACGTGGCATCAAAACACGTCACCAAAAGGCCGGTCCTAAAGTTTTTGAGGCTCGGGGCAAACATAACAAATGTGCCCCTAAATTTTACTATAAAAAAAAAATTTCTTCATTTTTCTTTTTATTCTTTGTATTTTTTTGAACACCAAAAAAAACCTTTTATATTCGTAAAGTATTTTTGGTGTTGAAAAAAATACAAAGAATAATATGAAAAAAGAAGAAATTTGTTTTTTATAGTAAAATTTAGGGGCACACTGAAATATACAAGACCCCAAGTCATTCATTAACTTTCACACCATAGTATGGGTGAAATTGGAATTGATATAGAAGTCTTACATGTGTGTTCATTAAGTTGTTTATCTATCGATATGGATTAGGGAGAGACCCGAAATTTCCAATCATTCTACCATTTCTATATCTATCCATGTTCTTCCTCTTTGCATTTTATTTGCATTAGTTTAGTTAATTTCATTGCTTGCTTTACTTTGTTACATTTCACTTATTTCAAAACACAAAAATATGATCACCACACCCATATGTATATATTCACTACACTCTTGCATCATACCATCTCTTATCCTATCATTCTAGTGCTAGAAAACATAGGTTACTAATCTATCAAGCGGGTTTTGAGCCATCAATCCTCGTGGTACGACAATCCCCAGTTTTAATCTATACATCCACTATTTTGGCAATTGTCAGACAAAATATTAGCACAAGTCTTCCAAGCACAATTTTTTGCCTTGCCTAGAACTTGGGCATTCGATCCATATACCATTCCAAAGTGAGCTAATGAGATTAGGACCGATAAAAGCATCATTGAGAACATGGGCACGAGCCACATGATATGCGGATTTAACCGAAAAAAGATCTATGTTTATCTGCCCCCCAAATCCACCTATATGCATGCATATTGGGACTAAGTGGCAATAAATTCAAATTTCACATACCTGGTTGGGAAAAGAAATTAGAAACAAGTTGAAAATTCAAATTCCGAAGGTCATTGCAAATATTGGTGGTACTTCCATCACCAATATGTCTTCGTATACCAGCCCTCAATATATCCCTATCATGTAAAATGTTTCGCCAAGCGTATGAAGGTGAAGAACCACTCTCCGCATTTCAAAAAGAAGTGTTCGGAAAAAAAATATATAGCTTTGAAAAACCGACATACCAAACAACTAGGATTGTGGAGAAATCGCCAACCTTGCTTGGTCAAATGGTCAGCATAGCCAAGTTAAAGGCAAAAAGGTGTCTAAAGCCCATTTTGTCCAAGTGTTTTGGCTTGCAAAGCTCATCCCAAGCTCTCCAATGCATTGCTCATTTGTCCTTTATAGCATCCCATCAAAATTTAGTACAAAGTTGATGAAAATCCTGACAAAGAGATTGAGGGATCGGAGATAGCCATTCATCGTATATAAAGGCATGGTTTGTGCCACAACTTTAATCAATACTTCCCGACCCGCACTACTTAACAGTTTAGCTCGCCAACCTGTAAGTTTCTTCGTTAACTTGTCTTTGACTTGAAAAAAACGCCTCAATCAGTTTTGGATCTGCCTACATGCGTAGGGATACCTATGTATTTTCATGGTGTGAAACTTGCTCCACACCTAAAAATTCAGCCATGGATTGTTGCATGCATATGAGGGAGAACACTGCCGCTGAAAACAACACTACTTTTTTGAAGATTAACTTGCTGACCAAAGGTAAGTTCCTAGGTCTCCAAAATATGTTTTAAGATCATACAATCCAAGAGAGTGGCTTGGGCATAAAGCAAACTATTATTCGCAAAAAAAAAAAATGGTTGATGATAGGAGCACCATCGCAAAGCATGTAAGTGACCCCTCGAAACATAATGAGAAATCAAAGCTGATAGTCCCTTAGCATAGAGAATAAAGAGATACAGAGAGTCAGAGATAGTGGATCGCCTTGTCGAAGTCCTCTACTAGGTGTCACCAAACCTCATGGTTCACCATTGATAAGAAAAGAATAACGGACCATTGACATATAAGTTATAATTTGCTACATCCAATTACTGTCAAAACCCAGACGATGTATGATACTCTATAAGAAATGCCACTCCAAGCGGTTATATGCCTTTACTGATATCCAATTTCAAAGCCAAAAATCCTTCTTTACCTCGATGAAGATTAATTATGCATATAATGAGTAAGCTCCGAGGCAACCAAAGTATTCTTTTAAATAAGGTGACCCGGTACAAAAGCACTTTGTTAAGAAGCAATGATGTCTACTAGGAAAACTTTCAACCGATTGGCTAAAACCTTGGAAACAATCTTATCGATGACATTGCATAATGCAATTAGTCGGAGTTGTGACATAACATGAGGTTCATTTACTTTCGGAATGAGCACCACATGAGTGAAATTCAGATCGTGTGGAATTTCTTTCGAAGTAAGGAAGTGAATAACAACATTGCTAATATCTGTTCCCACCAGGTCCCAATATTTTTGAAAGAAAAACAAAGACATACCATCTGGTCCAGATGCTTTGGACTGATGCATTTGGAATAAGGCCGCCTTCCTAATTTCATCCACAGAATAAGGTGCCTGGAGATCACGGTTCATGGTTAAAGTAACACAAGGTTGAACAGCTTGAAGGATTTCTTGAAGATAGTAGTAGCTTCAGGAGTGCCATAATAATAGGTTTTTTGAAGATAGTTGATAACCACCTTCTTAATGCCTTCCTTTGAGAATTCCCAGACTCCATTGCAATTGAATAGCCATTGATTTTATTGCATCTTTTTCGGTTAGCAACACGTTTATGAAAAAAGATGGAATTTATGTCGCAGATTGATTTGTATGTGATTTCCGTACAAATTAGGCCTCTAATCACTTTAGTAATGCTAATCCAAAGGCCGTTTAGTGTCTCTAATCCTTGAATTGCATCATTGTAGGGTTCACATGCATCAAATTGATTTCGGGAGCAAAATGGCGCGTTTTGGAGTTTTTAGTGGATTTCCGGCAAAAGGACGAAAAGTCAACCCGAAGACCAAAAGTCAACTCGTGGTCAACCCTACTTTTTAGCGTCAACGAGTCAACATGAAGTCCCGAAAGTGAGTCGCAAGAGAATTCCGGAAGTTTGGTCAAAAGTCAACTATGGTCAACTCTGAGGGTCATGGTCAAAGTCAACGACGAAGTCAACCTTGTAACTCATCCACACAAGCTTCCAAAATCAGTAGGAGCATATTAGATGCCATGTGGTCACCCTTAGATTACTCATTCCTTTTATTCCCTAGAGAATTTACCCCTTGCCCTTCATTTAATCTATCTAACCATTAGATATTTCCCTAGTTGATCATAGCCTTTCATCCCTCTCTACCCTAGCCTATTTAAACCTAGTTTTTGCCATTTAGATTCATTCCCCACCTCTTCATAGCAGCCCTCACCTAGATCTCACCCAATTCTCTCCCTTCTTCCTCCCCCAAACACTTCATTTTCTTGGTGATCCGTCAAGGGTCGACGGGTCGACGTACCCTTGTCGACTGGTCGACCGGCGGCAGCCGAGTTGTTTCCTTTGTTTTCTTCTCCTTCCACCTCCCAAATCCTTTTTCTTCCTTCACCAACTTTCTTCCTCACTTCCTCCTCTATATCCTTGCCTATTTTTCTCCATCATTCTAGCACTTCTACATTACGTACATATGCTTGGATCCATCAAGAACACCAAGATTGGGAGGCCAAGAGCGAAGAGAAGAGGAGCTTGCTACTACTTGAGTGACACAAGGAGCTGCTGCCATCTTCATGAGAATCCCTTAACTTTCTCTTTATCTTTCCCTAGTTTATAGTTGTTTATTGTGGGACTATTGATGTGTAATCTAATCATGTGTGACTAGTTGTTTAGGATTGGGGACTAGGGTTGTGTGCCCTAGTCTATTTGTGATGTGATGATGATTTGAATTATGTGTGGATGCTTGAAGATGAATAAATATGTGTATTGTCTATTCTAATATGTGTTGGATGTATATTTGAGGAATTAGTCACTCTTTGGTATGCATTTGATCCATCTTGTATGAGTGTGTAGGGTTTGACCACTTTATTCTACTCTAGGCAATTTGCAATATGTGTGATGAGCATGTTTCACTTGTGTGATCCTTTACTCATGTGCTTTTACGCCTCCTTTTTTTTCTACCATCCCGCGGAAAGTCCCTAAGACCCTAATAAGGCTTAGGAATACCTTAGGAAGAGTCCTTTCCACATCGATAATATCGGTGGAATGGTGGATTACACATGTGTTGCTTGTTTGAGTCCCTAGTTTCGACACTTTTATGCCTCTTAAGCACTTTAGGGGATTCAGTATTAGCTAACATAGAGGAATCCCCTATGACACCTAGAGAGTTCGAATGGCCCTAATAAGACATTTGGATACCTTAGGAAAACACGGTCCTAGAACCATAACATGGCTAGGATACGAGATTTGATTTACTCATCACTTAAGCATAAATGCATAACCGGAACATCATTCATCATTGTGGGCTTTGGTAGACCCCGAATACTCAATCGTTCTATCATTTCTATTCTCTTCATGTTCCTCTTCTTTACGTTTTGTGCATTAGTTAGTTTACTTTATGTTTCGTGTTTGCATTCCACTCTTTTCCAACTCTCAAATAACGTTACACTACACTCACGTACTTGTATATCCATTTACACTATTTCATCTTCCCATCTCTTGCCTCATCATATTTGTGCATCTTCTTTGGTTACTTGTTTGCCAAGGGGTTGAAGGGTCATCGATCCCCGTTGGAACGACAACCCCGGTCTTAAATATACATACACACTTTTGGCAATCGTCACAGATAGCATGCGACCACTGCCTCCAATAAGTTTCATCAATATAAATCAATTCATTAAGTTTACTTGATAGTTGAACTTTCTCCGGTTGGTACATCGAATTAAAAGGCTTTTGAAGCTGACATTGAAGTTGTGACCTTGTTGTTTCAGTCTCCTCATTTCTATTTCCAAAAACTGCTATGTCCCACGTTAGTACATAAATGAGAACCAGTATCCTTAATCTTGCGACAAACTTACAGCAAGGGGTTGTCCAGTTAAGGTTGTGACCAAACCTCCTCTACAACTTGAGGAAATAAAAGAATGAGACGTCAATATTTCCTCAAAGAGGAAAAGCCTCCGATGACGGTTCTGATTATGAGGTTCGGATCTAACCTCCAATAGTAAAGGAACATGGTTCGATTTGCTTGGTGGGAGATGAACCACTCGAGAGTAGGAAAAATTCTCAAGCCAAAAAGGTGAGCCAAGACCCCGGTCCAAGAGTTCCTTTCTGTGAGTGTTACTCCAAGTAAAACGACACAAAATGCTCCCAAATCCTCAAGATTGCAATCGGAGATAGCGGAACGAAAAGCCTACATCCGACCGTTGTTTCTCAAAGAATCTCCATATTTTTCATATAGTGAAAGAATTTCGTTGAAATCTCCCATAACTACCCATTTCTCCGAGTTAGACCTCACCAAAGATCGAAGCAAATCCCAGGAAACATGTCGTTGACCTGTTTTCGGGTGACCATAGAAGCTGATGAATCTCCATATATACTCCAACACCGGGAGACATGACGTCTGCATCAATGAAAAAAGTATTCAGTTTGCGCGCTTGACCTATACCATCACCGTCTCATCTCAAAGCAGAGCTAGTCCTCTCGCCTGGTTTACGTACTCGATCAAAGTGGGTGATATGAGGTAAACTTAGAGCCCTAGGAATGGACTTGTTGTTTTGTGCAGTGAGTTTTGCTCAGAAACACAAGATTGGTCTAGTGTTTATGAATCAGTAACTTTAAAGCATGGCGCGCGTACGTGTTTTTTGATTCGCATTCCCTTGAAAATTCTAGGCCAAGAAATTCATTATGTAGGAGATAGAATCCAAATCATAAACTTTAGATCGCACTAGAAAAAAGTGAGAGAATGCAAAAAACCCTAGCTTGGGCAGCTAAACCCTAGCACAACGTTTTTACTTTTTTTTTTTTTTTTCTCAAAACAAAATCAATAACAATTTAATGATTTAAAACATTATGGAGGTTTTACCCAAATCTTCCATAGATATTAGATATCCTATCTTGTCCCCTATATTAGATAAGAGCATCCCTAAAATTTTAAGTTTCATTACCTAAGTTTTTATTGAAAGAGAAAATATGGATGATGAAAGAAAGAACTAATAGGATTTTTTTTTGGACGAGAACTAATAAGATTTTGACATGTATGTTGTCATTGACTTGTACTATTTAATTTTTCCAAAATTTGAAATAATATATATATATATATATGTGTGTGTGTGTGTATATATTTAATAATTTTTAAGTCGAACTCAGAACGTCCCACTTATAAAATAGAGTTAATACTCTTAGATCAAATCGCCGTGTGTAGGTAATTTGGTTATTTTGAATTGTTTTTCTGAGAACAAAAACGCTTTTGAATTAATTGAAAAAAATTAATTATAAATATAAAAAATTTTGAAAAAATTAAAATGTGTCTTGGATGAGTTTTAGTCTTTTAGAAAGTAGTTTTGAGAAACACTTGTAAAATGTTTCATCGTAAAACAAGTTTTTACTAAATTTAAAGAGCGCTTGAAAAATTTTCAGAAACAATCCCAAACAGACCCAATAACGCCCTAGGTGGAAATTGATATTTCCCGATTAAAACTGTGAATTTTGCTTTCCTATAATTTCCATCATTCCATGTCAAAAATCATACAATAAAAATACTGAATACCGACAAAATTGGCAGTATAATTAATTTATTCAACTTCCAAATTTGAACTTCAGCATTCGCAGTTTCGCACTTGGCGGGTATTCTGGTTCAATAAACCTGAGCTGTCGCTACCGCACCATATCTCCCAAATGCAAACCCCTCTTTAAAACCCTAACTGCGGCCTCTGACACGTAACGGGCGCGTGGTTCCTTTGATCAGCAAGCATACGACGCGAGACGACGATTGGGTCTCTTGAGCTCATTCGCCGTTTCGAATACTTGGCTTTGCCTCGCAGTCGTTCTCCGACTCCTGTAAAAGGTCCCAAATCATCTTTCTTCTCCTTGGTGATTTTGATTTTCTGCTGATTGCGATCGTTAATTGGGGTTGGTATCGAGGTACTGCGTGAAATTTTCTGGGTTTATGCATGTATATGTATTAGATTGGTTGAATTTGGGGGTTTTCACCCATTTTGGTCGTTTTTAGATAGTAGAACTGCTCTTTCAGATTTTATTGAGGACATACTCATTAAAGGGATGAAAATAAATTTGATTAGTACAGAATTGAAACATTTCTGCAATTTGTTTCGGTCACGGTAGCTTCAAGTTCCTCAGAGAAGTGCTCCTTCACTTCCCCCCCGGGTTGTTCTTAATAATGCTTTGTTTTACCATGATTCATGTGGATTTGTGTTGTTTTTTGTAGTTAGTTTGTTGCGCAGGGTCTTGTAATTTCTTTTTTGTTTTTTAGTTTTCGAGGTGAAATTGCTCATTCACTAGTTGTAGCTTTTTTAAGTCAATGAAATTTCGTTTCTCCTCAAAAAAGAAGATTAGTCTTAGAATCTATATTCTTTATTTCGCACTGAAAGTAGTCATGAATTAAATGATTTGTGTGTTTTATCCCCAAACATGCTAAAAGTTTTGTAATTTTTTGTTTCAGCCCATTTTTAACCTCAAGAAACTAATGTTCACATCTGCCATAGGCAATATAATTTAATAACGGAGGGCCAAGTAGAGGAGGTGAAACCTACCTGTCCCTAACAGCTAAGATGTTTTAGTGACCAAGTGCTTTTGGATTGAAATGATGTTGTTTATTACATAAGTAGACTATCAACATGGAAAAGATATGCAGAGGAACTGGCCCTTAAGTCAGACATGCATATATCTTAAAACTTTTTTTTTTTAATGAAAGAGTAATCTCTCTATGATTTGAAACATGTTTGGTGCTTCAGTGTTGTTGTCATGAAGAAGGTAAGGGGTACTTGTCTTTGGTAACTGCCAAGAATTATCTTTATGAGACACTTCATCTGAATCTCCTTTGGTTTTATTTACCTCAAATAGATAAGGACCAAAAGTGTCTGTAACAAGGACGAAAATATTCGTTTGATAAATTGAAGGTAGGTTATCATTTGGGAGGGGATTAGGAAGGATTTACTCTCTGTGATCCTTGGTGTTTGGATTTGGATTGTTTCCACCCTCTTTAATTGTTCTTTTCAATCTGATTGTTTGTGATGTTCTTTGTAATGCTCTAGGCCTTCTCAAGCTGAAATCAAAATGGAAGCCTGCGACTGGAGAACAAAAATTTCCAAAGATTTGCGAGAAAAAATTGTGAGAAAGATGTAAGTTGCATAGCATTATCCATGTAACGACACAGTGCTTCCTCCTTTAAGTTCTAGCTCAAGTTACTTTTGGACTTCTAGCTAGGTCCTTACTCTAGATCTTCCTGGTGCATGCATTACAGATGGAGGACATCCATTGACAATCTCCCCTCTAGACTGAAGTTACTTTTGGACCTCTAAGTCTTTACTTAAGAATCTAGATCTCCCCAATGCATTTCTGATGTCGGATTCGGTGTATCACAATCCATATCAAACTATGATTTCAATTCCCCTTTAAGGATGTCCCTAGTTTCAATTACTTCTTAGATGTTGTCTTGTCACATCGATTTTAGATTAGTATAATTCTTTACATAGTTTTTGCTCTCTTAGAACTTCATGAAAAATACACAACTCAGACATGCTAAGCTCCATGATAATTTTACTTGGGCTGAGCTTGGGTGAGCATCAGCACTACCAATTGGCGCTCATCGATTGAATGAGATTGGCCGGAATTTTGTAAGCTTAGCTAGTTTAGGGTATGGTAAAGTTGAATGCTATATTTGATAAAGATGGCTACAAAGTTTAATATATGATGATAATGTGGTTTGACTAATGGATTCTAGTTTGTGTACTAAAATTTTCATTCTAAACTTCTTGAGCTGGCATGGCCAGATTTCTGACTCTATAACAATTTCTCCTGCAGTATTGATATCCTAAGGAAGCGTTCCCCACCCTCTGAAGAATCTTTATCCCAACTCAAGAAGATTCAGAAGGTTGCGGAGAATTTCGAGGAAAAGGTTTATATGGACGCAAGTGACCAGGTATCTTTAAGTTATTAAATGTCTTTCTTTTGAGGAATTTATCTACAATTCTTTTCCTGCCAAGGTTTTAGAAAATAAATCATTGCAGTTCAATAACGTCTTTTTTTTTTCCTATGCTGATTTGTAAAGATGAGTATATCTCTATCTCCATTTTGATAAATTTATCTCCATTTTAATTTTTTATTTTAGAAAGAATATATGAGGAAGATAATGGTAAAGTTGATGGCAGCAGAGGGATCACATCCAAATGTCGTGCCCACATCGTCCTCAAACCCTCCCTACTTTGGTCTAAAAGCCTCAAATCTGGGTAATGACAGTAATTTAAGAAATTAGTTCATTCAGTTTTTCAACTTCTTTAACTTGTAGCCTCTGTAATTGACTGTTGAAACGCACTATGTATATAAAACAATACTTTTCGTTAAAGCTAGAATCTGCCAAGATATTATGTTCTATTTATTTTTATAATTCTTAGGTTCGTTTATATGAAATTATACAGTTGCTGGCTACATGTATGTGATATTTTTTTTTTAAATCATAAAACAAAACATAGTCTTTGATACTGTGGGAAAAGAAACTAACAATTGAAAACCGTCTTAATAACTTCACTAGCTATAAAAGCTTTTCTTGCAATATTTAAAAAAGCTCCATCCTTGCATGGAAGCTTGAGATATCAATTCTTCTATACTAAGCTTCTCTCTCTCTCTCTCCAGACCATATTTGTCATATCATTATTTTGAATCTTATGCTTTTGGATGTGGGCCAATAATTATTTTTTCTCACCTCTGGGTCTCTCCCCACCATTAAACATATGGATTTAATTTTGGGAAATGGTAATTACAAGGCTTGCAGTTCAGGAACTCCCCCGTTGATATCCTGTTAATTTTATTATGTGATCTCCATTCGCAAAAGCATTTGTTTTTGAGGTGTTGGCCTCATGATGTATATTGACAGATATATAAATTGGGAATCAAAACACATTCATTTAGTCAGTAAGCGTATTTTTGTTTTTTATATCCATAGTAGATCACTAGATTGTTAGCAAATTATTCTCCCTTGGATGTTAAGTTTTCACATACGGGTGTAACTGTGTTGTAGAGTAATACTTTTGTATTCCTCGCCTAAGTTTCAATTGCTTCACCTTGTTATTTTGATTTTTACTTTTGAATAAAATCTTGTGGTATTCCATCTCTAGTTGGTAATCAAGGCCAATCAAGTGCTGTTCAATCCACTGATCAGTCCCAAGCATGTGAAGTTCCTGAACAACATTTATTGCCTGACGTTCGAAATAATATTGCATCTGCTGGAGTTTCTGCTAACTTAGCATCTGCACAGATCACTGTCAGTGCTTCAGCTCAGGTTCCCTTGCCAAACAGTGCTAGCGAGAATTCCTATTTGCTGAAGTTGCTAGGAAATTCATCAGGGAAAGCAATACCTTTCAATGAATCTGGCAATAATTTCAAGCAGGAGCAAGAAAAACAACATTCACCCCGCATTGATGCTCATCCAAATCCACATCTTTGTAAGCAGGTCAAGCAGGAACTTATTGCACCGCCATGCATAACCTGGCAACAACAAGTACAGCAGCACCACCACCACCAGCAGAAACTCTTAAAACATACTCAGCAACAGACACCTCAACAATCTGTCATCCAAGCTCCTCTTGCACGGTCTTCTGAGATACATGTTCCACTTTCTGATCGTCGGCAGGATCAGATTTCTTCTTTTGAACAGACATCACAATCTGTGATTAAAAATCCTCTGCAGACAGCCTTTGGGCAGACAAATCCACAAGACACTCCTGAGATTCGTCAGACTGTATCATCAACTCCAGAGCACCAATTAATGCAATCACAGAAGCAACAACATTTGATGGGGAGAAGGTTGACTGCTACTAATTTACAACAGAATCAGTTAAGTGGGCAACCAAACGGTCTCCGTGACTGGCAGCAGCAACATCATAGGTTACCATTGCAGCCCAATAATTTACCACAGGAGTTTAAGGGGAAAAATATAATTCTTTCGAGTGCAAACAATGAGGACCAAAGAAACAATATCTCTGTACTACAAGGGAGCTCACAGCTGCCTGAAACACAATGTACAAGCTCAGGCAAGCGTCAATGTGAGGTTAAAATGCAGGGGACCCGACAGACTGCTTTAGCTCTATTGTCAAATCAAGTGCTAAAATCACAACCACAGTCTCTTGAAAGGCAACTGAACTCCCAATCACAGCCAGAGAAGATGCAAAATCTGCCAAATTCAGAGAAGATGCAAATATCAGGTAAATAAAACGAATCATATAATTCAGCAATATAAGTAGTTTGTTGATAAGATTAGTTATATGGCTTAAACTTTGTTTTTAATTTTCTAATGGCTTATATGTTTCTTAAATATCACTCTTAACTAAAATTTTATGAGTGTAATTTTATTAATTAATAACTTAAAAATACGGGAATGGTAACAGCAAGGTAATAGCGATGGGTAGTGTTATTGATGGTTATCGGATAAGCACCAACGGTGGTGCTTGCATGATAGTTACAGTGGAAATGCTGCGGTGGTGGAAGTAATAATGGTGATAATTGTGCTTGATGATGGCTCTGTGGCTTTGGTTATAGTGGTGGTAGACGGAAAAGGCATGCGTTCAGTGGAAGCAACGATAACAGTTGTTGTGGAGAAATGGAAATAGTGGGAAGTGGAACTTGTTGCAGTTGTCAAGTTGCAATTTAACATAAGTTTTGTACGACCTTGTATGTTTGACTGACAAGAGAGCAATTGGCATTCAATTTTTCTTTTTCATTTATGTTCTCTTGAAATGAGGTTAAACCACAATAAGCTATACATCAACAATGTTCCTATTATCAAAAGAACAACAAGCATATAGGTGTGTACTTGAGTAAAATTCTGCACTTACCAAATGCTATTGGTAGCTTGACCTATGTTATTGGCATCTCCGTATTAAATTTTGTTTCTCAGATACAATGGTAGTCTACCAAGGTATCAGAGCTTTGGGAGGTTCTGTATATAAAACCTCAAATTACACATTTTCATAACTTAGAGCTGATTTGCTAGCACTTGTGATTTTAGTATTTCATTTAGTTATGGAAATGGATAGTATGTAGGAGAAAGGGGGAAGAAAGGACGCAGTAAGCAAGAATGTATTAGCAAAAAAACTTCTCTTTTGAGAAGATTTTTTCCCCTTATTTCACTTTCTGTTTTATAATTCTTCCTCATTCCTCCTTCCATCCTTTCTCCCTTTCTTTTGACCCTCTTTATTCTGTATGTGTTTCGGTAAAAATGTAGGTAATTGAGTTTGAAAGTGTTCAATGAGTAGTTGACATGGTTGGAAACTAGCACTCTTTTCTCAAGTCTTGAGAGAGAGAGAGAGAGAGAGAGAGAGAGAGAGAGAGAGAGAGAGAGAGAGCATCCTTCTGCTGCGTCAAATAAGATTTACTAAAAAAAGTTCTTGATATACTTATAGTAAACATATTACACGTTCTTGATATACCTTGATTATTCTCCTTTAAAGTTTGTACAAATAAAGGCTAACTTCTTGTGGCATCTATACATATTCATTCTGAATGGATTTATACAAAAATGAAGAAAAATAAAAACAGTTTCTAGAATTACATATACCCAACACTTTTGTTTCCACCTGCATCATGTCAGATCTACTTTCAGTTGACTTGTGCTTTACATATTTTGTATGCTTGTTTAATAGGGATACCAGCTTCTACATTTGAGCAAAGGGTTTCAAACATTGATAACCTGCAAGAGGAAGTCTACCGGAAGGTCTCTCTCTCTCTCTCTCTCACACACACACACACACACACACACACATTTGATTGCTTATTCTTTATTTATTAATCTTGTTCTGCAAATTTATCTACACCGTGTCCAACCAAATTGAAACAGCAACTATTGTTGGTGCTTGATTATATTGTCTGTTAATTATTAATATTGTGTCAACATTTATTTTCATATGCGAGTCAACCATAGAGGACAAATAAGTTTGTTTCGGATTCTGTCAGTAAATTTACTAGCTACCCATGGTTGTATGGGGCATTTAAAGAAGTCAATTCTCTGACTGCTCTTATTTTTAAAATTTTCTTGTGCAGGTTGAAGTTTTAAAGAGCAAGTATTTAGCAGCACTTACAAATATCGATCAAAGGGTAACATCTTATTTCCAGAAGGTAAGTTACAGCAACGCTTGTTCAAAATTTTTGCCCATTGTATCCACAACAAGATCTAATGGTTTGTTTTTAGATCTTATTTATACACGTCTAATTTCTATTGATATCTTTAAAATATATTTTAATTTTCTCCAGCTCAATTCTGTCCCTCAACACCCTGACAGAGACAATATCAAGAAACTTAAAGCGGTGAAGCATATGCATTATACTGTCAAGTTTTACATAATGAATCTAAATGTGCCCAAAAGCAAAATTAAACCTGGATGCGAGGAAAAGCTGGGTTTATTGGAGGACAAAATTATTTCTTTCCTTCACATATTTGAACAGCGAAAGCCCGCTTCCTTGCTGCAACATGGAAAATTTTCTTCCGATGTGCACTCTATGCCTCAATTGGTGCAACTTCATTCTCAAACACCTCTAGTTCAAACACGCCAAGATGAAAAGAAGCTGCAATCGCAGTCAGTGAACGTACAGTGTTTTGGAACAAAAATGCAGCACAGCAATGTGACAAACTTGGTTAATGGTTCTGATTTTCTATCTGAGCCTCCAATCCTGCAACATGACATGATGTATTTGCAACAGAATTTGACTGAGCAAGATTCAGAAGCAAATGCTTTGAACTTAGTGCACCAGGTTCCCTCAGGGTCCTTTGAACTTCCTAAAAGCAGTCCCCAACAACCAAATGATATGTTGTCACGAAATCCTGCACTTAGACCATGGTTGCATGTGAATCCTCTCAAGTCAAGATTCAGTACACTTCAAGACATGCACCTGAAACAGACTAAGGAACAGCCTGATGTAAGGACTGAAAACCCAAAACAAGAACTTCAAAGGCACAAGTCACAGCAGCATCACCAGCCGCTAAAGTTGCAGTCTGGAGATTTAACTCCTAATCCTTTGCCTAAAAGTCTTAATCCTTCCCGTCGACAAGTTCCTCAATATTCTTCTGTGAGTGAAAAGACGAATCTTCTGATGCCTCCTAGAAAAGCTAGATCTCCTTTCGTTTCAAGAAGCTCACCGGAGGCTAGAAATTCTTCTTTGGCTCCCTTTGCTTCAGCACCTATACCAGGGGATTCTGAGAAACCTATGTCTGAAACTTCGTTGCTTTCAAATGCTGTAAATATTGGAGGTCAACAAGCAAATGGTGCACCAGACGCCCCATCAGGCACTCCTCTTATTTCCGCCTCACCCTTTCTTGAACAGTCCAATGGTGACGTTCCTTGTTCTTTTGAAGGGTTGAATGCTGCTGAGCAGCCTATTCAGAGATTAATCAAAGTGGTTAGTTTGAGGTTTGAAGTATGAATTACTGATGCAACTTCTTCTTCGATTATTTAGAAAGTTTTGGATTTTCTGCATAACATGAAAATTGGGATATATAGATGAAATAGAATTATCCTTGTCCCATTTCAGGTTAGCTTGATGTCGTGTAACGCACTAAGTTCTTCTGCTTCAGACATTGGTTCAGTAGTGTGTATGACTGATAGGATATGTGGACCAGCTACGGTTAAGGGACCTAGAGCTGTGATTGGTGATTTGGCAGACATGATCAATTTTCATGTGCAGGAGAGGAATTCTGCCTGGCAGGAAAAGACTGTGGGAAGAAGGATAATGAAGCGCCGCAGAAGTATGCCTATTAGTTATGGTGCTTCAGAAACTGGCAGTACAAATGGTAGCTTGTCATGGCCAAGTGATATGGAGAAATGTGACTTGGATTCACCTGGAATATCTTACATCAAAAGGCGTAGGCTTATGGTATGATCCTTGCTTTAATATGATTTTGAAATCTGTCAAAGTTGACAGTTATATCTAATAATAACAGTATCTCATGGATGCTGTGATCTTTGAATTGTAAATTATAATTTTTTTTCCAATAAAATCTGTAAATTATGTATCTGTTTTCATCGTTGTTGGCATATCTCTGTAATGTACATGATTCTCCGAGGATAGCTGTATTTCGTGATGGTTCTCAGTATATCAGATGATACAGTTAATCATTGATGTTGTCTTTGAGTTATATTGCGCTATCCTTTTTTGGTAAGATTTTGTTTTATTAAAGTAGAGCTCCCTGGGTTGAATTGGGGAAAGTCTAGCTTTGCATCTTGTCCTGATCCTTGTGGTTATAATTGGTTATAATTTATATTTTACATGTTTCAGGTGAATGATATACTCTTAGAAGAAATTACAGCAATCAACCAACGACTAATAGACACTGTTCTAGATATCAGTGATGAAGAGACTGTTCCATCAGTAGCCTCAGCTCCAATTCTAGATGGTGAAGGAACCATTGTTAGGTGCTCCTTCGCTGCCGTGGCCATTGCAGCTAATCTGAAGTCAGAACGGGTTTCAGCTCCAATGGTATGTCTTAAATATATTAGTCAAAGTGTGATTCAGAAACCGCCTGTGTGAGTTTCTAATCCCGTATTGCCTTGTGTTTCTCGGCTATATAGCTTCCAATCCAGCCTCTGCGATTGCTTGTTCCTGCAAATTATCCTTTGTGCTCTCCTATATTTCTGGACAAGTTGAAAGTGGAAGTCAGGTGAGAAAATGAGCCTTTTTCTTTGTCTATTACTTGCTGTTTATTACAGAAACCATGCTACATACAACCTGCAGCAACTCTCATCTGCAGGATACAAAGCATCATTATTAGAATGTCAACTTGAAATTTACACGTAAATACTCGGCATGCTTTTTATGTTCTCATTGTTCAGGATAATTAGTACTTTCATTTCTATTTATTTATTTATTGTTTTCGTTCCGGGTGACTATCGACTTGACTGAATCTCAAGTCAATCATGATTCACAAATATTCTCGATTCTATGTCATAAGTTAACACCAAATTTTTATTTTAGCATCAAATTTAAAGCATCTCTCTAATTTTATAACCAATGGTGTTTTCTTATCATCCAATATCGTAATTTGGAAGAGTTGTTTGCGATGTGTTTGTTATGCATATGTTGTCTTGTACTGGCTTCAACTCATGATAAAGAAATTACATTTACCATTAGTCAGATAGACAAGAGTGAAGACTGTAATATATGGAAGTTGTTCTAAATTCGAGGCCGAGAGTCCTCAAGTTATAGTTAGAAACTTGTAATTTTTATTTTCTTCACAGAGTGTAACTCTTGTTAATTACAACTATGCTTCTATTGCTCTGGGATTTTATATATGGGGTGGAATAATGTGTAATCTAGGTTCTCATGTGAGGGGAATGATTGTTAATTACAACCAGATACATCTAATATGTAATCAGGATACCTTTTCAAAAAAAATATAATTATAGATTTTAAGTTACTCGAATAATTGGTTTGTCTAGACTTGCACCAACTCCTGAACCCTATATTTGAAGTTTCAATTACCTGAAATATTCCTGGCATAATGCCTTATTGCTGAAAATGATTTTTAAATTACTATGATAACTCATAATAGAAATCTATATAATATATGATGATATTATGTATTTCTTGGTCTACCTTTTCTTGCACAGATGGTTAATTTTACTAGTATAGTTGGTAATTATTATTTTTAGTCTACTTCACTTACCCTCATTGTTGCTCTGGCAGTGATGAGCTTGAAGATCTTTCAGCAAAGGTAAAGTCAAAGCTGAATCTCTCTCTCCGGACCCTGACGGAACCCTTGTCACTTGGCGAGATAGCAAGGACATGGGATGTATGCGCCCGAGCGGTTATCTCTGAATATGCAGAGCAGAATGGAGGAGGAAGCTTCAGTTCCAAGTATGGAACCTGGGAAGACTGCCTTAGTGCTGCAGCTGCTTGAATCATTTTTCCTTGATAGTTAATAACTTGTCAAAGTTGAATTGTGTCATACATGCATGCATATATAAGCTGATAGATATATTAAAGTCTTCAAAATATTGATCTTACAAACACACTGGCTCATCAAGACTCGAGGCCTTTAGGGTCTAAGACTTTAATTGGCCTAATCAACTTCTTCCCCAGACAATTACAATTGTCTTTAGGGTCCTATAGACTTGCACCAATTGCGTGTTTGGATAGGAATTAGTTGGATTATAGCTCGTTCCAATCTTAAAAACAAAAAGGTCTAGTATTCCTTGAAAACAAGGGGGAATACAGTTAACACAATGTAAATGAAAATGACTTGGGACCAAATATATGGTAAATAGTTATGAAATCTAATTTCGTATGTTTGAGGCCAATAATCTAATTTTGTTACGTTTGAGGCTAATAATCTAGTGCCAGGCCTCTAAAAAAAACATCTAGTTCCTGTAGGACAGTAAGACACTTAGACTTGTTATTATTATTATTTTTATTATTATAACCTTGAACTACAATCCACAATGTCCCTCATTTCTTTCATGGACTGGAAAAAACTAAGGGTTGAAACTTTTTTATTAGCTTCACCCAAATGCAGAGCCTTTCAAGGTCTTAGATCATGATTTTTTTCGTACCAATTTCTTCTCTTCCTATTTGAATTCATTTCCGATTCATGGATTCTACATAACTAAATCTACCATAAAATATTTGAAACTTTTTTTTCTTTAAATTTCTTGCGACATGTTCGATGCTCTTGCCAATTTCTGCCTCTGTTTATAGCAAGTCCACTTGATGGGGCAAAGGCAAGAGCAAGGGGGCACCAAGACTAGTTATTCATCCTCTTTTTGGTGGTTGCTTCCACCAGTAGGAACAAGAGCAATAATAATCATATACCATTTTGTATCTAAACCTTCTAGAAAATTATTTTCCTCATTGAAAGAAATGAGAAATTTCATTAATTCTAAAAAAAAATAATGAGATTAATTATTTTCTAAACCACAATGTCTCCATAGCCTTCTGCAACCATGGTGAACAAGAGCAGACGTCAATTTTAAACTCATTTCAAAATATGAAACGCTAAAATTAAACATTTATCTCAAGCTTCTAAAAGTGTGACATATCAAAAATTCTAAAATTTCAATTATAAATACCATGAATCCGAATCCTTAGTTCACATTGTCGACAACAGTCAATGTACGGTTCTAAATTCTTACAATGATCAATGCATGAACGATTAATTATCAACTTAAATAGTCAAGATTTGAGTTTTGACAGCTATAAATTTGTTCTTGATCACATTAAGCATAAGAATGATAGATCAAGTTTAGGAGAGCAGATTTATTCAAACAAAACAGTATTGCAGTTAATTAATTGTATGGTGATTAATGAGTGCAATCAAAACTGACACAAAAACTCATGCGCGCTCCATCAATTTGAAAGGGTGATCATAAAAGTTATCTAATTAATTTGGACCCTTACTAAATTAAGCACAATATATGACTTTTTCTTATTGTTAATTTGAATTTCAAAAGCTAAAGTGGAACTAGTAAGTACAACTAATTAGAAGATCAATATATGTAACCTGTAATTCTGTATAACATAAAAAGAATAGAGAACAACAATTAATTCTGATTTAAAACAAAAAAACAAAAACCAAAAAATACAAACAATCAAATTGAATCGAATTAAAATCAAAGCTTAAGCGTCAAATCGATGCCATCATCATCAATCCCGTCACATTTTGGAGGCGGCTGCTCTGCTCGAGACAGGAGACTGAATGGCGGCGGCGGCTGCGGGTTATTGTTGTTCTTGATTGCATTAAGGTTCCAAGTAGCACCGAAATTGCGAAAATCACTAGTACTACTACTACTAGTGTCCTCCAACCTTGATGAAGCATTAGTTGTTCGTGCACCAAACCCTAATTCATTGGTATTAATACTATTCTGAAGACCCCGGAAGGTCAGCCTATGATCTTTAATAGGGTGGTTTTGGAGGAGGCTTGAGGAGGCTGGCCTCGACCACCCAGCACCGCCACCTAAGTGGTCATACCACGGGGTATAAGAAGGCTTATGAATCATGGAATCCAGCCTAACACCAAGAGACGTCGACCTAGATCCATACTGAGAGTAGTATGGAGAAAGAGTAGTTGAAGAATATGGGGTTAAATAATTATAAGGAAAGTATGGGTGCCCTAACCCTGATGCTACTCCACCCGCCACATCCAGTCCTTGGCTACGCCGTTTTGCCATCTGGCGCTCTGCCTTGTGAGCGTTTTGGTGACCTCCCAAGGCCTGGGAAGTCGAGAAGTTTCTGTTGCAGAAGTTGCACTTAAAAACCCTATTATCATCTTTTTCTTTTTTCTGTTCACCACCCACGCCATTCATCTCCTCTGAGCCCTCCTCCACCGGATTAGGCTTGTAAAGCGCCAGTACCAGATTGGCTTCCGCCTCCGCCTCCGCCTCCGGTTTTTGTTGTTGTTGTTGTTCATCGACGACGTTGATCTCCTTCACCTTGCTTGAGGCCCCAGAAGAATTAGCGCATACTTCCACTGCTGGTCTCTCTCTCTCCATGATCACTGAGATTAGAAAATTTGGGGTTTGATGAAAACACTGGGGGAGTTTAACTCCTTTTTATTGAGGGCTATTTTTAATGCATTATCGTTCAAATTTGGCATGCAATCTCGAATCATAATTTGGGATTTGATCTGGTGACTTAGTTTCCTGATATTGTTTTTGCAAGTACATGAATTAACTACTAAGATTTCTATGTAATTAACTTTCCATACTGAGTCTTAATATGTGGTAGAAATTAATCAGTGCATCGACTTTTTAAGCTGTTTATATCCTAATTT
Organism: Rubus parviflorus; assembly: GCA_029955375.1. Lineage (NCBI taxonomy): Eukaryota > Viridiplantae > Streptophyta > Magnoliopsida > Rosales > Rosaceae > Rubus > Rubus parviflorus. The sequence goes on along the minus strand of JARGGL010000002.1, from coordinate 15,271,537 downwards.
GAACACGGAACCAATTCGGCAATAATTTGCGCACGAAAGGAAACTGTTATATATCGAAAATTCTTCTATCCCCCAAGTGCATATGCACTTGGCTGATCTCAGCCTTTGGATTAGCCAACTCTTCATCCGATCACACACTCTCTGCATGCAAACCGTTGGATCGCCCACCCCTGCATGTCAGCCGTTGGATCGCCCGGGTGAATATGAACTTAGATGAATGAAAAACTCTTTGTCTACATATATATTTTAGTTCTCACTAATGATTAATTTATTTCTCAAACAATGTTTGCCATTGGATGGTATCAATATATGAGTTGTACGTCAGTTACTTTCTTTAGAAGATTTAAAAGAAAGTTTCATTAATTGGTTTGACGACGTACTTAATTATAAGATTGATGATTGTCTAGAATTAATGTTCTACGTTAAAAATGTCGCAGCTTTTTTTGAATTACAAAATAATCCCTCTAAGGAATATTTGCACGTACGTCTTTAATTATTTGACTAGTAACCTTTGCTAAATCAAAGGGTACTCGATCTATATATACATGCACGTAGAAGATGATGCCATGCATTGTGGGTTTGTACAATTGTACTTTTATTAATTCGAAGGTATTCTAATAGAAACAAATTAACGTAGAACGCTTGTTATTTGTGAGAAATAAATTTGATAATTTTTAGGTAATGTTTATTTATTTATTTATCCAATGAATTTTTTAGGTAATGTTTATTTATTTGACAAGTAGCGTATGAATAAAGGACTAAACGATTCCGGATATAAGGTTTCCTATTTTAGAAAGGAGAAACGATTCCAATGAATTTTTATTTAAATATCTATTATTTTATGGTCTTTATAGCTTTGGAAAATCTATTTAAATTTTTTGTTTGTCAAAATTTATCTTCTGAGGCCATAGAATGAAAGTAGACGTCGTTACGAGTTTGTAGAAATTTTCGTGGAATTTTTCGGACACTTGAGCTATTTTTAATGATTTTTGGAATTTAAAAATTAGGAAGAATTATTGTGGTGCGATCTAAGCCGTTCGGATCTTCTATTTCCGGTCACCTCTGAAGGTGGTATCTTTGGCCATAGCTTCGTCTCGGCGGCGTGAAGCGGGGCCCAGTCTCCTTTCATCCAAACGACGAGCGATGTCGGTGTTTCAAAGAAAAGAAGAAGCGGTTGTTTCATTCAGGTTTTCCCATTCCAGCCACGACTCGGCATCTAACAGGTGGCGTTAGCTTCGTCTTGAAGTCGTCCACCTCCCTTTGGTCTTGATTTGTTCAATTGATCAGCCATGAAGGTAGAACGAAGCTCAAAAGCTTTGGCAGTATCCCGCGGTTCCTCTGCGTTTTCCGATGACTCCAACGACGGTTAGCTTCAGCTCAGGTATTAATATTCATCTAGTCGTCGAGCTCTACACATTGATATACTTGGAATTCATTTTGATTGAGTTTTGGAAGATTTAGTATTTTGGGGTTTTATGACCTTTGTGGGTTTACTGTAGTCAGTGGTGGTTTTGGACAACTTTGGTTCATTTCTGACATTAAACCAATGCCTTTAACATTATTAGATTGTTTTGGTATGCTTGAATTCTTGAAAATGCATAGTTGGACGAAAATCCTAGAACAGGGCAATGAGTGCACGCGTTGTGAAGTTGTGGTTCTTTGTATAGCTATATATTGTGGGTTTGTGAGTTTGGTGGACAAAAGCAGTTGCTCGAGTGTTAATAAAACCAAATTAGCTGATGTTGGTATTATTACTGTTATTAACGCATTGTTTTTGATCTATTCAATGGAAGTATTATTGAAGATAATAAATGATTGAGGTGATTTGAATAGACGTGGACATTGACTTGGAATTCAATTCGGGAAGGGGCAAAGGAATTGAGAAATAGGAATTTGGGTGTCCTTAGTAATTGTGAGGACTTGCCATCAATGAGATCGATAGTGTAGTTTAGAAACTGTGGTCAATTATTATTTCGGAATGATTGATTGAATCGATTCAAAGTAAATAGGTGAAGGATATGGAATTGAGGTTCGACAACATAATTGAAAGATTAATGAATTGATCAAATGGAGGATTGTAATTGCTGCTGCTACCCTCGTCTTCCTCGCGTTTGATAATCGAAGGATTGAATAATTTACGAAGAAAGCCGATTACGGAGATCTAAAGAAGTGGTTACCAAATAAGATTCGATAGATATTGACGAGTGCAATAATCGTTGGAATCTAGCCCTTCGGAATACGACTTACTAGAATGTCAACGTTTGGCAAAATTGGAATTAAAGCTAGGAAATCCAAGTAGGATCTCAGAGAACCTTTTCTATAAAATGTTAAGTAATTTAATAAATTGATGAATTGTTTGATATTGATTGAATTGTTTGTTGGGTGTTATTAATTGCTTTCATTAATTGATGAACAAGCATGATATATGATTTTCTGTTTCAAAAGCATGTGTTTAATTTCTATGCTATGGATTAAAGAACTATCATACATGATGCATGGTGAGGAATTGTGAGGATGAGTCATCGTAGAATGACATGAATTGTCAAAAAAGAATATTGATTGAGATAGAGAGAAAATAACTCTTTGTGTAGTTGAGTTAAATTCTCGTTAGGAACCAGAGAATGTCAGCCCACCGTGTACAAACAAGGGAGTGAAGCCCTTTCAATTGTGATTGATAAAACGATCATATAGGGTATATTGGCACTGGCGAAGCAAGAAATTGTAACAAGATGACTAACAAAAGAGAAATGTAGTATAGATTGGAGTGTATGAGAAGCGTGATGAGTAAGCATCACATTCATGCATTGCACTTTTTAATTTATTATACTTTTGATTTATTGTTTGACAACTTGGTTATAATACTTACATAAGAATCACCTAAAAAGGTCTTGCTCTACTGAGCGTAACCTCACCCTTATAGATCAATTTGTTCAGGTACGACACGAGTATCGAATGGACTAAACGAGATGAAGCACGAACTTAGAATGAGACGACGTTATGTTCAATTATTACAGTTGTGACGAGAATGAGTTAGAATGTAGAAGGTGTAGTTTCTCTTTGTAAAGATTTTATTATTTCAAATATTGTAATTTTGACAATTTCTGAAAAGTATTTGGTTTTGTATTATTTTTATTTTACTTTTTAAACGCTCACACCTCCGATTTAGATTTAGATACTTAAAATCTACCGACCCCAGGTTCGGGCCGTGACATATACGTTCATTGTAAATGAATTTTGGGTTCCTGTTTGGCAACCATAGAGGGTCTTGATGGATATACTATCTTTAACGATAATACTTTGAACACAAACTTGTTTACCAACAAACTTATCTAATCTAGATCATTGCTATTTGTTGGAAGTTGTTGCACCAATTAAATAAACCAGTCTTTCAGAAAAAATATCCTAGAATCCAAGATGCAAATATTTCATTTGAAAAAAAAAACTTCTTAAAAGACTGGTTAATCATAAATTTGGATGGTTAAACAATCCCCGATTCGATTTATTTTTTGCAAAGATGATCTATAAATAATATTTTCAAATATGAACGGTTGAATCATGAAATTATAAGGTAAAAATATGTTAATGACCCTTTCAAAAAAATACGTTAATCACAACTTGTCATTTGAGATAAATATTTAGACTTACCCAAGGGATAAACCTAAGAATTATTAAAAAAAACCTACTTAGGTCCTCAACTTTCATCCGTTCAATACTTTCATTCATGAACTTTGGAAAATATCACTTTCGTCCCTCAACTTTAACACCAACTATCACTTTGGTCACTCCGTTAAATTTACCGTTAAAATTTTTGTTAAATCAAGGTATTTTTTGTAAATAACACATTCTTTCAAGGATATTTTTGTCAAATAACAGATAAACAATAATATATAGGCTTAATTGCCAAAAATCCCTAAACTTGACTATAATTGTCAGTTTCACTCCGGACTTGCAATTGTAAAAATTGACCCTCTGAACGTAATTGCCAATTTACACATTTTCTGTCAATTCTAATATTATTAATCCAAATCCAAATGTTGGTTATGTGCCAGTCATGTGAGAGACAATATAGTTATTTCATCCTCCTGAACTTTTTTATTTCTTATTTATTGTCCTTTTTATTAGGTGAAGTATTTTTTTTTTCAAATAATATATTTTTTACATTAAAATAATGATTTGACAAAAATGCCTTCAACTTAACGGTTTGGAAAAGGAGAATAGATGATAATGACCAAAGTGATAGTCAATGTAAAAGTTTAGGGATGAAAGTGACATTTTTTCAAAATTCATGAACCAAAGTGTCGAAAGGTTAAAAGTCGATGGACTAAGCGTAATTTTTTTCTAAAAAAAAAAAAAAAAATCCGAACAATGCGAACAGGAACAAAAAGACAAAACATTATTAACCTTGGACTGAAGATCAAGTTTGTGTTCCACCTTCACCGCATATAAGGACACGTTGGGTTATCCTAAATAAAGAATTTCCTCCTGATGGGCTGCTTCTTATCTTAGAATCTCATTGCGTTTTTGTGAATTTGGTGTTGTATTTATTCATAGACATTTGGCAACACTCTTGCTGGTGATTCTCTGCCACAACTAGCTGGTTTAGATCTCCTTATACTTTTGAGGTTGAGGTGGAAGAGTTATAGTTGGAAGTGTTGGGAACATTAGTTTATAGTGAGTATAATCTCGTTCATCATGGAAGAGAAAGAGCAAATAAATTGAAAAATATGAGACTAACCTTTTCAACATGGAAGGGATTACTACTCATTCTAAAGTTTCTTTGCCATTTGTTGACATGGAAAATAGAATAAATAGTGTGGGTTTTTTGTGTGTTGGTTGATATGAGACTAACTTTTTTATGTGTTGACATATCCCAATCTCCCTCCAAGAGCAATTGGTCATGCCAATATACATGTTGAATTGAGCAAAGAGCAACAGCAAGAAAGGAAAACCAAATAACTCAGGAGGGCACTCGCTGAGAATAAGCTGATGCTGGAAACCATTGATCGTCTACTGAATGATAGAAAACAGAAGAATCAAGCTGAGGAGGGGAGTCAAGCTGCAAAGGATGAGGAGGAGATAAAAAAATTGGATTAGTTTTTATCAGTTAGGTGAAAGTTTCTTAACAGTTTGATTTTGTGCACCTTAGAGGAATTAGTCTTGAAGAGGACACATTGAAACCACTTTTAACTTTTTCCATTTCACTGGCTAGACAGCTTGCAATATTGTGGTGGTAATATCAGGGACGGAGCCAGGATAGAAAGTTTGGAGGGGCTAATTTTCAGAGCAATTTTTTTTATGACTCTCAATTTCTCAATTAAGGTCCAATAAACTCTGATCGACTTAATTCAATTTCAATATCATTCATCAACATTTAATTAATCAAATAGTTAATTAAATTATTCTCTTTTTTTATCCGAAAACATCAGAGCAATTTTTTTTTATCGGTAAAATGATAATTCATTAGAAAAAAAAAATTATACTAAAAATTAAATCAGAGCAATTTGGTATTTCTTTTTTATGAAGCACATGTCTAGATGATTGTTTTTTCCTCTCCGTTTTTACCCAAACCCACACAGCCTTATCTCTCCATTCCTCTCTCTCACACTACTTAATTAAGGGTTTTTATCACAAATGATACCTGAAGTTTACCTCAATTATATACATAGTACTTGAACTTTACTTTTGATCACAACCAGTACCCGAACTCTTCGAGTTCATTCTAAATGGTACCTGAACTTCAATTTTTGTCACAAGTAGTACCCAAAGTTTTCAATTTTTGTCACAAGTAGTATCTAAAGTTTTCAATTTTTGTCACAAGTAGTACCCAAAGTTTTCTATTTTAGTCTTTTTTTTTAACAAGCGCCCTCACGCGCATATAATATCACAAAAATCGGTCTTAGGTACCGAAAGAGATGAAATCAAAAACTTTGGATACTATTTGTGACAAAAATTGAAACTTTGGATACTACTTGTGACAAAAATTAAAGTTTATGTACCAAGTATATAATTAAGAAATAGTTCAAGTACTATATGTGATAAAAACTCCTTAATTAAATCAAATTTGTTTAATTAAGCAAAACACCCACTGCCGCACATTCTTCTTCTCTCTCATTCCTTTCCTCTCTTTTTTTTTTCTCACCCACGTGGCCACGTGCACCCTCTTCTTCTTCTTCTTCTGCAACTTCTTCTTCTCTCTCTTTACTTCCATTCCTTTTAATCAATTGGATTGGGAGGTTGGGAGGTTTTTCTCTTCTCAATCTCTCAATCTTGTGTAAAGGCTCCAACTGTAATGGACTTTTGGAAACTATATATAAGTAAAAAAAATCTCCCCAAAATCTTGGTAGGGCTTGAACCCAATCAAGCCAATACACAGCTCCGCCCCTGGGGGTAATATATAGGCCTTATTTCCAATAAAGTGTATATATAGTTTGAGTTGTGACAGAGCCTCTGAACCAGGTTCAAGATCTTGTTTAGCCTTCTTCCCCGAGTCCCTTAAAGAAGCTGTCAAGGTAATTCGAGCCTATACATGCAGTGAAGTTAAACAACAGACTTTAACACGGGTTTTACAACTTCATACAAGTTATAACAGTATTATAAACCCAACATTTTGAGTGTTTAAGAGTCTTTTTTATTTTTATTTTTAGGCCTCTACATAAGAATTCCAGAAGAAAGCGTACATTGACATGGTTTTGCACATCACAACATATTAAGATCCAAAATATTGGTAAAAAGAAAAAATTAAGAATTGAGCTTGATGTCGCCCAAATCAAGCTGAGCAGCAATCTCCTCAAGTTGCTTCTTGACACTCATATCTACTAGCCTCTTAACTGGCTCTTTTTTTTTCTTCTTTTTTGTCTAATTTATTTTTGTGTACGTATTGAATAAATTTTGTTTGGATTTTTTGTTTGTTTGTTATTCTTCTTAGGATTAAATCCTCGTTATTACCTTATATTTTAAGGGTCTAATCAGTTCAGTTCTTGAACTTCTAATTTCATCAAAATGACACGTGTCGACCCATGATAATGGTAAATGTAAAAAAAATGACACGTGTCAACCCATGATAGGTGAAGAAATAATAATTGAGAGTATATAGATTGTTTTGATGAAATTAGAAGTTCATGGACTGAACTGATTAGACCTCTAAAATAACTTAAAATTTCAGCTAAAAAAAAAATATGCAATCGCATTGCAGTTAAGAGTTGAAGAGAGAGAGTTCTAAGTTTAATAATATAAAGGGAAATAATAAATAGTGGGTTTTTGAAAATTTAACCTCATAATTCTTGTTTGTGTAATTAATACCGATAAACTTAGATTGCCATATCTCACAATGATTCCGGTGAAGAAATGGATGGTTTTTAATTAGTATAGAAATTAGTTTAAGAATTAATTACAAAAAAAAAACCCTAAACTATAGGGTCAGTTTTAATTTCATACCCACATATCAAATTTTGTCATTTTCATACTTCACGTTTGATTTCGCTAACGAATTCATATCTTAGAGGTATGAAATCGTTACTAGAATAATTAACAAATTAATACCTCTCATGTATGTATTCGTTGATAAAATTAAATATAAGGTATGAAAATGACAAAATTTGATACGTGGGTATGAAATTGAAAATAGCCCTATAGTTCGGGTGATTTTTTTAATTAATCCTTAGTTTAACAAATAAACTACTATTTGGGCATTCATTATCAAATTGAAATTATGTCTGAATTCTCATAAACGTGTAACGGTCAAGAATTGTGAGGATAAGACTAGGAGGGGAGGAGAGAACTGTTAGAGAAAAAGAAGAAATGAAAACTGGGGTTCCATATGTGCCCACGCGTCTCGAGTCACTTGCTTCTAATACAGACTTCATTTAATTCCTCGTCTTTCTTCTTCTTCTTCTTCTCTTCCAAATTATAACAAGCATGGCCTCAGAATCCGCATTTGTCAGAAATGGCAGCACCACCACCACTACTGCTGCTGCCTTATTCAGCTCAACATGGAAACATTCCCAAAGAAAGACCCAGCAATCTCTACACACTCATTGCGTTGATGACAAGAACAGGTTCTACAAACAACTGGGTCTGTTCTCTATCTCTTTCTCTCTGTATTTATCTATATGTTTGTAGTTGTGTGTGTATATGTTTAAGGGTATGTTTCTGGCGTCTTGGTATGAGTTGGGTGAACCCAATTGAAAATTAAGCAATTTTATGCTGAGATAAGGTTGTCTTTCTCAGAATTTTTTTTCAGAATTCAAATTTAGAAATGGGTATAGCTTAAATGTAATAGGGAACTAGTATTTGCTATCATATAATCTGTTTGAACTTGTGTGTTTGTTGCGCTATTTAATTGCTTCTACCAGTTTGGATGTGCTTCTCTTGGTTTTCAATACAAGTAGCCTATGAGTCCTTGGGTGTTGAAGGAGGGTAGGGAAAATGTGTTAGGATTAGGCTGTATCTAAGAGTTCCATCCCTTCCAATGCAACCAAAGAGAAAATACAACAAGTGTGCTCTATACATGGCAAGTAACAGTGTCAAAGTTCCAAAACAAAGGGCATGACCTACCCTACCGCATCAATTGAGGGATGAACGTATGGAATGAAATATTCTTAGAACTATTAGGCTTAATCATCTGGCATGTGACAATCACTGTCAAAGATGTTGGGAACTGTGCTTCTAGCTCCAGTAGTAGAGCACTCATCCCCCACACCCACAGCAAAAGTTGGACCCTGAATCAAAGAAAGATGTTAAGATCTATGCTTAGTACAGCTAGTGAATCGCTTTTCTGCTATCATGGAGCAGAAACCTTTAAATTATAAGGTTTTGGTTGGCCTTTAGGGATTCTCTCTTAATTTCAAGGGGATTCACTTATGTTGCATTACCCTCTTGATGTTTAAACTTTGTGATAAGAGATATTTTGGTTTTTTAGTGTCAATAAGGGTCAATGATGCCAATCTCCTGGCTCTATGACATCTCTGGCATAAGTATTGGGTAGAGGATGAGATTGTAGGTTTGAGTTCTCTTGAGTGAGTTGATTTTCTAATACAAAATGGAATTAAAAATGAATAATCTCCCTTTACTAGACGTAACAGTCTCATTTCTCTACACAAAGAAATTTTTGTTTAAAGAATTCTGGGATGAATAAACAAAGTATGAAGGCTTTTTCAACCAAAAAAAAAAAAAACTGTGAAGGCTTTGATAATGTAGTAATTGAATGTAATAGTGTCAAGTGGTGATAATTTTATTGGCTAGTAGTTTAGAGTTTTTGATATAGAATAGAACAATATCTGAGATTATTACATCTATTCGCTTGTCACTTGTTTTTTGGACATACAAAACCCTTCATCTGTCACTTTTGGAAGAATGATAAAATTTGTGTCTGTTACCATTTCACAAAGAAAAACTAAATGAGGACCCAACAGCAAGCAGGTTGTTAGTTATTGGCTGTGTTTTAGCAAATCAAAGAACTGATCATAAACTAATGATTATCATTACTCATAGCTCCCGAGTTTTTTTCTGTCCAAAAGGAAGTTTCTAAGTTCTAGTGTAACCCTATTAATTTTTAATTATGGCATGGAATTCAAAATGATAGTCTGAGTTTGTTTAGGATTATTTTCATTGAAAAAGAAGATTGAAGATGCAGTTCTCCGAGCTGAGATGTTGGCCCCATTGGCACTGGAACTTGAAGAAGAAAGACGGAATGAACAGGAACAATTGATACGCGACTATGATCTATGGGATGATACTGCTAAGTCCAATGAGATTCTTGCCAAATTGGCTGATAGCGTTAGAGTGGTTGATGCTCTCAGAGACTTGACATATAAGGTAACACATTATCCAGCTTAACGTATTTGTGGTTATACTATTCTATCAATTGATTTTTCCACCACACTTTTAAAATCATTGAGTTGTATGTATATGGAGGTCTAATCAATTTTAGCAGGGTGCACCATTGGGGATTAGAAGTATAGTCCCTCTGGCTGTGCCGGCAATAGCCATTACTACCCATGATTTTACTAGCCATGTGTGCTAGTTGCATATTAATTTTATCTTTCCCCCAATACATTCAAAATGTTCGAGTAAAAGAGTTGCTCAATCATACTTTTTCTTTCCTCATTTGAACATGAGGATTTGACATTTACACTTTCTTATTTCTGCAGGCTGAAGAAGCAAAGCTTATAACACAGTTAGCAGAGATAGATGCTATCAATTATGGGCTTTTTAGGCAAGCGTATGATGCATCTCTGGATATGAGCAAAATTTTGAATAAATATGAGATTTCCAAGCTTCTTAAGGGACCATATGACATGGAGGGAGCATGTCTAATTATAAAAGCTGGTGGCAAAGGCTACTCTGAGGTTAGATAATCTACCATTTGTTTCCATACGAGAGGGCATGTCTAATTAAAAAGCTGGTGCTAAGTCTCAAATTTGAATCCCCTTTAAGGTGCTCTATATCTGAACTTCTGAAGTCCTTGTTTTTTTAATCCACTCTTCTTTTAAAAGTTCATAATCTATACTTATTTTCATAAACGTGAGGGATAAGAATAAGTTTCAATCGACCTATAATCAGTGTAAGGTTAGTGTTACCGTGTTGGATTTATAACTAACATGCAAGTCAGCACTTGAGGGGAATCTTAATGTAGTGTTTACATGATATCACCTCATGTCAGCCTAAGTCTTTGGAACTATTGTTTTTCCTTATTTTATCTCGACTTCTTCATTTTTTAATGAAAAAAAAAAATTGTGGATGTGATCAAGAATTCTTGGAGCTCTCTCTCTCTCTCTCTCTCTCTCTCCCTCTCCCAAACACAAGCTCATAAACACTTCTATTTGTCTGTGACTTGATTTTGTAAATTCTATAATTCAGGTCTGGGTAAAACAACTACTAAGCATGTATACCAAATGGGCCAGAAAGCTAGGTTATAAAGGGAGGGTAGTAGAGAAGCGTTCCTCTACGAATGGTGGCCTCAAGTCAGCAACTATTGAGTTGGAATATGAGTTTGCTTATGGCTATCTTTCAGGAGAGGCAGGTGTGCACTACATCATAAGTTCTAAAAATGGATCTGCTGTGCACAAGGTACAACTTTGTTCTGTTCTAAATTCTATTCCAATACAAAAGTTTTCAGAATTGCTCGTATTTTCTTTTCCTAAAAAGAGAATTCACTGGTGACTGAAAAGAAAAAATTGTTATGGAAAGAGAATTCACTTGGAAAGACAAGAAAACAGGTTCTGTGACCACATGTTTTGGATCAAGTTATTAGTAGTACTTGCCCATTTTCAAGGATGATTTCCTTCTGTGTTTTGTATCTTACAAAAGCACTCCTCATTGTCAGTTATAATGAGGTTTTCAGACACTCCAGCAGTCCAGCTCCTAGTTAATATTAATTTATATCACAAAATTCCCATTTTCTATTTCCGTGCTTGCACAATCAATGGGACTCACTGACTGAATTCCTTTAATTATTAGAGTGTTGGCCTCTGAAATTGTTCAAAGTTCACAATATATAGACTGAAATTGTTTTCTACTTCGCCTCTGGAAAATTTTAAGAACCAAATTTTGGTTCAATTTCTAGTCAGTTGCGCACCATGTGTTATGCAAAATGTAGTGCGATATGAGTCCAGAGTTTCTCCTGCTGTGCTTTATATGTCTGTGAATTTAGTGGTTCATAAAGTACAAAACTGTATAGGGTTGTGCACTAGCTACTTAAATAATTGAATTTAACAATTTTTTGTATATTGCAGTTTGTTTAATTTTTGTCTCCAAAACTGGCACTATATAATTCACATTTTGTTCAAGGATAAAAGCAGGAAGTGAGACAAATTAAGTTATATACATATGTCTTGCCATATGTATATGATATACTCAATTGATTTAGTCAGTACTAATCATAAATTGATATAATAATGCTCATGCATTTGGTTTACCTTGGTCAAGTCATTGTTACATTATGCTTAGGTCGGACTTGGAACTGCAAACTAGGGTCTTATGATAGGAATAAACCACTTTTTTTGTTAGTCTTTTGATACTATGTTGCCAATAGTCAATACAAGCCAAATTATGGAAACAACAATTTTTCAGCTTTTCATTTACTTCAAGACTAGGAAACAATTCCTAATTTCAACTTTGTTTCTCTTAAAAAAAAATAATGAAGTATCCAACCTAAAAGTTTGGTGGTATGGATTAGTATTAATCTTGCATTTTTTTCTTAAAAATCTTGACCAGTAGTTTTACAGTTTGCAAATTGAATATCTTGCAGGCTAGCTCAGCAAGTGTGGATGTTGTTCCTCTATTTCTTGGAAGAGCTTATGACCTACAAATTGATGACGAAGATTTAATAATTGTGTTGCCATCAAAGCTTGAAGAAGAGCAAAGCCAAACAGGACCGTCAGTTTTCATCCACCATAAACCCACAGGCATTAGTGTCCAATCATCAGGTGAGAGGAGCCACTTTGCAAACAAGATGAAAGCTATGAACCGATTGAAAGCCAAGCTTCTCATCCTTGCATTGGAACAGGGAGTTACCAAGGCTAGTGATATCAAGAAAGATGAGATTGTCAGTGTGTGGCAAAAAGAGACTCGAAGGTACATGTCTCATCCACACAAGTTAGTCAAGGATGTAAAAACGGGCATTGAACTGCCCGACCTTATGTCTGTTTTGGATGGAAATCTTGAACCTCTGATTGCTGCTCATATTAATATAAGACAGTAATGTGACATGGTCTAGATTCTCTAACTTCTTTTTGTGATGAAACTCTCATTCTGTTTTGGTTAGAAAACATTACTTAGACTAACAACTGGTTTTGACAATTTATAACCTCTATGACTTGCAACCTGTTCATCATGATACTGATGAAAATATTGAGTTGAAAGACCGGTTCTACTGATGTGCATCTTGCTGAGGGATTAGGCCTTAAAAGAGAGCTAATTTATTCTTTAAGAGAAGACTGTGGTAGTTCTAAGAGAGATCCTGAACCAATCCCTATGCCATTGTTTGCCTTATTTACACTCATCTGTGGCATTCACCAGTTGGCTAGGAAATTTCTTTGAAGCACATATTTAGAGGCAAATTTTATTGCGGATGCTTTTGCTTCTCTTAACCAATCCCTGCAGTTCTCTGACTTTTCCTTCGGGATTTTTTTTTTTGAGAGAATATGTCAATCTTAATAAAAAAAAATTAGAGAGAAATCATTTTGAATGGCCTCCCTTATAAGATCAGGAGGTTCATGCAACCAAGACAGAACCCCCCTTCTAATTATAAAACTTGAGGGAGTCTCACAGGCATCTCTCTTCTGAGCCAGAATGTGTGGCTACAGAATTGCAGTCACGTCTCACATGTTTGATAGTAGCTTGCTGAAATTGGGCGAGAGCTTTTATGTCTTCAATAATAGGTCCAAGTTGAGAGTAATTTACCACAACTTGAGTAATATCACCAGTTGCTGACATGATAAACTACCATAATATAGTCAAATGGGTTGGAATGAGCAGAAATAAGAGCTGATCGGATTGCTAGAGCTTCTCTGTGTGTTGCAGATGTTACATGATCAGAATGATAGGTAACGGCGGCTTGAAACTCGCCCCTATGATTGTGAAGTAGGGATCCTGATCCTCCTCTTCTAGTCGCCAAATCAAATGCCCCATCTTCATTTAGTTTCAACGAGCCAATAGGTGGTTTGGTCCATCGAGTAACACATATCCTCCTACGAGAAGGTATATGAATGACACTAATTTTAGTGAACTGAACCAAGAAGTTTGTGAGCATCATAATTTGATTTGGGATGCCAACACTCGGTATTCTGTTCTACCAAATGGTCCACAAGAACATGAACATCCATGCATGCTAATCTTTCTTTAGGTAGAGTAGTAACACAATCCAACAACCAATCCTTCTCATAACGAAATTGGGGTTGTGCGATTGGAAAATTTAAGGGAGATGAGAAAAGGATCTGCTGTGACAAAGGGCATTCCCAGAAAAGGTGGACAGCGGTTTCCAGTAGTTGACCACAAAAAAGACGATGAGTTTCACACTGATAGTAGCCTTTCTTGAGTAGGTATGATTTCTTGGCAGACACGCCAAACAAAAACCTTCAGTTTGGCCGGTATAGCCTTCCACAGGCTTCAATTGGAGAGACGTTTGAGCTCAGGAAAGATGGTCTGACGACGCGCAAGGTTGTATGCGCTCTTACTTGGTAGTCTCTGGCTCAAGGGAACTTGATCGAATCGATCAATATATTGTCCTCCTCGGAGAAACACTCTTGTAGTACCGTTTGTTTCCAACTGCCGGTATCGGAACCTATTAAATCCGGTACTGAATTGATCAAATTAGTGACTCGTCGAGTAGAGGAAATGTGGTAAGGTGCTGTTAAGAGCCAAGGGGTCAGTCCAAACATTTCCGACCTGCCATTTGGTTCCCATTTCCAGTATGTGTCTTGCCGCTAAAATTAATGCTTCTCCATGGGTATGAAGGATTATCATTCAAGGTGGCATTCCAGAAGAATGAATTTGGAAAATACATAGCCTTCCATAAACTAGCAATTAGGGAATTAGGATTTAGGGTAGGACTAAAATGGCAGGTAGGAGTGTAGGACTAGATTTTTCTTTGATACCACTTGCAAGATTCAAAACTGTGACTCAAACTACTTATCTCATCCATCAGTACTCCAGCACTGAAGACCTCTTCATCACTTTAAGATTAGTGATGCTAAAGTTTCGACACAAGTACTACCCCCCAGGAAAGCCTGAGTCTCCACTGCTCTTGGCTGCCATAATCCCTCGAAAGGAACCGCAACTGCCCCCATGAAACACCCCTTTACTCTTACCACAACGCCCACATCATACTTTCCAGCCTTTTTGCAAAGAGCTCTGTCAACATTCAATTTTGCAAAAGCTTTAGCCGGAGGAGAAAAGTGCTGCACACTATCCCTTTCACGCAGCTCGTATTTGGTCAAAGAAACATTTTTGGCTTCATCAAACTCCTCCTTCCACTTCCGTAGATGTAAATAACCTTAGGCTTCTGAGTACAAACCTCCATGCACTGCAGACTGTAATCTCCATATCCACCATGCTGTCAAGCTAAACAATTCCCATCTCCCCTCCTTTTTATATTCTGACCTCGCTGTTAAACACTTCCACAATCATGAACAATGGTTTCACTGCCACTCCCACAAAAACCACAATTTTCATGGGAAAGCATGTGTCGGGAGTGAAGGTTAGATGCACAGGGTAGAGAATTACAGCATGGACTCGACTAGATTGGATTACATTGGACTGCATTAGATTACAAAATATTAATGATATCAAGCGTTAGGTGCAAGAATGGACTAGCAAGTTGGATTAACTGAAAATAAATAATAAAAATAAAATAAAATCGAGTTATGACTGCAAATACCAAAAATTGAAAATTCTGCCAGCAAAGAGATATTGGTAAATCCCGGCAACTAGATCTACGATCGGTAATTAATGTCCGTCGACAACCATAGATCTAATATTAATTTCATGCAATAATGTCAAATTCATGACATTATCTCCTTCAAATTCATACAGAAGTGAAAACATCTAAGACACACTTATATATTTTCAGATCACGGTGTTTAATATGCCAACTAATGTGTTTTACGGTAACAAATAATTTTGAAATCTTTCAAATAGGTACAGAGATACCTGTCTAGTTTAGACCCAACAGACAACGTTACAGGGATCAATTAAAACGACACAGGAAACTCTGCAAACAGGAACCTTATACTTGAGACATGATACACATTGTAGATGCAGAATGGAAACTTCTTTACCAGAACCAAAAAAATGAAGGCGTTAAACAAGATACAATCAGAGAAAATACTACATACTATATGAATAAGCAAGTCTGTGATGTACATACTAATCTGATGCTGGCGCCAGAAACCGTGTTTAGTATGCCAACTTTTCATTGTTCAGAGAATATGCAAAGTAAGTTGTTACCCATCTGCACCTAACTTTTCAGCACCTCATCCTGTGCCCTGTTCAAACCTGTTGAGGCACTCCCAGACTCTGGACTCCCTGTTGAAGACAAAAATGCTCCCAAAGCCTCTAGAAAGAACCTCTTATTAGGGACAATACCATCTTTGTCCATGGACTTCAACAATTTATCTAGAAGCTCCTTCATGTTGGCTTTAGTGTAAGCCTTGTAAAGAAGTTTATACGTAGATGCATTTGGATGTATCCCAATTCTATTTGCACTCAGCAAAAGCTTATCTGCTTCCATGGGCAAACCATTCCTGCAGTATACATCGAGCATCACATTAAGCGTTGACACCTTTATCTCCTGTCCAGATTCAGCCACCCCATCAAATATCTCCCTAGCTCTTGAAACAGAGTCACAGTAGCCATACATCATGATAAGACTCTCATATGTAATGAAGCTAGGTGAGTATTTCATGTCAATCATCTTTTTAAACACAGATTCCGCTTGCTCTTTAAGCCTTGCCTTCCCATAATTTATGATCATTGAATTAAATGTAGGGAGTGTTGGTTTCTCCCTGGAACGGAGTAAGCTCTTAAATACCTGTTCCATCTTATCAAATTGTTGCTTCTTCCCGTATGAATCAATCAACAAGTTGAAGGTGATAGTATCGGGCTTGCATTGATTACTTTTCATCCTAGAAAGCACAGATTCCATTTCTCTGATCATCCCATTTTTCCCATAGGCATCCATTACACCATTGTATGTATAGATATCAGGAGACGCAATGCTCTCATCAAGATCCTTAAACAAAGAATTAACTTTTTCTACATTTCGAGTTTGCGCAAAAGCTCTCAAGAGAATATTGTATGTCACAATGTTGGGTTGACACCGTTCAATTCCCTTCATCTTGTTAAAGTACACGAGAGCTTTCTCCAAAGCCTTCCCTTTGTCCTTGCAGTTAAGATGGGCTGAGATGAGTGCATTATAAACAGAAGTATCAGGGCGGCACCCACTATTACGCATCTCAGAGAAGAGCCACATGGCCATTCGAGTTTGGCCCTTCTTTCCCATAACCGATATCAGTTTGGAATAAACACCATTATCAGCAACATACCACCGCTGTTTTTGCATCCATCTGAACACCTGAGTGTGGGTTAGGTAAGTGAAGCTACCTTCCATCCTATCATAATTGCTGCTAGAAAATGCTTACATTGTAACAACCGATATGCCTTAAAGTTCAAATTAACTGCATAATAAAGTACATGAAGAAACCTAACTGCATTGTTTACATAAACGAACACATATTTTTTCCACCAAACTGGCAAAGCTGTAGTCTAAAAGCACAAAGATTTCTAGAAGCCAAGAATGTCATTACCATTATTTCAACAAGTTAGACTATAATTGTAATGCCAAATTTATGAGACATAGACATAGAGCATTCTGTTCCATTCCATTCCATATATATTGTAGCCTAAGCATGATATTCACAACGTTGAATCAAGCCAACTCTCAGTACTAATGGGTTGATTGACCAAACCAAAAAAGCTGCCAAATCAATAAGAATTCTAACAACTACCACAAAAGCAGAGAAAACATTGAACAATTTGAAAACACCCCACATTCAAGCTAAACATGGAGATGAAGAAGAATTGAATTGAGAAAAGTGGTGGCTGACCTCTAAGCACTGAAGCCATTTGTCAGTCTTGCCAAGCTCTTCAAAAAGCAGAAAACAGTGCTCAGTTCTGACAATTCTGACGTACTTGTTGAGCGACTTCAACAGGGGCTCTTTGTCACTGAAGCTTCTTACGAGCA
This sequence comes from Rubus parviflorus, assembly GCA_029955375.1. Taxonomy (NCBI): domain Eukaryota; kingdom Viridiplantae; phylum Streptophyta; class Magnoliopsida; order Rosales; family Rosaceae; genus Rubus; species Rubus parviflorus. The sequence continues at coordinate 15,253,797 of JARGGL010000002.1, read as the reverse complement.
TACGAACCAGCTCATGGGCTTCCGAATTCTCGGTCTTCCTCGTCCCGGGTTTTCTTCTGAACCGGGTCGAAATGCAGGAAATTCCGAGAGTCACGGGTCGCTGCTTCTGAAGTGGAAGCCATGGCTGGGAGAAGTGTGAAGAATTATTGGGAAATGGGGAGAATGTGGAGGCTTGGAGAGAGTTGGGTAAGACGAGATTTAGGGGCATTATTATGGCTCGCTCTATTTAGAGTGAGAGGAGGAGGTTTTGAATCTGAGGGAGGTGCATGATACCTAGCCTAGGTGAACAATTGGCTGGGTGCATCAGTGAGAGTGGTAGCTCAACGCCCCAATTTAGGGTACCAAAGAGGATATAGCAGTGGCTTTGGGGTTGGGAAATGAGATGAGAAGAAGAAAGACGGAGAGATAGACCATATCTACATTTTACCTCTCCTACTTCTTTTTATTCATTTTTATTTAATTATTTATTAGATAAACTTTAGGATTTTTATCACAAATTTCGGCATAACTCTTCTAAAAATGAACTACTCAAAACTTGTGAAAAACCAATTTAGCACTTCTAATAAGCACCTTCCAACCAAACTACTGAGCCTACTTGCTCGCCAAAATAATTCAAACCTTCAATAAATAAACACAAACAAGTGCCTCAGTCCCTAAAAGAATTAAAAACTTTTTTTTAAAAGGAGTTTTGGTAAATCAAAGCGTCTAACTGTTTACTGATAATACAAATAAGTAGGACATAAGGAGTCTACTATGAACAGAAGGAAGCGGTGAACTAAAGCCTCGGCTGCGTGGTGTGGCCCGACCTCAACCAATTTGCACATTGGGCAACAAAAACAGAAAAGCCCAGGGAAAAAACATTTAAAGAATGCATAATTGCCAAAATGCTCCTTAAATTTGGCCATAATTGTCAATTTGCACCCCATATGTCAATTTCAACTTTTTCCATCCAATTTTGTGACATATGACATTCACGTGAGGGGTATTTTGTTCATTTTATGATATATATATATATATTTATGTTTTTTAGAAAAACACAAATATACATAAAAGTTACACAAAAATTACATAAAAATTACATTAAAACAAAAAATTACATAAAAACACAAATATATATAAAAATTACACAAAAATTACATAAAAATTACATTAAAACACAAATATACATAAAAATTACATTAAAAACACAAATATACATAAAAATTACATTAAAAAGGTGAATTTTTAGGGTTTAGGTGAATTCTTAAAAATTACATTAAAAAGTTGAATTATTAATTCTTTTTAGGGTAAATTCCTCCTATGATACCTGAAGTTTGGTCAATTGGACACTTTGGTACCTAGTCTTTAAAAGAGGACAGTTTGGTACCTGATGTTCTACTCTGTTTTCCCATTTAATACTTCCGTTAGTTTTCAAGTTAAAATTGATCATGTGACATGCACATGCCTTTATTTTCAGGTTATTTTCGTCCATACGGTTCCAACCCTTCAAAACCAAATTTTACATCATTTTATAGAAAATAAAAATAATAAAAAATAAAAATAAATGAGAGAGAGTATCGGGAGTGGGCTCAAGGAAACTCAGAGAGGAGGAGAGAGCTGTGCCAGAAGTAGCGGCGGCGGAAATCGACGGCGCTGGGCTTCAATTGGCAGCGGCAGCATCGAGCGACGCCGGAGAGAGAGAGGGGCACGGCTATGTTTGTTTGTTTCTCTCCTTTCTTCCGTTTCTTTTCTCTGCACCCTCTTTCTTCTCTCCTCACCACCCGGCTTCCCAGTTCCTGCGCCCCTCACCGCCGTGCCACCATTAGCAGCAGCTTTGTCCAGCTGCTACATCATTGCTGCCCCGCCGCGCCACCTGCGCCGCTCCACCACACCTGCCACCGTTGCAGCCTTGTCCCGCTGCAGCTCACCAATCAAGCCTAAATTTGGGCATCCAATTTCAATTTACAGCAATTCAATTTCACCAGCAATCACAAAGCAACACAGTTCACAACAAGCATCCAGTCACAATCAAGCAAGCAAGCTGCAATTGCACAACCCCAACCATAGCAGCCCCGCCGCCGTACCCTTCGAAGCTCCACACAATCCAAGCCCATCTCGGATCCACAACCACAATTCCTGCACAATCACAATCAATCAAGTTCGTTCAATTTGCAACCAGTCCACACAAGCATCAATCAAAGGCCACCGTGCTTCCCAATTGATTGCAGCACTGCTGCAATTCCCGAGCCCAGCTTTGGGCACAGATTTACAATTTCTGCAATCACAACAGTTCATCATCAACAATTGAACACAAATTTGGCGTCCCAAGATCGACATTCGTCTCTCGGATTGCCACCAATCAACCCAAGTTCAGAACCAAGTCCAAAAGCCGTGCCCCTCTCTCTCTCCGGCGTCGCTCGCTGCTGCCGCTGCCAATTGAAGCCCAGCGCCGTCGATTTCCGCCGCCGCTGCTTCTGGCACAGCTCTCTCCTCCTCTCTGAGTTTCCTTGAGCCCACTCCCGATACTCTCTCTCATTTATTTTTATTTTTTATTATTTTTATTTTCTATAAAATGATGTAAAATCTGGTTTTGAAGGGTTGGAACCGTATGGACGAAAATAACCCTGAAAATAAAGGCATGTGCATGTCACATGATCAATTTTAACTTGAAAACTAACGGAAGTATTAAATGGGAAAACAGAGTAGAACATCAGGTATCAAACTGTCCTCTTTTAAAGACTAGGTATCAAAGTGTCCAATTGGCCAAACTTCAGGTATCATAGGAGGAATTTACCCATCTTTTTAATGTAATTTTTATGTATATTTGTGTTTTTCTACAATAAAAAAAAGGGTCCTTGACCAACAAGGACAAATATAGAAAAATTTGCCCACCAAGTTTTGCTACAGTAAAAATTTGCCCATCAAGGACAGAAATATTTGAAAATTCACTGTAGCGGAGTGAACAGTAAAATTATTGACCACAATAATATTATTGAGATCAATAATAAAAATTTAGAAACGTTCAACAAGTTTTTATTGACCTCAATAATATTATTGTGGTCAATAATAAAAATTTATGAACGTTCAGCAAGTTTTTATTGACCTCAATAATATTATTGTGGTCAATAATTTTACTGTTCACTCCGCTACAGTGAATTTTCAAATATTTCTGTCCTTGATGGGCAAATTTTTACTGTAGCAAAACTTAATGGGCAAAAAGTTGCCACGTTTGGACCTATGGGGTATTTCCCTTAAAAAAATATCATAAAATGACCAAAATACCCCTCACATGAAGGTCACATGTCACAAAATTGGATGAAAAAAGTTGAAATTGACGTATGGAGTGCAAAGTGACAATTTTTACCAAGTTCAGGAGGTAAATTGACACAATTGCAAGTTCAGAGTGTAAATTGACAATTATGGCCAAGTTTAGGGGGACATTTTGACAATTATTCCTTTAAAGAAAAACATTAACGTGAGTGGACAAAATAAAGGAATTTCAAATAATTATAAATAATATTTTTCCCAATTAAATATATGATTTACCCAATTAAACTACGTACAAACAAGAAGCTATAACTAAGAGTCCTGCCCACCCGTACAAAACATTGGGGGTCTTGTCCACCCGTAGAAAACACTAGGGGTCTTGCCCACCCGTAGAAAACATTGCGAGACATGCTCCAAACGTCCTTTCCATTTCTCTAGTATCGCAAACTACGATTCGCACACGTAAATCTCACATTTCTCAACACGGCTTCATAACCATTCTCAATCAATCAATACTAAAACATTATTTGAAAAACATTGAATTTCAAGCAATATTTAACTTTAAAAACGAAAGTCCACTCACAGATAATTCTGCTTATTCTGAAGCATGTCACGATCCTCCTCGACGTCCTCTTGAATAAAACCCATTTATAACAGCTATTAATATTCGTCGGACGGAACAAGAGAATATTCTATATTTACTTCATTTATCCTATTAGGGTTTTTCCTTCGATAAACTCACTTTTCAAATCAAACGATAGTTCCTTACCCCAACACCCCAAAAATTACCCTTCGATACTTCTAATTATCCAAATTAAAACACTCGGCGACTTAGTTCTGCAGTTCTAAAGATAGTTTCAAATGTATAGTAAACTTACCTGTTTTGATTGTTAAGAAGATTGAAGATGAAGATAAAGAATGCATTTTTATTTATATGTCATCTAAACTTTAAATATAGTCCCAATACATCATTTTTAGATGTCTTAAAATTCATCCGGATTGCTGAAGTAAACATTAATCAGAATTTGAATGTAAATGGTAATTATTGGAGCAAGAATAATGTCTTTTCTTATTATATAAGAGATCGAAAATATTTTGTGCACCATCGCAGTAGTTCCAACAAAACATATTAGTATGGGCATTCTCAGCAAAGGCTTCATTTCTATATTTTTCTGAATGTTTTTCAGATATCACAACATTGTCCAAAGAGCTCAAGAATTCATTGCCCTCATTATAGGGACAATTTTCCTTTTAAGGATGTACAATTGTACCACATCTTTTTTTTTTGGACAATATATAACACATCTAATTTTGAAAGGTCAGGTCTAACTTGTTTTTAATAGAAACATTGTGCTTATGGTAGAACACATCGTTACCTGTCAGTTTCATTGAGAATATTTTTTAGAATGTTGTTGAAGAACCTCATGCAGTAAATAGTGAAAATACTGACTAAAATTCGTTATGAAAGCTAGGCATGAATGGATGGCGAAGCATGACTTGTTTGCATCTTCACACTCCCGGCCACCTAATATTTTTTTTTTGTGCGGAGGGATAATCGCTTATCAGAATGTCATAAAGAATCTCTCTCCTTGATCTTTATCTTAGCTTTTGAGCACTTTTTTAGTACGAAGTCAAGGTCAATTGAAGGAGCTAAGTGTTGGGTGTCAGGCATATTATTAGGATAAATTAATTTTATAAATTAATTACTCAATAAAACAATAAATAAAATTAACATTCAAAGATGTTTATCCCGATAATACATTCGGTTGGTTATAATTTGATAATGTAACTGACTTGTACCGTGTATTTGCTAATAACGCAAACACACGTTTCCGTTGTCAAGAGTGAGTATTGATACTCGAGTTTATCGTACCATGGAGATCAAAGGCCCTAGACCTATCTAAGGTATTATGCAACCAAGGATTCTAGCAAATATGAGAGATGAGGAATGGAAAGAGTGAGTGAGGTCATATGGACAATGTGTGGATGTGTAGTGGAGTGTTTGAGTTTCCGATTTTGAAAGTATGAAATGCAACAAAGAAATAATGCAAATAAGCAAACAAAGACAAGTAAAGTGGATGCAAGATTTGAGAAAACGATTGAGGTTTTCGGGTTTGATCTTAGTCCAAAACTTTGTAAAACCATGTCATCAATTCATACTTATGATTCAATCAAAGGTCACATACCATATCTTGCCCATGTTATGGTACAAGAAGGTCCATCAATTGTATCTTGAAGGTCTATTTCGAACTCAATCCCTTTGGCCATGCTATGGTCTTAAGGATGCAAATTAGAAGCTATGAACACCAAGACTAAGGAATGCAAGTAAGCAAGGACTTTGGATCCTCACCACCCTTATCGGTAATTGTCCATGCAATCTTAAAGGAAATCACTCTCTACGTCATATCTCAAGATAATCAAACACATGAAAGGAGTTGATTAGGTTCTCATCATGCATTCAATTCATTCAACATAGTCAATAAGTATACCAAATCACGAATCATCAAAATTAATATCAAAACATGTTTATACAAATATTGGACTAGGGCACACAACCCTAGTCCCCAACTTTAGGACTACTCACTAATATCCATAAAAATTCATTTTTTCTGAGATGATGGTTCCAAAAATTTCATGAATTGTCATAATGAGTTGGTGAGTGAAGAATGTCATTGTTCGATCTTCGACTTGATTTTTGGGTAGTTTTTCATAATGGAAAAACTTTATAATAAAGTGTAATTAATTATTAAGGGAATTTGAATTATTTTGTATAACAGATTGTGGTTTTAAAGACGTCTAACATTAAAATGAGAATCAAATGGTAGATTTTGTAAATATATTATTAGATATTGGTCTAATCACATCCTATGTGGAATTTATTATTAATGAGAGGCAAAATTTAGTAATTTATAGTCAACTGATCCATCTCTTGAAAAATATTAGTTGCAGGGATCTTTATCTAAATATCCCCTAACTAAAGCCAATCAATTTTTCAACATCCTAATACCCAGAATTTGTCACACTGTAGCATCCAACGACAGTCTTTGCGGAATAAACACCTTAAAATATATTTGTCACAACACTCATTTATCATCCTAGATATAGACAAATTTTCAATTACCAATATTCCATAGCATATCCTTATTCAGCAGAGAATAGAACCTCTAATGAATGACAGACGAACTCAACTCCTCTAGCAAAAAAAGAGCTTTCTACAAAATGTCTCGCCTAGCCTTGAGCCCTTGAGCAACCTACCCACCAAAAAAATTAGATTCTCCATCAACCGCGATGCTTGTTTACTTACTACCAATCTACCATTACTTGATGAGCAAAATACTTCAAAACCAAATGATTATTTGACTACTCTAGCCTTTTAATTTCTAAGATACCTAGGTCACTTTGAAGCCAAGTGAGCATTTCTTGGTTAGAATATTTCCAATGGTGCTCTCTATTTTTTTTTTGTTAAATTTGTTGAAAAATATAACTAAAAGTTAAACTATGAACTACTTTTAGGGGGCTTTAAAAATGTTGCAAAATATCATAAAATAGAAAGAAATTATAATAAATTACATATATCTTTAGTGTGACGCACCAGTGATTGTTTGACACGTGTTGTCCTTGGTGTTTCATGAAATCAAATGTTTTTTTATCGTCTTCTCGATTAACTCTTCTAGCCTTTTAAGAAAATTCGTAATTCCAAATTTAGTTTTCTTCTTCTGTATTTAATCCATCATCTTTTTTTTATTATCAAATCTATTGAATTGATCGAGGACTTGGGCAACTTGTCAAAAAAAAATCTATTCAGTCTAAGATTTCGAAGAGGGTGGGTTTGTCTTCGTGGGAAATAACAAAATTTTATGTTTGGAAGAACATCACCGCTAGCTATGGCTCTCTATACCAACTCTAGAATCTCATAAGTAAGATATTCAAGAATAGCAGCGATACACACTGGAGCCCCATATGATTTTTTGAGTGTAGAGATCCTAATTCAAAAGCCAATCGATCAGACACACTGTGGATTCAAGCCCCACTTCCACCGACTTTGACATCACCTTCATTAATATTCTATCTCTATCGTCCTTCCTCTCCTATCCCTCGCAGGTGACCTTCCCTGATATTAGATAGATAATTTATAGATGAACTTACTACTAGAATGTACAAATTAGAGTGATTTTGGAAATGGGTTTAAGAAGAATAGGCAACCATTTCGATTAATTGTTTCTAATATAATTAGAATTCACATCCTTCGCTACACCATGAAAGCAGAGAAAATACTACAAACCCAACATAATTGATCTGCAAATAAGAGCAACAGAAAAAGGAGGAGGTGGAAGAATACAACACTGTGACGATGTGAAAACATTAAATTTAATGACACATAGGAGTTTACATGTCCAACAATTACTGGTACGTCACACCAAATAATCCAAGTGGATGGTTTCACGGTCACCTGAAAAAATTTCTCGCCTCTGGGAATCACTTTCGCTCTCCTCAAATTTTGGAGCTCTTAGCAATTTTGCTATCTTAATTTAAAAGCGTAATAAGGAGTATAGTTGGAGCAATTTTAATCTGAATTTGAATAGACACATGTCATTTTCCTATACGACCACACATTTGGGCCGGCCTCATTAAGAAGGTTACTCCACTCTATAAATAGGGCGACCCGACCTAGTTTTTCCATAATATCCAGATTTTTCTTCTTTTAATTTTATTTTTTTCTAAAACTTCGAAATAGCATAACTTTTTAACCGTATCTCCGATTAAGAATCAGTTTTTGCCTATGGATTCGTCTCAACGTTATCTATCCATCTAGCTACATAAATTACAAATCAAGTTTAGATATTTTTATAGTTATTTTAAGAGGTTCATAATGTCGTTGTTATTGTTATGCTCTGTAATTATTCTTGAAATCGAGGTGAATCGGTAATTTAATGTGTTACAAAACTTATTATGCTCGGTAATTATTCTCGAAATTTTAACCCAATTCTCTATCCTCCCTCACCACTTGGGCTAACCCCAAGGGCAAATCAACTACTTAATTCACTAGTACAAAAAGAGTCTATGGGGACATACATTTGTCTATTTTACAACAGTTTTTATTGCCTCTATTTGTCCCTAAAAGTTGGATGTGGGGACAAATACATCTATTTGTCCCCACATCCAACTTTTAGGGACAAATAGAGGTTATAGAAACTGTTGTAAAAGGGACAAATGTATATCCCCATAGACTTAATTTGTTGTGAGATCCCGATTTTTTTGGTTTTGGTTTGAAATTTTTTTTTATATAAATATTTAAGTAATTTTAATTTGATAAATTTTGGTTCACATTTTTTTATTAATTTAAAGACATGATATATGTATATATATATATATATATATTTTTTTTTTTTTACTATGTTTCTTTAGATAAAATATTGTATTACATGTTAATTTTTGATATAAAAGTTTATAGCTATAGTTTATCATTATCATCATAGAAGTAGTTAGTTGGACGTAGAGGCCAAACATGAGATGTTGTATTTGATATCATTGTTATCTCATATATATATGCCACCTGCATGTAACTACTTGGTCCTCAAGGAAAATTGTAGCAGGACGTGTTCAACTTTGGTTTTGAAAGCATGAGCTGTTGCAATTATAATCAATACTAATCCTAAGGTTGTGGGACACCTCATCTTGACTTCATGCAAAATGGACAGCACCATATTCTTGATTATATAGTTATATAACTAAGCTTAAGGCCCAAGTCTTTATAGTACTATATATAGGACCATGTAGAGATTGAAAAATATGAGAAGAAAGCAAACAGTAGGAAGTTAGTACGAGAGAGAGAAAGTGATAGAGAGAGAGACATATATATATATATATAGGTTAATTTTAGATTAGGGAGATATTATTTTATGGTCCCAATTAAGATGCTCGTAATATCGTTGTTATGCTCGGCAATTCTCGGAATTGAGGTAGGGATTCTCGGGGAGCCTTTTCATAAAATGTTAATTAGGTTAATTATTGATTTATATGAATTGTATGGTATTGGTTGAATGACATATTTGTATGTTATTATTTTCTATAAAAGCATGTGTACATAAGAGGTTATTTTATAAGCAATAACATTGAATCATCATACATATGCATTGTGAGGAAATGCGAGTATATGTAGACCAGAAAAGAGTACAGATCCATATGAGAAATATTGTAATCCAGAGGGATTGAGAGAAAAGACTCTATTTGTGTAGTTGAGTTAAGTTCTGGCCATGGACCAGAGAATGTCAGCCCATTGTGTACAAGTAAGGGACTGAAGCCCTTTCAACGAGGTTGATAAAATGATCATATTAGGCATATTGACACTGGCGAAACAAGAACTATAACAAGATGACTAACAAAAGAGAAATGTAGTATAGTTTTGAGTTATTGAGAAGGTGATGAGTCAGCATGACATTCATGTATTGTCTTTTGATTAATTAATTGATAAATTGATTGTGGATACATAGCTAATAATTATCTAAAAAGGTCGATGTCTCTACTGAGCCGCTGGTTGAGCTCACCCCTTTACAGATTTTGCAGGTTCTGGAATCGAGAATCGAAATGATTAGATGAGCCTAGAATGACGAGTTTAGAAAGAGGTATTTTTTTTGTATATTTGTAAAAGATTTTGTAATTATTAATTAGATTAGAGTACGCAACGGAAATGTATTTTCATGTATTTTATTTTATTTTTACTTTTTAACGCTCACACCTCGGATTCGGATTTAGGTGCCTAAAATCCACCGACACGGGATCCGGAGTGTGACATTTGTAGTAGTGATTTACACAATAGAAATACCTATTCGAAGTACGTAGGCCTTATTGGTTGATGTTTGAATGATCAAAAGTACGCAATGACATGGTACTAGTCTGGCCAATACAAACTCTATAATTTGGGTAAAACATAAAACCAAAAACCCTGAAACAAAACGAGAGAGAGAGAGAGAGAGAGAGAGAGAGAGAGAGAGAGAGAGAGAGAGAGAGAGAGAGAGAGAGAGAGAGAGAGAGAGAGAGAGAGAGAGAGAGAGAGAGAGAGAGAGAGAGAGAGAGAGGGTAGGGATAAAAAATAACTTTTAAACAATTTTACCAAAAAATCATTTTCTTTATTATTTTTGTTTTGAAAATCCTTTGTTTTACGAAAACACTTAAAGTTCATACTTTAGGGTGAAGAAAAATATAATCCAAATACTTTTGAAAAATGTCAGATATCATACCTTTGTTATTTGTATGGTCTATATGCACTATGAAGTAGCAATTGTAATTGTGGTTCGATACTTTCCTAATAGATAAATAGGAGTTGGAAAACTGATATTACCTATGTGGAGCTAAGCAAAGATCCCTTTTGTGTGTATGTTGTCCAGTAGCAAATTCAAAAAGCAAAGTGTACGTATTGGAAATCATTGACTTGTAGTATTCGATAGTGGCTTGCAGTAGCAAGCTCCAGAGACAAAAATTCGCCCTTACAATTGTGTAGTAGGTCTTGGACGTCTATCTTGCAGAATACAACTATCAGTTTGAGTCTTCACAATCAAACAAAATTTGTGTTTCTCTATAGAAGAATGAGAAAGAGAAGTTGGAGAAGTCGTGTTTTCGGAGTACGTCTTGAATCCTATATAAAGAGGTCGAACAATTTTCCCTTAACACATAGACAATTGCAACTATTCATTCAAAATCAAAGGAGAAGTTTCAATGCTATCTGAAATTGATACTCTTCATTATTCGAAAATTCAAACACAAAACGAAAAAAATAAATTTTCCTTTTTTTTCTTAACTCACTAGAGCCCCAATGTCACGCCCCGATTTTTCAAATCAAATAATAAGGCATTTTGCCCTTAATTACAATCAATTCGGAAACGTGACTACATGGAATATCAAATACAAATATGCACTAGAATTTTTTTCTTTTTAATTCAAGTACACAACACCAACTCCATGCCCAACATTGTAATTTCAAACTCAATACAAGAGTCGAATATTACATACCAAATATTTATATAATAAATTGATACATCAAAATATTACATAAATAAATCTTCAGAGTGCGAAGCATAAAATAGCGGAAGTCTTATAACCCAACAAAATATATGCAGCCTTGCATTACTCCTGGTTATCCTAACCTGCAGGTATAACCCCTACACCGTGGAATAGTGTACCGGGTTATATCAACAAACCCGGTCAGCTTACGAAGCTGGTATGAGTTAACTCAGTTTTACTCACCCTAAACCGTTTAACAAAATATACATATATAGTTTGTTTTAAACAAATATATGTAACTTATACTTTTCAAAAACAATTCAAATCCCGAAAATTCATATTATAAAATATACTGAACCTACGCGCCCCATATCACGTATTTTAACCCCACACGTCCCATAAACGTGTATGTTAATCCCAGGGTAATTCAGAATATTAAACAATATAAACTTTCCCCAAAATCATTTCCCAAAATTATGATTCTTTCTTTTTAAGAATCGTAAATCATAATAATAATTACTTCAATTTTTAAAGAAGTAAAAACTTCAAAATACAATTCAATAATTCTCCAAGAATTGTAATTCAATAAATCAATGCTTCAATTATTTAAGAAGCAAATTCATATCATACTCACACAAAACCACAATCAACTTCAAATGATTAAAAGCGAGAATACCATTTTTCTTCTCCTTTTAATATATCAAGATAAAGCGAGAATACCATTTTTCTTCTCCTTTATTACATAAAGTATTCATCTTTGTTTTCAATGAATACATGGCTACACAGTCTAGAACTCTAACCTTCACCTTCTGGCTACACAGTCTAAAGCTCTAACCTTCACCATTGGCTACACAGTCTAGAGCTCTAACCTTCACCCATTGGCTACACAGTCTAAAGCTCTAACCTTCACCCATTGGCTACAAAAACATTCGAGTAGGCAAACACAATATCATAATTTTTGAAATATTGTTCCCACAAAATCCACCAATTAAAACAATAAAATGAATACTTTCAAATATTGTTTTAACACAAAATCACACATGCTGATATATCAAATTAAAACTGTATTTAATTTATATATCGCAAAATTATTTAAATAAATATAATTATTTATTTTCGCAAACAACACAATATGAATTAATATTCATATATAAAATATCGTGAGATTCACTCACCTCTAATTCCTGCTGCGTCTTCAAATAGTAACCAGGAATCGACAAGCACGAGCTACACTTCTCGTAAACACCTATGATTATGCAATATCCAATTAGCATAATACATTTCCAAAATAATCCAAATGTTCCTCAAATGTCTCCTACGACATCGGAACATTTAATCGAGACCATTTGACTAAAAGTCAACCATCGGTCAACGTGGGTCCCACGTCTACTATTCATCAACGGGTCCCACACAAAATCCGAAACTTCCAAAATCCAACAGCATGCTTATTTCTAGCATCCTAACATCATATCCAAAATTGGTGATGATCCAACGGTCGGATCATCACGGATCTAACGATCCATAACTATCGCTTAATTGATCATTGATCAAACGACCGAATTTGACAAAAGTCAAAACACGAAAGTTGTTCGTATCGACGAACCAAGCCAAACGGAGCAAAGAACTGCTCCTGGACCGGCCGGACGCGCCGCCGACGCGCCGCCACCGGCGACTGTCCGTCGCCGGAAAAAAGTGCTCCGATTGCCATGAAATTTTAACACAATGTTCTACACATTACCAGCAACAACTTTCATAACTGCCACAAGGGCCAATTCAAAGTAAAAAGTCTCGAATTTACCTCGATAGCTCCGAAACCCTAGGATTTCAAATCCAAAATTCTCCTTCGTCCGAACTCCGATTGAGGCATATTTTATGTTGCTGGAAAGCCCCTGGCAAGGGCTACAAAGCCCAGTAGGTAAGGTGGCTCGATTTGGCCGGAAACTTGCCCAGAAACTGATGAACAGTTCGGCAGCGTTTTTCTCCTTTTTCTTTTCTTGATTTCTCTTTCTATACTGAAAATCAATGAATGAAACTAGTATAGAATCGAAGAGGATGAAGAGACAAAGAGATTGGGACAAGTCTCACACAAATCGGTGGCCGGAGGAGGGAGAAATCACCGGAGGAAGTTTCTGGTACTGTTCACGGCGTGAACAGTACATTTCTGGGATAAATTCTGATTTTCGGGTGAACAGTAAATCCCAACATTCTATTTATAGAAATTCGTCAAACTTCCGACGGCCATAACTTCTTCATACGAACTCCGTTTTTGGTGAACCAAATTCCTACGAACTCGATTCGACGAGGTCTACAACTTTCATGAAGGAAGTTTTCCCAAATTCTCAACGGATAAAAAGTTACCTTAATTAACCTTGTGTAACTTATAATTACCGCCGTAATTATCGTTTTACGACGAAAACCTCTAAAAATACAATTTCACACCATTTCACTTCAAATTTCACGAACTATTTAATAAAAATAGTATGGAAATTTTCGGGGTATTACAGTCTACCCTCCTTAAAGAAATTTCGTCCCGAAATTAGGACGCAGAGTACACCCAAGTTATCACACTTCAATTCCAAAATCCAAAGTTTTTATTGATAATCACTTAGGTAGTACACAACACACTAGAAAACAACTTGCACACAACTTCTATTACAGATTCTTAAGATGCCTCACAGGGCTTACACTACCAGAAGCCATCCTTAAACCTCCAGTAGTGACTTCGTGGATAAGAGGCCGGATGTCTCGGAATTCCATACATCATCAGCTGATAGAAATATGCTGCCTCCACGAAACACTTGCAAGTGTCGCAACATTCTCTAGCTGCATGCCTATCTCCATCCACGTCCCACATGTCCTGGCCAAAAGGACGCCAAAAACTTGACTCACCGCAAGTAAGACATTTACCGGCGGGTAGGAAAGCAGTAGTCGACGGAAAATACAGCAGTAGATGCTCATGACAAAACTCAGCCTGATGCATCATCCGCTCGACTTCTTGTCTACAGTAGTAGATGTTCCATCCGCTTCTCCACCAGTCGAGGGCTTCACACAGTCGCTGCACCGTTTTCTGCTGCTCGGCTCGTGGTCCCATTATCATCTTAATCATGCATGCTGCATAAAATGCAACATGATGACCTACCACCGAACTGGGACGCGAACCATAAAATGTTCCTGGTTTGCATGCCGCATCGAAATACTCCAGGGCTAAAGATATGTTCGCTGCCTCCACGAGTACTCGTATTCCCATTCGGAACAGAGACTCCGGGTTCTTCGCTTCCCAGCATCGATTAGCGAAGATGCGCACCTGCCTGTCCGCTTCTATGGAACCAGTGGGTCTGGATCCACCATCGAACCCATCCATGTCGATCGCCGCCAACGTAGACCAGCTATCGGCATACTCCTTGAAGTCCTTCGAGACACAACGGAGTTCCATTGTGCTCTGCAGAGATGCGGTAGCCACCAACTGGAAAATATATTTCCAGATCTCCACCGGAAGTTCACTCCAATCAGTCTTTGATCTCTTACTGCACTCTCCTTTGCTCACCATTTTGCAAGAGAAAAATTTAGTCGAAGTGTTTGTTTGATAACAGATATGAGGTGAGTAACACAACTCCTTATCCCATGTATTTAAACCAAACTTTCCACAGTCAGGGAAAACTTTCTTTAATGCGAGTGCGGTGCACTCAGCAACCCACTAAGAATAATTATTGCTCATATCTGTCTCAATTACTCAAAAGTATCGCCCACGATACAAGATTTCGCAAGATTTAACCAACAAAAACTCAGTCTTCCACTAACACCGGTCATAATGACTCTTTTCCTTTTGCTTTCGCATAATTAATTCCTCAAAAGATGCGAGGTCTTACAAGAGTGGAACTGTATGTGGAAAATCAGTGCATCGGGGAAAAGAAATCTTCCACGATCTCCAAGGCTCCGACAATTAGCTGTAATCAGCCGCTCACTTTTGCTTTTGAAATTTCAAATCCTCCACCAACAATAAATATACCCTTACGCATCCACTAACAGATACTTTCCATTAGTGCCATAACTTCCTTTCTCTTTCAAAGAGGACTTCTTCACTCCACTTCTCAGAAATTTCACCAACTCAAACATGTCACGCAAAGTGAATTCGTTCAGTGAATTACTTCAATCTGATCCCTCTGAAAGCCAATTCTTTGAGGGCTTAGATGAAATAATTTCACCAGCAATCGAATTCGACAACGATATCGACATGCTAGACATGCTTCTAGCAGAAGACGAAACCATTGAAGTAGCCCCAAGTCCACAAGTATCATCTCCACAAGCTGAACCTAGTTCATCCAAACGTATTCCACTGAGGAAGAGCTTCACCAAATACCAAGTCCAAGCATTGAAGGACTTCGTCGAGGCTTTTCCACAGCCAACTGTTCAACAGCGACAAGATTTGGGTGACCAAATAAAGTTAACGTTTGCACAAGTCTCTGCCTGGGTGATAAAGCATCGACCCAAAACGCCTGCCCAAACAACTCGTCAACAAAATTTTCTGCTGAGACAGCAAATCAATGAGCTTCAAGCTCAACTTAGCCAGTACCAAGCAGCATTCAACAGAATCAACTGCAACCACTGTGGAAAACGAGTTACTCCCAATAGTGAGCTACTAAAAGGGATTGAAGAGACTACCCCACAACCTCAGACTCTTCCAATTCCTGCAGTCTTCGGTCCAAGGGAAAAGTCTCACATGAGGAGGGATATTCAAAAGTGTATGTCGATCCCACATCACTCTTCTTCTACACAACAACCATCAGACAATATCAACCGTTCAGAACCTGAAGAAGCATCTGCCGTGGCAGAAGCATCTGTCGTGGCAGACACAACTAAGATTTCTGAAATCATTGTGTCGGTCAGAGATGAGCTAATCATCATGGCATCTGCTGCTGCGCCACTGTGGATCTCTGCACTCAAATCCAGCTCTGCCACGCTTCATGAGTTCCTGAATGAAGCAGAGTACAAGAGAATCTTCACTAACGGTATTGATCTTACACCTACTAACTTCCAAACTGAAGCTTCACGCTACACAGCCACAATTCCTCTCAGTCCTGTCGTACTCTTGAATTTCTTCATGGATGTGGACCAATGGTCCACCATATTCAGTAGCATCATTTCAAGGGCGAGTATCCTTGATGTCTTGTCAACAGGGACTACTGAAAACTACCACGACACCATCCAAGTCATGACTGCCGAGTTCCAGGTAACCACTCCATCTGTCTCCACTCGTGTCACTCACTTTGTTCGTTATTGTCAACGACAAACAGAACAGAGTTGGGCCATAGTTGATGTCTCTGTGGAGGGTTTAAGTTCAAATCTGGGTCCACACCCCAGATCTCAATGCAAGAAGCGTCCATCCGGATGCTTAATCCAAGATTTGTTCAACGGCAGCTCTCGTGTCGTATGGGTGGAACATGTTGATGTACGAGATCAACTCATGCACCAATCATACAGAACGCTAGTGGAGTCAGGCTTAGCCTTTGGAGCAAGGCGATGGGTAGAAATACTTCAGAGACAAGCAGAACGGTTCAATTATTCTGCGGCTGTCACTCATCCACCTCAAGACTTTTGTGTCATACCATCGGTAGAAGGAAGAAGAAACTTGTTGCAGATGGCATGCAGAATAGTGACAGACTTTTTCACAGACATCGGCAACTCTACTGCTCATGAATGGAAGGTAGCTGAACAAACCAAGTTCAGGGGTTCAGGGATAAGAGTCTCCACCAACAAAATCTGGAATAGGCCGAATAAGCCCCATGGTCTTACTCGAACTGCAACAGCAATATTCCAACATCATGTCTCTCACCGAAAGCTGTTTGACTTCTTCACTGACGTACAAACTCGGAACCAGTGGGACCACCAAGCATTGGGCAAGACAGTCCAAGAGATTGCACACATCACAACGGGTCAAGACCCACGCAACTGTGTCACCTTGATGCAAATCGACGACACCTACGTACTCCAAGAAAGTTGTACTGATTCAACAGGGTCATACGTGATTTATGCCTCTATCAGTCAGTCAACGGTCCAGAAGTTATTAGGTGGTTGTGAGTTAGGTACAATTGTATTCCTAACTTCAGGTTTTTCAATTCTACCAGATATGCCTACTGCTGGAAGAACAGAAGGGGTCTCAGACAATCCATACATTGGTTGTCTAGTAACAGTAGCAACACAGATCTCTACTGAGTTGCTGAAGAATAAGAAAGGGTCAGTGGATCAAGTCTGTCGTTTGATCCAGGGTACGGTTGAGAGAGTTAGGAATGTAGCCATGTAAGACTATCAATTTCGGAATTGTAATTTGTACTTTATATTCTTAACAACACAACAGCACTGAAGAGCACATGATGGGGATCCGCCGCGGTCGGGCCATCACTCGATAAATACTGTGCGTAATTAAGCATACGAAGTAACCATTACTTGAATGAATCTAAGAACCTAACGCCAAACCCTAAACCGATCCTAAGCTCTAAACCCTAACTTCACTTCTCAATTCCAAAACTCGTTTCATTTCCTTAGAGCGTTCCATTGCTCAATCACTTCCTTAGAGCATTGTTTTGCTCTGATACCAATCTGTCACGCCCCGATTTTCCAAATCAAATAATAAGGCATTTTGCCCTTAATTACAATCAATTCGGAAACGTGACTACATGGAATATCAAATACAAATATGCACTAGAATTTTTTTCTTTTTAATTCAAGTACACAACACCAACTCCATGCCCAACATTGTAATTTCAAACTCAATACAAGAGTCGAATATTACATACCAAATATTTATATAATAAATTGATACATCAAAATATTACATAAATAAATCTTCAGAGTGCGAAGCATAAAATAGCGGAAGTCTTATAACCCAACAAAATATATGCAGCCTTGCATTACTCCTGGTTATCCTAACCTGCAGGTATAACCCCTACACCGTGGAATAGTGTACCGGGTTATATCAACAAACCCGGTCAGCTTACGAAGCTGGTATGAGTTAACTCAGTTTTACTCACCCTAAACCGTTTAACAAAATATACATATATAGTTTGTTTTAAACAAATATATGTAACTTATACTTTTCAAAAACAATTCAAATCCCGAAAATTCATATTATAAAATATACTGAACCTACGCGCCCCATATCACGTATTTTAACCCCACACGTCCCATAAACGTGTATGTTAATCCCAGGGTAATTCAGAATATTAAACAATATAAACTTTCCCCAAAATCATTTCCCAAAATTATGATTCTTTCTTTTTAAGAATCGTAAATCATAATAATAATTACTTCAATTTTTAAAGAAGTAAAAACTTCAAAATACAATTCAATAATTCTCCAAGAATTGTAATTCAATAAATCAATGCTTCAATTATTTAAGAAGCAAATTCATATCATACTCACACAAAACCACAATCAACTTCAAATGATTAAAAGCGAGAATACCATTTTTCTTCTCCTTTTAATATATCAAGATAAAGCGAGAATACCATTTTTCTTCTCCTTTATTACATAAAGTATTCATCTTTGTTTTCAATGAATACATGGCTACACAGTCTAGAACTCTAACCTTCACCTTCTGGCTACACAGTCTAAAGCTCTAACCTTCACCATTGGCTACACAGTCTAGAGCTCTAACCTTCACCCATTGGCTACACAGTCTAAAGCTCTAACCTTCACCCATTGGCTACAAAAACATTCGAGTAGGCAAACACAATATCATAATTTTTGAAATATTGTTCCCACAAAATCCACCAATTAAAACAATAAAATGAATACTTTCAAATATTGTTTTAACACAAAATCACACATGCTGATATATCAAATTAAAACTGTATTTAATTTATATATCGCAAAATTATTTAAATAAATATAATTATTTATTTTCGCAAACAACACAATATGAATTAATATTCATATATAAAATATCGTGAGATTCACTCACCTCTAATTCCTGCTGCGTCTTCAAATAGTAACCAGGAATCGACAAGCACGAGCTACACTTCTCGTAAACACCTATGATTATGCAATATCCAATTAGCATAATACATTTCCAAAATAATCCAAATGTTCCTCAAATGTCTCCTACGACATCGGAACATTTAATCGAGACCATTTGACTAAAAGTCAACCATCGGTCAACGTGGGTCCCACGTCTACTATTCATCAACGGGTCCCACACAAAATCCGAAACTTCCAAAATCCAACAGCATGCTTATTTCTAGCATCCTAACATCATATCCAAAATTGGTGATGATCCAACGGTCGGATCATCACGGATCTAACGATCCATAACTATCGCTTAATTGATCATTGATCAAACGACCGAATTTGACAAAAGTCAAAACACGAAAGTTGTTCGTATCGACGAACCAAGCCAAACGGAGCAAAGAACTGCTCCTGGACCGGCCGGACGCGCCGCCGACGCGCCGCCACCGGCGACTGTCCGTCGCCGGAAAAAAGTGCTCCGATTGCCATGAAATTTTAACACAATGTTCTACACATTACCAGCAACAACTTTCATAACTGCCACAAGGGCCAATTCAAAGTAAAAAGTCTCGAATTTACCTCGATAGCTCCGAAACCCTAGGATTTCAAATCCAAAATTCTCCTTCGTCCGAACTCCGATTGAGGCATATTTTATGTTGCTGGAAAGCCCCTGGCAAGGGCTACAAAGCCCAGTAGGTAAGGTGGCTCGATTTGGCCGGAAACTTGCCCAGAAACTGATGAACAGTTCGGCAGCGTTTTTCTCCTTTTTCTTTTCTTGATTTCTCTTTCTATACTGAAAATCAATGAATGAAACTAGTATAGAATCGAAGAGGATGAAGAGACAAAGAGATTGGGACAAGTCTCACACAAATCGGTGGCCGGAGGAGGGAGAAATCACCGGAGGAAGTTTCTGGTACTGTTCACGGCGTGAACAGTACATTTCTGGGATAAATTCTGATTTTCGGGTGAACAGTAAATCCCAACATTCTATTTATAGAAATTCGTCAAACTTCCGACGGCCATAACTTCTTCATACGAACTCCGTTTTTGGTGAACCAAATTCCTACGAACTCGATTCGACGAGGTCTACAACTTTCATGAAGGAAGTTTTCCCAAATTCTCAACGGATAAAAAGTTACCTTAATTAACCTTGTGTAACTTATAATTACCGCCGTAATTATCGTTTTACGACGAAAACCTCTAAAAATACAATTTCACACCATTTCACTTCAAATTTCACGAACTATTTAATAAAAATAGTATGGAAATTTTCGGGGTATTACACCCAAGGCCCATCTTTTGACAATATATCGAATTAATATATTGTTCATATATATTTCCAAAGAGGTAAGCTTCTACGTACAAAGTAATTATTCTGTGATCCCGGACTACCACGTGGCAGTGCCAAGTGGTGGCGGACCAATATAATTATATTATATCTATGCGAAATTTAATGCAAGGGCAAAAAAAAAAGTAAAATAATTTTAAATAGACTAATCAATAGTAAATATTATACATGTGAACCAATCAAATCAGTCCGGACCATGGTATAATTTTTTCCTACAAAAGTTCTAGACCACGTCCATTTACTATGTGCTATAAATTCACACTTACAAACATGTGTGACTTAAATCGTATTTTCAATGCGGGAATTAATCCCATAATATCCAACAGTTATCAACAAATCAAAAGTCATAACCATATATTCTGTCCAAAATATAAAAACTAATTAAGAAAAAAGAAGAAGTTAGAACCATGCATCGACCCTGGAATAACAAAATCCAGCAGTTTGTGTGTGTGTGTGTGTATATATATATATATATATATTCCATGCCCTACATAGGGACAGACATACATACAGACAGAGATTGAAGATGATATTAATACACCCTTGCTATAATTACAAATCAGAGTTTATTATACAGAGAATCAACAAAACTCATCTACATAGGTCTTTGGCTTAATTAGTTACAACCGTCAATCCGTCATCATACTTTAATTTAATCTTTAAGGAAGACTATCTATGTATGAGTATTTTATATGCAGAAAAGAAAAAAAATAATCTACATGGTTGCATGATATATAAATTGATGCTTTAATTCCTTATATACTTACCACTGCAGACACCTGTATATATATATATAATCTGTATACATCAGATTCTTTTTGAATTGCTTTCTTTGCTGCTAAAACACTTGTTTCTACTACATATGGATGCTCATTTAGAGAGATGATCAGCTATGGCCTGCATGACCTTCACCTGTGTGCTAAGGCATGTTATGTAATGAGCAGTTTCCTCCAACAAGTTGCAGAAATCCATGGATTTACCGCCTGGAACAAGCTCTCGAAGCTTGTTGCCTCGGTCCATATGAACCGAACTCTCCAATCTGGAGGCCTTGTTACTTCTCATGATAACCCTTTTCTTTTTCTTCTTCACCAACTTAGGGTGCCTCACCCGGTTCCGAAGCTTGAAAAGAAGAGCTCTGCTCCAATTCATCCTAGGCCCAACCGCACGAGCCATGGAGGAATAAGCTGCCATCTTTATCCTCTTGCTCCTTTTACGGATTTCCTCTTCACTTGATGATGAACTGGGTCGCTTTTGCCTTTTGATTTGCGCGAGGGATCGGAGAAATCTACGAGCAAACTTGATCCGACATGACTTGGGGTTCAGGGTGACACCACTTGTGGTAGTAGTAGTACTGGAACTCATAGTTGGCATAACAAGATTGAGAAGGAGAGGGTGAAAAAAATTAGGGTTTTGGTATTTGTGAGGTATATATTTGTGGTGGTGGGGATCTTAATGGGGTTGAAAATCCTGGTACAAGCAGTTAGCTCTGACAGAAATCACTTCTTCTTTAATGGGATTGAGATTTTCATTCTGACGACACAGAGGGTCCTCTTGTGTAATTTTTGCCAGGACACAAAAGGCATGAGCTCAAGGGCTCAAAGTCCAAAATTAGTTCAAGTGGTGATTATTATGGACATTAATGGAAGGATATAATGAAGAAAGGTGGAATAGATTATCAGTTGGGGATTGAAAATGGACGGCTTACGGATAATTTAGAGTTTTAGAATCAAAGTTAGATAGATAATTAGTTGAATAATCTAATTCAATATTTATTATAAAGGTGTTCCTCTATCTCCACTAAAGAGCGTGGGAATCACGCAAGCTATGACTACAAAAAAGTCTAATATTGTAGGTGCTTTAGACGGGCGTAGCTTACTTTAGGTTAGAGCATTTATATTAAAATTCAGAGTACGTCACTATGGATGTAATATTTCAAGATTTTTAGTGGTTAAATTTATTTTTAAATAAATTAGTGCTTGAAAATCTCCGAAAATAACAAAATATTACATGTGCTGAAACATGTTAACACTTTTACTTATCTTGAAAATGGGTATGATCGAGATTGATAAAATGATAAAACGAAAAACCCTAATGATGTGCGTGCGGTACAAGCGCTATCTTCGGCATGGTATGTGTGTAGCTTTCATTTTCAAGCAATAGGGGTTGGAATTTGCCAAAAAAAAAAAAAAAGCAATAGGGGTTGGAGAAGTGCGTAAATGGACCCAAGAAAGGGCCAACCACCACATGAAAGCACATGGTTCCGTTACCCTCTTGTCTGATGAGAAGGAAGGAACCTTCCACTTCCTTTTTTGTAATCTAATCTTTGATTACTTTCTTCTCAATTAAAGCTTTGTGTTTGTGTTAGGTCTAATCTTGCCTAAAGTTCAACTGTTGGACAACTCTACCCGCTTTGGAAATCCTACGTGTCATCTTTTAAGTATTTTCGTGACTGCCTCTTCTCTTGTTCAAGCTCGGCTGGTGAAATTAAATCAAGCTTTAACTAATTTCATAGGTGAATCATGAGTGAGAGACTACCCAGCACGTACCCATGGCCATTGTGTATGGGCCGGGGCTCTACTAGCTCTCGAGGGTTTAATTATGAAAGGATTTTATTGAAATGAATAGACCAAGATCACTACATTTTACCTGGTTTAATTATTAAATTATTTGTTAATTATTTATCCAATATCGATCACTTTAACGCACTACTTAATTATAAGTTAGCTCATGTGCATTACTAGGCTCAACAAACAACCTTATACGTCATCTGTTTATTATTAGCAATTGATTTTTTTTTTTTTACATGGGAAATATCATTTCTTAAACTAGGGAATGATAACTAATTAAAGTTATATACGTTATAACTTGAATTACAGAATTAGTCTCCGAGACCTGAGCATGAAACACAAATATTAAAGTATGAAGTGGAACTGAGGCTACCGATTGTGCTACCGTCTTATACTCTTATTCATGTACAACGTACTGTCGTTATAATGAAATCATTAACATTTGGGAGCTGGAGAAATTGGTGGGCATGAGGTGATTGCCTCTCTTGCCTCGCCTTAGCTTCCGCCCCTAAAGGAGGTGGTTTATGTATGTTTTGGAAAGAACTCGATCCTATAATGTATAGTTGATCAAGTATATATATATATGGATATTGGATATATGGTCATGAACTTTTTGCCCTAGACGTTATCTAGTAGGAAAATTTAACTCAGTTCAATCTCCTCCCATGCATGGTATTGTAACTAATTAATATGGTTTATAGACAATATTTCAACTAAAATTTACATAGAAAAGTCTTGAACTTGACCAACATGATTAAATAACAGAAGCAATGAGTTTGCCTCTTTTTTTTGGGAGGGGGGTGGGGGGGGTGGGCACTAACAAGAATAATACAGGAGTAGCTAGCTTGCTAGGTTATTGCATGCCCTTTTGATCGAGCAAACCAAATACGTACTGTACATTAAATACAGGAGTAGCTAGCAAGCACAACGATATACGTACAGATAAATTTATCCAATTAGTCCTGAATCAAAAGACACCCCAGTAGAAGGCAACCAAAGATTCCCAGATAAAAAACCCCCAACCGTGAATGCTTGTGCTTGAGTGGAGGTTAGTGATGCATGATATCCACCCCATCTTACCCTTGCCGAGGTTGATGCTCCAGACCCAGAATTCAAGTACTCTCCATAGAACAATGTGTTGAGTCCAAACCCACCGGACCAAGGAGACCACCCTGCTCGACTTATCGAGTCATCCATGACAGACTGCATGATGACCGTCCTCGAATACTGCTTCCACGGTCTCCCAAGATACGTCTCGTAGCTGGATTTCACCGGGGCCAGGTCCGATGCCGCCACTATCTTACAGTTGTGGATTGAAATGCCCGTGTTCTGATTCGGGCTGCTACGACCTTGAGCCGTGACGAAGTTCTTGAGCCCCTTGGAGGGCGGTTTCCGGGGGTAGATGTTGCAAGTTTGGAAGACCACTGCTGAGTTGCCGAAGATGAAGTCCACCGTTCCATAGATGTCGGTTTCTCGGTAGAACTGTCGCTTCGAGTGAGTGTAGAGGGTGTCCTGGTAGCCAATGATGGCACATCGGTAGATGACAGATTTGTCGGCACCGACTCGAAGTGCGACTGCTTGGTGTTTGGAAGGACCGGCATTGTTCACAAATGTTAAATCACGAGCGATAAACCCATCACCCATGGCAGCTGCAAATGTTACATCATGAAAGAATACATGAAAAGGACAAAGTTGAAATCATACAGTTAATATTAAAGTACAATAAAATTTAAAGTCTCAAACGTGAAGCATCCATGATTGCTGAAAGATCTTTTATGTTTTATCTGATTAATTTTTTTGTTGAAATGATCTTTAAACAAAATTTTGGAATATAAACAGCTAGTTCTGATTAAAAAGTGATGAATCATTAATCACAAGTGAGATAAACGTACATGCAAGTTTTTTTTGTTTTTTATTTTTTAACACACATACGCCCCCATCCCACCCCACTCCACCCTGAAATTTTAGGAGATTTGAACTCAGGATCTCCCTTGGGCTAACTTTAGTGACAAACCACTACGCCAAACACTTTGGATGGACATACAAGTTTACCTTAGAGGCGAACCTAAAAGTTGTCATTTTCTATTTTCTATATCGATTGAACTTAAATTTATATAAGGTAATTTTCTATCTTAATAACAACTTGTAGAAATAGTAAGTAAGAAGTAATTAATCATCATCTTTAAGGTACTCACGGAGTTTTGAATTATTTGGAGAGATTTTTTTTTCTCAATTAGTCATTCATTTTGTTTTTCAGCTGGCCAATTTAAATGGACCAGTTGAAAGTTTTCTGATTTTTTTTTACTTAATTATAACCCCCCGAATTATAGGGTCATTTTCATACCCAAGTATCAAATTTTGTCATTTTCATACCTCACATTTGATTTTGTTAACGATTTCATAACTTGGAGGTATTAATTCGTTAACTTTTTCATTAACAAAAATTTATACCTTGGAGGTATATATGAATTTGTAAACAAAATCAAACGTGAAGTATGAAAATAACAAAATTTGATACTTGAATATGAAATTGAAAATGACCCTATAATTCGAAGTGTCTTTTGTATTTAATCCTTTTTTTTCCATCTTTTTATTGACCCACAAGAACAAATTTATCGACCGTCTCACATTAATTTTTATATTTTCAACACTTATGTACTCTTTTAACTATTGTAAGTATATGTATGGAATATTGTTTTTGAAATGTCTAAAAGTGTTTTTGTACGAGAAAACACTTGTCAAATGCTTTTAAAAACTACTTTCAAGTGCTTTTAAAACACACCCAAAACATATTTTATTTTTTTAACAAACTTTTTGTTATAGTTATTTTTTTTTATTAATTCCCGAGCGTTTTTGAATCTCTGAAAAACAATCCTAAATAGGCCCCATAAACTCTAAAGAAGAGGCTGGAAATAATGAGTTTGTTATTTCTTACCCACAGTAGCAGACTTGTAAGTTGTCCAGCCATCGTCTGAGTTCCTATTCCCCACAATGATCGTTTCTCCAACTCCATCACCAATCAACATCACGTTCTTTTGCTTGGTGGGTATGTTAATGTATTCGTGGTAAGTCCCAGCTTTAACGTGAATTACAGATCTGCCCCCAGTACCACTCTCCAAGGAACCAATTAGCAGCAACCCCTCTAGTGCCTCACCAATGCTCCTGTGCGTGCCACTCCCATCCTGAGCCACCACAGCATGTGCCTCTATCTCTCCCACAGAACCCTCCAGAAGCTTTCTCTCCGCGGCCAGGACCCACGTCGGAAAATTACTATCCGATGCCAACAGTCTTCTATTAGGGTTTGCATGTTTAGCTTCCTTTGGCCCTGTGTGTGGAGGTAAATGCTTTGAACCACTAGCGGAATCACTACTACTGTCCGCAAGCACGAAAAGTGCTAGAGAATTGCTTATGAATTGGCTCAGGCTCCGAGCCGTGGCATCCATGATGTCTTTCTCTACTTTAAACTTATCTTTCTCGAGGCTCTCTAGACAAGTCTCTTGGTTGGTAAGAGCTGCACTGAGCCAGGTTTGGACGTCGTCGTCGTTAGGTTTTGACAACGACATCATCATAACATTATCAAGCAAATCTATAGCATCATCGAGAAGCTCGAGGCAGTCGTTCAGGCCACTACCAGGGAAGTGAACATAATGATCAGAATTTTGGCGGTGGGAAATGGTGAGGTTAAAGGCTAGAGCTCGAGCAGACTGAGCTTTTGCAACGGTGGAATGGACCGAGTGGACAAAGAGAGCTTCTAGGGTTTGAGGGAGATCATCAGTACTGCTTCTTGTAGACGATGATGATGAGAGGAGAGTGGATTCACAAGTTGCTTTGTGAGGGGTATGTTTGCAAAGAGACAAAATGGCTTCTTTATGGGATAGTCCTCCTGAGGACCTAGAGAATTTAGAGAAATGGGATTGTGAAGGAGAAGCTAATTGCTTAGCTTCTGCTAATAATAAGCTTGACAGGAATAAAATTTCTACCGCCAAGAACATAATTTTGAATATGCTCAAGGCAGAGAGACAGACAGACATAGCTAGCTAGCAACAGAGAGGTTTTTATGAGCTGCTTAATTAGCACTTGGAGCTTAATTAGTTGTCTATATATATAAAGGACTTGACCTTGAATTTCATATACAGTAATACAGATGCATGTCGGCTTATTATGACTTAACTAGCTAGGGAATAAGATGGCTTCGTTAGTGTTAGATATAATATAGATCAAGTATGTGATTAATTATTGTACCATTATTAGATTGAGCTAGTTCCTCTACCGTTGTTTAAAAGCAAGCTTATCTTATATATGGGTCCCTAGCTAAAACAAGTAGGGAGTCTATTTATATAGAAAGATTACAGAGTGGATTAAATCCTCGATCTAATTTGCAATGTTAATTATTATTTGAATTCTCTAGTAGTTTCCTAAATTTGAATATTTATTTACTCATTCTATCTCTATGCATCACATCTACAGGGAATGCAATATGGTTGCTGCCCTTGCTAAAAATGGGATCAATCATGATCATGGTGTAGTTTACCTGACCAGCAGTCCTAGCTATGCTTCTTGCGCTTATCGGGATGACCTTGATGACATTGTTCATGCTCGAAGAGTTCCTTTGTAGCCAATTTGGCTAGTTGTCTTTTCTTTGTTTCTTTGCATAGGCCTCTTTAGCTCCCATGTAACAATTTTTTTTTTTTGAATATTTACAAATAAAAAAATCAAGAAACTAAACTAAAATGTACGTGCGTATTTTTCAAATTTGAAGTGGACTGATGCAGTAGCTAGGTAGCTGCCAATTAGGTGTTTTCTTCATGTACGGCCATATCGTTATAATATCATATATGAATGAAAATATATTAATCACAGTATATAAAGAATTCACTTGTTAACGCTTGTTTTGATTTGATGCATTTGGAATTGTCGATCTATTCCAAATTAATGAGAATATGTATGCTTGACTACTATTGATTTTTTGATTAGGAAAGCTAACCACTTATGTAGGTTTGTGCCCCACAAAATGTTCCATGCACACATACTAAGCTAGCTTAATTAGCAAGATGAGTATTATTGCATGTTGATAATTTAAAATGCCCCTTTAATAATTTAAAGGGCATCTTGATAATTTAAAATGCCCCTTTAATATTGGCCCCATATATTTCTCATTTGTTTGTAGATAAAAAAGAAAAGCTTCATATAGATGAGTTTAGTAGGTGGTCTTATAACTTAGCAAAGTATTAAAGTAATTAATTAATTGTATATGCACCTCTCCTTATCTAGTCGAGTTGGGTACATGAGTGGTTATATGTGCACCATTTCTTCAAATATTTCGAAAAAAAAATATTATGGACACAAAATTTTTCGTTTTAGGGTACGTGAGTGGTTATATGTGCACCATTTCTTCAAATATTTCGAAAAAAAAATTATGGACACAAAAATTTTCGTTTTGGGTGATTGGTTGTATATGCACACTCCTTGAACCCTCTGGGTAGTAGGGTTCCTGTACACTATGCGATGGGTAGCGACTCCAAAGAAAAAAACGAGAAAAGGCTGGCCCCATATATACATTGCATTGATTTGTATATAACAACCATATGCATAATTGACTTATGAGTATGTATACCTCCAAGCATTTTGGTATTGAATTGACATATATAGTAAATTGCCTATTAATTACGTTAATTGACCCTAATATAATGTTCATATATAGGATACTAATCCATTGATGATTTAAGCATCTTTAAGAACGACCACACACTAGCCAAATTATATCCTCCAGTCCTCCACAATAGTTAACAACCATGCATCACTTCAATCCTTAAGAAGGTGTTGGCTTCTTCTAATAGGATGTGCTTTAAAGGGAATCTATATTTTTTGTTTTCTTTTCATATTTTTAATTTTCATCCTCTTTAGATTTGGACTGGTTGTCATGTATTGCATGCTAGACACTTCTGTCTGTCATGCATACTTTTCGATTCATAAAAAATCTCTTCTCTGTTGGAAGTGAAAGCTAGTTTTCTATTGCTATAATATATTATAGGGTTTTTATCACAAATAGTATTCAACATATGGACTGTACATCACTTTAGTATCTAACTTTTAAAAACTATCATTTTAGTATCCAACATTTCAATCACGACCCAACTTTAGTACTTGCCGTCACTAATCCCGTTAAACTCTAGCCCACTTGGCTTTTTTGCATACGCAATTTCGTCATTCTCTTCATCTGACATTTTTTTTTTTGGGACTGATTTCTTCTTCTTCTTCTTCTTCTGGGTCTGATCTTCTTCTTCTTCTTCTTCAATCTCTCTCCCTCACGACCCTTGGTGAGACGAAAATGGAATGGTTAATTAGACCCGTGGTCTCTCTCTCTCTCTCTATCTCTATATATATATCGATCTGCAAGCTTGCAATTCCACCATCTCATAATGAATTCAACAATTATCAACTCTCTCTCTCTCTCTCTCTCTCTCTCTCTCTCTCTCTCTCTCTCTCTAGATAGATCGATCTGCAAGCCTTGCAATTCCACATCCCATAATGAATTCATCAATTATCAATTCAACCCTATATCAAGTCAGTCGACCAATTATCAATTTAACAATTCACTGATAAGCAACATGAATTCAACAAATTCTCTTTGAATCAAGAACACCCAGCACCAAAATTCAATACATACCCATTTCATCTTTCTCTTTTTCTTTTTTTCTCTGTATTTCTTGGTATTCTTAGCAATCACACACGAAAATCAATGAAAACATATAGAATGTGTTGTTGGTATAAAGGAGAGGCTGGGGAAGTCACCAAAATTGCAGTTTTCATAGTGGATTGTTGAACCCAGTAAGATGGGGTACTGAGAACAGAGGCGCGCTCGGAGGCGCTATGTGAACGGAACTGAGGAGGTTGGCGATGAACAGGTCGGCGATGAACGGTGGTGGAGATTGGGTGCAGAGATCAATTCTGGAATTAGAAGAAGAATTGGGTCAAGGTTCGTGAATTGAGAGAGAGATGAAAGAAGAAGACCTGGCCAAGGTCGTGAGGGAGAGAGATTGAAGAAGAAGAAGAACAGACCCCAGAAGAAGAAGAAATCAGTCCGAAAAAAAAAAAAAAGGGGAAAAAAGTCAAATGAAGAGAAGCACAAAATTGCCCATGCAAAAAAAAACCAAGTGGGTTTGAGTTTAACGAGGTTATTGACGGTGGACACCAAAATTGAGTCGGAAATGAAATGTCGGGTACTAATGTGATAAGTTTTAAAAGTTAGGTACTAAAATGATGTACAGTCTATATGTTGGGTACTGTTTATGATAAAACCTCTATATTATATATCACAAGGAATTCACACCTACTTCTTTTTATAAACATTGCACCCTCGATTTAAAATAAGTCGGAATTTGCTTTAGCTCGTTAGTTTCAGATCGGCTAACACTCAAACTGTGAGAGTTGAAACCTAAATCTTAAGTTTTGAAATGAACTTCACATGGCCGAAGTCGTTGATCTATCGGAAAATAGGGTAAAAGACGACTGTTCACACAACTTCGATCCCATTTTGCATTGTGGGGTCCCATCAGAAAAGCATAATTTCAAATTTATGAGAAATTCTATAATACTGAGATGTATGTTATACCTCCACTTACAGATATAACAACAAAATGCGTTGTCATTGTGGTAATGAAAGTTTTTTTTTTGTGTAATCTTTGTTCTATTAAAGGTAATTACTCCATCTACGACTTTGTTATAAGTTTATGAACAATTTGTTATCAAAGTTGTAATTTTGGTTTAATTATATGTAAATAGTGTAAAACAAATATAGTAACCTTGTTGTCAATGTAGTAATTTTGATTCAATTACATGTAATTTTTTGTTCAAAAAAATTGTAAATGGAGGTATGACATGCATCACCGTACCACAGTGTACCCCTCAAATATATATATATGTTTTCCTTTTGGTTTTCCTTAGCAAACAAGAGATATATCTCTTCTTCAATGGTACATGCATGTACAAATGTTGTACATGAGATGAAGTACTTTACGTGCATAACAGCTTTTGCCCTGAAAATGATGGGGACTAGGAAGTAGAATATTTGCATTATATATGATTAAAGTTGTACATGAGATGAATGGTACATGCATGTACAAATGGTGTACATGAGATGAATAACTTTACGTGTATAACAATTTTTGGCCTGAAAATGATGGGGATTAGGAAGTAGAATATTTGCATTATGATTAAAGTTGTGGCCTTTTCAATTATTTATAGTCCAAAACACACAGGTAAGCGAAGAATAAAGGTCGAAGAAAAACAAATAAATATTCATATACCTTCCCATATATGTCTTGTAATGAAAGCTAGAAAGATATATATATATATATATATATATATATATATATATATATATATATATATAATTTTTTTTTTTTGCACATAACACATCATTGCTAAACTGCTTTGCACCTAACAATTGAACAATATATAACAATACCAAGGTCTACAATAAACTGCTTTGCATCTCTTTGCCATTATTGTGTTCAATTTTTTAGACATATTGTAAATAAATTAATAGTCTAGTAAACATAATCTTTAAGGTTAGTATAATTTTTCAATCCTTGACTTTTCTACTTCTAAAATTATTAATTTTATATAATTCAGTACAATCCAAGTGAGAACTTAGTACTCAATTTACCTACAATTAATATATAGGTAATAATAATGTGGCTAAACTAGTTAATAACTTGGTCATTGATAAACATGACCGACATGAACGACCTACAATTTACTTACCGCACAAACTACGTACCTACATTAATTAACACATAATTTAGGTGATTTGACATACTTACAATTTACATACTGAACTACTTAAAATTTTATTACGTATCGCTGTACTACCTACAATTTATGTACTCACAGTTTACTTGCTACCTAGTTACCAATATTCAATTTACGTACAAATCAACTGAGCAATAAAACAAGAAAACTATGGCAAACGACCCTCATCTCTCAAATTTCAAATTAAACACAAGATTTAGAGTGTGCTAGAGCTGGAACTGTTCATTTGTAACTTGGAAGAACGTACGTGGTTCTTATCTTCACTACTATTATCATGCATTTTTTCCCCCTTTCGGTTTTGGTGTAATTGGTCGGGGGCAGCAGAGATCTGCTATGTCTCTAGCTACATGATCTCATTGATCGGCTAGCTCCTGTACCCAAAGCAAAAAAATAAATATGAATCTTTTATTATTATTTATTTCATTCTTTTTTAGCAATGACTATCTTGTTTTAACCTTTGAAATTATGATTTGCATAGGTAAAACCATGGCTGTATCATATATATCACAAGGCAAAGGGTAGAAGGCTAGGTCAGCTGCTGAAATTTTGATTCAGAACTTCTCTTGCTTGGTGGTATAATTTGAGATCCTTGGGTTCTTTTTTATTCTGTAAAAAATTAGTCAAAGTAGTACTGCTGAAACATGCTAGCTTTTATATGTATTTAGTACTTCAATTTTAAACAATTTGGACCCTTTTTGAAGGTTTATGTATATGTACTGTATATATGTGTGTGTATTTTTTTTTTTGATAAGAAGATTAATTCATTATGAATCAAAGCCAAAGGCTAGAGTCATACATACACCTAACTAGAAAAGCCAGATTAGTCTCTTGGCCGACTTCCTACCTAGGCAAATATCACTCATTACAAGACAAATTGAGCTCGCGGTTAAGCGAACTATACAAACAAGGAAAAACTCCGTGTCCTCTGGGGAAAAATCATATTAGCACTCTGTCTGCCTACACGCATTTGTGGTACAAACAAAATGCCACATCCCAACTAACAAATAGGAGCAACTCCTTCTTCATAAGCCACTTGAAATACGCCAGACAAATCTAAGATAATTATCAACTCCAACAAGAATTCATGATCCGGATTAAACCGACAAGAATTTAAGGACCAAAAAATCGATCCCACCCCCAAGAAGGTCCAAACCTGAGAAGGAACAAAACAAGCCACTAAGAAAGCTCAACAGATCCAAGTAGGGAAACCCTACTTTTGGCTTCTCCCTGTGATCCGAAACCAGATCCAAGGAGTACACCAGAAGCAAGAAGCTTCCCCACCACTGATCCACCTTGCATGCGCCCTGCTTCCAACCAAGACCTCAAATTAGGTTGTCTCCCGCCCCAGCCAACCATCACAGCCAACGATGTCAAAGTCCACGCCCAAGCCAACAAAGCCCAGTCGATCCCAACCAAACTTGCTGACCAACCCTTATTTCCAACATCCGAATTGAGTAGCCAGACACCCAACCCTTCAGCCTGCCACGCCCCGATTTTCAAATCAATTAATAAGGCATTTTGCCCTTAATTACATACCATTTCGGGAACGTGACGACATGGAATATCAAATACAAATATGCACTAGAATTTTTTTCTTTTAATTCGAGTACAAAACACAAACTCCATGCCCAACATTGTAATTTCAAACTCAATACAAGAGTCGAATATTACATACCAAATATTTATATAATAAATTGATACATCAAAATATTACATAAATAAATCTTCAGAGTGCGAAGCATAAAATAGCGGAAGTCTTATAAACCAACAAATTGAAAGCAGCCTTGCTTACTCCTGGTTATCCTAACCTGCAGGTATAACCCCTACACCGTGGAATAGTGTACCGGGTTATGTCAACAAACCCGGTCAGCTTACGAAGCTGGTATGAGTTAACTCAGTTTTACTCACCCTAAACCGTTTAACAAAATATACATATATAGTTTGTTTTAAACAAATATATGTAACTTATACTTTTCAAAAACAATTCAAATCCCGAAAATTCATATTATAAAATATACTGAACCTACGCGTCTCATACCACGTATTTTAACCCCACACGTCCCATAAACGTGTATGTTAATCCCAGGGTAATTCAGAATATTAAACAATATAAACTTTCCCCAAAATCATTTCCCAAAATTATGATTCTTTCTTTTTAAGAATCGTAAATCATAATAATAATTACTTCAATTTTTAAAGAAGTAAAAACTTCAAAATACAATTCAATATTGTTCAAGAATTGTAATTCATTTATCAATGCTTCAATTATTTAAGAAGCAATTTCAACAAACTCACACAAAATCATTTATAACTTCGCCTGATTAAAAGTGAGATTCTTCTCCTTTTAATACATCAAGTTATTTTTAACTTCGCCTGATTAAAAGTGAGAATACTATTTTTCTTCTCCTTTTAATACATCAAGTTAATCAAACAATACGGACGGATAAAGCGAGAGTACCATTTTTCCCCTCCTTTATTAGTATTACACAATCTAGAGCTCTAACTGAATGTGCTACCATTTTTCACCCATTTACTTTGTCCAAAATCATTCAAATAGGCAAACACAATATCTTATTTTGAATTATTGTGTTCCCACAAAATTCACAAATCAAAACAATAAAATGAATATTTTTCAAATATTGTTTTAACACCAAAATCACAAACTGATATATCAATTAAATTATTTATTTAATTATATATCACAAAATCATTTAAATAAATATAATTACTTATTTTTGCAAACAACCCAATATGAATTAATATTCATATATAAAGTATCGTGAGATTCACTCACCTCTAATTCCTGCTGCGTCTTCAAATAGTAACCAGGAATCGATCAACGTACGTACGTGTCAACTCTCGTAAACACTTATGATTATGCAATTTCCAATTAGCATAATACACTTCCAAAATAATTTAATGTTCCTCAAATGTCAACTACGACATCGGAACTATTAAACGAGACCATTTGACTAAAAGTCAACCGTCGGTCAACGTGGGTCCCACGTCTACTATTCATCAACGGGTCCCACACAAAATCCGAAACTTTCAAAATCCAACAGTATGCTTATTTCTAGCATCCTAACATCATATCCAAAATTGGTGATGATCCAACGGTCGGATCATCACGGATCTAACGATCCATAAACATCGCTTAATTGATCATTGATCAAACGACCGAATTTGACAAAACTCTAAACACGAAAGTTGTTCGTATCGACGAACTAAGCACAACGGAGCAAAGAAATGCTCCTGGATCGGCCGGACGCGCCGCCCACGCGCCGCCGCCGGCGGTGGTCAGACGCCGGACAAAAGTTCTCCGATTGACACCAAATTTTACCAGCATGTACATCTCAACAATCCCAACAAGTTTAGTAACTACCTCAAAGTCTGGATCGGAGTGTAAGTGGCCGGAATCGGTGTCGGTAGGTTTTAGATCCCAAAAAGTGCAAAGTTTCGTTCCCGCCGATCTAGGCCGTACCGCCGTGATTCACCACCATGGGGAGGTTGCTGGGGAGGAGGGGAGCAAAACCCAAGTTGTCCCGTCGTCGGAGGTGGCCGGAAATAGGAGATCGGATCGGGTCGGAATACACCGAATCTGCCCTGTTCGCTCCGCCGCCTTCCGCCGTGATCCGGTGGCAAGCAGCACCACCGGTCGACCGGCGAGCTCAGTCTGCGTCGGTCGGTGGCCTGCCCGTCGCTGGAGGTGACCGGACGCGCCGCCACGCGCCGGGTCGGGTTACGGGTCGCCGGCGGGTAAACGGATCCTCTGGAGAGAATTTCCGGAATTTTCCGGAATTTTTCGGAATTAAATGAATTTTTGGAAAATAAAAATCCTTTTTATAGGTCTTCGTCCAAACTTCCGAGACCCATAACTTCTTCATACGATGTCCGTTTTCGGTGAACCAAATTCCTACGAACTCGATTCGACGAGTTCTACAACTTTCATGAAGGAATTTTTCCCAAATTCTCAACGGATAAAAAGTTACCTTAATTAACCTTGTGTAACTTATAATTACCACCGTAATTATCGTTTTACGACGAAAACCCCTAAAAATATGACATCACTCCATTTCACTTCAAATTTCACGAACTATTTAATAAAAATAAATCGGAAATTTTCGGGGTATTACATCAGCCGCTGTCGAAACACCCACCAAGGCAACAACAAAACAAGATCCATAAGGAACTAACACACCAACGAAAACTGGAGAAAACCTTTGCAACAAGACCACCACAAAGCCGAACACGCGAAGGAACACCAGGACACAAGGCCCTCTATACTCGGCAAGACGAAAAACGCCGCCGCTAGGTCCAAACCCTAGCAGAGCAAGGGAGAGGCTTTTTAAAGTATTAAACGTATTGAAATATCATGTGTGTGTGTATTGGATCTTCTCAGTTCTAAAAAAGAATTTAAAAAATATATGGATTTTGTTTATATTTGTGAAAGTCTTTAACTTTATCCAATTAAGCTATTTCTAATTTTCTGAACAATTATCACTACCTAGTTCTGTTGATTCTTACTTGTCATTTTTTTTTAAAAAGGAATTTCGGTTTCTCATGGATTTTAAGTTGTTATTTTATGTTATATGATCAATCTCGGTCAATTGACTCATAAACTATACGATTATATACCAACAAAAACACAAAAGGATTTTCTCATTATCATGTTTTTTTTTTCACTTTTGAAAAATTGGATTTGTATCTCTGAACTTTGAAGCCATTTTTTTAGTTATGTCTCCAGTTTTAGTTCTTGTCTTTTTATTTATTTATTAATTAATAAATATGGACTTTTTCTGATACTTTTAAAATTTTGATATGCAAATTTGCTGGACGCTAAATAATTTGAATGATATGGAAACCATATGGATTTTGATGTCTTTTAACTTCTGAAGGAGACGCTAAATAATTTGAATGATATGGAAACCATATGGATTTTGATGTCTTTTAACTTCTGAAGGAGACCCTAAATAATTTGAATGATTTGAACAAAGGATTTTGGTTGTTGGTTATGATAAAAAAAACTTTATTTAAGTAATTTTTGTTTAAGTAAATATGCAATCAACCACAATACTGAAAGTAATAACAGAGCAAATAGCACAGGAATAGATCGTATCTTTATTAATGAATAGGTGTCTCTATATATAGAGAAACACAAAGGGTACAATCCACATCCCAATAGGACTTCTATTCAATATGTAATCCATATGCTAACCTAACTAAGATACTCCTAGGTTGACTAGGCACACATAAGGTAGGTTTCCTTCAACACTCCCCCTTGTGGCGTCAACACTAGGTGGTGCTCCTCACGTTGTCTCATTAAAAACCTTGCCAAGTAACAAAAACCCAGTGGGATAAAAATAACCTTGGTCGAAGGGAAAAAGAGTACAACACACCCTTCACATTTGGAATAGCATGGACGCCAGACTCCCCCTGATGTCTGCGTCTCCCCCTGATTTCCACAATCATGGGAGGTCAAATAACTTAAGCAAACCAATGCTTTTCACATGCTTCTCAAATGTGGATTTAGGCAGTGACTTAGTAAATAAGTCAGCCACATTATCCTCAGATCGGACTTGATCCACTTTGATCTTGAGGAACTTCTGCTGCTGCTGATTATAGAAGAACTTAGGCGATATATGCTTGGTGTTGTCACCTTTGATGAAACCTTGCTTCATCTGCTCAATGCAGGTAGCATTATCCTCATAGATGGATGTAGGTTCATCGGTGGTTGACCTCAAACCACAAGTACTTCTTATATGTGTATCAATGGACCTTAACCATATACACTCACGAACTGCTTCATGGAGAGCAATAATCTCAACATGGTTTGAAGAAGTAGCGACAAGGGTCTGCTTAGTAGACCTCCAAGATATCGCGGTGTTACCCCATGGTAAAGACATAACTAGTTTGGGAACGACCTTTATATGGGTCAGAGAGATACCCAACATCAGCAAAGCCCATCAATACATCACAAGAATTGTTGGAATAGGGGACAACAGGTCTGGCGACCGGTCGACAGGCAACGGCGACCAGTCGACCGTCGGCAGCAAACATGGGTTCCTCACCCATTTTGCCATACTCTCTTGACTCTCTATAGGGAAAGAACAAGCCCATATCAATCGTACCCTTCAAGTAACGAAAGATAGTCTTTATGCCAGTCCAATAGCGTTGCGTGGGCACAAAGCTAAATCTATCTAACAAGTTAACAACAAAGGAGATGTCGGGTCTTGTACACAGTGCCAAATACAATAATGCGCCTATTGCACTTTGGTACGGTACCTCAGCCTCTAAAACGTCTTCACCATCATCCCTTGGGTGAAACGGATCCTTCTTGGATCTAGGCTGTGACCAATCATGGGAGTGCTTAACAGGATGAACTTTATCCATATTAAATCGCCTGAGCATCCTTTCCCAAGATCTTTTATCTCAAACACGGATTATGGTAAATCCGGAACTTGTTTTTCACGAAGGGGCATAATTTATTGTTCACATACCCTCTTCCAATCAAGTAGTCACTTAGACGGGTATACCACATCCGTCCGGATTGTTTCAATCCATATAGTGAACGTTGCAATCTTATTGCAAACGTGCTCTGTGGTCTAGAGCCACTTGACTTGGGTAAATGAAGCCCATCCGGGACCTTCATAGAAATTTCCATATCTAGATCTCCATAGAGATATGTTATGACCACATTCATAAGCTGCATATTCAGTTTTTCGGAAACTACCAATGACAAGGTAGTAGAACGTTATGACGTCCTTTACGAGAGAATATGTCTCATCGTAGTCGATTCCAGGGCGTTGTGAGAAGCCTTGCGTCACAAGGCGAGCTTTATATCTCGTTCTCTCACTAGGCTTTCCAGCAAAGACCCATTTATATCAATAGGATTTATTCCAGAAGATATTGGCATAGCTGGCCCGAATACCGTTCTCTTTGTTAGTGAGTCCAACTCAACCTGGATCGCATATTTCCATTTAGGCCAATCAGCTCTACGTTGACATTCATCAACGGAGTGAGGTTCAATATCATCATTCTCAATGAACTCTTGTGCACAAGCATATGCAAACACATCATCAATGGTGATGGAGTTTCTATCCCACGTCACATGTACACTAGTGTAATTAATCGAGATCTCTATGTTCCCACGGATAGGTTCTAGCGATGGGGCGTCCCCCAAAGATGTCTGTTGGACATAACCATAATCCGGAACGTTTTCATGGACGGATTTTGAGTATCAATGATGAGAGGGTTATTAAGTGCCATCGCAGCCCATTTCCTAGGGTGCGAATCCCTCGAATCTGGTGGCCTCCAACGCTTCCTCAGCGGAGCCACTGCCTGAGCCACATCACCACCATTACTGGTAGTAGCGCCACCAGCTGTCCCTCCCATAGGGTTAG
The DNA here is from genome assembly GCA_029955375.1 of Rubus parviflorus. Lineage (NCBI taxonomy): Eukaryota > Viridiplantae > Streptophyta > Magnoliopsida > Rosales > Rosaceae > Rubus > Rubus parviflorus. The sequence goes on along the minus strand of JARGGL010000002.1, from coordinate 15,214,423 downwards.
CTGTAATAGCGACTTGGAGTCCAAGTCCTTGTTCAGGCACTTGCATCCTTGCAGGCATGTTTGCAACTGGTATATATGATCTAGTCACTAAGATCTAAGAAAGCGTCTGGAAGAGAGTCGGCGACTTTCTGAAGATCTATAAATCTACGCACTTTCTGCAGTAGGGGGATCGTTATGAGACAGAGTGGGGACAGGCCACGACAATTCTAGTCGTTCCTGCTGAATGTTCACGTTCTTATCTCCCCCTAACGACGGGAAGACTGTCTCACCGAAGTGACAAATAGATCGCCTGTCAAGGGTTCTACATAGCGGATTATGGTTGGAGACTCAAATCCAACATAAATACTCATTCATCTCTGAAGACCCATATTAATACATTGTGGCGGCGTAATAGGCACATAAACAACACACCCAACTATGCGTAAGTACGATATGCTTGGCTCGTACCCAGTCACTAGCTGTAACGCTGAACAAAGGTTGGGTGGTGATGGGTCTTAGACGAATAAGCAAAGCTGCATGCAATACTGCGTGTCCCCAGGCAGAGAGAGAAAGATTGGTGCGCATTACCAATGTCCTCGTGACCATTTGTTCTGGAAATGGCAATCTCTGCAAGACCATTCTGGATTTGCACATGTGAGACTAGATGCCCAACATCTATCCCATGCAGTAGTCATCAAAAGTTTTCGATGTAAACTCTCCAGCATTATCAAGCCTGATAGATAATGGGATGATCCGGTTAGTGAGCCGGCAGGCGAATACTCTGTGCTAGGAGTTTTGCATAAGCAACATAACAAGTGGACAACATCATGACATGTGACCAGCATGTCGATGCATCAACCAACACCATAAAACACGTAAATGGCCCGCTTGGTGGTTGAATATGTCCACAGATATCCCTTAGGATTCTCTGTAAGAATGGAAGAAGTACTTAAGAATTCTTTGCATAGGACGGTCTCTGTCCTAGTTCCCCTAAGGAATAAGCTTCGCATAATGAACGTTTGGCTTTGGAGGCTTTAGAAGAATAGGAGGCATCCTGATAAATTTTTCGAATCAGGGTTTTTCTCAGAAGAAAATCGGACTTTTCCGAGCGACCGGTGGCCGAATTTCTCGACCGGTCGCCGAGGCTCCTGCTTGGTTTTGGATAGCTTTTGGAAGTAGTCGACCGGTCGCCGGGACGATGTCAACCGGTCGCCGGGACGGCAGAAGCACCAAATTCCTCTCCTTTGATCAATTTTTTATCCTTGCTTCGATGAGCTCGATAGAATGGATGTCCGTGTGAGGTTTTCAATACACGGATCATTATATCACGACCAGGATGTCTTAATCTGTCGTGCCAAAGCCAATATGTGTCTGAATCCAAGAGGTCATCCCGAATGACATTGTTTGATTCAATAGCTCGAATAGTGGTAACATATAACCCACTAGAGAGACACATAAGCTTCTCTAAGATGCGTTTTCTACCGCAGTCATTAGAGGTAATGCAAATGGATTCTTTTCCATTCTCATCATGCATCTCTGCATGGAATTCATAGGTTATTATATCTTTGAAGCTCAAAAGAGTTTTATTTCCTCTTGGAGCATATAGAGCATAACAAGCAATTAAAATTGAGTATAGCAAACAACTCCAAATTTTATTAAAGATATAAACCAAATGAATAACATCCAAAGTTCCAACTTGGTCTTTTACCAAAACTAAATCAACAATACATTGAAAAATAAAGGACTTAAGCGAAATCAGGAGTGTCATCACTCTTCCCAGCTTCAAAGTCTTCAACCCTCAATTTGACATTCTCTTCGTCATCCTCTTGTTCAAAGTTGTGAGCTTCCATGGCTTCACGATATAGCTTGTATGCGTTAGCAACATTCTGAGAGGCTCTACAGATCTTGGCCCAATGGCCAGTCTTTCCACACCTGAAGCACAAAGATGTTTGATCGGAATCCTTTGATTGAGACGCGTTGTTCACGCGTGGTGCTCTTACCCTTAGTGGCACCGCATTAGCGCCGGTCCCTATCATAGGGCCGGCGGCTCTTCCTCTTGGGTGGCCTTCTCGGCCTCCTCCACGCCTATTTCGGCGGCTACCTTCTTGAGCAGAGCGATCATATGGACCAGGATGTCCATAATTGTCCCTATACTTAGGGTTTCGCTCGCGGCGGCTTCTCCTTGGGGCGCCATTATAATGGGTCTCCGGAACTTGCTTTGTTCCCACGGGCCTCACATTATAATTCTTCACAAGTATCTTCTCGTGCTTTTCAGCAACAGAGAGAGCAGAGATAAGCTCATGAAATCTTGTGATCCGTTTATTCTGTACTTCAATGCGATAGTTTCTTGCAACTACCAAGTCAGAGACGGAAAAGGTAGAGAGGGTTTTCTCAATCAACATCGCATCAGTAATTTTCTTCTCACAGAATTCCATGAGGGATTTGATGCGGAGTGCTTCCGAGTTGTACTCTAGGACCGAGGTATAATCACAGAGACGCAATTGCTGCCATCTCACCTCTAGGTCAGGAAGCAGGGATTCACGAACATTGTCAAAACGCTCTTCGAGTGCAACCCATAGTCTTTTGGGATCCTCCTCATTGAGGTACTCGGATTGTAGAGATTCATCCATGTGACGTATCATCATGATGATTGCTTTGACATTCTTAGCCTCTAAAGCATCAGCGGTGACTTGTGCAGTAGCAGCAGCAATGGCTGCAGCGGCGGCAGTTAATGGTCCTTCCACAGGTGCTGCGGCATTATCTGCAGGTGCAGCTACAGGGGGCTCATTGATTGCAGATATGCTACCTTGAGCTTTTAGGTGGTTGCGTACATCGCGAACCCACTTATGGTATCCAATGCCCGTGGAATCCAAAGGTGCGAAGTCCAACTTGTTCAGGTTATTTGACATCTGAAACAACAAGAGAATTGAGGTTAGTTTTCGGAGTTAAACTCTCACGAAAACAAATATGGTTTCTGAGCTATGCATTCAAGAAACGTTTTCCATGTATTGGATTTAGGTGAAACTTTGGTATAGTATGGCCATAACCTTAAACCTTTTCGGTAGCTCTACTCAGATATGACCAGATACATAATAAGAGATGTCGGTGTGAGCAAGCTCCCTTAATACCACTTATCTCAAATTACATACCTAGACATCATACCCAAGCAGGTGAGCCTAGTAGGGCCTAAGTCATGAACCATAGGTCGTTTCTTCTCTACGGATTTCTCATCCGGAGATAAATCATTCAATGAACTTCTCGTTCAAAGTCTCTTCTCTCTACGGATTCCTCATCCGGAGTATTAGCTCGAACCCCCACAGTTCGGCTCTTGAGGTCATCACCAATAGCATGATGACATTAGAGGTGCTCATGACTTACACATACCGCAAGCGATATGAAGCTCGATCACTCCCCTAATGCTTCTAATAGTTTGGCGAGTCTCGTGTAATATCCCACGTTATAAGAAAGGTGGGAGGTAGAAGAAGGGAGGTTGCAAGTCCCCGGAGAAAAAGAAGGTTGAATTAAATTCAGAAAGCAACAACGTTTATAAAAGCTTACTTGGATTCTTTTCTCGGATTCTCTTGAGTACCTCTTCTTCGAAATCGAATATCTGGAGATCCAACGGTCGGAACTGGATGAAATTTGAACAGGGAGTAGTTGATACACAGAGGGATCAATCGCCAAAATTTCTGTTTAATCTAACGGTGGAGAAGAGAGAAAATCGCTTCCGAAGTCGGCTGTTCTGTTCAGGCAGATTCTCAGATGTTAATGTAGGAGTAGCCGGTGGTGGTTTGTGGCGGTGTAGCAAGTGGCCAGCAGCGAAGGGTGGTGCACTGCAGAAAGGGGATGGTGCACGGCGGTGCAAGGTGAACACGGCAAACCTAGGGTTAGGGTTCTAGGGTTTTTGATCTCAGGGTTAGAGGTTCGTGCTAATAACGTGTTTACGTAAATATGCAATCAACCACAATACTGAAAGTAATAACAGAGCAAATAGCACAGGAATAGATCGTATCTTTATTAATGAATAGGTGTCTCTATATATAGAGAAGCACAAAGGGTACAATCCACATCCCAATAGGACTTCTATTCAATATGTAATTCATATGCTAACCTAACTAAGATACTCCTAGGTTGACTAGGCACACATAAGGTAGGTTTCCTTCAACAATTTTGAGTTTTTGAACTATTATTACCACTAATGATAAGTCTTTAACTTTTACTGCACATATATTCAGTTGCTTAATTATCTTGGAATAGGATTTTCTGATTAATTATCTTGTTCTTACTTTTGAAAGTTTGACTTGCATATATAAAAATTTGCTTTGCTGCTTTTTAACTAGGGTTTTTATCACAAATAGTACCTGAACTTTACGTGAATTATATACATGGTACCTGAACTTCACTTTTGATCACAACTAGTACCCGAACTTTTCGTTTTCATCTTAAATGGTACCTGAACTTTTCGTTTTCATCCTAAATGGTACCTACAGTCAATTTTCAGTAAAAAAAAAAAAATTGAAAAAAAAAAAAAACTCTCTCTCTCCAGCCGGAACTCTCTCTCTCCGCCGGAACTCTCTCTCCTCTCCATCGGCGCCGCCGTCAACCATCTCCAATGACCACAAAGTTTATATCAACATGTAGAGAACAATACAAGGATGAAATTATGTAACTACATCAAGGTGAGATTCAAAATAGATCGAGAGATATTGATGCCGGAAGTTCCAAAAATCGAAAAGTCGACGACCTCAATCCTCCACGTACAGCGGTCAACATTGAAAATTGAGGGTACCACGAGGTTGCTGGGATGGAGGGCTTCAAAGCCCAATAGGTTTGGAGGATCGGAAGTGGCCGGAGGTGGTGGCGCCTTATGGTGCAGAGGGAGAGGAGAGAGGTTACGGGTGGGGGGGGAGAGGGAGGGAGAGAGAGAGAGAGAAAGAGAGGAAAAAAAAAAAAACTAAATTTTTTTGTTTTTTTTTTCTTTTCAATTTTTGACCGTAGGATGAATTTGTTTTAATTTTTTAACGGTAGATTTGACGATAGGTACCATTTGTGATCAAAACGAAAAGTTCAGGTACCATTTGTGATAAAAACCCTTTTAACTAATTTAAGCAAGAATAGATGAATCTGGACCGTCAATGTTCAATGCTATTTAAAGGTTTATGCATGTACGTACGTACGTATTCCATCTTCATGCAATAAGAATATATATAGAGTCAAACCTTCAAATGGTACCCAAACTATCACGAAATGCATTTTTTGGTATCCACAAATGTTTAGGGAATCTAATGGTACTCAAACTATGACTCTGTTAGCCTCAAATGATACCTTCGTTATGTTTTCCGTTAAAAAAAATAAAAATTCAACAAGGGTCAGACCAAAAAATTTACTCATGGGCATTTTGATAAAATCATTCACTTTTTGTGTTTTTGGTTTGACCCTTGATGAATTTTTTTTTAACGGAAAACATGACAGATGTACCATTTGGGGCTAACAAAGTGATAGTTTGGGTACCATTAGACTCTCTAAACATTTGTCGGTACAAAAAAATGTATTTCGTGATAGTTTGGGTACCATTTGACGATTTTACCCATATATATAATGGTTTTTCAAGGAACTTAGGCATTTGTCATGTACATATGCAAGTTACTGGATCTCGATCAAATACTAAATAAATCCAACTTTAATTTCCATACATATATCCATCTACAAAATACTTATTGCTTTCACATTTTTTAACAGGGAGACCGAGCGCTGTTACCAAAGAAAGATTACGCCATGGCTGGACTACCTATCATCTTGCTAGTGCATGTGTTATCAATTGCATTGTCCTAAGTCCTACTCACATATGCAACCCGCGGAAATAAATTGTTCACTTTATTGGGTAATGTTGATGGTGGATGACGTCAGTAAGATTTGAGATAATGCAACTAATAACACGAGCAACAATTTGTGACGAAACTAGCTGGCCCAATCGAATATTGGTTGGTGAAGAATTCTTGGGGCACATGAAGATTGAGCGTAGAAGGATATGGGAGACTTCGAAGAAGTTCCAAATATGAGGGGAGGCTGGTGTTTGTAGCATTGCTAGGTGGCCTTCCTTTCCGGTGTTATCTGTCTTTTAGCTAGATGATGATCAAGAGTCATTTAGTTATTTCAATTTGTTGCTTTGTTTTTACTTTTTTGTTTTCCTAGTTTGTTAATTATCTGTTTACTCTTTATTTTGCTACTTTTCTCCTGTTGGGTCATGCCGGGCTTGGGCTTCAATATTCATGCCTTAGCCCACCCATAAGAGTACTTTCTTTAATGTTAGTATATTTGAATGTTGGCATTCCTACACAAGTCTTGATTGAATAGGACTATAGGAGTGTGAACAACACCTTATGCCACTCTACGTAACCTCAGGAAGGTAAATGCATATGCTTGGTAAGTAGGTAATTGTGGTCTTTGAATGGATAGGATTTCTTAATTAAATCTTTGATTTAATGGTGCTTTAAACAACATCCTATCTAGCTGATTTTATTCATCTACTTTCAGTCCTAGCTAATTGACTTAGGATCTTTTGATTGAAATCACATATTGTTTTTTTCCTAATTGACTATCTTTTTATAAAAGATATTTCTTTATAGGAAGTCAATTAGGGTTAGGACTTTAAAGTGAGGGAGATTCTTTGACTCTTAGATAAGCTGCACAGCAAAGACATGGAGGCCATGCTTTTGACACTAGAGATTATTGTTCATTGACGATTGCCAAAAGTTAGTAAGTATATTTAAGATCCGGGGTTGTCGTTCCAACGGAGATCGAAGGCCCTTCAACCCCTTGGCAAATAAGTAACCAAAGAAGATGCACAAATATGATGAGACAAAAGATGAAAAGAGTGGATGAGGCGTGTATATGACAATGTGTGTGTAGAGGTGTAGTGTTTTTGGGTTTTCGAAAGATAGTGCAAAAATAATAACAAACAACAATTAAAATGCAAGAAGGTGTAAATGTGCAAATAAAGTAAGATAGGTGTTGGGGTTTTCGGGCAAACCCCAAGTCCAATGCAACTAGTGATCCTCTAACACGAAACCATGCCAATGTGTCCACGAATCAAGCCCCGTATCCTAGCCATGCTATGGTTCTAGGACCGTGCTTACCTAAGGTATTCAAATGCCTTACTAGGGCCATTCGAACTCTCTAGGTGTCTTAGGGGATCCCTCTATGTTACCTAATACCGAATCCCCTAAAGTGCTTAAGAGGCGTAAAGTGTCGAAGCTTAGGGACTCAAACAAGCAACACATACATAACCCACCACTCCACCGATGTTATCGATGTGGAGTGGATTCCTTCCAAGGTATTCCTAAGCCTTATTAGGGTCCTAGGGACTCTCCGCGGGAGGGTAGAAAGAAAGGAGGCGTAAAGCACATGAATTAAGGGTCAAACATAGTGAAACATGCTCATCACACATATTGCCAATTGCCTAGAGTAGAATAAGGTTGCCAAACCATACACAACTCATACAAGATGGACCAAATGCATACAAAAGAGTGGCAAATCTTCACATACACATTCAATACATATGAAACTAGACAATACACATATTCATGAAACAACAAAGGCATTTATTCATTAATCAAAGTATCACATAGTCACATTGAACTAGGGCACACAACCCTAGTCCCCAACAAAGTTACTACTCACAAAGCATCATAGTATACATCATCAAATTATACAATAAAGCTCTAGACATAAGAAAAAGAGAGAGTAAGGATGAGGAATGCTCAATAGATGCTCTCTTGCTCCTCCTTGGCTTTGATGATGGATCTTGATGACTTGGTGAGGATCCCAGCTGCCCAAAGTGGTGGTGGAGGTAGTAGACATCGTGGGGAGAAGATTTGATGAAGGGTGGTGGAGGAGAGGAGGTGTGGAAGTGGTGGATTGTGGCTGACCCGACGGTGGTCGACCGGTCGACAGGTGGTCGTCGACCGGTCGACGGACGAACCGTGGGCAACCCTAGATCTAAGGGAGAAGAGAGAAAGGGGAAAGGGAAAGTGATGGAGATGGAGGCAGCTGAATGGATGCCCTAATGAGGCAACAACAAGAGTATAAATAGGCAAAGGAAGGGAGAATGAAGGGTTAAGATGAGCTAGGGTTAGATCTAAGGGTTGGATGAATTAAATAAAGGGTAAAAGGGTAAATCCTCATGTGAACAAAAGGAAAGAGTAATTAATGGGTGACCTCACCAAATCTAGTGTGGTGTAGCTGAAAATTAATTGCACAAGTGGATGAGTCACAAGGTTGACTTCGCCTTGACTTTGACCGCGACCATCGGCGTTGACCAAAGGTTGACTTTGACCAAACTTCCGGAATTCTTCTTGCGACTCCTTTCCGGGACTTCATGCTGACTCGTTGACGCTCCAAAGTCGGGGTTGACCACGAGTTGACTTTTGGTCCTCGGGTTGACTTTTCGTCCTTTAGCCGTGTTCCTGCCGTTTCCCAGCTGCTCGGTAGGGACGCACCTGGAGTGCACTTGAGTACCTGAAAGGGCAAAAGAGGTCAGGGGAGGCCGGCGTGTACCGACCGAAGACCCTCCGACGCTCAAGTTAGTCCCGAGAGGATTTGAGCAGAGTTTCTAGGAATGGAGAGAACTTACTTGAATAAGGAGTGAGGACTCCTTATATACGAGTTGAGGTCGGAGACAAGCTTCCCTGGCGTGGGGGACATCCCATGACACGAGGGAATACTCTATTATTCCACTACCTCGACACGCGCGTCGAGGGACGGCGGTGCCTAGTGCGGTCCTAGTGCGGTATGGGCGTTCTTTAGTGCGATCCGCGAGGTAGTGGACAAGCACGTGCTGCCAGGTGGCTGTGCCGGTACCGACTGGACTGTGTGTCCACGGTACCGGGTCGAGAGATGTCCCTGTAAGGCCAAGGGGAAGGCTTGTTGTCGGTACACCCGGCCTGGTATTGCTGGTACCGCTGGGGTACCGCCAGGGCTTTGCTAGTAGGCTCGGTAGGGGATCCCTACCGAGTGAGTATATGCCGCTGGGGCGTTGCCTGGGCCGCTGGGGCATTGTCAAGGCAGTGCACTCGGTAGGGGATCCCTACCGAGTAAGTAGATGCCGCTGGGGCGTGGTAATGGGCCCAGAGGTGGGCTGTTCAGCGATGGTGGGCTACTCCTGACCCGTCATGGGGTCTGTACCGGGACAGATATGAAATGGTAGCAACAGAAGTCCCCCAAGTCCCGAGCAAGAGGAAGTGCTTGGTCGGGGACTTAGTCCAAAAGTTCATATCAGGACGTAGCCAAGTGTCGGTGTGGCAGCCACGGCGCTTAGGGTCGGCCCACGTAGTCCCCCAAGTCCCCGAACAAGGGGTTCCTCCCGGGAGGGAGTTGTAACCGCTCCGAGTTCTAAGGGAATTGCCAAGGTCGTGCCTGTTGGAATGCTTGGCGTAACTGCCGAGGTAGTGGGGCAATAACTGCCGAGGTAGTGGGGCGATACGTGTCGCCTCTCGGGCGGTTTGGAACTGCATGGGGAGTTCAACCGTTGCATTGACACGTGTCGTCATCCTGTGAAGCGACGGTTGGTGTCGTACGGTGCAGATGTCCCAGGTCCCGCTATATATATAGGGGTGAAGAGAGTTCACTTCACCTCATTCTTGAATTTCTTCATTCCAGAGCTCTGAAACCTGTCGGTAGAGAGTGTGAGAGCCTGTTGCCGGTAGCGTTCAATTTGACCAACCGTTGTCTCGACTTCCGCCGTTTGACAGTGTAAGTACCGAGAACTCTTGTGTTATCTTTATGTGTTTCTGCTTTTGTAACGTAGTTTGCGTACCGGTGTCCTGCCTTAGTACCGAGCTAGGTTGCATAGGCTTAGGATTGTCGTCCCGGTGAGCAACTTAGTTTACCTCTTGCAGATGTCTGATTCAGAGAGCCAGAGTGTAGGGAGCGGCAATGCCTTTTCTGGTGAAGAGCCAGAGAGGTCCCCGTCGGTAGAGATTGTGGACGTGGCCTCCAGTACCGGGAGTAGCAGCAGCGAGACTCGGTCATGTTCGTCCGGTACGGACGCCTTCCGCATTGAGAGTATGTTCGAGACGGTGATGAGGGGCATCACTACCGGTGAAGACTTAGAGCCGTTGAATACGTTCAAAGATGGCCAGTTGATTCCCGGGAGCAGTAGTTCAATGCGGGCCACCGAAGTGGGAGAAGGTGGGGAGCCTCGGTCGGAGGCAGAGACTGCTGAGGAGGAGGTACCAGAGGAACCGGTACCTTCGGGTTATGCGGTAGACCGCCTGAAGCTCAGCGCTTCCACCGAGGATGATCTGGTGGCCCTGAGGAAGGCTTTTAGTATTCCGGACTCGGTGACCATGCGCCTACCGGAGAGGGGAGAGCTAAGGAGTGAGTCGGTGATACCGGGCGAGACCTTGGTACACCCGTTCTTCTTTGGGGAGGGCCTACGGATTCCGTTGCCATCGTACCAGCAGAGGTTCTTGGCCAAGGTTGGCCTTGCCATCGCTCAGTTGAATCCCAACATTGGCGGTGTCTTGACGCTCTCTATACCCTGTACCGGCATTGTGGTTTCGGCGAGCCAGACTTGGCGGTGTTCTTCAGCCAGTGGTCCCTGGAGGAGCACTCGAAAACGGATAAGGGTTGGTACAAGGCCAAGTCGGTAGGAAAACCTTGTGCAGAGTGTCCCCGAGACACTGAGTTGAAGGACTTTGTACATAAGTACAAGGAGGTGACCCGGTGCTGTCTGAAGAAAAGTGCTCTTGCCCGGGAAGGTATGGCCGGTGAGGCGGACATCGAGTCTCATGAGCTCGGGAGCCCGGAGATCATTAGGGACCCGCTGGTGTTTGGTAATCCGACCTCCCAGCAGACTTGGAAGCACCGATATTTCTTCGTCGGTGGTCAATTGGAGTTTCCCGAGGGGTCTGACCCACCGTTGAAGAGAGTGCCTTGTAGCTTTAGAGACGCTCCTGGTTGATAGCCTTCCCGAGTTGATACTTGTAATTGTGCCAAGTTTTGTCTCTCGGTACTAACCTCTTGTTTTTTATGTGTTGTGCAGCTGACCAGTCTTGGAGGAAGCTTACCGAGAGGCAAGAGGAAGAAATTGAGTGGATCCGGGAGAACATCTCGATAGTCCTGAGGAGGTTCACCGTTCTTCTCAACCGGTACTCGCTTCACTTCTCGGGCCTAGCACCCATCCCGTATCCCTGTAAGTTGATACCGGTAACACACTTGTACATGTATGTCTATATATACTTTTGTCTCATGTCGGTATTGCGCTTTGCAGTCTTGCCTCAATTCCGTCGGTACCGTCGACTTTCGGATGATTTAAGCATGGTGCGGGAGCGCAGGGATTTTTACCAGCTGAGGAAGGCCGTGGGTGACGACCCACTTCCCGAGGCTCAGCTGGTCGCTGCGGAGGCAGCCGGCGCTCCTGCTGAGGCTGCCGGTGCTGCTATCGATGCTGCCGGGAAGAGGAAGAAGAAGAAAGCCAAACGAGTGCGTGCCACTTCTGAGGCTGATGTGGGGGAGGAGGACTCGGGGGTCCCTGAGGGTCCCGAGGCTGAAGAGGCTGAGGTTTCAGCAGAGGTTGCTACGGTGTCCTTGAAAAGGACTGCCCGGGAAGAGGTAAACCCGATGCCTCTTCTCCATATATATTGTCTTTGTTTGATGCCGGTACTTACAGTGTTGTAGTTTGTCAAACAGGTGAGGGAGCACCGGAAGAAGCAAAAGGTGGCTATGGCAGATGCTTCAGTTGAAGGGCCCATGGAGGGTGCCGGTACCGTCTTGGCGACCTGCAGTACCGGGTCTGATGCCATATTTGGCAGGGAGGTCGAGTCCGAGAATGCCAAGTTGTTCCTTGGCTGTGCCAGGAAGGCGTTGCTGGACCCTCTCCCTCTGTCCAAGTTGGCTGACTTGCCGGCCATGACAATGAAGCAGCAGCGGGACCTCCTCTTTCAATGCAAGCAGAAGGTACCGTCTTGTTTTTTTTTTTTGTTTTTTTTTTTGAAGCGCCAGACACTTATATATGTGTACTCTCTGGCAGTTGGCATACGAGGAGCTGATGCTGGACCGCCGGTACTGGGAGGAGCTACGCTCCGTCGGTGGGCAGGTCGAGAATATGAAGGCCGGCTACAACACCATGTATAAGCTGAAGGAGGAGGCGACGGCTGAGCTTGCCAGGGTCAAGGAGGAAGCCGGTAGGCTTGTTCAAGAAGCTGAGGAGAAAGCCAAGGCTGCCGTGGCCTCCGAGGTTGCCAAGATCCAGGCTGACTTCGAAAAGCGGCTGGAGGAGGCTGTCGGTAGGGCCAAGGAGGAGGCTGTGATGGCCTACCGGCGTGATCGTCAGCGTGCGGTGGAGCAGGCCACAGTTTACATCGAGGGAGGTGTCTACATTCTTGGCAAAATCAAGGACGCCTTTCCGGCCCAAGACTGGAGCAAACTCCCTGTGCCTAGCGTCACCGAGGACCTCGTTGATGATGAGCACAAGCTTATCCTCCAGGAGATCGATGGAGCAGCCGGTACCTCTAGCCAACCGGAGCAGCAGCAGCTGGAATGAAGTCCCCCTGCGTGGGTGTTATAGGCCAAGGGCCTTGTAATATTTTTCTGTTGTGTGGGTGCATTTTCGACCCATTTTTGAACAATTGTCCCGGTAGGGACTGCTCTCTCGGGAGCTAGTACTTGTTGGCCATAAGGCCTTTATTTCTTGTCGAATAATGGCGTGTTTCGCCTTCTTTATTTTATGAAATTTTCAGTTCTCGAAATATTTCCAAGTGTTTACTCGGGAGGACTGGATACATCAGTCTGCCTTCCGGTATGTTTTGCACTTTTCTTTATCTCATCTCACGTGGGTAGTTGATACCGGCATCGTGGATGTGTGCATGGGGGGTGTTAGTACCGGCCATATGTTGATAGAATTGCACATGGGTGTCGCTAGGATCACGCTGCATGTCAAACTATAGGAGCAGAAACTTATGCATGGGGGTCGCTGGTACCGGCCACATGACTTATAAGAGTTTCACATGGGGGTAGCTGGTACCGGCCTCATGTTGTGAAAATTTGCACATGGGTGTCGCTAGGATCACGCTGCATGTCAAAATATAGGAGCAGAAACTAATGCATTGGGGTCGCTGGTACCGGCCACATGACTTATAAGAGTTTCACATGGGGGTAGCTGGTACCGGCCTCATGTTAATATAGGAGCATAGGAGCAGAAACTTATGCATGGGGGTCGCTGGTACCGGCCACATGACTTATAAGAGTTTCACATGGGGGTAGCTGGTACCGGCCTCATGTTAATATAGGAGCATAGGAGCAGAAACTTATGCATGGGGGTCGCTGGTACCGGCCACATGACTTATAAGAGTTTCACATGGGGGTAGCTGGTACCGGCCTCATGTTAATACAGGAGCATAGGAGCAGAAACTTATGCATGGGGGTCGCTGGTACCGGCCACATGACTTATAAGAGTTTCACATTTCACCGACTGTAAGTGACTGATTTGATATATATGAACAGAAGTCGTTGCTCCTGGCCGGACTGTGACCGGGCTTTTACAAGAGTACCGGTGGGAGCTCTGCTCGACCAATCCGTTGTACTGATTTTTCGTTAGGGGGTGTGGACCCTCCTACCGGTGTGTTCCGGTGTTTTTACGGGCGCGACCTACGGGTAGTAGTAGCGGAGGTGTTCAATGTTCCATGGGTGCGGGAGTGTGTACCCGTTGGAGTCCATTAGCCGGTAGGTTCCAGGCTTGACAACTTCGACTACCCGGTAGGGGCCTTCCCATTTTTGGTTGAACGTCATGGCTGCAGAGTCCTTCGTACTTAATCGTACGCGGCGTAGTGCCCAGTCCCCCAGCTTGAGGTACCGGACCTTTGCCTTTGTGTCGAACTTGCGTTTGAGCCTGTTCTTGTGTTCTGCGTTCCGGAGGTTGGCCTGTTCACGGCGTTCCTCAAGTAGATCACGGTTGAGACACAACTGCTCTTCGTTTTCGTTTGGATCGAAAGTGTCGATCCTGTGGGTTGTGGAATTAATCTCAACCGGTACTACAGCTTCTGCACCGAAAGCGAGGGAGAACGGGGTTTCTCCGGTGGCAGCCTTATATGAGGTGCGGTATGCCCAAAGTACCTCCGGTAGTAGTTCAGGCCATGCGCCTTTCTTTTCGCCCAGCTTGGTCCTCATTGTCCTCTTCAGGATTTTGTTTACTGCCTCCACCTGACCGTTGGTCTGGGGATGGGCTACCGATGCGAAGTACAGGGTGATGCCCTTGCACCGGCAAAATTCTCTGAAGGAGTTGGAGTCGAATTGCCTTCCGTTGTCGGTGACAATGACTTGAGGGACACCGAAGCGGCAGATGACGTTTTCCCAGATGAATGTTTGAATTTGCTGGGAAGTGATGGACTTTAGGGCCTTGGCCTCTGTCCACTTGGTGGAGTAGTCGGTGGCGACAACCACATATTCAACGCCGCCGGTACCCTTTGGCATTGGCCCGATTAGGTCCAAGCCCCATTGTGCGAATGGGCACGGGTTGACCATCGTTTCTAGTGGCTGGGATGGCTTCGGTACATTTGGCGCGTTGAATTGGCAGGACTTGCATTGCCTGGTGAATGACACGGCGTCCCGGAGGAGGGTTGGCCAGTAGTATCCGAGCCTAACAAGCTTGTGAGCCATTGCTCTTCCTCCCGGGTGGTGGCCGCATATGCCCTCATGTACCTCCCTGATCGCCTCCCGGGACTCGGTGGGTCCGAGGCATCGTAGGTATGACATTGAGTGGGCTCGCCGGTAAAGATGACTGTTGATGATGAGGTACCGGGAGGACCAGAATCTTACTTTCTTTGCCTCATCATTATTTCTCGGGAGGGAGCCATCTCGGAGGTACTCTAGGATTGGGGTCATCCAGTTCGCTTCTTCGAGACGTAAATGGTTCACCTCAATGGGTGTCGTCTCGGCACTGCGGTGTTCCAGTATGATGATTGGTACCGAGTCCCCCGGGTTGGGGTCAATAGCGGAAGCTATTCTGGCTAGGGCGTCGGCCCGTTGGTTCTCATCCCTCGGTACCTTTGTTAATTTGAAGCACAAGAAGCCACTTGTGAGGTCTTTTACCAAGGCCACGTACCGGCACATAGTGGGGTCTTTTGCCTGGTAGTCCCCCGTGACCTGGTTGACGATGAGTTGAGAGTCACTGAAGACTTGGAGTTGTTTGGCTCCCATTTCACCGGCTAGCCTGAGGCCAGACAGAAGTGCTTCGTACTCGGCTTCATTGTTGGAAGCTTTGAAGCTGAACCGGAGGGCACACTCCAAGTGGGATGTGTCGGGGCTCTCGGTATGTGGGGTAATGAGGACGAGTCCTGCCCCGCTCCCGTGGGCATTCGAGGCGCCGTCCACATACAACTGCCAGACCGGTATGGATGGGTCAAATGTCTGCTCCCCAACGGTAGTTGGGGCACCCTCGACGGGAGTTGCTTTCTCCGCCGATGGCTGTTGATTGGTACTGGCGTGCTCTGGTGTGAACTCGGAGACGAAGTCTGCTAGCACTTGAGCCTTGATTGCCGGTCTGGGCCGGTAGGCTATCTCAAACTCGCTGAGTTCAATGCTCCACTTCGTGAGTCTCCCCGACGCCTCTGGCTTCTGCAGAATCAGCCGCAGTGGATGGTCTGTCAGAACGACGATGGGGTGAGACTGGAAGTAAGGGCGGAGTCGCCTAGCCGAGACCATGAGTGCTAAGACGAGCTGCTCTATCTCCGGGTACCGAGTCTCGGTGTCCAGTAGAGACTTGCTCGCATAGTCCACCAGTAAATCTTCCCGGTTGTCGCTCCTGACCAAGATTGAACGCACGGCAGTCCTAGATACCGATAGGTATAGGAACAGTGGTTCTCCCAGCACTGGTCTGCTGAGCAGCGGGGCTGCTGCCAGGTATTCTTTCAGGGCGGTGAAGGCTTGTTCGCACTCGGTGGTCCAGCCTTCGAACTTCTTCCCGGTTTTGAGTATTTTGAAGAAAGGAGCACACCGGTCGGTAGACCGTGATATGAACCGAGAGAGAGCTGTGATTCTGCCGTTGAGGCTTTGGATATCCTTGAAGGTTTTGGGAGACTTTAACTCCAAGATGGCCGAATCTTCTCGGGGTTAGCTTCGATGCCCCGGTGGCTGACCATGAAACCGAGGAACTTACCCTCACCGACACAGAAGACACACTTCTCGGGATTGAGTTTCATCCCATAGTCTTGAAGGATGGAGAAGGTCTCTTGCAGGTCGGTAAGATGATCACTTTGCTTGATACTCTTGACGAGCATGTCGTCCACGTAAACCTCCATGGTCTTGCCAATTTGCCTGGAGAACATGCGGTTGACTAACCGTTGGTACGTGGCACCGGCATTCTTAAGCCCGAAGGGCAAGACATTGTAGCAGTAAAGACCTTGATTGGTCACAAAGGAAGTGTGCTCTTGGTCGTCGGGATCGAGCTTGAGTTGGTTGTAGCCTGAGTAGGCGTCCATGAAGCTGAGGGCTTCGTGTCCAGCGGTGGAGTTCACCAGCTGGTCGATCCTCGGTAAAGGGAAACTGTCTTTGGGGCATGCCCGATTGAGATCGGTGAAGTCGATGCACATCCGCCACTTCCCGTTAGGCTTTCTTACCAGTACCGGGTTTGACAACCACCGAGGATACTGAACCTCGCGGATGAAACCGATGCTCAGGAGTTTATCTACTTCTGCCTTCATGGCCTCGTATCGCTCCTGGTCTCCCACCCTTCTCTTTTGTCGTACCGGCCGATAGGCGGGGTCGATACCAAGCTTATGAGAGATAATGGTGGTGGAGATACCGGGCATGTCTGCATAGGACCAGGCGAAAATTGAGGCATTGTCCTTCAGGAGTCTGATCAGATCTCCCCGGAGAGTTACCGGTAGGCCGGTGCCGATCTTGACAACTCTGTCAGGCTGTTCAGGGAACAGGGCGATGTGTTCTACTTCCTCGTGGGGTTTGCCCTGTATGATCACTGCTCCTTCCCGGGGGTCGTCCGGCCTGTCGGTTGTTGCTGCTATGTCACCGGTAGTGACATTGCACACGTCCAAGCAGGGACGCCGTGGCTTAGTTTCCTGAGCATAACATGACCGGGCCATTGGCTGGCTTCCTCTGATGGAGGCGACTCCGACGGGAGTAGGGAACTTTAGCATGAGCAAGTAGTAGCACACACAGGCCTTGATCTGACAAAGGATTGGCCTACCGAGAATGAAATTGTAGGATGATTCACAGTCTACCACTAGCATGTGGGCAGATACCTTTCGGGACCTGGGGTACTGGCCGACCTCTACGTTGAGCCAGATGCTACCGAGAGGTTGGACTAGATCTCCCGAGAAGCTTATGAGCGGGTTCACCGTCCGCGATATGTTCTCGAGCGGTAGGTCCAGCTTGAGGTAGGCACTTTTGAAAATGATGTTGGCGGAGCTACCGCCATCCACCAGCACCTTGTGCATCAGGTCCGTGTGAACCTTGGCCGAGATCACGAGAGGGTCGTCGTGAGGGGTTACGATACCGGACTCCTCGTCGTTGGAGAATTCTATCTTCCACGGGTCTCGCTTAGGCCTTTTCTGTACCGGGGCGGATTGCACGGAGAAGCATTGCAGGTGCTGCTTTGCTTCCTTCACGTGAGACTTGTGCTCAGATCGCGAAGTACCGAATAAGGTTGGTCCTCCGCTGATGGTGAAAATTTCCTTCCGGTAGCCTTGATTGGCTTGACCGGTGTACTGGGTCAACTTCCCGTCTCGGTGTAGCTGTTCGGCCACGTCCCGGAGAGCCTGACACTCTTCGGTGGTGTGGGTCCCGGACTGGTGGTGGGTGCAGAACTTGCCGATATTAGTCCTGTTACCGGCGTATTGTTGCCTCGGCCATGGTTGGGGGAAAAGTTGGGGGTTTTCCTTGTAGATGTCCCCCAAGGGTTTGTTGAACGTTGTACAGACTAGCAGCCTGTCGTCGGTACCGTCCTGCTTACTGGACTTCTGGGGGCGGTTGTGCCTCCAGGAACTTTTCTTCTTGGGGTGCCGGTTATACCCGGTCTCGGTCCATCCTTGACTTGAGTCGTCTACCTGGTTAATACCGGCGGGTTGGCTGTATGGCCACTGACTTGGATGGGCCTGGGTTTCCCCGCGGTCCGAGTAACCGGAGTACTGCCCTTGCCCTCGTTGGTCGGAGTACAACTGTTCCCTGGGCTTGTTATAGCCGGGACCGACCTGATATACCGGTCGTTGTTGGTGGCTCTGGGGAGCCTGGTGTTGGGGGTTCCGCTCCCGGTTGGGGGGATCATACCTTCGGTTGTTCTCGCGGTTCTCCCAGTTGTTGCCGCGATTACCCCCTCGGTAGGAGTTGAACTTGTTGCGCTTGTCGCTCTGCCGAGAGTCGTCCGGCCGTGAGCCACCACCCTGCTCCTGCTTACGCTTATCCCCGATGGGGTCCGCTGTGGTTGCGGAGGCCTTGTTTGCCTTGTGCATCGCGTTGAGCTGAGACTTTCGTTCGTAGGTCAGGTAGTAGCTCCGGGCGTATTGCCCTGCTCGGTTCATGAGTTCGGTGTAGGTGAGGACAGCGCTCGTGGCATTGAGCTTTCTGAGGAACTCGTCCGGTTGTAGGCCATCTCGGAAGATTTGGGCCGCACGGACATCGTCCTTGGAGGTACAGCGCCGGTAGGCAGCTTTGAACCGCTCCATATAATCCGCCAGTCGCTCCCCGCTGGCTTGCTGGAAGCCGGTAAGTTCTCCCACCGAATAGAAGAAGCTGGACTTCGTGGCATACTCGGTGGTGAAAGCCTCGACTAGTTGCTCATAGCTGTCTATGGACTCCGGTTCTAGTTGATAGAACCACAGCATGGCCTCCTGAGTCAAGGTGTTGACGAAGGCGTGGCACCACTCCTCGTCAGTATAGCCCTTACCATTGTAAGCGGATTGGAATGCGGTCACATGCATTACTGGGTCCTCTTTACCTGTATAGGAGTCCATCTTCAGGCTCTTGAAGTCCCGGTTGTGCTCATGGATCCTCCTGGTGAACGGACCGACTGGCTTCTTTGCTATGCCGAGGCTGGGTGCACTCTTAGCACCGCCGGTCTCGACCCTTCTGAGTCGGTCACTGAGCTCCCGGAAGAGGTTGACCAATGTGTCCCCGTTTCCAGTGCCTAAGCCGGTACCGATGGCGGGCGTGCTCACAGGTATTGCAACGTGACCCTCGGTCCCGTCCTCGTCCGGGAAGTGGACCACTCCCTGGGCATCGAGGAACGAGACCTTGGGCGCCAATGTTACACGCCCTGGCCTGGCCATAAAGGGTTCTGCCGGTTTAAGAGGGGTCTTTGTCCCCGGTTGTGTCGAGACCGAGTGATTGGGCGTATGCTCATGGCTAAGCTGCTCCCGGAGCAAGCTGATCTCCCGGGCGCTGGCTTCCTGCGCCGCGAGCTGGTCGCGTTGCAGTCGCTCGTTGCTCTCCTGGAGGTCCCGGATCATGGCTTCAAGCCTGGCCATCATCGAAGACTCGATCTGGTGGGACTCAGGAGTCTCCGACTCGGTGGAGTGGACTGCTGCCGGTATTTCCTCGTGGAGGGGGTCAAGACCAGCAATAGTCATTGTGTCCTTTGATTGCTTGGATTTCTTGCTTTGCTTGGTGGGCTGTGAGCCATCACCTGCTGATTTGGTCATAGCTTGACCGGTAGAGTATCTCACTGGGTGAGGGTGCTTTTGTTACTAAGTGGTGGAAATTTCTTCCCACAGACGGCGCCAAACTGTTCCTGCCGTTTCCCAGCTGCTCGGTAGGGACGCACCTGGAGTGCACTTGAGTACCTGAAAGGGCAAAAGAGGTCAGGGGAGGCCGGCGTGTACCGACCGAAGACCCTCCGACGCTCAAGTTAGTCCCGAGAGGATTTGAGCAGAGTTTCTAGGAATGGAGAGAACTTACTTGAATAAGGAGTGAGGACTCCTTATATACGAGTTGAGGTCGGAGACAAGCTTCCCTGGCGTGGGGGACATCCCATGACACGAGAGAATACTCTATTATTCCACTACCTCGACACGCGCGTCGAGGGACTGCGGTGCCTAGTGCGGTCCTAGTGCGGTATGGGCGTTCTTTAGTGCGATCCGCGAGGTAGTGGACAAGCACGTGCTGCCAGGTGGCTGTGCCGGTACCGACTGGACTGTGTGTCCACGGTACCGGGTCGAGAGATGTCCCTGTAAGGCCAAGGGGAAGGCTTGTTGTCGGTACACCCGGCCTGGTATTGCTGGTACCGCTGGGGTACCGCCAGGGCTTTGCTAGTAGGCTCGGTAGGGGATCCCTACCGAGTGAGTATATGCCGCTGGGGCGTTGCCTGGGCCGCTGGGGCATTGTCAAGGCAGTGCACTCGGTAGGGGATCCCTACCGAGTAAGTAGATGCCGCTGGGGCGTGGTAATGGGCCCAGAGGTGGGCTGTTCAGCGATGGTGGGCTACTCCTGACCCGTCATGGGGTCTGTACCGGGACAGATATGAAATGGTAGCAACAAGCCGGAAATCCACAAAAGCTTCCAAATTACACTTTTTTGCTCCCGATATCCATCCAATGCTCGTGAACCCTACAATGGTGCAATTCAAGGATTAAGGACACTAAATAGCCTTCAGATTAGCATTACTAAAGTGATTAGAGGCCTAATTTGTATGCAATTTGCATACGAATCACACCCCCACACTTAAGCTTTGCTTGTCCTCAAGCAAATAAAGAATCAACAGTCCAAAACACATTCAACGTTTGCCTTAACAACCATATCCTCAAATAGAGACCGCCAAGCCACAAATCAAGATTCTATTAAGCACATACTCAAACCTCATGATTTGCCAAGTGTTTAATATGTGTATCTAATGCATGCTTGGTGAAGTGTGTGCTAGCCATGGAATAATCAACCAAGAGCAATCAAATTAGCATATGCTTGACAAGATTAACCGCTAAACTCACATGATTCACTAAATATTTCCGCTCTTGTGTTTAGGGTTAAGTGTTTACTCTCAAGACATTACCAAAAGCAACGTCCCCATAAGCTTGCTCATTGACCAACTCTCCACTAATTAATTCACAACTTATTGGATCAAAAGGGCTTTCACATGGTTGTAATGGGGCCAAAGGTTAGGTGTTAGCATGAAATGAAGGGATGGATATACAAGTATATATTCCAAGTATTTCACAAAACAACTCAAGGACTTTGAAACTCATTTTCTTTACAAACAATCCTAACTTTTATTCTCCTCTACCTTTTATTCTAAAAACAAACTCTATTTTTTGATTTTCTAACTTTCTATTTCTACTTTTCTCTTTCTTTTTCTCACAACTTTCTTTCCCATTTTGTATTTTCTTTTCTCTTTGGGAAATTCTTTTTGAAACTTTATTTTTGTACACAACTTCTTTTTGATTTTCTCAACTTCTTTTCCAACCAATTTCTCCTTTACAAAACTCTAATCTACTCTACCCCCACACTTGCTTTTCACAAACCCATAAAACATAAAGAACATGAGAAGTCACAATTGTTGTCTCGCTAATACTTGGAACAAGGGACGGTTAATGTTTAAGCTAGTAACATGGGTTAGACTTTTGTGGGTTAAACGAAGAAAAAGCTAATAACGAATGAGGCTCGAAATGGGTTAATCCTAATGAAAAGTGTTTAGAGGGATGAAAGTTAATTTGGCCATGGTGCTTATCTAGTGCCTTAATCATTTCCAATTCATTGCAAATTAACACGTAGTCTCAAGCGGTCTTTGAGCAAGTTCTAGGTCTCGTAAACTAGTGAAATGTACACATATGAAGAACAAGGATGTATGAAAGATGCATACATATCAAAATCTCACCATATAGGGTATATGCATGTCAATACATCGTCTAGATATGCTTTTCCAATTGCAAGTGACCAACCAACATGGCAAAGGTGCGTATAGTGTCAAGCAATCATCAATTACTCATATTAACCACAAGGCAACTCAATGATTTCTAAGCACATGCTCTTTATCCTCCTAATTCACAACTTAGTAGGCTCACAATTATCATTGGGATTGAAAAAGACAATCAAAACACACACAAAACCTTCAAAGTTTCAAAATTCAAACATTTAAACCTTTTGCACCAGTCGACCGGTCGACGGAAATCATCGACCGTTCGACGACAGCTCCCTGGACGAGTGTTGACCGGTCGACGCATGGGTCGACTGTTCGTTGAAAACTTTGAAAAATTCAAAAATTTTGGTGGTTTAAAAATGTGAAATCCTTTAAGTTTGGCCCAACCTCACCCCCACACTTAAAACCAACATTGTCCTCAATGTTGTGAGGTGTTTAAAAGTGCAAAGTAAATTGGTAAAAGTGAAGAAGCAAAGTCGGGCGAATGCATACATACAAAATATAGCATACGGATGATAGAGTAAGAAAAACCCCCTTTGTAGACTCCCCTAGCGAGCCGAGAAACCACAAATAGACACCAACCTCAGGGCACAAGGCCCTGACTTCCATACGTTTGCTCCTCAGGTGCCAAATGAATTAGAAAGTGGCATGAAACACCACTTAGCCCGGTGACTAAGGTGTTCATCTTTACTTAACAATGAAGCACAAAAGCTCTCATGGTGAAGGAAAGCTCATCAACGGTTGTTTGCTCGATCTCCCCCAAAGTGATGGTTCACAGTAAATCAGCTCTGACCTCTTCCCTTGGCAAGGGACATAACTCCAGAAGTAAGAACAGTCAAAGTGAAAGCTGGGATAGTCACTTCCAGCTCTGAGTACCACTCCTTTGGAACTGCAAATCCGGAGATCCAACGGCTGGAACTCAATGAAATTTTAACAGAGAACAGTAGACACACGGAGGAAGCTGTCATACAAATTGCAGCTCAATCCAGCGGTGGAAATGAGATAAAACTGCTTCCAAAGTGGACTGTTCTTCCCAGGGCAGATTCTGGAAATCAAACAAAACAACACAAAAATGAATTCACTTCACCGAAACATCCATCCTACATCTCCCAACTTCCCATAAGCTCTTTATTCAAAACAAAACAAACTAAACATAGATATATATATCACAAAAAGTAAAAAGAATAGTGCAAGAAACTCGGTTACCGATTACCAAGGGATAAAGGTTGAACCTCAATCCCCGGCAGCGGCGCCATTTTGACGATTGCCAAAAGTTAGTAAGTATATTTAAGATCCGGGGTTGTCGTTCCAACGGAGATCGAAGGCCCTTCAACCCCTTGGCAAATAAGTAACCAAAGAAGATGCACAAATATGATGAGACAAAAGATGAAAAGAGTGGATGAGGCGTGTATATGACAATGTGTGTGTAGAGGTGTAGTGTTTTTGGGTTTTCGAAAGATAGTGCAAAAATAATAACAAACAACAATTAAAATGCAAGAAGGTGTAAATGTGCAAATAAAGTAAGATAGGTGTTGGGGTTTTCGGGCAAACCCCAAGTCCAATGCAACTAGTGATCCTCTAACACGAAACCATGCCAATGTGTCCACGAATCAAGCCCCGTATCCTAGCCATGCTATGGTTCTAGGACCGTGCTTACCTAAGGTATTCAAATGCCTTACTAGGGCCATTCGAACTCTCTAGGTGTCTTAGGGGATCCCTCTATGTTACCTAATACCGAATCCCCTAAAGTGCTTAAGAGGCGTAAAGTGTCGAAGCTTAGGGACTCAAACAAGCAACACATGCATAACCCACCACTCCACCGATGTTATCGATGTGGAGTGGATTCCTTCCAAGGTATTCCTAAGCCTTATTAGGGTCCTAGGGACTCTCCGCGGGAGGGTAGAAAGAAAGGAGGCGTAAAGCACATGAATTAAGGGTCAAACATAGTGAAACATGCTCATCACACATATTGCCAATTGCCTAGAGTAGAATAAGGTTGCCAAACCATACACAACTCATACAAGATGGACCAAATGCATACAAAAGAGTGGTAAATCTTCACATACACATTCAATACATATGAAACTAGACAATACACATATTCATGAAACAACAAAGGCATTTATTCATTAATCAAAGTATCACATAGTCACATTGAACTAGGGCACACAACCCTAGTCCCCAACAAAGTTACTACTCACAAAGCATCATAGTATACATCATCAAATTATACAATAAAGCTCTAGACATAAGAAAAAGAGAGAGTAAGGATGAGGAATGCTCAATAGATGCTCTCTTGCTCCTCCTTGGCTTTGATGATGGATCTTGATGACTTGGTGAGGATCCCAGCTGCCCAAAGTGGTGGTGGAGGTAGTAGACATCGTGGGGAGAAGATTTGATGAAGGGTGGTGGAGGAGAGGAGGTGTGGAAGTGGTGGATTGTGGCTGACCCGACGGTGGTCGACCGGTCGACAGGTGGTCGTCGACCGGTCGACGGACGAACCGTGGGCAACCCTAGATCTAAGGGAGAAGAGAGAAATGGGAAAGGGAAAGTGATGGAGATGGAGGCAGCTGAATGGATGCCCTAATGAGGCAACAACAAGAGTATAAATAGGCAAAGGAAGGGAGAATGAAGGGTTAGGATGAGCTAGGGTTAGATCTAAGGGTTGGATGAATTAAATGAAGGGTAAAAGGGTAAATCCTCATGTGAACAAAAGGAAAGAGTAATTAATGGGTGACCTCACCAAATCTAGTGTGGTGTAGCTGAAAATTAATTGCACAAGTGGATGAGTCACAAGGTTGACTTCGCCTTGACTTTGACCGCGACCATCGGCGTTGACCAAAGGTTGACTTTGACCAAACTTCCGGAATTCTTCTTGCGACTCCTTTCCGGGACTTCATGCTGACTCGTTGACGCTCCAAAGTCGGGGTTGACCACGAGTTGACTTTTGGTCCTCGGGTTGACTTTTCGTCCTTTAGCCGGAAATCCACAAAAGCTTCCAAATTACACTTTTTTGCTCCCGATATCCATCCAATGCTCGTGAACCCTACAATGGTGCAATTCAAGGATTAAGGACACTAAATAGCCTTCGGATTAGCATTACTAAAGTGATTAGAGGCCTAATTTGTATGCAATTTGCATACGAATCATTCATCTCATGCTACTGCGTTTTCATGAAAACCTAAAAGCATCGATTAATTCTTATTTCACTTTTCCGTGTTAAGTGAATTCTTGTTTCAGTATTGCATCATTCTCTTGAGGCCAATAAGGAAGGGTTGCAATTTGAAGATTAAAGATTGAAGGACGCGCAGTTCCTTGTGATCAAGTGAAGATATTCAAGAAAAGAAGAATCAAGACAAACACATAAACTAGTGCTGCTAGTAATTGTAATTGTGGTTAGGATTACAATTGTTTGTAAGAGATTTTCTCAACTTCTTTTAGTGATTGATCTTCCTTCTGGGCTTGTGCCTCGCAGTGATGTTTCCTCAAGTTTGAGGTTTTTACACTGCGTAAACATATCGGTGTTTTCTTTAAATTTCTGTTTCCAGTAAGCTTGGGATTGCAAATGTATCTTCAATTCCCAATACACAGAAACACGCACGTTCTAGTTTTAACATTTAATACTAACCTTCATGCACCCGTGTATGTGCATGCGTTGTAATTTTTCCTTATACTACATCGTTACATCCAATATGTTGATGTTGCGTCTTTTCATATGTATATTTTGATCGTGGGTTTAATTATAAGAAGAAATGCAAATAGTAAAACATATGATTCTAATTTTGTTTGGAAATTCTATGCGAAACTTTTGTTTATCTTAAGGCAAGTTTAACAATTTAGCAGAGACACACAAATAGACATTTTCTATCTTGCAAGCACATGCTTGTTTTCTAATATCATGAAATTTTTTTTTAAGGAAGGACGACATATTTTATTCAATACAATCAATGGTTACAACGAGAAGCAACAAAGCTTCGAATGTCAGAAGGGACAATCCCACTCCAGAATAAATTGCAACTAGAAAACAAAGCAAGCTTGGCAAGCTTGTGAGCTACTGTATTCGATTATCTATAGACATGAGAAAAGAAATATCCTGGAAGTGATCGATTCTAATATAATGAAATATGATTACAGAACTGGAAGAATTTTCGACATTTCTCTGCTTCCATGGGTGGTCTTGAGCTCAGTGACTCTGATACAGTTGCTGATCTGCAGGAGGAGATCCATAAGCGATCCAAAAAAAAAATGTTAAAGCTCAATCTCAGTCAAATTGAATTCCCAATTTGTGTCTAAACAAATAGAACAAAGAAACAAAGAAAGAGAGAGAAAGAGGAACAGATGGAAAGAAAGAGAAGCCAGCTTTTAGTATAAAATAGAGGAAGTCGGAGGAAGATGAAAGGGGCAAATAGGGAAGAAAATAGCTGCAAACGTCCGTAAGTTAACGCCAACAATAGTTAAAATAGAGTTTTTTTATTTCTTTAATAAGAATACATGCGTCAAAGCCTGATTAGCTAATATGGGAGGGGATGAACGCGTATCCAATGAACAATATATAACAATACCAAGATCTAGAAGAAATTGCTTTGCATCTCCTTGCCATTAGTGTGTTCAATTTTTCAGACTTGATATTGATTTGGGGTTCGTCTATGGTATATTAATGAACCGATACATCTCATAGACTAGTTCAAGATTAAGTCAAGCTAATCTTCCAATGTATAGAGTCAGTCTATTTCTATATCAAATTAACTAGTCTACTTGATGTATCGGTACATTAATGTACCGTAAAACTTTCTATTAATTTGATCTGACAAACAAGGTAGGACTGATCGATATCGTAAGTTCGTAACCATGGACTTGTTGAATTAGAATCAGCTATTATTTTGGACTTGATATTCACATTTCACAAGCTTTCATGAAGCAATTACACCATTTCAAGAACTGTGGATTTCAATAGGATAACAAAACCTTTTGACCTAAAAAAAAAAAAGGATAACAAAACCCAACAAAATTATGCGGAGAGAAACGGATAAGTACGTACTTCATATTAGATTAATTTTTTTTTTCCCTACATGTAATCAAAAGATGAAACAGAACAAAGGCTCAAATTAAATTTGCATTATGTTCTGCTGCATTGTAATCCTGTGAGTTGATTGCTGTCACCATGAAACCCAGCCTCCTGATGAAAAGTATATAAACGCTCAGGACGTACTACTCATCGCCATGAAACCTGCAATTGTTTTTTTTTATCCAAAAACAAGTTTCAAGTAGTTGATCTGATAATTCTAATTGTTGTAATGATTATTTCATGAAGAAAATATATATAACAAATAATAATTCCAAAAAAAAAAAAAACCTGATGCAACTGCTGATAATCTATACTTATACTATAACTTAAGAGGAGGATTTGTCTCCCAATATTTGTCAAAGAAAAAGAAAACATTTATGATGATAAATAATGCAGTACGTACGTACTGCATTATCCAATTATTAATTTGCGACACAGTTTTCGGCGACGGATCACGCGTCGCAAGACCTTCACAAATACTCTTTTGCGACTTTTTTTTCTATTTGTTGCAACATTTTGTATTCGTCGTTAAAGGCTATTTTTTTGTGTGGTCATATTCAAAACAAATCACATACCTTTTCAGCTTTCTTTACTAAAGTACTAAAACTCTTTAACGTACGGGTCCGTACGGGTCCATATGATCGACTTGAATATATATATATATATAAGTTTCTAAGTGTGCAGAAGGTGTGTATGTATCTGCTGCTTAGACTCCTCTTACGATTTCTCTGTTGGTTAACGGCTCGGAGTTGATGGAGTACGTACGTTAAAAATATTCAACCCGAGAGAGAATGGGTTGTACCTAAGAGTTCATGAAAATTCAATGGAGTACTGAATGAAATCGATGGACCCTTAATTTGTATAAGATTCATGTTAAAGATATATTGATGTAAAGAGTGCCATGCATGGTGGCCGACACCACCTCGTAGACTACCATGCACGGCCATCGATTGGCTGCATGTGCCCATGGTGGAGGTAAAAACAAGGCATATGTATACGAACTGATTAAGGCTAATTTCCAAAAAAAATAACTGATTAAGGCTAAACTTTCGTTAAGTTGGAATACTAATTATAGTACTTAATTTGATATATAGTAAGTAGCTAGTCAAACAAACTTTCGGATAAGAATTGTAAGCACTTATAGAAGTTTATACGTACGTATACGTACCCTAGCTGGTGTTACACGTATATGTAAGAAAATTGAGTGCCCTAAGCAAGCAAGATTGAATAAGTTTTTTTTAATTTTTTTTTATGAAGAAACAAATACAACTTACAAAAAGAACCCTCGATTAATTACAACCAACTCCTAAAGAGTCTAATAAGAAAGCCTGACTTGCAAAGTGATAAGGTATTTTCCACACACTAAATAGATGCACAAATACAACTTAATAATAACCCTACTATGGATATGGATATCGTATGTTGTATGAGAAGTAGGGATCGTTCTCGCTGGAGAATGAGATTCAAATGCAAATATGACTCAACATTATACTATAATGACTCGAAACTGACCTAGAATGAAAGACTCGAACAACATACAAACTAAACTGACTCCAAAGATTATGAAATTCTAACTCTAGCAACTAGACACAACAATGACAACTTTGACAAAGTTTGAAATTGTTTGAAAATGTTTAAGATGACGAAATTAAACCTGCAAGAGCAGGGCAATGATGAGTTACGAAAATTAAAAGAAACTTGAAAAAAGATTGATGTAAACAATGATAAGAACAAGTTAAGGAACAACTATCCACAACTAGACAATTCTACAACCATGTTATATTCCTTTATCAATTTTTATTCATGAATGAAGATATCCACAATTAGCCCTGATGTAGTGAATCCAATGCAAAGAAGAGAAAAAGGAAATAAAGATGGAGTTTTATTCAAAGATGGAGATTTCCGATGGAATTAGGAAATCTAATTCATTAGGGATTTGTTAGAGATTATTCTTTAATAAGTTTCCTTGTGGGATTAGAACTCGTGAAGGGAGAGTTAACCGGGGGATTGCTGGAACATAGAAAAGGACCTCGTGGACTTCAGAAAAAATCATATTCGCACGTGAGAGAACGAAGAAGCAAAGGAAAGAAGAAAATCAGAATCGCCATCCGACAGGTTGAAGCCTCTAGTCGACCAGTCGATCTGTCGTCTGTTTCGGCAATCTTGTTCTTTAACCCCTCCTCTCTTATGTATTTATCTATGCTTATTACTATGACTAAGTGCTGCTAAACTCTTTAGTTAGGGGGCTGCTTAAAGCCCTAGACATGATTACAATTATGTTATAATCTTCCTCGGCGTTGTACATGCTCTAATTGTAATCATGTACAACGCCGAGGAAGATTAATTGTAATCTTCTCTAGGGCTTTGAGCAGCCCCCTAACTAAAGAGTTTAGCAGCACTTAGTCATAGTAATAAGCATAGATAAATACATAAGAGAGGAGGGGTCAAAGAACAAGATTGCCGAAACAGACGACAGATCGACTGGTCGACTAGAGGCTTCAACCTGTCGGATGGCGATTCCGATTTTCTTCTTTCCTTTGCTTCTTCGTTCTCTCACGTGCGAATATGATTTTCTCTGAAGTCCACGAGGTCCTTTTCTATGTTCCAACAATCCCCCGGTTAACTCTCCCTTCACGAGTTCTAATCCCACAAGGAAACTTATTAAAGAATAATCTCTAACAAATCCCTAATGAATTAGATTTCCTAATTCCATCGGAAATCTCCATCTTTGAATAAAACTCCATCTTTATTTCCTTTTTCTCTTCTTTGCATTGGACACACTACAAATAATGCTCCTATCACAAAAGGAAGGGAGAGACTTTATACTTCAATTTTCTTGTGAATAGGACGATTATACTTCAATTTTCTTGTTTCAAAATTCTAACCTACCAGATTCGAACTAGTGACCTATGGATACCTGACAGGCAAAAAAATTAAGTACATTGCATATGCATGTATATATGCATTTACCGGCCGGTACGATGACTTTGTCACAAGTGACAATACCAAAGCTCCTGCATGTACGTCATTTTGTGGGATAAAAATTATCACTTATCTTCAAAAAAAAAAACATTGCTAAATCATTTTCTTGAGTGACAGCATATATATCCCCCTCCCAAGTTTCCAAAAACATATACCTCATTGCAAAATTCTCGATCAGTTCCATCTCACCTTCTCTATCTTATTAGTTCTATAAGGCTCAAGCACTTTCGTTCTAGTTGTTTTCCATTTCTCAACACCTTGACAAAAAGTTTATGTGTTTGAAACTAACAGTACAGTTTCTTGTTATCTTTCTCTTGCACTCTCAATGGACTCAAAACATCCGTCTTCTTCTTCCTCATTTCAACATGAAAACTCTCGGTCATCGTCATCAAGGCTCAGGTAAAAGAATTAGTTACGCTATGTTAGGTTTGATATGTTTTTGGGCCATTTATGTTTCAATCCAAGGTCCCGAAGAAAGGCCCATTTGTATTCTTGATTTTCCGGTGAGAGAGTCTCGGTGTACCCTCGTCATTGTCATGGGTTTTCATTTTTCAATACCCAAAGTTTATGGTCTGATGTGTGTAATTCTACTGTTCGGTTTCTTAATTGGGCAGTAATCTTCAGGCTTGCTGCGGTCCTTGCGCCATTGTCATCACTGTCTTATCCGGCGGCCGGCGTTTTCTTTTTCCGGTGGCCGGTGTTTTTTTTATTTTGTTTTAGAGATTCTGTATCGTGATTTTGGTGCATCCTTTACTTCAATTTTCGAAATTGGATTGAACGACGTTTTGGGGTTTTAAGAACTGGTTTCTTATTTTTGATTTGGGGCTTTAATCTTCAGCCTGAGTGCCACTCATGAAGACTATGCAGCACCACCGTCAACATCTTCCTCTCCTAATCAAAAAAGGTGAGCGAATGCTTATTTGGTTTATGAATGGAAATATTTTCCATGCGATGATTGATTGTGTTTTCCTTCGCTTCAGGAAAAGGTCAAGTCCGAAAAGTGACAGCAGTGGATCATCATCATCATCCGACGGATGGTACTCCAAATTCAAGGCGCGTCCTAAAAGGTGAGTAATGATCCCAAATTCATATTCATATCTAATTTTGTAGGCTTTTACACAGACAACTTTGGTTACCTTTGACTCTTTGAGTGTGAATTATTCTGGGTTTCACTGAACTCAGTAACCTAGTTAGTTAATTCGCGAATTATTCGCGTACATATGTATTAAATGAATAAAACATTCGTTTTCCGTATTAAACTCAAATATTCGGAAAAAAATGCATTTTTGTATTAAATGCGTATCATACGTATTACCGTATTTTTCAATTGAAAAATACGTCAGTTGCAAACTTTCAAATTCAAATTTTTAAAATTTCAATGCAATGATAATAATTGTGTTGATTAGACATTAGAGTGTTAGAGTCCAACACATTTTGGACCCTACGTACTCATCGTAGGTTTTAGACTTGTAGATTCCCAATTGAAAAAGTAGTCCAATTAGAGTATTAGACACGTTTTAAACTTTTTTGTTTCCAATGCTCCTTCACTCTTCAATTCTTCACTTTTTCATCACTCTATCAGACTTTTGTCTTTCCCTTCTCTCAATTCTCACAAGCTTCTCATCTTCAAGCCTTATTCCTAATTGGTAGCAAAATCCTTAGAACTATGAGGAAAAAGGATAAATTGTGGGAGTATGTAGAGAAATTGGATGGGACACGTTTTAAGTGCAAGTTCTGTGATCGTAATTTTCCTGGAGGAATTACAAGAGTGAAATCACATTTTTCTGGAGTTTAAGGTCGTGATATCGAGGTGTGCTCGAAAGTGTTCGAAGAAGTCCAAGTTGAAGCCTTTTTAGCAATTAATAGAGGAAGCAAGAAAGCGAAGACTATCACAAGTGAAGGAAATCAAGAGGGGAGCCAGACCATTTCAAGTTCTTCACTGAGAGGTATGAATCAAAGTACTATGCCAGAGTGTTCTAGACAAAAGAAAAAAGAAAATGTGTACAAACTTCTTGCTAAGCATATCATATTGAACAATATTGCATTTAATGTTCTCCAAACATCATCGTTTAAGGAATATGTGAGAGGAGTGGCTGAATATGGTCCTAGTTACAAGTTACCAAGTTATTCAACTCTTAGAACAAAGTTAATTCCAAATGCTAGGACAGATGTTGCAGAGTATGTAAGAGTGTAAGACTGGTTAAAAGATCTTGGGTTAAAACAGGTTGTTCACTAATGTCTGACATATGGTCTCATCTGAGACAAAAAAATTTCATTAATATCGTTCCTTATTCTCCTTGAGGGGCTGTGTTTATGAACTCAATTGAGGTTTCAAATGAAAGAAAAACAGGTATATATTTGAAGAACATAATATCATCTGTGATTGAACATATAACGGCTGAACATATTGTGCAATTTGTTACTGATAATGCTACCAATTTTGTGTCTGCTAGGGACATGCTTATAGGTCAATATCCACGAATGTATAAAACTAGATGTGTGGCTTATGGGGTTCAATTGCTTTTGAAAGACATATATGAGCAAGTTGTATGTGTTGGAAAAGTATTTGATGTTGCAAAACGGATAGTTACTTATTTGTATAAGCATGATATAGTTTTGGCACTCATGAGAGAATACACAAAGAGAGAATTGAAGCATCCAT
Source organism: Rubus parviflorus (assembly GCA_029955375.1). NCBI lineage: Eukaryota > Viridiplantae > Streptophyta > Magnoliopsida > Rosales > Rosaceae > Rubus > Rubus parviflorus. Next base: position 15,181,879 of record JARGGL010000002.1, on the reverse strand, counting down.
GTGTGACAAGATTTGCTTCCAACTTTCTGATGCTCCAATCAATTTTTAAGGTAGAAAATGAATTAAGGTCGCTGGTTGCTTCTCCTGAATGGAGAGGAATAAACTATAACAGGTCTGAAATGAAAATTAATGTGACTGAACTCATTCAAAGTTCAAAATTCTGGAATGAGGGTCAAGAGGTGTTGAATGGTTTGGAACCAATTGTTAGAGTTCTTCATCTAGTTGATGGTGATGGGTCTACCGCGGGATACTTGTACGAAGCAATGGAAAGAGCAAAGGAAGCAATTTAGGAAAGGTGTGGCAACAATCAAACAAAGTATATGAGGATTTGGAGCTTATTTGAAGAGAGACGAACCAACAATATATTGCATCCAGTTCATGCAGCCGCTGCTTTTCTAAATCCTGCCTACATGTGTAGTGATGATTAAAGGATCGTGAAATGAAAGACGGTATAAGTTTTATCTTTGAAAATCTTGTTGTTGCTGAAGAAAAAGAAGCTTTTTTGTCTCAGGTACAACTCTATCGGATGAAATCAGCTGCTATATTCACAGCTACAACAATGACTATGCTAAAGACATCGCATCCCCGTAAGTTTAATATTCATTTAGACTTTTAGAGCATGCTAATATTAATCTGCCTACAATAATGCAATTTAAAGTTCTTTCTGTTTTTAAATGTCAAATTGTCAATTGTCTTTCTAATGTAGGTGTTTGGTGGGATTACTGTGGGGATAACCTTCCCATATTGAAAAAGCATGCTATTCGAATATTGAGCCAACCTTGTAGTTCTTCACCATGTGAGAGAAATTGGAGTGTATTTGAAGCTGCACAAACAAAGAAAAGAAATAGATTGGCCCCTCTTATGCTAGAAAATCTTGTCTATGTGAGGATGAATACGATGATGATAGAAAAATTCAACTTAATGGAAACAAGAGACTTGGAGCCCATCAATCTTGAGAAACTTAGCGAAATTCCAGATTATATTGTTCAAGAGGATGATTTGGAATATACCCCAGCAGGATGGAATGGTGAGAATTATGGTAATGATGGAGCATATGACATTGATGATACTTCATGGTTGGATTAGTGTTAGTTATTAGCATTTCGTCATTCTTGCTCATCCACATGTAAGGTAAGGTGAAGAAATAGGATAGTACTTCCAGTAAGCCATTCCCATGTGAAGTATATGGCTTATTTTGTGGTACTTTTTTTGTTGTAACTACTAACTAGGTATTTTTTTTTGCTCTGATGAAACACCATATGATATTAAGGATGATGAATATAAAGAAATGAGTAAGGATGATGCTTTTGTTTTTTATATATCTGTTGAATTTTTTTTTTAACAATGAAATTTTAACTATATAGTGATAATGTGATATATTTAACATAAATCAATATATATATATATATAATTATATATATCTGTATTTTTTACCACATTCAGTTTAAAACACGTACGTATCGAATTCTATAATTTTCCGTTTCCAAATTTTACGGCCGAATTTTTGAAAGTATTTTTCATTTAAAATTACCGAATTATACACGTACGTATTTTTTTACGTATAATTCTCGTTCTGTATATTACTAACTAGGCTCAGTAAAAACTAGTTGAGCAAATTTACTATTGAAGCTTTAAAATTATATGTTTGTATTTATGTTTTGTGTAATTGAGAGGGCAATTTACATTATTGCGTAATAATTTTGTTAGATTTGTTTGAAAAAGATTGAACTCTTATGGTGTGCTTGTGCAAAATTGAGATTTTATGTACTAACTAATTGAGGTTGGCAAATGGAATAGTAGACACATAATCTAGTCGCTGTAGCTATCTTCAAATTTGAATGCTCGGAGTTGATTATGTAATGTTGAAGCTTTAAGATTCTATGTTTTTATTTATTTTGTGTGTAAATATTACAGGTCTCCCCTTCTAAAGTCCCAACCATCTGTTCAAATGATTGAGGTGGCAATGAAAGTACTCACCAAATGGGGAAGTTAGCCAGGCAATGGGCTAGGACCAAATGCACAAGGAATTACACATCCCATCCAACCTCTCTTAAGGCCTAAGCACATGTGCTTAGGTGCAAATAGGAGTGGAGATCCTAGGTTTTTTTCCCTATCTCTCTGTTTTTTTTTGTTCCTCCCTATAGTTCTGTAAACATACTTATTTTTCTGTTTCTAACAGCACTGTGCAAGAGTAGAAGTTACTGGAGCACTCTCACTCAATACGTCTTCATCGAAAAACATCACTCAATATGTCTTTATTGGAGCATTCTCACTCAATATGTCTTCATTAATTTCCCCCAATAACTTAAATTCATGTATTGATAAATTTGTTTCAAACATATGTTTTAGCTTTGTAAGTATGTTGAACTGCATCTTTCATTCAAAAATGTATGCTAACAATCATATTGTATTTCAACTTACATATATATAGCCCCTCATGTCATTTAATTTTGTGAAGGGTGAATATTTGTGACCCCTCATACTCATACAACCACATACATTCATCCAACTTTTTCATGAGTCTAGATTGTCATGAATTTATTGACTTCAAATTTTGTATGAAAAATTAAAAAGACAAAGCCCATCCAATTCTTGCTTCCTTAGACCATCTTTAGCGGACTCTCTATCTTACATCCTTAATTATTTTAGAAAACATGTTTAGCATTTCAGCTATTTTAGCAACTGCACCAGCCTCCTAAGTGACTCTCTATTTTAGCTTTTAGTTATATGACTCTTAAATATAAAGAGCGGAATGAGGCTCTCTATTATTTTTGTTAATTTAAAACATTTATTTTTAGTTGTTATGTGTAATTATTAAATACACTTAAACTATTTTTTATTCATTAATAAAATTATTTAAATTCAATACTAGCTAAAGTAAAGAGTATTGATGTAGACGTATTTTCAAACTGGTTAGCCAAGGTAGCTTTTTAGCTACTTTAGCTAAAATTTAGTTAAAAAATAACTAATATTGCTAAAGATGCTCTTACCGAGCATATTTTATGTTGTCCTTTGAAACTTCGATCAATTGTATAATCCAAAATAAAATTAATTGTTTGGTGCATGTATACATACATATATGTATATATCACCATAGCTAGAAAAATGAATCAAATCATACCCATGTTGATTCATTGTAAGAATATTATACTGTAATATTTGACATGAGGACTTTGATATATATGGGTAGTACCTTCCAAGTTGAGAATCACTCTAATTATAATTTTCTAAATTCATTGTAAGAATATTATTGTCACTATGAAGAATATTATAATTTTTTTTTATCAAATGGAAATTCTATTAATAATAATCAAGAATACAATTCAACTAAGGGCTAAATGTGGTCACTACCCCACTCCCCATCCATCGATAAACAAAGATTATAGGGTGTTGTTATTGAGTAAAAAGACTATGGTATGTTAACATTTCTTATACATAATGAGGAGAGAAAGTCATTGTTAAGGTAAATAAGGTCTTCATTAGAATAAATTCGGTTCTCGTTTGAGTAACTAAGTTCTAAAAGTGGTAATTGTAATATTTTACGACTTGACGATACATATTACAACTTCGACAATTCATGTAGTAACTACGAAAAAACCTTTGCTAAGGTAAATAAGGTCCTCCTTAGAGTAAATAGATTCTTGTTTGAGTAATTAAGTTCTAAAAGTTGTAATTGTACATATGAGATACATTAATGATTTGTATGTGATTTGCATACAAATTAGGCCTCTAATCACTTTAGTAATGTTAATCCAAAGGCCGTTTAGTGTCTCTAATTCTTGAATTGCATCATTGTAGGGTTCACGAGCATTGGATTGATATCGGGAGCAAAGGAGTGCGTTATGGAGCTTTTTGTGGATTTCCGGCAAAAGGACGAAAAGTCAACCCGAGGACCGTCGGTCAACTCGTGGTCAACCCCGACTTGAGAGCGTCAACGAGTCAACATGAAGGCCAGGAAATGAGTCGCAAGAGAATTCCAGAAGATTGGTCAAAGTTAACCTTTGGTCACTCTGAGGGTCGTGGTCAAAGTCAAGACAAAGTCAACCTTGTGACTCATCACCAAATGATTCCAAAATTCAGCAAAGGACCACGTTAGATATCATGAGGTCATCCTTAGATTATTCCCCATTTTTATTCCCTAGTGCAATTACCCCCTTACCCTTCATTTAATTCATCCAACCCTTAGATCTAACCCTAGTTAATCCTAGCCCTTCATTCTCTTTCCTCTTGCCTATATAAACCTAGTATTTCCCCATTAGGTCAGATCCCATCATTCAGCCCTAAATTCCTACTTTTCCCTTTCCCCTTTCTCCCTTCCTTCTCTCCCTTATATTTTGGTTCTGCACGTTTGTCGACCGGCCGACAGACGGTCGATGACCGGGCGACGAGCGGCGGGTCAGCCACTTCTCCGCCTTCCTCACCTCCATTCCGCCTCCACCCTTCATCAATCTTGTTCACCACGACATCTACACCACCAACCACCATCTTGGGCAGCTGGCCGGGATCCTCACCAAGTTGTCAAGATTTATTATCAAAGCCAAGGAGGAGCTAAAGAGTCATCTATTGAGCATCCCTCATCTTTACTCTCTCTTATCCTTATGTTTAGAGCTTATAATTGTAAATTGATAATGTATACTATGATGCTTAGTAAGTTGTTATTTTGTTGGGGATTAGGGTTGTGTGCCATAGTCCAATGTGACTTTGTGATGCTTTGATTTATGAATAAATGTCTTTGTTGATTCATGAGTATGTGTATTGTCTAATTTCCTATGTATTGAATGTGTATGTGAAGATTTGCTACTCTTTTGTATGCATTTGGTCCATCTTGTATGAGTTGTGTATGGTGTGGCAACCTTATTCTACTCTAGGCAATTGACAATATGTGTGATAAGCATGTTTCACTATGTATGACCCTTAATTCATGAGCTTTACGCCTCCTTTCTTTATCCCTTTTCATGGAGAGTCCCTAAGACCCTAATAAGGCTTAGGAATACCTTAGAAGGAATCCACTCCACATCGATAATCTCGGTGGAGTGGTGGGTTAGGCATGTGTTGCTTATTTGAGTCCCTAAGCTTCGACACTTTACGCCTCTTAAGCACTTTAGGGGATTCGGTATTAGGTAACTTAGAGGAATCCCCTAAGACACGTAGAGAGTTCGAATGACCCTAATAAGGCATTCGAATACCTTAGGTAAGCACGGTCCTAGAACCATAACATGGCTAAGATACGGGGCTTGATTCGTGGACACATTGTCATGATTGAGTTGATTAAAGCATTGCTTGTTGCATTGGGCTTGTGGTTGGCCCGAAAACTCCAACATTTCCATACATTGCACACACTTTACTTTATCCTTTACTTGCATTGATTTCTTTGTTTGCTTTTTGATTGTTTGTCTTTGCACTTCACCATTTCCTTTATAAACCGACACCACACTAGACACCGCACATTGTTCAAACACGTATTTACTCACTCATTTCACCCATTGCCACTCTATTTTAGCTATAGTCACCCGATTACGCACGCTACCGAGAGATTGGGGAACCGTCAATCTCTGTGGAACGACAATCCCTTGTCTCAATATCACTTACCATCTATTTTTGCATTTGTCAAAATGGCGCCGGCTGCCGGGGATTGAGGGTAAAACCTTGATTTCTTGGTAGTTGTAGTCGGGTCTTTAGCGTTCTTTTTGTTTAACTCACTTTGTTTATATTGTGTTGATTTGATCACATGTGCGATTCACTCTTGAGTGAGACACATTAGGGGAGTGACGGGCCTTATATCTTAGTGATATATGTAAGACATGAGCACCCCTAATGCTATCACTTTCTAGTTGAAGTTTCCAATAAGTGTGCACATTTCATTTCTTGCTTTAAGTGTTTCTAAGCTTGTCTATATTGCATTCTTGTGTTTGTTTGCGTACTTGTTGCTTTAAATTACTTGTTTAGTTGTTGTTTGGGTTCCCTAGCACCTCTAGGAACCTTGTTTGTTTAGGTATAAAAGGAGAAAAGCACAAAATTTTTTGTTTCAGGGCATTGCTCGAAGGGTCGATCCTGTTCACGACCGTTAGACGATTGCTCTCTGGACGACCATCGACCGGTCGACAATAACCATCGACCGGTCGACTGGGAGCATTCTTGCTTCCTTTGTTTTGTTTCTCTCACTCTTTGCTATCATTGCTTGTTTAACCTTTTACCCTTTTATTTCTTGCCTCAATTATGATACTTAACCACTGTCTATTGTGTTGTGAAGGTGCATAAACCTTGATTCAACCTCTCACACACCTATTCAACTTCAAAGCGGGAGAGTCTTAAGTGAGAATACAAAAGGAAGACCAAGAAGAAGGAGACGTATTCCACGGATTGTGTGTCAGAGCGCGCCTCCTACATTTGAGAGCCGAGAAGTACCCTTAGAAGACCATATTCCACAACCAACAATGGAGGAACCACACCAACCTGATCATCATGATGAGGAGCCACACAACAACAACAATCCACCTCCCGTGAGGCGCATGAGGGAGTACACTCTCCCTCATGTGTTGGACCACCCATCATGCATCGTTCTTCCACCGTGCAACACTCATTACGAAATTAAGTCCTCCACATTGAGCATTATGCCTACATTCCACGCCTTGAAGGATGAAAGCCCGTATGACCATCTAATGGAATTTGAACAAGCATGCACAACGGTTCAACTACATGGACTACCAGAGGATGGTTTGAAGCTTCGCTTGTTCCCCTTCACCTTGAAGAATGGGGCAAGGAAATGACTACTCAAGCTTCCACCAAGGTCCATACATTCATGGTTCGAGTTGCAAGAGGTTTTCCTTGCCAAGTTCTCTCCACCAAGTAAGGCAGCCAAGGTTCGAGATTCAATTGTCAACTTCAAGCACCAATCGGGCGATGCTTTCTACGAAACGTGGGAGAAATTCAAGGATTTGGTGATAAGTTGTCCGCACCATGGCTTGGAACAATGGTTTCTACTGGATGTGTTTTACCGAGACTTATCTTCTAATCAAAGACAAAGGGTAGACACATTTCGAGGAAGCACTATCGCAAGCATGTCTCCCGATGAAGCATGGGACACCTTTGAGGACCTAGCAACAAACTCCGAGTTATGAGATGCTAGTGAATATGATCTGAAATTAATCTCGTTCAACGATTGGGTTTGTGGTGGCTGGTTTTGGGTTTTGGAAAGTTCAGATCCGGTCGGTCTCCATTGTCCAATGGCCGATAGTTGTAGATCGCACCTCCTCTCTCCGATTTGGTCTGGCTCTAAGGCAGTCCGAATGGGTTATGGTCCAGTGCGGTTCTCTCAGGGTAAGGCGGTTTGCTTCCGGCGAGGTTTTCAGTGCTGGCGGTGGTCTGGGGTTGGCGCTGGTATTGGCGACAGTGGTCTGGGTGTGGAGAGTAAAGCGGGGTGGGCTTGGACTAAGCAGGGAGACTTGGTTCTTGGGCTGTTTGTTTTGGGCAGTCTGGGTTCCGTATTTAGGATCCAGGTGGGTGTTGGATCCGGATCTGGGATCCGGGTCATACTTTCTTTTGGATTTGGAGTTGGAATCTTCTTGGAATCTGGTTACCAGTTTATTGCTATTCTTGGTGTTGGGTTTCGTGTACTTGGTTCTGGTCAAGTAGAGTATGTTTGCCATGCTACGCTCTAGGTGGGAGGACTTCAATCCATACTACCACTGGTTACCTTGTTACCTATGTCACTACAATGATAAACGCAGTGTATCGTTTCGATGACATCTTGTCTCTAGTTATGTTCTGGTTTTCCTTATCAGATGTACTTGTGCATCTTATTATGTTTACTGCTTTCTTCCTTGATGCCTTAGTGCATCTTAGCTTTGTAATCTTCATTTTTCATTGAATAAAGTTTTTGTCTTCTCCTCTAAAAAAAAAAAAAGTATGTTGGATCATTTGGCCCCATACCTTGAACTACAAGAAACTATTACTTCAATTAATAATGAATACAAATGAAAGAATACAAAGTTATGTTTGTATAATAATGTACAGTGGAATTCAGAAGTTTTTTATAAATGTATCAACCGGAGTTCGGCATGGCACATTTTCCGTGGGGCGACCTTGCAAGGCGAAGCGACTTCTCTTCAGACAGTAGTTTTGCAAACCTGCAAATATTATTAGTAACAACTTTCCGTTAATATAATGTTGTAGATATAAATATTTTTTATGAATCTATTAAAGAAAATATATAGTACCATGCACAGCGATTTCGGAATAGTCAATATAGTGGTAATAAATTTATATATACCTTATAAGAGCCTCTTCGTTTGTCTCATGATTAGAAGCCTCAAATCTGCCATTCTCCAAATTAACCCTAGTCACTGGTTTCTTCAATAGGCCCTCTCCAACTTTTAGGAGATCGTTCAAATTTTTATTTGTGGCTATATCCACCGAAGATACTTGTCCACTTAGCGTATCATCCTGCAATTTTAAATTCCATTAATAAGTTAAAATTGTCTTTGTCAAAAAATATATATACAGTACCATTAAATAAGCTACAGCTATTTGGAAGGAATCAATTTCATATTAACTATATACCTGAATACGAAGATAGTTTTTCTCTGAGTGAAGGGCTTGGAAAACCACAGAAAGGTGAAGATCAACCATGTCGGCACTTCCATGAGTGAAAACGTTAATGATCGGAGTGGAACCACCGCTGGTTAACCAATTCAAGATACCCCATTTGGCTGCTGTCGGGGCATTGTACTTCAGTTCAGTTTTTGGTGAGCCAGTTCCTAATGATATAACCAAAAACCTTCCATAGTCCATGGGTTTTATAGGGAAAAAGTCCGAGCTCCCCTTGATTATTTCCTTTGTCACTTCACCAATAGCAACTAAAGTCTGAAATAAGAGCAAAAGTATATACGAATTTAGTTAGGGTTATATATATGTTTCTTGATTATGAACCTTTGATATTGGATAGTTTTATATCTAGTATTTACCGGATTATTTGCAGCCACGCCACCATCTATAAGGTTGAATTCTCTTACTTTCCCTTCGGTATCCTCGGTTTCAAAATAGTGAGCTGGAAGATAAGTTGGTGCCGCGGAAGTTGCGATGCTTATATCTGAGAGCAAGGCATCAAAGGATGGCTTCTTTTTTATCTGATATATGCCCAATAAAAGTACATGCACAGTTGTTAGATTTAGTTCAGCTATAAGTATATACCATCGCTGCTATAAGTGGATTTAATTTTAGACAGAAGAATTAATAAATGTGAACCTCAAAGCTGGAAAAGATTGTTGGCTGGAGATTCTTTATGTCAAATGTAGGAATGACAACATTAGTCAATGTCTGATGCAGTTTCTTGTCACCTAGTTTTTCCCTAATCAATCTATGTAGATATTTCCCATCGTATTTTGGTCCTACTAGAGATTTGATAATCTTTATAACATGAGGAAATGGCGTCCATCTGTTGAGAGTTCAAGAAAATAAAAGCTAATTAATATAAGTAATTACTTGGAAGGGTCCATATATCCAAATAAATAAAATAAAAAAATGACTATCAACATGTAAGCATTACGTACGTGTTCTGGGGGAAGATTTTAGGGCTATGATCAAGGTAGAAGTCCTTAATATCCTTGGCAGCAAACACCGGTCGGTTATTCTCATCCGGGGTTGTGAGCATGGCAGTCACAAGACCTCCTGTGCTTGTCCCTGAAATCACATCAAAGTAGTCGGCCAGCCTTACATCTTCCCCATCCAGCTTCTGCAAATTTTGAATGACTTTAATACTACTAGCAGATGATATAACAGATTAATAGGAAATCAGTACCTACTAACATATATTGGACATAAACAGAAATAATATTTCTATAATTTGCTCTACAAGTAATGTGCAGCTTATGCAACATGATCAAAATGTTAGATTTATTGGTTGATCAACCTAGGAGTAATGCACGAATCGGATCATCACACATTTTGATCACAGTATGTATGTGACAGTTGATATATTTGTCAACTGTGCGCTAATGTGACCACTCTAGCATTACTCATATTGCATGAACGCCATAACTATAATTGCAAATGCAAGTGCGAAACCCTAGTTTGGCACAAAATTGACCTAAGAAGGTTCATATTCTACCTGAAGCTCTGATTCAAGGAAAGCAAGGATGGTTCCTGGGATAAGACCTCTTATTCCACCTCCATCAATGCTTAGAACAGTGATTAGGTTTCCATAAGTTGGTGACTGTAGTGGGATGCTTTTGGTTCTTTCCATGAGACTAATTGAGAGAGTTTGAGCTGCAGCTATAAGAGAGAGAGTAAAAGACAATGAGAGAGTCTGATGAACTTTAGGAGAAGAGGCCTTAGGAAAATATATAGCTCGAGTTCCTTGGTGAATTCCCATTTGAGAGATCAAGCATGCTATTTATAGACTCCTCGATCATGCTATAAACTCATATTCCTGGAATCAACCAAGTCGTTGAATCATGTTGCCCCCCAAAGTGTTTGAATAAGTAGGATGTCAATGGATGAATGCCATTTCACAAAATTTGACCCGGTTTGTACAAATTTCTTGGATATGGTTCAAGTTAGACCGCATGTGTGATTAATTTATATTTTAATTATAATTATCAGAATGTTCATATCTAGTCTAACCATGCCCTCTTTGCTACGGCAAAAATTACATTGTTCCCCTACATTATGGACGTCATATGCATTTGAGAGAATTGCAAGAATAGTAGGTGAGACTATGAGAATTGTAGGTAAGACTGATTAATCAGCTGAAGCATTGAAGCTAGGCTAGCACGAAAGAAACAATTGATCGAGTTAGGCCTAACCTATGCTCTACAAATTACCTAGCACTAAAAGTAAAACCTTTATCAACCAAGAAGCCAATGCCTTGGATTATTAATTAATTTCAAGTTATCTTTTTGTAGCCAACATACAACGAGATTGATATTGCTGTACTACCACTACTAGAAAAAAGCCCTAAGGGGACAGATATCTGTTCCATTTTTTATGCATATAGACACAGATATTTGTCCCTATTGAAAGTGTTCCTAAGGCAAAAATGGGACATATAGATTATATGTCCCTAAATCCAGCTTTTAGGGACAGATATAAGCTATTTAAGGACAAATAGAAGCAATAGGAACACTTGCAATAAGGACAAATGTTTGTCCCCATAGGCCATTTTTCTAATAGTGTACCTGCAGTTCTACATGGTATAAATTAATTTGATTATCCATAAGGCGGCCCTGATGATCGATCAACGTTGGCTTGGATGCTGAGAAAGGTCAATAGGATAACTTGCCAGAGTGATTGATCAAAACATATATACAAGTACAAAGGACTTGCACGTACGAAATCGAAATCTGATATGATCTACCATTCACCTGATATAACTCTAATAAGTAATAATATGCATTGATGATGATGACAAAGAGATGGTGTACATCAAGGAAAGGATCACAAATTAATTAATCATATTCTATATATTGCCACATGTTTCTTCTGTTCCGTGATTTAGTGTTGATTTTGTTTGTCCACTTTGTTTTCACAGCTTCATTTACACTCTAATCATTTTGGATATGATCAAGACATGAATCATCTTCAGTTTACACAGGACGTACAAAATCAACCGTAGGACGTCACGAGCTAGTATTGAAGAACAGACACTTCAGAGGCTTAATCAAGATGAATCTAATCCTCCAGCTCAGCTGAGTCTTAACCAATATATTAATTAATAATACCATATCAATTTCCTTCTGTTATGTAGAGTTATATATTCTTTCTCCATAAACTCTCAAGATATATATATTCAAGCTTTTTCGTCCTTGTCATAAATTTTTTCCTCATATGAAACTGAGTTAATTAATTATCCATTGTCCTGAATTTTCTGTCTTTGCTGATTAATTCAAGATACTACAGAGATATATGATCTTGTTCAAAGAAATCAACCTCACAAAGCATCTCTTACTTTAAAGTCCTCGATACGAATTTATCTGCATGTTCATGATCAGAACAAGAAATTCCAAGCTAGATCAATCTGGAGCAAGAATATACTACTTAATTTTAGTTTGATTAATTCATTATTAATTAATAATTTGATTTTTGGTTCACATAATCATCCTCTATGACGACATGCATGAAGGGATTTTTTTTATGACGAAAATGATACGCAAAGTCGCAAAAAGGTCATAAGACATGAGTTAATCTGCCATGGTTGTCTTAACATATATAGTTTTGTATATTATTGCCATTCTGCAAGTAGACTACTGTACGTTCTATATACTCTTCCGCTTAATTAGGAAAGATTCATATCCAGCCATGCAAACCAGAATTAAGAATGTAGTACTGTAGTATATAGGAAGATCCTAGTCCTTGATAAAACAATTAGTTTTAGTGATTAAATATCCTTCTAATTCTTTGTTTAAGTGATAAAACATTTGAATTGGCAGCACCTGATCATGAATCACGTGAGGCTGACATATTCCATTACGTGCATCATTTCTACAAATCAATTTTACAATATATTTTTTATGCTCAATATATATTCCGATTAATTTATTGTGGTAAACTAGGGTAGGTGAAAATTAAGCTTGTTAAGAAAGAGTTTGAGATAAGATGAATTGAGGAGAATACTATAGATTGAAGTTAGCTAGTATTACGGATCTATTCTCTTGCATGTCCTGCAAATTGTCTTCAAAAGTTCATAAGTTTTGCGGATCGAATTGAAATACGCTATCTGCTAAAAATAAAGTGCAAATCAATAGGGTTAATATATGTTCGATCACATGTGATAAAAAAAATAACAGAAGCTTCGCCTCTATTATCTTGAATTAGAGTGATTAGGGTGTGAAAGGCATCATCAGCATCAGCATTATTTACTCAATCTTCTCTTGACAAGAAAGCTTTGCCCTATGAAAGTGGCCGTTGGTATTATTCAACCTAATTAATTAGTTCTCTTAGATTCCGACTTCAAATTAGTTTTTAAGCAGGTTTTATTACATATTCAGGGTAGCGGAAATTCTCTCCAGAGAGAGGAAGGAATAAGGTCCAATCAGATCGATCAGCACAACCACAAGCAAACCCCGCATTCGCCAGCTGATCGATCGATGAGCTTAATACTCTATTGAATAAGAACAATAATTAAAATCCCATCATATGTAGTAGGTATATGTAGTGATGGTGGAATAATACTTTTCTAAATTAATAATATATGGTGATGGTGTCATGGTGGAATAATATTAATTAATATTGATGCTTACTACCAAATTTTCGACCATCTCGTAATTCAGTACTGAAATTATGTTCTCTCAATAAAATGCCAATTAACATGTTGGTTGTGATGAAACTGCTTGTTTTGTACTATATATCGGAGAATTCTACTATACTGGATTGTTTACCATTCAACCATTTTTTTTTAATATTTTGGATCCTTGGATTAGTAATCTATCTAACGGTTAAGAATATTCAAAATGTAGGTAACCGGTTTATCCCTTAGCTTTTCCAAATTTTTTTATTTTTTATTATTTTGTCATTCAATACATGAGGCTGCAATTAATTTCTTTTTTTCTTTTTTTTTGATCAAAAGGAGGTCCATCTATATTAAGATAAAAGAGTACAAATGATAGATGCAAAGATGCATCAAGGAAGAACAAAAACAAACTAAAGAATATGCAAGAACAACATCACTAAAAACAAGAAACAAGAACAAAGCAAGATTAACTAGCGCGAAGCTGTTGATTATACTACGGATCTCAACTGTGTAGTGAATGTTGTAGGCGGTGGTATGATTGACCATGCAAATCCAACGCACAAATCTACGTAGAACTGAGGGCAATCTTCCACCAAGAGATCGAAACCAGCCAAAGTTGTCCATACATGGCCATGATGGCAAACGACCTCTAACGAAAAAATACCATAATCCTGGGTCATGAACCCAAAACCAATACCAGACATGGGACCAAAACCAAATAGGAACCCAGCCAATACAATGGATCCATAACCTAACCATGAAGCCACCCGGATCCCAGATCCAGATCCAGTGAAAAAATTCAAGATCCAAACGCCAGCACTGATCCACAAAGCCCCAGGAAAGCACTTTGTTGCCATCACCACCATTCAACACAAACAAATCGCCAACGGAGCAAATGTGTCCTGATGCCAACGGTGCCCGATCCTCACAAATCCGACCATGATCAGCATAGCCGCAACCTTCCCTAAAGATCCAACATACCTTGTCATGGGAGGGAAGACGAACAAGTCACCAAGCAACCAATTCGAGAACCACCCCACCGAACTACCGCCCACATCTTTCTCTAGTACACCGCCAGAGAAACGAGAAAGAACAAGCATCACAAGGCCGAGGCCTAGAAAGGTCTCCATGGAAGGAGAAGGTGCAAGAGACAATGATCCAGAGAGGACCACCGCTCCCAAACCCTAGCAGACGCTAGGTCAGAAATTCTATTGATATATCAATTAATTTCTTTAATATCTCCCAGTGTTTTTTATTACGTATTCTATTTAATTTGGTGTCTGAATAGGATTCTTGAAGCATTAAATCTTAATCCTTAATTAAGGTTGGGCAATCATCCAATTATTATTATACATATACAATAATTAATGTGCAGAATTTTAATTGGCAAGAATAACCAGGAGGATAAGAACTAGAGATAATTTGCTAGCATATGCATACTTGACTCCAAAAATATAGCCATATTCCGCAAACCCATCCACATTCAATGTTCAAGAAACTAGAAAATTTAGGGCCTCATTCATCTCTTTTCAGATTTAGAAAGGTCAAACCGCAAGAGGGTCAACCATGACTCGTGAATGGAACTCGTCTATTAAAATTAACGAGAAATTAAAAAAAAATTGAAGGAACACTTTTGCCGACCCAAATATCCTCGACAGAAGTAATGCATCCTTTTTATATATGATTTGCTCAATTAATTTCTATTTTTGCTTATTGAATGGTCAAAATAATTGATTTCATAGGTTTACTTGGAGTCTAGATAAATTTCGAGGTCCCGGTTTTGATAAATATTGTGTGCTAGAGCAATGAAACTTATTGTCGGATCACACAAATCATGCCATAACTTGATTTCACTTAATCTTTGACCCCCAATTTTTTACCTATAACTCCTTTAAAACCGCAAGAGGGTCGACCATGACTTTTGAATGGAACTCATTTATTAAATTAACGAGAAAATAAAAAAAAATTGAAGTAACATTTCGTCGGCATAAGTAATGCATCTTTTTTATATACGATTTGCTCAATTAATTTCTATTTTTTCTTATGCAATAGTCAAAATAATTATTTGATAGGTTTACTTGGAGTCTAGATAAATTTTGAGGTCCCGGTTTTGATAAATAATGTGTGCTACAACAATGAAACTTATTGTCGGATCACACAAACCATGCCATAACTTGATTTCACTAAATTTTTGACCCCCAATTTTGTTCCTATAACTCATTTTAAAACCGCAAGAGGGTCGACCACAACTCTTCAATGGAACTCGTTTATTAAAATTAAAGAAAATAAAACAAAAATTGAAGGAAGACTTTTGCCGACGAAACTGTCGTCGGCATAAGTAATGCATCTTTTTTATATTTGATTTGCTCAATTAATTTCTATTTTTTCTTATGAAATGGTCAAAATAATTAATTTGATAGGTTTACTTGGAGTCTAGATAAATTTCGAGGTCCTAGTTTTGATAAATAATGTGTGCTAGATTAATGAAACTTATTGTCGGATCACACAAACCATGCCATAACTTGATTTCACTAAATCTTTGACCCCCAATTTTGTTCCTATAACTCATTTTAAAACCGCAAGAGGGTCGACCATGATTCTTTAATGGAGCTCGTTTATTAAAATTACAGAAAATAAAAAAAAAATTGAAGGAACACTTTTGCCGACGAAACTTTCGTCGGCATAAGTAATGCATCTTTTTTTATTTTTGATTTGCTCAATTAATTTCTATTTTTTCTTATGGAATGGTCAAAATAATTAATTTTATAGGTTTACTTGGAGTCTAGATAA
This sequence comes from Rubus parviflorus, assembly GCA_029955375.1. Taxonomy (NCBI): domain Eukaryota; kingdom Viridiplantae; phylum Streptophyta; class Magnoliopsida; order Rosales; family Rosaceae; genus Rubus; species Rubus parviflorus. Next base: position 15,165,864 of record JARGGL010000002.1, on the reverse strand, counting down.
ATTTTGAGGTCCCGATTTTGATAAATAATGTGTGCTAGAGCAATGAAACTTATTGTCAGATCACACAAACCATGCCATAACTTGATTTCACTTAATCTTTGACCCCCAATTTTGTACCTATAGCTCATTTAAAACCGCAAGAGGGTCGACCATGACTCTTTAATGGAACTCATTTATTAAAATTAACGAGAAAAAAAAATTGAAGGAACACTTTTGCCGATCCAAATGTCGTCGACATAAGTAATGCATCTTTTTTATATTTGATTTGCTCAATTAATTTCTATTTTTTTCTTATGGAATGGTCAAAATAATTAATTTGATAGGTTTACTTGGAGTCTAGATAAATTTCGAGGTCCCGGTTTTGATAAATAATGAGTGCTAAATTAATGAAACTTATTGTCGGATCACACAAACCATGTCATAACTTGATTTCATTAAATCTTTGACCTCCAATTTTGTTCCTATAACTCATTTTAAAACCGCAAGAGGGTCGACCATGACTCTTTAATGGAACTCGTTTAATAAAATTAAAGAAAGTTAAAAAAAAAATTGAAGGAGAACTTTTGCCAACGAAACTTTCGTCGGCATAAGTAATGCATCTTTTTTATTTTTTATTTGCTCAATTAATTTCTGTTTTTTCTTATGGAATGGTCAAAATAATTAATTTGATAGGTTTACTTAGAGTCTAGATAAATTTTGAGGTCCCGGTTTTGATAAATAATGTGTGCTAGAGCAATGAAACTTATTGTCGGATCACACAAACCATGTCATAACTTGATTTCATTTAATCTTTGACACCCTTCGGGCCCCTTCAAATTATGAGCCTGAGGCAGCCGCCTCATGGGCCTCACCTTAGGTCCGGGCCTGCAGAGGTCTCTTATGCAATTGTGCGTACCAAGATTTTGGTCTTGACCAAGCACAACACTAGAAAGAAACAAGAAGAATATCCGGTTATGTGTTTTGACGTTGCCGAGGGGAAAAGATATTGGACACAAGTCACTGATTCCTTATTCGAAAGTAAAAGCAGCAAGTCTTTTCCCTTCGTTGGCGGGGCTTTAGTCCTCAACTTGGAAGATACTACCCATGTCATGTTTTCTTATCATGAGGACTTTGATATATATACAAGCCTGCCTATTAGTAGAGAATGATCGATGATGGTAGTATTAAGAGCTCACATCACCAATTTCTAGGGATCAATTCCAGGTTGAATAGCTTAATGAGTGCTTCTGAAGATATACCAGAGTCATTTGGTTTTGTCTATCTAGGACAGCGAGAAATCTGCTTTGTCAATTCCATGACCATCCAAACAATCGGAAAGGGCGGTGAATGTGATTTTCAGATGGTGCGTCTTCTTGTCATAGTATTTTTATTTGAATTTTTGAATTCGGGATCTCTGTCCTTTGAATTCCTGGCTACTCGCACCTTTGAATACCAGTGCCTTTCCCCCAGCATCTATTTCCCCAAACTGCTTGGTTGCTTTGTGCTCTAACTCGCTCCATCCATCGGTAATTGCTGGCTGCTTTTATTTTTTTCCCTTTTCTTTCTGTATGCGATGCATTCAAGTTATATATGGGCTAATTAAATGAAGCTTGTGCAGACTACGTACGTGTGCCTCGCAGGATAAGATTGAAGAAACTTGTGTCAATGTCGCTAAAAAAAAAACAGAAAAAAAGAACTGGTGTGATCAATGTAATGAGATTCCATGCATCCACTCTATTCTTCTAGACCTGTGGCAACATATTGGCTTGCTTATGAACCCTTTGTATGTCTATACTTTGATCGTCGATCTATTTATGATTTAGTTCAAAATGTATGGCTTTCAAAAATCTTCACATTTTCACAACTTATGGCTCTTTAATATTTTTGTGGCACTGTTATTCAACTGTGCTGTGTGTAATACTGTTATGTCCGTCTCTGAATTATCTTATTGTTAGTAAAAGGCAATAAGGTGGGAGACGAAAAAAATAAATAAAAAATATGATCAAAAACGTAAATACACTTCCTTACATGCATTGCTAAATTATTGGCAATTGGAAGCCAATAGATGATTTAGCAATGATGATACGTACTGATCGACTTCTGTATACTTGTAGTACATGGGAATTTGGGATGAATATGAAGATTTATATTAGGGACTCGATCTAGTACTGGTTCAACATAGAGGGTAATATGGTTATACCAAACAGCCTTGATTCCCTAAATGTTGATCGATCTTGTTCTTACTTTTCTTTTTGTACATGTTGCATGTCCCCCTTTCCAAAGTCTAAGCTAAAAAAAAATTGATGGGACCAAGAGCATCCTAAATATTGATCCGGAGTGTTTTTACCACTGTTCACTGCCGGTGTTAGTTACCATATTTGAATTAGGATTTTTCAATCTATCTTTACCAATTTTCTCCCAATATCTTAAAATTCATGTATGAACAAATTGTTTGAAACATATATATATATATATGATTTTTCTCCACTACATAGGACTATGCACTTTTAAAATATATAGTTATAATGTCAGCCGTCAGATCTGTTTAAATGATCTAATCTGACGGTTGATATTATAACTATGCATTTTAAAAGTGCATAGTCCTATATATGTAGTGGAGAAAACCTATATGTATATATTCGAACTTTTTCATTCAAATTAAAATGTATATTTATAATCATATTATAATTCTACTTACATATATATACCCCCTCATGTCAAAACATTGGAGTGAAAGCATATTTATTCTATTCTCCTTTTTTTATATGGTCTCTTATAATGTGAAATCATGTGGAATTCATTTAATTGTGTGCACTATGAATATATATTTGTGACCCCTCATATACATATAGCCACATACGATTTAAATGTTCACAAGACTCATAAAAGGTGTCAGATCAATGAGCGTAGATTGTCATAAATTTATTGGCTTCAAACATAATGCCATTTTGACCTATATATATACATTTTAATATATAACAGACAATATTGGCTTCCAACAAAGACTGACATAAATAAACATAGTTATCCCTATTTTTTTAAATAACCATTTTTAACTATTTCATTTTTAAATAATTAACAAAAAAAATTCACTACTCTTCTTTTTTACATATGCAGAACATGTGCCGATGCTAGTTAATAAATGATCAATAACGGAAGGGAAGGAGATTTTTTTTTTTTTTTGGAGAATGGGGAAGGAGATGTTGATGCTAAGTAAGAAATTCAATTTTGAATGTTTTTTTATTGGACATTTATGATGATAAATAATGCAGTACGTACGTAGTGCATGATCCAATTATTCGGGATCATTCCCTTGACCAACATTCTCTTATTCCCGGCCTTCTTCTATTTAAGGGTCTGTCCTTGTAAGGTATTCAGGTATTGGCCCCAAACCAAAATCTGTCCTAGCCTTCTTCTGTGCGGTCCTAGTCATTAGGGTTTAGGGTTTATATGGATAGGGATGAATCAGAGTGATCGAGTACAATGATAATAATTGCATGTAGACAAGTTAAACCCTAAAATATTCTGCAGACAAAGTAGTCAATACTACTATCTAGCTAATTTGTGCAGCAGTCTAGCTAGGAACTGGTGTCGGCCACCATGGGAACACAGTTATGGGAGGAAGCAATAATTATTTATACTCTGTCCGGCAGCAATCTTTTTCTTCGGCTTCATTGTACTAATGTTGTACTCGAAAATCTCTCCATTGACACCATAGTACAAGATATCCTCATCGTTTGGGTCAAAACCTATCAGCCACTGCTTGCTCCAAGCTCCATCGGCCACAATCCGATCGTCTTCTTCTTTTTTCAATTCCGAAACCTAACATAGAGTACTGTCGGCTTTGCTTAAGCTGCACATACGCTGGCTTTGCGCGACTAGGCACTGCGTATTACCTCTGTATCTATAGTGTGCAGGGTCGACTTTAACTAGTGTACTTTCATAATGATGATATCCGGAGTAGTTACCGGTAGTACTGTTTTTGTGGTCAACGTTGATGATGAACGGATCCAACCCGATAACAAAGTCAAGATAACCCGACCAATACAACATTCCATTGCAAGCAAAATGGAAATCTGGGTTGATTTTATCAAAACAAAATTTGCGTGGGGATAATATAATTGACTCTCTCCATTCACCAATCTCAAAAGAAAATATCTCCACCTTGAATTCGGAGGAACTTTCATACTCAAATGTCTCCTCACAAGGAAGAATTCTCACAACCTTGCACCTATACCCGGCATTAATATTAATTAGCTCCCCATGGCCATCATCAATGGTAGTACTAGTAGTACTGCTGTTACATTTACTAGTCTGTTCTGTTTGATGATGCACATCGTCCTTGTCTTTCTTATAAAAATTATAGTAAGGATCACAGATGAATCCCACTGGTACTTGACGGAGGACTCGAGAGGGAGGAGGAAGAGCAACCCATTGCGTGGTGTTTGGATTGCAAATAAATTAATCACGTTGGAAATACTCGGTTGTGCAGCACTAAACCAAGTCATTATACGTCCCTACCACAACCGGCTCTTTTTTCAAAGAGAGGGAACTCGTGAGTCTTTTGAACACCCGAGTCATGAAATAGAAAGCTAGGCGATGAAGACGACATTGTAGTCGGGAAGCTCTCCCCTTTTTGGTTTACCAAAGTAAGTAGTGGAATTGGCGGTGTTTGCATATGTTGGCTTTGGAGTCGAAGTAGAAAGCGGCCAATAAAGTATGGATCGGACATGAGATTGCTCCAACGCCTGCAAACACACTTGTATTCACAAATGTAGTCATATCAGGGAAATCGACAAAAGATGTCAACCAATACAACGTCAGGGAGATCATCAATAGTAGTATTCATCAACTTTGATTTCGATGATGATCTTCTGCTTGTTGTTGATGCTTTTGATCTCTTCGACTGATGATCAATGGCCGGTGGTACTTCTCCAAGGGACGACGCCGATGACTGGAATGTTTTAGTGTGACTTCTTTTTCTATGGGTAGTACCACCTCGCATGGCTGCCGGGTTGGAATAAACTACTTAACTTTGACCTTGAGAACTAACTGAATATATGTAACACATACGTATAATTGATTACTAACGTCTGGAACATTATATTTATAATTTATACACAATAGCCCACATTAGTCAAGGTTTCAGAATCCAATATATATAGGGACGGAATTAGAGATCGAGAGGAAATTAACTCTAGTTTCCTTCATGAATTGGATTCCATTCCAGTACTTGTCAGGAATATGATGGCCATGATAATAAAGAAACAATTCCCCATGCTTAAACCCATGCATGCTGCAATTAAAGTTATTAAACCCATGATGCTTGAGAATGGTCGGGCATGTGCTGTTTACTAGCTCTATATAAACTACTGTACTATTCTCGTGTATTCAAGTCAAGCAGAAGCTGTAGCCTTAATGATCTCTCTCTTCTTTCATTACTTTCTTGTGTTTATTGTTTCTTGTATTCAGTAATTTTAGCAGTACTTACCTTACCTTACCTTATTAGGATTGAATTGTCTAATATTTATATTACGACTGCCCCTCCACATGTGGAGGCTATTTTGCAATATGATTGTATCAACGTACTCCTAATCAATGAAACCATTTTCCCCTAAAAAAAAATTAATTGTAACCAAATCCAAAACTATTAAATGTTTATATTAAATTCCTATCGATCGGGAATTTCGGGGTCTGAGCAATAGCTTATAGCCTTATACAAAGTACAGAAAATAGAAAGAGAAGCTATAAATCTTTTAATCATTTAATCAATTCCATCATCTTTTCTTTCCTTTAATTGTTCTTGTTTCAGTACCAAGGGCTTTCCACGAACGAGCGTTGGGTTCACTGATAGCCTCTTAAGAAATCAACTGATCAGGAATAAACTCTTATCATAAATATTTATAGGTTCCAGCCTCCACGGTGGTGTATTTTGCCAAGAAATAGAGAGGGAAAATCTAATCCAAGAAACAAAAAAGGAAAATCTGCTCACAGCTTCCATGGTGGTGCATAATTTGTCAACTACCAAAATTAACTCCATCCCAAAATTCGCAGTTAGAAATAGTTTGAAAGTTAAATGATAATACATGGCACATTTTAGATGATATAATATAGGGTCAATTACCCATAAGGTCATTTACATAACTTTTATTCTTCAAAAAGTCATTTAATATTTTTGTTCCTTATAAATCCACCAAAATATTACAAATTTTAATATTTACAAAAATGCCACCGTGTTTTTTTCTCATTATTTACAAAAATACCATTGCCTACAAAAAGCTACTACATTGATCTTTATTATTCTTCGACAGTAGCTTTCTTGTTCTTCGACAGTAGCTTTATTATTCTTTGGGAGTAGATTTCTTGTTCTTCATCAGTAGTTTTATTGTTCTTTAGGAGTACTTTTCTTATTCTTTGACAGTAACTTTATTGTTCTTTGACAGTAGTATTATTGTTCTTTGACAGTAGCATTATTGTTCTTTGACAGTAGCATTATTGTTCTTTGACAGTAGCTTTATTGTTCTTTGACAATAGTTTTCTTGTCTCTAGTAGTAGTTTTTCGTATCCAGTAGCATTTTCGTAAATAATGAAAATTAAAAACGAGGTGGCATTTTTGTAAATATTGACGCGGTGACATTTTTGTAAATATTAATGGCTTTATGAGAGATAAAAATATTTGGTGACTTAAAAAAAAACAAGGTCACCAAAAGTGACCTTATCAGTAATTTTTATATAATATACGGTAATCCAACAAGAGCATGAGTTAACTGTTTGGAAAAAGATTCCTGGTCCGACCAGGAAACCAGGAAACATTTGGGCCCGGGAATTCCGAAAATCAAAGTTTTGTTTTTTGTTTTTCTTGTTTTCTCCACATTATGAGCTTCCTAGTCAAACTAAGAAAAGTCACTCTTAAAAAAGAGTCTTGGCTGAACCTGGAAACATTTTGGGTTGGGAATCCCGAAAATTAGAGTTTTTTTTATTGTTTTTTTTTCAAATTTGGAGCTTCCTGGTCAAACTAGGAAAATTAACACTCGAAAAAGATTCCTAGACGGACCGGAAATATTTTGGCTAGGGAATCCCGATAATCAAAGTTTGTTATTATGTGTTTTCTCCACATTTTGAGCTTCCTAGTAAAACTAGGATAACTCACTCTCGAAAAAGATTCCTGGCCCAAGAATCTCGGAATCAACAGAGGGAGAGAAGAAGAAAACTATAAAGGAGTGAAAAGGAATTCATTATGGCCTCGAAGAGAGAAAAACATATGTGGTGAGGTATTTTTGCCATGGAGTTGCCGAAAGAAGTAAGAAAAAAATAAAGAAGAAGAAAAAGAAAATAAAGGGAGAAAGGGAGGTGGCTGATCGAATGAGGAGGAAAGAGAGAGTGATGGGAGCATGGGAGGGAGGGAGGGGAGAGAGAGAGAGAGAGAGAGAGAGAGAGAGAGAGAGAGAGAGAGAGAGAGAGAGAGAGAGAGAGAGAGAGAGAGAGAGAGAGAGAGAGAGAGAGAGAGAGAGAGAGAGAGAGAGAGAGGAGTACGGTGATGGGAATATGGAATGGGAGAACGTGGGGTGAGAGAGAGAGAGAAGGATTGAAAGAGTAATGGGCTTCGGTCCTATACAGGCCTCGTTTCAAATGAATTTTAAAGTCTGGGACCGGCCCGAAGTTCATATATAACGGTCTGGCCCTTACTAAATTTCAAATTAAAAAAAAAAAAAGGGACTGACTCTAGGTCGGTTTTCCTGGTGAAATTGTCCAGCCCTACTAATTATACTTTTTCTTACTTTGACCAGGAAGCTCAAAATGTGGAGAAAACAAACTTTTAATTTAGGGGTGCCAAAATGTTTTATAGTCCGGCCAGAAATCTTTACTCAGAGTCTGAGAGTGATTTTTCCTAGTTTGACCAAGAAGCTCAAAATGTAGAGAAAACAACGAAAAAAATTAGAACTTTGATTCGGGATACCCATGCCAAAAATGTTTCCTAGTCCGATAGAAATCTTGTGAGAGTTATTTTTCCTAATTTCACTAGGAATATCAAAATGTGGAGAAAAAAAAAAGATTTTTATCACAAATAGTACCTGAACTTATCCTCCATTATATACATGGTACCTAAACTTACATTTTGATCACAACAAGTACCTGAACTCTTCGATTTGTCTTAAATAGTACCTATGCTAACTTTCCGTCCATATTTCGTTAAAAAATGACATGTGCATTGCACATGATCCATTTATGAGAGTGATTGGACGAAACTACCACTTTCTAATTAGTTCAAGTACTACTTTATATAAAACTCAAAAATCAAAATTAAATAAAAACTATAAAAAAATATAAAAACTTCTTTTAAAAATATACAAAGTATCAAAAGAAAAAAAAATACTAAGAATACAAGACCGGAAAAAATATTTTTAAAAAATTTGAAAAACTTTTCATCTTTTAAAGATGGTTAGAATTAAGAAGTTAATGTAAAAAGAAAGCAAGATTCAATTTCTTTTATTTTCTTAACAAAATAAAATATCAAAATAATTTCATTTCTTTTGTTAATTCTTATTATTTATTTGTTTTAATTTTGATTTCTTTACAAATGGTACCTAAATTAATTGAGAATGATTGAATTGACAAAATTACCCGATTTTTAACGCAATAAGAATATCCTTACTTTATAAGGTGCGGAGTTTTGATCTCAGTAGTCAGATCCGTTGAAATTATCTTATCTGACGACTTAAATCAAAACTCCACATTTTATAAAATAAGGACCTTCTTAATATAGAAGTCATGTTGATTTGTATATAACAACCATATGAATAATTGACTTATGAGGTATGTATACCTCCAACCATTTTGCTATTGAATTGACAGAGTCAATTGCCTATAAATTACGTTACTTGACCATATATAGGATACTAATTAAACCATTGATGATTTAAGTAGCCTTAAATTAATTAATGACCACACACTAACCAAATTATATCCTCCACTTGATTGTGTTAACAATAGTTAACAACCATGCATCGCTTCAATCCTGAAGGAGGGATTTTTCAGTGTGCCGGTCACTGTGTGCCGGGTTGCACTGATTGGTCAAAAAAATTGTTTTTTATTGATAAAACATTTTTTTATGTGCTGTTGGCCAATCATTGAAGGGCGTCACATGTGTGACCGTCCCATTCAAAAATTTTTCATCCTGAAGAAGGTGTTAGGCTTCTTCTAAAAGGATGTGCTTTAAGGGAATTTTTTTTTTCTTTTCATATTTTTAATTTTCATCGTCTTTAGATTTGGACTGGTTGTCATGTATTGCATGATAGACACTTCTGTCTGTCATGCATGCTTTTCAATTCATAAAGCATTAATCTCTTCTCTTTTGGAAGTGAAAGCTAGTTTTCTATTGCTATAATATATTATATATCACAATGAATTCACACCTACATTTTTCAGCTAGAAACTTTCTTTTAATAAAAATTGCATCCTTGATTAAAAATAAGTCGGAATTTGCTTTAACTCGTTAGTTTGAGATTGGCTAGCACTCAAACTACGAGAGTTGAAACCTAAATCTAAAGTTTTGAAATGAACTTCACACGGTAAAATCATTGATCTGTCAGAAAATATAGGGTAAAAGATGACTGTTCACACAACATCGATCCCATTCTGTATTGTGGGATCCCGTCGAAAAATCATAGTTTCAAATATATATATATATATATATATGTTTTCCTTAGCAAAAAAGTGATATATCTCTTCTTCAATGCATGGTACATGCATGTACAAATGTTGTACATGAGACGAAGAACTTTACGTACATTGTTACTTTTGGACCGAAAATGATGGCATGGGGACTAGGAAGTAGAATATTTGCATTATGATTAAAGTAGTGGGCTTTTCCAAAAAAAAAAGTAGTGGGCTTTTCAATTATTTATAGTCCAAAGCACACAGGTAAGCGAATAAAGGTCGACAAAAAACAAATAGATATTCATATACGGTATACCTTCCCATATATGTTTTGTAATGAAAGCTAGAAATTAAGATAGTAGTCCATATAACACCTCATTGCTAAAGGACGGCTCCTTCTTTTTGAGGGCTACTTTGCACCTAACAAATGAACAATATGTAACAATACCAAGGTCTAGAAGAAATCTCCTTGCCATTATTGTGTTCAATTTTTCAGACATAATGTAAGTAAATTAATAGTCTAGTAAAACATAATCTATAAAGTTAGTATAATTTTTCAATCCTTGCTTTTTCTACTTCTAAAATTATTTTTTTGTAATTCAGTACAATCCAAGTGAGAACTTTGTACTAAATTTACCTACATTATATAGGTAATAATAATGTGGCTAAACTAGTTAATAACTTTGTCACGGATAAACCGTGATTGACATGAACTGCCTACAATTTACTTACCGTGCAAACTACGTACCTACATTAACACATAATTTAGGTGATTTGATACTCACAACTTACATACTGAACTACCTAATTTTATTACGTATCGCGTGTACTACCTACAATTTATCTACTCACAATTTACTTGCTATCTACTTACAAATATTCAATTAATTTACTTACAAACCAACTGAGCTATAAAACAAGAAAACTATGGGAAACGACCCCTCATCTCTCAACTTTCAAAACAAAAGTTTCAGAGTGTGCTAGAGCTGGAACTGTTCATTTGTAACTTGGAAGATCGTACGTGGTTCTTATCTTCACTACTATTATCATGCATTTTTTTTGCCCTTTCGGTTTTGGTCTAATTGGTCGGGGGCAGCAGAGATCTGCTATGTCTCTAGCTACATGATCTCATTGATCGACTAGCTCCTGTACCCAAAGCAAAAAAATAAATATGGATCTTTTATTATTATTATTATTTATTTAATTCCTTTTTCGCAATGACTATCTTGTTTTAACCTTTGAAATTCTGATTATTTGCATAGGTTTCTCTTGGCTGTATCATATCACAAGGTAAAGGGAAGAAGGCTAGGTCAGCTGCTGTAAAAGGACACAGGGACCTACGAAGGCTGCTGAAATTTTGATTCAGAACTTCTCTGCTTGCTTAATTGGTGGTATAATTTGAGATCCTTTGATTCTTTTTTATTCTGTAAAAAATTAGTCAAAGTACTGCTGAAACATGCTAGCTTTTATATGTATTTAGTACTTCAATTTTAAACAATTTGGACCCTTTTTGAAGGTTTATATATATGTACTGTATGTGTGTGTGTGTGTGTGTGTGTGTGTGTGTTGGATCTTCTCAGTTCTAAAAAAGAATTTAAAAAAAAAATATGGATTTTGTTTATATTTGTGAAAGCCTTTAACTTTATCCAAGGCATTTCTAATTTTCTGAACTATTATCACTACCTAGTTCTGTTGATTCTTACTTGCCATTTTTCTTTTTAATAAAAGGTAATTTGGTTTCTCATGGATTTTAAGTTGTTATTTTTATGTTACATGATCGATCTCGGTCAATTGACTCATAAACTATACAAATATATACCAACAAAAACACAAAAGGATTTTCTCATTATCATGTTTTTTTTTTTTTCACTTTTGAAAAATTGGATTTGTATCTTTGAAGCCTCTTTTTTTTTTTTTTTTAGTTTTGTCTCCAATTTTAGTTCTTGTCTTTTTTTTTATTTTTTTTTAATTAATTAATAAATATGGACCTTTTCTGATACGTTTAAAATTTTGATTGCATACGTATTTGGTGGAAGCTAAATAATTTGAATGATATATATGGAAACCATATGGATTCTGATACACAGGCCTGAAGCTGATATGTGTGTGTGTGTGTGGTTTTTTAAGTACACTTGGGTATATGTCATGTACATATATATATATATATATATGCATGTTACTTGATTTCGATCACATACTAAATCCAACTTTAATCTCCATGCATCCAAAATACTTATTGGTTTCACGTTTTTTAACAGGGAGGGAGAGTGCTGAGGTTACGCCATGGCTGGACTAGCTATCATCTTGCTCGTGTTATCAGTTTTATTGTCCCAAGTTTTTCTGGCTTCATCCACCATCCACACTACCCAAGAAAGTGAACAGCTTATTTCCGGCGGTTGCATATGTGAGACCGTAGAAGAACTAAATAGGCTGTATGAAAACGGCAAGATCGAAGTCAAGCTTATCCAAATACAAGCTTGATGATGACTATGATTGGGATGAAATTCCCAACTACAAAAACTGGGTAGAAGAAGGAGCCGTGACTGATATTAAAAACCAGTTAGGAACTCGTACGTAAGAAAAGCTAATTAATATAATATCCTCGGTTGTTAGTTAATTCATACCTATATATTCGTCATATATATATTGATATCTGTGTACGTGTGCCACCTGCAGACGCCTGTTGGGCTTTTGCAGTAGTCGCAGCAGTGGAGGGGATTCATAAGATCAGTAGAGGCAGTTTGATTACTTTGTCAACTCAGCAACTTATTGATTGTACTAAAGGGAGGTACGCTAAAGCCAAGGGCTGTAAGGTCGGTGCTAGCCCTAGAGTAGCTTTCAGCTATATAATCAAATTTGGAATCACACGGGAGAACACTTATCCATTCATAGGTAGAGACCAACCGTGTAAATTCAATCTAGAAGCAAATCCTGCCTTTTACATAGATGATTTAGAATACTTAAAACAAAATGATGAAGCCTCCATGAAAATAATGGTGGCTAATCAACCAATAGTAGTCATGATGGAGGTAGTTGTTGATTTTCTTAACCTAACTAACGAGATATACGAGGACAAAAATAGACTGTGTGGAAAACGTAACAAACGTGACTGGCACGCTCTTACAATCGTCGGATATGGGAAAGACGGCCCAATAGAATATTGGTTGGTGAAGAATTCTTGGGGCACAATGTAGGGTGTCAACGGATATGGAAAGATTCGAAGAAATATTCCAAATCTGACAGGAGGTGTTTGTAGCATTTCTATGTGGCCTAGCTGCCCGGTGATATCTATCTTTTAGACCATGATCAAGAGTCATTTAACTATTTCAACTTGTTGCTCTATTTTTACTTTTATGCTTTCCTAGTTTGTTGTTTGTTTACTCTTTATATTGCTAATTTTCTCCTGTCGGAGACTTTAATGGAATTATATTTTTTATTCAAAAATAACTTTATTCCACTCTTTAATGGAAGCATTTTAGTTAAAATAAAAAATTGTTGTTATCTGAGTTTAGTATGTCCTCTCTTCACTTTTCTTTCTTCTGTATCAATGAAAGTTATTCGGTCTCAAAAATATTAAGGGTCGTCATTGAGCCTGGCTAGGCTAGCCCAATATTAAATTTTAGGGCTTTGGCCAAGTCTAATCGTGTTCACAACATTTTAGAGCTTTGGTCAAGCCGGACCTGGACTTCAATATACAAGCTCTAGCCCGCCACAAGGGTAGGGCTATACGAGCTTGTTGGGCTAAGTCGGCCAGCCCTTCCTCCTTTTTATTTTTTCCTTAAATTCAACTAAAAACATAAAATAAAATTCAAAAAATACCAACTTTGATACAATACAATAAGACACACAAGCTTTTTAATGCAATAAGACAACAAATCTGGTTAAGAATCGAAAGCGACTGGTCTAAAACAAAGACAAATTTGTAATACATCACAAATTGAGCTATTTTTATTGTTAACTCCATTATTCCAACTTAAACCATTCTTTCATGGAGCTGCGACTTCTACATTTAAGGTCAGTGCCTCCATATTTAAAAGATCAACTACATGAGTTCATTGGTATAAATGTAAACGCAGTTACATGGTTAGAAGACTGAAAAAAATACTAGACTAATAGATGCTTCACAACATCAAAATATTGGAACACCAGTACCACATATCCGGATCCTCTCCTCAAGAGGATAGATGAGGCGATTCAGGTGGGATCCAATGTAGATCCAACTTTCTATTCACTCGTAGGATCCGGGCACAATCCGGAAGGGAGTCCATTGATAAGAAGAGGTTAGGAAAAACTTGAACCCAATTCCTACATTGATTAATATAAGCGCAATTGAAATTCCAAAACATTCAAAATTTTACTTATTCTTTCTACCCTGCCAAGGGATTTCTCCAATATTTCATAAAAATTATTTCATTAAATAGAAAAATTATAGATATAGAACTCTACTAGCGACGATCATGTAGGAACAAAGTTCAAGTTTACCGGCTGGTAGGATGCCTCAACTGCATACATTACTGCACTTCCACTTGACACCTATCGTAATGATAAACGGCTCGTCTTGCGGTGATCTTCTCTTGAATTCTCAAAACTTCTGTGGCTTCACCCCCACAGGGGCAGAAAACCAATCATTGTCTTGGCGGTGCTACTGGAGGCTCTTGGGAAATCACAAAATGGATTTTTGTTCAAGAATGAAATCTTATTGGAACTGTCCATATCCGACCAGTTCATCATTTGGAACCATATCACATCTTCATCCTTGGTTATTGTTGAGACCAAAAATTTTACAAACCCAATTTTAATGAGGCCTTGATCCAAAAGAATGTGCACAAAGCTTCTAGAGATAATGTTACTGATTTTATTTGAAGAAGAAAAAGTAAAATAAGACAAGAATGGCCTCTAGTTTATTTCTAGTGGGATTATTAACAAAAAGTTTTGTTTATGTTAAACTCTACACAACAACGCAAGTGGAAAGGGATTAGTTTCCCATTTTCAAAGTAAAACAACCAAACTATTCATGCATTACAAGGAGCATTGGTTACCTTTTATGAACTTTTCAAAATCAACTCATAGAAAAATTCTAGTGTATGTTAACGTACATACAATTACCACTTTTAAGACTTAATTACTCAAACGATAACCTATTTACTCTAATGAGGACTTTATTTACCTTAATGAGGGATTTTTCGTAGTTATTACATGAGTTGTCGAAGTGGTAATATGTGTCGTTAAGTCGTAAAATATTAGAATTACTACTTTTATGACTTAATTACTCAAACGAGAACTTATTTACTTTAACAAGGACTTTCTCTCCTCATTATGTATGAGAAATATTAACATACCATAACTTTACTCGAAGTCATAATCCTCACCTACAAAATTGGAAGGTAGATTAGGCCATTTAAATATTCGAATGGAAATTCAATTGCCAACAATACAAAATCAGCTGACTCTCGCAAATTCAAATGACGAAAAAGATAAGGTCTGGTAGTACAAGAAGCAAAGAAAGAAGGAAATCCAGCTTCAATTGACTAATTCATTTTTATTTTTGAATAAGAGTATCATGATAAGATCAGTTCAAATTCAAAACAAGTTCACGTCAACCTACCTCTCTCAGCCTTCTACATTGCCTATATAAAGGATCTCTTTACAACAATTGAGACAGAAGCAGTGAGGCATTGAAACGCTAAAAAATAGAGAGAGAAGAGCATAAAAGAGAGACGGAGAGAGTTCAAACAAAGCAAAGGTCGGCGCTCCAACTTTTGGTTCTCAGAGTTTTCCAGATAAATCACAAGAATATGATCTTTGGTTATCACCTGAAATTATTGAACTTTCTCTTTCTTGGTACAGACATTATATATCTGGTACTATCTTTGAACGTCACAAATTAAAAACAAAATCAAGTCATGAAGTTTAGCCAAAGTCTCTCTGGAGCAGCTGGTTGTTCAAAAGCATTGCAGACCAATCACAGAAGCTCCAAAACAATTTGATCTCTCAACCAACCCACAGAAGTAGAAGCATTGAGGGTCAGTAAAGCCACAAAGCCTAGATGTATGATGATCAGCATGTTGGTCTGTAAAAGTCAATCACAACAAGTATAGATACGATAACATGTTAAGCATACAATAGCAATAATTTAGAGTATAAGAATACTAACCTTGAACGGCCATTGATCTCGGTGAATAAGCGGGTCTTCTACACAGCACTTTACCTTATGTAATCACTATGGGACTGATTTGGAATACGATGATTAAAGTGTGTGCAGGGACCCCTTATTTATAATAGCCTGGATCACTCAGTCCTCATCCCATAAGGAAGACTGAGTTCGAATCCATTTCTTGTGCTATAATACATATCCATTTATTAACTTATTTATTAAGTAAACATGAGTTCCTTTTATTTATCTTATCAGAAACAATTAGATAAATAACACAAGGTTAGACTTGTATTTGATCTCAGTTACTTGTCTTGCAAAACACATATTAGTTGTCGTACTTAATGTAACTAATGACAAGTCCACTTTCATGTTAACTCTAACAGATCAGCATAGGCAGCGATCAGTGAAGCTGAGCAAAGGCAGCAACCAAAATAACATTCCAAATTGCAGCTGATGTTTCGTTAGTATTCCTGGCAGCAAACAACAGAAGAACAAAGCCATCTTGAAAGCTCGGCATGGTGAGCATGGTGCACAGGTGCAGTTCTCTAAAAAAAATAGCTCCTAAAGGTCTTTCCATGTATAAAGAAGAGTCAACGCCGCTGTGAAGAAGCAGCAAGAATGCTTTGGTTGATTACACAGGACTTTCGTCAAACATGTGGGGGGCATCTCATCTGTTCCTCGAACATGGGTGCAAATGACTTTGGTGGCTATCCTACAAAGTACAATTGTACAAACCAAGAGAATGAGAAACGGCAAAGCCCCAGACCAAAAACAACCTAATTGCTTGGCCCACCGAATCTATACTATTATTTAAGAGAAGAGGTCTTGTCAATCAAAACTGAAAATTTTGATGTATATGACCTTAGAAAATTAAAAAATTTAGAAAACTTATTAATTTTGAAGGATAATTGTGACAAATCACAAAATTATTTTTAATTAAATATATAAACAAAAATATCTACCTTCCACTTTTATCTCTCACTCTTCACTCTCTGCAATAACTGTTTTTCACAACACATGCATAGCATGTGAGAAATTGCTAGTGTTAATTAAGCAAATAAAGAGTGGTTCCTTCTTTGAGATCAAAGCTTGTTGTCACCTGGCCATAAAGATCGAAAAGCCAAGTCTCACCACTTCATGTGTGATATGAATTCAAAAGAAAGTATTGCCAAACATGAAGGCACCTAAACCATTTGGTGTTTGCCCTCATGTAACTTTTGATCCTATTCAATAAAATTATTCATTCTTAAAAAAAAAAAAAAAACTATTTGGTGTTTGTCTTGATGCACGACAAAAGTCTGAAGGAAATATATATAGAGCCAATTATTTGGGTTTGTACTTTTTACTCAAAAATAAAATAAAATTAATGGATCTTACAACCTCAAGTTGGTGGCAAGTGTGCTAGCCAGGTTTTGATGGCAAAAGAGGTGGCGGCTCTAGCGAGACGGTGTTTTATCTTTTGGCCCAAGATTGTTTATCTTTTTTTTTTTTAGTTTATTTTTACCTTTTAATAATAAGTCCTTACCAACGTGTGGTAGGATTTGGTGGGTGTAATACCTCGAAATTTCGTAAACTAATTGTTGGAAATTCTTAAAATTAAGCAATGATGGTTTGGAAGATTTTTGGATTGTTGGTGGTGTGGAATTGTCAATAAACGAATATTTACTTGGAAAATATTAATTTTCAAGGGGTCAAAAGTTTGTCTTTTTATTTATTGTGTTTCTCAGAAAACTTTCTTCACAAAAGTTGTAAAGCTTGTCGATACGAGTTCGATACATGAAGTTTGCTTAAATCAGAGTTCGTATGAAGAAGTTATGACGTAAGGAAGTCGAGTTACTATTTAGGAAATTTCATTACTATTTCGGGAAACTTCCTTAATTGGATTTTCCGGAAATTTCCAGAAGAAACTTCCTTTCTTCTTCTTCTTTCTTTCTCTCTCTCCCTCCCTCTTCGGCTCTTCCTCTCCTGCGCGACAACTCTCTCTTTTCCTCTCACTGTGGCCGTTCAGCTAATCAGCTGCACCACCACCGTGCACCATTTCACAACACCCCTCACCCAGGAATGAGCATGAAGTGGCGGCGAGCCGAACCAACCGCAACCCGCCACCAAAATCACCGGAAATACACCGGACGCGGGCCGGAAAAAGAGGAAAAAATGGAGTTTTTGGTCGGAGCATTTTCGGCCACCTTAGACCTCAAAACTATTGGGCTTTGAAGCCCTCAATCCCAGAAACCTCCCGGTACTCACCGATTTCAAAATAGACTACCGTAGGAGGCGAAATCTCAACGGGAAGTTTTGAACTTCGGAGCTTGCGGCGACGATATCTCCATATCCATTGATAATTGATCTTCATAGTAGTTACTAAACTTGTTGAGCTTGTTGAGATGTACATACAGGTAAAATTTTAGGTCCATCGAAGAAAGTTGATCGGCGGCGCCACGGCCAATGACGACCTTGCATGGCGGCGCGTGGCGGCCCGCATGGCCAAAACTTTACGTCCAAAATCACGTATTTGTCGATACGAGTGCGTCAGTATGTTCAAATTCCAGAAATTCGAACATTTGGATAATTATTGATTAATTATGAATCGGATCGTGCAAATTACGATCTGTATTGTTGTGACCGTTGGATGGTCACCGAATTTGATTATGTTGTTCAGATGTTAGTTCTGAGCATGTGGTATAAGTGGATCGTTCAAATTTGATCGTTTGTTTAATTATTGTTTAATTGCGATTTTTAACCCTATGGTATACAATATGTGGTAATCTGACCGCTGGATCACAACTATTTTTGGATATCGCAACTATTTTTGGATATGATGATAGACTGCTAGAAATAAGCATATGGGTGAAATTTGAAATTTTTGTAGTTTCGATGGAAACCAATCGAAAAAATGTCAATGTGGGACCCACGTTGACTGACAGTTGACTTTTGGTCAAATTGTCATTGATTAGGGATTTTGATGTCATGGGGACATCCGAAGAGAATTGGTGAGTAGAATTGTTAAATTGTCGATTTGGATATACTAAATGGAAAATTGCATGTCCATAGGTAATTTTGGAAGAACTGATTAGCTCAAGTGCTTTGGTCGATTCCCGGTTACTTTAAATGAAGACGCAACGGGAATTAGAGGTGAGTGAATCTGAAGATGTTTTAGATATGAATATTAATTCAGATCTGGGTTATTTTGAGTATATGATATTTTGTGGAAAAACAATATATTGAGAAAATAAATATTATATTGTTTTTGGATTGCTTTGAGAAGTGAAAATGATATATTTTTGGATTGATTCGAAGAAATGTTCCAAATATGATGGGAGGCCGGTTTTTGTAGCATTGCTAGGGTGACCTTCCTTCCCGGTGTTATCTATCTTTTAGCTAGATGATCAAGAGTCATTTCAATTTGTTGGTCTGTTTTCCTTGTTTGTTGTATGTTTACTCTTTATATTGCTACGTTTCTCCTGTTTGAGACTTTAATGGAAGTATTTTAGTTAAAATAAAAAATTGTTGCTATCTGAGCCAATTTTCTTCCTTCTGCATAAACGAAAGCTATTGGGTCTCATGGATATTAAGGGTCGTCACTGGGCTGGGTCTAATTGTGCTCACAACATTTTAGAGCTTGGGTCAGGTTGGGCTTGGACTTCAATATACAAGCCGTACTCCCCCCACAAGAGTACTTTATTTAATACTAGCATTCTTGCACCTGAGTATGCGCGTGTGCTTTAATTTTTCCTTATACTACATCGTTACATCCAATATGTCAATGTTACGTCTTTTCATATGTGTATTTGATCGTGGGTTTAAATTATATGAAGAAATGCAAATAGTAAAGCATATGATTCTAATTTTGTTTGAAAATGTCATGCAAAACTTGTGTTTATCTTAAGGCAAGTTTAGCAATTTAGCATAGGCACAAAAATAGACATTTTCTATCTTGTAAGCACATGCTTGTTTTCTAAGATAATGAATTTTTTTTAAGGAAGGACGACATATTCTATTTAAAACAATCAATGGTTATAATCAATAGCAGAACTAGGACGTTTCGGTAAGAGGGGCCGAAACAAAAATTACCATCACAATATACCAAAAAAAAAAAACGAAGGAGAAGCACATGTGAAAAGTACCCAAATAGAAATAAGAATCTTCATAATTGTTCTAGATGAAGATGAACCAAATGAACAAGGTCAAAAAGACAAATGCAAAGTTGTATAGAAAAATAAAATGACAAGTTACCAAGTAAAAAATATATATATAAAAATATAAGAAGGGGGGCAAAAGTATATGTACACTGTGATGAGAGAAAGTTTGTCATTGAAGTTTAGCTCAATCATGTCTAGCTATAAGTCTATAACTCTATATATAATGTACTCGTGAAAAGGATAAATGACGACTGAACACAAACAAAGTTCCGTTTATTCGAAGGCAGAGCATATATACATAAGAAGAAATTGGGTAGCAGACTAGCTTTTCTTTGTCTCAATATATAGGAAAATACCAAGGTTTATTGCAACTGTCATCCCAGGTTTATAAGAAAATGGGTTAAAATTCTATTGGCAGAAAAAAATATTGGGGTAGGGGGGGGCGGCCATGGCACCCTTTTACCATCACATAGTTCCGCTAAGAAGCATCAAAGCTTCGAATGTCCGAAGGGACAATCCTACTCTAGGATAAATTGAAACTAGAAAACAAAGCAACCATGGAAAGCTTGTGAGCTACCCTCGATTCTCTATAGACATGAGAGAAGAAAGATCCTGGAATTGATCAATTCTAATATAATGAAATAAGGTTGCAGTACTCGAAGAATTGTCGACATTTCTTTGCTCCACCTTCATTATCTACATATTAACTATAATTTTTCTTATTTTTTTTCAATCATGATAGAGTCATAGACTAAAAAATAGGAGATATAATTGATTGTAAAATTGTAACTACAACAAATTGATCACAACTAGGATAGTATGTGAAATTGTAGAACCTATAATATGATGAAACTACAGCCAAGATTTTATGTAATATTTTAAGTACAACAAATTTGATCAAGAAGCTACACTAGCAATGACAATTCCAACTTTTTCTCTCTTCCTCAACTTTTGATCAAGAGTACAAAATCAAATAAACTCCAAATTTAAAGAACTACGGTCGATTTGATCCCACAAAGCGTACATAGGCAATCTAGCGACCTCCTAGATGCAACAACAACTCCAAATCGAATCTCGAACTCCATCTATTCAAATTCAACCAATTCTAATTTGAATCCCTGACTCTACCAATTAAATTCATTCAAATACCAAATCAAACACTTTCTCAGTTACCAACTATTCTTATCGCAAAGATTCAAGCCTCCAGCGGGTCATTCATTCATTGAAATTCTTGAACGAGTGGCTTGATCCCTATCTTCCAGGGTACGTAGGCAACCCATTATAAATCTCGGGTGCTACCGCAAACACAAACAAACACACATTGGTTTCTTCATAAATGGAATCAAAGGGTGTTCCCTTATATACACATTCTGTCTTGAATGGGTCGAACCCGAAATAATTAAAACTCTATTATTTTAATGAATATGAGTGAAATTATGTTGGATGACATTTTTGCTCAAAATGTGCAATAATTACGTAATAGTTATGTTTGACTTTTAATCCTACCCCTCCATTAAATATCCGAAGGCTACCAATTAGCCACCCAGCATGATGTAGGAGAAATTTTTTATGATGTAGAGGAGGTCACATGAAAAAACGGGTTAGACAAGCGTCAAAACTCTAGAAAAATTGAATAAAGACTGGTAAAACTAACAAAATAGAGAAATTTCTCTAATTCTTATTAAATTTGATATCACAAACTGAATAATACAAAACATGACTGGTAAGTATAGGCATCCAAGTTCTAAACATAAGGAATCCTAAAGTCTTGTGAAATCTAAACTAAAAAGGAAAATATAAAAATAATCGTCACATAAAATGCTCTTATTAACTATATATAAATAGTGGTTGTAAGCAACCATGGGCACATTTCTCTATATGCAGAAGAATGATATATAGATGAGAAATACTTGTATTCACTCTCAAATATCATCAAAATCTCAATCTATTAACTTTAAAAAACAACAAACACTGCAAGCTGCAAATAATATAGCCACGAATGGCCGGAAGTCATGACAGAAAAGGATCTTATGGGCAAAAACATGAGATAGTAACCAAAAAAAAGTATATAGTTGGCCGAACCAAGGAAGAAAGAAAGGCATTGTCCAAAAAAAAAAAAGGAAGAAAGAAAGGCATGCATATTCCGTACAGCTCTCTCTGGCTTTAATCATTCTCTTCGGCTTCCATAAGTTACAGACTTAATTTCTACCCAAATCTTTCAAAGTTTCTAGTTAATTTCTACCCAAATCTTTCAAAGTTTCCAGCTAGTTGTTCCAATTTTCTGCACAACAAAAACAAAGTAGCATTAATTTAGTTAAGAAACTCAATGGGCTATACCGACGGTAGCAACCTCAATGCTAGAGGAACAAATGTAACCCGCGCCAGTCAGAATTACCAAGAAGAAATAGTAGTTTACCTCATTCCAGAGTTTCACAAAGAATAGACAGTTAGAAACCAAAATAAGACCTTAAATTGCTCATAAAACCTCATTGAAATAATATAATTGAAGCTAGCATTGAGGTTAGATTTTCTCTTGGAGGATAATTGAAGCTTGATGAAGACTGCAGCTTTGATCAGAGACTTTGCTTCTTTCTCTTGTTTCATTGTTGTCACAGAGGGCAGAAGTACTTTCTGCATTGTGCTAACTTTGATTGCAGGCTTCTCTTTCTGATTTGTCAAAATGGAAGATAGTCTTCATGCTTTGGTGCTGCTAGCTGTCCTTTGCCAAAGAAGACCCACTTTTGTTGAAAACTTCCCTGTGTCTTCTTCAGAGCTTTCCTTGAGAGAAGAGCACCATACTTACTTCACTTTGATATAGCTTAATTTGTCTAGCTTGTTGACCCCTGCATATCATCAGCTTCCTTGCGTTTTATCCGGTTGACATCAAGTCAGCAGCTGACTATGCTTTCACCGATGCATCTCTATATAGGTCCGAAGAAAAACTATGTGTTCTTCCTTCAGGTTCACACTTTGCTTTCGCCGCCTAGATGAAATCTAGCTAGTGACGACAGTAGAATATCCAAGACAAAGTTTATTATTGGTGGTGTAAGACTAAAGTAGACTTAACACTAAGTTTATATTAAAGCATCAACAACTTACCATTCAAGTGTAGAACAAGTAATTGGAGAATCATAGAAACTTTAATCCTGGATATTCTATTCATGATGTATCTAATGAATTAGGAAGGAATCTAACATATCTTGGTTATCAAGATATCATATAAGATATGCAATTACAATAGTGATTTGGAATTAAATTGTTTCCTTTATGGGAGGTGACAAAATATCCAAATACTCTATATATTAGGTTTAGGTCCCTGCACTCTCTCTAACTAGTAATACAGTGATCTTGCCCCATAGAGAGAATACCAATTGAGATGCAGTACAGAAAACTTAGGCTTGGATTGAGTGGCCGTTCAAGTTATGGTTCATGATCCATTTTACTTTGTTCATGTTTTCTATAATTATTGTATCTATATTATTTGTGAAGCGATCTAATGGCTTTTCAAATTTTGAGTTTACATGTGGTATCAGAGCCACCTTCACAAAAGTATAGATCTTTTGCTAATTATTAATCTAACACACAAAACTTGTGTTTTGATATTGGAACGAGGAACCAAGAAGCCTCATCCTTAGAAGCGGCCATGGCACAGTCATCAAAGCTACAATGGGAGCAGAAGTCGTTTCCTCCCAAAATGGATAAGCGAAAATTTTTGTTTATTTGTTTGAATGTTTTGTCTTAACCTAAAATAAATTATGGAACCATATTGTTTTTAATCATGAGCATGACTCAAGTTTGGGTATGTGAAAAAGAAACAGAACAACAAAATTAACCTAGTTTTCTGGACATTCTCCCTCACAACCCATGCAACAGAACCCACTTAGGCAAAGTTCTCTATGCCCAGAGTAAGCTACGCATTGCAATAAATACACCGATTCCACCTCTGAAGCATACCATGCGCCAAACCAAGGTTCAACTCCGATCCTTTCGAACAAGGACAATTGTTCCGAGGGCGAGGGTGCAACCTCAATAATAATTTCGGTAAAACCCAACAAGCTTAAGGCGGTCCGAAATCTAATCAAGACCTCATCCAGCACGAATGAGATAAGAAATTTTCTTTTCTTTCCATTCTTTGAAACTTTTGTTTTGAAATTTTTGATTGCTCACTTAATAATTTCATGAAAATCTGACCTTGTATACTATGATGAAATAGAAAGGCCATTACATGTTTCAGCTTTAGACTTGGGCAAGAAGCAATGTTAATTGTAATGGTTGATAAACCAGAAAGCTAAACGAGAATGACGAGCAACTTGTAAAAATAATTGTTGATTGATAGCAGTCACTTCTGGTATGTCAAGATATTTTTACATTTTCTTCGATAGTTGCTTATTATGCATATGAAGTTATGAACACAGTCACTTATATGTTGATGGTCTTATATATATGCTGTGAAATATGAAACCTAATCTTACATTAGATGGTTCAAACAACACTTAAATGCTGCTTCCTTGCTGTTGGATTTTATCTCTTCAATTTTTCTATTTCATGAATGATTCCATTAATATAAGGTATTAAAAATTCAAGTGAGCAATCTAGTGTGCTATTAGTTTTTCATGCTTTCGTTGCCATGTGTTATTCTTTTGGGTGGCAAGCTGAATTTACCATGTTAAATTTTATAAATCAATTACTTTTAAGATGCAAATATGCATAGAGAAATAGTGGTTTGAATGTTATATATTGGATATATATATATATATATATATCGTAATTAAACAGCAAGTTTTATGTGAGTCCAATGCTTTGTTGGTCTGCTATCTATTTGATTGTATATTCAGATTTCGCATTATCAAGTAGGGACCTTACCCCACACAATCTTGCTCCATAATGTCAAAACACTCAATTTTGGCTTCTGAGTAAATCTGACAACAGTTGTTTTGTTTGAGAAACTTGCACTCTGACATGCATATAAAACTTGTAATGGATTTTGGTAAAATTGGTTGTTACCGAGCACTAGTATGTGGAAGTTTTATATCAGATCAGGAAGCTAAAATATCTAGTTTTCGGGTGATGCAAAAACCTTGTGGGACCATCTCTTTTGAATTTGGTTTTGGCCATATGGTTAATATATGAAATGTATGGTCTATTTGCATTGTGGTTTTTCGGCATGAACTGTACAAGTTGGTAGTATTATTATTTTTGACAAGTATATTGTGATTTGGAGCTTAATGCCTTTAAACAAATTCGGTTAATATTAGTTTTCACCTTGATATGACCCGTTGTGTTTAAATGATTTTTCATATCTCATAACTATATAGACTTGAAAGCTCCATGAATTGTAGAACTAGTTGCACTTAGTTCTACATATAAGCACGCTTTTAACTTCTAATTATATTTTTATTTCACTCTTAGTTTGCTAAACGATGTGGACTTTTGTAAAGTATATTCAGGTGTTAGTGAAATTAGTAATTAATGCTTTCTTGCATGTTCACAAGTTGAAAATTGGTTAGTATTTTGGTCTTTTGAATTTGCATGTACTCCTTTTATATTCAAGATTGTAAAGGTTATTGTGATCAAAAGAGTGTTATTTCATAGTAAGTTAATTGTACAAGTCATATTAAAGGACAGTGAACTGATTGAGCATACTGCAGTTAAGTACACTTAATTGAACTTTTCCTCAATTATTTTTGACTGTGCATCCTTCTTTTGAATTATTCAGTTGATCTTGCAAATTCATGTTTTGAGAATAGGATGAGTAATACCCGCATATCTAAATTTTGGTAGAAATTTATATTTGTTGTCATTATGACTTAGGGTATTGAAACAAATTGTATATGAAGGTTCTTGTTTGGGGTGTATTGTCCATATATATTTTATTTGTTTTTGGTTCCATATATATTTTATCTGTTTTTGGTTCTAGTTTTTTGAATTAAAACTAGAAGATGATCATGTATATGAACAAGTTGGCTTCTACGTAATTATTGATCTAGATGCCTGATTAAGAAATTAAGCTACTAAAATTTCATGTCACTGTTAATGATCGGTTTAATTTATTATTGAAACACATACATGCCATTTTGGTCTATTGATCATTATGTATAATTGAGTTTCATAAGTACACATTTGGAATCATTCATGATGTGTTATTATTTGGACAATCACATAAAGAAGGATATGGTCTGGACTATAATTTAAGGCTACTTTTGTGATCTAACTATGCTATAAAGGTTTTTTGGACAGAAACACAAAAGAGATACGGATAAAGGTATGTCCTTTAAATTTCCGCTGTGCAATAAATGAAGTCTAGCATGAAAAGTCGTCTGATTTCAAGTTTAATATGTTTACCTTTCTTTCTAAGAAAATTTAATTAACCAAAATGACTCTTTTATGCTCTCTCTTTTTTCTTAGCCAAGTTTACAAAATATATTCGGGAAGAAAATTGCCACATTGGCCTAATTTTCATTTTAAAAGTTTTATAAGAGTCCTTTGGTGTTTTTTGATCAATTTTCTTTGAAATCAGACTATAGAATGCTTCGATACTATGCTGGATATATTTTTGGGCATCTGCTAACATGATTTATACGATGGTTGGAGCAAGTAAGGTATGTTTTCAAGAAACCTTGAAAACTTTTAACATTGATTACAAATTAATCCTTAGAACGTATCAGGGTCGGCTACCATAAGTTTAATTTTCAATGAAAGTATGTTGCCCTGGTTATTTTAGATTAGGATATTCTGTGATGAATGAGTTAATGAATATAATGATATATTGCCTTACTGCTCTTGTATGATCTTGAATATCCTATATTGTTCTTTGGATATGTTGATAACCATTGTGATTACTATTAAAATTGCTTGTGTAAAATTTAAATTACAAGAAAATTTCTCCCAAACAAAGTCTTGTTAAATTTTACAATAAGCACAGTTGGTATTTTTTCATCAAGTCTTGTGCTTGATGAAACATTTGGAACCAACTTTAGTCTTAGGTCTCTGGGTGTCCAGTGGCGCATGTTGCACAAAGCAAATTTGCCATTGGGATTACTCATTGCTCATAAAGGTTATAAGATCAAGAAACTTGTGTTTTGCATAGTAGGTTCATGAGTGTATCTCCCAAAGGAGGATTATACTTTACATGTACTTAATATGTATAAACAACACATTACAAATTGATAAAAATACATCCGGATTCATTGATCTTTTCTTCTTGCCATTAATTAAAGGTGCTGACTGATCTCTGAATACAGTATTCTTATTTCTTTTTGGTCTTGTGAAAATGAAACTAAAGAATGTCTTATTCTTTTGTCATTAAAGGTATGACTTGACATTGTCAAAATTAAGGAGGGGCTTACTACAGTACATCATTTTTTTGGTGTGATCACTGTATTTTTTTATTTGTTTGCTAATAGTTTACCCATTGCTTGTGAGACATAGCAAACTGCATAATTAGTATTTTCAGGTACTACTGGCAAATAAATATGATTAATTTCCCAAATAAAAATTGGATGTTGGAATTATGGCTTATGTAATTTTTGGTTCTTTGCTTTAAGAATTCTGAGTATGTCTAAGTACAATAACAATTATATATAGTAAGTATTTAGAGTACTAGTCAATTTGTTCAGAACATTCGCATGGTTTAGATGTGATGTTAAGTAGTATTGTAATATATTTGGTACTAATATATTATGTAAAGTGTCATATGTCTTTTAAAAAGTATGGGCTGGGGGTGGTTGATGGTGACGATGGGTTGGAAGTGGTTGGCGATGAACACACACAGAGAGAGAGAGAGAGAGAGAGAGAGAGAGAGAGAGAGAGAGAGAGAGAGAGAGAGAGAGAGAGAGAGAGAGTTATGTATCCTGGACTTCTTTGAAGAAGGTGAGCTTTGGGGAATACAAACAATCAAATTGCTAGCTAGCTAGTTAACAATAATATTTACAATATATGAAACTAATTTATGGATTCAACAATCAGAGATCAGTGCGTATAAGGATGAAAGAGAAAACAAGCACAGACATAAGAATTACTGAGAACAAACCCACCATTATATAATTAAAGCAGCAGGACAAATTAATTCTTCTAAGTTATAAGAATAACAAGACCATTCATGCACCAAATAAATGAAGACAAGCTTATAAAACAAACAGAAAACCAAAAAACTAATTAAGGACTCTTTTTCTTTTCTGGAGCCTATATACATATTGGCCTAACATGGTGTTATTTCTTTTTAGCTCTTCTTCTCGCCGCCACATTTCCATGTCGGTTATATCAAATTATCAATACAGCAGTGGGTTAAGTTCAAATCAGCAAACGGGTCGAGGTAATATCTGTTCGGCTGGCCAGTTCCTTTGTTCCTTTTCTCCATCCTCTGAAACGTGTCCTTGAATATTTCAAAACGTATCTCCTTCTCTGAACTGTCGGAGTAAACTCGTCCGTTCTCAACTATCCATTCGTCAAACATTTGGGAAATATTGACCATGGATTCATTATTTCCTTCAGGCGACGGTAATACTGGGGATGATGAAGATGCAAGAACTGCCAAAGTCTCCACCAAGATGATGATGATGAATAATAAAGGTTTCTTTGAAAGAAAAGTCATTGCTTTAATTACTAGCTCCTGTTGCTGCACGATGTATATGTATTTGAGTCGCCTTCTCTGTGGTGCAAATATATATAGAGTGATCATATGTCCTTGTGGTATGAGGAATCTTAGGTCTTCTTTGCATATGAATCCCCGGAGCACAAGTAATCCAATTCTATTTGGGTTACTTGTCCTTTACCTTTCCTTGTAAAGAAAGGTAACTAGACATTTTTTTTTTTTAGCAAAGGTAACTAGACATTGTGATGAGTCTTTTTCCAACATTATTGCGAGTCTTTTTTCCAGGGGCGGAGCTAGAGTTCAAAATTTAGGTGAGCTAATTTTTTTTTTAAACATGCATCAGAAACTTACAAACGCGAAATAAACTAAAATGGAGAACTTACCTCGCACTGCAAATACAAAATCAAGGTATAAACAATCAACATCAACGAATCAACGATTCAATTAGACTAAGCAAACAAAGTACAAAATGAAACTGAAACATATAATGAAACAGACTAACATAGAAATTGAAACTTGAAATAAGGGGACTAATAAAAATTAGAAAATACCTTGAAAACTGCTTATTGCTATCAGTCTATCACTCTATCAGTTGAAGAATTGTATGTCAGTGGGCTATGTATGAAAACTAATATATTCGTTCTGAACAAGAAGAACAATTAACTCATGATGGGCTATGTATGTATTCATTATTAAACAAATTCGATCAAGTGAGCTTGATAGGCAGTTTGCATAATAAAAAAAAATATTTACCCAGCTAGCCCCCACATAGCTCCGCCCTTGCTTTTTTCCTTGAGTTTAAGGTTTTTTTCTCCCTTCTAAGTTAAAGTTTTTTTTTTTTTTTCTGCTATCATGCTTAAGCTTCTGTTATTCTTATAAACTAAATATTGGATCAAACTCTATTGGTTGACTATTTGTAACCAAAACTGCACCGAAAATTAGGTTAACCGGCGTATCAATTCGATTCGACTCGGTTTCTGTTAATTTTAACTACATTGACTTTAATGATTTGACACATATTTCTATAAAAAAAATTACTTCAATTTTTATCGCAGAGCTGCTGGATATGTTTCTCAGTTACCCACTATTCTTATCGCAAAGATTCAAGCCTCCAGCGGGTCATTCATTCATTGGAATTCTTGAACAATGAGTGGCTTGATCCCTATCTTTCAGGATACATAGGCAACCCATTATAAATCTCGGGTGCTACCGCAAATACAAACAAACACACATTGGTTTCTTCATAAGTGGAATCAAAGGGTGTTCCCTTATATACACATTCTGTCTTGAATGGGTCAAATCCGAAATAATTAAAACTCTATTATTTTAAAGAATATGAGTGAAATTATGTAGGGTGACATTTTTGCTCATAATGTGCAATAATTACGTAATAGTTATGTTTGACTTTTAATCCTACCCCTCCATTAAATATCCGAAGGCTACCAATTAGCCACCCAGCATGATGTAGAGGAGGTCACATGATAAAACGGGTTAGACAAGCGTCAAAACTCTAGAAGAATTGAATAAAGACCGGTAAAACTAACAAAATAGAGAAATTTCTCTAATTCTTATTAAATTTGATATCACAAACTGAATAATACAAAACATGAGTGATAAGTATAGGCATCCAAGTCCTAAACATAATGAATCCTAAAGTCTTGTGAAATCTAAACTAAAAAGGAAAATATAAAGATAATCGTCACATAAAATGCTCCTATCAACTATATATAAAATATAGTGGTTGTAAGAACCTATGAGAAAGGGTTAACTGAACATTTTTCTATATGCAGAAGAATGATAGATGAGAAATACTTGTATTCTCTCTCAAATATCATCAAAATCTCAATCCATTAAAATTTAAAAACAACAAACACTGCAAGCTGCAAATAATATAGCCACGAATGGAAGTCACGACAGAAAAGGATCTTATGGGCAAAAACATGAGATTGTAACCAAAAAAAGTAAATAGTTAGCCGAACCAAGGAAGAAAGAAAGGCATGCATATTCCGTAAAGCTCTCTCTGGCTTCAATCATTCTCTTCGGCTTCCATAAGTTACAGACTTTCTACCCAAATCTTCAAAGTTTCCAGCTAGTTGTTCCAATTTTCTGCACAACAAAAATGAAGTAGCATTAATTTAGTTAAGAAACTCAATGGGCTATACCGACGGTAGCAACCTCAATGCTAGAGGAACAAATGTAACCCGCGCCAGTCAGAATTACCAAGAAGAAATAGTAGTTTACCTCATTCCAGAGTTTCACAAAGCATAGAAAGTTAGAAACCAAAATAAGACCTTAAATTGCTCATAAAACCTCATTGAAATAAATATAAACTAAGTAGATATCCGATCTTTCTAACCAAATAAATAAATAAACAGACATCCCACATATGCACTAAAAAATAAAAAATAACGAGGCAATGAGGAAAATAAAAAATGAGTTCATGTCACACTGGGATGGACTCTCGACAAAATCCGGAGAGCCAAGCTGCAACCAACATGCCATTTGACCTTAATGAAGCAATCATTAGGAGGTTTAAGCGCAGGTATAAATTCAATGCAATCCAAATTCTCATCATGCTTTGCTGCTGAACAGTCATGGTTTGCCTTCCCACAGACGAACTTCGTGATATTAATTTGTTTCTTCTCTTGCATTTTGCATTAATTTGTTTCTTCGAAGAAGGATGCTGTAGATGCATGCATGGTTCAATTTTTTTCTTCTCACTGGATCATTCTCCGTGTTTGCAGCTTGTTCTGAGGAAAGGAGTCAGCGGCTTAGATTTTCTCTTGGAGGATAATTGAAGCTTGATGAAGACTGCAGCTTTGATCAGAGACTTTGCTTCTTTCTCTTGTTTCATTGTTGGCACAGAGGGCAGAAGTACTTTCTGGTGCTAACTTTGATTGCAGGCTTCTCTTTGTGATTTTGTCAAAATGGAAGATAGTCTTCATGCTTTGGTGCTGCTAGCTGTCCTTTGCCAAAGAAGACCCACTTTTGTTGAAAACTTTCCTGTGTCTTCTTCAGAGCTTTCCTTGAGAGAAGAGCACCATATTTACTTCACTTTGATATAGCTTAATTTGTCTAACTTGTTGACCCCTGCATATCATCAGCTTCCTTGCGTTTTATCCGGTTGACATCAAGTCAGCAGCTGACTATTTCACCGATGCATCTCTATATAGGTCCGAAGAAAAACTATGTGTTCTTCCTTCAGGTTCACACTTTTCTTTCGCCGCCTACATGAAATCTAGCTAGTGACGACAGTAGAATATCCAAGACAAAGTTTATTATTGGTGGTGGCAATGGGCTGGGGGTGGTTGATGGTGACGATGGGTTTGGCGATGAACAGAGAGAGAGAGAGAGAGTTATGTATCCTGGACTTTGAAGAAGATGAGATTTGGGGAATACAAACAATCAGATTGCTAGCTAGCTAGTTAACAATAAAATTTACAATATATGAAACTAATTTATGGATTCAACAATCAGAGATCAGTCCGTATAAGGATGAAAGAGAAAACAAGCACAGAAATAAGAATTACTGAGAACAAACCCACCATTATATAAATATATAATTAAAACAAACCCACCATTATATAATTAAATCAGCAAGATAAATTAATTCTTCTAAGTTATAAGAATAACAAGACCATTCATGCACCAAATAAATGAAGACAAGCTTATAAAACAAACAGAAAACCAAAAAACTAATTAAGGACTCTTTTTCTTTTCTGGAGCCTATATATATATTGGCGTAACCTCGTGTTATTTCTGTTTAGCTCTACTTCCATTTCCATGTCGGTCATATCAATACACGAGTGGGTTTCGTTAGAGTTCAAATCAGCAAACGGGGGGAGGAAATATCCGTTCGGCCGGCCAGTTCTTTTGTTCCTTATTTCCTCCATATATATGCTCTGAAACGTGGCGTTGAATATTTCAAAACGTCTCGCCTTCTCTGAACTGTCGGAATAAACTCGTCCGTTCTCAACTATCCATTCTTCAAATATTTGGGTAATATTGACCATGGATTCATTATTTCCTTCAGGCGACGGTAATACTGGGGATGATGAAGATGCAAGAACTGCCAAAGTCTCCACCAAGATGATGATGATGAATAATAAAGGTTTCTTTGAAAGAAAAGTCATTGCTTCAATTACTAGCTCTTGTTGCTGCACGGTGTATATGTATTTGAGTCGCCTTCTCTGTGGTGCAAATATATATATATAGAGTGATCGATAATATGACCTTGTGGTATGAGGATCTTAGGTCTTCTTTGCATATGAATCCCCGGAGCACAAGTAATCCAATTCAATTTGGGTTACTTGTCCTTTACGTACCTTTCCTTGAAAAGAAAGGTAGTCTTTTTCCAACATTATTGTGAGTCTTTTTTCCTTGAGTTTAAGGTTTTTTTTTTCCTTCTAAGTTAACGTTTTCTCTTCTGTTATTATGCTTAAGCTTATGTTATTCTTATAAACTAATATTGCATCAAACTCTATTGGTTGACTGTTTGTAACCAAAATCGCACCGAAAATTCGGTTAACGGGCATATCAATTCAATTCGAATCGGTTTCTATTAATTTTAACTGCATTGACTTTAATGATTTGACCCATATTTGTATATAAAAAAAATATACTTCAATTTTTATTTTACATAATTAGTAATTAACCAAACAACATTAATATCCACAATTTTCATGTGAACCGAAGAACATGCATTGAAATGCCAACAAGATAAGCATTGAAAATATATTATAGCTTACTCTATTTTTAAATCTACAATAAAGAAAAAAATAAGCAAATAAAACTACAATTAAAATTTAGTTATAACTCAAATAAACTAAAAGTAACAATAGAAAATTAAACACATGTAGCAATTAAAGTATTCTACTACTTGAGAGCCTATAATATAAATTAAAAATTAATAGGAATTAACCTCCTACAATAAAAATATAAATTTTAACTAATTATATTTCAGTTCGGTTTATCACAAGTACTAACCAAAAACTGCACCGCAAAACGTAGTTTCGGTTCATTTTTGTTTGTTGGATGTGGTTTGTCGGTTTTTGGTTTCAAAAAGGTCACCTCTACTCTAACTAGTCAACATTTATTGTTTAAGGTCTAACCTATTAGATTTGTCTTTTATTTGGTTGCAATATGTTCCACCTTTTCTTTATTGGTTGCCTTACCAGTGTTTAACTCACAAATATAATTATTTTATTCAATTATGGACCTTGCTCACCATTTCATAAGAGTGACTTAAATATGGCGTGAAGTGAGTCATTGAAGGGCACGAGGGGCAAAATCAACGAACAACCTTCAATTTTGTATATGGTGGCTGGGAACTTATGGCGTGCTAACCAGCTCTTGCTCCTAGTCCCACTTAGGTTTCAAGTGTTTGTGCCCTAGAAAATGGTCCATGCATATATACTAAGCTAGCTTAATTAGCAAGATGAGTATTATATACTATTATTGTATTGAGATAATGGCATCTTGATAATTTAAAATGCCCTTTATTAATATTGGCCCCATATATTTCTCATTTGTTTGTAGACAAAAAGGAAATTAATGCCTCGTATACATGAGTTTTTTTTTTGGACTAAATTCATTTTTACCCCCTTGAGGTTTGGGTCAAAAATCATGTTAGTCCCTGGAGTTTTAATTTGATCAGCAATACCCCTACACTTTCAATTTTAATCAACCGTGTCCATTCCGTCCAAATTCAATGTTAAATGCTGACATGTTTTTTCTATTTTCCCAATCTAACCCTCTCTTCCTATTCATTCTTCTCTTTTTCTTCTCTTTTCTTTTCTTTTCTCTGTTTTCTCTTCTCTACGCCCAGCTCATCTTCTTCTCTGCCCAGCCGTACTCTCTATCTCTCTCACTGCCCAGACTTCCCAAATGCCCAGCTAGACCTCCCAAGCAAACAATCTGAGCCCAGCCGTGCGCCGCCGAGCCCAGAGGTCGCGGACACCCTTCAATTCGCTTACATAGACCACCGGTCTCTCTCCTCGACGCCACGATCCCAGCCATGGCCACGCCTCTGTGCTGCCACTCCCAATCACCAGCGTCGATATACCCAGTCCGCCGCCGGCCACCACCTCGATGCTGAGATTCATCCAAGCCGCACCGCCGGCTTCCCAAGCCTGTGCTCAGCCGTTGCTCTCGGCTTCTCTCTCTCCTCCGCGCTTCCAGCGCCGAGCCAATCATCACCACACAATCAAGCCGCCACCTCCAGTCCATGAGCCCGTGCTCTCGAGCCCGTCATCGATCCCAGCCATGGCCGCGCCGTCGTCGACCACTCTGGCTCTCTCCCCTCTCACAAATCGACGTCGGCGGCGAAGGAGCGACATCGGCAGGAGGTAGTTTCCCAAAGAGAATCCGGTGAGAGAGGAGCTGGGCACGGATTGTGGTGGAGCTGCGGCTTGAGCGGCGGTGGCGCTGCGAAGCTATGATGGGTGAACTGAGTAATTGATGGGCAATCTGAGAGACTTGAAAGTCAATCTGCGGACGCCGGCGAGGATCACAGTGGACTGGACTTGAAGCGACGACGGTGATGATAAGGACTAGGCTCTGTGAATTGTTGATGCGGTTGAGGTTCTCGGTTTGAATCTGTGATTGTGGAATTTGAATTGTGAATTGGCTCTGGGTGTCCTTAGAGACTTAAGAGGTGGCGCAGCGGATTGATAGCAGCGGTGGTGCTGGTTTGTGTGAGCTGTGATCGGAGCAGAGGAACGCCAGAACTAGAGAGAGAAGCGGTGGTGTTGCAGCAGAGAGAGAGAGAGTACGGCTGGGCAGAGAGGAAAAACAGAGAACAGAAATAAAAAAAGAAGAAGAAAGAAAGAAAGAAGAAGATGAGTTGGGCGTAGAGAAGAGAAAACAGAGAAAAGAAAAGAAAAAGAGAAGATATTCAGGAAGAAGAGAAGAATGAATAGGAAGAGAGGGTTAGATTGGGAAAATAGAAAAACACGTCAGCATTTAACATTGAATTTGGACGGAATGGACCCGGTTGATTAAAATTGAAAGTGTAGGGGTATTACTGATCAAATTGAAACTCCAGGGACTAACATGATTTTTGACCCAAACCTCAAGGGGGTAAAGTGAATTTAATCCTTTTTTTTTTTTAGAAAAGCAGAAACTTTATTAATCAAATGAGGATTACAATCCTTAATATGGGCATCCTAAGAAGGAGCAGTACAGACCACACAAGTGGCCTAATTAATGAGTCTAAACCTAGAACTCTAATCGATGAATCGAAGCCTACAACAATACATACACCGTGCATTACTGTTGTCAACCAACATAAAAATTCCGGCAAATATTGTCATTGAGACCAATAAAACCAATCTAGCTCAAGGAGAACCCATGTAAAAAGAAAGTAAAACCACAGTCGAAACTTGTCTACAACAACTAAATAACTTCTAGCAGAATCCAAAAATATTTTCGCAGCATCCCAAAGATAATTACCAACAACAGAAAGGGAACTATTGTCATGATCTTGAGACCTGTGAAATAAATCGCCCTGGATTGCCTTACAGGAAGACAAAAATCCGGCAAACTGAATTCCTCCGGGATCCCAAATTGTAGTTCGTGAAGAATAATAATCCACCCTAGACCTGTTGAAAGCTTCTAGATCCGCACCACCACACAGCCATGTGATCAGCGGCAAGAACAACCCAGATCTGATCAACACATTGTCCAGTATCACAATCATGATCAGCAAGACCGAACACGATCCGATCTGAACAGCACCAAGGAGACCCAAGATCGCACATGACCCTCCAACAATCTTGAGGCGGCCTCTACTCGGACGCAACCCAAAACCACTACCAAGAGCAACAGCCACGAGGCCATCTCCGGTGTTAAAACACCAGGCTAAACCGCCCACGAGCAAGCAGAAGATCTGAGAGATCCATCGAATTGGAATTGTCTCAACCCATCGGATGAAAGGTGAGAACAATGATTGTGTCGACGCTGGATGACGGCTGAAGAAACTCCGGCCGGTGTCTGTGTTGATCCCTTGCGGCATCTTGGAAGCCCCAAGCCATGGCGGCTAGGGTTGGGGAAACGCGGAGCAGTTGCTCTCGCACTCATACTTATGTCCGCTTTACCGTACCAAGGGTAAACATTAGTTTTGGGTAACAAGTTTATAATAAATGAAAAAATGTGATTCGTATACATGAGTTTAATTGGTAGCATGGATTTATAACTTAGCAAAACATTAAAGTGATTGGTTAATTGTATGTACACCCTCTTCTTATCTAGGCGAGTTGAGTGATTGGTTGTATGTGCACAATTTCTTTACCTAGTTAGTTGAGTGACTGATTGTATGTATATGCAACTTCCTTGAACCCTTTGGGCAGTAGGGTTCCTGACTTCCTGTACACTGTTGGATGGGTAGCAACTTCAAAGAAAAAAGCGAGAATTAAAAGGCTCCATATATACATTGCATTGATTTGTAAAATAATTCTCAGATAAGAAGATCTTTATTTTATAAGGTACAGAGTTTTGATTTCAGTCGTCAAATCCATTTAAATGATCTTATTTGACGACTAAAATCAAAACTTCACATTTTATAAAATAAAGACATCCTTAATATAGAAGTCTTGTTGATCTGTATATAACAACCATATGAATAATTGACTTATGAGGTATGTATACCTCCAACCATTTTGCTAATGAATTGACAGGGTCAATTGCCTATAAATTACGTTACTTGACCATATATAGGATACTAAACCATTGCTGATTTAAGTAGCCTTAAATTAATTAATGACCACACACTAAGCAAATTATATCCTCCACTTGATTGTGTTAACAATAGTTAACAACCATGCATCGCTTCAATCATGAAGAAGGTGTTGGGCTTCGTCTAAAAGGATGTGCTTTAAGGGGAACCTATCTTTTTTTTTTCTTTCATATTTTTAATTTTCATCTTCTTTAGATTTGGACTGGTTGTCCTGCATGTATTGCATGCTAGACACTTCTGTCTGTCATGCATGCTTTTCGATTCATGAAGTTTCTATTTTGTTTAGAAACTTTCTTTTCATAAATATTGCGCACTCCATTAAAAATAGGTTAGAATTTGATTTAACTCAAAATTTTCCCCAAAATTGTTGAAAGAGCTTCATTAAACAGTCCTAACCCAATTGTTGAAATCAAATCCTCTAGAATTTGCAGATAAATTGGCTAAACAGTAGAATTAACTTGAAAGAAACAAAATAGTAAGAAACGAATTCAGAAAACGAATTTAAAGAAAAAAATGTCAAACAATTTAGAAATTGTGTAATACTCAACAACATGAAATAGCCCAAAAAGAAAAGAGAAAAGAATCATCTCCTATTCTTTTCTCATGTACTTCTTAAACCCAAGTCATTTCATCCTCACATGAATTCTAATTGTATTAGTCACCAAATTAACTCTCGAACATTTGCAGCAAACATGCATATTGGACCTCAAAGAGACCTACCTACATTAACACATAATTTAGGTGATTTGATACTCACAATTTGTCAATTTACATACCGAACTACCTACAATTTACCTATCTATAAATTATCTACTCACAATTCACTTACTACCTGTTTACCAATATTCAATTTACCTACACATAAACTGAGCTATAAAACAAGAAAACTATGGGAACCCTCATCTCTGAACTTTAACAATTTAGAAATTGTGTAATACTCAACAATTAACATGAAACAGCCCAAAAAGAAAAGAGAAAAGAATCATCTCCTATTCTTTTCTCATGTACTTCTTAAACCCAAGTCATTTCATCCTAGCTCACATGAATTCTAAGTGCATTAGCCCCCAACCTCTCGAACATTTGCAGCGACATGCATATTCCTCAAAGTGACCTACCTATATTAACATATAATTTAGGTGATTTGACATACTCACAATTTATATACCGAATTACCGACAATTTATCTACCGAACTATCTACAATTTATCTACTCACAATTCATTTACTACGTGTTTACCAATATTCAATTTACCTACAAATTAATTAACTGAGCTATAAAACAAGAAAACTATGGAAACCCTCATCTCTCAACCTTCAAAACACAAGATTCAGAATGTGCTAGAGTTGGAACTGTTCATTTGTAACTTGGACATAGATGTATAAAAGATCCATATTTATTTTTTTGCTTTGGGTACAGGAGCTAGTCAATGAGTTCATGTAGCTAGAGACATAGATTTGCTGCCCCGACCAATTACACCCAAACCAAAAGGGAATGCATGATAATAGTAGTGAAGATAAGATCCATGCACGATCTTCCAAGTTACAAATGAACAGTTCCAGCTCTAGAACATTCTGAATCTTAGTGTTTTAAAAGTTGAGAGATGAGGGTTTTCCATAGTTTAGTTTTCTTGTTTTATAGCTCAATTGATTTGTAAGTAAACTGAATATTGGTAAATAGGTAGCAAGTAAATTGTGAGTAGAGAAATTGTAGGTAGTTCGGTAAGTAAATTGTAGGTAGTTCGGTATGTAAATTGTAAGTATGTCAAATAACCTAAATTATGGGTTACTACTACTTGTCCTTTACCTTTCCTTTTAAAGAAAGGTATGTAGACATTGCGAATCTTTTTCCATTCCTTGAGTTTAAGGCTTCTTTTTAGACAAATTACCAATAAGGGTCACAATTTTTCTCAATCAAAACCGAGATTGATTCGGCTTCTTTGGTTTTGTGATTTTAAAGCACGTTTCATTGACAATTTCACTATGAGTTCGACTATGGCTCATCTAGAGCAAAGAGCACCTTTTACGGTCGCTGAAGCCAAGGTACTGGAAATGTTGTTATGAAATGGAACTTTACGTAAATAACGACTTTTAGCCTGAAAAAGATGGGAACTAGGAAGTAGAATATTTGCATTATAATTAAAGTTATGGTCTTTTCAATTTAAGAGTCCAAAGCACACAGGTAATCGAATAGGTCGAAGAAAAACAAATAGATATACATACTTCCCATATATGCCTTGTAATGAAAGAAAGATAGTCAGTCTATCTCTATATCAAACTAGTTTACTTGATGTATTGATACATTAATGTACTATAAAACTTTCCATTAATTTGATCTGATAACAAGCTAGGACTGATTGATATCGTAAGTTTGTAACTACGGACTTGTTGCATTGGAATCAGCTATTATTTTGGACTTGATATTCACATTTCATAAGCTTTCATGAAGCAATTACATCATTTCAAGAACTGTGGATTTCAATAGGATAACAAAACCTTTTGACCTAAAAAAAAAAAAGGATAACAAAACCCAACAAAATTATGCGGAGAGAAACGGATAATTTCGTATTAGATTAATTTGTTTTTCCCTACATTTAATCAAAAGATGAAACAGAACACTTTTGAAAACGGCTCAAATTAAATTTGCATTATGTTCTGCTGCATTTTAATCCTGTGAGTTGAAACCCAGCCTCCTGATGGAAAGTACAAAAACGCTCAGGACTTACCACTCATCACCATGAAACCTGCAATTGTTTTTTTATCCAAAAAAACTCCGCCTTGGTCATTTCCCCATGTGAGTCAATATTCGACTGATCAATGCTTCCTTCTTCCCAGTTAATGGAAGATTATTTGCTTGCAAATAGTACTTCAACTGCACGACGGTCAAATCCTTTAACTGCAGAACATTGATCATATTGTAAGTGATTAGCATCATCAAAATTACTGAACCGTAACAAAACTTAACAGGATAGTGATGGCTTCTAAATTCCAAGCAACTTCTATGTGCTAATTTTGGTGGGAGGGGGTAATTCGGTCTTGAGAGTTTTTACTAGTGGGGAGATGGAGGCAAGAACATAGAGAATTAACCTAACTCTTAAGCACGATGCAGCATCTGGATACCCTGATCCATCAGTTAATTGTTTTGATCTTTCAGAATCCATAAACATTGGTGTGTTCTGTTTTTCAGACATCGTAAAAAATGCAAGCATTGTTACCTTACATGTCAGGTTAGATCACTAAACGGTCTTAAACCGCACATGAATTTTCCTTACCTGATATTTGGTCGAAACATACTTGCATGAGAATAATTGGTCCACTTATACCAAGGGCTTAATAAGTTATATAATCAAGACCCCTTTTGGCAACTAAACAAGAAATGAAGCATAACAAAGCAACTTTAGTTTCACCTTTCCGTTATCTGCAAGGTCAGCCCAGTCATAGTTAGCATTCTCTTTAACTGCATTTTCAGCGGCTGCTTTTCGCTTTTTCGATGTCTCACTAGCATTTCCTACTGACCTCTCCTCATCGTAATTATCTCCATAAACAGAAAGCTTAAATTCTTCTATTACTCTAACAACTCCTGGTCTGTAAGGCCATAATATGCACAAAGACATTAAGTTAAGAATATTACACAGAACAAGAGAAGAAAACAAAATTAATAAGATAACCAATAATTTCATTTTTTTCTATATAGTCAATTGGAATACGAGGAGGCAGAGATGCAAGAGTACACTTTCCCTTACCTAGACATGCCTTCTTCATCAGGC
The DNA here is from genome assembly GCA_029955375.1 of Rubus parviflorus. Lineage (NCBI taxonomy): Eukaryota > Viridiplantae > Streptophyta > Magnoliopsida > Rosales > Rosaceae > Rubus > Rubus parviflorus. Next base: position 15,124,847 of record JARGGL010000002.1, on the reverse strand, counting down.
AAAGTTTCATCTTTGATTTCCGGTATATCATCCTCGTCCAGAGCTAGGGCCTGCAATACTGCATAGTGTCTCTGCAGGGCTGCAAGGGATTGTCAGTCACATGAAATCAAAAAATTGGTGTACCATTGCAATACAGTTACTATTAAAAGAAATGAAACTTTATTTACTTAAAAAGAAGTATAAATAGGTGATGAGAAATCCAGAGTTTGCAAATTGGAATATACCAGGGTTAGCAAATTGGAATACTGAGAAATCTTTCAAGTCCAGACGTTTGATTAAAGCAGCAGCCTGTCTAATTTGATCATCACTTGCATGAGGTGCTGCAACATTTGAACCCTTATGAAGCTGCTAATTGTAACGATATTTGTCAGAGAACTTTACTACGAAATATTCTAAAACAAATCCAAGTGTATCTCTTGCCTCTTCAGTGTGTCTAATGTCATCAGAATATGGAAGATATATCATATGCATCCCCGGAGGCTCAACCTGACCACCAGCACTAATTATTTCCTCCTGTGCATTTTGAAAATTTGTTAATTTTTGTTTTTATTTTTAGAGTGGTGAGTTTCTGAATAATATAAGAACAGCAAACACAAAAAAAAACTTAGAATAATATACATGGGTTATTTATGTGTAGAATTTTCTGGCTGTTCTATCACATTAGTAATCTGGTTGTGTTTCTATTACGTCAGCTACTATGCAGCTGTGTATGGGGTACCATGCCCCCCTATGTGAACTTCAGAGACCTCAGAGTGGGAGCATGGCAGTGTTTTTACACAACTATTTTGTTAAATCCCTCTCTCAGATATATTTTGTTTTTGTATAAACCGGAATGTCGTACAACGATCAATTATTTCATCCTACTACATAGGAGATCTAATCAGATTGTTTGATCCTGACCAACAAAAACTCAATTTGTTTGACAAAAACAGCAATCTTCAATAACAAACCTAACCCGCTTTCAAGGAATTTTTAGCTCCACTCTATAATTACATTGTCGAAGTAAAACAAATGCTGAAATAGACATGTGCCAAACACCCACACAATGACGGATTATATAATTTAACCACATGTATTTCGATGTTCTTCAGAAGATTAAGGAAATGTTATCAACTGTAAGTTGAAAACATTTCATTTCAATTCTCCTGTATTTTATTATTAATATATGAGCTTTTACCAAAGATACCAAAAACAGTGGCGTCTAACTTGTTCCTCAATGCGTAGTCATATCACCAAATGTCACCATGCAGGTACTTTACATTCTAAAAAGCTTAAATGTGTGAAAAAAATATCGCATATTGTCGAACAAGATTCATGAATCGATCAGCAAGAGCATTTTACACTCTCAAATGGATGGTATTGCTTCCTAATATGTATCTAACTACTAACTGAACCAGTTACAAATTTATAGAAGGCCCAAAACAAGTAGCTGTGATCGGAATTTTTTTTCTTTTTAATATGGAATGTCAACAAACTTCCAAGAAAAAGAAGAAAAAAACATTTAAAAAGTATATTAAAGTTGGTATTTATTGACAAAAAAATCATTTGTCAGAATAGCACTAATTCAAAGAATGTGACCCAGTGTAGATTATTGAATAAATCTGTACTCTCATTATCAATTTATTCAGTCACATGCATCAAAATAGCCCAAAGAAATTATAATTGAGAACGTAATAAAATCTTATGCATCAAAACATAACTTATTTACGAATGTAAAATCTTACTTGAGCAACAAGAGCAACCAATTGAGGACGAGATGAACTACCATAAAATGCAACTGCAAAACTGGAGAAAAGCATAAGAAATTAAATTAGAGCGAGAAAGCCATGAGAGAGAGAGAGAGAGCCATGAAACCTCAAAAGCTAATGGCATCAGTCATTTCAAAAATTGTATGAATATTTACAATACTAAGCTTCAGTCAAACCACAAGACAGTCAAACCATAAGCACTAACCGCTTTAGCCGTAGCATGGATTTATGCAGTGCAATGAAAATGCATGTGCTACCAATCAGTTCCTGCAATGGAGAACCAACAAGGCAAATGAGGCCAACTTAGTGGTACTACACACAACAAAGTTCATCATTCACATATTTTGCATTGCTGAAACATTTAACACAAACACCTATACGTATAGTTTTCTCAAAATCACAAAAACCAGTTTCCATTTAAACTTTTACACATTGTCGAGTAAAACAATTAAGAAACTCATCTCGTTTAAAGTCTTAACCCCACAACATTTATCTTAATATCTCCTCAAAACTTTCACCCACATCATTTTATCCCTCCCTCCCACTCCTTTTATGCAGTCAACAAGAAATAGTACAATAAGCCTTAAACAGAATATAAAGATGCAACATTAACTACAGTGATATGAGAGTTCCAGTTGAATAAAAAGATATAAGAAAGAAACCTGATCACTAGGGAAAACAAAGGTTGAAGGCCTCAAGTTGTGAAACTCTTTCAAGCAATTTAAGGGCTTGAAGCCAAGGAGTCGAAGCTGTCCAGTAGAAATTTTTTTGATCTCTGAAAGTTCCTCCACTGAAAACTTGATATTTTCACTAGAGTAGATGGAACAAGTATGAAAATCTTAAAAATCTAACTGATAGTAGTAATGCAAGAGACTAATGCAATTGTAAGATTGATAAGATGATGTCACAATGAGACTAATGCAACCAAAACTTTCTGTAGCTAGTTTTCTACACCTGATTTTGTATCTCATCATGACAATGGGTCCTCTATCTCAAATAGCATTATACTTCGTGTGACTAAAACTATAGTAACAGTAAGAAGGATATTAAAGTGGAAATGGAGGTTCAAACATTTAGATGCCTGTGTGAATGTAAGACTAGGACCCCTTCTGTTCTGTTTTCAATTTGTTGGATTTTGTTGTTTCCTTGCATTCTGGGATCCAAACATACTTCTGTACTTGTGTAACGTCCCATTGGTGTTATTAAACTAGAACCTCTTCTCTTTGGTTTTCATTTTATTGGTGTGTCTGTTATAAAGCGTACTGCCCAAGTTTGATTCATGTGCCCCATGGAGATGCAATGCTATACAATGACATGAAATATAGTCTCAAAGGAACATAGTTTGCTATCCTAACAAACAAGGAAAAAAGTTTAATAAGTCTCCTTGGAATCAAAACCAATTTTATTTAAACCCTAGTTGCCTGCACTAGTATGATACTTGGCAGCAAAAAGGCAGACCAAAAATTAAAAATTAAAAAAGGAAAGAAAAAATTATAACGATCCAGTATAGTTCAAGACCTATCACCACTCTTTACCTTGAGTTAGCACAATAAACTACTAAACACTTTAAACATTGCAAATACCCAGATTTTGAATAAAAAGGAAGACACGTGCCAAATAACAACTACATTATGCACCCCAAAAAAATGTTAAACAGCTGACTAGCTCGGTCTCTATTAATTGGCAGCCACCAATAGTGTCCGCAACTTAACCACCTCTGCCACTAGGTGTGGGGTTTTACCTTGAAAGGCCTCAGTGCTATTGGTAGTAAACCACCCACTTATATATTGTATTTTGTTTTTCCATTTTCCATATGTGGGAGTTTTATCATTCTTCAACCATGCCATGCCATCCAACCACATGCCGAAGCGGCAACCAATACCCACCTCAGGAACTGATGTAAAGTGAGTAAACAACCAGTGGGTAACTGCAGCAAGGTAAGATAGGCGTGGCACGAGGCCATGACCCAACGTGATTGGAATTAAATGACCCACTCTCGTACCATGTCAAACAGCGGACTAGGCCCTCTTTGCCAATTACTAATTGGCACACACAATATTGTCCCCCAAGTTAAGCACCTCTTTCACTAGGTGTGGGTGTTACCTTAAAAGGCCTCCATGCTATCCACCCACTTATTATTGAATTGTATTTTGTCAACTTTCATGGGAGATTTTTCATTCTTCACCGAAAAAGTACATCTGCTTTAGTTTTGACCTATTACCCAGAATAAGAATAACAAAATCCACTACTTATGCAATATCTGAAAATTATATAAACAAAATTAGCAAGTTTCTATCAAATATTACCAATAAAGAGCTCCATTTTTACAATAAATATCAAAAAAGAGAAGGAAAGAGATAATGGACCATTCTGTTTCAATTTCCTTTTAAATTGTCTATGTGGAACTTATAAACAACTTGAAAAAACTTCTTCAGAAACATATAGTCATAAGTAATATCATTATCGTTTTCAATTTTCTAAGCCACGAGTGCACCTAAAAAGAAAAGGAACCCTAAGAAGTCTAAATATAACCTGATCAGACCCATACCTGGGGCCTAAAATGCAATCCAATGTTGAGCCCTAACCAGCCCATGATGTACAACCAGTAGGCAGTTGAACAGAAATAATCACTTAACACTACAGCATCATGACAAACAATCATAATAGTTGTCGTAGAAAATAACAAAGCAAAGATTCATTATATCTAATAGGAAGTAAAAACCAATTAAAGTACAACTAAGCTAAAACCTGGAACAAAAGCAGATACTGAAGAAGTACAGAGAGAGATGCAGAAAGAGGTCTTTTAACCAATGACAAATTGAAAATGCAATTGGAATGTTCCTTCACTTAGTGAGGTTGGGCTGGACTTGGCTACAACCCATTTCACCTTTTACATGCCAACGGGAAAGATAGCCAAGGAAAAACTAAAAACAAGAAAGAATATGATGGGAAAAAGCAGCATACATACTTTTTGTATGGTTGAAACCGTTTTACAGATTCCTGCACCAGCGCACCAGTATCAGCACAAACGAAAGATCGTTCAGCCTGCAGAAATAAATACACAGAAACTGATTAATATCTGATTTGAACTGATTAATATCTGATTTGAACAGCATAATACCCGATCGCAAACAATAATTAGACAAGGACAATGATGCATTTAAAACCATTTCAACAAGCAGGATAACATCTTAACAATTCAACCATATCAATTTTAACTAATCATAAATGCTTTCATATAGTGAACCAAAATACAGAGGAAGACATTATGTAAATATTCAGCAGAATTTTATCTGAGTGGGTGCAATCTCACGTGTGCATTAATGTGTGTGTTACAGATTCAGTACTCCTTCAGATGTATTTCTATACTACCAATGAAACATTTTGTCTTGGAGATAGGAGTGCGCATCAAAATTACACCAAAAGTAAGCCAATCAGAACACTTGCAATGACTCCAGTCTTGGAGAAAATGAGTTTTATAAATTAAGAGTTTAACTGTTGACAAAATTTCCTTATATTGGAATTTTAAGCAATTAAATAAAAAGAAAAATCCAACATATATACAGAGGCTAAACATCACCTAGCAAAACATTAGTAATGTTTCTTATATTCAGAGAGAGAATCTAGATCAAATTCAGATACATCCAAGGAAGATAGGGAACTTTTGTCATAAAACAAAGCTACATACTGTTACATAACCCCATATGGGACTCCATGGCATTCTAAAGTGTACTGTACATTCGTTCATGCAAAAGTTTTAGAAAGAAAACACACAGCCTCCAAATGTATTCTTTACCCATGCAGAAAAACAAATATAAAGTAAATCAAAGTAAACAGCAATCTCATCTCTAATCACATTTATGTATCACTGATCTTCTAAAATGAGTGGACGAAATATCCATTATCAATGAATATGTCTTGGTCTAAATTCTAAAAAACAAAGTCCCCCTTGGTTGGAAGTTGGAATATGGAAGTAACAATGTCCCACAAAAATTGCATTCTTTCCCACATTTAAAGCCCTCAATTGCATTACCCACAAAGACAACAAGCACATAAAGGCATTACAATAAAGGTGCTGTGTTAATCTGGTATCACCTTCAAAGGATGGTTAGTGACTGAATCAAGCCAGGTGATTGCTCCTGTTATCCAACGACAAGGAAGCATAATATGAGCCCAAACTCATAGGAAAAAGCTGACTTAGAGGGAATATGTGACTAATTGGAAAAATGGTGAATCAGTGATACAAATACCTGGAAGAGTGGGACGGATTAAAGCATATGAACTGAGTTGAATTGAAATTCCGTTGGCAATTGAGAAAGTGATTTTTCTAACAATGCGTTTCTTGTACATTCGCTTTCTAAGCTGATCCTTCATATCTTCCAATCTGAAATTAGAGTAGATTTTAACAAAAAGGAACAGGTAAACCAGGCAAAAGTGAGAGTTAATTATTATTTTCCGCTACGAAGAGTAAATAACTCAAATTGTGGCATAGTGCACAACCTAAAAGAGAATTGCTACTGGTTAGAGAATTTACTTTTTGCGTAAGAGGGTCTATTGGTAGCTAATGCCGGAGTTTAGGTATGGATGTTATGCTTTTCCATCAACAGGTCTAAAAGGTATAAAGGAGAAAACTAGTCCAAGACATAGGGAGAAGGTAATCCTTCTCACTGTATGGCAACATTTTCACTGACAGAATGTATATTAAGCAGCTATACAGGTACAACTGATTATCCACCTGCAATATTGCCTTTTCTCTGCTCAATGATACATGAATAGCTGCTTATATTTTCAAATATTCTTTCATATATATGTTTTATTGTAAGTTCATATATAATTCCTTTGAATTCAATGCATTGTTTGCTTAATATCGTGGACATTTCTACAGCATATAGATGTCATGGCTTTCCAATACTCATTCCACTTTTGAAGGAAAATATGCTTCTAAAGATGTGAAAGATCAAAAGGTTAAGATATATAAGCAATGTTAAATATGAAAGGAAACAATTAGTTGCCCTAATTCATATTTTATATGTGATACTTCTTATGAATGCATATAAGAAACATTAGAGGAAACCAGGATTATAATTGGTTGGCCTAAGTCCATTGGTATATGCAATCCTTCTTATGCATGCGCATAATGAACATTGAGAAAAAAAAATATATCATAATTGCTTACTTTTCTCCTACTGTTGGCATAAATTGAGCAAGTTCATCACCTGAGAGTCCAACTAAATCCTGAAACATATGAAAGTAAATAAGCAGAACGATGAGTTTAATCAGCCAGGAGGCATATATGAAAAAATTAAAATTAAAAGGTAGAGCCATACAGAGTAGAAAGTCGAAACATTGAAATCATCATCTGGGCGACACAATGGAAGAAGTTCAATTGAGATGCCAAGATCTTGTGCATCCTGGAAAAGAGAAAAAGGTTGGACTTCTTATAACAGTGAATTATGCATAGCATTGAACAACAAAGATATGTGAATCAATACTTTAGCCCGCTGGAATGTGGTTCTCATCATGTCCGTCTTTGTAATTCCTTTAATGCTGCCAAATGGATCATCTTCATTTGTAAACAATAGAACACGCTTATCAGCTGTCCTCGTAGATCTGAGATAGTAATTTTTCTAATGATTGTTAGAGACCACAGAAAATGTTACCAGAAAAAAAAAATCACTTAGCAGGCTAGGAAATGAGTTGAAAAGGAGAGTGAACTATAATAACAATTTACTGTTACCCTTTACGCAGAAGTGCTTGGGCTACCCAAAGGGCATTGTAAAGAGAGTTTTCTCGAGACCCAGAGGTAATACCATACTGACTCCCAATTTTGCTCATAAATGACTCTGCAGCAAACAAAGAAAAAAAGAGGCAACAGTTAGACTTGACAGTCCAAAGAGGCATTTAGGATTTTAGGAAAAATGAAGAACCCAAATTGCAAATAAAACTATAAAAGCAGCATATATTACGTATACAACCGAAAATTAAGAGAAGCAGATCCTGTTGATGATGAAGCATAACTTGGGAGCCTAAAGCTAATAGAGCTGTATCAACCTCAAGTTTAGAAGTTAAATCCAGGTATGATCATCAAGATAGCCCTGGCCTTTCTTCGTAAGTTTCATTATAATCACTGAATTTCCCACAAAAAGAATGCAAGGTTAAGACAACATCCAAGGAGTTTATTTGAAATGTCCTTAAAATAATTGGGTGACCAGCTATGTCAGGAAAAAGAAGAGTGATAAAATGGATGGGATAGCTTAAGCTTGTGAAAGAAAATAAAAGAAGCAATAACTCATTAGACTGCAAAAAATTTCCAAGTATAAATTTGGGTAGACTTGCATCAAATAGTCTCACATGTATACCCCGACACACATAATTTTGCCTACTAACACTATTTTTAATCAATTTTATACATTTCTACTAAATTCTTGAATATAGGACATTTTTTGAATCTTGAATCTTGATGCATTTTTTAACCTATTTTCAACCACCTTACCTTTAACCCCATTAGAACTAATATCTTGAGTATAACCGATCGATATTTGAAACAACGAAAAGGTCGTATTCTAAATATAGGACATGAAAGTGACGATTACATCAAACCATTTGGGATTGACTCTAATATAAAGTATCTAAAAAAACAGTTAAAATTTACCATTTATGAACACCAATATTATTTCACCAAGGACATACCTTCTATGTTACCAATTTCTTTTATCAGCCTTGCTGTTGGCCTGTCTAGATAATCTCGCTCAGCAACATTAAACACATAAACACCATTTAAATCTTGCAAGTTTCTCTTTTCCCTCTGCATACATACACAAACTGAACATGAGAATGACTTGTATCATGACTAAGATTATAGTCCTAATCAGCAAAAAAGACGAGTGCATAGCTAGCAAAATCTTGTAGTCTTCAGGAAGCTCTTTACATAATGAGCCAAGATCTCCAGAATGCCCAGGTAACGGAACAAACATGAAGAAGAATAACAAAGAACAAAGATCACTGGTAGATGCTACTTTGTAGCAATAGAAACTATATCTTTTGTGGACAAAAAATCACAACTCAACTTTAGTCAGACAGCAAAAGGCAGCTGCAATAGTACTACATCTCAAGTTCTGCCTTCCTTTCAGATTACTGTCTTCCCTACATTCCCATGTTTTTTAGTTTTTATAAGAAACTAACCTTCATTAAAAAAAATGAAAAGAGTACATAAATGGGACGAGGTGTTCACAAGACTCAACAAACTAGAAAAAGCCATAACAGAGACGAAAGATACAACAAGCTAATAGGTTGTATCGACGGTGAAAAGCCACTTCTCCTCTATGATTGTACTTGAAACCAAGAGACTTAAAACATCAACAGCAAAATGCAATACTCACAATTTGTGGTGGAAAGAGAAAACATCATTAGAAATTGCTAGGACGAAAACACAAGTAAATGAAAGCATCAAGTAGTAAGAAAAACTTGATACAGGTGAGGTTCAAAGTTCAAACAATGTAACTTGTTTTAGCTTGACAAAGTCTCTATCTTACGGTATTAAAGAAGCATATGGAAACTTCATCATAAGACGCATTAATGATTTGTTTCCTCAGAGACTCTGAGATACAACTCACAGCAACATGAAAATGAGTTTCCTCCTCACCGTCTCCCTGTCAACATTGACGAACAAAGAAGCCTCAATCAATTTATTGAAAAGAAGTCTGTGCTGAAGCTCAGATAGTTATATACACTTGTGGAGTAACAACCAATTATTCAAAGCACATGAAAACAAGTTCCTGCATAGAGGTTATGTTTAGCTTCGCTTAGAAGCGCATTGTGACCAACTAAATTTGAAATTAGGTATCAATCATCTGATTAACAGACCAGCCCCAGAGCCATAGATGAATTTGTATACTAGTGGACACAATTACTTGGAATTTTCTGGAGCCTTTACAGCTGTCTTAACAATATGATATTCATGAATGACTATTTTTCTGAAGCAAATTAAGAGAACCAACAGAAAAACTAATATAAAAAAAAAAATCAACTCACGGCTGGAGTAGTAGTGCTGAACATTTTTGGGGAAGCATCAACCAGGTACACCACGAGTTCCTTGGTCGACTCTCTTTCCTGATTTTAGACCAGAAATTATCACGATTTGATTGATAAAATATCTAGAATTTGAAAATGGAAAAGAGGAAAAAAAAAAACCTGATAGAGTTCATTGTCTGGGTCGTCTTCATCGTCTCTGAAAAGGTCATCGGGGTCTAATTCCATAGCAGTAAGTAGTTGAAGAAAAAAAAGAAGCTGATAGAAGAAGGAAGGAGAGGAAGAGTCTCTCAACTTTTGAATACCAAAAAGCCTCGGAAGAGTCTCGCGCAAACTAGGCGCGGCTTTTCTAAAGGTGCAGGATTGCTCAGGGTATGTGTCAGTTGAATCCTACGGTTCAGATTCTTCTTTATCGGAAAATAATGTTATGTATTGGGTCTGTCTGTGTGACAGTGTGAGACTGTGAGTCCGTTTGCCTTATACATGAATCGGGTCACTCAACTGGGTCCATGTGTTAGGTCGCTCAACCGGATCCATAAGTTGGGTCTTTGAGCTCGGGGGCTCATTGGTTATTCAAATTCATCGATTCTCCACTTTTTTTTTAAGAACATTATTGCTGAGACACGATAATAATTTAAACCCAACAGTCCTCCATCCTAAGTATTCGAGGGGAATCGAACCCAAGACCATTTGCTCTGGAAACAACTCTTTGGTGCTACCACTACATTAACTCCTCTAGATATTCTCCATGCTTATCGATGGTCCGAGCCACATATGTCCTCGTTGACCGATCTTCATCGGATGTCTAATCAGGTGCCCGACTATAACGGGTGTCCAAATTACAATAAGTATCCTAACTTTTTTAAAAAAAACTATAGAAGAAATGATGTCCTCTCTCTCAACCCTAGCGCCGCACCCCTCCTTGAGTGGTGCTGCAAATGGGGTTTTGTTAATGGTGGGCCACTACTCCCTTCGATCAGGCCCGACACCTATTGTCTTGAGTAGCAACCGCTTCTTTTGGTGGTTGGTTCTCGATGTCGAGGTCTGAGGTTCCTTTTTTCTTGGAGCCTAGCACATGGCTATCCCCACGCCGCGAGATATGGGGATTGGATTCTTCGGTGGTCGATCGGCAACTCTATTTTAGGTGGTGGTGCTGAGTTTGTACTTGCTTTGGCTTCGTACCGGTCTGGATAATATCTATTATAGACTGTCATCATTTTCTTCAAACAAAAAATTAGTTATAGAACATACCTGATATGTTCTAGTTTCAAATGTAAAACCATTTTATGATCAATCCCACTTATGTTGGCAAATCATGTGCACTATTTCAAACACAACAATGATGTTATCATGGATGCTTCTAGCTACCTAGTACGAATGTGTACATTCTTTGCAGAACAGATAAATTTTGCCCACACTTTCTTCATTCAGTTCACTAATCCTACGCTATCATATTAGATTATAAATCACGTTACACAGACTTATTGGACGAAATTTTGTGACATGTTGAGGCTGCTGCACTTTTGGTATTAGAGCAATGAGAATATGATTAATGTTCCCCAAGTCGGTCTCTCCATGATTTAGAACCCCCAAACAAAAAACACTCACCTCATTACCGATAAGGGAACCAATATTTTTGGATGAAAGGGCGTCTGTTTAAGTTCAAACTCCAATTTAGCTCGGACAAAAGGCTAGAGAAGCTGGAGTTCTAAGTTTGTTACCACTTGTTGGTTAATTTATGTGTGAAAGTGCTTTTTAGCTTTTTAGCTTGATATGGAGCCGGTTTTTCATCCATAATTTCTCAGGGAAAATTAGGGCACAGCCCTAGAAATTGGTGTTGCGGGTTCAGGCCTCACTCCCTCTTTGGTCGGTCTATTGTTTGTTTGTTAAAAAGACATCTCTGTCCCTATTAAACTTCATTCTCCCTGGGCTCATATTTATTTTTACTTTTTACTTTATTCTGGAGCAAGTTAAGAGGAAGTCCTAAGTGCAAAGTAAAGCGCTAGTGCCCAACCTATCAGCTTTTGTACGCAACACTTATACGGGCATAAAGGTGTGGAAATCTAAGTGGTAAATTGCCATCTCACCGAGCACCAAAATTTAAGGGACCCCCAGTGTTTCTTCCGCTCATTTTTTCGCATTCTCAACCCAATTTATACAACTCTCCTATTGTAATTAGGATTCCAGTCAACTACAGTTAGGGGCACTTAAACGAGGATATGCTTATTTTATTATGAGAAGGGGTTCAGATCTCTTCAATTGAATAATTTCAGGCAAGGACTAAAAAATTGATATTTTCGGCAATATTTCCCCAAAAATTTTTGTTTTTTTTTAAAGGGTCGATATAAAATCTCCCTTCCTCCCAAATATCAACCGAAACAGTTGACATTTCGCGATATTTCCCGATGTTTTGGATATCTCCCGATATGTCCGATATTTCCTCATTGTCTTGTTCAAAACCAAAGAAATAAAAAGCCATGAGAGAGGCTAGGGAGAAAGAGGGAAAGAGAGAAAGAGGATCGAGGAAAGAGGCTGGGGAGAAGAGAGATCGGGGAAGAGAGAAAGAGGCTCGATGAGAGAGGCTAGGGAGAAGTGAGAGAGAGAGGCTGGGAAGATGAGAGATCGAGGAAGAGTGAGAGAGATGAAGAGTAGTGCAGTTAAATTGAGAAGAGGGAAGAGGCCAAAAGGGAAGAAACACATCATCAGAAGCTGAATAATATATTATAATATTGATGGGGATTTGCATCACGCTTGCTTATCCTATATTTCCTAATGAATAATATTTTATTATAATATATACTATAAAAAGAAAAATTTATATGCATTCACTATATTTCCTTCGAATAAACATAGTCTTAGAGAAAGTCAAGCAATATCAACCCTATTTTAACATGAGCATGACTATTTGAGAATTCACAATCAATCTCAAACTCATATAGTTTGCATATAAATGATTTTATGTAAAATGATATAGAAGTGGTATCATTTGATAACTAGCCTTTATAATACATAAAGACTTCTACACATCGAGATATAAGAGACGGCGAAAATTAGAATTTTCAACTTCATAAATGTTCGAGAGGGTCTTAAATCATTCATATAATAAGAGTTTGTAAATATTTGTGTATATTAAAATAAATAGAAATCAAATGGAATATATTAAACCAAATTATTCAATACTTATTGTTTGTCCGCGCACACTAATTTAACCCAATTTACACTACAACTCATTAGATAATAATGTTTGTTCAACATTTTCTTTTTAAAATGGAGTAGATAATTAATCAAATAAACATCTCATTTCATTTAACGTTTCTATTTTTTTCCTCAAATTTCATTCATTTCTCTCGAACATTTACCAATATCGAAATTTTCTCGATATTTCCGTCGAAATTTCAATTTTTTTTACCTTTGAAATTTCCTCGAAACTCGTAGTTTTGGTCATTGATTTCAGGTAAGCTCACAAGTTCAAGTAACATCACTGAACTAAAAGTTTTCCTGGAACTGTATGATTAATTATAAAGCCTTTAATAGCACATGAACAAGTAGACTTTGTTTTACTTTTCTCCTTCAAAAATTCTTATGTAGATTGAAAAGCCTCTTTTTTTAATTAGGTTTTGATAACTTTGAAAAAACTCTTATATAGATTGAAAAGACTCTTATATATATAGATTGAAAAGACTCTAGATGATCTCTATAATTCAATAACTTTGAAAAGTAGGAGTAGGTCATATGGCAAATTCACTAATTGCTTAAAACGCAGACTTTGATTGCTCATAACACAGACTTGTTATACTTCAGCAAACAAAAGCCTCTTATGTAGATTGAAAAGCCTCTCTTTTTTTTATCAGGTTTTGATAACTTTGAAAAGACTCTTATATAGATTGAAAAGACTCTAGATGATCTCTATAATTCGATAACTTTGAAAAGTAGGAGTAGGTCATCTCACAAATTCACTAATTGCTCAAAACGCAAACTTTGATTGCTCATAACACAGACTTGTTATACTTCAGCAAACAAAAAGACAAAAATCTGGGGGGTAGCCACAATAAACTTTGATCTTGCAAAGACTATGGCTTATCCATATATAATAAGATGAAGACCTCGATTAAATATTTTTCAAGCTATCATGCTATCAAATTAATACCAGAACTATTAGTATGAAACAAATTAAAAAACACAACCTAGGAGTCAAAATCTCTTTCACTAATGGAACAAAAATAAAAACTATCATCAATCAAGTTTAGGATCACAGTAACCATAGGCTAAATACAAAATTCTCCATACATATCAAAAGAATCTCCAAATAATTGGAAGTACGACTGCCAAAAGTAATTGGATAGTGAATCTCACGTATCTCAAGACCCATACTGATCCTATGGACAAAGAAAACATATTCAATGCATCTATTCCCACCTCAATAATTGCAGACTCTATACCCTACTCTTCTTGTGACATATATAGTTTCACAGTGTTTGTACACGAAAAGTGGCAATATGTAGGCCTTAATTTAAGACTCAACTATTTAATTGACATTAAAATAAATAAATATTATTAATTTGTGTCATATTTATACATTTCATGCATAAGTGGTCCAAACCATAACCGGGGCTATTTAGTGGATTGTGGTTTGGAAGGCACGAGGAGAAGTGATAAAGGTCCGGATTATCCGCTTGACTTGAATCGGGCCTCTACTCGCTTGGGAGAGAGAGACCCACCAATTCAAGCTTGCGAAAAATATGGACAGATGCTAGAGCAACCCAAAGCCCAAAGCCAAGGCCCAAACACAAGACCAACCCATTTTCTTGTTGTACAAATCGGCACACTGATCCAGTTGACATCCAACAGACTAAAGTGAGGATATGGGATTATCCAGTGGACTTATATTAAGACAGCACAATATCCAGAGGATAAAATGGAGAATAAAGCAGCAATCAATCATGCACACTGATCCATGAGATGCATATCAATATCCAGTGGGTAAAAGAGAGAATACAACAACAAGCAATCATGCACACTATCCAAGAGCTACATATCAATATCCAGCAGATAAAAAATGTAAAAGGAAGTCACTTGCTATTACCCGGATAACATGATCAACCCACCACATTAATCTTGGCCTATAAATAGAGGCTCATATTCAGATCAAATGGGGACTTTTTGGCCATGGGAGAGGGGAAGCTCTATCATTTTCTCTCTAGAGAAACATACCCAGCAACCCTGCAGGATTAATCCAGCAGCTACTTCCAAGGCCAAAATCATCCCAAAACTACATATCTACTCATCTTCAAACCCATATACACAATATCTCACCAAGAGAAGAGCTTAAACACTTCTAAACCATGCTCTAGCATCACTTTATCTTAATCCTCGTTTCCACACCATATTTTCATTATTTTAGCCCATTTGAGGATATTTACATACATATTATTTTGGATATTTGTTGTGGTTTTGCTCTTTTCTTCTCTTGTTTGCAGGCTATACAACGAACGGAGCCCATCCTAGGCCCGACGCCTTCGAGATGCTTTGGACTCAGTCCATTATTATTTCAAGAACTCGGGGCACTTTTGTTTTTGCCTAATCCGGAGATGGAGTCCCAAAACACCCCCAAACACATAGCAAGGTACATACCACAGCTAAATAAGACAGCAAAAGCAATAAGTGCCGCAAAGAGCTTGTTGATGTTTGGTGGCCAATTAGACAGTTCTTGATGCACTTCCTCTACCAACAACTCCATTAAACACATTACTATTTGGAGTAAAATATACCTACCCATACCCGTATAGATCCCACCACACTAGAAGCTAGAGGATTTGGAAGCAAGCGAGTAGCAGCAACACACATTAGAGAGAAAAGCAGAAAAAGTGTCACATTGGCTTAAATAGGAGACTCCTCTACACCAACTGGCTCCAGCTTAGGTGCAAGAATATGAGACTCCAGGTCCGGATAACTCCCAACATGAGATCCAACCACAGGGTGCTCAAGATAACTCCAAACTACATATTTTAGAATAGGGGAGACAGAAACAAGAGTTGTTATTGCATTACGCAAGGCACCCTGCAACAGTTAGCAATATAATATATCAAATGTCAGCTAGCATTTCAGCATACAGACATATAAGAATGTGCCAAAGTAAACAACTCATGTGACTAGTATCATTAACCCCTTGAAATGCTTAAACTTATCAATTCACTATATGATATGGGATTGCCAAGATCCAAAATTGCAGAAAGAGGGAGAGAAATATTATACCGGCGTATATAGAAAAGAGCCGATCAAAAATCAAATTATATAATATATATATATATATATATATATTATATACTATATACTATATACTATATGATATATATTATACCATAGTATAAATATGTCACGCCCCGATTTTCGAATCAATTAATAAGGCATTTTGCCCTTAATTACAAATCAATTCGGAACGTGACTACATGGAATATCAAATACAAATATGCACTAGAATTTTTTTCTTTTAATTCGAGTACAACAAATATACTCCATGCCCAATAAATGTAAATGCAGACCCGTTCTTTAGGGTTACATATTACAAACCATAATTAAATAATAAATTGTTATTACAAAATATTAAATAATTAATCCATCAGAGTTTATTACATAAACAGCGGAAGTCTTATAAACCAATAAATGAATGCAACCTTGCTTTCTCCTGGTTATCCTAACCTGCAGGTATAACCCCTACACCGTGGAATAGTGTACCGGGTTATATCAACAAACCCGGTCAGCTTACGAAGCTGGTATGAGTGATCTAAGTTTTACTCACACCGAAACATGTTTACCCAAAACTGAATTCTTTGTTTTTCAAAGAATGGTTTAAAAACAAAAGTTACATTTCCAAAGCGGAAGATTCGTATTATCTAATATACTGAACCTACGTGTCCCATACCACGTATTTTAACCCCACACGCCCCATAAACGTGTATGTTAATACCAGGGTAATCCAGCATGTTAAATAATATAAACCCTCGATCTTTACTCACACAAAACCATTTATAACTTAGCCTGATTAAAAGTGAGATGCATCTCCTTTTAATACATCAAAATATTTTTAACTTCGCCTGATTAAAAGTGAGAATACTATTTTTCTTCTCCTTTTAATACATCAAGTTAATCACATAAAGTATTCATCTTTATTTTCAATGAATACGGCTACGCAGTCTAGAGCTCTAACTGAATGGGCTACCATTTTTCACCCATTGCAATTGTCCAAAATCATTCAAATAGGCAAACACAATATCATATTTTGAATTATTGTGTTCCCACAAAATTCACAAATCAAAACAATAAAATGAATATTTTTCAAATATTGTTTTAACACCAAAATCACAAACTGATATATCAATTAAATTATTTATTTAATTATATATCACAAAATCATTTAAATAAATATAATTACTTATTTTTGCAAACAACCCAATATGAATTAATATTCATATATAAAGTATCGTGAGATTCACTCACCTCTTAATCCTGTTGCGTCTTCAAATAGTAACCGGGAATCGACAATGCTAGTCAAAAGCTTCAAGATTCCAAAATACCTATGAACATGCAATTTTCCATTTAGCATATCATAGTTTCCCAAAACGTTACATTATTCCTCAAATGTCACTTAGACATCAATAACCATACTTCGGGACAGTTTGACCAAAAGTCAACCGTCGGTCAACGTGGGTCCCACGTCTACTATTCATCAACGGGTCCCACACGAAATCCAAAACTTACAAAATCCATCAATATGCTTATTTCTAGCATCCTAACATCATATCCAAAAATGGTGATGATCCAACGGTCGGATCATCACGGATCTAACGATCCATAATCATTGCATAATTGATCATTGATCAAACGATATAATTTCAATAATCCAACGGTCCAACATGCTTATAATCACAATACTAACCCTACGATCAAAATTCATGATCATCTGACGGTCGGATCTCTCGAATCGTAAATCGTACAATCCGATAAATCGGGTTAATTGACCATCGGTCAAACGACCGAATTTGACAAAAGTCAAAACATGAAAGTTGTTCGTATCGACGAACCAAGTCAAACGGAGCAAGGAACTGCTCCTGGACCGGCCGGACGCGCCGCGCACGCGCCGCCGCCGGCGGTGGTCAGACGCCGGAGAAAAGTTCTCCGATTGACACCAAATTTTACCAGCATGTACATCTCAATAATCTCAACAAGTTTAGTAACTACCTCAAAGTCTGGATCGGAGTGTAAGTGGCCGGAATCGGTGTCGGTAGGTTTTAGATCCCAAAAAGTGCAAAGTTTCGTTCCCGCCGATCTAGGCCGTGCCGCCGTGATCCACCACCATGGGGAGGTTTCTGGAGAGGAGGTGAGCAAAACCAAACTTGTCCCGTCGTCGGAGGTGGCCGGAGGAGGGAGATCGGACCGCCGCAATTTTGGCAGAAACTGTCGAGCTCCGATCGACCTCTTTCCGCCGGAATCGTGCCACACCGCCACCACTAGGCGGTTGGTCGGCTCCGTCTGAGTCCAATGCCACCGGCCCCGAGGCCTGGGGTGGCCGGACGGCGAAGATAATTCCGGGTCGGGTTACCGGGTAAACGGGTCTGCTAGGGAGCATTTCTGGAATTTTCCGGAATTTTCCGGAATTAAATGATTTTTCCAAAATTAAAAATCCTTTTTATAGAACTTCGTGAAACTTCCGAGACCCATAACTTCTTCATACGAGGTCCGTTTTCGACGAACCAAATTCCTACGAATTCGATTCGACGAGGTCTACAACTTTCATGAAGGAAGTTTTCCCAAATTCTCAACGGATAAAAAGTTACCTTAATTAACCTTGTGTAACTTATAATTACCGCCGTAATTATCGTTTTACGACCAAAATCCCTAAAAATATGACATCACTCCATTTCACTTCAAATTTCACGAACTATTTAATAAAAATAATACGGAAATTTTCGGGGTATTACAAAATATACTATATACTATTGTCTGAAAAAAAAATATACTATATACTATATATTATACCATATATATATATGATATACTATATTTATAAACTCTGTATATACTATGGTATAATATTTAGTATATAGTATATAGTATATATATATATATACAATCCCGTTCACTTGTGGACGTCCACTTTGAAAAAAAAAATGCAAACATCATTTGTAAGCCGTTGGATGCATTCATTTAAATCTAATTGACATATGAAGAATTTCGTTAACCCACCTTCTAACCCTGAGCTAAGCCAAGAAAAAAAAAACCTAATCTATTCGACGCTGCAACAGCCAAAGCACGTT
Source organism: Rubus parviflorus (assembly GCA_029955375.1). NCBI lineage: Eukaryota > Viridiplantae > Streptophyta > Magnoliopsida > Rosales > Rosaceae > Rubus > Rubus parviflorus. Next base: position 15,105,760 of record JARGGL010000002.1, on the reverse strand, counting down.
CTCCTCCTCCTCCATGCCTTCTGCGTATAGACTCTCTCTCTCTCTCACACAGGTTTGTATGGCTTATTTTCTTCCTTTTTTCAGATTTTTTTTTTCAATTGCTGCAATCAAGTTAGAAAATAAGTCATACAAACCTGAGAGAGAGAGAGAGTCTATACGCAGAAGACATGGAGGAGGAGAAGAATGTCCTTTGGCTATTGCAGCGTCGAATAGATTAGGTTTTTTTTTTCTTGGCTTAACTCGGGGTTAGAAGGTCGGTTAACGAAGTGCTTCATATGTCCATTAGATTTACATGAACGCATCCAATGGCTTAAACATGATCTTCGCATTTTTTTTTCTTCAAAATGGACGTCCACATGTGAAGTGGAATGATCAATTATTAATGTATACATGTTGATCAAATGGCTTTAGCTAGATTAATTTATAAATTAAGATTTTCCCTTTGCTAGGTTACCATCGAACTTGGTAGAGATGTGTAGTTCTATGAAATTTTGGAAGCCTGATCGAATTGTAGAGATACTTCAATGCTTTGAAGGTAAACAGACGATTTTCCATTCTTCTTTGGTGGAGTTCTGGTGAATTCTAGTATTTTGGCTCATTATATCTCCTTTTTTTTCTTTTTCATTCTTCTTGGGATAATGTACTGCTGCACTTGACAGCATGATCTTAATTAGTAGAATCCATGCCTAAACCTAGAAAACCATTAGCAGGGACAAAAGTACTAGCTAGAAACTGATTCTTCAACATATCATTGATCATTTTGATCATCCCCATTCTCATTTCAGGAAGAAATGTATCTGTCGGGTAATTGATGCTCTCCCACAAAATCTTTCCTCCTTCCATCATAATTAGATTGCCCTAGTCATGAATAATATATTGAATTAGTAGATATTGCAGGTAATTAATGCTCACAATAAATGGCAAATTTCTACTATCTTTAACATGGTCATGCAAGCGAAGCTAACCGTAAGCGAGGCGAACATTAGCCATGCAAGCAAGGCTAACCATGGATGAGCATAACGAGGCGAACGATGACCATGCAAGTGAGACAAACCGTGTCCAATTTTGGCGATCTAACCACACGGTGTCACCCAAAAATGATGTTCTAACACCGTGGAACCCATCATAACACTTTCTCTCGGAAACAAAAAAAATTCCGAGACCTTGGTTTCTTACCCAAAACCGTGGACTATAGCACAAGGTTTTTTGGCCAAAATCGCATGTTCTTATATTCTCACTAAAATCTTTTCATCCTTAAATCATGATTTTTAAGCACTTCTCAAACTGACAGAATGCAAAAATACCAACCCAATTTTTTTTAACGATTTTACAAAGTCGGAATAGAAGAAAATTCATAAAAAAACAAAAAATAAAGATTTTATATTTCCGTCAATTGAACACTTTCTAAAAATCATATTTTACCAATATTGAGATTATGGCACTGGCAAATTACAATAAAAAATGGTGTTGACATGGTTTGACATGTTTCAGGATGCCATAGGTGTCCGTATACTTTGGAAAATAAAAACCAATACATCCGGTGCCGAAAATTTTCTGAATTTTTTTTTTCTTGGAATAAATTACAATATTCATCCCCTTCAACTTGAACTTGCACTTAGTCGATATTGGTTTTTGCGGTCAAAAGTTTACATCGATATTAGTTTTTGCGGTCAAAAGTTTACATGGGAAAACAGGAGAGACACTGATAATCTTGTTAGGGAGCATCTTGATCGAGCCCTGGTAAATAGCCACTGGCTTACTTCTTGGCCAGATTCTTCAATTATCCATGGTGCTAGAATTGGTTTTGATCATTGCCCCCTGGTTATCAATCTCACTCCTCCTCATGAAAAGTCATCTCGCTCCTTCAAGTTTGAAGCTATGTGGGTTGATGATCCTAAATGTGACCAGATTATTCGGCATGAATGGAGTCAGATCTTGAACAACAACTCTTTCATCACTTGGAACATGAATTTAGCTACTTGCATAAAGGCTCTTGGTCCTTGGAGTAAGAGAAAATTCCCAAACAACAAAAAGTTGATCAATTGCATCACTAGTGAGCTTTCTCTTGTCCAAGCTTGCAATTCCATTGATTGGATTAAAGAGAAAGAGCTTTGTTTGGAGCTAAGCAGATTATGGGATCTTGAAGAGACTTATTGGAAGCAACGATCTAGACTCAACTGGCTTCTGGCAAGTGACCGAAACACAAATTTTTTTCATATTACTACCATTCATAGGAGAATTCGTAATCAAATCGCCAAATTATCATTGGGAAATGAGGTCTTTATATCTGGTAATACCACTATCAGATGTGAATTTGAAAAGTTCTTTGGTGCCTTGTTTACCACTTCTGGTCCACGTAATTGGGATTCGATCCTTGACAATTTGCACTGTGCCAATTGTCACGCCCCGATTTTCAAATCAAATAATAAGGCATTTTGCCCTTAATTACAAACCATTTCGGGAACGTGACGACATGGAATATCAAATACAAATATGCACTAGAATTTTTTTTTCTTTTTAATTCAAGTACACATCACCAACTCCATGCCCAACATTGTAATTTCAAACTCAATACAAGAGTCGAATATTACATACCAAATATTTATATAATAAATTGATACATCAAAATATTACATAAATAAATCTTCAGAGTGCGAAGCATAAAATAGCGGAAGTCTTATAACCCAACAAAAAGTATGCAGCCTTGCATTACTCCTGGTTATCCTAACCTGCAGGTATAACCCCTACACCGTGGAATAGTGTACCGGGTTATATCAACAAACCCGGTCAGCTTACGAAGCTGGTATGATTTAACTCAGTTTTACTCACCCTAAACCGTTTATCAAAAATATACATATATATATTTTGTTTAAAACAAATATATGTAATTTATATTCTTCAAAAAGAATTCAAATCCCGAAAATTCATATTATAAAATATACTGAACCTACGCATCCCATAATACGTATTTTAACCCCACACGTCACATAACGTGTATGTTAATCCCAGGGTAATTCAGAATATTAAACAATATAAACCTTCCCCAAAATCATTTCCCAAAATTATGATTTCTTTCTTTTTAAGAAAAGTAAATCATCATAATAATTACTTCAATTTTTAAAGAAGTAAAAACTTCAAAATACAATTCAATATTGTTCAAGAATTGTAATTCATTTATCAATGCTTCAAATATTAAGAAGCAATTTCAACAACTCACACAAAATCATTTATAACTTAGCCTGATTAAAAGTGAGATTCATCTCCTTTTAATACATCAAGTTATTTTTAACTTCGCCTGATTAAAAGTGAGAATACTATTTTTCTTCTCCTTTTAATACATCAAGTTAATCAACAATACGGACGGATAAAGCGAGAGTACCATTTTTCCCCTCCTTTATTAGTATTATGCAGTCTAGAGCTCTAACTGAATGGGCTACCATTTTTCACCCATTTAACATTGTCCAAAATCATTCAAATAGGCAAACACAATATCTTATTTTGAATTATTGTGTTCCCACAAAATTCACAAATCAAAACAATAAATGAATATTTTTCAAATATTGTTTTAACACCAAAATCACAAACTGATATATCAATTAAATTATTTATTTAATTATATATCACAAAATCATTTAAATAAATATAATTACTTATTTTTGCAAACAACCCAATATGAATTAATATTCATATATAAAGTATCGTGAGATTCACTCACCTCTTAATCCTGCTGCGTCTTCGAATAAGAATCAGGAATCGACAAGCGTGTACGCAACACCTTTCATAACACCTATGATTATGCAATTTCCAATTAGCATAATACACTTCCAAAATAATTCAATGTTCCTCAAATGTCACTTAGGACATCGGAAATATTAATCTAGACCATTTGACCAAAAGTCAACCGTCGGTCAACGTGGGTCCCACGTCTACTATTCATCAACGGGTCCCACACAAAATCCGAAACTTCCAAAATCAATCAACATGCTTATAATATCAATCCTAACCACACGATCAAATTTGATGATCATCTGACGGTCGGATCTCTCGAATCGTAAATCGTACGATCCGATAAATCGGGTTAATTGACCATCGGTCAAACGACCGAATTTGACAAAACTTCAAACACGAAAGTTGTTCGTATCGACGAACCAAGTCAAACGGAGCAAAGAACTGCTCCTGGACCGGCAGGACGCGCCGCCCACGCGCCGCCGCCGGCGGTGGTCAGACGCCGGAGAAAAGTTCTCCGATTGACACCAAATTTTACCAGAGTGTTCATCTCAACAATCCAAACAAGTTCGATAACTACCTCGAAGTCCGAATCGAAGTGGAAGTGGCCGGAATCCGGCGTTGACTCATTTTGAACCCAAAAACTTTAAATCGTCGTTGCCGCCGATCTAGGCCGTGCCGCCGTGATCCACCACCATGGGAAGGTTGCTGGGGAGGAGGGGAACAAAACCCGACTTGTCCCGACGTCGGAGGTGGCCGGAAAAAGGAGATCGGACCGGGTCGGTTTGGCCGCGTCTGCCGCCGCTCGATCCATCATCTTCCGGCGAGATCCGGTGGCGGGGAGCACCACCGGTCGACCGGCGAGCTCAGTCTGCGTCGGTCGGTGGCCGGCCCGTCGCCGAAGGTGGCCGGACGCGCCGCCACGCGCCGGGTCGGGTCACGGGTCGCCGGCGGGTAAACGGGTCCTCTGGAGAGAATTTCCGGAATTTTCCGGAATTTTCCGGAATTTTTATGATTTTCCGAAAAATACCATATATTTATAGGATTTCGACAAAACTTCCGAGGTCCATAACTTCTTCATACGATGTCCGTTTTCGGTAAACCAAATTCCTACGAACTCGATTCGACGAGTTCTACAACTTTCATGAAGGAAGTTTTCCCAGATTCTCAACGGATACAAAGTTACTTTTTTTAACCTCTCGTAACTTATAATTACCGCCGTAATTATCGTTTTACGACGAAAACCTCTAAAAATACGAAATCACACCATTTCACTTCAAATTTCACGACCTATTTTATAAAAATAGTAGTGAAATTTTCGGGGTATTACAGTCTACCCTCCTTAAAGAAATTTCGTCCCGAAATTTGGACGCAGAGTACACCCAAGGTTATCACAACTTGATTCCAAAATCCAAAGTTTCATTGATCAATAACTTAGGTAGTACAATCAAACCACAACATAAACAACCACACAACTTCTGAAATACACTTAATACAAATCTTAAAATGCCTCGCAGGGCTTTAACTACCAGAAGCCATCCTTAAACCTCTAATAGTGACATTGTGGATAAGATGTCGGATATCTCGGAATTCCATACATCATCAGCTGGTAGAAATATGCTGCCTCCACGAAACACTTGCAAGTGTCGCAACATTCTCTACCTACATGCCTTTCTCCATTCACGTCCCACATGTTCTGGCCAAAAGGACGCCAAAAGCTTGACTCACCGCAAGTAAGACATTTATTGGCGGGCAGGAAAACATTAGTCAACGGAAAATACGACAACAGATGCTCATGACAAAACTCGGCCTGATGCATCATCCGTTCGACTTCTTCTCTGCAGTAGTAGATGTTCCATCCGCTTCTCCACCAGTCAAGGGCTTCACACAGGTGCTGCACCATTTTTTGCTGCTCTTCTTCTGGTCCCAATATCATTCTTATCATACACGCTGCATAAAATGCAACATGATGACCTACCACCGAACTGGGACGTGCACCATACAGAGTTCCTGGTTTGCATGCTGCATCGAAGTACTCCGGGGCTAAAGATATGTTTGCTGCCTCCACAAGTACTCGTATTCCCATTCGGAATAGAGACTCTGGGTTCTTCGCTTCCCAGCAACGATTTGCGAAGATACGCACTTGCAGATCCGCTTCTATAGAACCAGTGGGTCTGGATCCACCATCGAATCCATCCATGTCGATCGCCGCCAGAGTAGACCAACTGTCGGCGTACTCCTTGAAAGTCTTAGAGACACAACGGAGTTCCATTGTGCTCTGCAGGAATGCGGTTGCCACCAACTGGAAAATATACTTCCAGATCTCTACCGGAAGTTCACTCCACTCTGCACTCTTAGAACGCTTACTGCACTCTCCTTTGCTCACCATTGTGTAAGAGAAATTTTTTTTTTTGAGATGTTTGTTTGATAACAGATATGAGTTAAGCAACACAACTCCTTATCCAAGTATTTAAGACAAAATTTCCCACCGTAAGGAAACCTTTCTTTAATGCGAGTGCGGTGCACTCAGCAACCCACTAAGAATAATTATTGCTCATATATGTCTCAATTACTCAAAAGTATCGCCCACGATGCAAGATTCCACAAGATTTAAATCAACAAAATCTCAGTTTTCCACTAACATCGGTCATAATGACTCTTTACTTTAACTTTCGCATAATTAATTCCTCAAAAGATGCGAGGTCTCACAAGAGTGGAACTGTATGTGGAAAATCCATGCATCGGGGAAAAAAATCTTCCACGATCTTCAAGGTCTCCGACAATTAGCTGTAAATCAGCCACTCACTTTTGCTTTTGAAATTTTCAAATCCTCCACCAACAATAAATATACACCTTATGCATCCACTAACAGATACTTTCCATTAGTGCTATAACTTCCTTTCTCTTTCAAAGAGAACTTCTTCACCCCACTTCTCAGAAATTTACACAAACTCAAACATGTCACGCAAAGTGAATTCGTGTCACGCCCCGATTTTTCAAATCAATTAATAAGGCATTTTGCCCTTAATTACAATCAATTCGGAAACGTGACTACATGGAATATCAAATACAAATATGCACTAGAATTTTTTTCTTTTTAATTCAAGTACACAACACCAACTCCATGCCCAACATTGTAATTTCAAACTCAATACAAGAGTCGAATATTACATACCAAATATTTATATAATAAATTGATACATCAAAATATTACATAAATAAATCTTCAGAGTGCGAAGCATAAAATAGCGGAAGTCTTATAACCCAACAAAATATATGCAGCCTTGCATTACTCCTGGTTATCCTAACCTGCAGGTATAACCCCTACACCGTGGAATAGTGTACCGGGTTATATCAACAAACCCGGTCAGCTTACGAAGCTGGTATGAGTTAACTCAGTTTTACTCACCCTAAACCGTTTAACAAAATATACATATATAGTTTGTTTTAAACAAATATACGTAACTTATACTTTTCAAAAACAATTCAAATCCCGAAAATTCATATTATAAAATATACTGAACCTACGCGCCCCATATCACGTATTTTAACCTCACACGTCCCATAAACGTGTATGTTAATCCCAGGGTAATTCAGAATATTAAACAATATAAACTTTCCCCAAAATCATTTCCCAAAATTATGATTCTTTCTTTTTAAGAATCGTAAATCATAATAATAATTACTTCAATTTTTAAAGAAGTAAAAACTTCAAAATACAATTCAATAATTCTCCAAGAATTGTAATTCAATAAATCAATGCTTCAATTATTTAAGAAGCAAATTCATATCATACTCACACAAAACCACAATCAACTTCAAATGATTAAAAGCGAGAATACCATTTTTCTTCTCCTTTTAATACATCAAGATAAAGCGAGAATACCATTTTTCTTCTCCTTTATTACATAAAGTATTCATCTTTGTTTTCAATGAATACATGGCTACACAGTCTAGAACTCTAACCTTCACCTTCTGGCTACACAGTCTAAAGCTCTAACCTTCACCATTGGCTACACAGTCTAGAGCTCTAACCTTCACCCATTGGCTACACAGTCTAAAGCTCTAACCTTCACCCATTGGCTACAAAAACATTCGAGTAGGCAAACACAATATCATAATTTTTGAAATATTGTTCCCACAAAATCCACCAATTAAAACAATAAAATGAATACTTTCAAATATTGTTTTAACACAAAATCACACATGCTGATATATCAAATTAAAACTGTATTTAATTTATATATCGCAAAATCATTTAAATAAATATAATTATTTATTTTCGCAAACAACACAATATGAATTAATATTCATATATAAAATATCGTGAGATTCACTCACCTCTAATTCCTGCTGCGTCTTCAAATAGTAACCAGGAATCGACAAGCACGAGCTACACTTCTCGTAAACACCTATGATTATGCAATATCCAATTAGCATAATACATTTCCAAAATAATCCAAATGTTCCTCAAATGTCTCCTACGACATCGGAACATTTAATCGAGACCATTTGACCAAAAGTCAACCATCGGTCAACGTGGGTCCCACGTCTACTATTCATCAACGGGTCCCACACAAAATCCGAAACTTCCAAAATCCAACAGCATGCTTATTTCTAGCATCCTAACATCATATCCAAAATTGGTGATGATCCAACAGTCGGATCATCACGGATCTAACGATCCATAACTATCGCTTAATTGATCATTGATCAAACGACCGAATTTGACAAAAGTCAAAACACGAAAGTTGTTCGTATCGACGAACTAAGTCAAACGGAGCAAAGAATTGCTCCCGGACCGACCTGACGCGCCGCCGACGCGCCGCCGGAGGTGGCTGCCGGCCGCCGGTCAAGGTGGTCCGATGGCTACCAAATTTTACCAGTGTGTAGAACTCAACAAGCCCAACAAGTTTAGTAACTACCTCAAAGTCTGGATCGGAGCGGAAGTGGCCGGAATCGGCGTTGACTTTTTGAAAATCAAAAACTTCCCGAGCTCAATCCGCCGCCTACGGTGGTTTTCGGTGAAATCCAAGGGCACCATCGTGTTCCAGGGGTTGAGGGCTTCAAAACCCAGTGCATGAAGTGGTCCGGGGTGGCCGGATTCACGTCGGAAAACAAGGGGGGTGCACGGCACCGTTTCAGCCGGCGCGTGCGGCGTCACCTCGCCGGCGCAGGCGGCCAACCCGGGCGGGTTGTGCTCGCCGGCACCGTCTTCTGGTGATGGTGGTGGCGGTGAGGTGGGGCGGTGACCGGAGCAGGTCGCCGGAATTTCATGGGTGTAGGGAGAGAGGGAGGACGCGGGGAGAGAGAGAGAGGGAGGAGAGAGAAACAATTTCCAGAAAATAGAACATTTTCTTGTTTTATAGAAAAAATGTAATTTTCCGAGGGCCATATCTCCTTCATTCGATGTCCGATTTCGGTGAACCAAAATCCTACCGACTCGATTCGACGAGGTCTACATCTTTCATGAAGGAAGTTTTCCCAAAATCCCAACGGATGAAAAGTTACCTTAATTAACCTTGTGTAACTTATAATTACCGCCGTAATTATCGTTTTACGACGAAAACCTCTAAAAATACAATTTCACACCATTTCACTTCAAATTTCACGACATATTTTATAAAAATAATAGTGAAATTTTCGGGGTATTACAGTCTACCCTCCTTAAAGAAATTTCGTCCCGAAATTTGGACGCAGAGTACACCCAAGGTTATCACAACTTGATTCCAAAATCCAAAGTTTTATTGATGATAACTTAGGTAGTACACAACAAACCACACTACAACTTCCAAAACACTCAAATTACAAATCTTAAAATGCCTCGCAGGGCCTATCTACCAGAAACCATCCTTAAATCTCCAGTAGTGACTTCGTGGATAAGAGGCCGGATGTCTCGGAATTCCATACATCATAAGCTGATAGAAATATGCTGCCTCCACGAAACACTTGCAAGTGTCGCAACATTCTCTAGCTGCATGCCTATCTCCATCCATGTCCCACATGTCCTGGCCAAAAGGACGCCAAAAACTTGACTCACCGCAAGTAAGACATTTACCGGCGGGCAGGAAAGCAGTAGTCGACGGAAAATACAATAAAAGATGCTCATGACAAAACTCGGCCTGATGCATCACCCGCTCGACTTCTTGTCTACAGTAGTAGATGTTCCATCCGCTTCTCCACCAGTCGAGGGCTTCACACAGTCGCTGCACCGTTTTCTGCTGCTCGGCTCGTGGTCCCATTATCATCTTAATCATGCATGCTGCATAAAATGCAACATGATGACCTACCACCGTACTGGGACGCGAACCATAAAATGTTCCTGGTTTGCATGCCGCATCGAAATACTCCAGGGCTAAAGATATGTTCGCTGCCTCCACAAGTACTCGTATTCCCATTCGGAACAGAGACTCCGGGTTCTTCGCTTCCCAGCATCGATTTGCGAAGATGCGCACCTGCAGATCCGCTTCTATGGAACCAGTGGGTCTGGATCCACCATCGAATCCATCCATGTCGATCGCCGCCAAAGTAGACCAGCTATCGGCATACTCCTTGAAGTCCTTCGAGACACAACGGAGTTCCATTGTGCTCTGCAGGGATGCGGTAGCCACCAACTGGAATATGTACTTCCAGATCTCCACCGGAAGTTCACTCCAATCAGTATTCTTTGATCTCTTACTGCACTCTCCTTTGCTCACCATTTTGCAAATTCTAATAGATGTGTTTGTTTGAAATCAGATATGAGTTAAGTAACACAGCTCCTTATCCTATGTATTTAAACACAACTTTCCACCGTAAGGGAAACCTTTCTTTAATGTAAGTGCGGTGCACTCAACAACCCACTAAAAATAATTATTGCTCATATCTGTCTCAATTACTCAAAAGTATCGCCCACGATGCAAGATTCCACAAGATTTAAATCAAAAAAATCTCAGTTTTCCACTAATGTCGATCATAATGGCTCTTTACTTTAACTTTCTCATAATTAATTCCTCAAAAGATGCGAGGTCTCACAAGAGTGGAACTGTATGTGGAAAATCCATGCATCGGGGAAAAAAAATCTTCCACGATCTCCAAGGGCTCCGACAATTAGCTGTAAATCAGCCGCTCACTTTAGCTTTTGAAATTTCAAATCCTCCACCAACAATAAATATACACCTTACGCATCCACTAACAGATACTTTCCATTAGTGCCATAACCTCCTTTCTCTTTCAAAGAAGACTTCTTCACTCCAATTCTCAGAAATTTCACCAACTCAAACATGTCACGCAAAGTGAATTCGTTCAGTGAATTACTTCAATCTGATCCCTCAGAAAGCCAATTCTTTGAGGGCTTAGATGAAATAATTTCACCAGCAATCGAATTCGACAACGATATCGACATGCTAGACATGCTTCTAGCAGAAGACGAAGCCATTGAAGTAGCCCCAAGTCCACAAGTATCATCTCCACAAGCTGAACCTAGTTCATCCAAACGTATTCCACTGAGGAAGAGCTTCACCAAATACCAAGTCCAAGCATTGAAGGACTTCGTCGAGGCTTTTCCACAGCCAACTGTTCAACAACGACAAGATTTGGGTGACCAAATAAGGTTAACGTTTGCACAAGTCTCTGCGTGGGTGATAAAGCATCGACCCAAAACGCCTGCCCAAACAACTCGTCAACAAAATTTTCTGCTGAGACAGCAAATCAATGAGCTTCAAGCTCAACTTAGCCAGTACCAAGCAGCATTCAACAGAATCAACTGCAACCACTGTGGAAAACGAGTTACTCCCAATAGTGAGCTACTAAAAGGGATTGAAGAGACTACCCCACAACCTCAGACTCTTCCAATTCCTGCAGTCTTCGGTCCAAGGGAAAAGTCTCACATGAGGAGGGATATTCAAAAGTGTATGTCGATCCCACATCACTCTTCTTCTACACAACAACCATCAGACAATATCAACCGTTCAGAACCTGAAGAAGCATCTGCCGTGGCAGAAGCATCTGTCGTGGCAGACACAACTAAGATTTCTGAAATCATTGTGTCGGTCAGAGATGAGCTAATCATCATGGCATCTGCTGCTGCGCCACTGTGGATCTCTGCACTCAAATCCAGCTCTGCCACGCTTCATGAGTTCCTGAATGAAGCAGAGTACAAGAGAATCTTCACTAACGGTATTGATCTTACTCCCACTAACTTCCAAACTGAAGCTTCTCGCTACACAGCCACTGTTCCCCTCAGTCCTGTCGTACTCGTGAATCTCTTCATGGATGTGGACCAATGGTCCACCATATTCGGTAGCATCATTTCAAGGGCGAGTATCCTTGATGTCTTGTCATCAGGGACAACTGGAAGCTACAACGAAACCATCCAAGTCATGACTGCTGAGTTCCAGGTGACCAGTCTATCTGTCTCCACACGTGTAACTCACTTTGTTCGTTATTGCCAACGACAAACAGAACAAAGTTGGGCAATAATTGACGTCTCTGTGGACGGTTTAAGCTCAAATCTGGGTCCACACCCAAGATCTCAATGCAAGAAGCGTCCATCCGGATGCTTAATCCAAGATTTGTTCAACGGCAGCTCTCGTGTCGTATGGGTGGAACATGTTGATGTACAGGATCAAATCATGCACCAAACATACCGAACGCTAGTGGAGTCAGGCTTAGCCTTTGGAGCAAGGCGATGGGTAGAAATACTTCAGAGGCAAGCGGAAAGGTTAAATTATTCCGCGGCTGACACTTCTCCACCTCAAGACTTTTGTGTCATACCATCTGTGGAAGGAAGAAGAAACTTGTTGCAGATGGCATGCAGAATAGTGACAGACTTTTTCACAGACATCGGCAACTCTACTGCTCATGAATGGAAGGTAGCTGAACAAACCAAGTTCAAGGGTTCAGGGATAAGAGTCTCCACCAACAAAATCTGGAACAGGCTGAATAAGCCTCATGGTCTCACTCGAACTGCATCTGCAATAATCCAGCATCATGTCTCTCACAGAAAGCTCTTTGACTTCTTCATTGACGTACAAACTCGGAACCAGTGGGACCACCTAGCATTGGAAAAAGAAGTACAGGAGATTGCACACATCACAACTGGTCATGATCCACGCAATTGTGTCTCCTTGTTGCAAATGCACAACACCTATATACTCCAAGAAAGTTGTACTGATTCAACAGGGTCATACGTGATTTATGCCCCTATTAGTCAGTCAACGGTGCAGAAGTTAATAGGCGGTTGTGAGTTAGGTACAGTTGTATTCCTAACTTCAGGTTTTTCAATTCTACCAGATATGCCTACTGCTGGAAGAACAGAAGGGGTCTCAGACAATCCGTACATTGGTTGTCTAGTAACGGTAGCAACACAGATCTCTACTGAGTTGCTGAAGAACAAGAAAGGGTCAGTGGATCAAGTCTGTCGTTTGATCCAGGGTACGGTTGAGAGAATTAGAAATGTAGCCATGTAAGACTATCATATAAGGAATTGTAATTTGTACTTTATATTCTTAACAACACAACAGCACTGAAGAGCACATGATGGGGATCCGCCGCGGTCGGGCCATCACTCGATAAATACTGTGCGCTATTAAGCATACGAAGTAACCATCACTTGGATGAATCTAAGAACCTAACGCCAAACCCTAAACCGATCCTAAGCTCTAAACCCTAACTTCACTTCTCAATTCCAAAACTCGTTTCATTTCCTTAGAGCGTTCCATTGCTCAATCACTTCCTTAGAGCATTGTTTTGCTCTGATACCAATCTGTCACGCCCCGATTTTTCAAATCAATTAATAAGGCATTTTGCCCTTAATTACAATCAATTCGGAAACGTGACTACATGGAATATCAAATACAAATATGCACTAGAATTTTTTTCTTTTTAATTCAAGTACACAACACCAACTCCATGCCCAACATTGTAATTTCAAACTCAATACAAGAGTCGAATATTACATACCAAATATTTATATAATAAATTGATACATCAAAATATTACATAAATAAATCTTCAGAGTGCGAAGCATAAAATAGCGGAAGTCTTATAACCCAACAAAATATATGCAGCCTTGCATTACTCCTGGTTATCCTAACCTGCAGGTATAACCCCTACACCGTGGAATAGTGTACCGGGTTATATCAACAAACCCGGTCAGCTTACGAAGCTGGTATGAGTTAACTCAGTTTTACTCACCCTAAACCGTTTAACAAAATATACATATATAGTTTGTTTTAAACAAATATACGTAACTTATACTTTTCAAAAACAATTCAAATCCCGAAAATTCATATTATAAAATATACTGAACCTACGCGCCCCATATCACGTATTTTAACCCCACACGTCCCATAAACGTGTATGTTAATCCCAGGGTAATTCAGAATATTAAACAATATAAACTTTCCCCAAAATCATTTCCCAAAATTATGATTCTTTCTTTTTAAGAATCGTAAATCATAATAATAATTACTTCAATTTTTAAAGAAGTAAAAACTTCAAAATACAATTCAATAATTCTCCAAGAATTGTAATTCAATAAATCAATGCTTCAATTATTTAAGAAGCAAATTCATATCATACTCACACAAAACCACAATCAACTTCAAATGATTAAAAGCGAGAATACCATTTTTCTTCTCCTTTTAATACATCAAGATAAAGCGAGAATACCATTTTTCTTCTCCTTTATTACATAAAGTATTCATCTTTGTTTTCAATGAATACATGGCTACACAGTCTAGAACTCTAACCTTCACCTTCTGGCTACACAGTCTAAAGCTCTAACCTTCACCATTGGCTACACAGTCTAGAGCTCTAACCTTCACCCATTGGCTACACAGTCTAAAGCTCTAACCTTCACCCATTGGCTACAAAAACATTCGAGTAGGCAAACACAATATCATAATTTTTGAAATATTGTTCCCACAAAATCCACCAATTAAAACAATAAAATGAATACTTTCAAATATTGTTTTAACACAAAATCACACATGCTGATATATCAAATTAAAACTGTATTTAATTTATATATCGCAAAATCATTTAAATAAATATAATTATTTATTTTCGCAAACAACACAATATGAATTAATATTCATATATAAAATATCGTGAGATTCACTCACCTCTAATTCCTGCTGCGTCTTCAAATAGTAACCAGGAATCGACAAGCACGAGCTACACTTCTCGTAAACACCTATGATTATGCAATATCCAATTAGCATAATACATTTCCAAAATAATCCAAATGTTCCTCAAATGTCTCCTACAACATCGGAACATTTAATCGAGACCATTTGACCAAAAGTCAACCATCGGTCAACGTGGGTCCCACGTCTACTATTCATCAACGGGTCCCACACAAAATCCGAAACTTCCAAAATCCAACAGCATGCTTATTTCTAGCATCCTAACATCATATCCAAAATTGGTGATGATCCAACGGTCGGATCATCACCAATCTAACGATCCATAACTATCGCTTAATTGATCATTGATCAAACGACCGAATTTGACAAAAGTCAAAACACGAAAGTTGTTCGTATCGACGAACCAAGTCAAACGGAGCAAAGAATTGCTCCCGGACCGACCTGACGCGCCGCCGACGCGCCGCCGGAGGTGGCTGCCGGCCGCCGGTCAAGGTGGTCTGATGGCTACCAAATTTTACCAGTGTGTAGAACTCAACAAGCCCAACAAGTTTAGTAACTACCTCAAAGTCTGGATCGGAGCGGAAGTGGCCGGAATCGGCGTTGACTTTTTGAAAATCAAAAACTTCCCGAGCTCAATCCGCCGCCTACGGTGGTTTTCGGTGAAATCCAAGGGCACCATCGTGTTCCAGGGGTTGAGGGCTTCAAAACCCAGTACATGAAGTGGTCCGGAGTGGCCGGATTCACGTCGGAAAACAAGGGGGGTGCACGGCACCGTTTCAGCCGGCGCGTGCGGCGTCACCTCGCCGGCGCAGGCGGCCAACCCGGGCGGGTTGTGCTCGCCGGCACCGTCTTCTGGTGATGGTGGTGGCGGTGAGGTGGGGCGGTGACCGGAGCAGGTTGCCGGAATTTCATGGGTGTAGAGAGAGAGGGAGGACGCGGGGAGAGAGAGAGAGGGAGGAGAGAGAAACAATTTCCAGAAAATAGAACATTTTCTTGTTTTATAGAAAAAATGCAATTTTCCGAGGGCCATATCTCCTTCATTCGATGTCCGATTTCGGTGAACCAAAATCCTACCGACTCGATTCGACGAGGTCTACATCTTTCATGAAGGAAGTTTTCCCAAAATCCCAACGGATGAAAGGTTACCTTAATTAACCTTGTGTAACTTATAATTACCGCCGTAATTATCGTTTTACGACGAAAACCTCTAAAAATACAATTTCACACCATTTCACTTCAAATTTCACGACATATTTTATAAAAATAATAGTGAAATTTTCGGGGTATTACAATTCGTTCAGTGAATTACTTCAATCTGATCCCTCTGAAAGCCAATTTTTTGAGGGCTTAGATGAAATAATTTCACCAGCAATCGAATTCAACAACGATATCGACATGCTAGACATGCTTCTAGCAGAAGACGAAGTCATTGAAGTAGCCCCAAGTCCACAAGTATCATCTCCACAAGCTGAACCTGGTCCATCCCAACGTATTCCACTGAGGAAGAGCTTCACCAAATACCAAGTCCAAGCATTGAAGGACTTCGTCGAGGCTTTTCCACAGCCAACTGTTCAACAGCGACAAGATTTGGGTGACCAAATAAGGTTAACGTTTGCACAAGTCTCTGCCTGGGTGATAAAGCATCGACCCCGAACGCCTGCCCAAACAACTCGTCAACAAAATTTTCTGCTGAGACAGAAAATCAATGAGCTTCAAGCTCAACTTAGTCAGTACTAAGCTGCAATCAGCCGAATCAACTGCAACCATTGTGGAAATCGAGTCACTCCCAATAGTGAGCTACTAAAAGGGATTGAAGAGACTACCCCACAACCTCAGACTCTTCCAATTCCTGCAGTCATCGGTCCAAGGGAAAAGTCTCACATGAGGAGGGATGTTCAAAAGTGTATGTCGATCCCACATCACTATTCTTCTACACACCAACAACCAGACAACATCAACCGTTCAGAACCTGAAGAAGCATCTGTCGTGGCAGACACAACCAAGATTTCTGAAATCATTGTGTCGGTCAGAGATGAGCTAATCATCATGGCATCTGCTGCTGCGCCACTGTGGATCTCTGCACTCAAATCCAGCTCTGTCACGCTTCATGAGTTCCTGAATGAAGCAGAGTACAAGAGAATCTTCACTAAGGGTATTGATCTTACTCCCACTAACTTCCAAACTGAAGCTTCACGCTACACAGCCACTATTCCCCTCAGTCCTGTCGTACTCGTGAATCTCTTCATGGATGTGGACCAATGGTCCACCATATTCGGTAGCATCATCTCGAGGGCAACGATCCTTGACGTGTTGTCAACAGGGACAACTGGAAGCTACAACGAAACCATCCAAGTCATGACTGCTGAATTTCAGGTGACCAGTCCATCTGTCTCCACTCGTGTAACTCACTTTGTTCGCTATTGCCAACGACAAACAGAACAAAGTTGGGCAATAATTGATGTCTCTGTGGACGGTTTAAGTTCAAATCTGGGTCCACATTCAAAATCTCAATGCAAGAAGCGTCCATCCGGATGCTTAATCCAAGATTTGTTCAACGGCAGCTCTCGTGTCGTATGGGTGGAACATGTTGATGTACAGGATCAAATCATGCACCAAACATACCGAACGCTAGTGGAGTCAGGCTTAGCCTTCGGAGCAAGGCGATGGGTAGAAATACTTCAGAGGCAAGCGGAACGGTTAAATTATTCCGCGGCTGACACTTATCCACCTCAAGACTTTTGTGTCATACCATCTGTGGAAGGAAGAAGAAACTTGTTGCAGATGGCATGCAGAATAGTGACAGACTTTTTCACAGACATCGGCAACTCTACTGCTCATGAATGGAAGGTAGCTGAACAAACCAAGTTCAGGGGTTCAGGGATAAGAGTCTCCACCAACAAAATCTGGAACAGGCTGAATAAGCCTCATGGCCTCACTCGAACTGCATCTGCAATAATCCAGCATCATGTCTCTCACAGAAAGCTGTTTGACTTCCTCACTGACGTACAAACTCGGAACCAGTGGGACCATCTAGCATTGGAAAAAGAAGTACAGGAGATTGCACATATCACAATTGGTCATGATCCACGCAATTGTGTCTCCTTGTTGCAAATGCACAACACCTATATACTCCAAGAAAGTTGTACTGATTCAACAGGGTCATACGTGATTTATGCCCCTATTAGTCAGTCAACGGTGCAGAAGTTAATAGGCGGTTGTGAGTTAGGTATAGTTGTATTCCTAACTTCAGGTTTTTCAATTCTACCAGATATGCCTACTGCTGGAAGAACAGAATGGATCTCAGACAATCCATACATTGGTTGTCTAATAACGGTAGCAACACAGATCTCTACTGAGCTGCTGAAGAACAAGAAAGGATCAGTGGATCAAGTCTGTCGTTTGATCCAGGGTACGGTTGGGAGAATTAGAAATGTAGCCATGTAAGACTATCAATTTCGGAATTGTAATTTGTACTTTATATTCTTAACAACACAACAACACTGAAGAGTACATGATGGGGATCCGCCGCGATCGGGCCATCACTCGATAAATACTGTGTGCTATTAAGCATACGAAGTAACCATTACTTGAATGATTCTAAGAACCTAACGCCAAACCCTAACCGATCCTAAGCTCTAAACCCTAACTTCACTTCACAACTCAACAACTCATTTCATTTCCGTAGAGCGTTCCATTGCTCAATCACTTCCTTAGAGCATTGTTTTGCTCTGATACCAATCTGTCACGCCCCGATTTTCAAATCAAATAATAAGGCATTTTTCCCTTAATTACAAACCATTTCGGGAACGTGACGACATGGAATATCAAATACAAATATGCACTAGAATTTTTTTTCTTTTTAATTCAAGTACACATCACCAACCCCATGCCCAACATTGTAATTTCAAACTCAATACAAGAGTCGAATATTACATACCAAATATTTATATAATAAATTGATACATCAAAATATTACATAAATAAATCTTCAGAGTGCGAAGCATAAAATAGCGGAAGTCTTATAACCCAACAAAAAGTATGCAGCCTTGCATTACTCCTGGTTATCCTAACCTGCAGGTATAACCCCTACACCGTGGAATAGTGTACCGGGTTATATCAACAAACCCGGTCAGCTTACGAAGCTGGTATGATTTAACTCAGTTTTACTCACCCTAAACCGTTTATCAAAAATATACATATATATATTTTGTTTAAAACAAATATATGTAATTTATATTCTTCAAAAAGAATTCAAATCCCGAAAATTCATATTATAAAATATACTGAACCTACGCATCCCATAATACGTATTTTAACCCCACACGTCACATAACGTGTATGTTAATCCCAGGGTAATTCAGAATATTAAACAATATAAACCTTCCCCAAAATCATTTCCCAAAATTATGATTTCTTTCTTTTTAAGAAAAGTAAATCATCATAATAATTACTTCAATTTTTAAAGAAGTAAAAACTTCAAAATACAATTCAATATTGTTCAAGAATTGTAATTCATTTATCAATGCTTCAAATATTAAGAAGCAATTTCAACAACTCACACAAAATCATTTATAACTTAGCCTGATTAAAAGTGAGATTCATCTCCTTTTAATACATCAAGTTATTTTTAACTTCGCCTGATTAAAAGTGAGAATACTATTTTTCTTCTCCTTTTAATACATCAAGTTAATCAACAATACGGACGGATAAAGCGAGAGTACCATTTTTCCCCTCCTTTATTAGTATTATGCAGTCTAGAGCTCTAACTGAATGGGCTACCATTTTTCACCCATTTAACATTGTCCAAAATCATTCAAATAGGCAAACACAATATCTTATTTTGAATTATTGTGTTCCCACAAAATTCACAAATCAAAACAATAAATGAATATTTTTCAAATATTGTTTTAACACCAAAATCACAAACTGATATATCAATTAAATTATTTATTTAATTATATATCACAAAATCATTTAAATAAATATAATTACTTATTTTTGCAAACAACCCAATATGAATTAATATTCATATATAAAGTATCGTGAGATTCACTCACCTCTTAATCCTGCTGCGTCTTCGAATAAGAATCAGGAATCGACAAGCGTGTACGCAACACCTTTCATAACACCTATGATTATGCAATTTCCAATTAGCATAATACACTTCCAAAATAATTCAATGTTCCTCAAATGTCACTTAGGACATCGAAAATATTAATCTAGACCATTTGACCAAAAGTCAACCGTCGGTCAACGTGGGTCCCACGTCTACTATTCATCAACGGGTCCCACACAAAATCCGAAACTTCCAAAATCCATCAACATGCTTATAATATCAATCCTAACCACACGATCAAATTTGATGATCATCTGACGGTCGGATCTCTCGAATCGTAAATCGTACGATCCGATAAATCGGGTTAATTGACCATCGGTCAAACGACCGAATTTGACAAAACTTCAAACACGAAAGTTGTTCGTATCGACGAACCAAGTCAAACGGAGCAAAGAACTGCTCCTGGACCGGCCGGACGCGCCGCCCACGCGCCGCCGCCGGCGGTGGTCAGACGCCGGAGAAAAGTTCTCCGATTGACACCAAATTTTACCAGAGTGTTCATCTCAACAATCCAAACAAGTTTGATAACTACCTCGAAGTCCGAATCGAAGTGGAAGTGGCCGGAATCCGGCGTTGACTCGTTTTGAACCCAAAAACTTTAAATCGTCGTTGCCGCCGATCTAGGCCGTTCCGCCGTGATCCACCACCATGGGAAGGTTGCTGGGGAGGAGGGGAACAAAACCCGACTTGTCCCGACGTCGGAGGTGGCCGGAAAAAGGAGATCAGACCGGGTCGGTTTTGCCGCGTCTGCCGCCGCTCGATCCATCATCTTCCGGCGAGATCCGGTGGCGGGGAGCACCACCGGTCGACCGGCGAGCTCAGTCTGCGTCGGTCGGTGGCCGGCCCGTCGCCGAAGGTGGCCGGACGCGCCGCCACGCGCCGTGTCGGGTCACGGGTCGCCGGCGGGTAAACGGGTCCTCTGGAGAGAATTTCCGGAATTTTCCGGAATTTTTATGATTTTCTGAAAAATACCCTATATTTATAGGATTTCGACAAAACTTCCGAGGTCCATAACTTCTTCATACGATGTCCGTTTTCGGTAAACCAAATTCATACGAACTCGATTCGACGAGTTCTACAACTTTCATGAAGGAAGTTTTCGCAGATTCTCAACGGATACAAAGTTACATTTTTTAACCTCTCGTAACTTATAATTACCGCCGTAATTATCGTTTTACGACGAAAACCTCTAAAAATACGAAATCACACCATTTCACTTCAAATTTTACGACCTATTTTATAAAAATAGTAGTGAAATTTTCGGGGTATTATACCAATACCCCTGATCAAAATCAACTCCTTATCTCCCCTTTCAACTCCAAGGAAATCAAATTGTTTGCTCATCAGTTGGGTTCTCTAAAAGCTCTTGGTCCTGATGGTTTCCCTGGTATCTTCTACCAGTCCTTTTGGAATATTGTTGCTTCTACTGTAAACCATGTTGCCTATTGCTTTCAATTTTCTAACCCCAGCCTCTTTAACCTCAGCCGCACCAACATCACTCTCATTCCAAAAGTCCCCAATCCGAAATTGGTCAGTCAATTTCGTCCCATCAGTTAGCCAACTGTCTCAAAACTCTCCTCCCTAATCTTATATCCGAACAAAAAAGTGCCTTTGTTCCTGGTAGACATATTCAAGACTGTATCCTTGTTGCTCACGAAGCTTTCCACTATTTACGCATCAAGAGGAATACAAAGAAGTATGAGTTGGGGTTGCAAGTTGACATGAATAAAGCATATGATAGGGTTGAATGGGATTTTTTTGAGGCTGTTCTTCGTAAGATGGGTTTCCATTCTATTTGGGTGGATATGGTGATGAAGTGTGTTACAACTATGTCTTTCTCTGTTCAAGTAAATGGTAAGCAAGGGAAGTTTTTCACTCCTTCCAGAGGGCTGAGACAAGGAGACCCACTGTCCCCTTATCTTTTTCTACTGATCAATGAGGTCCTTTCTTTAAACTTGAGCAGAGCCATTACAGATAAAAAGTTACATGGCATCAAACTTAGCAGAAATTGTCCTGAAGTTTCTCATCTTTTTTTTGTCGATGACTCCCTTTACTTCTTGAATGCCAATGCCCAAAACTGCCAGGTGTTAAACCAAATTATTTTGTATTTTTGTGCTGCTTCTGGCTAGGAGGTTAATTCTGAGAAATCTTCCACTTTCTTTGCTCCTAATACCCCCTTGGACCTTCAAGCTCAAATTGGGAATATTTTCAATGTTCCAGCCTTTACTACTACTGAAAAATATCTTGGGCTCTCTACTCATTGGGGAAGATAAAAAAAAGGATGCCCTTGCCTATGTTCGAGATCGAATTATTGCTAAGTTAGAGGGGTAGAAGTCTTCTAGCCTCTCTCAAGCAGGCAAGGAGGTCCTCATCAAGGTTGTTGCTACAGCTGTTCCTGCATATCTCATGTCTTGTTTCAAGATGCATGTGACTCTTTACAAAGCCATTAACTCCAATATTGTCAATTTCTGGTGGGCCATGAATGAGGATTCTAACAAGATTTACTGGAGATCTTGGTCGAAGATGTGTATGTCCAAAAGTGAGGGGGGCATGGGCTTCAGAGATCTGGAATCTTTCAATCTAGCTTTACTTGCCAAACAATGCTGGAGAATCCAGAACAATCTTAATGCTCTTTGGGTTCAGATTCTAAAGTCCAGGTATTTCTCGCATTGCAACTTTTTTCAAGCTAAAGTTGGGTCGAGATCATCTTGGGCATGAAGTAGCATATTGGCTAGCAGAGCAACAATTAGCTTGGGTGCTAGATGGCAGGCTAACAATGGTAAAAGTATTCAGGTTTGGAAAGACTGATGGATTCCAAACATTCCTGATGGGATGTTGCACCCTTTACCAACTAGCAATAGATTCACCCCTGTCACACCCCAACTCGAGTAAAGGCTTAATTTCGAGTTAAGGAGTGAATCACATTCTAATTATAGATTAAGTAGTATCCATAATTAGAATGAGATAGATATCACAACAGAAAAACTAAAGTGCACAAACCTCGTACCTTTATTTAATTTACAAACCAAAGAAGTACTTAAAGCACAAACGCTCAAGTACATGGTTACACAAAAACAAAAGAGATAGCATCACTTCACAACCATTGTTTCTAGCACACACATACTGGTAAACTGAAAATAAATACAAGTTCTGCTTCCTACTATCTTACACATCCCTTCCAGCACCTGCAATCAATTTATTTTAAAGGGGTGAGCTTACGCTCAGTAGGGCCAAACCTTTTAAAGTGATTCTTGTATAAGTGTCACAAACAAGTTATCAAACAATAAAGTACAAGTATAGTAAATCAAAACTATGATGCATGAATGCGATGCTGACTTAAAGCTCATCTCGCACTCATCGTACTTTTCTCTTTTGTTAGTCATCTTGTTGACTCATGGTTGCTATTTCCGAAACCCTGAGATCGTTTTGCAACCTTAGGGCGGTTGTAAGAGTTTCTGTCTTTTAGGCAGATAACTCACGGGGCATACTTTCCCCTATTTGTGCACATGTGGGCATACCATAGAACCTAGCACCCCATTGAGTAACTCAACTACACAAAAGGATCACTCTCTTTTCTCTCATTCACTCTGGATTTCAAAATCCATATTATTTTGCAATGCATAATCACAAATTCTCACAATGCATTATGTATGACAGTTCTTTAATTTAAATAACACATGCTTTAAAAATATAACATCATATATCATATCAAATCATCAATTAAGGAAAACAATAGCATTCAATATGTACTTCAATCAACATCAAACAATTCTCACCAATTTATTATACTAACAAATTATAGAAAAGGTTCCCCGAGACCCTACCTCGAATTCCAGATGCAAACTCGAGTTCAGTCGTTACTTTCTAAACTTCCGGGACTCCAGTTAAGTCTCCCGAACCTTAATTATTCGATTAAGTACATACAACAATAGAAACAACGAATATTAGAATTGAACTAAATATACACATTTTCGATTCTAAAAAGTATAACACAATCCTAGTAAAATATGCATTCTAAATATGTAAATAAAATCACAAAACTACTTTTAAATTCTAAAATAATTGAAAACTATAGAGTAAGTCTAAAATGGTTTTTCTGAAAAGTCCTAATACACTAGAAGTACACTAAAGCAAAAGGCACAAAACAAACTTCAATTAAAAGTAAAGAGACTTGGTTCAAAACTGTAACTTTTTCACATTTTTAACAAACGTTTTTGTTTACAAAACTTTGGCCAAAACTTAAGATTTTAAAACTAGTTTAAAAATGGGAAAACAAACTTTAAAAACAAAGTTTTGGTTTTGAAAACGAGTTCAAGGGTATAAAGTTACACTAGTTCAAAGCAGGCTTGAAAAATAGCACACTCAGCAGCTTTGTTCTTTGACAGATCAAAAACTTATTTGACCTATCAAACGTCGTCCAAATTCGGTGTTTCTTAAATCAATTTAAAGACAAACATACGAAATTTGTAAAAGTACTTTTGGGATTGTAAAAAAAAGAAATAAACTATAAGTTATAAGGCCCGAAAGTAGGCAAGAAAATAAGGTTTTTCTGGAAATTTCCAGCAAAACAGAAAGCAGTTCCAGCTCCATTTTGGTCGACTTCTAGGTTCTCAAAATAACACTTAAGCTTCGAAATAAGTAGTATAACATCTTTGGTTCAGTTCCAGAACACCAAAACAACAAATACAAATTGAAATATTGAATCAAACACCCCAGATTTTGTTTTGGGCACCTAAACTCAAGAACAAAATTCTGGAGACAATGAATATAAATTCAGCTACCCATCTCGAGTTCGATTTCATTGTTTTGATCACGAACTAACACAGATTACTAACATAAACTAATAGCATAATAACTTCTAATCAACAAATCTGGAATTAAAGAACAGAAATTGAATGAAAGCATCAAATTTAATTATAAAATACCAAGAACATTAAAGGAAACGACTTCAAAACAAAAACTAGAACTGAAACCTAATCTACCTTTGCTGCTGCACACAAAATCGTTCCTAATCCTCTTTCCTCACACTCTTTTTCTGTAATTCTCTCAAGTTTCTCTCTTCTTTTTCTCCTTCACTCTTTCTTTCTTTTCTTTTTTTTTTCTCGTTCTGTTTCTTTCCGTCTTCTCCTCCCAATTGGTAGTTTTCAGTTCTCTTTGTTAATCTCACCGACTCTCACTCTCCACCGCCTCAAGCTTAAACGCAATCTCCTAGAAACTCTCTACTAACAAATTTCTTAACAGCTAAGGAAAGAAAAGAAAAGAAGTAGTTGATTAATACCTAGTGTAGACTGTAGACTCTTAGACTTCCAAATAACACTTATTCGTAAGCCACCTCCTGCATGGAGGATTGGAGCCAAACAGAAAAAACAAAAAAAATAATCTATACTAAAAATCTACATTAAACTATCTAATAAACAAAATTAATAAACAAATTAATTAATATATATATATATTTATATTTTAAAACATTTTCTGGACTTCACAACCCCTCTCTCTGTTCATGAGATAATTGATGTGGACACCCAAAGCTGGAGAACTGATCATATTGAGCCTTTTATTCCAAGCTCTGAAGTCACTGCAATAAACAACATCAGGATTGGTGATACTGGTATTGATGATAGAATGATTTGGCCTATGGAGAAATCTGGTACGTATTCATTCAAGTCAGGTTATCATTTCCTTCATAATCCCAGTATAACTATTCCCAAGGCCTCTTCCTCGCATGGGATTAACAAGAAAATTTGGAGTTTAATCTGGAGCATCAACACTTTACCCAAGATAAAGCACTTTTTATGGAGAGTTGTCTCCAGTTCTCTCCCAACTGGGCTCAATCTTCATAAAAGGAAGATCTTGGCTTCGCTCATCTGCTCTTTGTGTGGTGCCTTTGAAGAAAGTGTGGAACATTGTATTTTGCTTTGTCCTTGGACTGAATGCACTTAGTTTGGCAGCAGTATTGGACTCCATATTTCCAAGCAAGCCATCACCACTTGTCAACCTGCCATCCCCGAATAGCAGCTGCACAAAAAAAGGAGATTCTCTCTCTCTTTTCTTTCTTTGCCTGGAACATTTGGAAAGAAAGATGTGATGTTATTTTCAAGGCCAAAACTCCTTCTCCCACCAATACTGTCAACACGGCAGCTAGTCATTGGCTTGAATACTCAAATGCTAAGCGCCATGATTTGAAGCCCCTTCCCTTATCTCCTACTCCTGTAGTTTCAAACTAGTTCCCCCCTTCTAAGCCCTGGGTAAAGATCAATGTTGATGGTGCATGGGACTATAACTCCTCCATTGCGGGTACTGGGGTAATTATCATAGACAATGTTGGTGCTTTTATTGCTAGTTCGTCTAGTCTGTCCAAGGCTAACTCGGCCATTGAAGCTGAAGCTTTGGCCTTTGTTGAAGGAGCCAAGCTAGCCCTGCATTTAAATCTGGATCATGTTATCATGGAAAGTGATTCCCAGGAGCTAATTTCAGCTCTTGATAATCGTATCGATAGGGGTAATTGGAGGATCTACCCTATTCTCATTGAGTTTCATCGTCTTCGAACTCTCCTCTGTAATGTTTCATGGAGGTGGATCTCGCGTCAAGCTAACCGTGCTGATCGATGATGCAGCCACTACAAGGTTGTGCACTGAAGTATGGTTCAATAGACCCCCAACCTGTTTAGTCTCTGTTCTAACCAGTGATGGGCTTCCTTGCCCTTACTAGGTTTTGTTGCTTTTGTCTTTCTTTTGCCTAGTGTTTCTACCTGATGTTGTTTCTTTGTATTGCTGGTTTCTGTTGTATTGCTCTCCTTTGCTGTACGTTTTTGTTTTCTCGTCATTAATGGATTTTTCTGATAAAAAAAAAGAACTTGAACTTGGACAAAACTTTTTATCAAAAAACAAAAAAAAAAATCGAGACATTGGTTTCTCACCCAAAACTAGGGCTGTAACTCGGATGGATCGGATCAGATCTTGGTATTCCAATTCCAATCCAAAAAGTTTCAGAACTGCATATGTTGTTCCAATTCCAATTCCAAAAATTTTGGATCATATTGGATTGGAATATTTGGAACTTTCGGATATTCAGAATTTTTTCGGAGTTTTCAAAATTGGTATTACTTTGGAATCTTCGGAATTCCAAATTAAAAAGTAATTTTAAAACTTTCCAAAGTAATCCATTAAGAGATTTTGCATATTTTCAGGGATACTACAATTTTAATCTCAGAAGAAAGAGTAGCAAAAGTAGTAGTAATTTAATTACATCAAGTTCATAGCGCAAACTAAGAAGAAAACCTAGTAGATCACCTACAAGTTCAAGAATACTTTATAGGTTATATTGCGATATTCAAAAGTTTAGACACACTTTACAAAAGCAAAATCAACTTCACAAGTATTAACAAAGACATTTTAGTATAATAAGCAAATAAAACATATATATAAACAAAATAGTAATGGAATTTTAGAATATTCATATCGGAATGAGTTCGGCAATGTTCGGAAATTTTCGGATCGGAATATTTCGGATTTTCGGAATTTTTCAATCCATTCCAATTCCAATCTAATTTATTTCGGAACTTTCGGATTTTAGAATTTCGGATTCAGATTAGCTTTGGATTGGAAAAAGTTTGGAAACTTTCTGTTTGGAATCGGATGAAATCAAAATTTCATATCCAAGTGGCAACCCTACCCAAAACTGTGGACTATAGCACACGGTTTTTTTTTCAAAATCGCATGTTCTTATTTTTTTACCCTTAAATCATGATTTTTAAGCACTTCTCCAACTGATGAAACGCAAAAATCTCGACCATATTTTTTTAATGATTTTCCAAAGTTGGAATAGAAGAAAATTCGTATAAAAAAACGTCGAGATTTTCTAGTTCACTTAATTGGAAAACTTTTTAAAAATCATGCTTTACCAATGGAGAGATTATGACACAGAAAAATTTCAAGAAAAATTGGTGTTGACATGGTTTGGCATGTTTCAGCATGCCCCTCTAAACATGCCAAAATATGTTGAGTCCTTTTTTTTTGAAATTTTCCAATGCTATAATCTCACTATTGGTAAAACATGACATTTGGAAGGTATTCTAATTGACGGAACTCGAAAATCTCAACCCTATTTTTTTTAATGATTTTCCAAAATCGAAAAACTAGAAAATCCATAAAACAAAATCCACTCGAGCTTTTTGAGCTCTGTATGTTGGAACACCTTCTAACACTCATGCTTTACGAATGGTGAGATTATTGTAGGGAAATTTGCTCAAAAACACTGCAGTTCACAATGAGGTATGACATAGTGCCCCCCTCCCCTCTGACACGTCCAAACGTGCCAAACTATATCAAGATTCATTTTTATTCAAAATTTCCAGAAACATAATCCCGCCATTTTGTAGAGCATGATTTTTAGAAGTTGTTTTAAGTGACGGAACTCAAAAATCTCGATTCATTTTTTATTTATGATTTTCCTCGTTTTCCAACTTTGGAAAATAAAAAACAATACTTCCGGTGCCGAAAAAAATCTGAATTTTTTTTCTGGACATAGATTACATTATTAACTTGCATAAAACTCTCTCAAAAAACAAAAAAAATTCTGAGACCTTGGTTTCTAACCTAAAACTATGGACTATAACACACAGTGTTTTGGCCAAAATTGCATGTTCTTATTTTCTCACCAAAATCTTTTCACCCTTAAATTATGATTTTAAGCACTTCTCCAACAGACGGAATGCAAAAATTTCGACCCTATTTTTTTAACGATTTTCCAAAGTTGGAATAGAAGAAAATTCATTAAAAAAATAGAGATTTTCTAATTCAGTCAATTGGCACACCTTCTAAAATTCATACTATACCAATGGAGAGGTTATAGCAAAGGAAAATTTCAAGAAAAAATGGTGTTGATTAGGTTTGACATATTTCAGCATGCCACCTCCAAACATGTCAAGTCCCTTTATTTTTTTGAAATTTTTCAATGTCATAATCTCACCATTGGTAAAGCATGACATTTGAAAGGTATTCTAATTGACGGAACTCGAAAATCTCAACCCATTTTTTTTTTTACGATTTCATATTGATGAAGTGACTTGTGTATCATAAATTAACGTCTAAATCATTGTATTTGAATTTGACAGAATGTGCCGTATGTGTTCGTGCCTTTGAAGCAAGCTCTTGGACGAGCATGTGGTGTCTCAAGACCAGTCATTGTTTGTTCTGTGACGTCAAATGAGGGAAGCCCAACGAAAGTCCAAATACAACAGCTCAAGGTACAACCTTCCTTCTAGTTTCTATCTACTGTTTGTTATATTTTTTACCTTGTTTAAATTTTGTCCTGCTGCCTGCATTTTGATTGATATTATATGTGAATTGCAGGATGCCATTGAGAAGCTCCTTATCTAAACTATATTGGAGCATATTTGGGGTGATTCGGTGTGATGGGCCTCTCGGACTATAGTGGTTGCTACTTCAGAGGCTTGGACTGATGGAGTTGTACTACTAGGAAATTTGTATTAAAGTTTTTATTTTTATGAACTGCTAAGCAGCCAACTCTAAACTATATTTGCAAGTATAAGCAATTGTAACAACTTGCATGATTTGAATTGAGTTATTTGCTTTTATTTTTGCTTGCTTTATTTGCATGGTAATGGTTTTTATAATATGGATGAAACAGGCTATCAGAATGGGGGTGAGAGGTATCTTGTCTCGGAACCCTGTAATTCTTAAGATCTTTGATGAAATAGTCCCTAAACATTAGGGACGTGTCATTGCTGAAGTAGAAACACGTTTGCAAGTAACATTTCCATACTGGTAGTGATGAACAAATTGGTTGTTCATCTTATACGTTCTGGGTCGTTTCCATGAGAATGTCACTTGACTCACTTCTTAGTGATAAAGTAATCTGGGCTTCACAACCAAAACCAATTGGCAATGGTTGGAGAGGCTCAAATCCTTATAAGCACATTTGCAAGGTCCCTTTTCTCCAATGTGGGACAACACTCCACATTCTCACACGCCCCCGCACGTGTGGCGAATTTTCAAGCCAAACACGTGGACAACTTATATTGGGTGACGTGGAGCACGTGTGGCCACTTGGCTTCACACGTGGGCAAACCTGGCTCTGATACCATGATAAAGTAATCTGGGCTTCACAACCAAAACCAATTGGCAATGGTTGGAGAGGCTCAAATCCTTATAAGCACATTTGCAAGGTCCCTTTTCTCCAATGTGGGACAACACTCCACATTCTCACACTTAGTTCGTTGGATATTAAAGCCCCAACATAACCGAAAAGCATTTCAAGCAAGATTAACCAGTTAGGTCAATAGTCAATAGAATTAATCAAATGGAATAGAAAATGAATTGAGCAAACTAAGTGTATTTCCAGCTTTTCCAAGTTTTGTTAGGAATATGTGCAATCCTTCATCCTTTTATTCACTTTTATTCACAAAAATTCTGAAATATCTTGAAACAATAGCCTTGTTCACTTTTTTTTGGAAAGAGGTCGTGCATTTCTTGAGTGTGATTAATTGAAAAGTTCCCCTCTCTCGAGGGCCGAGGCACGTTCACAACAATTTCTCAGTGTCCTTTACAAGTCGAGACAATTCCAGGGTCTGTGCTGGTAGGCCAAGACAATGCATTGACCCAAAAAGAAAGACCAAGACTAAGAAGTTTAATAATTGCTCCAGACTATTGCCATGAGGTTCTAAAGTCGTTAACCCCAAAATAACACAGGATTTTACTAAGCAAAATACTGAAATAGATGGGTTTGTAATGTCGATGAGTTCGGTTGGTTTGTAATGTCGATGAGTTCGGTTGGTTTGTATTCGATCTTTTAATCTTTCTTTTTTTAATCAAATAACCCAAGCCATTTGGTGTCCGTACTGAGGTGGTCTGTACGTGATTTCTGCTTTGCTTATTTCTTGTTGTTCATTTCTTGAGATCTTTTCTTTGGCTGGTTCTTAATGGCCTTGAGCAGCCAAACAGCCTCTGCTTCTCGATGGAAGCATGATGTGTTTTTGAGTTTCAGGGGTGCAGACACACGCAAGGGTTTTATTTCCCATTTATACCATGAATTGCAAAACAGGAGAGGGATTAAAACATTCAAGGATGACCAACAGCTTCATATAGGGAAGCCTATTTCTCCAAATCTCCTTACCGCAATCGAAGAATCAAGGTTTGCAATCATTGTTCTGTCGGAGAACTATGCTTCTTCTACATGGTGTTTGGATGAACTCACAAAGATTTTTCATTGTATGGAAGGCAAGGACAGAATTCTGCCACTTTTTTATCATGTAGAGCCATCTGATGTACGATATCTAAAGAGGAGTTTTGACATAGCCTTCACTAAGCCTGAAGAGAAGTCTACGCCAGACATAGAGAAGGCGGAGCAGTGGAGAGTTGCTTTACGTAAAGTGGCTAATCTATCTGGGTGGGATACAAAGAATTTTCAGTAAGCATGATACTTGTTCCTTTGGATTTATTATTTACCACAAGTTGGTTGGGAATCGTCACTTGATGAATGTTTACTTGTTTAGTACACACTGAATATTATTCACTATTTAGTTGGATAATACAAGGAAATTAATTAACTAATGATTATTCAACCCCTTCTTGACTCCTTCCTTGTAGGTCTGAAAGAGAACTTCTCGAAGACATTGTGGAATTTGTGTGCAGTAAACTACAATCTATTAAAATTGAGTCTACTCTAACCACGGGATATTTTGAAGCATTTGAAGCAACAAAACGAGGCATGGATGAGATTATGAAGGCACTAAAAGAGGATGAGGTCACTGTCATTGCGGTTGTGGGAATGGGAGGTGTTGGCAAAACAACGGTGGTGAAACATGTCGGTGCACAAGCCCAAAAAATTGGGCTTTTTGATTATGTGATTATGGGTGTTATAACTCAGAGCCCTGATTTCAGAAAAATTCAAGACACATTCGCAGATATGTTGGGCTTGGAATTGAGGATGAAAACAGTATCTGGAAGAGCCATAGAGTTGAAGGATTTTATAATGAGAAGAAGTAGTATACTTATAATCCTGGACGATATTTGGAAGAGTATAGATTTATCTAGCATAGGAATCCCTGAACACAACGAGCTCCAAGGATGCAATTCCAAGGTCCTACTCACCACAAGAATATGGAATGTCTGTCATGTCATGAAGAGCCAAGCAAAGATCTCCCTAAATCTCTTATCAGAAGAAGATTCTTGGACCTTTTTTGTAAAACATGCAGGAAGGTCTTTTGAATCGACAAATTTCCATGCTGTAGCGAAAAAGGTAGCTAGAGAGTGTAGTGGTCTACCAATTGCATTGATAGCAGTTGCAAAAGCCCTTGGAGATAAATATGACTTGGACGAATGGGAAGAATCAGCTCGAAGACTAGAAATGTCCAAGACTTGTAACCTTGATGAGGAGGAAGGTGTGTTCAATTGTATAAAGTTGAGCTATGATTACTTGAAAGGGGAGGACGCCAAGTCATGCTTCTTGCTTTGCTGCCTATTCCCAGAAGACTCTGATATCAAAATAGAAGACTTGGTGAAGTATGCAATCGGAATAGGATTGTTTCAAGATGCCACTACAATGGAAGAAGCCAGAGGCAAAGGTCGTTTACTGGTCAAGTACCTTAAAGCTTCTAGCTTGATATTGGATAGCGAAAAAGATGGATACATAAGGATACATGATGTCATCCGTGATACGGCCTTGAAAATTGCTAAAGATGATCGGCATGGGTTTTTGGTAAAAGCTGGATGTAAGTTAAGGCAGTGGCCAAACAACGCACATAAAGGCTACTCTGCAATCTCACTAATGGGGAATGATATTTGTAAGCTTCCCGAAGAGTTGGTATGTACAACACTCCAGATTTTATTACTACAAGGTAATACTTGTATATATGAGATCCCCAAAGCTTTTTTCCAAACTCCAAATGCCTTAAGGGTCTTAGATCTTAGCCATACTAGTGTTTCCTTACTACCCGAATCATTCAGTCTCCTCGCCAACCTCCAAGCTTTGTATTTAGATTATTGCAAGTCAATAATTGACATATCCATACTTGGAAAACTGAAGAAACTTGAGATTCTTAGTATGCAAGAGCTTCCTCTTGAGGAATTGCCAAAAGAAATAGGAGAATTGACCAATTTGAGGATGTTAGACATCACCAATGGACGTGTTGTTACAGTTCCATCTAAGGTGATCATATCAAGGTTGCATAGGTTGGAAGATCTGTACATGCAATGTGGACTTAGGGACTGGGGGACTAAAGTTGAGGGAGAAGGAGGAGAAACTAATGTTGGCTTTGATGAGTTAATTGGTTTGTCATATTTAAACATTTTGAAGGTCTGCGTATCTGATGCAAAATGCTTGCCTGAAAAGGTTGAGTTCTATCCGAATTTGGTATACTTTGACATATGTATCAGCAGTGACAGAAGCAGAAGCACGCCAATCTCTCAACATGGTCATAATTCAAGAGCCTTGATTCTTGACACAACCGTCAATACCTTACCGGTTTGGTTCAACAACATGGTAACAGAGAAAGCAAATAAGCTACAGTACCTAAAATGCATGGGCTTAAATGACATTCTTGTGGAATATGACCATGGGAAATTACATGGACTGAAGTATCTTGCTGTTTTCTTTTGCCATAACTTGAAAGAGTTGATGAACACAACAACACAGGTTCGAAATAAACCTGTATTCGAGAACTTGGAAGAGTTGCATCTTGTTCACCTTTATGGGCTGAAGGAGTTATGTGTTGGTGAATTACCAGTTGGGTCTCTATGCAATCTAAAGTTACTGAATGTGCGATCTTGTGATGACTTGGGGAATTCACTTTTAACATCAAACTTGTTGCAGAGACTACAAAATCTGGAAAAACTAACTTGTTTTGAATTGAATGGAATGGAATATGTATTTGGATCAGGTTGTCTTGAGCCAGAAGAGATTATCTTGACAAAATTGAGAAATATGAGGTTGTGGAGTTTACAGAACCTAATAAAGATATGGAATGGTCCTGCTCCACCTGCTATCTTTCAAAATCTTAAAAGTTTGTTAGTTAGCGATTGCGAGAGTCTGAAAAATCTCTTCACATCGGATGTAGCTCGATGTCTTTTGCAATTGGAAGACCTTTTGGTAGACCATTGCAACAGCTTGGACACAATTATTGAAGCAAGCGAGGAAACAGAGAACAACAAGATCATTGTTTTTCCAGAATTGAAGAATTTAGCTTTAAGATACCTTCCACAGCTCACAAGGTTCCACAGTAGTACTGGTGGAAGTGCTACCTCATTGGATATTGAATGCCCTTCATTGGAACACTTGTATGTGCAGTGGTGCCCCCAGTTTTCAACTTCCAGAACACTTGCTTCTGACTTCCACAGCAAGAAACAAGTCCTAGTCAACGATGAACAACATTTGCTTCTTCTGCAGAAAGGGTATGTCGTTGTGTTATGAACTTCATTTGTCTTTTCTTTTTTATTCTGGCCATGAGTAAATATGTTTCGAAAGACATAGCACATTGCGCTAGACTGATGTTAATTTTATAAAACATGTTTAATTTCGTTATGGCCTTTTACTGGTTGATTTTAGAATTTAAATTTTTCTTGCTATAATTATCAACGACTGTAACTCTCAATATATTTTTTTTTCATTTGGTAATCAACTGATCGTCAATGATGGATTGCATTTCAGTTTAGCTTTTGCTTAAAATTTCTGCGGTTGATTTATTTCCAATTAGAGAAGGGTATTGTTAGCGTTAGTGATACAATTACTAAAATGTTGCTGACTTATGTACTTCTCTTTTGTATCAAATTGACTATCAGATTGTGGGGAGACACCTATGACTTGAAAGAGAGTTCTGGAATAAGAAACCCAACTGAAAGTGGAGACACCTATGCACAGATAAGAAACCCAACTGAAAATGGTAAATTACCTACTACTAGCCACTTTATCACCCACTTTTTTCCATTGATCATTGATGATTTCAGTTTGTAATATACTTTTCTCATGAGTAGGTCGGTTCCAATTTTCCAGTTGCTTAATTTTTCAAAATGTTGCTCTACATTTTCCTAAATTGTTCTTGAGACAAGAATGTGAAAAGAATAAAAAAAAATTAAATTGCTTAGTTCGAAGCAGCTTGGGGCAGGGATGATCCGAACTGGCAACAATTGCTCCCTCTTTTAAAGTACTTCTACTCTCCTCTTTGGATTGAACAGCTCTGACCTCGGCGTTTGATCACTTGAGACTTGAACTATGCACGTCACTTCCTTACAACTGACCTCGTGGGGTTCTCATATATGCAAATAATATGAATCATATGGAAGTGTTTGATTAACTTACTAATTTACTTGGAGCAAGTAAATTAGTAATTCTCTGATGATGCTCTAGGTGTTTTTTATGAATGGAAAACCTCTCTCAAAAACAATTGACGCATAAAATAAATCTCTAGTGTGCAAGAATGAAAATGTTTTTCTCCTATCTGTATGCGCAGCCAAGTAGCCAACACCTAAGACACCTAGAGAATTTAAAACTCCTATATTTTCCTCAAAAATATCTAGGTAATAAGTACTAATTTTTATTCCTAAATAAAATGATATGCAGAAACAATTGACGCATAAAATAAATCTCTAGTGTGCAAGAATGAAAATGTTTTTCTCCTATCTGTATGCGCAGCCAAGTAGCCAACACCTAAGACACCTAGAGAATTTAAAACTCCTATATTTTCCTCAAAAATATCTAGGTAATAAGTACTAATTTTTATTCCTAAATAAAATGATATGCAGAACATCATAACTAACAAAATTCAATCACATAATATGTCATCCTATGAATTAGATTTGTGATTAACGTTAAAGAAAATAAGTCCATGTTGGTCATTTTGTTGGCAAAATGACACTTAACACGTCTTCAATCCCTTCATGTAGTCACATAAAGAAACTAGGGCTGGGCGTTTTGGCCCGAAAACCCGAAAAACCGAACCGGACCGGTCCGGACCGGCCGGTTCGGTCCGGTCTTTGTGAAAAAATAATCGTAAATTTTCGGTCCGGTCCTGTTATTGTATATTTTCGGTCCGATCCCGGTCCTTGTATTCCACTTTTCTTAGAGCATCCACAATGGGGACCCAAATTTGGGTCCAAAACCTATATTTGGGTCCAAAAACACCCACAATGGATCGGAGAAGTATGACTTATAGTTGTCGAAGACCTAAATGTTGGACCCAAATATAGGTCCAGTTTGGACTCAAAAATTTTGGACCTATATTTGTGGGTCCCTCCATGTGCAACTAATTTGAGAGGATTTTGGAGAGAGAAATTGATGATTCATCAATGAGAGAGAACAAGTGGGGTTTTTGGGTCCAATATCTATATGCCACAGTGGAGATGACTCAAATTTAGGACCCAAATTTGAGTCCAAAAATATAAGTCCAAAAATATGAATCCAAAAATGAGTCCTGCACCACTGTGGCACCCAAAAAAGTAAGTATTTTTATTCACTATTCCGATGGACTCAAATTTGGATTACGGTCAATTTGGACCCATATTTGAGTCCAAAAAATGAGTCCCCACTGCTGATGCTCTTAGAGCATCCACAATAGGGACCCAAATTTGGGTCCAAAACCTATATTTGGGTCCAAAAACACCCACAGTGGATCGGAGAGAGTAGGACTTATAGTTGCCGGAGACCCAAATATTGGACCCAAATATAGGTCTAGTTTGGACTCAAAAATTTTGGACCTATATTTGTGGGTCCCCCCATGTGCAACTAATTTGAGAGGATTTTGGAGAGAGAAATTGATGATTCATCAATGAGAGAGAACAAGTGAGATTTTTGGGTCCAATATCTATATGCCACAGTGGAGATGACTCAAATTTGGGACCCAAATTTGAGTCCAAAAATATAAGTCCAAAAATATGAATCCAAAAATGAGTCCTGCACCACTGTGGCACCCAAAAAAGTAAGTCATTTTATCCACTATTCCGATGGACTCAAATTTGAATTACGGCCAATTTGGACCCATATTTGGGTCCAAAAAATGAGTCCCCACTGCTGATGCTCTTAGGGACCGACCAAGACCGATTATCATAATGTTTTTATCTGTTTTTTTCCACTTCTCTCACCCCCCATGTGCACCATCACTTTTCTCTCTCTTTCCTTTCCTCACCACCTCACCCACGTGCACTCCTTTTTCTGTCTTTTCTCTCTCTTTTCTCCTCCTCTCTCTTCTCTCACCACCCGTCCCCACTACTCTTCTTTAATTTTTTTTTCTTCTCCTCGTCTTCTGGTCTGGGACTTCTCTTCTTCTTCTCCTTCATTCTTTTCTTGTTTTTTCTTCTTCTCTTCACTCTCTCCTGCAACCACCGAGTACGCCAAGTCCGGCAGGTCCTCGTGCAAGAAGTGCTCGGAACCAATTGAGGCCAAAGCTCTGAGGCCGGGCTTGATCAGCAGAGACGCGCGAGGTTTTGATGTGACCAAGTGGCACCACTTGGATTGCTTCAATTTTGGGTTCCAGTCTGTTGCTTCGGTTGAGAAGATTAAAGGGTTTCAGTCTTTGAAGGTTTGCTCGAATTTCAATTTTGGGTTTTTGCTTTGTTTGGCTATGTTGAAGAAAATAAAGTTCATGTTTTAATTTGCTTTGAAGCCGAGTTTGAAAGTGTGACCTTGATTTCCCTTTCCTTCTCTGCAACCAAACAGGCTCTCGCTCTCGATTTGATTGTTCTCTTGTTTGTTTATACAGAGTATTGATCAGGAAGCTGTGAAGGAATTGGTTAGTGACCAGAAATTTTCGGTCCCGGTCCCGGTCCCTGCAAAAATGAGGATCGGTCCCAGTTCATTCGGTCCCGGCTTCGGCGAATACTCATTTTGGGCCCGACCCGAAAGTTTCGGTCCGGTCCCGGTCCCGGCAAAATAGTCGTCGGTCTCGGACCGATCCCAGCCCTAAAAGAAACTAACATGCTATGATATGCAAGTAACATTTCCATACTGGTAGTGATTAACAAAGGTTCTTCATCTTACACGTTCTGAGTCGTTTCCTTGAAAATGTCGCTTTGTAGTTCGTTGGATATTAAGGCCCCAACATAACCGAAAAGCATTTCAAGCAAGATTAACCAGTTAGGTCAATAGTCAATAGAATTGATCAAATGGAATAGAAAATGAATTGAGCAAATTTATTTTAAGTCGATGACTCTAAATGGTTGGTTTCTTTTTCAAGGGAACACTCAATGGTTAGTACATCTTCGCCAAATAACATCACAGACAAGCGCCATAAAAATAAATATACAAAACCCATCGTTCCAATCAACCCCTCTATAAAAAATCATCATCCATGTTTTTACAAAAAGCATTAAGCAACGCTAAGCTCTCCGCATCGATGCCAAAACTACCAACCCAATAAACAAATACCAGTGAATTTGGTGCAGTATACCAACAAAAAGGTGAAAATTTGCAGACAGCCTATCAATACAGCTCTATCATTCACCCCCATGTAATAGCCAAAAATATGGCAACAAATATTACAGACTGTGCATGAACCCCCGCTGATATGCACAATGAAGATAGCAAGGGATCCAAAATCAATAATGCCCTGAGAAGGGAATCTCAACCAGATAAATGGTATGACTACATAACAGAAGACTATGGAGAACAAAAACAAAAAAGGATGGAAAAAGGACCAAAGTTGAGGCATATCCTACCTTAGAATAGCCTCAAACCAGACAATGAGTAAGCTAAAACCAGATTGAAGTACCATCTGCAGAGTTCCTTGATCTCCTCAAACCAAGTTCCCTGACCTCAAATCTAGCATATTGTTGGAGCTATCATGAAGCACATATGCTTCCAAGCACTTCATATATGAAAACTCCTTTAGAGCAACCAAAGGGCTCTGAATGGACAGCCAACAACTCTGTTTGTCTTATATTCCCATCAGTACATGAATGGAATAAGCAAAGAGAAAGGCAAAATTGAATCCACACCAAAAGATATAAAGGAGCAATCATGAAGCTGTGGCAGCTGCAGCCTTCTCCATCTTTTCTTTTTCAATCTCTGCTCTCCTCAGTTCAGCATGCTGTGCCACACCATTTGCAAGAGCCTGATAATGGAAGTCTAGCGTCTGTGTAAGGCTCTGAAACCTTGGTGGATCCGATGCTTGCATGGCTTCACAAGCAAAACACAGGAAATCAGGCACATGTCAGACATGCCATAAAATAAAGACATGAGTTATCATATCACATGGGAAGTAGTTTTCACTTACCTTTGACTGCATCTACAAAGAGGATAAAAGGGTCCACCTCATCAATTGGTGACTGTAACTCCTCGTCATCACTGAAATCGTCATCAGAGTCGTCATCAAACTCATCACTAGGGCGAAAACACTTTGCCTGTGACACCGCCAAATGAAATTATGCGACAGGATACAAAGCAAGCAAAAATAATAAGAGAACAAGCAGTGTAGTCAAAAGAATCCCTTAGAGGCAGGGACATAACAAGATTACTAGAGGAAAAAAAAAAAAAAAAAAAAAAGCGCACCTGTGCAGCTAGTTTTTGAAATTTAAGGCTATCAGCTTCATCCCCATCCTCGGCATCAACTCCCATTTCCTTGTCGGATCCATCACCACCATCATCTTCATCATCTGTTTGGAAACCATCCATATCATCATCATCTTCAGCTTCTTCCTCCTTTGCAGCTGCTGCAAGAACAACATTCATAAGAATTTAAGATTTAAAGTTAGCATATAGTTGATATAAACTAGTGTGTGACCCATGCAAAATATTCTCAATTTTCAATCTACATAAACTTCAAATCTAGTTATTTCAAATTTATATTCAAAATATATAGGGCCTTGCATTGTCCCTATTTTTCTAATCTAATTTCTCTTGCAGATGAAAGGGATAAAGAGCAAAGTTAAATAGGCAAGATGACAAAACTGAAAAAAAAAATGTAAAATATTTCAGTATTATGATGTGCAGAGAAAGAAAAAGGAATAATTTTGCCCACGTAGAGGAAAAAAACGAAAAAGATCAAATCTACTATTCAATCCATATGTGGACATGAGGAAACGAGGCAAAATCTTGGGGACCTTGTGGTAGCCTATAACATGACTGACAAATAATAGGTATAAATGAAAAAGGGGAAAGATACCTGCAACTTGTTCCTTGTATGCAACTAAGAGATCAAGGGTGGCCCTGAAAACACGGCCCAAAGCCTCCGCAGGTAACTGTCCAGCTGGGAGTGTCATTAATGATGTCAAGCCCAAGCAGCATACTTTTTTATCATGTTCCCTGCATTAAAAATCCTCATTGCTGTCATAACTTCTCCAGAAAAAAAAAAAAAAAAAAGACAAGAAACCAATTTTAAAACACCGAAGAAAAATAGCATCAGTCAGGTGGGAAAATGGTCACAATCACAGTAAAATTAATCTGCGGATTACCTTTTAAAATGTGCACGTACACCACTTTTCTTAACCTCTTGCAACATCTGGAACCAGAGATTAAATAGATCTGTCGCAACACCTAGCTTTTGCAATATGTTGAGCGTCAAAGCTGCATTGTAGTAAAGAGCATCTGCAATCTGCAAACAGACAAAAAAACACATAAATTTCAGCCTGTCAAAAGCAATCATGAAAAGCTAGTAGGGTTGCATCAGAGGTAGTGATAAAAAAATTTGAAAAAAAAAAAAACACTACACCAAATAATGACACTTTACCAAAGGCTAAAAGCATTGACAAATTCATATGATCAGTCAACCCTAATTTCATCACTGATAAGTGCAGCTCAGCAGGGTCAGTGAAAAACTTATCTTGCCACTTTCTACCCTAAATGTTCAGTTAATACGTCAAGTACCAAAATTCTAGCTGGTATCACCATTGCTTCTGGGATTACAGAAACCTCTTTCATAAGAGATGTCCTCGTGGGTTTTGCACAAAATATAATATGCCATGTCACCTCACTAGATTAATGGCTAACTATGAAAAGCTCAAATAACTAAGAACCCCTTATTTATGATGAGTTGTGCCTGCAGTCAGTAAGGGATACCCAACCAAATCAAGTACAAAAATACCCCTATTTCTCACTGTGCCAAACCACACCAACTCATACAACAAACAAATCAGGAAAAAAAATGAAATGGCTAATATGTACGAAGTACAATTCCTGCTATTCAAAAGGGGTCAGAAGCACTGGGCAAAATTTTATAATTTAAAAATGAAATAAATATTGGAATAATACAAAAACAATAAAGTTGACATCTGGATCCTTACCACTTGAACAAGAAGACATTTCAAGTATGATTTCTCAGCTCGACGTAACCGTTCAAATGTAATTCTAATATATGGCTCAACCCACTGATCAACCTGCCCTCTGCAATTCTGAAAAAGTACTTGAATGAGCTTAGGAGCAGGCTCAATATCACCGTCTTCCATATTCCTATCTGCCAGGATCTGAAATGAACGTGCAAAACACACAAGTGTCA
The DNA here is from genome assembly GCA_029955375.1 of Rubus parviflorus. NCBI lineage: Eukaryota > Viridiplantae > Streptophyta > Magnoliopsida > Rosales > Rosaceae > Rubus > Rubus parviflorus. Next base: position 15,064,350 of record JARGGL010000002.1, on the reverse strand, counting down.
TCAACCAAACTAACAACAGCAGCAATCACTAAAGTCAATATCGTGTTGGGTTCCATATCCACCATGTAGTACATTAGAACTTCTATTATTTGAATCTTTGATGCATGGTTCCATTCAAGAAGATAGTTACATACACAATAATAGTACTGTAGAGAACCAAGAATGCAAAACAGAAAGGTTTCCCTTGCAGTTCATTTTAATAATAATATACAAATATGAAGAGAGAAGAGGGAACTCACAGATGAAATCATATTCCAAAGGCTTTGCTGGTAGTCTGGTTCTTTACAAGATAAAAAGTGTGCAGTCCCCCTCGATATGTAGTTATCCAAAGGAACAAGAATATCTGGGAGGAAACGTATTGTATGATAAGCACCTAAGGGATAAAGTACATAAATGCATATATGTCCAAATTTGATTAAATGAACCTCAAGCATATAAGTTACATTGATACTTTTGCTCTGTGCTTTACCATAAATCAACTTTAATATTATCATATGGGAAAGGGGCAGGGGTCTTTTGCAAAGACTTCAGTCAGAACAGGAAAGTTTTGTCTCATTAAAACCAACTGAAAATGCACTATTCTTGAAACGAGACAAAAATACCCAACCTATTAGCTGATACATCATAAATCTCAAGTCAAGCGTGAACAGATCAAATTAATGGTATGAGTGATGTTTAGAAAATGATGGAACGAATAATCTTAAAAAAAAAAAAAAAAAGGATTACTAATGAAAGACAAAATTTAACTCACTTGGAAAGAAATCTATAGCCCAATCGGCCAACGCTTCCATCATCAACGGCCAAAGACTCCACATATCCAAAGATATTGTTGGAGAGAAAAATGTCATATACGATACAATTTCCAACACCTCTTCAAAGACCTCTGCAAAAGAAAATTTATGTAAAGGGCATACATTCAGAACAAAGAAAATGAAAAGGGCATACATTCAGACCAAAGAAAATGAAAAGGACATACATTCAGACCAAAGAAAATGAAAAGGGCATACATCTATAGTGGTGGTCAACAAACTGAATTGTAAGACAAAGACTTCTCACTTGTAAAAAACCATAGTGAGTAAATAATTCTTTTACGAGGCAAGTTATAACTTAGTTTATACTTATTTCAAAAGCCTTTGGCTTCATTTCAATGTGTTGATAATGCCAGTCAAACCCAAGATCTGGTGGACAGTGAGACAGCAGAAAACCATAAAACTTTCTGACTGAGATAACAAAAGAATAATTTACATTTAGATATATTTGAATCACTTAATCACCTATATAGTATGATAATGAGCTTTTGAAACACGGCGTTCATTGGCCCTTCGGCGTAAGCTATACAGTTATAATCCTCTAACTTTAAGAATTTCACTAGAATATTTGCAAGTTTTGACAGAAACAACGAAAGGTATCTGATTATCGGAAGTACGGTGAGTGACAGGAAAAACCTATCTATGTTGCTAGCATAATTTTAACTTTAACGAAAATGTTAAACATTACTTGACAGGTGTTCTAGGAATACAAGATGGAACAAAACAAGTATCATACAAACCTTGGCCATCAGTTGTCAACATTCTACGCATTATAGGAAGCAGAGTTGGTTCAACTTGGACAAAGAGATGTGGGAGCCTGCTCACTGATTCTAGAATGGTGCTAATAGCCCGCAAACAACCAACAGCTGCCAAAGCACCAGGATCATCAGCGTCATCATCAGCTTCAGCTGTATTCATACACCTCCAGAATGCAGCTGCCTAAAAATAAGAAAGTAACAGACTTAGGCAAGCACATTAAAAGACGATACTTTGGTGCTCTGGAGTTGATGAAAAGGAAAATATTACCAGATTTTGGCACAAACCAAGAGCATATGGTGCCATTTCCTCCCCAAACTTGTCTACTATAGTCTCCAGAGTAAAAACAAGATCTTCATTCTCAACCTCATTCATAAGCTTGAAAAACTCTGAACAATAAAATGTAGACAATGGATAAGTCTCATGATGATTGTAACTAATGCATAGCATAGGTTCCTGTGTCACATACCATCAAGGAGCTGAGGAAGAATTGGGCGGATTTCATTCAAATCTGCATAACAAACAAAGGAAGAGTAAATGATAAATTACGAAACAACTGTGTGAGAGAGTTGCAGTTATGTACCTCTGCAAGCTTCAACAAAGGAACGCAATGCAAAAACCGAGTCAACTCGAACAGGAAGTTCTGGATCTCGCATCCCTGCGACCACGCTATGCAATGCTTTAAGGAAGTTGTTTGGCTCTGAGAAGTTAATATGGGCATACTGTCCCGCAACCCATGCTGCCTAATAGTCAGGGAACAATCAAGGATAAGAATAACAGTTCAAGATAAAAACAAAAACAATTGAAGAAATAGCAAGATAACTATATAAGACAAGGACCGAAAACTCTGCAAGACAAGGAGGCATAAAGTGCACATTTAAACCTAAGAAAAAATATAGTAGATTCATGAGTACAAAGATAATAACGAAAGAAATTAGAAAACCAAAGAACATCACAAGAAATGAACGCACTGTTATTAGCCTAAGAAAACAACAAGACGAGGTTCTTTCTCTTTTCTGACGTTATGCTTCTTGTTACCTTAAAGTTGCCAAATGTAGCTCTCCATCATGGGATCCGGAATTGAGGTAATGAATTGCTATACATATAACTCTACATGTTGAGTGTATTGTAAGTTAAACAAGGAGATTATCATATCCTTACAGTTCACTTCCATCATGCCTTATTAAAAAAACCATAGTATGTGATCAAACATGTTTCTGACGTTTGTTGCTTCAATCAGTTTAACATCCTATTGCATTCTCCTCACAATGATAGTGGATGGAATGTACACTAGACAACTGAATGGCCACATGGATTCAGAGAAGCTCATTGCCCAAAAAAAAAGGAACTTCTTGCTCTTCATGAGCATCTAGTTGGGTTCACTGGATAGAAAGAAATAAAAGATATCCTAGAAAAATCTGATATCTATAAGTTTTAGGTATATTCAAGGTGGGAGTTTCACAATGGTTGCAACTTAATTCTTATCTAGCTTCCGTAGAATACCTCCATTTCAACGTGTACAAAGTTTAAAACAAAATGGAAAGTTATATGGAAGATGTATAAAAACAAAACAAGAGGAATTTGATGTAACAAACCTTAGCTCTAAGATGCCCAACAGGACTACTGAACTCGGGGAATACATGTTGCACTAACATACGCTCTAGTTCAGACTTGTACGGTTCAGTTTGTTTCAGTTTGTCGCAAAGTGCTCCAATAGCAAGAAGCGCGCCATCTTTCTGTCGATAGGGTTTGAATTCCATCGGGGCTTCATCATACCTTGATCAGGCAATAAGGTAAAAAATAAATCAACCCTAAAACACCAAAATATATGTATCATTTTCAAAAGAACAAGAAAAGCTACCTCTTGAAAATTTCTACGATGAATTGAAGGAATGTATGAAGATTTTCCTTTCCACGTTTCCTAACCAACTCACTCACAAAATCCATAGATGCTGTCCTTGGACTGTACAAGTCTTCAATAATATCTGCACAAGCAAGACAATGCATAAACACCTCTAGGGCATAGATCTTCAAGCAAAAATACAAGATCTTGAAAACTAACCGTAGCCCTTCCTCACATATTCATGTGGGTCTTCATCCCAAAGCTTTTGATCATTGTCGTTGAAACACATAAGGGGGAAAACTATCTCAAAAAGAAGAACATTGAGTCGTGGTTGCAGCAGATTATACATACTAATTTTTGAGATGCTGCATATACAAATAAGGTTAACAAAGAGGTTAGGGAGTCACCAAAATGTATACTTATATTTAACCACACTAAAGTAGTAATAAGCAACTCCGCACTTCAACACTAGAAGTTCCTAGTTGATGTTAACATAGCAGGAGCACAAAAGAAATCAATCAGCACAGATGCTTAAAGATCATTTTTCGTTGGAAGCTAGACAGTTGCTGGATAAGATAAAGCTCATTCAACAATCTAGGAGATCTGTCTCTATGTTAAATGTTGCAAAACTCATGTACATGTCTAACTAATAAAATCTTGGAGCATAAAACATTCAGAGGATAAGAAAGTACAAACCATTTAAAGGATTAGCATAAATAATCAATCATGTAAACATGCCAATATCTTCATTAATATCAAAGAAATTACTTTAGGGAATAGTAACAAATGAAGCAAGTCTGCTCAGCAGCTAACATCAGTGTTTGCATATTAAATATATATACCGGGTACTTGATAAATTCTTGTTTTTAAGAAAGAAAATATTGTTCAAAATAATATATTCTGCGAGTCCTCTTGAATTTTTATTGGACAGCTCCAGAATTAAATTGCAACTTCACAGAAATTTATTAACACAACAGATATAAAATTACAAAAAAAAAAACTGATTTTTTTAGATCATACGTCGTAAACCGCAGGCCACAGAATTGGGATCAAAGCATTGATCTACAAGTTCAAACCCTTAAGCATGACTCCTCGGTTTTAAATATAAATTCAGACGACATTTTGGACTCTGTAACAAGTCAAAAAATTATGATTCGGACAGCTCCATATAGGATTAAGGATTACAGTTTGTAGGACCCCATGTAATATTAATGGTTTACGTAGGAAAAAAAATATATTTTACAAGAAGCAGGCTAATCTTTAAAGAAGTCATAAACAGATTAGTTATTGCATGTCTGATAAAGAGATTGATTATATCAATAAACGCACAAAAAGAAAAGAAATATGAGGATGCAATCTGGGAGGGGAAAAATGGCCCACCTATTGCTTAAATATTGAAGAACAAGGTTGGTAACTCTGTCAGGTAAGTATCCACCCGTTCGGATCACATTCAGCAAATTTAGGTGACACTCCAAAATCTTCCCTGCATAACTCTTCTGAAACATTTGAGCAAACGATCTGTTTTCTGGGTTTTGTAGCTTTAAATCTCCAAACCTATGAACAAACATATCAAAAATGACATGTCAGATATGTGCTTTGCACTGGAAGGCTCATTATTATTTTACAAGCTTTATTTAATCTCTTAACTTACCGAGTGTACAACCGATTTAAAATGTGGATAGTCCACTTCTTCACCTTCCACCACCCCCATGCCTTTCTAAGATCAGGATCTGCAGGCTGGCCTTCCACTGGAACTGGTCTCTCCAATATATTTAAGAAAAGCATCATCCAAGCATTGAACACATTGGGATCAAATAGCTGCTTTGGAATCTCCAGCTGACAAGAACCCAAAACGAAGGATATGTAAATAATACAAGTCTAAACTTCCAGTACTATTTATAACAAGGATTCCTTATGGTTGTCCTATCAAATAAATTATAACTATGACACCCATCAATATGGTTAAAATGTCCTATGGTTAAAATGCAACCACCACAAACTTGACACCCAAATGCACTACAAAAGCACAGCAAAAAAACTTTTGTCCATAACATACATAAATCGATGACCAGAAAATTTTACAGATAAGCTTGATCAAATCTGCTACTTCCAGTGATGGGTTGGGAATTTGGACAAGCCTGTTGAATATATTGAGCAGATGCGGGAATGTCTCCTCAACAATATGATAAACAGGTGTCCTCTCATCATCAGATTTGAACCTAAGAAAATAAAATTACATGGTCAAATTTAAAAGTAATTCTGAAGGTACACATCACGCACAAGAAAAACAATGGAAGGCTTAACGGACAACAATTTTAACCAACACATTTAATATGTATGTTTCATATAAAAAAATGGAAATGAACTAGTAGAATTTGATGAGTTTGGATAGATATTGCTCTGAATTTCAAATCAAATAATTTTGGCCTAGACACATACAAAAACCATAAACACACCAAGTATGATGCTTCCTTAATCCCTATATTTCTAATGTGTGAGTGGACTGTATCAGCCGCCACACTTTCACCACCACAGTGACAATGACACAATGTACTTGTGTAGGTCAGCATTACTAACTAACTAGAGACATGCATAGACACACATTCACATGTATATACGATGGCCACAAGCACAAAAGTAAATTCATGAAATTTCATATAGATATCAGGTAACTAAATGATGACTATTTTATTTTAACTAAAATAAATATGACACCCACCATATATGAGCAAATAAGTTATCATTAATTGCTTGAATAATCTTGTGTTCAAATACACGTTAAGCACACAGTATGAATCAGATGGAAAACTACTAGCTAAACTCCTAGTTTCTTGTAGAAGGCAGTGCAACTCCAGGCAATAGCCATATATAAGAATTACTTTATAAGAGTGTTCAAATACACGTTAAGCACACAGTATGCATCAAATGGAAAACTACTAGCTAAACTTGTAGCTTCTTGTAGAAGGCAGTGCAACTCCAGGCAATAGCCATATGTATGAATTACTTTATAAGAATAATAGATTATGATATACTTACTCGTATTTTCTAGAAAGAATCCGCAAAACAAACAAAGCTCCATAGACTTGTTGGTCTTGTAAGTTGTGCTTCACCCAGTCTAGAAGCCGTGGCCACTGCTCAGGGTAATCAGCATGAATAATTGTCTTTAGGCACTCACCCAGCTGTACCCTGTACAACATGACATTTGAACACCAACAAATAAGGAAAAAAAATAATCATAATTTCTCAAGACATCATATAGAACTAACAACTTAAAACAACTGTGTGCCTGTGCACTCATGGCACACAGTTGTTTAATCTACTTCAAACCATATCAACTACAGTAGATGAAACGGAAAACAAAATAATAGCAAGCAACATTTAAAAGTACCTTAACAATGAGGGAACCTGAGTAACAAACACAAGAATGTGATCTCTCACCACGTCTTTATCAGCTTGTGATATCTTATACTGCTCATCTACAGGAATCAACAGGTGAAGAAGAATAAGCACAGCTGGAATCAGCAGTGGGTTTAGGATACTAGCTAAAATCTTAATCAATCATGACGTACCCGGCTCATGAGGTGACCAGTTCTTTGCAATGAAGTTCTTGAAATGGATGCTGGCAACTTGCCGTACACCCATGTCGCAGTTACCGTCCACAATAATTTGCAGCAGTCTCACCAAATGCTGCGGTGTATACTGAATCTGCAAACCAAAACCCCCAACATGAACATCACAGGAATAGCCCACATACATATAAAAACCGAATAGATTTTATGTGCAATTCGTGTAATCATTTTCTTGCTCATCACCAACTACATAACATCAATTCACTATGACTCACAAAACACAGAAACAAATCAACACAGAACTCAAAAACTAATATGAATCGTCATCCTAATAATTTCACAGAGAGGATTCTCATCTACTCAAAACCCCGTATCGAACTACACAATCAAGCACAATTGTGGTCAAATGACTCAAAACTACATATCAAGAATATATCCAATAAACCCAATAAGTTTACAAATTGTCTCCGATACGAGGAATTACTATAACGCATGAGAGTGCAATAATAAGAACCTGATTGAGGCTTTGCTCGGCGGCTTTACGTTCATCGGGATTGGTGCTCAGAGCAGCTTGCAGTATAACCGCAAGGCCAGGAAGATCCATTTTCAGAATTTCGATAATCGAAACTCTAATTTGATTAAAAGTCGACAATCAAAATTGATCTGAATCTAAACCCTAGCTGAAATTGAAAGGGGATGTGCGAACGGGAGGGTGGAGTGGTGACTACTTGCTAGGGTTTAGACAACCTTGCACAGCAACAACTGAGGAGTGTACCGATATTTAAAGCACTAGGGTTTACGGTTGAAGTAAACTAATCATTCCAGGCCTATGAAAAAAAAAAAACCACACGTTCACATTTTTTTTATACATTACTAGAAGTAATCCATGAATTAAACTTTTGTTATCTATACTATCATGGTTTCTCGACTAAGAAAATTTTTACTTTATAACATGTAGAGTTTTGATCTCAGTCATCAGATAATATGACGAATGAGATCAAAATTTTGTACCTTATAAAGGATAAAGACCGTCCTCACTTGAAATGTGTAAAATTTTATGTCGGGTGTCAGAATCGGTGAAATTTCGACTCGGTAAATTATTACTATTTTTGTCTATTTATGTGTAGATATTACGAAAATTTGTCGAAAATTTCGAGAAATTTCGGAAACTTTCTAATGGAAATAACATAGCATATAATTTTCGTTTTGGTACTTCAATATTTCGGAAATATCAACGGAACTTTCAGAGAAATTTCAATCCTAAGGATTATGAGATAATTTTTATTTATTTATTTTATCAAAAATTATTTTGTAATATTTCAAAGTTATCTATCTTATATATTAGGCAAACAAGGCTTAACATATCAGCCGTTTTTTTTTCTTTTGAAAAAGTTAAAATTTATCAGATTTTAAATATCAAATGACTATAGAGAGCCTTACAAAATTCTAGTTGACTATAGAGTCTTATCTCTCTCTTTTTTTGACACTATAGGATTTATTTTGACTATAAAGGCTATATGGATCGTGAACCGGGTCGCGTGCGGGTCGACTGGTCATGACCAGGTCATACTTTTTTTTTTCTCGTCTGGGTCGCCCTTGAACTCTTCTCTCTTCTTTATCTTTCAGTTGAAACTTCAAATGGTGGTTCCTCACTCATAGTCTCCAACTCTAGTCATCCCCAACCCTAGTCCATCAAGCACACTCGACCTGATCTGGCAAGGGAGGACATCTGTTCGAGATTGAGATAAACCATTCTACCTCGTCATCGGAAGGTGAATGACGATTGCCAAAAGTGTGTGTGTATATTTAAGAATCGGGGTTGTCGTTCCAACGGGGATCGATGGCCTTTCATGCCCCTTGGCAAACAAGTAACCAAAGAAGATGCACAAAGATGATGAGGCAAGAAATGGGAAGATGAAATAGTGTAAATGGATATACAAGTGAGTGTAGTGTAACGTTATTTGAGAGTTGGAAATGTGAAATGCAAACAAGCAACATAAAGTAAACTAACTAATGCACAAAACATAAAGAGGAGGAACATGAAGAGGATAGAAATGATAGAATGATTGAGTTTTCGAGGTTTAATTACCAAAGCCCACAATGATGAATGATGTTCCGGTTATGCATTAATGCTTAAGTGATGAATAAATCAAGTCCCGTATCCTAGCCATGTAATGATTCTAGGACCGTGTTTCAAATGGTATTCGAATGTCGTATTAGGGTCATCCAAACTCTCTAGGTATCATAGGGGATTCCTCTATGTTACCTATTACCGAATCCCCTAAAGTGCTTAAGAGGCGTAAAAGTGTCGAAACTAGGGACTCAAACAAGCAACACATATGTAATCCACCATTCCACCGATATTATCGATGT